>OY284477.1:39280181-41680181 GCA_958336345.1 Dorcus parallelipipedus
TTTGCTTTAACGTGCGCTTCCGTCGAAGGCTCCTCTTCTACCAACGAGGTATTTGATTGACTACTACCATCACTGACGTGGTTACACATACAATCGGCCGTACAATTCTCATTGTCCACACTCTCAGTTTCAGCACTTTTACTGCAAGCCTCTGGGAGCACGATCAACTCAGAATCATTCATTTCCATCGGTGCTTCTTCTGATTCCGCCGGTCCTTCGTTGTTAATTTCCATCGGTTCACCATGATTGTACATCACTTTGTTTATCGCCCCGACCTTATCCTCGTCGCGCTTTAAACTTGGAATTATAAAATCGTGCATCACGGTGGTGTCGGTGTTAGAGTCAGAGTTCTCCACGTTCGAATCAGAATCCGGTTCCTTACCATCGTTGTTGTTGATGAGTAACTCCGGGCCACCCCCGTAAATCGAATAGAAAAAGTTCCAAAGCTCCTCGTTGATTTTAGCAAAGTCTTCGTTGGTTTCGACCAGGTCAGGCTCTGCTTTGCTGTTATCAATGGGCCCCGGGGGCTCTGAGGTTTTTCTCTGCACGTAATTAAGCCACTGAGCATGCCATGCTCTCGATAATAAATGAGTCGGAAGTGTGTCTTGTTTTTGGAAGGCCAGGTTGAGTTGTATGAAGGTTTCCATCTCGAGTTCTAACCGCCTGAGGATCGCGTGGCAGGTCATGCAAATGCTGGCCGAGTTCGGTGGACACCCCCCGAATTTTTTGTATAAATAATTGTAGACGATTTTAGGAACTAGCACTGCAAGTTGTTCTAAAGCCGCAGCACGGTCGGGCATGATGAAACCATGGTAGCACAAAAAGTCTGTGTTGTCTATCGGCCCGGGCTCCGCACAGGTGTTAAACCTGCTCAGCCATTGCTTGGAAATGTAGAAGTGCTCTTCTTCTGTGGCTTGCAGCTCCGAGAGCTCGAGTACTTTGCTTTTAACTAAATGAGTTTCCGAGGTGATTTTACGATAGAATAAAACGTACGCCTCACACGTTTGAACTGTCTCAGGACTGACCCGTGTCACACATTGATCGTCGAATTCGTACCACTGTCCTGAATTGAGAGCGTAGCATGTGTAATGCCCACCACCCGCCGTCCCGTGGTGACATATAACCGAGAACAATTCATAATTCGTTACCTGCGATACACACTCGGGATGTAAGTACGGCCGCATGTCCAAGCCCTTCAATGGAAAACTAACGGCAGAAGAAATTTTGCTACTAAACATCAACTCGTGCCGAAACCTCTTCAAGTGTATACAAAGAACTTCCGGCAATTGCAACACTTTGCTGTATTTAATCCCATTTCTCAGTTTATTACACCTTTCACAACTGTACATGTTATCACCCTTTAACTCGTCGGTGCTGAAGAATGCCGCCAGGCAATCGTGTAGAGTTATTGTTGGGCCGTAGAACCACGACTTCAACCACGCAAAGATCCAAGCAAGCCAGCCGTCGTCAGCCGGTAGGACAGACTCTGCACAAGTTGATCCAGGAGCAACGTTTCGGCCGTGAATCACCGCTAAATGGTCCCTCGAAGGAATTGGTAATGATAAATCCTGGAACGTTTCTACTCGACTTGACACCCTGTTACATGTGAGACACTGCACGGTCGATAACAGTTTACCATCGAAGATATCTGATATTATCGATCGGTATTTGATCTGTTTCCTATTTACATTTGTACTAGTGGCTGCCGTAGTTGGTTGTGATTCTGCGAAATTAAAAAACAATACAAAATAAAATTATTTTTTGAAGTGAGGTGGTACCATTGTGAGATAAATATTTGGTACGGCAGATTTTCTACACGAACATTGGTAGAATTAATGTTGTTTTAATTCTAGCATTTAAGAGCATTTCAACATGCTAAAATTTTGAAAGTTCACACTACTTCACAAAGCAACCATACCAATTATTTATCTCGCAATGGTACCTACCTATAACCGAGCCTTGCATTCTGGCTCTTAACCGTCGTGCTGGACTTGTCGATCTCGATAGCCTTCGCTTTGAAGTATTTGATAAAGCCGATCGTTCCGTGTCGTCACTCAAACTCGATCTCTCACTCACTCCCGAATCGCACGTCTCGTATTCTCCTTCACTGGAATCGTAACTCGAACTAAGAACGGGATCGTCGATGGCCATACTGAAGGTATCTAGGTCATTCGTTAGCGAGTCAGGCACGTACACTTGCTTCAACTCTTCATGCAATTGATCCATGAAGTTACGCAGAAATTCTTGCGTGTCATGCTGATGGTACCCTCGAAACATTGCATGGACACTTCTTATACCATACAAAATACCTGCCAAAAACCATTTAATAATTCAACAAACCCTTTGATGTTATCAGCTTATTATAAGCGATATAATTAAGAAAGAAACGCTTTATTTGACTACACACTAATTTACAACTCAAACAAGTAAATGTATTTCAATATATTTCATGAAACGGCTTCAGAATTTGGTTTCTCAAAAATCTACAACACTAAAATGACCCCAAGCGCCTAGATAAGGATTAACATCAAAATTACCTGACGGTGTGACACATCCGCCGTTTTTTTTAAGCCACATATCCCTCATCAACGCCTGATATGTCCGAGATAAACCTGGTTTCCTCCCTTCAGAAATAATCTGCACGGTAGCCGGGCAATCCAAGAAAAATTTGGTCAGCGGAACCGTGTTACTTAAAGCCTGCAGCGCTGCATTTAAATAGCAAGTGTTTCCGATGTTTTGCAAGCCAACAAGACCGAAGGGTCGCGTCGGCACCATCGATCCATCCTCTGCATCGCTGGAATCGGAGGTGTCACCGCTCATTCCCACGTTCAATCCGATCGGCCTATCGAAGCCCAAAATCGTCCCGTGTTCCAAGGAATTACTTTGGAACGTGTTGTAACTGCCATGCCCCGAGTCCCTGGACTTGACAGTGCAATCTTCAGTCTCGGCGTCGCTGTCATAGTAATGCTGCGTATCCATGTACACCTCACTTTCACATTGATAACACCACAGTCGTTCAGTCGATAGGTTCATGTGGATGCAGTGCATGGGCTGCGCCTGAAACAAACAAGAAAAGAATCCGAAATTTTCATTAAACGTGCACTTTAATGTTTAATGGAAACTAACACATTTTGAGACGTTTGAGTTTAACATGTACAATTACTGTCAAGATTTGAAAATACACCGAAATTTTGACAGGCACGATTGGATGTAAGCCGACATGATTTCTAAAACAATCTTTAGGTTTTAAATAGTTTCTCAACAAACAGACGCTTTCCAATTTGTTAAATTGGTCTTCAACATTAGTAAATTTGATTAATTTAAACATTCTAAGCTGCATTTCTTTTGAAATTTGATAACATTCAGCTTGTTGTCTATGTAAAAGTTGTTAGTTAACACCTTTTTTTGAATTTTGACTCAACTTTGTGAACACTTGTTTATTATAATTATTTATTATTAATATTATCCCATGGTTAAACTTCCTTGATTATTATTGTAACTCTGCTTTGATAGCTGCTTTGTTATTATCGTTTTTCTAAATCCATTTTGTTTTTCTGTCGTTCTGCGAATACTTAAATTGCCATTAATAATTCATTTCCCAACATTGTTAACTGTGCGATATCATCTGCATATGTTAATTTGTATTACTACTGTCTATTGCACAACTATTCCTCTCCGTTCAATCCACTTTCTCTTTACTATTTTCTCTGGTCTAGTGCAAAGTTCAACAATAAAAATTAATCCATAATATAAACCAGTTTTCTTATTCTGTAGTGGCTTCTTCATGTAAATTGCTTTCTCTTAGCTCTAGTTTCAACAGATTTGAGATGATCTTTATTCACCAAATGATAAGACAATTTCTAGTTTAAGAGCTACATGTAACTCTTTTTATTTGTTATTGTCAAGAAAGCACTATTTGGCATTCAATTCATTTTCGTTTATTATCCTTTAAGTCTGTAACTTAAACTCTTGAGAGTAGTCTAAATCCTATTAAATTAAGGGTTTGTTTTTCTTTATTATTATTACCTTTTCAAACACTGAGAAGCTTGGTTTACTTTTCAAAGTTTTACTTAGATATTCTTCTCTCAAGCTATAGAATTAATTTATAATTAGAACAGAGAAAAGTTTTTAATGAAATGAAAGTCATGAAGTGCATTTTAAAATCTAAAATCGCGTATATCTTAAACGATATACCTAATTGTACTTTGAACCTCTTGAAACAGACACTTGTAATTCAATATTTAATCAACTAGAAACGGTTAATAAAGAACTTACTTTATTGTGTTGGGTATTGTGATCATTATACTTTTCGGAACAACCGATCCTCAAACAGCCACGATACAAACACAACCACAAATTTGGTCCTGGGCAATCACAGTCATCGCACTGGAATTTCTGTGAAAACCGAATAAGATATCAGAGCGACGGGGTACAAATAAAACACCTTCTTACCTGTATACCACTTAATACTTCCCTAATTGGAATGTCAACTATACTGGTTAAGTGTGGACACGAATGAGTGCAGGACATTTTTCTGTGAAAGAAAACACGTTCAAATTACACGAACATAACATTTGCTCTTTAACTTGAAACATGCATGTCAGCAGATTTGAGGTTAGACTAAACCGAAGGCGCTTTAACCCAAAAAAAACGGTAATTACACATTCTTAACCAAACACTGCATTATTAAATCAAATATAACACCTACAATTACCTAATTTATCTTCTTATTACGCCTAGTAATACCTTGATTATATTACATTAGTACTTCCCAGAGTTTCCTAACTAATTTTAATACTTTAACAGACTAATTGCAATCACATTTTTATCTTTAATGTTAATAACAACACTGACGTTTCACGTTTCGCTGTCGCTGTCATTCGATTCGCATTCAAAAGCGTCAAAATTTACGATAAAACCGGCGACACCTGTTGGTGGAGCGCTATAGTAAAATTCGCGTTGCCAATGGCAACGGTGTAATTTGATTGATTGAAGCGGGAGTTGACGTTTAAATTTGGACTTTTTTTTCAAGATTTTACATAAACATGGTTCAATTACATACGAAAGTTAAGAAGCGAGGGAAAGTCCCGTATCATAAGTGAGTCAAATATTACATTATAGATTTTGTAGCTCTAGATAAGTATTTAAAATCTCATGAGCCAGTCAGGTGCTTTGGCAATTTATAAAAGCCTTGAAACTGTAATCTGTTTAATTTTTAACTTTTCCGTAAAAGTTTCATCATTCAGAATATCCATTTCTTCTTATAAAATTGATTTTTCGGGACAAAGGCACTGATTATTACCATTGTTTTACCAAAGGGATGAAACAATGCTGCCAACTGTAGATTGTTTATTACCGATTTATTAATATTTTTTTCAATCTACCGATCTACCAAAATAGATCTCCATCGAATTTGTTAAATAAATTATGCGCTACTCATAATTTCATTATTTTTATCTTTTAGTAAATTACTTTTCTGCATGCATTTTAAATCAAGATCAAATGTTGCCACTCAACAGCAAACAATTATTGTTATTTAGGCCCGGTTTATCAATCACAAGTTAACTCTAACTTTGGGTCGCCGATTGGCGCAGCGGTAGCCTAGCCGACTTTGCAAGTCGTGTCTCTCGGCGACGCAGGTTCGAATCCTGCTATTAACCATGGATGTTTGTGGTGTTTATGACTTTGACCCAGCTATAAAAATCTTCGTGACTGTCTGGAATGGCTTATATGCCGAAAGACAATAATTGCAGCATTGCTGCGCAAAGCAAAACAAACAAACTCTAACTTTCAGTTTGTTCCCTAATTGAAAATATTTAATAGATTTTACAAAATAACTCAGTATTTATTTGTTACTTAACAATATACTCACAATGAAGCTGGATAAGAAAAATTAATAACTTGTTAATGTGACTTTTGATTAAAACGAAAGGTTTTCAGTGTTGCCACGCATTACAACTAAAATTCCCCATATACTAAGAAGATCCAATATTTTTCATATTTTTGTTAAATAAGTGACGCAAAGTAGAAAAAATAATATATTATACACGTTTCACAAGAGGCATTGTAACACTCGTTCCGTTGGGGCACTCCTAGCTCGCTACGCTTCGCTAGTCGTACCCCAACCCCACTCGTGTTACAATAAGCCTTCTTGTGAAACTTGTATAATAATATACTATTGTAGTATCATAAGCGCAAACATATTCTGAATTTTATTTTATTCATATAGACTCTCATTTTACTTCGCTATTATTAAAAATGCAAAATCCTAATTGTGTTACTTTACACAATATTTCTTCCTTACAAAGTATATTGCTTTTTATTTCTGTATATTTTTTTTTCACTTATCTGAGACAGTTGGTGTTATTGGTGTGATTTAAAAAATTTCAGTCCAAGTGAATGCGATCACTTTTTAAACGGCAAACACATTCACTACAAGCCACAGAAAGCTACGGAAGGTAAAAAGATGGTCCCGTGTTACACTAATGAAGGTGTTCGACAGATAATCATACCCAGTCGAAAACCCATTATTTATCCAAAAATTCTACCCGATTCCGAATGCGTTCGTCTAAAGGATCAAGCTAAAGTAAGGGATTTTCTTCGTCCATTTTCTGCAATTTAATGCTTCTTCCTCTCTTTGAGGTCGTTACAAAACAAGAGAAACAAAGGATGATGGAAGAGGCTTACGAAAAAAAGGTGAAACTGCGCGAAGAAAGCCAGCAAAGAAAGGACTTGTTATCCAAAGCGCAAATTCAATCACAAGCCGCAAGTGAGCCAGACGTCGACGATAAAGACGCGTTATTACTAAAAAGGGCAGATGAAATGCTCCAAGAAGACAAGGAGGAAGTGAGGCAGTTTAATAGTATTGTACTCGCTACAAAATGCAAGGCCATACGCGAAGCGCAAATCGCAGAGAAAAAAGTAACTTTATACACCAATACCATATGATTCGCCTTACTAATTTACCTTTATTTAGATAATAGAAATGGAGATAAAAGAAGAAAACGACAGATTGGACGGATTGATGGAACAACAGAGACAATTGCAAATAGCGAGAGAAGAAGAGAAGAGGCAGATTGAAATAAAGAAAAACCTAAAGTACTGCCGGTCATATTTCTACTTCGTTTTTATTTTTATTTTCAATTTCAGGTTCGCCAGTGAAGTACAACAGCAACAGCGCGAGAACAACATGTTGCGCATGTTGGAGGCAGAGAAACTCGAGCATGAAGCCAGGCGAATAAATAGAGCTTGGATTGCCATGCAGAAAGAAGAATCCGACAAAGAAAAAGAGAGGCTTGAAAATGTTAAGAAAATTCAGAAAGACTTACTCGAGTCAGCCGCAAACATGGAAAAATATAAGAGGATTGAACTAGAAGAAGAAAGGCTACAAAATGAGAAGGTTTATATTAACTAAACTTAAACAAATTATATATTGATGTAAACTTTACTTTATCCATTGGTATCCCTTTCTTCAAGCTATAACCATTGATCTTCTTTCTTCTGCCGACACTTACGCTGTGCCACATCAACAGAATTTCAGCCCTGAAGGTGTCCAGTGTGATCAGCAGAAAAAAGATGATCAATTGGGTTTGAAAGCCCGCAAGTACCAAATTGATTAAAACTTTAATAACCACATTAGGTCAAAGAATTCATGAGGCAAAAAGCAGAAAGAGAGGAAGCGCGCGAAAAAGAACTGGAAGAAGTACGTCTAAAAAAGAAACAAGAGATTGCAAGGATTGCAAACTTGCAGCAGAAGGCCCAAGATGTTAAAGCCATGGCCGACGAGCTTAACGCCAGAAGAGAAAAAGAACGGGTAAGTAAAATAAAGCAAGGCGATTATGAAAAGTTAAATCATCTGCGAAACAGGCGGAAAAGGCATGGCGCGATAAAGAAAAGTTAGCGGCGCTTAAGCGAAAAGAACAGAACGAAATGCTCAAACGCGAAAGGCAAAAGCAAATCGACGAACTCCGGAGGCAGCAAGCGTTGGATTTGGAACGTGACAAAGCGGAATGTCTTCAAGTAATAACTACGATTTACTTACGATTTTTTGAATTAAAGACGTCTACTTTTAGGTCGCCAAAGTGCAAAAGGAACAATTCGAAAAAGAAAAAGAATTGAGAGCGAAGAAATGGCAAGAGGCGAATCAGTATCGCAAAGAGCTCCTCAAGCAAATCAACCAGAACGAACGCAACAGAATCAATGTGCGACACAGAAAGTTCAAGGAAGGCGAAACTCTGCGAATGGAACAAGAATTGCGTGTACTTAAGATCAAAGAAACCCTAGAAAAGAAAATGGCTCACTTAAAAGATTATAATCTAAAAGATAAGCACATTAATGACATTCAAAGAAGAATGTCTTTGATTATTAAATAAATTTTTATGCTGTATACCTGAAGAACATTTTGCGAATAAAATAATACCTGTACACTGAATTTGTCTAATCTGAAAAATAATGTTACCCAGGCGATGATGAAGTTTGATCGATAACTTTGACACTTTACACAAACTTGTTCGACTTACACCACACCCGTCTCGTGTATTACACGCACACGTTACACATATTTACACAATTTTACTTTTTGCTTTCATTACAAATGTCGTCGGGAAAGTTTCGCAACAAATCTAAATCTTTCAAATCCAGAGGCGATCACGAGTAAGTACCCTTTCATTTTGCTTAAATGTTTCAAACCGATTCATTTTTAAGTATAAAAGAATGTAATCACAAGCTTCATGGAAAATACATCCATCACAAACCTAAGAACGCCCTAGAAGGAAAAAAAATGATCGCTTTCTATGACGGCGTTGGAGACCGCAAACTTATTGTGCCCAACAGAAATCCCTGTGAAACGCCTGGAATAATCCCCATGACGGAATTTGAGCGCCTCAAAAGGCAAGCAAACGTAATTAATAAATCATCGCTTTACCTAATATTCGCAATGAGATGGTTCTCTTTTTGCGCCGAAAGGTCTTAACAAGGGCAGATCGTCAAAGACTGATGGAAGAAACCGAGCTAAAGAAGATCCACCTACAAGAGCAAAGCCAAAGAAGAAAGGACCTGCTTGAAAAAGCTCAGCTACCCCAGAAATGCCAACCAGGCTCCAAACTTGGAATCGTACGTATTTGAATTCTGAAGGAAACCTTGCGCAGCAGTTTCGTTTTAGGTGGAAGAAGAAGCCATCCAAAAAAATGCACACACTCTTCAAAGAGTGCTGGAGTTACGCCAAGAACAAGAAGAAGATATGAGAAAGGCCAACAGCATCGTACTAACTACTAAGGTCATGGCAATCCGGGACGCGCAACTTCAAGAAAAGAAGGTATTATAATAAAATGAATGCACTCAAACCCTACCTATTAAATAACCTAATTTAAGATAATAAACGAAGACATCCAAGCGGAGGAGAAACGCCTAGAGGCAATGATGGAACAACAAAGGCAGATCTCAATACAAAAAGAGATGGAGAGATTAGAAAAAGAAAAAGAAAAACAGCAGAGGTGAAAACCACATAACTTACGAACACTGTCTTTTTTTTGGCTAAATACGATTTATCACAGATTCGTTGGAGACGTTCGAGAGCAAATGAAAGAGAACGAGATCGCGAGGATGCTAGAAGCGGAAAGAGCGGAAGAAGAAACGCGAATGAACGCAAGGGCACTAGAGGAATTGAAGAAGGAAGAAGAGGAAAAGGAACGCCAAAAACAGGAAGACATAAAAAGGGCGCAGGAGGAAATGAGGCAAATCAACCTGAATTCGCTGCGTTACAAACAAATTCGACAGGAGGAGGAAAGGATAGCGGATATGAGGGTTGATACTAGGTGCTAAGTACTTAGATACGTAATCAAAGCGGGCATTTTCAGGTTCAAAATTTCATGAAAATGAAAGCGGAGAGGGAAGAAGAATATCTGGCTGACGTGGGAATGATCAAGCTGGCCAAAGAAAGAGAAATCGCAAGGCTTCGTGCCATGCAGCAACAATCGCGGGATCAAAAAGATGAACTGAACGAGATACATTTTAGGAAAGAACTTGAAAAAGTTAATAAGGAATGGCGTGAGAAGGAAAAGTTGGCTGCGCAGAAACGAAAAGAGGAGGTAAATGACCTGAAGCGAGAACGCGAAAAACAGATCGAAGATTTGCGCAAAGCCCAGGCACTGGAAATGATTCGAGAGGAAGCAGAAACTCGAAAGGTGAATTGTTGCTTTCTTCCAATAATTTTTTTATTATGAAATCCAAAATGTAACTTAAAAGACGTTTGTTTAATTTGTATTATAGGTGGGAATACTTCAAAGAGAACTTTTTGATAAAGAAAAACAAAACACGGAAAAGAGAAAGGAAGCAGCGAACCAACTCCGCAAGGACCTCCTCCTGCAAATCAACGACAAAGAACAGGAGAGGATTGCTTTGCAAAAGAAAAAGTTTAGGGAAGGCGAAGCCCAACGCATCGAGATTGAGCTGCGCGATTTGAAAATTAAAGAAAGCGTGCAGAAGAAGCTGGACGGTTTAAAAGAACTCAACTTACCCGAACGGTACATACAAGACGCATATCGACAAATCAACATGTCTAAAAGAAAACCTAATTTATGAGTATTTCATTTCCGAGGTTAATAAAAAATTACATGTATAATGTGACATTTTTCTTTTTATAGAAGTGTAGCCCGGCAAGCCCACTTTTTTCTAAAAGCAATTATATCATTTTCATTCAATAACATAAATATTTAAAACATTCTTTACTTATTTTAATTTTTAAATATGTACTCGCGACTGTCATTGCAATTTTAGCCTTCAGTAATAAGAAAACAGAAAGTAAAAGTATGTGCTCGCAAATATTTATTTAAAAAAATCCTGCAACACAATAATAATTCATATAATTTCCCTGTTTAAGACATGCATTTAAAATACTAAAACAATACTATTCCACATAATAACAATAACACATTCACACAAAACTCGTAACGCATTCCACTTATTTAAACGCACAAAAATCAACACAAACATCCTTCACATTTATCGCTTCGGCTCTGCCCCTTAGTGATCATTTGATTTTTACCAGGGGGTGACTTTCCGAAAGATCGTATCCTCAGTCATTTGCATATCCTGGGAGCCAGAGGCGCTGGAGTTTGTGTATTCGTGTTCGCTTGGGTGCAGAATAGGTGTTAAAGGTTCGCTATTGTTGTTATTGACCGGCAATCTGAACATGGGGTTGTAGA
Organism: Dorcus parallelipipedus; assembly: GCA_958336345.1. Lineage (NCBI taxonomy): Eukaryota > Metazoa > Arthropoda > Insecta > Coleoptera > Lucanidae > Dorcus > Dorcus parallelipipedus. Next base: position 39,291,383 of record OY284477.1, read on the forward strand.
ATCGCCTACTATCCAAAAAATAATGAGTTAATATAATAATAATAAATATAAATAAATGTTTAAAGTTGGTTCTTGTCCGATGAAATTTGTATCACAAAATCTTTTAACCGGACACTAAATCGCGCACAATACACTTAACGTTTCACCGTCGTTCGACAGCTTCGTCAGAAGTGAAAATTTTTTCACTTTTCTCTGACGTAAGTGTATTGTGCGCTATTTAGTACCCGGTTAAAAGATTTTGTGATATAAATAAATGCTGATAAAAATGCATAGAACATATTAAAATGTCGAATAAATTAAAATATTTGCTTTAAATTCTTAAAAATCTTTTTAAAACATTCATATTTTACATTGTTTACCTGATGTTTAGCTTTCCAGTATTTCTCTTCCGGAAGAAAATGTACGCAACAGCTGCTCCTAGTAAGAGGAAGACGGAAACTAAAACGCCAGCAACCATGGACCCAGAACTCTGATCCACAAGAGCTGATTTTTCCACCGAATTGACGTGGGTCTGAAACTTTGCCCTCTTATATTCGGCACTTCCTATTCTCTGAAATTATTTTTAATGTGGGAAATGAAAAATGAAACATTAGTCGAAACGAGTGTTTTTTGAAATTGATGAAATTGAACAAATATTCCAGATTTAACGAATTTGTCAGTCTTTAAAAATAAAAGCAAAAGTCGTCAATCAAATTACTAATTTTACAATCTTCAGCAGGTTTTATTTTATCGAAAAACAGCAAAAGCAAAAGAAAAACAAAAAGTAGATTTATGTGACTATAAACCTGAGATGAACTATAATCACAATGTAGTACCAACTAAACCTAATCTTACCATATCAGCTTCGCACTGTTGATTTTCTTCCACGAATTTCCCGTTTTCACATAAACACCGCCCTCCTACATCTGTTTGGATACACATATACGTACAATTTCGATTTTGGCAGTTATTCTTCGCAATCGGCTGTCGAGAAACTTGAGCAATCGTGAAGAGCACGTTGGCATAAGCGTTCAGTTTAAACTGATCACAGAGCCTTTCCTCGCCGAACAACCTGCATTTACTTACGTGCCCATTCCCAGTCAAAAAATACAAGTGATCTTCGAATAGATTCAAACCGAAAGATCGGCTCAGATTGGCAAATAAATTAGTCTCTTTGGTACCATCATAATCGATGCGGTTAATTTGACCGTGGCGCTGATCTATGTAGTAAAGTTTCTTGGCACGAACGTCGCAAGTCAAACCGGTTACGTGTCCGCTTGCAGATTTGACCATTTCGTATACTTCGCTACCATCCAAATTGCGCCTGTAGATAATTGAATTGGGCGAATTGAAAGTCCACCAGGAGGTGGTTGCGTAAAAGAGATGCTTGTTTACGGCGTCGATGGTGATTGCAGAGATTTGGACGTGCGATCCCATACTGAACAATTTCAAGCAAAGCTGCTGGTGGAAGTTGCAAACGCTTATAGACACGTCAACCTCATCTGCATTCACGAAGTACACATTCTGGGTGATCCAATCAATCGCTAACTTCTGTGGTCTTCCAACGCGCGTTATATATTCCCTGTTGTAGGTGTTCAGATTTATGCGATGAATGGTTCCGGATTCTTCGATGCTGAAGTACACGAAGTCAGAGGGAGCCGAAACGTCCAAACCGCTGATTGCCGGACTATCCTCTGAGTATACTACATTCAAAGAATTGTTTGCTAGAGATAGCTCTCGGATTTGATTGTTCACTACGAAGATCAATGACTTTGCATCACCTTTGCTCTCACATGATTTTTTATCGGACCTGAAATTAAAAAGAAACATTCCCGATTAGTCTTTGATGACAACTAAGGAATAATTTTTTACCTCAATACAAACTCCTGGAAGCAATCACAGGAAAACGATCCAAGTTGTTCTGTACAAATTTGACTGCAAACTGGAGGATCTGTGCTGCATTCTTCAACATCAACATTGGCGCAATCAAACTCATCTTCTCCAAAGTCGCAGTCCTTACGGCCATTGCACACCATCTCTTTAGCCACGCAAACATTCGAGTCGCCGCAAAAGAACTCGTTTATGGTGCAAGTTTTTGATGTGAAACACGTAACACCATCAGCGCTCAAACTCATTCCAAGAGGGCAAGCGCAATGGGCACTCTTTTCAGTTGGAAAGCACAAGTGACTACATTTACCATTATTTTCATGGCAAGGGTGTGAAGGTATAGGCCTCGGTGTAACCGACACTATGTGCATTACAGATGTATCACTTGGTAAATCCAAGGTAATTTTTTTATTCAATCCATTCCCATCTTTCTGTTTATCTGCCCAGTATAACATTCTGGAATTCTGACTGGTCCAAAACAAATCCTTAGAGAGCGACGCCAGCGCCACAGGATTCGTTTGCAAAGAGCGAAAGCCAAGCCTATCATCACCTTCGATGCTGATGCTTTCAATGTTTCCGGACCCAGCGTCGGCCCAAAATACTCTGTGTAGCTCAAACTCGTAATACAAAGTCAAAGGCCCCAGCAGGCCCTCATCGATAACGTGAGTGCGACCGGTTCCATCCAAACCAAACCGATCGATATGGTAACCTTGATTGAACTTCTTCTTAAAGGAAATGAACATGACACTGGAAAATACTATAAATACGCACTTGTTTCATGATTTTTGTTTGAGACTTACCCTTCATCGGGTACAACGGCAATCGACGTGGGTATTTCCCCGACCATATCATGAAGCACTATTTTCCTCGACATCGTGTTCAAATTCAACACCTCAACCGTTGCTTTATTGGAGTTGCACCAATACAAATTATTACCCAAGTAGTCGAAAGCCAACGCATCGAATTGCTCTTGAGTGACCAAAGTCTCCATCGTACCTGTGGTCAAACTCAAAGTTAAAAGCGATGGTACGGCCAGATCACTAATAAACAGTGTGTTATTCACTGAGCTGTATGCTAAAGATCCTATGTCTTTGACGAGCGTTGGAAACGCATTTATTTCGTGCTTGCCTAATAGCTGATGTTCTATTCGAATTAGAAGGTCTTTCGTTCCCAACATTAAAACTTGCTCTTTGGTAATAGCTGTAATTAAAGATGCATTTTAAGATTTTTGATTTTCAGAAATGAAAAGAAACTGTCGCCCAAATTTTAATTAAAACATACCTCTGCAGGTATGACTATCAGGTGACAAAATTTTATTTTCGGGACATGCACATGTGTATCCGTTTCCATTGAGTAAACATATATCGCTGCAAAGCGCTGAAGTACAAGGATTCTTTGTCTGCTGTTTTAAAGATGAATGGTAGATGTGGATACCGTAGATGTATTCGTGTTTGTCCTTTATCAAAGTGTGATGATTTTTCCCAGTGAATTTATCGCATGACTCAATGGAACGTGTCTGCCAATCAGACCAGTACAAGCGATTTTCGAAGACAGCAATGGCATAAGGGTGCTTGATAGTACCCTCCATGACAACCTGGGGTTAATCGATGTTGATACTTGTAAGGCCTGTCAAAGATTAACATACCCTTCGATCGGTGCCATCTAAGCGTATGCTTTCCAATCGAACGTTTTTGGCGTCAGCCCAGTAAAGACGTTCGTTCGGATAATCGAGAGCCAAACCATTAGGCCAAGCGATGTTGTTCGTTACGAAAGCTATACCATCAGTACCATCCATTTGAGAACGACCTATCTTGGCCGGATGACCCCAATCAGACCAGTACATATCACTGAAAGAAGCGTCTATGCAGGGGGAGTGGAACAGCAGATTTGTTTTCGACTCACCCTGTAGAAGGATTAAGCACAAGTCCTCTGGGTTTACTCACGTCTTTATTCATCAAAACCGTGCAGTGATTTCCATCGTTTGTGCAGACACCAATGTGATGCATTTCGGAGTCGGTGAAATAGATGTTTCCGGTGAGCCAATCGACCGCCAAATCTTCAGGAGCGTCCAGCCCGGACGTGATAATCAACTGGAAAAAACTGCCTTGAGAGACTTGAATTCACAATTAAGCAACTAACCTCCCGTTGAGAACCATCTTCCAAAGACTTCACGATGGCTTCGTGTTCGGAATAAATATCAGTCCAGTAGATATGCTTACCATCAAAACCTACACCGACGACATGCTTCAAGTCTTTGGCAATGGGGAAGTACAGCTTGGATTTCAGAAAGTAGCCTCTGATTTCGGTTTTTGAACTGAAAACCATAAACGCTTCGCTACTTACAGCTTTACATGTGGTTTCATCTTCTTGGAGAAAGTAGTTTGAATCGCAGAGGCATTCGTAAGAACCCGGCGAGTTACGACATTTTTGATCGCAAATACCTGAAAGGCGAAATCAAAATATTCTCAGATAAACCAAATAGAATGCGCGCAGGTACCATATTTCTCGCACTCGTTGATATCAATGCAATCTTTGTCATTGAACATGTGATAGCCTTTCGGACATAAACACTTTGGCCCTTTAGGCAACGCAACACAATCATGCGAACAGTCGTAAGCTCTACAAGAAATTTGATTGCCACTGCACAAGCCACCCTCATCCGAACCGTCAGGACAATCAGCTCTGTGATCACAAACTTTGGATAACGCAATACACGTGTGATTATTGTCGCATAAGAATAAGTGATCGTCGAGTGTGCAGTTCTTCGGATCGATGGACGAGTCTACAATTGACTTTTACAAAATTGATGTTTGAATGTAAATTAGTTCTCACCGCAATTCAACTCATCACTATTATCCTGACAATCGTTTGAGCCATCACAGCGCCATTCGTGGGAAATGCAATGGTTATTGTGGCATTGAAAGCCTTCACACTTCAGTGTTTTGGAACATCCTAAACCCTCGTCTGAACCATCTAAGCAATCCAAATCACCATTGCATACAAACTCCTCGGGTATACAAAATCCATCCATGCACTGCCATTCGCCTTTTGAACAATTGCGAGAATGCAATAAGGTTAGCTGCAATAACATAAATATGATTGGAAAGCTCAGAAGAGTAATTTAGAAGCAATTCTTTAAGAAGAAAAAGGAACACTCAACGAACAGAACAATCGGCACATTTGATGTAAGAACAAACATAGAAAAGATCACAATCAAAAGAGGTGACGAGATAACAAAGGCACTTAAAGTAACACAATGGAAATGGCACGTAGAAAGGAATTGAATAACACCAGAAATTTGGAAGGCAAATAATTAAATGGTGCTGGGAAGACCTAAGTAGGATCGAAGAGAAAAGGAAGTTGAAAAGTGAAAAGACCAAATAAAAATTTAAATAAAAAAGATAGATCGATTGAAATAAAGAAAAAACGATGAGGGTATTAGAAAAGAAGGAAGTCAAAAGCGAAAGGGGATCTAAAAATTAGATTTAATTCTTACCTTAGATGATTCACAGTCGACTTCATCTGAAAAATCGCCACAATCATTTTCCGCGTCGCAAGCGAACGAGGAGGAGAGGCACACCTGATTTTTGCATCTAAAATAATTCGGCGCTTTGCAATGAAAAGAATCTGCAAAACAAACATTGATCGTCACCTGAAAGCTAAAAGGCAAAAAAGAAAACGCTCACCGCAATCTTCTTCATCGGATCCATCGAAACAATCGTTGGTACCGTCGCATCTCTTGGTGTTAGAGATGCAACGGCTGTTTCGACACACGAACGAATCAGGAATCGAACAGTTTATATTCAAATACATGAAGTCTAGAAAGCCGAAAGCAGCAACGAACATACCGGCCAGTACAACATATATTAAGTACATCCTAAAACTAAAAAAAAATGTACATAATAATAAAGTATATTAAAACATCTTGATTAGCTGACTTTGGACAAACACCCTGTCTTGTATAATAGCATTGAATTTTAATAGAACAAATAATAATACACAGATTTTTTTAAATTCAATTAAATCAAATCAATACAAATATAAATTACTTTTAAATACAGTGAAATCAATCTTTTGGAGACCGTTCGATATCTTACAGCAGAAGTCAGTGAAACTTTTTTGATAATAAGAGGAGAATAATTTCGCTACCGTTTGAAATCTGGAAATTAATTTAAAAGGCTCAGTATTTCAGTAACAGTTTAACTATAATCGTCAGTTTATTCCCATAGTAACAATGCTTTTATAATGGTTACTATGAGAATAAACTGAAGATTAAAGTTAAACTGTGACTGAAATACCCGGCCATAGTCTCGGAATTTAGCCTTTGGTGCAAAAAACAACCTTATTTTAAAAAGCGCAGGGACTTCCCGCGTATACATTTTTACCAGCTTAGTGTACCACCCCAAGTTGAAGTCAAAATTGTTGGAGGCCTTCGTCTTCTTGGTGTTACGATAGACAATAACTTAAACTGGTCACATTGACAATTTGTGGAAGAAAATTAATAGTGTTTACTATGCTTTCTTGAAACTGAAATCATGTTGTGTTGATTAATAAGCATATTATAGCTAGTGCACTCCAATTTCTTTTACTGCTGCAAATTGTGGATTAGTGTCAGCATTTTACACTTATATTTTTCACTTTTCGCATATGGCCATGAAAATAAAAATCGATTGACTGATAAGATTTTCAATAAATTTGATTTATAGGATTTTTCATTTTGAAAAAGCTAATTATTTAACATTAAATAATTTTGAAAAGCATTATTTTTTTCTGGTTAATCAATTTTAATAAAATTTTCAACTATTTCGTTTTTTAAGATGTTTTTTATTGCATTTTCCAAAAATGTCTTCAAAAAAACAACGAATTACGGACGGAATGATATTTTGTACCATTCTCGACCTATTGAAAAAAGCATAAAATAGAACTTGAAATCGTTTTCGTAGTTTTAGAGTAAAGTGAAACTTTTAATTTACGAAAGCCATACAAACCATTTCACCATTACTTTTAAACACAAAATTTTAAATACTTGAAATAAAATTTGTTTTTAAATTTTATTTCTCCCCTGTGCTTGAAATTTTACTATCGAGTTAAGATTTAGTTTTTTTTTTGTCATTAAAAGTAATGCAAGAATTTACGTACAAACACACAAAACCTTCCGCATGAACAAAGCGCAGACTGGATTTACCTTATCCTTTTAATAATTTGTTACTTATACAGAACTATTGCTTCAGAGTCCAATGAATTAAATAAATATTTGCGGAATCGTTTCGTTTAAACACCGCGCTTACGAAACATAATTAAATATTTAAGTGCAGTCTGGCTGTGAATTTAATTCAATCGAAATTTTGCAGTGTAATTGTTTTTAATAAAATCTCTATTTTAAATTAATATAAAATTCATTATTTTCACACCCATTTTATTGAAAAAGATCATCATCATCAGTCAAGTACAACAACACGAGAACATGTTCCTCATTTGGGGGCTTTGGAGGCATGGAACCAGGCGAACAAATAAAGCATGAATTACCATGTAGAAAGAAAACGACGAAAGAGAAAGAGAAAGACTTGAAAATGTTAAAAAAATTCTGAAAGACTTACTGGAGTCAGTCGCAAACTTGGAAAAATATAAGAGGATTGAACAAGAAGAATAAACGCTACAATATGAGAAGGTTTATATTAACCAAACTTAAATAAATTATAAATTGATGTAAACTTTACTCGTGGCGGTTATCCATTGGTGTCCCTTCGTTCCTTCAGGCTGTAACCACACTGATCTTCTTTCTCCTGCCGACACTTACACACTGCTAAAGCAACAGAAGAACAAGCTACAATTTCACCCTCGAAGGTGTCCGGTGTGACCAGCAGAAGAAAAAAGACTAACTGAGTTTGAAAGCCCAGAAGTACCAAATTGATTAAAACTTTAATAACCACATTAAGTCAAAGAATTCGTGGGGCAAAAAGCAGAAAGAGAGGAAGCACGCGAAAAAGAACTAGAAGAAATACGTCTAAAAAAGAAACAAGAGATTGCAAGGATTGCAAACTTGCAGCAAAAGGCCCAAGACGTTAAAGCCATGGCCGACGAGCTTAACGCCAGAAGAGGAAAAGAACGGGTAAGTAAATTAAAGCAAGGCGATCATGAAAAGTTAAATCATCTGCGAAACAGGCGGAAAAGGCAGGGCGCGATAAAGAAAAGTTAGCGGCGCTTAAGCGAAAAGAACAGAACGAAATGCTCAAACGCGAAAGGCAAAAGCAAATCGACGAACTCCGGAGGCAGCAAGCGTTGGATTTGGAACGTGACAAAGCGGAATGTCTTCAAGTAATAACGACGATTTACTTACGATTTTTTGAGTTAAAGATGTCTACTTTTAGATCGCCAAAGTGAAAAAGGAACAATTCGAAAGAGGAAAAGAAGCGAGAGCGAAGAGTCACTTTAGGAACGTATTGCCTACAATATTTTTGAAACATTATATGTTTTAATATTTTTAGTTATGTTAAGTACGTACCTACTTGCACCTGTCACTGTAATTTTAGCCTCCACTAATAAGAAAACACAAAGTAAAAGTATGCTCAAATATTTATTTTAAAAAATCCAGCAATAAATAATAATAATAATAATTCAGATCATTGTACCATTTGAGACACGAATTCAAAATACTAAAACAATAGTATTTCACACAATAACAATAACACATTCACACAAAACTCGTAACGCATTCGACTTATTTAGACGCACAAAAATCAACACAAATATCCATCACATTTTTCGCTTCTGCTCTGCCCCTTAGCGATCAATCGATTTTTACTAGGGGGTTGACTTTTTGAAGGATCGCGTCCGCGGTAGTCTGCATATCCTGCGAGCCAAAATCGATGGGGTTCGTGTATTCATGTTCGCCTGGGTGCAGTACAGGTGCTGAAGATTCGCTGTTGTTGTTATTGACCGGCATTCCGAACATGGGGTTGTAGAATCGCATACTATCGAAAAAATAATTAATTAACTAATTCGTACAGACAAGTTTTATTCAAAAGATTCTTTGCATTTTATAATTCGAGAGGATGTTGGGAGTATATAAATATGTATATAGGTATCTTAGGAAACCACGTGGTGTGAATATTTATCGGTAGTTATAATACACCCCGTATTATCCGTTTCGGAAATGTAATCATTTTGCTTTGAATTTTAGATTCTCAAAACTCTTTTAAAAGAATTCATAGCCATGCATTGTTTACCTGATGTTAAGCTTTCCAGTGTTTCTCTTCCGGATGAAAATGTACGCAACAGCTGCTCCCAGTAATAGGAAGACTGGGATTAAAACGCCAGCTACCATGGAGCCAGAACTTCGATTCACGAGAGCTGATTTTTCCACTGGAATGACCTGGGTCTGAAACTTCGCCCTCTTGTCCTCGGCACTTCCCATTCTCTGAAAATATTTTTAATGTGAGAAATGGAAAGTGGAACAATGAACGTTTGTTGAAGTTAATAAACTCGCTGAATAATAACAACAATTATAACACATTTAGAGTTGCAGAAGGATTGTGAATTGTACTGCAATTCTAAAAGGATAAAAAGTCCAACGCACGCGGGAGCAAAAGTAAAACATAAAGTAGAAGAAAATATGGCTATAAGCCCGAGGTCAAATTTCTTCCAACTTTAATCAAAATATAGTAGGAACTAAATTTAATCTTACCATATCAGCTTCGCACTGTTGACTTTCTTGCACAAATTTCCCGTTCTCACACAAGCACCGTCCTCCTACATCTGCTGGGATACACATATACGTGCAATTCCGATTTTGGCAGTTATTCTTCGTAATCGGCTGTCGAGAAGCTTGAGCAATCGTGAAGAGCACGTTGGCATAGGCGTTCAATCTAAACTGATCGCAGAGCCTTTCCTCGCCGAACAACCTGCATTTACCTACGTGCCCATTCCCAGTCAAAAAATACAAGTGATCTTCGAATAGATTCAAACCGAATGGTCGACTCAGATTGGCGAATAAATTGGTCCGTTTGGTACCATCATAATCGATGCGGTTAATTTGACCGTGGTGCTGATCTACGTAGTAAAGTTTCTTGGTCCGGACTTCGCAAGTTAAACCGGTCACGTGTCCGCTTGCAGATTTGACCACTTCGTATACTTTGCTACCATCCAAATTGCGCCTGTAGATAACCGAGTTGGGTGAATTGAAAATCCACCAGGAGGTGGTTGCGTAAAAAAGATGTTTGTTTACGGCGTCGATGGTGATTGCAGAAATTTGAACGTGCAATCCCACACTGAACAATTTGGAACAAAGTTGCTGGCGGAAGTTGCAAACGCTTATGGTCACGTCAACCCCATCTGCGTTCACGAAGTACACATTCTGGGTGATCCAATCGATCGCTAGCTTCTGTGGTCTTCCAACGCGCGTTATGTATTCTCTATTGTACGTCTTCAGGTTTATGCGATGAATGGTTCCGGATTCTTCGATGCTAAAGTACACGAAGTCTGAGGGGGCCGAAACGTCCAAACCGCTGATTGCCGGACTATCCTCTGAGTACAGTATCTCCAAAGAATTGTTTGCTCGAGATAGCTGACGGATTTGATTGTTCACTGCGAAAATCAATGACATTGCATCACCTTTGCTCTTACATGATTTTTTATCGGATCTGAAATAAAAAGCATTCCCGATGATATCTCTGATGACAACTAAGAAATATTTTTTTACCTCAATACAAACTCCTGGAAGCAATCACAGGAGAACGATCCAAGTTGTTCTGTACAAATTTGGCTGCAAATTGGAGGATCTGTGCTGCATTCTTCAACATCCACACAACTCTGGCCATCTCCTAGTAATTTGTATCCAGCTTGGCAGGCACACATAGGACCAGAAGGTGTTTTAATGCATTTATGGGCGCACGGGTTGCTATTAGATTTGCACGACGAGTTACAAGCACCATTCTCATCTGAACCATCGTAACAGTTCTCTTCGCCGTTGCAAACCAAACTAGTTTCGATGCAATGTCCGCTCTTGCATCGAAAACCATGAGTGCAAGGCAATACCGTCTTGGCTTTATGAATCGACGAGTGTTTGACCAAGCAGATCATTTGCTGTTCATCAGAATCATCCCCACAGTCGTCAGCACCATCGCAAACCCAAGCTTTCGGCAGACATTTTTTGTTGGCGCACTGGAACTCGTCGCCTTGGCACTTGGAGCAGTGAAGCTCGTCTTCGCCTTGAGGACATTCGTGGATACCATTGCAGACGGCGCTTTCTGGCAAACACATGGTTTTATTTCCGGGGCACCGAAATTCTTCAAGTTTACACCCATCCGCACCCTGCAGTTGTTTACAAGTTAACTCGTCGGACATATCACCACAATCATCGACTTTATCGCACTCTAAATTTTTATCTACGCATCGACCGTTTTTGCACGTAAATTTATGGGGGGAGCAAGTAGTTACTGAAATGGAAGAATAGACCGTTGAAAAGATATTTGGAGAAAATTTTAGCATAAGCAACTACTTTTACACAAGTTAAATAAATAGATTTAAAAGAACTCACCACATCCCGGATGTTCGTCAGACAAATCAGAGCAATCGTATTCATGGTCGCATTCCCAATGTTTTGGAATACACGTTCCTGATAGACACCTGATAATAAAGATTTGTAAGACTTCTTCAGTCAAAACCATGATTGCCGTACCTACCTAAATTGTTCGGGTGCGCAGGTTGTAAATAAACAATTCATTTCGTCATCACCATCGTGACAGTCCTTAAAGCCATCACAAACAAAGTGCTGTGATATACACATACCGCTCGAGCATCTGAACTGGTTGTCATGGCATTTATTTTGGTATGACTTTTCGGTACAGACCAACTCGTCCGATTTATCCAAACAGTCGTAATGCATGTCGCAAACTGCGATTCTCTTAATACACTTGCCGTCTTTGCATTGGAACTCTCCCTCCGCGCAGCGATCTTTTTTAGTGCAATCAAACTCATCTTCCCCAAACTCGCAGTCCTTACGCCCATTACATACCATTTCCTTGGGCACGCAAACGTTCGACTCGCCGCAGAAGAACTCGGTTATGGTGCAAGTTTTTGGTTTGAAACAGTTAAGATTATCAGTGCCTAAGCTCATTCCAAGAGGGCAAGCGCAATGGGCACTCTTTTCAGTTGGAAAGCACAAGTGACTACATTTACCATTATTTTGATGGCAAGGATGTGGTGGTACAGGCCTCGGTGTAACCGACACTATGTGCATTACAGATGTGTCACTTGGTAAATCCAAGGTAATTTTCTTATTCAACCCATTTCCATTATTGTATTTATCTGCCCAGAATAACTTTCTGGAATTCTGGTTGGTCCAAAACAAATCCTTAGAGAGCGAAGCCAGCGCCACAGGAATTGTCTGCAAAGATCGAAAGCCGTGCCTATCATCACCTTCGATGCTGGTGCTTTCAATGTTTCCGGTCCCAGCGTCGGCCCAAAATACCCTGTGAAGCTGAAACTCGTAATACAAAGTCAAAGGTCCCAGTAGGCCTTCATCTATGACGTGAGTACGACCAGTTCCATCCAAACCAAACCGATCGATGTGGTAACCTTGATTGAACTTCTTCTTAAAGGAAATGAACATGACACTGGAAAACACGATAAATACGTACTTGTTTCATGATTTTTATTTGAGACTTACCCTTCATCGGGAACAACGGCGATCGACGTGGGTATTTCCCCGGCCATATCGTGAAGCAGGATTTTCCTCGACATCGTGTTCAAATTCAACACCTCAACCGTTGCTTTATTGGAGTTGCACCAATACAAATTATTACCCAAGTAATCAAAAGCCAAAGCATCGAATTGCTCTTCCGTGACCAAAGTCTTCACCGTACCTGTGGTCAAACTCAAAGCTAAAAGCGATGGTACAGCCAAATCACTGATAAACAGTGTGTTATTCGCTGAGCTGTATGCTAAGGATCCTATGTCTTTGACGAGCGTTGGAAACGCATTCATTTCGTGCTTGCCTAATAGCTGATGTTCTATTCGAATTAGAAGGTCTTTCGTTCCCAACATTAAAACTTGTTCTTTGGCGGTAGCTGTAATTAAAAGTGCCTTTTAAGATTTCAGATATTGGGAGATTAGAAGAAACTGTCGCGGAATTTTTAATTAATACGAACCTTTGCAGGTATGACTATCAGGTGATAAAATTTTATCTTCGGGACATGCACATGTGTATCCGTTTCCATTAAGCAAACATATATCGCTGCAAAGCGCTGATGTACAGGGATTCCTTGTCTGCTGTTTTAAAGATGAATGGTAGACGTGAATACCGTAGATGTATTCGTGTTTGTCCTTTATCAAAGTGTGATGATTTTTCCCAGTGAATTTATCGCATGACTCAATGGAACGTGTGTGCCAATCAGACCAATACAAGCGATTCTCGAAGACAGCAATGGCATAAGGGTGCTTGATAATACCCTCCATTACAACCTGCGGTTTATCAATGATGACATTTAAAAGACCAGCCAAAGACTAACTTACCCTTCGATCGGTCCCATCTAAGCGTATGCTTTCCAATCGAGCGCTTTTGGCGTCAGCCCAATAAAGACGTTCGTTGGGATAATCAAGAGCCAAACCATTAGGCCAGGCGATGTTATTCGATACGAAAGCTATATCATCAGTACCATCCATTCGAGAGCGACCTATCTTGGCCGGATGACCCCAATCAGACCAGTACATTTCACTGAAATAATCGTCTATGAAGGGAGACTGGAAAACAGATTTTTTTTCCTGACTTACCCTACAGAAGGATTAAGCACAATTCCTCTGGGTTTACTGACGTCTTTATTCACCAATACCGTGCAGTGATTTCCATCGTTTGTGCAGACACCAATGTGATGCATTTCGGAGTCGGTGAAATAGATGTTTCCGGTGACCCAATCGACGGCCAAATCTTCAGGAGCGCCCAGCCCGGACGTGACAATAAACTGGAAAAAACTGTCTTGAGAGACTTGAATTCACGATTAAGCGACTAACCTCCCGTTGAGAACCATCTTCCAAAGCTTTCACGATGGCTTCGTGTTCGGAATAAATATCAGTCCAGTAGATGTGGTCACCATCAAAACCTACACCGACGACTTGCTTTAAGTTTTCGGCAATGGGGAAGTACAGTTTGGACTGCAGGAAGTAGCCTCTGATTTCAGTTTTTGAACTGAAAACCATCATTGCTTCGCCACCTATACCTTTGCATGTGGTTTTATCTTCCTGTAGAACGTAGTGTGAATCGCAGAGGCATTCGTACGAACCCGGCGTGTTGCGGCATTTTTGATCGCAAATACCTGTAAGGCGAAATCGAAACATTCTCAGATAAACTAAATAGAATTCGCGCAGGTACCATATTTCTCGCACTCGTTGATATCAATGCAATCTTTGTCACTGACCATGTGATAGCCCTTTGGACATAAACATTTTGGCCCTTTAGGTAATGCAGCGCAATCATGTGAACAGTGGTGAGCTTTACAAGAAATTTGACTGCTGCTACAGATGCCACCCTCATCGGAACCGTCAGGACAATTAGCTTTGTAATCACAAACCTTGGATAACTCAATACAAGTGTGATTATTATGGCATAGGAATAACCGATTATCGAGTGTGCATTTCTTCGGATCGATGTACGAGTCTACAAAATTGACTTTTTGCAAATTTGAGGCTTGAATGTAAATTAGTTCTCACCGCAATTCAACTCGTCACTATTATCCTGACAATCGTTTGAACCATCACAGCGCCATTCGTGGGGTATGCAGTAATTATTGTGGCACTGAAAGCCATCACACTCCAACGTTTTGGAACATCCTAAAACCTCATCTGAACCATCCAAGCAATCCAAATCGCCATTGCATACAAACTCCTTGGGTATACATAATCTATCGGTGCATTGCCATTCACCTTTTGAACAGTTGGAGGAATGCGATAATGTTAGCTGCAATAACACAAATATGATTGGAAAGCAGAAGAGTAATTTGGAAGCAATACTTCAAGACGAAAAAGGAACACCCAACGAACAGAACAATCGGCACATTTGGTATAAGAATGAACAGAAAAAAGATCATAATCAAGAGAGGTGGCGGGATAACAAAAGCAATTAAAGTAACACAGATTGTGACACAGAGGAAATGGCGCTAAGAATAACACCAGATATTGGGAAGGCAAATAAGTAAATGGTGGGAAGACCTAAGTAGGACCAAAGAGAAAAGGAAGATAAAACGTGAAAAGTCCAAATAACATTTGAAACCAAAAAAGATAGATATTTGAAATAAAGAAAAAACGATAAGGGTATCAGAAAAGAAGGGAATCAAAAGCGAAAGAAGATTTAAAAATTGGATTTAATTCTTACCTTAAAAGATTCACAGTCGACTTCATCTGAAAAATCGCCACAATCATTTTCCCCGTCGCAAACGAACGAGGAGGAGACGCACACCTGATTTTTGCATCTAAAATAATTCGGCGCTTTGCAAAGAAAAGGATCTGCAAAACAGAAATTGAACGTCACCTGAAAGCGAAGAGGCAAAAAAGGAAAAGCTCACCGCAATCTTCTTCATCGGATCCATCGAAACAATCGTTGGTACCGTCGCATCTCTTGGTGTTAGAGATGCAACGGCTGTTTCGACACACGAACGAATCAGGTTTTGAACAATTTTTATTCATATACATGGAATCTAGAGAGCCGAAAGCAGCAACGAACATACCGGCCAGTATAAAACATATTAAGTACATCCTAAAACTAAAAAAAGTATAACAGTAAAGTATATTAAAATATCTTGATTAGCTGTCCGACTTTGGACAAACACGCCGTACTGCATAATAGTATTGAATTATAATAGATACAATTGGAATTATAAATTTATACTGGCCATTTCTATTTGCAATATAACAAAATAAAACAATATTATATTAAATGTCATATGATTATATTGTTGAAATTATTGTCTGATATAGGGTAGTGATTAGTGATGTAAACTTTTTACGTTAAAATTAATTTTTTTTCTAATTCCATTATTAACTGAAATACCTCTATAATACCAGTTTAGGACAGCCTGTTTATTCTTCAAGTCGGGTTCGGGTTCGTCAAGTTTACAAAACTCGCTAATTTTATATTCAACTTTTTATTTATATTTATATTCAACGTTTTCTTCCAAATTCGGAAATAACAAAAAAATTATTGCTGCAGAAAATTTTGGCATTCGCGTCTAAATACATTGATTTTTTAATATACAGTGACATCATATCAATACAAAAAAAAAAAACTATTTTTAAATAAAGGGTGTCCCAACAAGAGCGCCGGATTTAATTTTAAAGAAAAACACATTTATTTTTTTAATTAAGCAAACATTTTTATTTCAACATAAAGAAAAATACTTCCGATCAAACGTGACATACAACATCAGGCAAATGGCCACCACGAAACCTTTGGCACAGGGTTATTCTTTTGTTGAAATTTTGAATAACGTTTTCGCATAAATGTGGCTGTATTTTACCAATAACGCGCCGTATTTCCTCTTTAAGATGTTCAACTGTTTCAGGCTTATTCGCATACACCTTTTCTTTCACATAGCCTCAAAGAAAAAAGTCCATCGGCATTAGATCGCACGTCTTGGTGGCCAATGTTGATCGCCAAATCAAGAAATGACTCGACCTGGAAACTTGGTCTGCAGTAACACCATTGTTTCACGTGCAGTGTGGCAGGTCGCACCGTCTTGTCGGAAAAACATGTCCTCCACATCAATTACATCCAATTCGGGCCACAAAAACTCCGTTAACATTTCGCGATACCGCACACCATTAACAGTTAGCGCATTTCCAGCCGCATTTTCAAAGAAATACGGCCCAATCACTCCGCCAGCCCAAAATGCGCACCAAACAGTTACTCGCGGTGGATGTATTGGTTTTTTGAGTATCACACGAGGATTTTCAGCACCCCAAATCCGACAGCTTTGCTTATTTACGTATCCGTCGAGTTGAAAATGTGCCTCACCTGAAAAAATGATTTTCTTCGAAAAGTCCGCATTAATTTGATGATGTTCCAACACCCAATCAGCAAATCCACGGCGCTGCTCATGGTCCCTTGGCTTGATTTCTTGCACCAATTGAACCTTGTACGCGTGCAAATGCAGATCTTTTACCAAAATTCGTTGCATAGTGCTTCTGGAAATGTTTAATCCTTGACCACGATGCCGAATGGAAGTTCCTGGATTCTCGGCCACAGATTCCCTTACTGTGGCTATATTTTCGAGTGATCGACAAGGACGACGAACAATGGTCTTCTGATCCATCAGCGTAAAGTTGGTCTCAAATTTTTTAATTAAACGCCTCACTGTCGATTCATTTGGCGCATTATTGCGACCGAAAACTTGACGTAATTGGCGAACTGTTTTTGCAAAACTTTCACCATTTTTGTAATGTGTTTTTACAATAATTACACGTTGTTCGTTTGAATACTTCTCCATATTCTTAAATCGCGTGGTCTATACGTGACAACTGTCAAAAAAAATCACCATACAACTCGTATTAACAAAATGGCGCCAAATTTAAATCCGGCGCTCTTGTTGGGACACCCTGTACAATAAAATAAATCTTCTGGAGACCGCACGCTCGTGACCTTATAACAGCAGTCAATGAAACTTTTTTGATAATAAGAGGAGAGTCATTGGATCTGATGACATTCAGATAAGAAAAGTTATTGAATACGAAAGTGATGAAATCATAAACAAATTTGTAATACGCAACAAAATTGTAAATATTATATTCGGATTTCGGATAGTTTTTAGAACGTCCTTTCGTTTCACGATTCACTGTATCTTTGATGTATTTTCAAGCTTAAAACACAGCAAATATAACTTCTAACTACTTTTAGCTTTCGCCTGTATTATATAAGGCCGAACTATTATATTATTATATAATGCATCATACTAGTTACAACTAGTTTTTATTTTAGTTGTTTTAAATCTTACTAAACGCTTTTCATTCGTATACTATCAACCAATTTGAGTAATTTATTAAACATTACCTTTTTTATAATTCCTGATAAACAAGGCCAGTTGAAAAGCCTACAATAGTAAATTTGTAATGCTTTTCAGTTATAAGCAAATTTTTTTTATACAACTACAAGGCCGTAACAAAAAGAATTGGCAATGATGGCAAAAATAATTGTATTTACATAATACATAGTTAATAAATTTGGTCGAACCATAACATTTACAATGTTCAATCTACTTTAAAATTGTGAAAATTAAAATGGCATTAAGCAGTTTTTGTTTATAAAAATTCGACTCTAATTAAAATAGGTTTTAATAAGATGTAATATTAAAAATTGCAATAGTTAACTTACTGCTTTTCGTCACTAAATTATCACCTAAAAACAAACCAAATCGTCGTCGTCACTTTATATATCGCAGTTCATTTTTAAATTTCATTAAATTCAAAATATAGTAAACAAAACGCACGAGGAGAGACTATTACACTAGAGTAAACAAGTGATAATTACAAATATTGATAAATTTAATTTAGAAAAGAAAAAATCCTTATAATTATTAATTAATTATTCAATTTACACATTCCTGTTAATTTAACCAAAATTTTTTCTTTGCTTCGGACAATCAAATTAATAACGAAATTTTTTGCAAATTTCTTTTATTCCCAACATAATGGAAGATAGTTTAATGTTGGCAAGAATTTCGTGAAAACAAATTTTGCAAGGAAAAAATACGCGAGAGCGCGCAAGCAATAATAACAAATTTTGAAATAGAAAGATATTAAAAACAAATAATAATATTAAAATTTCCTAGTAAATCGGTGAAGATCCTTAGAATGACATTATACAGACAAAAAAAAATTGGAAACTAAAAGAAATGGGTATAGAGAATGCTAATACCAATCGATGTAGAATTTAATTTTGAATCTCGTGATGTAAAAATAGACAGGGTGTTTCATTTACGAAAATTAAGTTTTGGGCAGTTAAACATAATGAACTTCGACACCATATTGTATCCAACCTGTGAATTTTTCAGGGATAATTAGGGTATGATTTGAAAGCCTGAACGTTATACTTTCAAACGACATGCGACTTGAATCTTGAAATTTGAAAGTGTCGTAAATACATTCTCTTAAGTGAAAGGTCACCGAAACAATTTTTTAAACAAATTTGAAGATATCTCAAAATCGGTTACATTTAGGTATAGGGAGGCCTTAACATTTTTTATTTATAATAATATGTAGAATCCGAATTTGCAATAAAAAGTATAGCATGCCGTTAAAAATAAGAAAGTTAACGGCGACTTTCGGTATAACCGGAAGCGATATAAAGGTGAAAATATTTTAATCTGAAAGATGGCTTTCCCTTAGGGCAGTGCCAATTTGCAGAATTTTTATATATTTCCTTCCCCGAAAACTTTTAATAAGCCACTCAACTTGGAATACCCTGTATAAAAGATTTAACTTCATAAGGTCTTACGATATAAAATATAATCAAATATAAATAAATATAAAAAATAATCTTGATAAGAAGAGATTTTATCAAACAAGGATTCGTTGAATTAAAATTATTACATCATTGGAATTTGATGTTTTTCTAATTACACTTAAATGCATTAGAAAAGCAATTAACTTCTTTTCGTTAATCAATTTTAATAAAATTTTCAGTAAATTCGATTTATGTTTATTTTTACGTAGAAGCTAATTAATTACTTAATGCATTTGTAAAGCATTAACTTTTACTCGTTAATCAAAAATAATAAAATTTTCAATAAATTCGAGTTTTAAGATGATTTTTAAAAAACAACGAATTACCGAATGATATTTCATATCATTGTCGATCTATTGAAAAAATAAAATAAAATAAAACTTGCAAATCGCTTTTGCATTGCTCAACGTCATACTTTTAGAATAAAATCAAATTTTAAATTTAGGAACGCAGCAAAAAAATTCACCATTTCACTTTTAAGTACAAATTCAAAATATTTCAAATAAAATTTATTTCTAAATCACCTCTTTGTTATCGCCCTTGTGCTTGAAATTTTGCTATCAGGTTTAAATTTAGTTTTCTTTGCTATTTAAAAGAAATGCAAGAACTTTACGTATGTTGTACAAACACACAAAAACTTCCGCACGAACAAAGCGCAGACTGGATTTACGTTATCGTCTTAATAATTTGATACATATACACAACTATTGCTTCAGAGTCCAATGAATTAAATAAATATTTGCGGAATCGTTTCGTTTAAACATCACACTTACGAAACATAATTAAATACATATTTAAGTGCATTTAAGTCTGGCTGTTAATTTCATTCAATCAAAATTTCGAGTTTTTAAGCAAATAAAAAAAATTCTAATATAAATTACACACCACCCCACACTTCTTTCTTTTATTGAGAAATTTTCTAGAACTTTCCCACTATCAATTATTTAAAGTAACAAAAAACTAGTATCAATTGGCCTACAAAATTAAATTAAATAGGAAATTCTTGAACGGCTTACCTTAAAATAAAATATGTAATTTAAAAATTTTAAAACACCTGCACCGCGTGATGGATAACATAAAAGAGTGGGACGAGGATTGGTGATTTGCGCCGAGTTTATCGGACGAAGAAAACTTAGTAAAAACTAAACAAGTTTTCTGCACAAACATTTGGGCGATTACTTTAGGATAAAATTGTGAATTTGAAAGGCCAGTATATATCTTTGCTTGTGAAACAATAATTTTGAAAGATTTGCTCAACGTCCCAGAATTTGAAAACAAGAAAATAACTAAAATCAAAAATAGCTGATTTTTTTACATTTACTATATTTTTGAAATATGTAAATAGCTCAAATAGGCAAACCGATTTTTTAATTTTCTTTGTGAAAACTGCCAAAATAAATCTTTTATAATAAGTACACATTTTTAAAATTTTAGCTATTATACAGGGTGCATCATTGGTATGGACTTCTTCAATAGCTCCTTAAAGGAAAAAGTTATCGGTTATTTATTCGCAATTTTCTGAAAGTGATTAAAAATAGCGCACGTTCACTCAAACTTCGAATATGTAAATATAGTTTAGTTTATGGCTTTTGCAATGGGAATGCTAAAGTTGTGGTTGAAGAACCTCGTCAACGGTTTCCCCATAACAGAATTATAAATAAAAGATAAAAATGTATTTATCAGATTTCTCTAACTCATTGTGTGAGACTGGAAGATTACCCAATGCTCAGACATCACGTGACCGTGCCTGTAGACAAGGTGTAGGCCGTGTTACGTAAAGTATTTTGTTAAGACATTGTAACTTGAAAACACATAAACATTGGATTACAACTTTTGGATTTTTCTGTCTCATATTTACGTGTAAAACACACTCGTGATGTTTGGTACGTTTCTCCTGACTCACCCTAACATAAAATTAATTCAATTCATTCATTCAAATAATTTCTGCTTCAGTACTTTGTAATAATGAGAAAAATAATTGTTCTCTGCTTTATTAAATGTTAAATACATACTACTCATAGCTTTAATAGATCCAAATTAAATACTTTTTCAATTTAATTGAATCTAGGTAGAATAATCTGGAAAAATTGAGTTTAAATAAAAATAATTTAATTGTTGTAGAATAAATCGTAAGCAATATGTTCTAAAATCTTCAGAAAGGAAAATTGCAGATCCATAAAAAGCAATAATAAAAGCTTTTCAATTTAATTTATATTATTGATTGAGTGATCAATTGATTTCTTTTCAAGCCAATATGTTGTTTCTTTCACTAACAGTTTCAAAATTAAATACTGATTTGTGCCATAAATTCAAAAGAAACTGTTGGAAGGTAATACTACACAAATGGCAAAAAAACAAAAAAATAACTTCTAGCAATTTTAGTTAAGTTTAAATTTACATTTTGACCTAATTTGTTATTAGGAATTTTGAAGAATCCAATACAGACTCTGAATAAGATTTAATTTTTGCTGCTTACATTTTGTAAAATTGTATTTTTTTTTAAATAATTCAAGTAATCCAAAGTCTTTAATCTTTTATTATATTATAAACGTAAAATGATGAATCCTTAAAATCATAAGGGGAAAAGAAATAAAAACTGAGTTTTAGTAGTATATATTTAGTAAAACTAGGTTACCTAAATAATAAAATGAGAAATTTAATTTCTACAAAACAGATCCATCCTACATTGCACAGGGAAATAATCAGCTCAGAAACAAACTTAATACTGAAATTTCTATTTACAATAAATACCTAAAGAAACTAAGTCGACTATTACATAAAGACAATATGTATTCCAGGAAAACAAAAATTATATACAAAGTAACTAAAAATATGTAAGTACGATACAAAATGAACGAAACACAAACGAAATGTGACAAAAAATTTAAATAAATAACTAATTTCCGCAATTCTTTTTTAACTATGTACTGCTACACAGAAATATACATATTATTGAAAAAAGAGTCTTTCTGCCTTTGCTTGTACATATGATTGCATACTAAAATATTGTATTTCTTTTGTGATTCAACAATAACAATACCTACAAGAAATCATCACAGAATATCTACAACGACTACAAATTATTTACATGCTCACCTAAATCTATATAATCACCTATGATTATGTACGATTCTCAAACTTTAAACACACGAAAGCCCAGGTGTAATAAGCAGTACTACGGTGGTGATGAGCAGTGTTTTTTTTTTTGTTTTGGCAAGTTTAAATTCGTCACGACGTGATTTTGGCAAACCCGTTCATTCTGGCTATTGCACCCAGATCTTCAGTCCTATCACAAAATCATAGTGTTACAAAATAAAAGAACTCAACGCGGATTAAATCGCTGTTTGTGGCTCGAGATTGTCCACACCAATCGTGAAGTTTCCACTTATGGTGGTGACTTGACCACTTATGCTCAGCGCCCCCATTTTTGCTCTTTGGTAGGCACTCAAAGTATTCTGGCCCAAAAATCTAAAACAAAAACATCCAATCAGATTTTAAAAGAAAGGCGCTACCCCAAAGACTTACTTAATACAAACGTAAATGATTAATAAAGCAACGCTGGCACTAAGCATTCGTATGTACGAATCTTCAAACAGTTGAATTACGATCCATGCACCGGCGACTGCCACGCACATGCATGTAACGATGACCGCGGTGCAGCCCCAATGTTGAGCGGTGAAACCCTTCTCCCAATCTAATTTAGTTGTGGTATGTACATTATATACTTCGTTGCACACCTTGCAGTGCAATTTCTCTGTGCTCGACGAAGTGCTTTCCATCAACCACCTCCGCAAGCACTCATGGTGCACACTCGAAACATCACCCGTGCACGCACAGGGCTGTATCAAAGGCTCTTGCTTGTCATTATCGTAACAAATCCAACACTCTCGCTTGTCAATAAACAAATCGGCTTCCGCAGCACTCGCCTCTTGATTCGGCACATAATCACACGGTTTTTGATCTAACCGGGCGAGCAGCTTCCTCGGGTTGAGTATCCATAACTCCGACGGCTGCATGCAGTTCCAGAGCACAGCCGGAAACCAAATAGCCACCCCGATTTCGACAACGCGGAACACAATGTCATGCCAATTGCGAGAGTACACGGGCACTTTGGTCTTCCAGAATTCCGAGAGTGTTTCCGAAAATAAGAAGCCGACTATTATAATGAGCATCAGCGCCTGGCTGAGTAATCCGATGCGAGACTGGTGTAACTGGGAGTTGTTTATTTTCGGTCGTAAGTCCTCTTGCTTTAAGGGTTCCGTCTCTTGTGGGCTCGCTATTTGCATGGGTTTTGTTATAAATCCGCCACGTACCTGAAAAAAGTATAATACGAAGGATAAGACTTGCACAAATATGAGATTTTTTTATTAATATTATTAGTAATTATATTTTTAATAACTATTTTAATTTAAAATACGAAGAAGTGAGTGAAAACAAACTTAGAACGAACGAAACGTTCTTTAACACTCTCACTATACAAATGTTTAAAGTTTTGTTGTAAATCTACACCAATCGGTTGATTATTCACTGTTAAAATTCTTGCGAAAACCAGAACACAAAACAACTGACGCACTTTTAATCACCAATCAGGTAATTTAATACCTCAAACAATTGTAACGTGATTTTATTGCCAGACATTCACGTCGATGTTGATTTGTTTTCAAATTCTTCTGCGTACATTTATTTTACTTGAAGTGCTTCAAACGAATGCTCATTCTTACTTAAACCAACACACAGAAAATAATATATAAATAAACAATAAAATTAAACAACACGTGATAACATACTTGGCTTTACTTGTTCATTAATTCAAACTATTTTTCTTTATTGTTGGAACAACATTGACATGATTACAATTGTACATAGTATTTCAAAGCTAATTAAATTTTGTTGGCTTTCAAATGAAGCTTTCTAACCTTAAATTAAAAATTAAAAACTATAGAGTTTAACTTACTTTTCAATTCAATTCGTTTAGGTGTTTCGAGTGCGATAATCAAACCACTAATTGCTTCATGTTTTTTTAATACATAACATTCATGAATAAATGCATGGAAAGTACATAAATATTTTTCATCTTGTGTCAAGGGCGAGGTTATGATTTGTATTCATAAAAATCATAACACAGAAATGAAAAAACAATATCCACTAAAAATTAATGTAAGCCAGATGAACATTTAAGAAAAAAATAGGGCAATCTCCAAAAGGTAAATTTTTGAAAAGCATGTAATATACTTATAATTGTCGGAAATATTTATTAGGAGTATTTATTTTTGAAACATACTACTTTTTTTGACAGTGCCTTCCATTAGTGTTCTATACTAAAAATTAATATACAGTGTGGCCCCGGATTGATCTAACTATACCTGTAAGCTTCCTTATTTCGCATTTTAGGAGGAACAGTCGTTCTTCATAAAAAGTTTTGGTTCTTCTAGCAAGTCCTTAGCCACTACCAAAATTTCGAAATATCATACAGGATGGTTAGAAAAGGAGAAAACGTGAAATTTGGTTAAGAGTAAAGTACCTTTTATTTGAATGGAAAGTAAAAGTATCTTTGGAAAAAGATGTTTGTAATGTCAATAGAAGCTCAAATATCTAATCTGAACGTTGTATCTTAAAGTTGATTTTTTTGTCTTCATTATTCAAACATTGACTGACAATTTGTTGACATGAAATCAAGTATTTGAGTTAAATTTCAGTTGCATTTGTCATAGATAAGTGCAGTAACCACTTTGACTAAATTCATACCGATTACTAAACATTAATCACAATGAAGGCAAAAAATCAACTTTAAGATACAATGTTCAGATTAGATATTTGCGCTTCTATTGCCGTTACAAACATTTTTTTTCAGTACTTTTACTTTCCTTTCAAATAAAAGGTACTTTGCCCTTAGCCAAATATCACGTTGTTTCGTTTTCTAACCACCCTGTATGTTAATTCGAAATTTGTGTAGTGGTTAAGAACTTGCTAGAAGAAGCAAAACTTTTTATGAAGAATGATTGTAATCAAAACCGATTTGCACAAATTTTTTTACAAGTATAGTTAGGTCCATCCGGGGACACGCTGTATATTTGGATTTTAAATATACGAAATTTTGGGGGCCAAATAAATTCAATGGTGATTTATGTCTTGGACTTTTTCCTGTGATACTTCCGGTAATTAAAAAAAAGAACAAATACAATATCATGTTTATGGATAGTAGAGGGGACCAGAGTTAGTTGTGTTATTACAGAGTCATTCTTTAGCGTTTTGTGTTACCATAGAATAAGCAAAATGAATTGTTTGGAGCTCCATTCAAACCAATAATAAACTAACTCAAAAATGTATGTGTAGTTATCCCAGATTATTTTTTTTTGTTAGTGTTATCAACGCAAGAAGAGAAAACAAACTTACCTTAAAATAAACTTCAACCCCATATATAAGAAAGAAGATAACAACGATGAATAACAAGACGGCATAACACCCGTTGAAAAGATGAGTGTAAAAGCTCCTGTCGTTTTCCGGTGGCGTTGCTAACTGGGTGGTCAGGACTTCGGCCAGGAGCAGGCTGTAGCTGATGATGTTGAAAGTGACGAAGCCCAGGAACGATTTCGACAAGAACTGCGGCTTTTCCCAACGAATGTCGCGCAAGTGAAAAACCTGTAAAGATTTTTTCTTACATCAATCATTATCAATATCTTTTTAAAAAATTACTCGCGCTTAACTGCATTTAAATATTTACTTTCGGCTTGTTCTTATTTATTTACTTGCACGAATCACAACGGTCAAGTACAGGTACATTAGTACTCCACGTCCTTCATTAACTTATCAAATAAGTTTGCAAGTACCCACGAGGTTATTAAATCGACGAAATGATGGGAGGTTAAATTAAAGCAATAAAGTATTTAAATTTAAAGACGAGTCAAGTACATCTGCACTGAAACGCCCGGGTTTAAGTACACAAGTACTTACAAGCACAACAATCGATGCGGTAGAGTCGGTAAAGTTTCAGGAACACATTAAATGATGGAAAGCAAATGAACGAAAATTGACACTCTTATATACTGGTCAATTATGCGCGTAAAAGCAAATAAAATTATGTACATACCAAGAACTGGCGCGTCAAAGAAAGGACGCTTTTTGAATTCTTAAGGAGCGCCTCGTGTAAAAATTTCCCACATACTGTAAGTACTGTGACGTGATTCTACATAAATATGCTTTTGAGATGTTTTCAGAAACGCAAAAATTATCTTCACTGATCAATCAGTTATAACATTTATCGTATCTATTGGTTTGGTACAGTACTTTCGATTCAAGTGGCAGATTATCTTGGCATATAAAAAAATGTAAATAAGTAGAGTGCAATAATAGTAAAAATTAAAGAAGAACGAATTTCTTTGATTTATCTAAAGAATTTGCATTATGTGATATTACACAATTCCAAAAGGTCTCTGGAAAGTAACTGGTCATTGTTTAACTATAAAATCTAGTCAGAAAAGTTTATAACAATTATAATTCAAAAATTCTAATTAAAATATCTATGCCCCCAACATGGTATTTGTGTGTTTCTGTGTGAATTGCACAAGTCTATACATTGTATTCAGATTCTGGCACAGCGACAGCTTCTGGGTTGAGTGACCTAAATCCTAATTTTGAATACCAAAAAAATTATGAGTCCACATTTTTTTAGGTTTTCTTCTGAAGTTCATTTGTAAATAGATTATGTACATATGCAAATAATCAACACTCAGTGTAATACGTACGTACTTATCATGAGTATTTTAAGTACTTTTGAGACATCTTTAAACATAACATGAGATAATAACTCTGCGGTGATAAATTGCGCGCAAACTGATCTCAGACTTAACATAAAATAATTTTGAAACCAATGACAGAATTGCGCAATTACAATTTTAACATAACATCAACAAAGAAAGAAGCAATTTCCTCTTTTCCAGTTTTAACTACTTCTATTTGTGTCACACTTATCATGTTGCTATTTGACTTCGGTTCTATTTCACTTTTATTAATGTTAAAAGCCAATAAATAATGAACGACTAATTTGATTTACCCCTGAAAGTGATCAAAACAATTTTTATGATGAAGGAGGCACAAATTAATGAAACAAAATTTTTCTTATCTTCTAAATGCTTTAAAAATGTTCAAATCTTCACAAATTTGGCAATGTACAGTCACAATCATAATTCAAGACATAACATTTACAGAAGAACTCTTCGTGGGCATTTTATTTGTGGTTTCCAAGCAATAAATAATTTACGACATCCCAGATTCTCTTTTAAGTAGAAAGATTTGGATGTATTCGACGTTCATAGTTTTAAAATAGATGGATACAATGTTCTGTAAGCTTTCTGTAAGTGTCATGAATTAGGATTGCAACTGTACAAGTCTTCATAGATTTAAGAGCATAGAATTTAGGGAAAATATTTTAAACACTTACAATTTGAATCGATGAATATCTAAAACGTTTTTAAATTTCAAATTGCAAAAGATACGTCGATTGCTTTATAAAAAATAATGACAATAATGTACCTGGTGTTATCTAATATAGAAATACTCGTTCCAAGAAAAAAAAATGTTTTAAATTCCATACAAGCAGTTTCCGATTACGTTAGCCAATTTTTTAAAAGTATAATTTAATCGAAAACTTAACTTTATTTTGCCGTCATTCCTATTGTATTCAAATGCGCATTTAATTTAAATAAATCGCTAACAATAAACAATACTTTTACTTTTGTTAAATCATCAATACGCAAAATTATTTGCATGAAAAATGTTGAACCAGATAAACAATTTCATAATTTGAAGAATGAGATTGTTTTCATGGAAAACAACAAAAACAGGTATTTGTCTGAGAGAGAAATACCCAAGTACACCTGCACTCAGAAATTCATTGAGTAATTACATCCAAGGTTAATAAATGATAATATTTTATTGACAAAGAGAACTAATTAATGGTGTCCTAATCTAATCATGATCAGTAAGCTCGTGTAACCAAAACCAGGAATCCAACAATTCATTATTAACAAATGTGCCAATTAATTTGCAAATATAACGTAGGAGTAAAAGCACAAGCACATATTTTTTCCTTGATTGCTTTGCGTGTTAACAAAGCTCTAATTATCACATCACAACAGAAGTTAATAATCGCACATCCAGTACACATGTACTGAAAAGTAATCACGTACTCACATAGATAACATTATATTAGAAAATCACGATTTCTATTTTTATCAACGCGACAACTTTTTTTTAGATTAATTAAATCATTAAAGCTATAGAAATTAACAAAATTCAAAATGTACTACACACTTACAACAATAATGCGTGTGTTATTTAACTTGCACTTCTTCACTGCTGGTAAACATCTGCGCGCAAAGCCCATTATTATTTACATAAGTGTTCTAAATTACTATTATACCTTAAAAGGTTCCATTAATTGTACCTTCAGTACCAACCAGAATGTGCAGTGAATACTAAAGACGTTTACTCTTACTTTTAATATAATAATCACGCGCGAAATTGCCGTTGCTAAGAAGAGCAGACAAAAAGCACCAATTATCGAATTAAACAAGGCCTTCTACACCACTGGCTGTATTAAATAAATTAAAAAAGTAGATTCACCAAAGCAGAGGACAAAGAAGTTATTACACTAAATTTTCTATTAAATTACTAAGTACACTTAAATGAAAGCCAAACTTACCTCGGCCCAAAAACACACGAGCAGCGAAGACCCAGACATCAGTAATGGATAATACGCAGACAACAAACTGCTGGACCAACCGTACTTAAAATTATCCTGCAATTAAAAAAAGCACGTTAACAATAAAACCGAGAGTACCAAAAAATAACTTACAGGAGATAAGAAGTACCCCCCTCTGATCACACTGGCGAGGAATGTCACAAAGTAGAGCAATTTCTGGGTCGTAACTCGGCATGCCTTCAGAAAGGTGGGCGCCTTCAGGCGATGGTACTCGGAGAGTATGCACATGAATAATTGCACGGTGCATACAAGAGCGACTAGCAAGAACAAGCCGCCAATCACCACATGATAGGGCAAGTTAGGACCATCGCAAAACTCGCCGGAGAAGCGGATCTCACACAAACACGTCCCGTTGTGGCATTCGCCACGGCCGGAACAATCGTCCGTGCAGCTTTGGAAACCGGTCATTAGAAGCAGGTGTCGGAACATCCCAGATAACATATAAAATCTGAAAGCAAACAACTAATTAATTAACTTTAACAGAACGTTGAAGGATCCCCTAAAGCATCATCTGAGTTAACAACATTTATTATAGAACGTCCACACTGAGTTTTCTCAATAACATAAACACTCCTCCTTCCTGAGTCCCCCCAAAGCAAGTTCCAACGACATAAATGCCCCTCCTTCCTGATTTTAAATCCAAAGACATCACATGTGTAATTATAATCACTTATAATCAAACTAAAACCAAAATAGTCAAGATGATTTGGGTTATAGCCATTGTACCTAGAGGTGGTCTAGTTTATTTAAAGAGATGCTTAAATTAGGCTAAAGTTGTAAAAATTAATTGATATTTGTCATGGAAAATACTTTATTTTTAATTCAAAATACTTGAAACAAGTAAAACATTCTATGAAATAAAAAGAATCTAATTAATAAATGACACTGTTAGTAAAAAAACTACAATAATAAGTAAAGTGTCGAATCATCAATTAGTAACATAGTGGTCTAAGTTGTTTGTAAAAAATAAATTAAGTAAACTATAAACAATTCAATTACATATTTCTTGCAAAATTTAATTTAATTGAAACCGCTGTGCATCATTTCAAATAAATAAAAAGTACAGAATTCTTAAGCGAACACCTGTATATGACATTGCTACTGTACAATATTCTTTGTAAAGTATCACACACCACACTCTGTAATGTACAGAAATTACTTTATTCTTAAAATTGTTTCTCTTGGCCAATAATTTCAAATTATTATAATTATTTATTGCTTTTATATCTGACCCTTAAATAAGTGATAAACTTTGGTAAAGCACTGACACAATCCACACTTTTGTAAAACCCAAGTGTAGGTATACCACATGTGACATATACAAACAGAAAGAGTACTTCGGTTTACAAGAACTTACGGTATCGACTGCGCATTTTGGTTATTACACGTATTCCCTCATAAATACTACAGGAACACCTGGCGAATAAAAACAGTCCTCCTTAATCAAATATCGATTTGCAAATCATACACAGGTTAAAATTTTCACATGAACTCACTGAATATTTAACGCAAACCACATAACGACTTGACTACACGAAGTCATGTATATGTGAGGTTCAACAAATACAAACGTCGATATCTACGGTTGAAGGACAAAGTTTTAATTTTATCATTTAATAAACACAGAGCTTAAGACCTTTGTGTGATCTGAATTTGATAATTATGCTAAACACATTGTGCAAATTGTTCGGTTAAGTTAGGAATTTCTTTGGCGTTTGGAGACGCTCCAAAATTGATTTGCCTTTTGCCAGTACTTATAAATAACAATGCCTGGTACCTACCTTACGTGTGATAATAAGTTATTTTAAAACGCAGGGCGAAATTAGAGGAATAAACACTTTAATTTCAGCATACACGATAATACTACATCAACCTGACATGACACATAAATCACTAAAAATAATAAACTGGACTTCTTCTTCTTACGGATACGGAGGCCATCTATGATCACATGACACCATTTAACCAAACAGGCGCTAAAACATTTTTATTTAAAAAATTTGTTATATTATAAGAAATTTATTAAAATTAAACCAATCAAAGACCGAAAGGGTGTTTATTTTACATAAAATTAAGAGTTATCCGTCCATTTAGTAGCATATTTGTTAAGTTGGTAGTACAAGTACGATTGTTTTTTTTGTTTGCTAACATTTGCTAATATGAACCTCACTTTTGTAAGTATACATTGTTCACGACCTATTTAGACTCTAGAGGGCCATGCTTTTTTTTCGTTAAGTTACGTACATGGATTTTGATAGAACTCAAAATGTGACAAATGTAAAATTCTGACACTTTAACGTCAGTCCCATCGACTATATTGCTTCTTATACTCTACGTTGGCATGAAGAAAGTAAAATAATAGCATTAAAACAAATAAATTACTTGTGACTTTGTAATACTAAGTCAAAATGCTCAAAATCATCAATATTTTTTGGTGTCAGTTTTCAAAAATATAACCATCAAATTAAAATGGAACATATTCACTTGGAGGTACCAACAAAAGTGTCACCCTAACATGGCCTACTCTTAGTCTAAAAAGATCGTGAATGGATTATAATACAATTATTTTTACAGCTTCAACCAGTTTCAACGATATGGTCTTTATAAAGATTGAAAAGACACATTCGCGTAGTTTAATTCAGCACAATTAAATAATTAAATAATTAGCAGCATTGAATTGATTTAAGAAATAAATTTTCTTGCACAGTGGCAGTAGTAATATATAAATTAATTAACTAGTTTGTACTTGATAAATTTTCATCAATTAGTAATCTATAAAGTATAATAAGTCTTTTTTTTGTAGCATCAAAGAAATTTGCATTGCATTTGTAAAGAAGAATAACTTTAGAAGAGATGGAAGGTACAGAAATGGCACAGAATATATTTGAGTACAGATTTGCAGAAACTTGCCACAATTGTGGAGGCTGAAGCAGGTGAAAGACATAAGATGAGGTAAATATACAGCTTACAATGTTCATTTTCAAATCAAAATACACATAAGTGAGTTTGGCCTTCATGGATTCCCATACCATGCAAAGAAGTACTTTGCAAAAAATGTGAAAGACAATTATCATCTGTGTCCGTTGTTTTTTCGAGATTTTTTATGCAAAAAATTTGTGCATTTGAAATAATTACAATAATGCGTATCCTCCAAAAATTATAGTTTTTGGTTCACTTGTAAGTAAGTAAGTAGCTCTTGTAAATAATTACCAAACATTATGTGATGCCAACAATGGCAAAGATTTTGCTACAGGATTGTTGTGATATAATTTTTTTAAAGAAGTTTTGGAGACTGGCTCAGCTCGTCTTGATGTCAGTGAGCTTTAAGAAGGTGTGAAAATTTTGTTGTGCTATTGATTCATGCACAAATGGGTATCATAAACTGCACATTTACCAAATCTAAATTGCAAAACCAGGTTTCCACTTTTGTCCATCAATCTGGAAAAGAAAATAGAAAAGCACTTGCAAGCTTCACTGTTCGGAGACAACTTAGCAATTCATATCTCATGTCTCACATGCAGTTTCTTCACGAATTAACAAATAGAGAACAAGAGAAGTGTAATTTTAAACCAGTCTCCAAGGAAAACCACCTGTTCTTGAAACCATCTACTTTTACTACAATTTTTTTCTACCCCAAACTTGTTTCAAGGGATACAGGTTTACAATGAATCACATTTTTATATAATGCAAGTTTTTACCAAAAGTTATGACTTGTGCAAATTACTTTAGAGAGTTCTACATAATAGACTTCTTGTCATCACAAACTGATAGTAAATTATAGCAATTTTCAGAATTTTATAGATATTTTTCACGACTTTTACGAAAATATAAATAAATATTAAAACTAAATCAATTCAGCTTCAATAATTTATTGAATGTTATTAAAAATAACTTGAAAATAAACGAAATCTATTGTTTGCTTTCACAATTACTGTAACTAAAAAGAATACTTAAATGCAAATTAATTATTACTGGGAATTGGTTTTGTGCAAAAATTCGTGTGCGAAGCCATTTTCCAGTTTTTCCATTGGAGCCTTGCTTCATTAATTCTGGATGGAGAAAGGCAACATGCAATTTCCAAGCGATAATTTTTTTGCATCGTTAATACAACCTGAGGCACTGAACTTATTTCACAGTAGCTGCTTTAAAGGGGCAACAGTAAAAATCTCGCCATTTTTTTTTGTCAGTATAAAAATTATACTGTCACTTATAAAAAAGTAAACGTTTCTGAGTTTTTAAAAAGAATTGTTTGAAATGACTAATGTAGATTAAATGAAGCAAGAACAAATTTTTACTGTCGCCACTTTTAATACTAGACATGCAATAAATACATGATAAATAAAAAAAAAACAAGGCTATAAGGAACTTAAATTAAGTATAAATTGTGTTCATTTGCTGCGTGCATCGAAGGAACGTAGCTCGTCGTGGCAATTCTTTCAACTTTGCAGCACCTGTGTACGTGCAAGCACTCCTTAAACCCCCCAGGATATCCAATACTGTGGCTTCGACATCCCCTTTATATGGAACTTCAACCGTCTTACCTTCAGAAGAACGATAATCAGCTACAACGCCTGAAATTGAAATTGAAACTTTCAGACCCAACTGACTTATTTTGATTCATTCTTCAACCTGAATGTTTCTCCATTGCAGTGCTGGAAGACATGCCGTAAAATAGTTTAAATTTCTTTCCATTTTTTTCAATGATATCTCCATCGCATTGATTGTGGCCAGCAAACATGCCACCGGCCATCACGAAATCTGCACCGGCTCCGAATGCTTTCGCCACATCACCTGCACAAGTGCAACCACCATCCTGAGACGCATCATTATTTTGTTAGTAGAAATTTGCAAAGATTTACAATTTGGGGAGTTTTTACTTACTGAAATGATGTGACCTTGTAGACCATGAGCAGCATCTGCACATTCAATCACTGCAGACAGCTGCGGGTAACCCACTCCGGTTTTCATGCGGGTTGTACAGACTGATCCTGGGCCAATTCCAACTTTAATTATATCGGCTCCCGATAGTATTAACTCCTCTACCATTTCACCAGTCACAACATTGCCTGCCTATACAAAACTGATAATTAAATACAATTCATTTTTTTTTGTGAGGTGCTATATTGGGTTTAAAAGTGAAACCGCATTTCAATGAAAAATCCAGTTATTTTGTTGTGCAATTTAAGAATATTGTTATCAAGGAATTAAAACTGAAACTGAAACCAACGATAATACCATTGGTGGTGATATGAAGAGCTCATATTAGTAAGTTAATACCTACTCACAATTATAGTGTGCGTTGGGAAAGCCTGGCGAACTTTTCTAACATAATCTACAAAATGCTGTGAATAGCCATTAGCTACATCTAAGCAAATGAAGGAAAGGTCTGGAACGGCACGTAAAATCTCAGACAACCTTTCGAAGTCACTCTGGGCCATCCCCGCGCTGGCAGCCACATTCGGCAGACAATTCGGGTGATCTGCGGCGAAATTCTTCCATTGGTCTACAGTGTAATACTTGTGCACGGCCGTGAATAAACCATGCTAGAAAATGATTATCTTTCAATAAAAGTAAGCTCGGAAAAACAAAATTACCTTGGATAGAGCTTGTGCCATTTCAAAAGTGCCGACGGTGTCCATGTTCGAAGCCATGACTGGAATCCCTTGATAAGTCCGTTTCGAATTTCTAAATGTGATGTTCCTATATAAGTTCACCTGCAAATTATGAAATGAAAAATGCAAATTATAAATGAAGAAACTGCAAATGCAAAGGGGATTTTTAATGCAGAACCCTGTACTTTATTTCGCAGTGGTTCCTATAGTTGATCACATCAGAATTTTGAGTTTTATTTTAGATCGATTCCTTTACAAGGGCAATTGTAGTTATTTTTGAATTCGGCATTTCATAACCAAGAGGGAATGGTAAAGTAAAAGATAATAAATAATAACTAAATTAGTTTTCGCGCGATTATTTCAGAGATCACTGTGCTTTCCACTGCCTTATGAATTGATTATCTTTAAGATGACGTCAGGGTTGTCGTGTATTGCGTCAATGATTTACTGCACCCACAAAAAATAAAATTAGATTCATGCTGACACGTCAAGTAGTCATAAGTTCAAAAGTGCAATTTTGACTTCACGAAATATGCAGCTGTAGAACTTAACTACAGAAGCTAAATGTAAATTGCAAACTTTGATTTCATTAGATAATAATATTTGTCGTTCATAAAAAATTATTAAGTTGATTGATAGAGATTATTGTCAAGATTTAATATAATCCTGCATTGTCATTAAATTAAATTTCTTAAATTGAGAGAGATGCATTTCTCCAAGTACGCAAATAATTTTTCCAATTTTTGAATTTAAAGCCAAAATGAAATCTTAAATGTTCTAAACTCATACAAATTATATAGAGGCTCACCCCACAATTTGTTGAATTGTTTTTATAAATAAATAGCTTACAAATCTGAAATGATTTCGTCCTATCGCTATCATCAGCTGTAAAAACAAAAATAAATTAACAAGATTACCAATAAATAACAAGACACTATAAGAATAGAATCACTAAACTACAACAGTTTAGACCTGATTAGCACGAATTTATTATGCGCTATTGTCGTTTACAAGGAAAACAGTTTCAAAAATATAAAAGAAAATGACCAAAGTTATTTGTTTTTAACTTTATTAAAGAAAATACTGTTATTTCGAAAAGCATTCGATTCGTATAGTATTCAATGTGTTTTTTTTTCTTTATTAAATAAGAAAAAGAATTATGTATTACATTATTTTAAAAAACGTACAAGGTCGGTTGACTTTTATTGATAAATATTCGTCTATTATGAAAGTAAAGTAATATTTGAAAGCCGACTTACAACCGTGGCTTTCTTTTTTAATGTAAATAAATTGGAAGTTGTTAATTAATAATCGATTTACAATTTAAATTAAAACAAAACATCCACATTAAGCAATTAACACGAATGTAAAGCATGACGTGTACTCATATGACTAAAATACAATTGCGCAATACATTTTGTTGAGATCGACAAAAATTAGAACTTACGTTAAATGTTAATAACTAACGCAATGTGCATCATTTTATACAAGTGGATTGAATAAGAGGAAATGCATGTGAGAAAGTAAAAGTAAAGTTGTGATGAATTAAACCGTCGCGTCGTCGAAGCAATAAAGTATGAAATTCCTTTGTCTTGAAATACACTTTCTGTGATAATGTAATTACACCTTTTATTGCTGTAATTTCACGCATCCTGATTATTACTTATTTAGTTGGTTAAACACTCAGTACATAACGGGCATGACAAGTTGTTTCTGTGCTTTTTATTTAACAATCATCATAGGTCAAAAGTTTTCTCTGCGCAGCTTTTGATTTATCATAATCATGAACCAATCTTACTTGCACTGTAAAAATCAATTAATTTATTAACTGGCCTTAATTCAACAAATCTATCATTTTAATTACTATACATGTATGCAATCTATACTTAATTAATTAATTAAATTAATAACTAACGATGATATTCTAAAAATTAAAAGGATACTTCACAAATTAATCATGATGACCTAAGTAGATAATAAAAGATGAGATGCTTTTTTCGGGGAAGATAATAGTGATTACTAGGCGAAGAGAAGCGTCAATAGAATCCTAGAAATCACTATGATGTATATTCTATGAATAAGGAAGCCAGACTATTAAAATTGAATTTTAAATTTAATTAATTAACTTCTTAAATATTTCTCATATGTAGGTGTCCTGAAATAAATGGTAAAAAATTTAATTGTAGTTCCCTTGGCGAAAATTAATGTGAATTCTTTATATAGGTGTCCAGTAAAGAATGAGCAGTACTTTAAGAGTGGATGTGATGATATTTTACTCTAAATAAAATTTTAGTGATCGTGTATCTATAGATGTTTATCATAGACAAACGTATACTTTCATAATCATTATCAGTCGCATATGATAATGACAAGTGTGTTCATGTTTTCCAATTAACAACTAAAATTGCACAAATTTAGTATCAAAACACTTTGAATGCAATAATCTTTCCGATTATAACCCAGAATTTCATATATATGTACTCAGATAGATAATATAAACCAATTTCTGTTTTCCCATGTTAAATCCCTATGTCTCATTGTCAGATGGACAAACGGTATAATGAAGAATTCGGATATATGTTAGGGTGTTTTCACAATTTGTACTTTATGATAACGTTTACTATCAATTTTCTAAGGACGTCATCATCAACTTTTAAATACAATAAAGTTCGGCTCTAGCGAACCCGCTTGTAACGAACTCTTCGTCATAAGCAAACTTCAGACATTTCGGAGCGTTGCCATGGCTACACAATGAATGGGCACTTTTCATTGGTCCTCGTATTCCCATGGTTCGAAGTCCATTTATAGCCATGTTATAACGTACTGTATTTCAAGCAATAAAAAAAACTCTTAAACACATACTTCGTTTTAATACCGATTATAGCGAACTTTGTATATAATGAACCTGTGACTTTATTGTATATGTATACAGCATGAATCATAATTAGGTGTAAATTTTTTTATCAAAGCGTTTTTGGGCCAAAACAAAGCAATTAACCTAAATCTTCGTAACAAAATGCTGCCTTAAAAAGATACACAGTATTTAATGAAAACATTTATTTATAATTTGAAAAGTAAACATTTGAATTTTTAAAATCTAGTAGCTTTTGTGTTTATTATAATGTATTTTCAAATTAATCGAATAATCACCTTCCAAGTTATAGTCACAAGGAAACGGAAATGTTTTCTTTAATCTTTTTAAGGGAGCATTTTGGCACTAAGATGTATCTGCTTTGTTTTGGCCCAAAGAAGCTTTGGTAAAAAAATTTACACCTAATTATGACTCACCCTGTATATTGCAAAACAACATGAAACTAAAAATGTCTGCTGTGTTCTTACGAAAAAAAAAGTCAAGGACTACAATAGATACAAGTGTTTTCACTTTTTCAACAAAATTTAAGGTAGGTTTGAAAGGTATACCTATGTCTAAATAAATTTTTTATAAAATAGATACAGATGCATACCTGTTCTCACTTTTATTAAAAAGAAAATACTTTTGATTGGAAACCAAACTTTGTTTTGTTCATTGATTGTAAATGTGAATACATACATATCTCTTTTTAAGTGTGTGACAAGTTAAGCCAAGAATTATGCTACATACGGCATATGAAAATAAAAAATACACATACGGCCATTTGCACCGCTTATAATTAACTTTTTAATTAACTAATCCTGAGTTATGTTTCATTAGTAGTTAAATATGTATATAAATTAAACGGCTTCATCCTTAATTATTTGACCTGTGCAAAGAAAGTTATGGTTAAATTTTAACTAGAACTTAACCACAAGCGGTGCAAATGGCCGTTAATCAATCCCGTGTTTATATACAGGGCAACTTAAAAATGACGCCTAGACTCTCCAATACGTTGTTCTAAACACTTAAGAGTACCAAGAAAATGATTATCCGAAGATCCGGATTATCCGATACAAATGCCGAAACGTATTCCTCCGTTTTATCCGAAACGCGGATGACACCATAACTCAATCGTAGTAATTTCGAAGTAACAAGTAACACTAGATTCGTTTGTCGATTCGAATATAAACCATAAAATTCGAACTATAAAATGTATGTAAATGTACATACTTATAAAAAATTGTGGTACTTTTAACAATTTATGCAACCTCCGTTTTAACCGAAATTTCGATTATCCGAAACAGGTCCGGTCCGCTTTTGAATAAAAAGGTTTTCAACATTTTTCTGTTACTCTCTTGAGCGTCTAAAATAACGTACGGGAGAGTTTAGGTGCCATCTTTGAATCACCTGTATTGTCCTTGGGTTTTTAAAGTGAATATTGCTTCCTTGAAATTTAAAAAATCGTAGTTATTTTAATTTTCATAGCACACTATTCATAGGTCAAAAATGGATGATATCTAGACTTTGGTTTCATAAAAATGGCAATATCATAAATTAAAAAACAAGGTACATTAAATATTTTGCAACCTTTATTTTAGGAGCTAGAGAAAATCTTTAAATGGAAAAGTTATAGGGTCTTATACGTATTATGGTTTAGAGTTATCACAAAAAATAAAAACGCATCGCAAAGTGGAGAAAAAATATAATTTTTGTTTTTTTTTTTAAATGGAACACCCTATATGTACATATATTGTTCGCTAAAATGAAAGATCTGTTTTTCCTGATTTCAAAAAAATTTGAATGAATGGCTTGCGAGATGTTTAAGTTTAAAATACATATCAATAAATTATTATTTAAAAAATTGAGGCGGTCTGGAAAATCTTTATTATCAATTTATTTTGTCTACTTTACATCTACTCAATGAGCTCATTGTGACACAAAAAAACTGTTTCACAACGTGGCTCATTGTGAAACTGTTTTTGTGAAATTTTAGTCAATTTTTAATTGAAGACCTTTATACATAGTTATTTACGTGTCAAGCTTTGTAAATTAATCTTTACAATGAGCGACGCAGGAGCGAGCCCCATAATCCAATGAGCCTAGTAAAGATTAATTGCAAATCGTGTCGCGTACCAACTTTTATTTTTCTACAACCCTGCGTAAAGTAGATACTGTAAAGGTTAATTTTAGTTTGTAAAGTGTCACTTTTTACGCACTAGCGCGTAAAGTAAAATGTAAAATAGATTTTGTTTAAAAATGCGTGCGTGCCTCCCCCATCTCCCCTCGTAAAAAAAAACGTTAAAATCACTGCTAAGATTTGTCCTCATTTTTTCTGTCGCCAGTGGTAGGACATACTGCAAATCAAACTTTTTTTTAGAAAAGTCGACATATCTACTTCTTGTATCATACTGTTTTAGAATTTCGAGAGGAATTGAAAAATGCAATGAAAAGTGGGGTGTTTCATTTAAAGTAAGAAAGTTGGCAGCAACTTCCGATATAACAGGAAGCGCCCGGGTGTTGGCAGTATATTATTGAAAGAGATCGTTATTGATAATCTATATGAAATAACAATTCAAATGGGAAGTCTGTAAACTTTTAATGAACAGGTTGCTTGAATAACCCTGTAGTTTATGCTCACAATATAATTGAATATGTGAGATTAAAAAGGGCTCAAGTCAATGTCTATTATATTTTGGTAAAATTTAAATATTTTTCTCTGATTATGTGGATCCAAACACACAGAAATTTAATAAACGAGAAAAGTTTACATATTATAAAAATAATAACTTTCAAAAACTTTTTCTTCAATTTCTCATAATCATTCGAGCAGACTTGGGCCTTTTTAATCTCATATATTCAATTGGAAAAAAAATAATAAAAATTGGAAATAAAATCAAGTTAAATAAGTACTTAATTTTGAAATATTACATATTTGTGATTTAAGTGACATTATCGACAAACTAAAAATATGTAAATGTACTCAAGCCAAAGTTGTCTAACAATATTGAAAGTAAAAATAAAAATTATACAAAACCAATACATGCGTTGGAAATAGAAGCAAAAACAAATCGTCACGCATTTACATAACTTATTGCTTGCTTGAGTGATTTTTGATAAAGACGCATTTAACAGAAATGTATTGGCATCTGCCAATGCACTTTAAAATAGCTGCCGTAGAAATTTACATGCAATATAAACAAAAAAAAAATATGCTAAAGCTTGGAATTTTAAAAACAATCCGGCGGTGTGAAATCTGAAACACAGGGACAGTCCCTGAAGAACAAGGACATCTGGTTACCCCCCTAACTTTACAATTCAAGAAGTAAATTTTTATTGTAAAGTAATAGGTATAAAAAACGAAACCTTTTCGAATTCTATTTACACAAGTGAAAAGTACTCTTTAAATTAAAAATAGAAAACACCTGTTTTCTTTAAAAACCCGCATTTATTCTTTTTTTTCTTGTGCCGATTTGAAACACTCGCCTTAAATCAATAAATCAATACTCACATCGCTGCGGCTTTTCAAGGTTGACCGTTTCGGCCTAAGCAGGACATCTTTGAAGTCTAATTTAATTTCGTTGATTATATTCGGCATTGTTAACGATATTCCGATTAATTCGCACGACACAGCGGACGGTCGTCTCGCGGCGTTCGTCGAGCAAAAATAACTTTAGCTGGTCGTTCTGGCTCGTGACGTGCGAGGAGTACTTCACTGATTAAAATCGCGTGAGAGATTTGAAAACGGAGCGGGAACTTCAATGATCCAAAAACATTAACCATTTTTACTACTTTTTTTTACTTCGTGATAGTGAAGTTTCAAGGCAACGATTTTTAAACCACCTGTATTAGATTTTAATTTGTAAAATTAATTTTTAATCTGGGCACGCCCCATAAACAGAGCAAGGCAACATTAAACAGAAATTTGTAAAGAAACAAGATTTTAATTAAGTCTTTTAATTAAAATAAATATAAAAAAAATTCTAAAAGATTCTTACGCCCATTTAGGTTTGAATTGAAATTATT
Source organism: Dorcus parallelipipedus (assembly GCA_958336345.1). Lineage (NCBI taxonomy): Eukaryota > Metazoa > Arthropoda > Insecta > Coleoptera > Lucanidae > Dorcus > Dorcus parallelipipedus. The sequence continues at coordinate 39,332,983 of OY284477.1, forward strand.
GGGTTAGAAAAGTTCTCATTTTTTATTTTTTGAAATGGTATTCAGTATAGGGAATATAAAAAAAATATTGCAACAATAATTAAGTATTTAATGTCTTATGTATATAAATTATAATACCTAATTCATTCACTTTCCTTTTCGCCTTTGCTTCTTAGCTTGCGGTTTCCCAAACGCTTTTCCACCGTGTTTCTTCCCTTTCGCCTTATTAACAGAATTAGATTCGTACCGCAACTTCTTGGCATTCTTCCTCGAAGTATCCCATAGATCATCAGCGAAATTCGATTGGTTCCGCTTGGCCGTTGCTGTTTTAACTTGCCTTATATCCGCAGAAGAATAGATCTTCTTCGCTTTGGACTTCTTCTTTGCCAACCTGGCCTGCACCAAAGCCAGTTTCTGTATTTCAGCTTGCACCCGATTCTCCGGTGTTTCTTTCGCTTTCTTTTGCTTCTTGTCCTGCTTTTTAGTAGGAACTTTCGGCAACGCAAGTCTCTTCTTTTCTTCCTTGCGCTCTTTGGATGACTGGAACCAAGGCCTCTTTTCTCCACCTGTTTCGCCCTTCAGTTGATTTTCTGCTTTATTAACCTGGTTCTCAACCTTACTCAACAGCCTCTCCTCGTGTTCCTCTTTTAAAATCTGCTCCACTTGAGGTTCTATTTTTTCTAGCTTGTTTTTATACTTTTCTATAATATCCGGGGGAATTATGCGATTCTTTACTGGATTCTTTGCACGTTTGACAATTTCTTTGACGATTTTCCTTTCCTGTTCGCCTGCTAGACTTACTGAAACCCCTGCTTTGCCTGCTCTTGCAGTTCGCCCCACTCTGTGTATATAATGCTCTAAAGTTGCCGGCATTATAAAATTAATTACCGTTTGGACTCCCGATATATCTAAACCACGTGCAGCTACATCAGTCGCTATCAGTACATCAACTTCTTCAGTTTTGAATTTCTGCAGCGCTTCTAATCGCTGCGGTTGAGTCAAATTACCATGCAATTCTGCGACCTTCACCCCCAACAATCCCAACTGAATATGAAGCCTGTGTGCCTGCTTTTTCGTCTGCACAAACACTATGCAGTGACTGCGAAACGTCCTACAAACCAAGGTCGAAAGAATAGACTCCCGATCTGCCTCCTTATCAGATCTTATCCTGATAAATTCCTGCCGGAGATTAAATGCGACGTTTTTATTACTGTCGACAAAAATTCGCACGGGTTTAACCAAAGACACGGCTGCCAAATCTTCTACTTCGTCCGACATGGTGGCAGAAAATAACAGCGTCTGCCGCGTTCGAGAACACTGCTTGATGATTTCTTTCATCTGTTCAGCAAAATACTCATCCAACATGCGGTCCGCTTCATCCAAAATTAGTATTTCAATTGCGTCCAAGCCAAAGCTGACTGTTCCTTTAATGTGATCGATTAAACGCCCTGGAGTAGCAATGACGATATCCGGGTTTTTCCGCAGAATATTTTCCTGCACTTTTAAATCTAAACCGCCGACGGAAAGTCCGATTTCTATGTTTGTGTGCTGAGCTAGTTGTTTGGAGACTTGATACACTTGAACACCTAATTCTCGGGTGGGTACCAGGACAAGAACTCTGGTGACTGCGTTGTTTGAGGGACGATAGAGAAGGCGCTCTAGGGTTGGTAGCATATAAGCGGCGGTCTTTCCAGTTCCTGTCGCTGCGCACCCACAGATGTCTCTGCCTAATAAATTAATCAATTTAAGTTCTCGACTTGAAAACTAAATAAATATGATGGCTGACTTACCTAATAAAGCGACTGGAATTGTAGAAGCTTGTATTGGAGTCGGATGTACATATTTCATGTCACCTATAGCCTTCATAAGAGGCCTAGATAAATTCATTTCATAAAACGTTGTATTATCTTGCGTTGCATTGACGTCCTCAAAAAACTTTTCTTTATCTTCTCTGTCCTCAAGTTTTCTCTTGCGCTTTTTCTTTTCCTTAACCTTAATATTGTCATGTTTTAGTTCGTCCTCCGACAAAGAAATATCAGAATTCTGATCGGCTTGTGTGTCCTCATTTTTAACTTCGTCCCCATCCTCGGTTTCCGCTTGATTTCTCGCTTTCTTGATTTTATCATCTGTCTTTGACTTGGCTTTTCTCTTAATGTATTTGGTTAGATCATTCCAGGAGTCTTTGTTGTACTCCTCGGTGGTGCTTACAAACTGAAAATCGGTATCAAAATCGTCCTGTTTCTTGTTCTTCTGCTTGGTAGGTTGGAACTAAAAGTGAGGTTAGGAATAAAAACATGAGGCTTTTCCAGCAGGTTTGTGTACTTACGTCGTGTTCGGCGTCAGACTCTTCTGAAAAATCTTCAACTTCTTCATCATCCTCGATGGTCTTTATAATATCTGGTATTTTCAACATCGCACATGGATGAAATTCTTCTGTAATACCAATGCTACATGCAATAAAGTAAAATTCCCTAAAATTTGTTTATGTATTTTACTTGCAGTTTAGGTGGCGACATCTTGCGGCCGATTTTATTTGGCTAAAAATGTTAAAATTATGTTAAAAAAAGTCATTACAAAGTGGCAGTTTGAGTATAAATTGGTAAAATAAAATTCTAAATGTTGTTTACTTCCTGCACTTCTTCCATTTTTTTATACACAGTGATTGATCAAAGTCACGTTGTCATTTTTTTAGAACAACGGCCATTTGCATCGCTTGTCGTTAAGTTCTAGTTAAAATTTAACTATAATTAAAGTTGAAATTTCCTTCCACAGGTCAAATAATTAAGGATTAAACGTTTAATTATTAATTATTGTTAAGCCGTACTTCGGGTAGGGTTTAAGTTGTTTGTTAAAGTTTGCGTACGCGTATTTATCATCAAAAACTACAAAAACGACTGAAATTAAGAACGTGAATTGTCCATATGCATAGGAAGTAGAAGAACTTAATGAAAATGATTTGTGTTCAAGTCATGCTCAATTTTATTTGGTTTGGAATTCCTAAGCACAAGCACGTGTATGAAAGAGTTAAATTATTTTGAAACAATAACGATATTACCTATTACCTTTAGAAATAAGTTGCCCTGAATATTTCAGGTGGAAATGGAGCGTTTCTTAGAATTTCTGAATTTGAATTTCCCAAATTTTCGTATGTTAAAATTTCTAAGTTCATACTTCTAGATTTTTTTATTAACAGCAGAATTTTAAATTTGCATTTTGATTAATTTATAATTCAAAAAGGGCCAGATTATGAGCAAATTCGTGTTTATTTTAGTTTATTGGCGTTTATTAGCAGTGTAGGCTCCCATTAAGTAAGACTATGCAAGAAATTTCCTCACTGTGTCAGTATGACCGGCACAAACAGAGAATAGAAATATCTTTTTTTCAAAATTTTATTAAGGCAGAGAGATTTAATTTTAACTATAAACAAAAGAAAAACAAAATTGTATTAAGAAATAATTGATTCAATGATTATTATAAGAGTAAACTTAAATTAACAAATAACTTCAAAACTAATTTTGGACTGGTTTCTGCGCTTGTGAAATGAACTGTTGTGATTGCAAATTAAACTCCAAATGTAGTCTCCAATCACTACAACATGCCAGCGCTTTTGATATAGCTTTTCCATATTTTTGATATTCTGATGAAACGCTCTTCACTAATTAATCCCAAATTTGACTTAAAAAAATCATTAACATCTTTCAGCCAAGTACAACATTTTTTCGCTTTTTAAAATATGAATTGTCAATTATACAAATATAGCAATTGTCACCATAGTTGATAGGTTCTCTTTAAATTCTAAGAATTGCAAACGCATTACCTTTCGGTCACCTAGCACTCACTCTTCTAAAGTTGAGCAATAAGTATCACAATTTATGTCAGCCCAAGGTTTGTCTTGGTTACACATCGGAAATCCAAAATAGGCCTTAAAAACCACTACGCTACAGAATAGCACTGAATGTGCCCAATATAATTGCCAGTTGCAACGAAAATATCTATATTTTTAAGTACCACCTTATGCCTGTTTTAGACGGTCATATTTGTATCAAATTTGTTACGAAGTGCCAATTCAACCAATCAATTTGACGAACCATGTTTAACGAGCTCGGTCCGACTGTCTTCTAAACGGAACTCATACCCACCGTGGTTGCCTAGTGGTCGCATCTTAAATCACGACCACCGTGACCACTCAGCTGATTAGTCAGACAACGTAAAATAACTACGAATTAAACGAAACCGACAACGCCACCCACGAACTAAACGCAGCCTAATTAATAATTAATATTATTCGGTGCAACGATAAACTTATTTAACTACTAATTGAACATAATTCGGGATTAGTTAATCCAAAAGTTAATTATAGGCGGTGCAAACCACTGCAAGAATATTAAATCCTCGTGAATTTACGAGTCATTTAAGTTTTATTTAAGCGGTTTTTATTTAAAACTATAGTCATTTTCAACGTGCTTTACATAAGAGGAAAGCATTTTTTGTTTATCCATGCTTGCGTTATGCGTATTATACAGCGTATTATTATTATTATATGTCTCAAATCTCTGAAATAGTCCTAAAATGTCCTTTTATATACAGTTTATCAAAAAAATTTCTGAATGAAAGTTGTGTAGGTTCTCATTCCGCACAATTTAAAATTATTTCCAACTATGGTGGTTTGTTTAGTTTTAACTTTATGCAAAAATTGAGTCTTATTCAATAGGTTGCGAAATTGTCATCTTTAATGATACGCCGCTCAATTTTGGACGAAAATATTTCTACTTATCTGTTGCAAAATTAGTCACAAATACGTGAATTGAACCGTACCACAGTTGATAGCCGCTCGATTTTAGAAAATGTTGAATATTTTAAAAGTGCAGATATGTAGAAATATTTTGGTCCAAAATTGAGCGTCGTATCTTTAAAAATGACAATTTGGCAACCAATGGAATATAACCCAATTTTTGCATAAAACTAAAAATAACTCGGTAAATACCTACTCAAAATAAGTAAATATAATGTATCATTTTCATTACCTCTTCAAGGGCTAACCAAAACTGTAATAAAATACTTAGTGTTCCATTTAAAAAATCACAACTTAGGTCTGTAACTTTTAAATGAACCATCCTGTATAGTTCCCAGCGAAATAGCCCCTAAAAAGGATTCTCCAAAAGATGTTACCATAATTCCTAATTTTGATGTTTATCCTCAGACACAATATAATATGGGGGAACAGTCTTTTCACAAGAGAAGGAGGAGAGGAATTTGCACATAAAAGTCGTTCATCAAAATAATCAGTGTCTTTCTAATAAAATATCTCTTTTAGAAGTTTTTTTAACTGAAGAAAATCTTCATTTTTTAATTCTTAGTGAGCAAAGGCAAAGTAAGAATGAAAATAAAACAGTTATATATCATTTATTAGAAGCTATATAAAAATATAAATTTCAACATTAATAGCAATTTATGTCACCAAGTGACAACAATGGTAATCATTGTAGCAAGAAAACACAAAAGTGACATTTGAAAGAATACATTATTGTTATAAAAAAAGATCAAGAATAGCTTTTATAAAAAAAATTTATATATTCTACAAAGTAACCTTAAATTATACAAATAATCTGCAAATAATCATGCCGGGAGACAAACGTAAAAATAATCACATTTGCATAAGACAAAAATATGTAAAACATCTAAATTTCAAAGGATTCAAAATTCGGGATTAGAATAACGTATGATCTCATTAATAACTACCTGTATTAAGATATAAGAATAATAATGTAATATTTAGAAAATAATACTACTAGAAAAATATAAATGCAATAAAATGTAACAATAACAATAGCGTAGGAGAAAATAAAATGTCCTTCAATCCACTCAACATAGAAATAGAAATAAAGTAAAAATATGTAATAGATATTTAAAAATTTGTATCAGCTCTTGTGACGGCATGTCTTAGCTTAACTGAAAAATAAGTCATTGCACCCTTTGAAGTTATTTTACAGTAAAGCTACGATATGGCAAGAATTGACTAAAAATTTAAAAAATTAGTTGGTATGATTGAAACGAAAGCACTTCAACAACGATCATAAAATATAAACAAATTAGAAGTGTAAACTCTAATAAATCTGAAGGAAAATAGCAAAATTCTTTTTAAATTCTAAGTGTAGAGTCTTAAAGTTCAACATCAAAAGACTTTGGTTGTTTCTTGTACTTTTGACTTCTGCTGCTCCCAACAGCTATAAATACAAATTGTTTATTGAATGAAGACATAAATTAAAATTAAATACACTCACGATGAACATGGCATACTTCTACATCGGCTCCAACACTTCTGAGGAATTGCAACCACAGCTTTTGCTTTGTTGATAATTTATCGCCGGGACCTTTAACTTCCACGAATTTACTCTAGAACACGAAGAAAATTAATTTCTTGATTTTTGAACCGTAATGGACATTACTTTTTTATTAACAGCGTTCCATAAAAACAAATCCGGCATCCCAGCACGGTACTCCCGAAAGTGCTCTACTAGTCTCTTGCATATCTCACTTATGGTTTCTCTTCCAATACATAAAATAATATTGGAGAGTTCAACACTGTCAGCCACGATGCTGCGCGCTATTAAAGACTTCACGTGAGATAAATTGTTCCATATTGTGTCTACATAAGCCTCTAAGTATTCAAAGCTCCAATTACGTTTAATGTTATCTAGCCTGTCTTCAATTTCGGCCTGTCGATTGTAATAGAATTCCCGTGTTGAGAAATCTAGTGGTAAGTACTGAAGCTCAGAAATGAACGCAAATGGAACTTGCTTCGACACAGTCGGGCTATATAGGATATCCCAAAACAGAACTGTGAATATTGTTGTCATGAGAGAACCTTCACAGTGCATCCCTTTCAAGAAACCCTTCTCATTTATGTAGTGGTTTAAAGCCACTTGCTCAACACTTACGTATTCTACATCACCGTTTAAATTCATCACTTTGTACTGAGTTTTCATCACAGTAGGTTGATTACTGTGCAAGCATAAGTAAAGATTAAAAAATTACGAGTCCTGTAAGTCACAAATTTACCTATTTGCAGCAATGGCATCAATTACAATTGAGGGAAATTCATTCGAATCTGGAACTGAGCAAAGGAACGACGATAATTCTTCTCTGACTGATTGTGTGGTGGTGGGAGTTTTCTTCTTCTTGCAATACCCTTTCGCTTTGTAAGTTAACTCGGCTAAATCAATCACGGATAAACGTTTGTCTCTCAGAGCCGTCACTAAAGTCTCAGCGGCCTGAAAGAAAATTCAATAGAAACAAGGTGGAGCGACTGACTATTAAGGGTTACCTTTTCTTGGTCTTTTAAATACCTGTGCAGCACCATCGAGTACTGACAGTACCAGAATCCCCGTTTTTGCTGGCAAAATACATCCTGACTCAACAAGACTTCTAACCAAGTGTTCACTTCTTCGGGGCACTCAGTTGTCATCTGTTTACAAGCGAAAGACAATGCACTTGCATACTTGTTACCAGCGGTGAAGCGTTTTAAATAGTAAGGCTTTTCATTGTCTTCCTGCACTTGATTACTGTAACGAATTAAAAACTTAGAAAGTAATTTGTTTAAAACAAACTTCCCACCGGTCATTGAGGAGTTTCTTGAATTCAGTGTGAATCACCCTGCACAGTTCTTTCATGTTTTGAGTCTTCTTTCTTCTATCGAATTCTATCAGAAGTTCATTTTTTAAATTGCACGCTTTTGAGAACCTTTAAAACAAATCGTTATTATTTCTGTTATTAGTAATACATGATTAATTTTGTTTGTTACCTGGAAAATTCCTCAGGATCCTTAAAAAATGTCTTTTCTTCACGTTCAAAACTTGGTATGCAAATTTGGTCGTTTTTTATTTGTCCCATATACAGATATAAATCGCTGGGTGCTCCCAGCTCAGGATTAGTGAAAGAATATAACAAGTGTATTTTGTAGAACATGTTATAAAAGCAGTCTGATAGTTTAATACATAGACCTAATTTATCGTAGATTTTTTCACGCACGATTTTATCTAGGCTCTTGGTGGATGTCAAAGTGGTTTGTTGATTGGCGTGTTCTAAAATTGATTTCATCAAAATCGGTTTCGTCTGCTTCTTTGATTTTATCCTCAAGCTTTTGTGTATGTCTTTCACATCATCGGCTTCCAGTAAATCCAGCAGATACATAGATGTTTCTGAAGATAAGTCTAAAAGTTTCTTGATATTATTATTACAAAAAAATTAAATAAGTAAAACCTACCTTTACTAATAACGTTTCTTTCCACCAAGTAATTGTACATGGCAAGTATCTCTGCAGGATTCATGGTCAATTTTAATTTAGTGACAAATTTATGAAGATTATGCCATTTTGAGGTGTAAGTGAATAATTTGCAGCATATGAATTTGTAATTGTCGGGCATGGTTTCGTATTGCTTCAGCATGTGTTTGTCAGAGTTGTGCAGTAGGTTATTTAAAAATTGCTTCTTCGCATTCTCTACAATTTTATCAATGAGAGACAAGTGATACCTTCTTCTGTTCTCACTGTATTCTGCATTTTCAAACACATCAACATTCCTTGCTGCTGCATTTAAATTCTTATCCACTTCAATCTCAGTCACATAATTAACAATAGTGGTATTATTGCTGTTTACCATTGTTTCACTTTGATTATGCACTAAGGTGTCATCACATTTACTTGTCTCACTTATTGACAGGAAATCCGTTGAAATATATTCAGCCAAGTTCGAGGAGTCAGTTGAGTTCATTTGCAAAACACGAGACAATTTCTGCAGCTCCGTGCTTTGTTTCTCTGATCTGGTTATCGACATTTGCCTTATTGGTGTGGAACTTACGAAGCTACTGCTCGAAGAAAAGTTAGCAATTTCGAAATTATCTGAAATAAAAGTTTAATTGCTTCTTGTTTGATGTAATGCAAAGCAGTATTTGGTATTTATTAATTATTTTTTTGAAGGTGTATGATATTAATAATTATTTGTAAGAATACTAAATAAATCTCAGAGCTTCTGCCCATGTGCTTGGCTAAAAATTTACTTGAATATTATAATCCAATTTATTAATTTCCAAACTTTTTATACCATACTGAATTTACTAGTATATTTGTAAAAAAATGTTGATCTCTTAGTGCTTACTTACACAAAATAAGAAATTGCATTTACGTACATTTTGTATTTGATTTACCATATAAATGAAGACGTAGACTTTGACTTGACAATTGTATTTATTAATGATTTGCTACAGACTTATTAACGAAAATTCCTCTTGTGTTTCCAAATGCACAAATAAAAGACATTAACACTTTTAAAATAAACAAAATCAACTAACCTTTAGTTACATTTGTATTATTTTCAGTAGAAGACGGTTTATTGGAACTGCTGGCTCGTACCTTGGTATTTGATTTGCATGGAACATTAGTGTTATTTTTGGTTGAGGGCTTGGCATTACCATTTGCTCTTGCAGATTTTGGTTTGGAAGTAAACACAATGTCACCTTCACCTGTATGAAGTATGATTTCTGGTGATAGATGCTTAAAATCTACTTCGTTTCCTATATCATTCAACTTTGACTTATCGTCATCAGACACACTGTATTCCTGAACAAACACGACTTCATCTTCATCATCAGAGGGCAAAGGTTTTACCTTCTTTCTCTGTTTGTTACTGGTTACTTTACTTTTTCTTCTTCGCCTTTCCCCAAGAGAAAAATCATCGTCGGCTTCATCATCAGAACTTGATGGACGTTTTGCTTTTGCAGATCGTTTCGCTTTAGGCATTCCGCTGGTAAAGCAAGGTTTACAGTCAAACTTTGCAGGACCCTTAAGAGCAGTAAAATACTTTGTTATTGACATCTGAGATAGATTGTCTGGTGGGTCAACTTTACGAGTTTTCCTTACCATATTCACCCGATCATTAACCCCAAAATTCTTTAAACCTGTGTACACAGGCTATTAATAAGTAAAAGTAAGTGTTTTCTCGCACAAAAATAAATACTGTAATCACCCAAATCCCGCCAAAAACATCAGCTACTTTTCTGGTGATTTCTCATTCACAGCGTCGACAGTTCACTAGGGGTCAGTTAATACTTTGATTGAAGATTACTTGAACTTTGTCACTGCTTCAGTTTTATTTCTCTTTTATAAACAAACTTCCATGCATTTCTTATAAAAAAAAAAAAACATCCATTAGCAGACCATTAGCAAATTTTAGGTTAGTTACAACACAAGCGCCATAAGCAAATAAACACGGTAACCAACCTTAAAATCAGAATGCACTATAAATTAACCTAAACTCAATAAGTCAGTATTTTTTGCGGTTTCTTCGTTTTTAAATAAATATTACAGTTCACAAATAATACACACTGAAACCAAATCATTTTTTTAAAATTCTCAAACAAGACTTCCAGTTTTGCATAGTGGCATAACTGAATGATCATAACCCATAACCTTAGCATTTCTGAAGCTTGAAATAAAATGACCCTTCAGGCTGCAAATAAAGCTTTTATGCTGCTGGGAGAATGCGTGCCGTGTGTTAAACACAACGCATCAAAATTCCGAATAAAACGATTAGAATTGGACCAGAATTTATTAATGGTGAGTTCACTAATATTTGAGGTTATGTCGCTCAAAATACCAATTCGCCTCAGTATTTTCGCAAAGATGACTTTGTGTACGCCCACGATCCGGAGAAGAAGTGTAAAACTGGAGATATCGTTCTGATTGAGCAGCTGCCACAGAAAATGACCAGGCTCGTCACACACGCAGTCAAGGAAATCGTGTATCCATTGGGTGATGTTACAGATCCGTTAACTGGAAAGAAAGTGGTGGCTAACATGTACAGGGATCATGTGGAAGAGGTGACTAAAGTGTACGGAAAGTTGCCGACAGCTTTCGATTATGGCAAAGCGCCTGCTCGAGGATGGCAAGAAGATAAAAGAGATTTCACACGCCTAGACACTTACAAAAAGTATCATGTTTTTGAAGATGATGATGAACCGTATGCTGTATAGAAAATTGTATCATAGTAATGTTTTAGTAAAATAAATTTACAAATATTGGATGTACAGTTGCGGACAGAAAATTTCGAATGTCACTGTCACTCATCTGATGTATACATATAGAAATTTCTTAACTTTTACGTCAGTGGAATGACAGTGACATCCAAAATTTTCTGTCCGCAACTGTACCTACAGGTGACTGTAGTGATAGAAGATTATACAGGTTGAATTTTAAGACTAGTTGGATATAAGTAAATTCAGATCAAGTCGTGTAGGAGTAGAGGGGGTTCTAGCGTCTTTCGGCTCACGCCTTCAGTTCGAAGCATGAAGTTTTAGAGCTGTTTTTTAGCTACATTATTATATAACACAATAATAATTGCGTTATGCAAATGTATTGGGGCAATTAGAACAATATTTTACATGAATTATTGAAATGCTAGTTAAAATAAAATTATTAAATACGCGCTCATCGTTTCGCTTCCCAATACGAGGCAAAGCCGGCCGTACGAATACATCCGAGGCACGCGTCGCTAACCTACATGCTTCAGTCAAGCTGTATACCTATTTACTTAATTGCAAAAGTACATTTCTTGAACATGTATTGCAACCAGCGGCGGCTGGTGCAGTGGAATTGGGAGTGCTGTAGACATACTTGCACAGCGCTAGCTGTCTAACACAGACGAACAGAGAGCAAACAATGTGCAGCGTACATCGGCAGCACTCCCAAATTCATACGCACCGGCCGTCACTGATTGCAACATTTATCCAGTTTACTAAAAATAGATTCAACTTTAATATTTTATGTTTAATGTATTCTTATAAAACTTTTATATGAAATTCATATTCGAGGAATATGTTATTTGTTGCAAAAATTGATCAGAATAAACAATCTCTGTTGACTCTCAATTGTCAAAATTGATTTCGTTTATCATTGACATTTCGCAACTTATTCTGCTACTTTATCAAAAATGATTACTAGAAACTCAACTAGAGTTGAGCTAGACGCCGCTGCATTTCTCCGCCATTTTTATGTTAAAAAGGTACTTACGATGTAAGTAATTTCTCCGCCATTTTTATGTTAAAAAGGTAGGGATACTGATATATAGTTTCTTGCGATTTTTACAGTGCGCTACGGAACACATTATAATTTATACGAAGCCATAAGCATAAATAAAACACTTTCTTCACTAATGTGACTCCCTTTTTAGTAGCTCGCACCAACAACTTCAAACACACGTGTATTATTTTTATCACCAGTTTTCAGCTTCCACATAACTCCGCTGCGCGGCGACTCTTTCGTTCAAAGACGCGAGTAAAAAGATTCAAAAAATTAATAAACGTATTTCCCTACTAATAACAACTGGGAGGGAAACAGAAATAAATTAAGACTAAAGAGAATCAGTAAAAGAAAAAATTTGGAAATACACCAGACTAATAAAAGACATGTTAAAAGGTATATTTTTTGCAAAATGTATAATAAATTACTTAATTCTTACCTAAATTTTTACAAAGAAAATTCTGCAATTATTAAACGAAAGGGCGTGTTTTTTAATTCAGTATTTTGCTGAGATGGATGTAGGCAGTGATTTAAAAAATTGAACAGAAATCCATTTCTGTTTGATTATAATCGATTTCTGTTGTATAGGAGTTTAGCGACAACTTCTCACTACATTCCTATGTCGCCTAAATCGATTAATAGCTAACACAGATGGATTTCTGTTTCAATCTTTTAAATTACTGTTTACATCCATCACAATAAATGCTGAAGTAACGCCCTATGTCCTCTGTTCGGAATTTTTGGTTCACGCTGTAGATTTTCCTTCTTCTATGTGGTTGCTAAGCAACACAATAATAAACACAAAATACTTTTCAAAATGGCGCCAACAGAGGCAGGTTAAATTAATTAATCTTTTAATATTTTTACTTAAATATTGCTGTGCGATTTGCAGGATAATGTAAGTGAAAGTAGAAACATGATCATTTTTAATTGCTCGAAAAGTGAACCGTTCAAGTTGAATGACAATTACAAGATATTTCAGAGGAAATTGAAAACGTACTGGAAAATCGTGATGTAAGTATTATACAATTTTATTGATACAATATTACAATTTGCTTTAATTATAAATACGTATCTGTTTGAAACAATATAATTTTATTTAATATCTGTATCTTCTACAGAACATGATAAAAATTAATTTATGATCGTCCTGTCTATCTCGTTTAAGTCTATTGCTATTATTTAGGAGAGAATCAAGTTAAAACATTCTCCGATAGATGCCGGAACTGTAATTAAAATTCAATTTTCATGTCTTTAATAGCGTTTTTGGTTCACCTGCACTGGTTGCACGAGTATTTGCGTCTTATTTTAACCTCGTGTAATAAAAAGAGATGAAGATACTCTGAGTGCGCACTAGTGCAGTCAATCGAAAACGCTATAAATGTAAATCAACCTAAATATTTACACTTTTTTTTTCCGTTAATTAACTCGTTCACTGCTGATGCATGTGTAAAAAATACCGAGTGATTTTTGAAAAATTTCACTCTAGTCCAAGTTTTCTATCGGTTTTATGATCTTGCTATAAAAAACTTCAAAGAGACCGGCCTGCGGTCACCTTTCTGTCGCTTGTTTTTGGCAGGGCCATAAAACCGCTACCAGACTGGGACGACTTATACTCGGCTGTGTCTTTTAAAGAGGACAAATTCAAGCAAAACATACAATGCGATCGAAATGCGTCCTTCAAAAATATGTACTAATTTCGATATGAAAAACTCGTAGAAAACTCAATTAATAAACAAACCGTGCACAACATACGAGCGCTATTGATTGTCACCTGACCTTGAGTATTCAAAAACGCGAAAATTGTCTAGGCCGAAGGTAGTTTTGATCACCTTTGGGTATTTATCTCAAGGACGCTCAATCTTTTACGACCGCAGTGTAGGTGTAGCTTATTACCAGAGAGCGGATGATATTAGGTTTTACCTAAAATCACCCAAACCATAACCATTGAATCAAAATTATTTTTACCGAATCTTGTACATTTAGGTTTATATTTACTTATTTACACTTATTCAACATCTTTTAAATTACTTATTTAAGGCAAACTGCTAACTTCTGATATCAAAAATCTAAATCTGGGTGCGCTCTGCTTATTACAGGTACAAGTAATAATGTACAAAGGGTAATTTATTATTATAACAATCCAGAATGAAATTAGCTAAGCGAAGTTAAAAAAGCAGCAGGACAGCAGGTCGTAAAAGTAAACTGTCAAGTGCGCGTCAATGTCAATCTATGCCGTTAAGAAAAATTTCACAGCACTTTAGATTTGAAATTTAAAAAATCATTCTATGAGATCTTTTAGAATATCTAAAAGGCGTTTTATTTTTCATTTAACCAGCAATAACATCCATATAGTCAAACTGGGATGACCCATATATGTGCTATGTGGTTCATGCCACTTTTAAACGAAAAAATTTGCAAATCGTGTCGAAGAGCAAGGACTCTTCGTATTTCATGCATTCATACGTATCATATTAATATCCTCAAAGTCGTACAGTAATGGGTTACTTTACAACATAGCAACCATTACTGTATAGCAACGTACTAACTACTATTATTTTTCGTGCATCAATTGTGACGGTTAATAATGTGATCGTGACACTTGTATTAAACATTAGTAAAATGTTCGCACAAAATGCGAAAAAATAGTATACGCATCTAGTTAGAACTATTCTTTAAACTCGTATGGTTTTTAAAGTTACTCGCTCGTATCGTACTTAAACAAGCCAAATTCGTTTAGTAAAACTTCACTTTTCTACACTTGTTACATAAATAATATATTATTACTATTATTTATTTATTTTTGGGTTTGTGATTTTCAAAAGTTTATCCATATTTATTCCCTTTCCTCAGAATCATTTGTCGTCATCACCTGTTACATCACAATTAGAATCATTTGTACTATCAGCGGATTCTTAGTCGAAATCTGATGTATTTCTTTTTTCGTCAAGTTCATCATCAGTTAGCAGTCGTCTTTGAGTTCATAAGTAACATTTTATTAATAATTTGTATTTGCTAGAAAACACTTGCATGAATAAATAAATTGCACCCACATGGTTAGAACCTTGGTCTCATTCATAACATGATGCTATAGCTTGTGACGTTGTGACCCATTTTGCGATGTCTTTCTACAAATTTTCTGTATTTTAGCAAAATGGCCACAACGGTTATGACTATAAAGACACTCTCAAGTTATGGGCAATTCAAAAAGAAAAAGAATAAAATTAAACTGTGGATAGAACAACTAAGAATAAAAATAACTGCAATATATTGGAATAAATGCAGACCTAATAAAACTAAATGTATAAATATCCATAAAATTATATGATGAACAGTTTATTTTGTGTAAATATTTTAAATTGCTGTGGAGTAACTAAATAAAGAAGTTGATACAACTGATTTTTTTAAAGTTTGTGCGGAGGTCATCGTCTACATGAGTAGGAATCTGTCCGAAATATACATATGTATTATGTATGTTACGAAATTTGTTTTTTTAATATTCACTGAAGTTGTTAGAAGTTTGATTATTGTGGCGTAATATTACGATGTATAACGTTAGAACTGTTGTTTAAAGCTAGAAAAAAAAATAGTGTCTCGTTTTCCATGCTCGCCACTGTACATCAATTTTACAAAACAAACTGTGATGGGGTCCTCGGTATTATATGTCTTATTATCATTCATCACTGTGCCTCATTATATAATTTTATGTATTGCAAAGTTTAATCAAAATTTTACAACAAGTCAAATGAAATAATGGAAAATGTCTTAAAGTTTAACAAAAAAACCGACTTGTTTAATAATGATGGCTATTTTAATATGTTTAATAAGGAAAGTTCGGAACAAAACTGTAGAAAATGTAGTAAATTAATGTACTCGTATCATTTTCATTTTAACTAACATTAACGGAATCAAAGCACTTAAGTATTGTAGAATAGAGCAAATAATAGCATCGCCAATCTCATCCTTGCAATTTATTTTTTGTAGAAATAAAGAAGAAATAAGTACTCAATTATTAAAAAATTGCAATCTAATCGTAATTCCCGGCTCTCAAAATCCGTTCGAGGAGAGCGAAATAAACGCCTTGAAAACTTTCATCAGCGATGGAGGAAAAGTACTGGTTCTGTTAACCGAGAGCAACCAGGATGATACCAGCAACATAAATATTTTATTAGAAGAGTACGGTATCATACCAAACATGGGTGAGTATCTCCATCAAATTAAATCCGTTCATCAACTTTAATATAATTTTTTTACCTACCTTATGCGGGAAAGAATTATAGTCTTCAGAATGAACATTGAACATATTTAAAACCAGCAGCTGCACAGTTCAAACAAATAAATTTTTGTCATCCATATACAATGTGTTTTATTTCTCATCTACACACCTCTGTAATTTTTATATTTATTAACGGATCGATTTTAAATTTTCGCCAGATGAACATCCTCTTAAAACACACATTTTTCAAATTTGAAACCTTTTGTATTGCAAGCCATGACCTACTGCGATTTAATAGAAAGTCGAAAAAATTAAGAAAACATAGTAGGTCTTGTTTGATCAAAAAAAGTTATTAGAAAAAGTTGTTTAGAATTACGAAATAATCCCAATTACCAAATTTGGTTGAAAAATTTTAATTTTTAATTATTAAAAAAATAGAATTTCAATTTAATCTACAGTTTTACAAAATGCTAAAACTAACCGACTAAAACACACAGAATGAAAAAAACAACTTAATCTAATATTTTACCGGACCCCCATCCCCCATCGCGCAGTATGCATTTTTCGATACGTTTCCTATTATTCTTTACAACATTGTTTAGTTCGTGTGATGTTCAAGACAAGCTTGACGAACTCTGTTGCGTAAGTCTTCTGCATTATTATTTTGATTTTTGTACTCTTTCTGTTTAAAAATTTTCATTTAACCATTCGCGAACTATTCTTGAATTGAGTTACATAATAATATATAATAATTTGTTCCTGGTTTGTGCATTCACCACTTAGTAATCCTGGCGTATTAATCCTGGGTTACCTCTACTGCTACCTGTACGTGACATCTGATATTGTTTGTGGTCATACGTCATGTCAGGGCTTAACGCGTGCTTGTTGCCACAAACCCAATTGTCCTCGCCGAATGACAAGTTCATATTGACGTCATATACCAATCTCAAGCTCTTCCTAATACATGCATTACAAAGCTTAGTTCCATTGTAATGCAGCCATTGAACCGATATTTGTGTTAAAAGAAGTGTATCTGCAAATAAATGCATAAACATGTGATAGATTTAATATAACGATTGAGAAACATTCAACAGATCGTATCTATTATCCTTAACATTTTGTTATTAGCCTGTTACAACAAGTGTTTCTACTTCTTTTTCTTTTTCAACATCTCTGGATAATATTTTTTTTTGTTCTTTGTGATGATACCTCCACCGTAGGATTCTAAAATATTTTCAGCGCGATAAATTATTCTGTTCCAGACTGTCTGATACGCACTCACTACTACAAATATTTCCACCCCAAAGAGTGCTACATTGCGGACGCCTCCGTAAACCCCTCCTTAAACAAAGAGAAGTTAAATATGAACATAATTTACTCTTTCGGCTGCACCTTGAACGTAAGTAAGCCGGCGGTGGTGGCTTTCACAAGTGGATCCACGACGTTTCCCGTGGATCGGCCTTTGGGGGCGCTATATTATAATCAGAACACAGGTAAAGGCTCAACTAGGGAGAAGAACCCTTGTGTAAAGATTTGCTACTTGTAAAAAAAATATTTGCTGAAACTTTTTTGTGGTGATGTATGTATTACATTATAATTCGTAAAAAAAATGTTGAGATGTAGGGGTGTGTTTGATAATACAATACTCAAAAATTACAAATTTAATAGATACAACAATGTAATATGTCATAAAACAATTGAATTTCCAGGGGGTAGATTAGTTGCCATTGGCTCTGGTCATGTATTTGCAGATAAATATATTGATCAAGAAAAAAACGACAAATTGCGTGAGATGATCTTTGAATTTTTGACCACATCGGAAAATATTAAGGTTATACCATCTGATCACGATGATATCGATGTAAGTAAATGACCATTACCTTATTCTGGATCATTCAATCATTACTTAATTAGGGGTAAAACATTTTTCTAAATTGTTAATTGCAACTAGGTACAAAGTGGTACGGTTTTTGTTTTTTTTTTCAATTATCAAGTTTCTGTTGTAGTAATGTAACAAATTTTAAAAAAGAGACAGATAGGTCTTTAATATTTAAAGGGGTATTATCTGGTAGTCATGTATTGCGAGACAAACATTTGAACTAGTAATAAATTAGTTGGTTGAAAGTTCCACTAATACCTGTGCATAATATTTCAATGTATTTTAGTGAGGAGCAGCTGGGAGCTGGTAAGTGTGTATACGTATAGATATCGCGTAAACTAATCTGTAATTTCAGGTGTGGGACTACCACATCGTGCCCGATACAGCCGAACTGGCGGAAAGACCGAAACTTTGCCTAACTGATGCAATTAGTCATACAATATCTGCGGATTATTCCAAACTGTTTGACCATAAAATGTATTCCATGAACACTAGCCTCGGTAACTTTATCGCGACCCTTTTAACTGCCAAACTAATGGATGGTTCTTTTTTCTCTTCCTCTTGCAGTTCCCGAAGCTATTAAATTGTACGATAAGTTGGGTGTTAAACATCAACCGCTGAAACTTATCAGTCCTAATTTCGAAGCACCCTTACCACAACTTCAAGCTGCGGTAAGTAATTTCATGTTAACTTTTCAAGAAACTTTAGTCAATCTTTAGATACCCAATCGTTCTTTCTTTATTGGTTCCCCCCTGTAACGACCAATTTCATTCATTTAAATTAATTATTATTTATTTGTCTTTTTCGTTCTGGCTCATTAAATCCTTAGATATATGAATAAAAAATTAAAAAAAGCTCCGGAGAAGTCAGGATCAATTACTTGACTATCGCTTAGTCAAATCAAACTCTTCTGTTTCTGCTTTACAGTTAGTCAATAATTATTGTTGACGTATTTAAAGTGAATGTTTTTCTTCTTGTTTTTGATTTGTGTATTTCGTTTAGTTGATACCTATAAAAAGGTATGGTTGTCTAAAATCCAAAATGTCTTTCTTTGTTTTGCCTAATAACAAATAGTGTATTTACGAAAGACGGGTTGCGTCCGGGTGCCTGCTGCCTGGGCCCATCGCACATTTGCATTTTTGTATTATTTGCTTCTAACGTCACAGACTTAATTGTCCAGCTTTGTAATATCGTATATCTGTACCTTAGAGGTAAAGAATCGTATCTCCAGTTTTTGGTTAAATGCCTTTACATATTTCTTATCCCGCAGAGCATGTTACTGCCAGTTGTAATGTAAAACTTGTTAGTTAAATTAGGTACTTAATAAAATATTCCAGAAGTTACAGTGCTATTTTATTTTATTATTTTAAAAAAATACTGCATTTTAAAACTTTAAATTTCGTTTTCTCTAAATTTATGAAAATGGAGATACGATTCTTTACCTCTAAGGTACATATATATTTTTGATGATTTCAAATAAACCCAATCATTAGGTTGTAGTCTGTATTACAGGCCTATGTTTGTGGTTACTTTTGGTCTTGGCTTTAGAATCCATAAATTATTGAAATTAAATTTATTGAAAGATTTTTTTTGAAAAGTTAAAAAGCAATCGATCGAGAATTACGTTCAACTTCAGAACTCATAAGGTAATACCCGAGCCTACAACTTTTGCATTAGTATTTTGCACGTTAGGCGACGAATAATTCGCAGCTGTGGGTAGTTACGGAGAAAACTTTCAGGTGTTTCCGCCATCATTTCGCGAACTGCCGCCGCCTCCCCTGGAGCTGTTCGACTTAGACGAGGCTTTCAGCTCCGTGTTCTCGAGGCTGGCCCAGTTCACTAACAAGTACTTGATGACGGGATCCAGCGCCGACCAGACTGACAAGGAACTGGAGTTCTACGTTAGAGAGTGCTCGAAGATTGTTAGGCTTGAGGGAGATTATTCAGACCCAAAGCAGATCCTCTACGCTCTCGGCGTTCAATGCGCCCAGTTCAAGAGCGCCGATACGATCAAATAGTGATTTGCGATCGGTTGCCTGGTTTTTGCTTTGTTATCTTTCGACTTTCAATAAAACATTTTTACGATGGTCACTTTGTCTTACTGATGCATTATTTCACCTGCGCCCCTTTGCAGAAATCCGAAGCACGTCCAATACCGGATGAAATAAAAATACAATGCTTTTCGAATCGGTACGTTTCTTTTTAACGTCCTATACACAGGGAGTTTAATAAATTCATGATGACATTACAAAAGTAAACAACTGACAAAATGACAGTTGTTGCGTTAAGTTTTTGGTCAATATAACAATATGTATATCCAAAAAATTCTTCCTTGTAAACTAATTTTGTTGTGTAATCACAAAAAAATTTTTGATTGTGAGTTGATCCCATGCATTTGGCAACACTGCCTTTGCTGTTGTATTCATGGGCTACTTTGACTCATTTAATTAATCGAAATTTTTGTAGTAATACAATAATTTTTATTTTTATTATCATTTAATGATTATTTGCTAGAATAAATGCAAGTCTTACTTGTTTGTTAAGAAATGAAATTGTATTTACCTTAATCAATAATTCAAAATGTTAATATTTGGTTACCCCAATTCCTATTATGTTTTTACATAGAAAATGTTGCGTAAAAATTAAATTAAATCCACGGCAAATGCGTACAAAATAATAGTAAAATATTTGTTTAATTTTAACATTTGCAAAACTGCACGATATAAAATTTCGATAAATAAAAAATGTTTTTGATTTAAACGAGCGCCGATATATAATTAAAATAAATCCTAACAAACAATTTTTTTAAAATATTTAGGCAATTAATGTTCGCGCTATTATTTACGTAAATCGGTTACAAAAATTCGTGTTCTTCGTGAAAAACCTGTTGAATTAAACCGTTAAATCTAGGCAGAAGACGATTTAAAACTCGACTTTCTCAACGAGGGAATCGCGCAGATCCAGCCTCTATGGTCCAGTAATGACCTCTGACCTATCAACCCTTTCTATCTCGGACTACCCCAGAATCTAGCGCTGTAACCTGTCCCGATCTATCACCGGACATTAGGGTCCGCGCTGATCCCGCATCCACATCTCGCCTAGATTCCCATAACTTCAGCAGTTTCAGGTTTGCGGTTCTGTTTTCTTTTTGAATCGCAACTGAAACTTGCAGGTGCACGGCAGATTTATTTGTGGTTTGCTGACTTCGATCGTCGTAAAATTAACCTGTTCCTCTATCTATCCAAAAATTTTATTAGTAATCGTTGCACTTTATGAAAATATAATAATGAAATAATTTTTGTATTCTGCATGTAAAAGCAGTTTGTTTCTAAATTGTACTGATGTGGATTCTTAAACAACACTGTTATTAACAGTGACAAGCGCTTTTGATGGTGCCGGTGCATTTAATTTATTTAGTAGGTCGGTGGTACACAGAAACTCGATTTAATTTCGTAGGTAACTTCCTGCTTTGGGTAAGTGCAAATTGGAATTTGAAAATTTTTGCCTTATTAATTCCGTTAATTACATCGTTAACGCCACAATGCGGCAATTAGGCGCAAACAATATATTTCAGAGGAAATATCGACTCCGGCGCGAGAGCTTTGAGCGTGAGTCCACTTTGAGCGAGAGTTAACGCGGTAATTTGTGACGTTTTGATCTAGCGAGCGGAAGAAAGGCTTCGGCG
The DNA here is from genome assembly GCA_958336345.1 of Dorcus parallelipipedus. Taxonomy (NCBI): domain Eukaryota; kingdom Metazoa; phylum Arthropoda; class Insecta; order Coleoptera; family Lucanidae; genus Dorcus; species Dorcus parallelipipedus. The sequence continues at coordinate 39,354,812 of OY284477.1, forward strand.
GCACCGGCACCGGTTCGTTCGGTCTGGTACTTAATTAGCGAGATCTGCAATCTCACGGTTGCCGCTAGTATTGCTGCCAGGCTATTAGCGAAGTCGCGACAGACTCTGTCTTTTATGCTGCCTGTATCCGACGTGTACACCGTTGATAAATAAATCTTTTATATAATATCAAATTTCTCTTCTTAAATTGATACGAAAACGAAATAATTGTAATTTCAGTTCGCTATGAAAAGCAGAAGTTTAAAACATTGATTTAGAATAGAAATATAATTCAATTTTTCAAAATTCTTTTATGATATAGATGTTGCAAATTCTTTTGCACTAACATCTATGTATATGTAATTACCGTCTATTATTATATTCTTCACATACATTGTCTTTCATGACATTTTTGAATTATTTTCGAATTCGAGAAAGGGTCAAAAACGTTATGACAATTCCTTACCCCCTTATTCTGTAACTCATAACGACATCGTTAAATAACGACAACCGTTAAGTGACATATTTTGACCACTTAGTATATAGAAAGAAATGCGTTGCTTATCTAAGTACTGATTGCCTGATTGGTCCGTCCCAGAATTTTCCATTTTGCAATGGATATCCTTTGAACGGTGGTTCTCTTGTTACCCTTAAATAAGAACTTATTTGTATTTTCTCGATCAACCCATAGTCCAGATGGTTATTTGCATCTATTTTTTGATGTACTTGTATCATCCTGGGTGTAGGTGGATCCGTTCTCTGTCAGACAATAATTGCATGCTGGTGATTTGTTTGATCTGGTTTTACAAAATCAGACTTTCCGCGTCGATATTCATTGATCGTCAAGAAAGGGAAGTACCAGAAAGGACAGCGATGTCCCTTTGAAATTTTTATATTTCTTTAAAGAATGTATTCCTTGAATATATTGGAACCGGATGCAAAAGTGACACAATTCAAAATTTGCCAAATTTTTAATCGACGGTAGCATATTTGTTGCAATTATGAGTCTACATTATTTATTATGCCAAACAGTATGATTCTGAATTATCATCATAATTAATACTTGAAGCCAGTGGCGGCTGATTCAAGGAGGCATAGGAGCACGTGCCCCCCAAGTTAATCAAGCTTTCATATATTTATTCGTTCATCACTATTTTATTTCTTTTAATAATAAATAATAAGACCAAACTGTAAGAAATTAGCTTGTTAAGTCTCAATAATTATTTCGCAATTTCTGACCAATATTTACTTCTACAAGTTCACGTGTCCCGAGAACGCGTCATTACAATTAGACGGTGTGTTTATCAGGTTGTCATGACAACGGAACTCAGGAACGCCCACAGCGGAGCACAATCTACTTCGTGTACTCGAAGATTCACTGTGCACTGTGTTGCAATGCTGCAAAAATGAATGCGGTGACGTACATTTTATTAAATTATGAAGACAAGCTCTACATAAAAAAACTTGGCAGACCCACCCCGAAATGAAATACTAAAAAAACAACGGTAGGTAAAAACTAGGGAGTTTAACCGATATTTTAAAAAGAAAAAATTATTTTGCTTCATTTGTCTTTTAAGCAACGATTTATTTAAGCATAAATTTCTTATTAAAGTAGGTATCAGGAAACAAACATAACAGAGGTGCAGAATGTATGAATAAAGGAAATGTAAGGTTCGGCATTTTTATTGTTTGACACCGACAGATTATTTAAGACCGACTAAAATACAACAGAAATTAGGTGTACGCAATTTTTTTTGCAAGCCATATTATTTTCATATGTTTTGGTGGAATATTAATAAATTATCAGTTTGGACTTCGTTTTAATTTTATTCTTGTCGTTTTCTCTGCAAAAGATGGACCCTCACTAAATATTTTATAGAGTTCCATCAAGAGGTGAATATCTTACACACTTTGTTTTCACAATTTAGTAAATTCACTGCATTTGTTTGATAATAATGATATATACAAGAAACATTTTAAATATGTGCCCCCCTGTAAAATAAAGTACGAGCCGCCACTGCTTGAAGCTTAATTTCCCAATAACTATAAATTTTGAGTTGTGCCAGTTTTGCATCCGAGGTGCGGCATGAGGTATTCGAATTTCTTTGGTATTTGAATTTGGTCATAAACAATTGCTGTAGGTTGGTTTGATCGTTGTGGATATGTTGCATTATCTAACTCATCATATCCGATACATGTCTGACAGGAAAAGTAAGTAACCTCGCGGATTATATTAGGTATAATGTTAACTTTAACTTTTGGTAGCCACCTTCTTGTCAACATGTTGGATGGACGTTATGTTATTGGAAAATGCCGTTGGGAAGTAATCTGAAGTCCCAGAACATGAGGGTTCTTGGAATGAAAATTCACTAACTTCCAAGGTATATGTATAGACAAACTAATCCACCACACGGATTCTCTTCAACAACTTTCTTTCTGACACTATTCTTGAAATAAATCCTTTACATTAAAAATTATTTATTTAATAACTCTACGGGCCATGAAGGCCTAGGGCATAATATTTACATTTATCTTATTTTATATGTATATTACTAATTATTATAATATCGCATGACTGGTTCTCCCCATTTAAATCCATCTTTTCCGTTGGTTGCTACTTCTTTCCATTTTTATTGTACCTAAATCTTCTTGCACATCGTATATTCATCTTTTTATTGGTTTGTCCTTCCTTTTCTTTCCTATTGATTTTCTGCGTAGCACTAGAGTCGTCATTCTTCTTCCACCCAATCTCTCCACGAGTCCCAACCATCTTACTATCTACGCTTTCACAAATGTTGTGGCTCATAGTTTGTTCTTCTCCTCCATCTTTCCTCAGTTCTTATTCTTCCAAATAGCATATAAATAGCTCATAGCATTTTCGTTTCCCGCCTTTTCTATTTCATAGGTTGTTTTAGGTCTTATAACCGTTGTGTAGATTCTTTGTTTTGTCTTCCTGGACACATAGTCATAACTTCATCAGTACTTTCACACCTCCATATTTTCGGTTGCCTTTTGTTATCCTGGCCTATATTTTCTACTCTTCATGTCGTTTTTATTCAATTGTGACTCCTAGATAGCAGAATTTTTGAAGTCTTTCTCTTCCTTCATAGGCTACCAGGGTCATGTTATCTTCTATTTGCTTCCCAAAGAAAAAAACTTACACATCTAGATAAGTCATTAAAATTATTAATTATTTCGTCACGTCACCAACTATACCACTAGGAAATTCAATAATCTTCCTTCGGGTGCCCTCGCCTTTAATTTCAAATATTTCTTTTGAAATAATTACGTTAAATTCATCAAATTTGGCTCCTAAAAGACTTGCATAAGTCGTCCAAACCCTTTACTACATCGTCAGATTTATGTTGTTTGTAATCGTAAGTCCTTTACTATTTTTCGCTTTCGTTTCTTTCATCTACATTCACTGCAGACATTAGTGTCTTATAAAAACCATATGATTGTCTCTGTGTCGTAGCTATCAACCACAGTAAGGTCCGATTTTACAATCGTCTTAGAATAACCTGACGTAGGTGTGACGTAGATATGGAGGAACATTAAAGGATATTGGGTGAACAGTTATTCCGTCCTTATAACACGATTGTAAAACTGGGCTTAAAAATATAAAATCCAGCCTTAATTAGTGATATTGGCTAAAACGTTATTGCTTTCAACTTTAATTAATCATAAGGAGTTTGTAGATGTATTTATCTTCAAGACATCCCTTATCATCTTACCAATGTAATCAATCTATAACCCAGGAACACAAATACCATATTCAAATTTACGTAGGTACATATTTTGTTTTAGAGTAACGTCTAAAATTAGCTTCTAACACGCAGAGCTGGGCAAATTACTTAAAAAAAGTAATTCAAATAACAAGCTTCAATTACTTTGACAAGTATTGGCAATTATTAATTATCTTTTTCTCTTCATATACAAAGTATTGGCAATTACCAATTAAAAAGAAAAGTATTTGAAGCTGCAGAGCAATTACTAATTGAATTACTCTAGAGTATTTCAATTACTTTGACTGCTTGAATTATTATTTGAATTACTTGAATTATTTGAATTACTGAATTACTTTAGAGTATTTCAATTACTTAGACTAATTCAATTGCTTTAGAGTAATTGAATTACTCTAAAGTAATTCAAATGATAATTCAAGCAGTCAAAATAATTGACTAAAGTAAAGTCTAAAGTAGTCTGAAGTAATTGAACTACTCTAAAGTAACTGAATAACTTTGAATTATTATTTTTTTCAATATTGACGTTATTTAACCTTTCCGACCGGTTCTTCTGTTTTGATTTTCTGATAAATCAATGAATATGTTTTATTTTTTGTTCAATGTAATTGAAGTACTTAAAAGCAATTCAATTACTCAAAAGTAATTCAATTACATACTAAAAAGTAATTCAAATACTCAAATGTGATTCAATTACTCAAAAGTATTTCAAATAGTGAAAATTAATTGAAATAACATAAAATTATTTCAAATACCAAGCATTTCAATAAAGTAATTGAAATAACAATTATCAGGACCAGATGTCAAAAGTATTTGAAATATTTTAATTCAATTAATGAAAACGCTTCAATTACTTTTTCAAGCATTTTAATTCAATTAATGCCCAGCTCTGCTAACACGTAATTGTTCATCAAATTTTCATTAATTACAGAAATTGGCAGAAGATTATCGTCAACCAGAGCAGAGGTGTATTGTATTGTCCAAGATGTTATTGGTATTGTATTCAATTGTATTCAACTTTATGATTTTTAACTCTCCATGAAGAGTTTGTAGGTGTGTTTGTCTTCTTTTCGTTTTTATTAGTCTCCAATTCCAAGAACATAAGCACGACATCAAAACTTACAGATTTTTTTACATAGGGCAGCAAGTAAAATTAGCCTTTAATCCTTAGGTTTTCAAATATGCAACCCTTCACTAAATTCCCATGAATAGAAATGTGGTATTTGTCATTGAAGATTATTATTAGAATCCGATACTGCTTGCATAATTTGTATCACACTATTCTCGATGTGACAACAAAAAATTTGCCAAAGTTCTGTGAAATCATGGAAACCAATCCCTGCTCTTTAATTTTCGCATGGACATTTTAAGGACGCTTTACAGTTCGCAATTATTTATTGTCGGCAATGAAAATTGCAGCGACTTGTATTGAACGCATGCGCGGTATTTGCATTTTGTATAAAATACAACACTACGCATGCGTGCAATACAAATCGCTGCAATTTTCATTGCCGGCAATAAATAATTGCGAACTGTAAAGCGGCCTTTTTTAGTTTGCCCCTACAAAGCAAGTAAACACCGATAGCTGAAGATGCTTTTCGTTACGGTTAAAGCCGTTGGACAACTGATACAACCATCAGGCAATTTCTCTAATTTTGGTGTGAAATCGAAGAATCGGTCGAATTTTTGAGAAATCCTGCATTAGCTACTCTACGGTTTAAAGCTACTATCCAACAGAGTCTTAAGAGAAGGTAGTCGTCCGTTACTGAACTTGTTATGTCTTTTCATTCGTTATCCTTTGTGGTCGATCACTGCCTTTGGGACCATTCATTCATTAAATTTTCCAAATGATTCCATAATGGTTCCAATCAGAACTTTGCGCATTTTCTCTAAAGGATAACCCTGCCTCAGGCATACTCACGATTCGCCTCCTGTTAAAAAGGGTTAACAGTTAATTGATAAGTTGCTTTTCGTTGGGCAGGAGGTATTAGATGGCCAAAGTAAATGACTTATGACCTCGAAGATAGTAAATAAAAATTTCAGAAGTGGAATCAATTTTCGAGTATGGCTCAAAATTTCAAGTGTTTATGGTTATTCCTTTTTTAGTGCTTTTTGGTGGTGAGTGTAGATGGGTCGTTATCTATCAGACAATAACGCAAACGTGTTGCAATTTATTATCATCAACAGTCATCCCCCGGGGGAGGCTGACCCGAGCATTGCGAAAAGCGACGTACGCGTTATGAACAGAATCCGGAACATCCAACGAATTTTTTATGAGGAACGTGCGTACAAGCAAGGACGAAGAGAACCATTAATCATGCACCTACATAATTCGTGTGGCGCGAAAGGCCCGACCTAAATTGAGAGAGCGCGCCGAGCAAACTTTACCTTCCCGCGCCGGATATCAGAGTCCGTTAGCGGCTCGCGCATAGCACATAATCAATGACCGTTACGGCCGCCAGATTAATTCACCGGAAACTGGTCCAGCATCCCGCATCCCATGTCGCCGGACCAACGATCTCTGCGTCCTCTGTGAGCGCCGCCGCACATCAATTTAGGGGGGGCCCATTCTCGTTTCTCGCTCGCGTTTCTTTGTGCCGACACCCTTTGAATTATTAGATTATAATTGCCAGCCGTGATGTGGCGATGCTTTTTATTGCCAGATTTTGGGAAGGTTTATGTGATACTTGTTGGATGGGGAATTAACACTCCTGATAACTTTTCTTCACATCAATATTCATTAATTGCATCCATGGACTGACGATTAATTGCAAGGCTATTGTGATGTAAAAGGATCAACGTCTCTTAGCCATCAATTTTCTTTCAGTGCCCTTTACAGTCCACAGAATTTTTTGCGCGCGGTAATAAAGCGCTACACTGCGAGACCGCTGCTCGACCGGAAACATAAAAGATTTAATTTGCCAGCCACCCCTTTCGGCGCCCACTATAATTTCAAGAAGAAGGGGGCGCCTTTTGTTTATAGCCGACGTGTGCCCGGCATACACAACGGCGTTATTAAAAATAAATAAGAGCAATATTATCGCCATTAAAGCAAGGATGGCGGACAGACGTCGGCGGACGAAAGTGTCACGCAGAAAACCCTTAATCAGCCATTTCCCTTGCTCCTCCGTTCCGGCGAGGATCGCCCACTTCTAATCGAAGGGCGCGGCGGCGGTGGCGGGCAGTCACGAAATGAAACATGTGATAAGGGGCCGACCGCGTTTCAATATTCAACCGCTCCGTCCCTTCGATCACCCCATTATAACCGGTTGCCCCCGAGGAAATACGTCGTGAAGAGGTCTTGATATTTTTATTTTCCAAGAATTTTTTTACATTTATTAATCTTTAGTATACACTGTTACTTTTCGCTTTAATAAAGGGTTGGTTAAAAACATGGTCATTTATAAAAAAAAACAAAATGTAAAAATTGTCTTAAATTATACGGGGTGTATTACAAATACCAGCACATATAACATGGGCGATTCTGCATTGACAACTGTATCCAAAAAAATATAGTATCCTCACTGTATAATTTTGTTTGCCACTTTTAGGATGGGTTGGTACTGCTTCAGTCTTTTTTTTTAATAAATTTCATTCGATAGAGTTTAATTCTCGCCACGCTAATTTCCATTTTATTAAGGAATTAATATTTGGCAGTAAAAAAAATATAATTCGAATCCTTTTAAGAAAATTAATTAGTTCCGCCGAAGGGAACATTAAAACCGTCGACGCACAGTGTTGTGAATCCGTAGCGGATCAATGGACCGAACACAGCACGATTGCGAATTCTCCTTCTTTTTATTGGATTTTTGCATCCTACGCGAACACTCGGATTTCTCTTCCTTGACGAACAGCGAGCGGTTCTGATGTCACACGTTCATAATCTCGTGGCGGGTTTCATCTCGCGCAGTTTTATTCATACTGCGCGATCATTTCGTTAAAAATGCTAAAATATTGAATTTGGGAGGCGAAAGGATGAGGAGGACGATTCAATTCGTGACAGTCGAAGTTTATTCTGAACGAGAGAATTAATCGCGTTTTTGTACGTATCAGGTGAAAAATGAAAGGAAAGTTAGAGAAAATTATTTCTTATTTAATTTTATTTACTTTTGAAGACTATATTTCTTTACAGGATGTGCTTCCTTTAATTTGTTTTATGCGAACCAGAATTGTTAATGTTCCTGTTAACTACCTGACATTCATTTGATTCTATTATATTTGGCCCCCCTCACTTTATATGAAGGAAATAACTATTTATATAATAACTATCTATTATTTATTAGTCTGTAACTCATAATGACATCGTTAAATAATGACCACCGCTAAGTGACCAATCAGTACATGGAAATGCGTTGTATCTAAGTACTGATTGGTCAAAATACATCGATTGTCGTTATTTAACAATGTCGTTATGAGTTACAGAATGAGGGAGTAAAACTGTGCATCGCCTCTGAACATAACTAGTTACCTAATGATGACAAAAATAACTACTGACTCAACAAGCTCAAGCATTTACGAACAGTATAAAATAATAGGGGTAAATGTTTTATAATTTGCAACTCAGCGTCAAAATCTATGAAATGACATGAGCCTGATAAAGATTTTTTGTACCACCCAGAAAAAGAAAGTTAATTACGAAGTGGTGGTATCATCAAGAGATAGTACAGAATGTGATTGATAAATAACGTTAACAATAGTTAAAACGGCGAAACACACGAAGATATCTGATTTACGGTGGAGGATCAGAAAATGACAAGCAACACACAAATATACGCACGCACTGTACATACATAAAAGCGGCAGCGTTGGCATTATGCGTTTTCATTACGGCTGTGTTGCGCGTCTCCGCCTCAGGTCGTATGGTGATTCGACTTTTCTTCTTTATCGTTCTCCATAGTTGATTGAACTCGACGTTTCGCGGAGCGTCTTCGGCGTTATAACTCATTTCTACCTCGGAAACAGTAATAAACGAAATCGATTTTAAAGCACCATTTGCGCTCATCGGTGTGAGTGAAGCACACGTGTTCTGAACTTCTTTTTCTGATCTTTTTTTAAAAATTACTTAAAAATCAAGATTTTTTTATCACTAACAGCAGTTTGCATACAGTACGTAAATCAGATAAACTAAATTTATTCACCTTCTCTTTTGTCCAGTATGGACAAATGCGTGTACTTATAAGTGTACAATTTAAGTACTAAGACGATAGTACTTGGACTTGTATTTAAATGCTCAAAGGCCTAAGGTACTAGTAACTACTTGTAAAATAAGTATATTGTATAAATTTAATCTAGACTTCTCCAAATTACTATTTTTTGTCAAAACTTTAGATGAAATTTAGGTCTTAAATTTGACTTCAGGATCAACATTTTGACTCTTCTTGACAAAATATGTTTTATCGTCATATTTTACGCTTTCATCAAGCGTAAAATATGACTCACCGACCATGACAATATCAACATCATTTGAGGGTTTGAAAACTGTTCCCGAAGTTTCCTCAATAAAGTTTTTTGTTTTTCAAATTATTTGCTGGTATATTTTGGGGCTGATTTCCTTTTCCTGATGGCAATATCTCTTTGTTTTAAAATTAAAATTAAAAAAAAGTTTGCCCAACTTTCCCGACAGTTTCATTTTCCAAACAGTTCTTCTTATTTACCGTCATTTTCCACACATTTCTTCCACTTCCAGCCTTTCTTTCTAATAATTTTCCTTCATTAAGTCTGGAAATAATACTGTATACTGTTCTTCTCGAAATATCCATCTCAGTAAAATGTTTAGCAATAAAAGATTCCTTCATATACATGCTGAATATAAAATTCGCCAATTAATTCTCTACGGTTTAATTTGTTAAGACGTTCCATAGCTGAAACTATTTTGACAACTATCGTCACTTATATAGCTACCGGTTTCGGTTCTTGAAGTGAACCTTCATCAGGCCTTGAAACAAAAAAATACTTAGCGTTACAATTGAGTTATAAAATGTTTGTAAATAATGTAAGATATTGTATAAAATTGATTGTAAAAATGTGTGAACCGTGTATAACAACTAAGACAAATAAAAAGTAAAAAGGTAAAACATATAAGACAAATTAGGTATTGTGTATAACAGATAAAATAAATTAAAATACTTTAAAACAATTGTAAATAAGAAAATCTGAATGGAATAAGACAGAATGTAATCACAAAAAATTAATTGTTTGCGAATGTGTTAATTTGGAAAACAAGAAATTGAAAGAAAAATTAAAAAATACTTACTGCAATTGTCAAATTAATAAATATCAAATATATATAGCACATTAGAATAGCAGGAAAAGAACTATAACAAATGTAAAATAAATGTTGCTAACTTCATGTTTCATTTATGCGCTTTACCACACAGCCCTCCCATTCGTTTGCTTTGATGTTCACGTGCTCGACATTTTATTTTACATTTGTTATAGTTCTTTTCCTGCTATTCTAATGTGCTATATATATTTGATATTTATTAATTTGACAATTGCAGTAAGTATTTTTTAATTTTTCTTTCAATTTCTTGTTTTCCAAATTAACACATTCGCAAACAATTAATTTTTTGTGATTACATTCTGTCTTATTCCATTCAGATTTTCTTATTTACAATTGTTTTAAAGTATTTTAATTTATTTTATCTGTTATACACAATACCTAATTCGTCTTATACGTTTTACTTTTTTACTTTTTATTTGTCTTAGTTGTTATACACGGTTCACACATTTTTACAATCAATTTTATACAATATCTTACATTATTTACAAACATTTTATAACTCAATTGTAACGCTAAGTAATTTTTTGTTTCAAGGCCTGATGAAGGTTCACTTCAAGAACCGAAACCGGTAGCTATATAAATAAAAGAATAAAATTAGGAAGTACTATCTATTCATATATAAAGTGTGATTATTTTCAACGTATGGTTTCGGTCGCTAAATTAACAGAATACATATTTAAGGAGCTTTAATTTATCTGTTACAAACATTGTGTTTGTTAGTGTCAGCATAATCTTCGATACGTATATAAGTAGTTTAAGCCTACATAAAAGTATTGATCTAATTAAAATCATTCAATAAAATACCATGTTAAGATAGGCGTTATTTAGAACCTATGTTCCCAATAACGCCAATTGAACTTTCACACAAAAGTCTCATTTTCTAAAAGTTAATAATGTCAGACACATTTAATTTGCTCTACGTACTATTCTATTATGTCTATAGATTCAGTTAGATTAGAATTTTAAATATTTTGAAAAATCGTATAACGTTATTTGGTACTTGTACCTTATTATTAGTTTTCTAATTGAATCGTGTCTTTTTTTAAGGCTCGTTTCTTCTTTTTGTTTTTATTGTTGTCAATCCAGTTTCCACATTTCTTTTTCACTTCTATCATCGTCATCAACATCCAGTGGGCCTTACCACTCTTACCCAACGTTCTCTCTATTAGTTTCTTTAAATTTTTAAATTTCATGTGAATTAGTTGACGTGAAATGAGAGCGTATTCGTTTTTTTTTCCAGTGAGTTTAATTTTTTCAGTTTCGCTATCTGCCACAAGAATAAATATAAATAATATTTTTAATTAAAGCCAGAACGAAAGACAAAAAAAAGAGAGCTGAAATAACGCGAAAAAGTAAAATTTAGATTTCACAGCCGTAAAAGTCTTAATTAAAGCGCCGAAATAAGAGCGCGTAATTCTTTTTATGTTCTATGCTAATGCGGGACGTCGTACATGCGTAGTAAAACCCGCTTCGATAAGCTAATTCCATTGGAGAAAAAAAGGAATCCCGTAAATAAGTTCGCAGTAGCAGTAAGTGGCACGCGGGTCGGGCACTTAATTACATCCGGCCGTGTAGGGCATCTGTCGACGACGGCGGCGGCGGCAGCGGCGCGGCGGCGGCGGTGGTGGTGGTAGTGTTGGCGGTCGGCTGAGTGCTCGTTTGACGCGCACACTACGCCACGCAATTAGCTAAGTGCAAGCGTCGACTGGGCCGTAAATTCAACTATCATCCTGTTCGACACCTACAAACTGCCATACGTTACATTCATTTCCATATCCTGCGTTATTTATTACATATTCCTGCGTTAATTTTCAACGATTACAGAACCATTCCTCATGCGGGATTACAAAACGCTGAAAAATTAATTTTTCTCTTTCCACGTTCACCTTGTTAAAGGATGCGACGAAACGTAACACGTAACTGTTTGTTACTTACTGTTCATTATTTCGTATTTATTTAAAAGCTCAAGAAGATCGTTTTTATAACTTTTTTTAAAGTTAATTTAATTTTGATCACTCTGTATATTCACTGTTGAATAATTCAAAGGCCGTCTCCTCTTCTTTCGGCCGAATCAATCGCGATAATAATTCAGGTGCATTTTAACAGCACGCGCATGTCTGCATGTGCAGACGAGGAAGTACTTAACGCGCGCCTAATTATAATTATTTATAATTTTCACGTCAGCTTTCAGGTTAATTAGAGGGGAATACGGCCGTGCCGACGCTCAAGTGGGGGGACTAAAAAGTCGTCCGACCTGAAACGGCTGGCTGAGTTTGCGCCACCAGGTCGGATGGCGGAGCAGGCCACACAGGATTTATAAAAATGCCAAACTCGCCGAGCTAATTTGTTTGTGAGGCTGCCGACATTTCTCAAATACTTCGCTTACCTATAAGGCTTACGGGACGTTTCACCGCGAGCGTTTTCCTTTCGCCCGGCGATATTTTTAAACGACTCGTTCACCTCAGATGAACAATGGCAGGCACTTACTGAAAGTGTTCAAAATGTCCTCAATACATTTATTATACACGGTTTAGCTAATCGTATTAGTCTCACCCTGTAACCATTTATAATACCAGATATGTATAATATCTGCCTTTTCTTTTCATGATTCGTCTTCCACGATCAAATGAAACAACTCAAATTTATTTTAGGCCACTCACTTTTGAAATTGAATGTACTTGTACTTGTATTTTCCTGAATTATATGAAAGGTACTAATACTTAAGTATATGTTGTACTTGTATTTATTTTTATCGGAATCGTACAAGAGGTACTTGTATTTAAGAATATTTGTACTTTATTTATCTGAATTATATGAAAGGTACTTGTGCTTAAGTATACAAATTTCTTATTTTTGTACTTAAACTTGTATTTATCGGAATTATACGAAAGGTATTGTTATAGTGGCTAGAAGGGATTAGGTCACAATTTAACATTTATATAGTTGACATTACTCTTCTTCCTCAGGCCCAATTTTACAATCGTGGAATAAGAGCGGAATAACTGTGCGTCAAATATCCTTTAATGTTCCTCCATATCTACGTCACAGCTACGTCACGTTATACCACAGGTTATACCAATAATAGTGCTTATCCGACGATTGTAAAATCGGGCCTCAGTGTACATATATTGATTAATTAGGGACGATTATATTTTATTTACAACGTGTGTCACAAAAGTTTTGAGCTCTGTAATTATGGGCTTGTATATTTGATCTGGAAACTTTTATGGCGTACAATATACCTCACGTAAAATAGAATTATGTGTAGGCTATTATGATACCTCTTCAATGATGAAAACCCGAATTGTGTTGAAATAAATAAAATATGTGTTATCCAGCTTAGTACAGATGACTGTGGAATGTTAAACAAAAAAATATGACGGTGACCACGTTGTAAACAAGTGACGACAAAAAAAGGAATGTCGGTGTAAGGCACCGACCGTTTACTAAGGGGGACATTAATATTTCATTATATGCCTTACGGGTTTTATCGCTACTATTTGTTCATGCTCTTATTATATTCTTCCTGTAAGCCGGCCTCAATATTTATGGCTCCCGGCCTGCTAGGCCGACAAAAACTTTTCGACCTCGGGTCCACCGCTTTAATCGGGGGGCCGCTGCTCGTGCACGCCAAATAATTAATACCGTTAATATCTGTTTTGCATATTTTTCGCTTATGTGACTTTTGCAGGCGAGAAATCCTTATTTATTCTAAGGACCTTAAAGCGCACGCACATCTTTGATTTATGTTCTATTTTGTTTCGAAAAATTGCTATTTCGAAATGTAAAGTTTTTTTTATCATTCCTTCAGAACCTTTACATTTCTTCAGTACCACCACTCATAACATTTTTTGATATCTACTAAACTCTGTCAATATAGAATCGCTAAGGGTAGCAATTTTGTTTAGAGATGACGCGTTTTCTATAAGAATCGTAAAACATACACATACAGCTTGCTTCAAATTAATGTCCCACCAAAACGAAACATTTTTGGAGGTTTTTACATACTTAAATTTCCATAAGGGTTGAATGGAAAACGTTTTTGATTAATTGATACAAATTAATACATTACTTAACCAATTTGCCTATAGTTGTTTGCGTATAAGATTATCCTTTATACTTGTGCGATACCCAATTGGAAGACTAAAAAAATGAAGAAGGATGTATTGGATAGATTGGTTTCAATCAGTTCTTGTTAGTTTTGAATAAAACTTATTTTTATTATAGGCTAAGTTTGATCCCTCTATCTTTGGCATTTGACAGCTTAACGTTAGAATTCTTGAAATCAAGGTGTTTGAGAATAATCTTCCTAAGGCGAACGATGTGACGAGTGCGGCACAGAAACACGCAATTTCATGTTCAATTTGATACTTAGACGATTGACGCTACATACTTCATCGAAAGATAATATGACTTAAGTGACCGCCATTTTTCTTAGGATATTCGCACATTTAGGTGATATGCCTTGCATATTGTGACTGTATTACTGCTTTAAGTCGTTTTAACAGTATATTTTAGGTGTACCTACAAGAAAAGAAAAAATTATAAACGGTCAAATTGCGAGAGTGGTTGGTCAAGAAATGTTTTCCTTTGAAATTAAACGGATTATCTTCGTAATACAACCGATTGAGAAGTTCTTCGGGATGAATTTGGATTTGGAAATAGCCCCTTCATAGCATTTCCAATTGAGAAGGCTCCTACAATTATACAGATACAGGATGCAGCAAGGAAACAGGCAATTTCATGTTTAAGAATATCTGTCAGAGTTAGCTTAAGGGAACTCTATTTTTGAGAAATTCCCAGAAGAAGAATTAATGAACAATCGGATCGAGAGATTTGACGATCCAAAAACGTCATCATGCCAATGGATTTATCTAAAGCATCAAACATCTGGCAATACTCGATGTAGTTCCATTGTGTTCTTTGCAATGTGAAGCCATAGAAGAGGATCTAGCCGTCTAGCAACTTCCTAGTTGTCAATGCCTGCGTTCAGCCTGGCAGAAAGCTACGTAGCGCTTCGCGTGCGTGTGACGTCATATATATGTTCAAGCCGAAGCTAAACTTCTGCTAAGGGAGAGCGATAAACCTAGCGGCTGCCATGTTTTTAATCGCTTTACGGAGTAAAACAAAGAATCCGTTCAGCCAGTTCTCAATTAGCCAATACGCTGCAAATTAGCGCGCTGCTACGTAGCAATAGCGAAATGTAAGCGCTGTCTTTGGCGGAACGCAGCCATTGTATGTACAAAAAGCTTTAACATCAGCATGTTGTTAACCAATCTACTGTTATATAGTGAATGGATTGTATAAACACCGAAAGAAATATAACCGTAGGAGTTTTCAGTTTCAAGGAATTCTGCTTTGATGACCTTGAGCCATCTTGTGACGTGTAAGACATTAAAGTCGCTCCTGAGTCAATTCTTTTCACATGCAATGTCCTTTCGTTGCCACAGGACTTTTTGGGGTAATAATGACGGGTGTGCTTCCTGAAATAATTTCTTCGTTTGACTCCCGATTTTATTGATGCATGTTTGACCTTTAAGATCTTTTTGTGTTCTCGTTAATTATTTCCTTGCCGAATAGTTCAGTATTTATTGTAAAACTTCTTGCCATAGGTTGGCAGGAATATGCCGGGTTCTTTCTATGACCTATGTAAGAAACTCATTAGGTATATGTGTTTTGCACGAACCAATTTAATCTTCTGTTTAGGGAATTGTTTTTATATAAAAGAAGGAAAGGACACATTCTTACATGAGTTTAGAAAAAATATGTGTAATACCTAAATATATGGAGGTATAATACCCAAAATAACTTCAATTTTAAAAATTTCGGATTCTGACCTGTGTTTTGTTAGTAACGAAATGGTACTGAATTTATTGTCTCATGATTTAAACAGGTGCTAAGGAGCACTTTCTTAAATCATCGTAATCTCACTCTATTTAATTATCTCAACTAATAGTCAACTGGTGAACTAATTATAAGGCATGCGGTGTATTACTTTTTCGCGTTTCTAAAATACCCAAAATATATTTTAGAATTACTTTGAAAACTGCAGATGCATTAAAACGTATAAATACTGTAGAGAGGAGCAAATAAGCCGGTTATAGTGGGTCGCTTCCAAATGCCTGTTTTGGCGATTTAATATTTCTACTTTTTTTTTAAACCGTCGGTTACGTTAATCCGTGATTTATGACCTGCGCCGTTGACAGTCGTTCCCTCCCTGTGATTTGCGGAGGGCCTCCTACGCACTGACGCTTTTTGCGCTACGTCTCTGAAACACGATTTCATAAATTCCGCTCCAATTGTCCCCCAAATATTATTACAATATCCCCGTAAATAAATAATCATTTGCTTGTGGATGACGGATAAATGAGAAGTCTAGTCGGTGGGATTTAATTAGGTGATAGCTTGACGCAGGGCTGGATCAAGGGTACAAGACTGGCCCGAATTGATATGTTAAATATATTAGAAATATTAGCAAGATTAACCCGAAGAGGTCGTTCTATCATAAAGTTTTTACTGACAATTAAACTCTTAACAGATTGAGCTATCTATGTAAGTTAAATCCTCATGCGGGCCAATCTTAAACTATTGTGGGAGAAGCCTGGTCAG
Organism: Dorcus parallelipipedus; assembly: GCA_958336345.1. NCBI lineage: Eukaryota > Metazoa > Arthropoda > Insecta > Coleoptera > Lucanidae > Dorcus > Dorcus parallelipipedus. Next base: position 39,371,426 of record OY284477.1, read on the forward strand.
CAAGGAAGAAGAAGTTACTGAAAGGCGCTAATGAAGGGATAACTACTGCGTACCAAACAAAAAACTAATTTGTAAGAAGCATAATCAATACTTTTCGAATGAAAATAATTGACAGGCCCACCGGAAACTTCGATGTCTCACCGGGCCGATACGCTTTTCGAATGATATGCGACTAATTAAAAGAAATCGATTCAGTTTTTGTTGCAGCACCTGGGAAGGAATACGCCTTAACTACATGAGTGACTTTATCTAAAAACTGAAAACTGTATACGCTTTTAGACATTGTTGTTATTGCACATGGCCACGTGGTCCTAAGTTCAAGTGGGGGCCCGACGTCAAACTAAAACTCAAATTACATATTCCAACGGGCCTCTCAAAATTAAATGCTCTGTACGAATTAAGACGGCCCTGTGTTATTTATCGATTGTAATAATGAACATCGCGCATGTCCATAATTAAGAGTGGTCTGAATTGAGTCAGCTCAAGTTTTATAGCCGTGATTAAATTGCACAAAAAAGTGCGGTCTGTTTAAAAAAAAGCATTTCAGCGCGTTTTGTAGAGTTCACTAAAAGAACGTATTATTTCACGGCAGTAATCAAACGTGATTGCATGATGGACGGATGTGTGTGTGTATGTGTGAAACATGAACAGGAATTTTTGCGTACAAGCACGTACCGAAGGATTTCTTATTAACGCATCAAAGGAGAATTCAACTGAATATGGCCGATGACGTTGGTGAGTGTTCTTAAAATGTTTAACAACAATTCATTCCATTTTCCTTCAAGTATACGTTAATATTTACATAATAAGACACCAAATTCCCCGATGTTAATTTAAAATAAACATAGTTTTGTATTTATATGCGCGTTTGTAGGGACATTTCTAGTCACCGAATGCTTATTAAAAAACAAATTAAAAAAATAGTTCATTTAATTAGATTAGCTTAAAATAAGAGCGTAAATCTAAGGCCATCATTTATAATATTAATACTTTGTTTATTACAATCAATATTACAATTACATATTTCCATAATATAAAATTTAAACCAAATTATTTCCTTCTTAACAGTTAATTAAGCTGCATTTATTTACTTATAATTAGTTTAAAAAGAAATGTGTTGAACCATCTAGTTCACTAGAATTTATCTAATGAAGTCCACTGGCCACTTTCTCTTTAGTTGTCTTTTCACTATAATTTAATACAGTTTACATTAGGCCTGTTCCATTTGACAGAATTTCAAATTCTGAATCGTTCAAATCATGCGCAGTATGAAATTTATATTCAATTTTGTGCACTGCTCCTGCTTAGTACAATTTTGAACGGTTCAGCACTCGAAATCCTGATGAATGGAATATAACAAGTGATCCAATTGAAAGCCATACTCGGAATTAAAAATCATGACAGTACATGTTCAGAAAATTCTGACAGTTATTATGAATCTAGGTAAGACGTTATTTTCTATTGCATGGCCTTATGAGGAAGACTTGAATTACTTTTCATGAATTTTTTTTTCTATGTCTTCCGGTGGAACTTTGTCGCTTTCTCTTCTGACGGTTCCACCGGAAACCATGGAGAAGATAGACAATGGCTACCGAAGCCTTCAAGTTAATTTATTTCGTGAAGTTGATTTGAAGCAACAAACCGTGACACCAAGTGATGTCAAGTAAACACGTTTTAAACACACATTCTTGAATCCTTTTATATTTTTTGTTTAGATTTCTTTTTGCAAAATACTTATGTAATTATAAATGATTGGATAGTTGCAACGATAAATTTAAAAGTCAACGTTTCACTGTATGTTTCATAACTTCTTCAAGATAATTTATCCTGAAAAAGTAGATAGTTGATAATTACATATACAGTATGTTCAATTTGAACCGTTCACCATTGCTAACTTTCTTATTTTTAAACATAGAAATTCGGTTAAATTAGCAAAGAATCTCTAATTTTCATGCTGATTCTGAATTTCTTATAAAAAGATGAAGCTTAGGTGAGTTAAAATTACTACATCGCTGTTTAAAAAAAATGTTTGCGCAAATATTTTGACAACTACCAGTGCAATTGCTTTTCTTGATTAGAAATTTATAATCAGCATAGAAATTAGAGAATCTTTGCCCATTTAACCCAATTTCTTTCTTCCAAAATAAAAAAGTTAGCAATGGTGAACGTTTCAAATTGAACACCCGATATAGCTTGTGATAATTTTCAACGGACAAAAGAAAGTACTTCAATTTCAGATTTCTTCTATTGTTGGGCGAGTTTGATTTGTTAAAGTCTATCAAGACCTTCGCCAATATTTTTTGAAACTTACCTAATCTGAGTTTTGAGGAATCGCTTGCAATTTTGAACCCCTTTCTTTGTTATTAAAAGAAACGTTTTCTCCAACAAAACATCATTCTCGCAACCGATCAACAATAGTTTTTTTTTTTTTTGGGCGAGGGAGACGGGACGGAGAATTAATCATAAGTGATCAGTTGCTTGCGATTTATTGTATTGTGTTGGTTTTATTGGTGAAAGGAGGTCTTTAGATTATTTTTCGAATCCGATTCACTTCAAACATGTGAATTTTAAATAAAATTATGTCGTGTCTAGTGCCATTATGTGGTTTGCCGTTTTTGTTGCGATTTTATTCTATGGATTTGATTTTGATATGTGTGTTCAATATCTTGTGTACTGCTTTATAAAAAAAATGGCGCTTTAGTTATATGAGGCCTTATGAATCTAATCCTTGTTGCAAAAACTCAACATTTTACATCTCGTTGACAAACATATACCGACCTTTTCATTGAAACTTGAAAAACGGCAGAGTTAGGACAGGCTACATTATAAAATAATATGCCACGCCTACTTCGCTATATAGGCTGTTTCAAAGTAAGCCGGCACCACTGCTAACTTTCTTATTTTTGGAGCTACAGAGTCGATTAAATTAGCAAATTTGTTCGCCTTCTTCCGCTGATTACAAACAGAAAACAGAAAAACAAAGAAAAATAATTGAATGTCAAGTTAAATACGACATAATAGGGCTGTAGAAAATAATTTAAAATATCGTATTTTTACATTGCTAAAGGTGGCCAATGAGTCGGATCTTTATTATTACCGAATAAGAGACATGCTCTTTGTTAAATTAAAGTTCACATACTTCAGTTATTGACTTTTTTCGAATCTGGTGTACATAAAGACATTATCAGAATTCAATTTTCTTTCATTTACGATGATAAAAGACAGGATGTTCTATGAAAAAAGGTTGTAATAAAAGATATCTCGAAAAACCTCATATTCAATTGCTTTTCTGTTTTCATATTTGTAATCAGCGGAAAAAGGCAAACAAATATGGTAATTTGATCAACTCTAGCTCCAATAATAAGAAAGTTAGCAATGGTGTTGACTTACTTTGAAACAGCCTGTATATTATAGACATGAGGTTCACAAAAAAAAATCGAAGGACTTAAGATAAGAGCGAGCAAAATATGCGCGTACGTTTTCAATTTAAAAATTATCCTTATGGTATATACAAGGTGAGTCACTAAATGCCCTTTCATCGACTTTTTATTTATAAAACGAGATGAGTTTTCACATACGAATACTCCGCAAAGTTTGCCATCAAACAGCATAATTTTTTAAGGTAGAATATTCTGTATATAAAAAGTAAATGGATATTTTGTTGAAAATATTCTGATTTTCTCCTAGAGTTTAAATACTTATACAGGTTCATTATGTAGCATGTAACAGTTAATGTCTCAGTAAGTACAAGTGTAATCTCAGTAAGTACCTACAAGTGTAATTTGTTTTTCAAGTGGAATGAAGTAGATTTTTAATCTCTGTTGTAAAGCAGGTTTTCTTTTTGTGTTTAAGAAATATGACATCTGTATACATTTATATTGAAGAAAATCCCACTAAAGCTCAATAACTAATTTTCAAACACAACGTTAACATACTAGTTTGTAGGATGCTAACTATGAAAACAATACTGGAACATTTAAATCATAAATAAAATAAGATCGTTATAGCCGCCTATTTCTTACATTCAAAGGTCAGAAAATAATGTTTCTAATGTTCCAATTTATTTTGGCATTCGTTGAAGCAAAAGGTATAATGAAGATGGTAGAAAACGAAAGATTTGGCTTCGCTAATTCAAGACTGAACACTTCGAGCGTTTAAGACTTTACACTAAAGCTAGACAGGCTGCTGATTACCTTCATGCTTTATAATTGGAATACTTTTTTTTGTAGGGCAATAAAGATTATATAGGCCGGCAAAATTGCAGTTTCTGTCTGGGGTTTGGATTATTTTGTGTAAATTTGATCAGTATCTGTTTACACATTCCTAGGATACCATCAAAAAATTTCTATCACGTAAGGATTTGAAACTACAGGACAAATTATGAAATACTTAATATGGGCAATATTTTATAATGTTTAATTGTATTAATAGTATGTACACATTTCATGGTGACCAATAAAGAATTATTATTATTATTATTATTTAAAGGTTTCAGCATTTATTTTATTCGTTTAACATATTATCGTTCTTAATATCTGCAGATATTTTGTTTATGAGTAATTTTTAAATGCCCGTTTTGTTTTTGCATCAGACAGTCTTTTCTTTAATTTTTAATACGAGCAAGGCCCATAGTCGCGTTTTAAATTTCAGCAGTAAGCTGACATTATATTCACATTCCAATGACCTTGATATCATTTTTTGCATGTTTCTATATCTTGATGGAATCTTTCGTCTTGTTCCTCACTCACTGCACCAAGATGTTCTGGGAAATAGTCCAATTGTGTCACATTGGTGAGACAAAAGTAACATTTTCGTGACTCACAGGCTCAAACCATATCATATCACAGGTTTTCCAAGATTCAGAGGTTTCATTTGCCCATGGAACCATTTCCTCAATTGCTCGGCGCATGTATGGCAAACTTGAAACCCAATATTTATCTTGGACATAAATATGGAGAAACTAAAATATAAATGATATGTATTTTTCTACAAATCCAGTGACAGTTTCATCGTCATTTTTTAATTACATACATAAGGATTACGAGTTTAACGAAAACTGCCAGTATGCACGTGACGAAATTGAAGCCATTTTATCACTTTTTAACAGTTTTAAACAGAACAAAATCTGCAGCGTTAATAATAACGGTTGTTAATATTTGTTTGATTTGATTTAAATATCGAGTGATTTTTTAAATTTTTTATAACTCTTGCCATGAAATTTAAACGTCATGTCTAAATTTAATTTAAAAATAAGTCATCGCACTCCTTGAGGTTATTTTACAGTAAAACTAAGACATGCCGTTCAAATTTCATGGCAAAAGGTGATCAAAAATTTGAAAAGTCACTCGGTATAAAAAGTGTGGCTAAAATACGGTCTACTTCCAGCGCCTCTCCAGGACACTATAAATATTAATATTTCATCAAATACAATTGAAGAGATAGAAGAAAATTTTATGAATTGTGGTTTTCTTTTAGATTCTATTCAAATTTTGAAAAAAAAAATTTTTTCCAAAAACTATACGTGATGGAAAAGAACTACATACAGATTTGTTAATGGTATGAGACCCTCTTCTTAAAACAGCAATAAAAATTCAAACCCCAGATTCATGCCGGCCTGTAGTAATGTGACTTGAATAAGTCGTTTGATACAGTACCACATCAACATCTTTTAAAAAAGTTAACACATTACGATTTTCGAGGATCAGTGGAAAACCTACTCCAATCTTATTTAAAGAACGTGTTCAATGGATTTTTTGGAAAAATATTTGGTCATCTCCACAGTCTACGAATTACGGTGTTCCTCAAGGATCCGTCCTGGGTCCAATATTGTTTATCATTTATATCAATGATCTATCTGGATATTTTGACACTTGCTCAACACCTCTTTGTGCTGACGATACCTATTTTTTTATCATGCGATGATCACGGGGAAACAATGAAAGTAAAAGCCGAGAGTGCACTAAAAAAAGGCCGAAGAATGGTCTGGTGATAATCAGTTAAAGTTAAATAGTAATAGGGCAAGAAATGCTTCACTGAATCATTAACTTTTTGGGTGTCGCAGTTGACAATAAATTAAGCTTTCCACCTCCTTATAATTTATTCCACAAATAACTTCACGAATCACCAAGCAAACCATTCACAAAAATCAAGTGACTTGCCAAATAACGTTATTGGGGACTTTATTAAGAGGTGGAAAGATCGGACCTAAAAGAATTAAATCAACATCCACCGACGCAGCAGCTGGAATGACACATTTTCCACTTTCCATAATTTGCTCACATATTATGGTATTTTACGGTGGCGCAGAAAAAGTTTTCTTACTGCAAAAAAGGGCCATCAGATTATATGCCCTAGAATATCGGCATTTGTGGCAATAGTTGCAGATAATTACTTCAATGTCAGTTACAATGCAATCATATATATAATATAATAATCTCTAATCTATGAATGCAATTTACCATCTACGAAATAAGGTTAGTCTAGATATTGTCAAGGTTTTTTATTACTCATACGTCTACTGTCATTTATCATACGGAATATTATTTTGGGGATCATCCTCTTCTTCTAATATGGTGTTCACAATGCAAAAGCAAATAATCAGATGTATGCCAAACTTATCATCACGAACATCATGCAGAAACTATTTTAAAGACTTAAATATTTTGCCGTTACCCTGCCTGTATATGTATAGACTGTTAGTCTTTCACCGACAGCACCACTATTCCCTTAAAAGAAATTGCGATGTGTCGACGACTATGACAACGAGGTGTGCTTATGATCTCGCCATACCCAATCACCATTCGTCTCGTTATGAACGTGGTCCTCAGTACAAAATGATTATAGCATATAATGCATTACCTCCCAACCTGAAACGAATAGAAAGTTCTAAACAATTTGCCAAAGAATTAAAATTATATCTACTGACACATTGCTTCTACGGTTTTGACGAATATGTTGCAAAACAATAAGTGCATAGTTACCAAGTAGTTATTATATGATTATTATTTATTTTTTGAACATGTACAAGGTATACAATGGTTCAGCGTCCATATACAATCTTTGCAAAAAAAATTATTTGTGTATTATTGTATTGACAATGTCCATGTCGGAATGAAAAGTTTCAGCGTCCATATACATATTTACAATGTTTGTAATAAGTACTAATTTGTATATTATATTGACAATGTCCATGTCTGAATGACAAGTAGACAATAAAATTATTATTATTATTATTATTATTATACATGTGTACTTGTTGTTTATATTTATTAGTATTTGGATTTTGGGCATGTCATGTAGGTACAGTTGTCGCCTAAAAAAACTTGTACAACAAATGTGTAATGTAATAGTATTTTCTTTAGTTTTCATTAATGTGTAGAAAGAGAGATATGCTACCTCATTTAAATAAATTAGAAAACAATTAATTTTCGAATTGTTAACACAAAACCTGAATGATCCATTTAAAAATATAAAATTTCATGGATTACATTTTATGAATTTTAAGCCTTGTACCAGTTTTTTTCGGCGGTAACCGTACTTGTTGATGACAATAAATATCATATCATGCTTCATTTCCTCAAGTTCCTGATTGCTTGATTTTCTTTGAAAATACCTAAATTTATTTCGAGGTCCTCTTCACTACATGCAAAATAGTTAATTCATTCACGAAGACGCATTCTTTTAGGCGCACCTCTACCGTATATTCTTCAATATTCACTTCATCCAACATCAAACTTAACGATATTGGGCCCAGAACACCTCCCTGCAGTGGTCCTTCGGTAATACCAAATTCTCCTTATTCCATGTTGTTCGTTCTTGTTTAATTCCTGTTGCTTTTCAGTAGATTTTAAATTAATTAATTAATTAGGGATTCTAAAACAGTGTCTCCTGTTCGTTTTGTTATTTCTTTAATTGTAAAGACAAACAGTATGGAATGAAAATCTGAATTCTTTGATTCTTGATTTTAATTGGGAATCTCGTCTTTGTGTAAAATATTAAGGAATCTAAGGACACGTTTGCCAGTTTTGAACTTGAAGGTTTTTTTTAAATCTCTACCTAACAAGTTTTGGGTGGTTTGATTATCCTCTGTAGTTAAGGTGGGTGGGTTCAGAGTTTTCACGTTTTGAAGCCAGTGTGTGGCGGCGGCGGTGTCAGAGCCGCATCCGCCGTAATTAATCTCGATAAATCTAGCAGGTATAGAAGAGTAAGGCGGCGGTTACATAACGACCGGAGTCGATCCTAATACGGAATGCTATTTATTACACACCGACAGCGAGACCGCAGTGGTAAGCGGCGCCTACTAGATACATGCGATCCCCGCACGGGCCGGTGCTCGGTAGTGGGGGTACTAGTGTCCCGCGAGCACGGCCGTCTGAGATCGACGCACCAACAACCAGTACGGGACGACCCGGCATCTCGACGCGATCAAACGTTCGAGCGTCTCTTGTCACGCGCGCACTTGCGATCGACAAAAATTTATTATCCGGGCACTTAAAGAAATATATTGCGGACATAAATAGTGGCACGTTTTTATGCTACTTTTTTTTTAAACTAACTTGTGGAGTTTACGTAGCACAAAGATCACACACCGCACAATTACAGACAGACAAAAAAAAGTTTTGCCTGATATTTAACATTAACAAGTTTAACAACAAACAAAAAAAAATATGTAGCCTCCTGAAAGAATTAATTGGACGTGTATTCTTTAAATTTGGGAACTTGAAATGAACCAATCTATTAATCAAAAGAAAAAATAAACAATATTTTATAAAGTGTTTTGCCGTATTAATTGTTTATTAATAAGCGTGTGTGTGTGCGGGGGGTTGTTTAAACTCACTTACGATTTATAATATATATAGGATGTTTCTATAAACGGGTTATTGGTGTTAAAGCCTTAAATGTGTTTGTGACTGTTAAAAAATAATTGTATAAATAAAATGGCTACCGCTATGTTAACGGATCGGGGCATGCGTAAAAAGTTGGCGCAGGAAGACAACTCAAACCCCCCAACTACGAATTCAAACTCGAAAGCAACAAAAAAGGCGCCGAAACGCAAAACGACGCCGAAAACACCTCGCTCCGAGCAAAACAATAACGTGAAGCGGCCCCGCATTTCCGCCGACACCAAAGACGACATGCTAGCCGCATACCAGCCGTGGGTGATACAAACCTACGGCGACCTGGCCAAGACGAAGACGATCACGATCAAGAAATACGCGCGGATCCTGCGGACGCTGAGAGGCGAGGAGGTCGTTAGCGCGGATAATAGCAAGTTTCGGTTTTGGGTGAAAGCCAAGGGCTTTCACGTCGGCAGGCCGGCCAGCTATGATCCCAAACCGGCCGATGCGATCGTGGGACGTTACAGTGTGTGCGATGCCGACGAGGGTATCCCGCCCGTCAGCGAAAAGCTCGCAGGATCTGCCAAGGATCCGCCGCTTTATGTACCCAATGCTCCTTTCAAGGTACGCCCGTTTGCGTTCGTTTTATGTTTATACGCTAACTTACTTCGCCTTATTTGGTTGCGGACACTCTTAGTTAATTACATGCTTTAATTAAGTCGTCGCGCTAATCATTTTACATGTAACCGCGTAATTATTAATCGATAAGCCCCTACTTTTTCCACACAGAAAACTCTTCTTCCATCTTTTTCTTACAGAAAAAAAAAGAGCAACGCGAGCACAGTCTTTTTTATTGTTCGTAAAAAGTATTGAGTGATTAATGAGAACCATAGGAATGAAGTATGATTGTCACTTATAATTTCAAGTACTACGAGTAGTATACCGAAATTTGATAATAATGGTTTTTTTCCAATTAATCAGATTTTACCATTTCTCCCTAAATAAATAAACAAGTCCTAAGCATTAATTATTACCGCGTGGCACTTATAAAGCAAAACAGATTGAAGCAGGTTCATCAGAGATGAAGACTTATTGATTGTGAGCAACTTCACGAATTAAAGAATCTCATTTAAATGAGCTTATAACGCACATCCTTGTCACTGTAACGAGTTCTAGTTGATATACATATACAATTTGAATTCCTTTTACCATTAAGTTAAGGGTGAGACTTCTACCATTCTTTTTTTTTTTTAATATCACTTAGTGCCCTCGTCTTTTATCTATAAATTCTAAAACAGGTTCAATTTGCGCAGTTCTTGTTTTATTTGGGCGTTTCGAACTCTGTCAAATATTTTATTTCGGCTGGGTACTTGAATTATGCGCACCTATTTAAATAGATTTTTGGTTATATATATTTTTTGCTGGTTAACAGCTTTCCCAATTTTTCATTAATGTGAAAGTCTTGATTCCTCATTTCTTCTTCTTTATAACACCTAGCTGGTTTGCTTGCTCTTTTCTTACATGGTCCACAGTTACGTTCATATTTTCCTCTTTTACGCTATTGTCTTGTTTTTTTTTTTTAAATTTCATACTTCATTCCAATATGCCAAGTTTTTTGCAACTACATTTCATTAACTACCATTATAGTAATATCATCAGCAAAGGGCATTTTGACTTTGCTACTTTTCCCCAAGCATAATTCATAACCCTTTGACTGCTACACATTTTTGCGTGAGGTCGTCCAATAGGGGTGCGAATTAAGCTGGGCTCATGACTCATGACTCCCTCTTGCCTGAGAGATCTTGGGTTATCTAAATACATATATCTGATTTCTTTCTGTATAGTTCTTCAGTTTCCAGACTTTCTGGACTTCTTCTCAGAATATGATCAAAGGCCTTCTCCAAATTAGTAATTGCAAATTATGCTTTATCATTTTATGTTGTCATTTTACTAACTATTCTTTTAACGGTAAGTGTATTATCTTGCATGCTTCTGCCTTTCCCGAATTTGACGTCGATTTTATTTTAATGTAACTTCTTTTATATCCCCATTGCTAAAAAGTAATGTGTTGTCATTTCTCCCAAGTTTTCTTTTTTAACATTTCAATGGTTATCTTATCACATCCGGGCCCCCTTACCGTTTTTCCAAAGTTTTGATAGCTTCTTGTACTTCATCTATCGCGATTTCCTCCACGCCTTCTGCTCCTTGTTCTTTCATTACACTTGTGTCAAGGTTTCTCCTGTGAGTAACGACTGTTGAAGATATTGTTTCCCTTTTTCCATAATTTCGCACTTTTCTCTGATTATTTGCTTTTAATTTCCAATTTTCTTTACTCATATCCTTTCTAACTTAGAAGAGCTCTTAGTTGACTTTGCTATTATTTTCCTTTTTTTCTGAAAATTTCGACCAGCTCTTTTGTCGTCAATTCTTTTTACTACCTTTCTTTGCATTTTATACCGCGTGATTTTTTAAATTTTTTATCAACTCTTTCCATGGAATTTGGACGGCACGTCGTAGCTTTACTGCAAAACAGCATAAAGGTGTGCAATGACGTACTTTTTCACTTAAGCTAAGACATGCCGCCCAGATCTCACGACAAGAGTTGATAAAAATTTAAGAATCACTCGGTATGTGTCGTATCGCAGTTTTCTTTTGTTATTTCTTTTCCGTTTCCTTTTTCCCCGCTCTTCAGTTTTCTCATTCCACCAAGCTGCTTGTTTTCTAAGTTTCTTTGGCAACTTCATCAGATTAATCGAAGTTCGATAAAATGAATACCAAATTTGCTTGGAAAGTAAATTAGGGGAGGGGGGAGGTCTAGAGTCGGACTAGCCATTCGACTGAGACAATGCCATTTGATATCACAACTACAACGGTTAACAGAAACCTTCAAGGAAGACAACAAAGCAAAATAATTTAATGAAACTGGTTGTAATTTAAAAAAAAGTTTGTAAATGGTGATTAATTAACATATGAATTGCATATTTATGTTACTGTCCTAATTGATTTTTAATAGGATTCTTCAATTAACAAAATGACTCTCTATGTGTTTCCAGAAAACGAATAACCAGATAACGCTTAAACACTTTGAATATTAAAAAGACAACTCTTTTTGATCCTTGGAAAAGATGTCGCTAATCCTTACACGAGTATCGCATTTTTCCTCCCGGCTTTTCGCACCCGCCTCCAGTTCAACGCACATTCATTTGTATTAAATATGGCGTGCTCGTTTTATTTGAAAGGGCCGTGCGCGTCGCAAGCCTCCCTAGGGATAAGTAACGCGCCCGTCGACGCCGACGGCGCTTTCCTTGCGTCCCGACGAACAATTCCGCTGCCGTTTTAGTCGTGCGTAAATCTTTTTTTAATAGGTGAATTATTTCATTTAAAATCCTATCAGGCGGCGCGGCTACAAACATGTGTGCCTGCGTTGAAAAGCTCGCATTTTTTTTAATCTCGAGGACGTTTCAAAGCTCCGATATTTCTATCGGTACTCGGTATTCGGGACGGGACGACATTAAAAATACATAGCGTCCCGTCGCCGAATACCGAATACCGCGTCCACGCCTCAAACTCAGGCTGGATTTATAAATTGCTAGACGGCAATGATATCTAAAGGTCTGTTCGTTTGTATTGCTCGGAGTTACTCTAAAAGCTTTCATGTCTAGTTTTCAGTCATACTTGAAGTTTATTCTGTTTACTCCACACGAGATTTACGAATTTGACTGCAAACTAGACATGATAGCTTTTAGAGTAACTCCGAGCAATACAAACGAACAGACCATATGATTGAAGGTTAACTTTAAACAGGAACTCATTTTTGCGATTTATAAATAATACAGCCTGAAACCTGTCGTTTCGAATTATGCGGGATTTCGCGGATGTTTCTCTTTTTGTGTGCTTTTAAAATTCCTGCGCCGTAGATGTTAATCCCAAAGCTCATTTCGAAGTTGTCTTAACCAGATTGCCTTTCACGGCCAATCTGATTTTATAATTCGTTCTAATTTGCCATCATCAGTGTCGACTCGCTAATCCGCGATCGCAGGAAACAGGGAGAGGGTAGATGTTTAATTAAGAACGGAAGAACTTTATTAATTCGAACGTAGATTGAATCTTTTTTTCTCGTCGGTGTTTCACGTAATTGACGGCTATCTTTTTTCATGAGAAAACGCGCGCGTTGTCTGCCGGGCGGACTCACCGAGTTACGTAATTCGAAATGAGTTCGTTAACATTTTTGCACGTTTATTTCGTACTCGGGTCTCGGGCAGGTTTTTTCTGCACGCTGGATTTATTTAATCTTTCGCAACGCAATATGCAGAACTGCGGTGTAAAGCCTTGGTTTATTCTGTGACAACCTTATTCCCAAGGCTGGCGTTTAATCCTTTATTTATCAGCTGCGTTTCAAGAAAATGAAATCAAGCGTAACCGTCGTGAGGCCTGTATAAGCTTGAAATTTGTTTCTTTTCTTTTCACATACCCAACATTATATTTTTTTATTATAAATTTTTGATAATGTTATCATCCACAATGTGCTATTAATTAAAAGATTGTTGAAACTTGTAAAAATACTGAGATAGGACAAAGAAAGCAACACTACAAATAAAAGAGTGCTCTCTCTCTCTCTCTCTCTCTCTTGCTTGCTAAGCTAGCTTGCCTCTTTTTACTTTCAGGACTGATGTTGATAACAGGGTAGTCATGAACTCATCGCTATAGGAAGGTCTTCTTATTTTAGGTTAGGTCCTTAATGTCATGGATAATCCTTGGAATTTGAATGTATTGTTATCTTGCAGAATTCACTTGTTTTTAAAAATTAATAATAATAGGAAAATACTCATTTTGTGTAGACCTTAGATATCCATGGTTACTTGGATTCATTTTTTCCCAAAACACGTTCTATTACCTGCAGGTCTTTACTGAAAAAAATTACTCTCTCTCTTATGGTTGTTCTTTACTTTGCCGTTCTTTGGTTCTTCTTAAAAAGAATTACGTTACAATGTTGCACTTTTTTCTGACTAAATTTTGGTCTTCCCACGTTTGCTCTCCCTTTTGGTTTTCCTATAAAAAAGCCTCTTCCTCGCACTCTTCAATGGCAACAGGTTGCCAGTTTGCTTCTAATTTTATTACACGTTTTCCTAGTTTTCAGCATTTGCTAAACTCCACCCCCCTCCACCGGTTCGTATACTTCTCTTTCTTTCCCATTTTTCCTCGCATGTCATTATCCTCGTGAATCTTGAGCCGAAACATTTAAATCAGTTTGTTCTTTCAATTTTGGCTTCTAATTAATCTATGTTTTCTTATTTTCTTTGGAATTTTCCATATTTTTCGTTATTCATTTTGAAATCCTTACTGGTTTCTGCTGGATTTTTTTCTAAAACATTTGCCATATGGCTATTGTTCAACGTGCCTTCCGGATTTTTGCACAACTCTCTTCAACTTGAAGGGTGTGGTACCATCTGGTCTGTGCTCTACTCCTTTTGATAGTCGGAAATGTTTTTCTTGGAACACACGTGCTTGTGGACTTTATAACTCAAGTTAAGTCACAATATGACTTTTGTAATTAATTTATAGTTTAGATATATCATTACCAGTGCCATTCTTTTGACTTCTTCATTTCATATTTTCTTTATTTGCATTTCTTTGAGATATCCAATATATTTTACTCTCCTCGGTTTTTCTCCTCTTTTTCATTGATTTCAGTCATGCTCCCAATGGGATTTATTCTTCTTCTTTGCACGGTATCATATCATCATCTCTTCCAGTACTTTGTTTTTCTATATTTTGTCCGTTCTTCTTTTCTCCTTGAATTTTTTTCTTCGTTTTATCTGTATCAACCAAAAGCAATTTCTATTCCTACTGCATTTTCGTTGTGTATTGATAGCTCGCAACCTTTTATTTCACAGTAAGAAGTTTCAAGCGAATGTTGCGACCAAAATAAACGTTTCCAATTTAATTAAATCAATAAACAAACGCGTGACAATAATCAACTGAATGCTAACACAAAAATATTTCATCATCTCTTTTAATCGAATTGTTACGTCACGAGCGCCTAGAAAGTCCGCGAGACTTCTTGAAATGTGTAGGCCGTTCTAGATAGGGCGGGTTATGTGGGTGGCCTGCACATTAAAATGTACCAACAATAAAAATTTAAAAATTGTTAAATTTTCAAAATTTAGCAAACTTTTATGACAATTTCTCTGCATCACGTCTGTCAGATAATTTTTGCCTTTGAGATGAAATTGTTGAAGATATCAAACTCATACGTTGATAATAATTTATTATAGACTTGGGAAAACAACATATTGACAAGCCTATATTTAGAAGTACTTACAAATTTAACGACGTTTTATGTTTCGCTGTATGTTGACAGTTTCTTTAATGTTAAATCATTTAAAAATTTGGCAGCGAAATGTAGATTAAGTGCTATAAGGGTGTCTATGAAATAATTGTTACAAACTATGTTTACGTTTAGGTTTTATCCTCTCCCAATTGCTTTAGTTTGATAGAATTTGCTCTACTAACTTCTTTAGAATAGAGGCAATCGTGCATACATTTAATTCTTGGATATAGTAAGGGGTGATCAATGTCCGCCCATCAAAGTGTATTCAAAATTGCAGCCCTACTGAATAATAAAAGTTTCGTTCTGAATTGAAACCGGTGCACACCGGCGGCGAAACTTTCGGATGCCCGCTATGCCAGGCTCTATTTTGGTGGTCTGAGTCACGCAAACGGAAAGCTAAAGAGGATGCCGTACGTGCGCGCGAATAATTCCGCATCTTAACCAGGGAGAAGAAAATTTCGATAAAGACCTCCGCGAAACACCCCCCGTTTCGTTTCCTGCGCGCTTAATTGTCTGCGAACTGACTATAATAATTAGAGACTTTCGCATCGCTCGCCGGCTTTACCTGATCGTCCAATAAATCGATATCTAAATCAATTTGAAGTGGATCGCGCTGGAAGCCGGAGCGAGAAGACGGGAGGCCGACGTTGGCGTCGGCGGGTGCGCGCGGGCGAAAGGGGGAGGAGGTTAAGTGCCAGAAAGCAGCCGTCGCATCGCGGACGTCGGTGACGGAAGAACAGTGAAGTGGGATAGGGACAGAAACGAACGCCGGTGGAGTGGGTGACAAAGTCTACAGTCATCAGCCGGCGGCTGTGAACCGCGCTCTTTCGCTCCCCCTTCGCCCCACCGTACCCGTCTTTTCACCCACGCTCCGCAGTTTAGCTCCTGACATATCAGCATTTGCTCGTCTCGGTCTTTGTGATGAGCGCTATCTGATACTTCTATTCGACGATGTGCATGTGCGAGGAGGTCACGAGATATGGGATGTGCATATTAGTTCAGAGCTATGGGCTCGGTGAAACACCATTTTAACAACTGACATGACACGAGCAACTAATTGTTACCGACTCGCTCCATTGCTAACAAAAACTGCGAAATGACGACCGAAAGGGAAATCCCCTGGGAAACTTTTACATAATTGCTTTTGATTGATGCGCACATGGCTATTGGAAATTTCCCACCAATTTGTTTAAAATAAATTTACTTACGGGACTACCCAGTTATCCATTCAGATGATAAAATGGACATTTACAAAAACTTCTTTTGTAATCTGTGGGTTTAACGTGTACCACCATCCTGATGATCCTAGGAAAGTTTCAATTAATGTTATAACGATCATCAATAATTAATAATCAATTCAGTAAATTGCTTTTTCACGGGATTTGAGTATTGCCACTCGAGTACCCCAAGTTGACGACCAATACCATCATCAGAGAAACAGACATCCATATAAAGCTAAAAATAGACGAAATAGTTTACATTGGGAGAAGTTAGAGAATCTTAAGGATGCCTTGGCTGGAACAGTTTCTGGCGAAGAGCAATTTGAACGAAGCAAGGTTTCCTCAAGAAAGTGGAAACACGAACAAACCTTGTAAATTAAAGAGATTCTCCTCAAGTACATTTAACATGGTTGTAGATGGTCGTAGTGTTACGAATTCTGGTAGAAAAAGATTTCAACTATCTCGTCTTATTTTTGGATGGTTTAAGCCTTACACTTAGAACAATTGACATTGACGGGAAAACCACTCAAGCTTTACACCTTAACAGTTATTCTTTTTGTCGTTCGTATTCGGGGATAACTTGAGTGGAGTATCAAGCTGGTGATATCGTTGGACGGCTTAAACCTGTAGCTAGACAAAGCTATCTTAGCAAATTCCTCTATTACGGGAACTGAAAACACTCAAATTTTACGCCTTGGCTCTTATTTTTGATATTGGGTAAGTATTCGCATCCACCACCTTCCGGCACACTCGCGTCGCTTCTGATTCTAATTGTTAGTGAAGTCCCGCTTTTTATGCATTTGCGAATCGGCTTTGAAGATACTATGAACCCCTAGCATGACACATCGAAAAAATTTGGTCATAATCAACGGAAAATGAAAACTTTTGGCTTTGAATGTATCAACTGATCCATCGGCGTTTGCTTTAATTCTGTAAACCCATTTGCAATTTGTAAGGAATGGTTCATTTTCCACAAGGTAGGTCCTTCAAGGCTCAAAGTTGATTTTCTTGAGACACTGCTATTTCCTAATCCATTCGTTCGTTCTTTAAAAACCGTTGAGATAGATATTTTTGAGTACTTCCTGGAGATAGTCCTTATTGAATCTGATATGTTCTGTGATCTTTTGAATTTCTTCCCCGGAATCTTCATCCAAATTTCAAAATTCTTCTTCATTCTGAGTGTCTACCTCAGATTGATCCTTGGTTGAAGTTATGAGTTAGGATCAGGAAAGCGAACGTTTATACATAATTAACTATACTTAAACTATAACTGTGTAACGTCAGTCAAATTAAGAAAATTAACTGTAGAGTGATGAAACAGAAATTTTAGGTTATATAGAAGATAACAAAAGATGCGATATTCAAAAGAATAAAACGTCTGAAGACAATGAAAATATATAAGTTCAAACTTGCTCATGGAGAATTGTCAAACCTGATAAAAATCTGTGAATTACAGTTTTTAATTTTAATAAATTTTCTGGTAATTCATAAAACCTTAGGCTGCGTTGCGTTAAGATTTAAACTTGGATTAAATATAAGTCTAGGCTAGAATGTGACACACGTTTATGAGTTCATCACGTACAGCATATTGTGCGCCACATTCTAACTTAGGCGTAAATTTAAACCTGGCTTAAATCTTTTAGACCCAGTTGTATAATTTCAGCTTAACTTTAAGCCAAAGCTTAACAATAATTGTTGAAATAATCGTTGTTATGGTTTTAAGCTTCAACTCAAATTTAAACTGGCATTGTACAACTGGACCTTAGGGTACAAAGGCGGTTTAAACTCAAGTTTAAATGTATCATGTTCAAAGTAAACAAATTCGCATAGGATCTTAAGGACATACGGCAATTTAGGCAGTCATAAATAAAATTTGAAGCGATTTTGTTCACTTTGAACCCGGTTCAGTTGAATGTCAGTTTAAACCTCAATCCAATCTGACACGCAGATTTTTTTTTCAAAGTTAGTAATAACTGGAATATCCCAAACAGTTAGGCTTTATACATTCAAATAACAAATAAATATGAATAAGAAGATGTAAGTATGAGAATGATGACTCATTGAAAGCAGACTTTAAGTATATGGATAGAACGAAATAAAATTTGGCGGGAAATAGAAGAACAAACATATACAACACATATGGTTACTTGATACTACAAAAAAAGAGATGGTTTAAAAGTTGCTATTTGTGACAATTGGGGCATTTTAAATTGTCTTTCTGTGTGCCAGTGCTTCTTAAACTCTTGGATGCCAGTGTTTCGTCTATCAAGATAATTCCCTCCATATATTATTATGATATGATATAAAATTATCAAAAAAATATATGTATATGATTAAAAAAAAATTATATAAGATTCATATTGTCGTAAAACTTTCAACTTTTTATCTTAAAAAATACTACTATTATATAAAAAAAAGGAACGTAAATTCCAGTCATGTGTAAATGTCCTGTGGGTGTCATTTGACGTTTAGGCACAACCATTAATCCCCTGCGGTCTTGAGGATTGAGCTACGAATCAGAATAACAGATCGTATTCACTTACAAATTTCTATCATATCTAAGTTAATAACGTGAGTTACTGAATTTTTGAACGTTTGTCAGTTTGAATCTCATTGTTTGTTTTGCAGTCAAAGTTCTAGGCTGTTGCAGCGGTGTCTTTAGATGAAAATATCTTCTGTATAAGGCAATATTAAACATTTTTGATGTTTCAGTAATGAAAGTAGACTATTTTGGAGATATTCACATTAGGTAATTCCTATAATTTTCTATTGTCTGTAATAAATATCCTATGGGTATTTTTTTAACAAATTGGGTTGTGGTTTTCAATCAGTTCGTTTCTACTTTACTTATTGACTTGTTAAAACTTATTCTAAACTGACTTTTATAAAAGTTACGAAACATCCTAATAATTAATTTCAATAGTTACGCCTTAATTAGTCCAAGTAGTTCAGTTCTTATTTAATAGTAAATTAGTTCGAAATTTGTAATTCTTATTTTAACAACAAAGAAATGATCGTTTCTTTAAGCTTGTTCTCCATTCACAAATTATCCTCTTCTTAACTCTTGCTTTTGCATACATAATGCATAAGTGTCAATTTTATTTCATAAAAATATTGATAAGTTTTGTTAATCAGTGATGTAGGTATATTAATGAAACACTGACGTTCATAAACAGTGATGTAGGTATATTAATGAAACACTGACGTTAATAAATGATTTCATTTCCAAGAATTTGCACTGTATAGTACAAAATACCTGCTCACAATACCTGCGTAAATACAAATATGAAACCCATGATAACATGAAACGTTCGAAAAATGTAATAGTTTTAATACTGTTTTAACATTGAAAGTGATTTGAAGGTTATAGAGAAGTGACGATTTTATAACTGTTGTAAGTGGTCATTGTTTCAAATTTAAATTATTTTTTTTTTGCGTGGTAGATAGTAAAAAGAACGCTTTTCGAATTCTCCTGGCGTGAAACGATGTCGTCGCGCGGCTTCGCTGGTAATTTATGTTGCTTATAAATAAAATAACCGCTACATTAGCTGCATTATGACCGAAATCAAAAAGTCATTTGGGATACCTCATTTAGTTTTAATACGGAAAGATCTGGCTCGTCTTTTTTTCTCCCGATGCGGAAATCATAATTGCGTAATTACGGGGCGGATAGAGATAATTTGCGCCGGCCTGAAGTTGAAGTCGCGATTGAATCGTTCGGCGTGCGATTAAACGGCAGCCGAAGCAAACAAGTTTTTTTAATTATCCGGCCTCCCGTTCCGCTTTTGAACGGCTCCGACCAAAAACCGCTCCCGATGAAGAAAAGGTGCTTCTATTCAAGCTCGACCGTCATCAATAATTACAAACATTTTTAACGCACGTGTTTTTCGAAAAATTAAAAACTTTAATAAATTCAAAGCGTGAGACCACTTGAATCGAAATCATTAAAAAGCTCAAAAAGGCTCCGGATGAAGAAAAGATGGTTCGCGAGCCGATTCTATCAGGTCCCCATATTAAAACTAATCGACATTTTTGGGGCAAAATAATTTAAACTCGGAAGCAAGAGGATTATGATGCCACTCGAATCAAAACAAAGGAAAAAATATTAATAGCCACCAGACAGGAAAACAAATAACCATCAATTGAAAATTGAATGGGGTTCGTTCTATTAATAGCACTTAAAGGGCCACGGATTAGATTTTAATCGAAAAATCAGAGTTTCAATTTTCGGCAAGCTGCTCACCCTCATGTGAGTGCATGAGGGGTACGAACAGAGAGTAAATTAGAGATTAAGGGAACAATGAAGAAAAAAGTGATAATTATTTACCTTATTTCATTCACAAGTTATCTCTAGATTGTGATTGGTTTGTTCATGTTCGCGCGTTAAAAATTTAATTCTAATTTTCTCATTGTCGTGCATAGGTTTTGGAATCGAATGTTAATGTCATCCGGAGGCCCTTACATGTACTTACGACGAACTGGACATATTGGAAAAGAAAGTGCCGGATCTCACATGCACATGAGGATTAGATGAATAATGCTAGTTGGGTGGTCTCGTAGAGTCTGTTTCCTTTCTGAACATATTTGATCATCGCGAAATATTTGCGTGAATGTTCCAGTACGCGTGGCAGTAAATACTAATTACTACTTTATAAGCGCGCGGAAAAAAATCGTCTATCTGCTTTATTAAATCTCGCCTGTAGTTAGCCTGAGGCAGAATGTTTTTAGCGCAAACTACAGTCGGTACTTTGCGCTGTTAATCCGCGTAATTTGCAGGCGGCCGTTGCCGCTCGTTATTTGTGGAAAAAAGAGGAGACCGTCGCGAAACATCTGTTAGCTCTCCGTAAAGCCGCAATTAAAATTATTAATATAATTATTCACGTCACGGTCCTACTTCGGGACCAACGGTACTCGCGCCCACCATCAAAAGCAAGCGAGTATAATCGGAGGTATGTTCCGACCACTTCTTCTTCTTCTTCTTCGTATAAAATATATCCCCGTGTCACGCGGTGAAGAAGTTCAGCCGCATTGACTACGTGATCTGGGACCTCTTATTGATGGTTCATGTATCGCCTCGGCGTGCCACGACTCTTCAACGGCACATCCGCCTTGCCTCTAACGATGTGCACATACTTTGCCAGGCCAGGGCTCCGCTGTATGTACGTTTATTGCTCTTGTGCCAAGCGCTGCAGTTAATGAGATTTTCACAAGTCTCTAGCATTTCAACTATCCACGACAAAAAAAAAATACAAAACAAAACGCTGGCGACCAATAAACGCCGCGAAAACTTTAAACTGGTACTTAAAGTCAGCACACGAAGAAAATTAGAATTAGATTTCAAAGAAAACTGGTCTGCATATATGCAATAATTAAATATGATTTTTTAAATTACAAAACCAGAAACGAAATCTTCCTCATTTCAACGTGAATTCTATCTTTTAGTCTAACAAAATATTTGGAGCATCTTCGATTTTAGGTAACACCCATAGGAGGAAATCCAAATTATAGCTTCTCCCGGCCAATTAATGTCTTCTCATTTTACTATCCCTCTAACAACTACCATTGACAGATTGGGCTGTGGCTCTGAAACCAAATGTTCCTATTAAAATTGTCCACTTGTAGTCAAAGAAAATCGAGCAGCATTTGCCCTGTAATTACTTGGACATAACGATAACTGCCGTCTGTTCTCACCCTTAAAAAAGTACAATTAGGTAACACCAGATGCAGACATTCGAATCGAGCCGCACGTCATCGTATGGTAAAAAATGACGAGGAACGCGATGCCACCGCGCGCTTGAAGCTCCGATCACCAGGAGCGCCCTTACACCACTGAACTTGTTCGTTTTTACGCAAAAGACATTGTTCTCCGTTGAACCGTTCAATAGCAACTGAATTTCTTATAAGATCGGTTACTAGCAACAGTTTCCGAGAAATTCACAAAGAAGTAGGCAAAACATTCCAGTATTCCAGGACACTTGTATATATTGTAACGCATAAAAACAATGAACAAAATTATAAGCAACATAATAATTTTGTGCCAGCAATGGCAGATAATTTGGCCATCGAATTTTTTTGCACAATTTCCTACAACTTCACATATTCTAGAAAAGGTTCTGAGACGAGCGCGAGCGGTCTGAAACACACGATGTAACAACTTGGATTAGCCAAGCATTTTCTAGAAAAGGTTTTACTTTGTTGTGATAATTTTTGGATAAGGCACTCATTGTTTTGTTTGTCGTAGGTTGTAGTCATCACACGAAAGCTTTCTTTCGCATCTCAGTTTTGTTTCCTTGTGATCTATACTTCTTCTACCTCAATTTCTTTCGCTTTAGGCTTAAACCATTCCAGCCAGTAACTAAGGTCTGCGAACATATGCTTTTCTTCCAACTAGGTATTCATACTGATGTATCTTCATGGGATTTAAGTACGTCGCTTGCCTGAGTCATAGAAAAACGAGGGTACATAACAAAAGAGGCAATAAGTAGGTCTAGACTCTTCTTTGTGATCTATAACACTCCAGAAAAAAAAAATTTCAGAAGATTTTTGATGAAGGGATTTAGCTAAGAGAAACTCAACTTCTGAATCGCATCTCGGTGACCATTTCCAAGTCTTCTAATATTGCGGTTCTTTTGTCGGAGCGTCGGAAGACTTTAAGTAAATGCTTCATTAGGAATGGTATTTCTGTTAATAGGGGAGATGCCACTTGCTTTAAAATCAATACAAATATTAGCAGTTGTCATGAACATACCCCAGATGGAAGTTAACACAATAGAAAATCTCTCTTTATTTGGTTTCCTTATTTAGTTTAGTCGAGATTTTGATTCCAATAACTCAGGAGTCTTGAACCAAGTGATTTCAAACGAATGAAACATCAACTTGTCTAGAGATTGAAGTTCGTGGGTTGTATTGCTTGGCACGCAAGTTTAATACCCAAACATTCTACCTTTTTTGCTGCAGACAAATTGATGCTTCATAAAAAGTTCGTGTCCAGGAGTAGGTGACACGTTTCGCAAAAGTGTCAAGTCCTTTGAAAACATTTTCTATTGTGATTTCTTTAACTAAACCCGGAAGGAAGCATGGCTATGGAAGAGTTTTTTCAAAGGACTTACCATCTTACGAAAGTGCGTCTTGAGACACAGGTTTCAATCTTTAACCTTTGAATAAAAACATTGGAGAAATATGGCGTCGTTCCATGACTGCACATGGAACAATTGTTACGTTCCGGGCCATATTTTGCGCCATTTTTCGATGAAATAATTTGTTGATCGTAAGATGATAACCTTTTTCGGCTATATTTAAAACGATACTTAAGTTCAATCCAAGTTTTTAAAAATAATCCTCAACAATCCTCAAAAGTGTTTTGCGCATCTGCAGTGAAAATAAATCCTTGTCATATGCAAACATTACGAATGTTGTTAAATCGAACAGAAATACGGTAAGAAATAAGATTTGTAGAAGACCAAAGAATTACTGGTATGGAGGACCAAGAGGACCTTTGTACGTGATTTGCCAAAGCCAATTGGAACTACTGTTTCAATGGAATAAAGAATGGAGGTAAGAAATTCTTTTAAGACGACTTGCCTAGGTAGACCTAGGCAATTCGACGAGCCAGAAAATTGAACAAGTTGCTATGCAGCCTCAAGAATACAAGCACCTTGATGGATGAAACGAAAAAAAAATTCGGCTTTACTGGGCGATCAGTTTTATACTGTGAAAGACAAAGATGATTTGAGTTATGAAGATAATGGAGATTTGGAAAAAAAATCTTAGTGTGGCGAGCCTTTTGTTCCTGCGATCTTCACAGTCGCCACTTTTTTACTGGAGGATTAATAAATGCACAAGATTACTAAGAAGAGTGACTTATTTGTCAACACAAGAATCCAGATCTTGCCAGTGCCCATTATTGGAATGGTTTCAACAAGAGGAAAACCCATCAGAAAAATATTGGGTGCTAATCGAGCTTAGGTTACGGAAAGAAACAGAAACAGCCGAAAAGATCAAAGATCTCCAACGAAACTGTAACAAATATTATAAAATTGGTGTATCCATTGGTTTGCAGAATTTAATGAGATGGATTCAAAAGTCAGACACAGTAAGTTATTTAATGATTTTGTGAGTGCAGGTTTTATGAGCAAATTTTCATCGAGGGGTGTTTCTCCTGTACCACATTTTTTTGAATAATCATCGTAACTCTCTCGTAAGCATTCATACAACTTACAATCTGGCTAGAAAAAAGCCGCGGTTACAGAAGAGGTTAATCTCATTACGCTATTGCCTAAATTTGTAAAAAGGCGTTGCAAGATAAGCTCTTAGATCACAAAACGTGACGTCGGTGCCTTTATGTCCGGGCATCTCTAAAAAAAAACTCGATTTGGAGCGCGCGGCGCGTAAAAAGACGGTCAAAACTAACCTGGACCACACGTACGTGTCGTATTTCTTGCGGCTCTGGACACGCATTTCCCACGAAGCTGGGCCCCCGCTAAATCGCCGACAAGGAGCGCGAACATCCGCCTTGAAACCGTTTCTCTCCGAAAAAGGCCGTCACAGACGCGTCGTCATGCTTGAGGTATTATTCGAAAAAATCATCTCAAGAACTAATCGTTCTATTTAATTCAGAATGGGAATGGAGAAGATGTTTGTGACTTTTTTGTTTAATGTTGATGATCATTTTATACATACAGGTCTAGAGTTTCATTTTCAATTAAACACTTGAAGCATGTTTGTGTGTGTGTGGCCGACAAAACGGGTAAATATTCCATACGCTCCGAACGCTGCGGGACAACAACGGTCGCATGCAACGAAGCATGAGCTGACGCCTCTACCCCTAAATGTTCAGGCGCTCGACGGCGTGTACAGAGAGAGGGTGGTAAATTTGATTCGGTCACCCTCTCCTTTCTAACATCACAATTTCGTATTGATTGAACGCCGATATCTTTCCCACTTCGAGTGCGGACGTGATCGGCCGATATTTCTGATTGTGATTACGTATGTTTAAACGTTCGGAAAATATCGTCTCGGTCCCAATCGGCCGAGGGAAAGAAATTTGCGCCGTTTGTGCTCCGTCACGCCTGTTATTGAAGGCCCCCGTCTTTTTCCGAGAGCGCGCGTCGTTAACAATTAAGTTCGGGGAAAACAAGTTGTCAAATTGTTTTCGAACGGGATTTTCTGACATGCATATGCGTGAAATTGATTAAAGCTTTTAAAATATTACATTCAGCAAAATTTCATCAATTATTACCTGCAGGAAATTAATTTTTCTTGGAAAATAATGGGCTCCTAAAGTTTTTAAAATTGGTATATGTATAATTCCAAAAAAGAACTTCTTGTTCTTCTTATTGTTAGTCTCATACCCCTTTGCCTTTCGGTGGCGGATCTAAAACTTGAATTATCCATCGCTTCTACTCCTTCCTATCTTGAACTATTGTTTTCATTTCATGTGATGTTTTCCCTATTTCTTCCTTGTTCTACCATTTGTTCCACCCATGATTTGCTAGCCATTCTTAATTTGACTTTCTTGCAAGCTCTTTCCTGGTACATCCTCTGTATATGTCCGTACCATTGATTCTTTTCTATTTTTCTTATTATCGATTATTATCCTAACGTCTTTCTTATATTCTGTCCTACTTAGGCCCCATTTTACAATCGTCGGATAAGCATTATTCTTAGAATAACGTTTCGTAGGTGAGACGTAGAAATACGAAAAACATTAAAGGATATTACCATGGTTAAAGTTTCCTAAAAAAAAATTCTTTTCTTCAATAGCTCGAGATTAAATGAAATTAGCTTGATAACAATTTTTTACATCTTATTTTGTAGACAGATTTTTCAATATCTCCACTTCTTGGTCACAGTGACGTGACTGACTGAAAATAGAAATTGTATAAATTACAGCGGATAATTGACATATTAAAGATAATCTTACGAAGTCACGCGCAATATCTTAGTGTTCTGCTGGGAAATTTTTACTGGGCGACATGGTACATAGCATTTCCCAACCCCCTAATCATCCAATCATTTTATTTCCTCAAATAATTGCGGATTATAAATAATCTGGCGCGCCGAGAAGTTATGTCTACCATATACCTCGCCCGATAAAAGGCAAAAATCCGTAACAATATACGACCCAGTTTATCTGCAACTCCGCGAATTTATCGTCGAAACACGAACTCCGTCGAGAGATATGCGCTTGGTACTGGCATATCGTAATTGAACGTTATTTTTTCTGAAGTTGCGCGAATTACGTAACGCGATAACGACAGATTCACGTAGCTTTTTGTACAATACAAACAGTTCGCGTGGAGTTCCTAGAAGGTACTAAGTAAACCAAATATAGGGTCGTTTGACAGGCATATCAAATATACCGGCACAGACTTTGATATATTGATCATTATGTACTTGTATGAGATTGACAATATCATTTCGAATTAAAAAGAAATTGAAGTATACGTCAATATTATCAACGTGCAACGAAACGTCAGCGTCGGTAATTTCAGAATTCGTTCTATATTTAGTTCTTGCATTTTGGAAATTGATTAGTTACTGCTTTTCTGGTTAATTAAAACTTTTAAGTTTTAACATGTCAGTAAACAAAGAAATTTACAAACCAAAGAAGATTGCCTGTTGATAAGTGTCGCCACATTTCAGCAAACTTCGCGCTGTTCTCGTTAGTTCTTCGTCTGCTCCTGTACGTTCGGGAACGAATTGATCCGACTATAACGAGCGCGGAATTTGAAAACGGAATTTATTATCAGATTTCAATCGAACTGATATAGCGAATATAAAACTGTGAAATAAAATAATTAAAAAATAAAATACACGGTTTGCACTTTAACAATATCGAAATTTTTTTATTTATGTGTAAACGTACTGTATATTTATAGGCGTTCCTAAACTACCATTTAAAATTAAAGTAGGATCTTATTACTTAATGAATTTGTTCAAGATTATAATTTGAAATATTGAAATTTAATTTAATCAAGTTCAATTATAATTACTTAAATGAGGCGATCCGTTACACCTGCGTCGAAGCTCTGAAGTCTTTGTTCATACCTTCAAAGTACGGTTGAGGTTGACATGCCTTTTATGTTTACTGTGGACGTCTTAACAAGTGGAAGGACTCAGGTATTTATCGGGCGTACGGGCAGGGTCGGGAGGGCTTTAACGAAACCGAGGGTTTCGTGCAACACTTCCTCGTTTAATCCCTTGCCTGATTGGGATCCCAACGTTTTAACTTTGTATGCGTGCGTGGAACAGGTCGATTATTTTAGCCTTGCGAGGTAGGCGAATTTATCGAGTGCCTTTAATCCTGTGAAAGGCTTTGGGCGGACAGATATTTATAAATGAATCTACTACGTGTTGATGTTAATGTTTGATATCGAGGTTTTTTTAAAATCTTTCCTAATGCGATTAATAAGAGGAATGAGAAGTTAGAGGGTGCGTATGTTCGCAGCAGTGGTGAAAATCGCGTGTAGGGTGGAGAACGGCCGGAATTACTCTGTTTTTTTTTCGGTCGAACTCGAAATTGCTGGCAGGCAGAACGAACGGGAGACGTGGAGCAACTACATTAACGTTCGCCTCTTTACGTTACGGGCAGACGCGAGGGAATCTTTATTCCTTTGTCCCACGGACCGCTCTTACTACATTAAAATACCTTAGTTATGCGAGTCGCGAGCAGGGGAGCTATTTATTTCGCGCGGCTCAGTGGCATAAAGCGTGCTCCTGTGAATCACACCCTGCGAGCTTTCCACATTTCGATCATTACCTCGATGGAAGTTTATAATAAATAATAATTACTTATACATATATGTGGGTACGTTTTTTTAAATTGAAAATTCAGAGAGGAAACAAGAGCTTTCATTCTAAAATCATTTTTCAAAAGTAAATTCTTATCAACGGAGAACGTATTCGAATTGAACTCATTCACCAACAAAGTAGAAAAATGGAAAGTAAGGGTTAAGGACAAGGAAGAAACAAAAAATAAGAAAAGAAAAAGTTTACAATGCAAGAAAGAACTGATTATGATACTACAGCCAAATTGTAACGCCACTGAATTCTAATGGAAAATCTGAAACCACTTGCTTGTACCAATAAGCCAATAAGTTGGTAAAAAAACAAAATTTAGAGTTTAAATTCTATACTGTTTCATATTTTGTTATTTAAGTAGTATTTTGCACTAGTCTAAGTCCATCCAGTCCTACTTTCTCAAGGTAATTAAATCAAACAAATTATGAACAACCTTTCAACATTATACAAAAGAATAAATATTTATTCTCGAATTCTTCGAATTATGGAATGATATTCTTTTCGATAAGTGTTTTGCTAACAAATTCCCATTCAAATAAGCAACTCAAATACCAATTAAAATTCGTCATCGATATTAAAAATTGATTGAAAAATCCTTTAGTCAACTTTATTTTTTGATTTTTGCAAGAGCGAGCGGTATCTCTAACTAGTTTACCTGCACATTTATTTCCAATCAGCTTATAGTTGTAAACGTTGTGTAAACTTCAGCGCACACAGCAACTAAATAAAGTTTTCAGTTAACTTGATTATTGGTAGCTTAAGTGAGCAGGTACACATACACAGTTGCTTTAAACGGTTTATTTCATAATAATAACTAGATTAGGATGAAGAAAAGGAAAAGTTCATTTCATTCGTATCATCAAGAAAATAAAAAAGTTAGCAATTCAAATTGAACACCACCAAATCATCAAATTTTCAAATACTAAGCTTTGCCCCAGAACTGTCAGTCTGGATTTGTATCTTTAAGGTGATAGTGAGGTTCTTGGTTTCCTCGAATAAATAAATAATCAGTTTTATAGAAATAGAACAGTTTCGGGTTTGTGTCTGAACTTTGTCTTTCCCGATTTTGGAATTATGAATTTGGGGTAAATGTCTTTAAGGTAGTAGGTTTTGCTGACGTGTTGTTTGAAGTCCTCCAGGAACTAAATCCCCATGTTCTCGTCGTAATCAGATGCGATATCGTGCACGTCAGGAGAGTCGTGAGCGAGCGAGCGAGCGGGCGGGCGGGTGATCAGTAAGCATCTCTCGTCCCCGGCTCATATGAGGCGCGTCGTCTGGCATCAGGGCGTAAATCCCCTGTTCTCGGGAAGTGTTGTTGCCGTCTCGATGCGATGCGACGCCGTCATTTCATGAATGAGAAAGCCTTGATGCCGCAGGCGCCGATACGCGCCGCGGCTTCCGTCGTAATCTCTGAAAGCTTCTAGGCAGCTCACCGCGGTTACACGCGGCGCTCCTAGCGACTAAATGGAAAGTCTTTGTTATATCACGCTGAGATTTTTTGTACCCGCTCTCTATTCGCCGCGCGCGGCAAACTTATTTATATGCACCCGCTTTTGGGGGTTGCCCTCCACCGCGCGCCATCGTGCAATTATCTCGGCCTTTTATGATTCAAAGTAGGCGTGTGGGTATTAGCGATCGATCATGTGCAACAAATTTTACACCATCTTTCAAAAACTTCACTGTACAAGTTCAATTTGAATCGATTGACATAAAGAAATTCAAAATTTGATCGGCGCGATATTCACTACAGTCCAAAAGTATAGAGTCACTAATATCTTGATCTGTGTACGTAGGTACGTAAAAATTATAGTAAATGCAGCAAATCAAAAACTTTTAACATGTTGTGGCTTTTAGTTTCGACGAATTTTGAATTTAATATTCTCTTTTTCTTAGCGCTTGAGATAATTTAATCTGCGCGTAGAAATGAGAAATGAAAGTGGAAGTTTTCAGCTAAAAGTAATCAAGTTAAAACCGAACGCTGTTAATTACTAACACTAACCGAGGCGCGAGCGCTCGGAAAAAATATTAAATGAAAGCCGCGCGCGTGTAACGCAATTGTGTGTTTCAGCCGGCGGCGAGGCGTCGTCGGCGTCGAAACTATCGAGTATTTACATGCGCGACGCCGCGTTTTCATCACGCATTATACACACGCAGACATGCTTGTGGTTTTCCGAATCGGACTGCACATATAACGACCTACCAAATTTTTTTAAATGGGCTGCATGCGGCTTGCGGGTCGTCGGTTTTTGAAAGTGAACAATCTTCAAGCATGCGACAAATTTATAGAGAGGATAAGAAATCAGGGAGGACTTTATTAATTGATTTCTGAGTGAATAAAGTTAAAAAGACAATATTTTGTATTCTATAAGCTACAGTAATTTGAAAATGGGCCGTATGCGGCTCGCGGGCCACCGGTTGTGCAGTAGTGATTTATTGTTTAAATTTAATCATCAAGCAAGTAGACTTTATCAATTGTATGTTTTTCTTTTGAGTGAAATACAAGCAAGACGATGCGTTTGTGTGTAGTTTCACGCTCGGCGGTCTCTGAATCTGGTTATTCATGTAACTGTGCATAAATAAATGAAGTGGCTCCGCATATTTGCGGCGACGCGCACAATCACCTAAATCCGGACCACCCCCATCCACTCGCGTTCATGAATCATAAAAACGTCCGCAGCAACGCAACACACTGAAACACAAATGTAACAAATGAGCGAACAAAGAAGACATAAATCTATAGCCGGCAGATTACGCTGCAGAATTTGAATATCGGAGCTAAATTGCTCTCGGTGTCCATGGCTGGCGGGACGCAGCGAACGAGGGCTTCGCAAGGGATGAGGGAAAACGGCAGCGAGAGCACAGCCGGCGGTTGAGAGGTATAACGCCGCCGGGGGTTAACTGTAGCGGGGGATGTACCGTACGGGAGGAGGACGGAGAACGCCACGACTACGTCTATATATATATTCCAGTTTCGCCTCGCTCGTGTTTATCAAGTGCAGGAGCTTTGAGCTTTTTATTGTGTTCTGAGCTGCGACGTGTAATTAGCGGCGGAAAAAATTGGCGAAGCAGCGCAGCTTTCTCATTTCGCTCGCATCGGAGCAAATGAAAAACACTGATTCGGAAGCGCAACTTGTTTATCGAGTGCAGGGGATTCGTTTATTCGTTTTTGGATACAATCAGGAAAGGAAAAAATTGACAAAATAGCATTATTTTCGAATTAACGACCGTGGAGATTGAATTGTGCAAGGAAATGTTTACATCTGAAAGAGGGAAATATTTTTATCGACTTGTATTTTCTTCTACTTGAGCTATACTGTTTAGCAAACATATATTACTTGCTGAAGCTGTACACCTAAAGTGTTAAAAAGAAGAATTAAAGACAAACTTTTGAAACCATCTTGTTTTGGAGTTTTGTATTGTTTCTGCAGGCTCAAAGTTTAAAATAAACAAAAATCCCCTTTTTTCACGTGTGTGTTCAATTAAGCATAGCCAGTTAAGAGGAAGAAGGAGAAATACAAGAAGTGAGATTAGGGCAAATAAGAAGCATGTGACATTCGTTGATTATCTACACGTATGAAAATGCGAAGAGAGAGAGAGAGAGAGAGAGAGGGGGGGGGGAGGAGGACCGGTGACATTTCAAACCGAATAACGTTTCCACACCACGTTTAATAAACGTTGGTGTTTCGCGCGAGGGCATTATCGACGCGCACGATCTTTCCGTGCATTTTATAACTGGACTTTAAATGCGAAGCTAAACGACGGCGGCGGCGGTGGCGACGGCGTCGTTTGCTTTTTCTGCGGTATTTTTAACTGTGATATTTTTACCAATATTAAAGCAGACGTGTTTATCCAGCGTCTCGACTGCGCGGTAGTAATATGATTAAAAGAACTTTGAAGAAAGGATGGAAATCTGTTCTTGACAGAGAAACCTTCGACGATATATTGTGTGCAGATTAAACCATTTGCAAATATGAACTCACTGTGTTTATATCAATAGATTTGGGATAATTCGTTTTTATTTAGAGTAGGTGTAAATAATCGCTCTGGAAGAACTTTAAATGATAAAAAAATGTTACCTGCCAGACTATCTATTATCTGAATTCAAAACCAATTTAGAGATTATTAAAATACCTAACGCAACGTGTTGTTTTAAAATCATAAGTCATTTTTCATCAATTTTCTTTTGGGTATCAAGATTGTTAAAAGGAAATTTAATCAAAATCAGCGATGGTTTTATTTTGTTTAAACTTAATGGCTGCTGTTTGCTTCTCGGGTTCTCTGCCGTATAGAAAGTTTGTAGAACTTGACGTTTCGATCATCTTGTCGTGATCTTCTTCAGAAGTGAAGTGAAATCAACTCATTTCTGAAGAAGATCACAACAAGATGAAGTGAAGTTGACTTCACTTCACTTCTGAAGAAGATTACGACAAGATGATCGAAACGTCAAGTTCTACAAATTTTCTACACGTCAGAGAACCCAAGAACCAAAAAGCAACCTGGAAACTACATTAGGTAGATTTATTTGGAATTCATAAATTTTTTTTAGAATCTAATATTTTTTGTGCTTATATGAAGTAACCCTTGAGTAACGATTTCATGTATAGTTCCTACAGAAATGTTGAGTTGAGAATCACGTCATTTATGTACATATTTTTGTGAATTACTGTTAGAAATCAGTTTGATCAATACTAATTCTAGAAAATATCTTTCTCTCTCTGTAGTGATTTTCTTAGTCCTTTATAATCATGTGAATGTCTGAAGACGGGTCGGATACGTTTTGAACATGTCTAAAATTAATCAACGCCATTAATTCTATAAACATTGGATATATCTGCGCATATCCTTTGTAAATCGAGACCGAAATTTCCTTAATCCATAATAGCAGCGTCGCTTCAGGTTGCCTGCCTGCCTGCCTCGCAGGTGGAAAACAGATCGGATTATGGGGCGGCCGAAAGGGAGGGCAAACATCGCACGGGTGATTAACCAAGGCGCGCTCGAGGAGCCGATAACGAGGCCAGCGCACCACCAGGTTATGAGCATCGATCTGTCACCCGCAGTATTCATTAGCATTAGGGCCGTTTCGGTGGGTATGCCTAACCTCTTTCGCTCCGTGTACACTCCCCTACGAACGTATAACACGTTCGCCATCATGCTATACATACATATTAAATTAATGCTGATAATACCGAACGGAGTGCCATCGTTAATTCCGATTACTTAACCGACTTTTCACGTCCTTTATCTTCTTTCTTTCATCATGTTAAGGAGTGAACAGTGAAATCGTTTGTTTTGATTTTGTTTAATGCGATAAAAGGCTGAAATAAATCGTTATTTTCAGTTTCAGAGCTGAAAGAGCTAACGTTGTGTTCATAGACTTATTAAAAGTTGTAATTACGAAAGTAATCAGTACCATGAAGAAATAAAGTGTTTCACATAATGTATTTGAATGATCTTTGATAGTATTTTGTTGTTTCATTTTCTTTGAAATATTTTAGGACCGGGTCTGGGCTGCCTGTCCTAACAGTTACAGTATCACTGTTGTCCTGTTATTCAAAACCCATTTAACAACGAAATACCTACTACACAAATATTACTGAGTTAAATATCATGAAAACGGTAAAAACCAGATGTGTTTAATAATTTTGTCCCCTTTAAAAAAAATAATAAGAAGACAAAGAAAGTCTCCGACTTGTCTTTATTTGAAAAGAACCCGGCGTGCTTTTTTCTTCCCACCTGGCAGATTGAGTCTTTCCTCTTTCTCTAAAATTTCCGCTTCGAGTATTTTCTTTTATTTTTCATCCTCGCCTCGCCTCCGAGTTGATCTCCTCCCGTCCGCCGCCGCCGCCGGAGCGGCGCACAATTAAGTATTTCATCGTGCCGAAGCAAGTCAAAATCGTGGAGTTTTTGCGGTTGCGGTGGAAAGGCCGCAGCGTAATCTCGCGGCTCCACGGCCGAGCTTTCCCAGCAGGCGGAGAAATAAAACCGTGTCGTAAACACGGCCTAATAATATGCAAATAAAGCCACAGCGGGGGGTCTTAAGCAGCTTTTAAGCGGCTTATGCCTATCAGCTTATTTACGTCGAGCTTCTGCATGTATCGCAAGTTTTATTGACTGCGATTGACGGAACTTAATATTGCGGGGTCGGTGCGGCGGGGGCGGTGTTTTCCTCGTTTTCCTTCTGAGGAGGAGAGGCGTTGACGTGTTTATTTTCAATTACTCGGAGCACATCACTGTGGAATTAGAAAGGGCAAGCAGTCTACGAAATATGTGACGTGATAAATTATGCGAGCACAACCGGTGAAAGAATTATTTTCGAAAGCCATGCCACGGTGCTTTCAGTCAAGATTGAAATAGAAAAAGAGAAAATAGAATTTTCTATCGATTATATTTTAGTAGATGAATGACGTGCCTAGTCTTTGATTACTACAAATTAATTCTTGGTGAATTTTCACGTCAATAATATCGCCCCACTAAGTTCTTCCTGGTCTGAGAGGTTAAGCAATAATTATTTATATCGTCCAGCTGCTCCCGAGCCCGACGTGCTGTGAACAGCGGACGCCGGTCTGTGATTTTACAAGCCACCCACATAGATATCCTTATTACGTCCAACGAGCTCCGTAATTTACATCGTTTGTCAAACCTAACCGTGATATAATAATGCGGCATCACGCGAACTTGTGTTTAGGGCGGCTGACCGCCCTGGTATTTTATTTTCTGAGGAAATCGGAACGCAGACAGTTCCGTCAAACCCGACGGCACAAACCAGAGGGGTCTCCGGATTTTTAATAGCCGTTAATGAACGGAAGAGACGCACGAGTCGTTTAGGAACTTTTTACCTGTGGCTACTCTTCATTGGCTGCAATTGGTTTCTTCCCTCTCTCTTTTTGATCAGTTTTTCCATTTTGCCTTCTTGCTTTATTTCATTCCTATTATGAACCAATACTAGCTACTGGTATATCCGTTCAAACTTGCTCATTGTATACTTTTGTTTTACCAATTTACCAGTAGGCCTGCTTCAACATGTCATCACATGTAGTCACTTCTCTTCTATTCATTCATTGATATTGTGATTTCTTTTTCTATTCCTTTTTGTTAAAATACTTTAGCTTCGTATACATTGTCTCTATTATATGGTATACTTTGATTTGTTGCATCTAATAGTGTAGCTATTTTATATTAAGTTCTATATCTCAGGCGTCATAAAAGATGAGCTCTGCGTCATAAAAATACGTTGAATCATCAAACATATAAAGCATAACTCCATCCTTTTCTTCTTCACCATTGACAAGGAAATAATACTGAAATACTTGTCGATTATACCTTCGGTGATTGATGACATAGGGCTCAACTCTTGTGCTTTTGATAATAACTTTTTTAGCCATGTGTAAGTAGCAAACCATCACAAATTAAATGGACCACACGTGTTTTACAACAATACACGTACAGAATTTTTTTTTAGTTTGTTTTAAACTAAATGATTTTTTTGACAGCATAACTGTGCCCTTTAGAATGTACATAAGTTAGTAATTAGACGGAAGTACGTGCCTTCAAGAATGTAAGTAACTAATTAGGCAGAAATATATTTAATTAGTATCAATTTTCAAGTTTTTGTTGTAGTTTTTAATTAAAACCGGTTATTAGCCTCGGCTATTGCATAATTGTTTAATATTTTGACATATATTCGAGTCTGAAGGATCTCAACAATA
The DNA here is from genome assembly GCA_958336345.1 of Dorcus parallelipipedus. NCBI lineage: Eukaryota > Metazoa > Arthropoda > Insecta > Coleoptera > Lucanidae > Dorcus > Dorcus parallelipipedus. The sequence goes on from OY284477.1 coordinate 39,407,322, forward strand.
CTTTGAGAATTATATTAATGAATTAAAAGTCATGAAATTTGTAATTTAATTTGTATTTATTTCGTACGTTTTCCATTTACGTTATTTAGTGCAATCTGAAACAATGTGTTTCACTTTACATGAAGACACCTGAATAACTTGTTGATTAGTAACGCAATTAGTATAAAATTTTTGCCAGAGATAGAGATCATTAAGATTAATCTTTTTGTAGGAATGGATTCTTTTTGGAGTCTAGATCTGGCCAACTATGATTTAAATAAAAACTAGTGTTTCAAGTAAAGTCATAGTAGCAATGAAGATAGAGCAAAAAAGTATTTAAGAAAGTTGTTGCTAACCACTAATATACTCCAAATACGAAGTTTCGCTGAAAAAGTTAAATTTTTAATTTTTATACATTTTTGTGTAAACTCATTGAAAAAATTGAAAAATACATTAAACATGAAATCATAATTAATCATAATCATATTTAATAGTGTAACAAAATTATGATTTCATATTTAATGTATTTTTCAAGTTTGCACAAAAATGTATAAATATTAAAAATTAAAATTTTTCAGCGAAACTTCGTATTTGGAGTATTTTAGTAGTTAGCAACAACTTTTTAAAATACTTTTTTGCTCTATCTTCATCGCTACTATGACTTTACTTGAAAATGTATGAATTTAATAGAAAAACTAAAAATTAAAATTTTTCAGCGAAGCTTCGTATTTGGAATATTTTAATGGTTAGCAACAACTTTCTTAAATACTTTTTTGCTCTATCTTCATCGCTACTATGAGTTTACTTGAAACACTAGTTTTTATTTAAATCATAGTTGGCCAGATTTAGACTCCAAAAAGAATCCATTCCTACAAAAAGATTAATCTTAATGGTCTCTATCTCTGGTAAAAGTTTTATACTAATTGCCTTATTAATCAACAAGTTATTCAGGTGTCTTCATGTAAAGTGAAACACACTGTACAATAAAATCTAAACTATGTAATTGTTAATAGCATAGGGTCGAAATGCACAACTTTGCGCACTCTTGTTGATGTGCTTTTGCATGTCCTCCGTAACCACTTTTTTCAAACATTCTTAATACGTATTTTCAGTAGCTTAACATTTTGAGCGTTCCATCCCTTCTTGTACACCAATGAAATATTTTGACACATCCTGTACATCATTTGATTAAATTACACAGCACAAATGGATAAGGTTTGGAATTACATTCGAAATATGAAATGTCCTTTTCCATTTCATTGGCATATTTTGATACTGTTTGTCAACCATCTAAAACATAAATCTTTCTGGAATAAAGACAATGAGTTACAATTGATTTGGTAGATATCATACATATTGACAATTGGCAGTGTTAGTATGAGACATAATTAATTTTCATTTTGGTCTTTCCTGAAGACATAGCTAAATGGAGGTTTAAAATAGAATAAAATTGGGACATTGAAAACCACCTTTATAATATAATCTGCTCCATTACTTATTTTGTCTTATTTATATGATTGTTAAAAGCCATTTACTGTAGAGTTCATGTTATTTTGGTGGTCGTGTTAAGTACATACAAAGGCGTTGAAGAAATGTCTTTCGTAATTTAACAACGTTATCTGAGTGGCAAAAAATGCACATGACGGATAGTGTAGGTAGATTCGTATAATGGGTAGCTTTATTCCTTTTTTCCTGGGCTATTGATTTATGTCAGTATGGTATAATAAATTTGTTTGAACATTTATCTTCGTCGATGACGTTCCACCGTCGACTCCGTGCGAGCTCCGACACCACCTCTACCTCTCCCTCGAAATTGCCGTGATTAAATTATCGCATGCAAAGAAACGTCGGTAATCCGTTCTCTAAAATCCGAACGTCTGGCTTCTCCTCATCTTGCGCAACAAAACTAATTCGTTAACCGAGACCGCGGGATCCCTATAATAAAGACCTCCTCCGATATTTCGGGCGAAGCTCGCGCGCGCGAAAATGAATTAATTAAACGGGAGCGCGCGCGCAAAACTTCTGATTGCGTTAAGGACGGAGTCGCTCCGCGATGATAAACAATTGCTTGCGAAATTACACGGTCCGTGTCGCGACGTCGGCGGCGTCGGCGTCGTCGACGGGGGCACACCCAACCCGAAAATAATTCAGAGGGTGCGCGCATAAATATGCAGTTTTAATGTCTCTCCCTTCGGTATTCATATATTCCGGTTCGGTCGTTTGACGGGGGAACCCTTTAAATCGCAGACGCGCCGGCCAAAAATGCGATGAATTAATAAGGCCCTCGCGTGGACTTCCGGTGCGGTCGTTCGAGGCTGTAATTAATCCCAGACACGCATCGCAGGATGCGTGGGATCCTGCCCGCCTAGCAAACGAGGCAGCACGTCTTGAATGTTTCATGACCGTCGTCGTTTTATTTTGGTACCACGTTACGCACGTTCATGCGAAAAAAAAACCGGGGAAATGTCGATGATCTCGCAACAGAAATGAAGCGTAACAACAAAATAAAAATTAGAAATTACGAACTTTTCAACACCTATTTAATTAAATAACGCCGGTCGCACACTTAGGCGAAGTGCGGCGCAAAATATTATCGAAGCAAAATGACGTTAAAGATAACTTCTGTTAAAGAAAAATTTGTCGGGCTTCTACGCATCGCACATCACTTAAGTGTGCGATCCACTTAATGATACGGTTTCCTTAAAGATTAGTTACATCTGATCATAGATATAAAAAAGTTAAGGAATAGTGCCTTAAGGGTTCTATTACCCCCTATTTTTGTTCCTTTCAAATCACTTGATAAAGTTAGTATAAATTAATAATTTTTTATTTACTTTATCTCTCCTAGTTACTCTGTGGTGCGAGAATTGGCTACGTACCAAGGACTCCATTGATGATAAAAGATTTTGTGCATCTGGAGTTGGAATTATTTCTTTCTATATTTTATTTTCTTCATATATTTTGTCTTTTAATTCGCGATTCAGTTTTTAATTAATCAATTCACATTTTTTTTTTGAATTATCAAGTTCCTTTTGGACACACTATATGTGTATCCTTATGAGTGAAAATAGAGTGTTCATAAAACTGTTCATATCGTAACAGTTTGAATTTCAATACATGCGTTTTATTCATTCTAAAAGGTTATCCTCTGTTAATCAATAAACGCGTACTGCAAAGTATAATTTTTCTTGAAACTGTAATTCTGTTAGAATGAAAGTTTTATCTAAATTTGTTTTATTGCAGATTTTTAAGTTTTTTTGTGCATATTGTACATGTTATTTCTCTTTCTGAATAAGCCTTGTCTCCTAAATTTCTGTTCCAACTCGTCTTTTGCTGAGATTCTCTAATCCGATGCTGGCTTTGTTAAATTGATTTATATGGTTTCTTATCGTTACTTTGATTAACTTTGGTTTGATAAAATTGCTCATAACTATTTTGCTTCCTCCCAGAATTAAAGCTTTATCAAAATCTGTGAAAATTCTCATTCCTTTGTTTCTTGTGTAATTCGTTTCATCAAGTTCATACATAATATCTGAATTCTATTGAGTCTGGTAAGTTTGCTTAGTTTTCTCTTAGGATTTTATTCACTATACTTCAGTTTATTTAGTATTATTCTGAAAAGTATTTTATTGTTTATGCTTATGAGGTTGGCCACCAATTTTCACATGCGGCCAAGTCGCTTTTCTCTGGGTGATTTATTATTCCTTTTCCCAGTAAATTTCTGGTATTTATCTTCGATCAGAAATTCTCATAATGCTCAAATTAAAACGAATTAAAACAAAAACATGAAAAGCTGTTGGTGGAATATTCATAAAGCGGAGGAGAAATAAACAAACAGAAAGAGGCAAACGAAAGTGTTTTAAGAAACTGATGGGAAACGGACAATAGTAAAGGAAAAATAAAGAATTCCTGAAAAATTTAAACAGGCCAAAAAAAGGCTTATGGAATGAAAGAACTTACTGGAAATGGGTGGAATATTTTAAAGATTTGTGCAAAAAGAGACATTTAGAAGAATAAATGGTTGAGAGTAAACATTACTTTAGTTAATTTAAACGTAATATTTAAACTGTTGGAAAAAGCTATTTATAGAAGAAATTGTATGATAATTATAATTGAAATAGGATTGACGTTCTTGCTCATAAAAGAATTAGTACTAATTAATGAAGATCGACTAAAACTCAAATCTTCGGCATTGTAATATAATGGAGAAGGCTCAAACTGACAATTATGAAAACTTGAGGGAGCTCATCGAAAAAAATATTGCAAAATGCTACGGTCAAAAATTCAATGACGGCAGTGTTTTCATAAAAACAAGCAAAAACAATATTGGATATATCAAGACACTCTTTCAACAGGATCACATACAGAACATGCATTCACAAAGTTACGTGGATAATAAATATTTGAAAAGGTGGATGAAGAAATTGAAAAAATACGTGTACGTGCTTCAAAACAAGACACATGAGGCCCTCCAAGGTTTTTAAAGAAGCTGTTAATGAAACAATTTCTAGTGTAGATAACATAGGGAAAGGGAATGTAAAACAGAAAGAATGAAAACAAAAACTGGATTGGCCTCTTTGCCCAAAAATGTTTGACCCCTCGAGAATCACAAAATTATAATTAAACTAGAATTAATTAGGTAGTGTTAGAATTTAGTGTTTCTCTTCTAACGAATCGGCATTTATTTTTTAATAATCATGTAAAAGGCGTGTTATTAAACATTCACAGCTGCTACACATGGCAAAACCCGGAAGAAAATTACTTCGTGTAATATCATTGATTGAATTAAAATTATAGGTCATTTGAGAAAATAAAACGTGGTTTATTAAGTATTAAAGTATCATCCTGGCGTTTTAAGACAAGTTCTGGTTAATGTTACCTCGATTTTTTTCTTTCAATTTATCAATACTTTGAGAGCTTTATTCTTGCAGCTCTGGTTTTAAATGACAGACACTTTAAAAAGTGCAGAAAACATTATAATTTTAATTTTTACTGCAGTACTGCTCGGTTGTTCTAGCGAACTCTGTAAGTATATGGGTCTTTTTATTATGTATGTAGTTAAAAAAATGAACGAAAAAGTAAGGGTTAAATCTAACGTATATAAATTATGTAAAATAGTTTGTAATTTTCTTCACTATTTTTCTGAATTATATTAACCGACTCTTTAACATTAGATTCAACTCCGGACAGTTTTACGTATGTAAGTGTTTAGTATGAATGCTGAATGTTGATATGGTCGGTATTTCTGAAGAAAGTTCTTCTCTTTCTCTTTCGTCATCTTCTTCGTCGTTTTCTTATTCTGCTTCAACTACACATTCATTAACAATAGACTCGTCATTAGGTAATTCTGACGTCACTGTTAACATCAACATAATCATCTATCTATATCTTTTCACTGATCAAATGGTGAACCAAACTATTTTTACTCCAAACCGATATTGGAAGATTTCTTCTTCTTTTCTTGCAATCTGCTAGTAGCCCAATGGTATCGATTGGGTTAATAGCAGACTGCCATCGTCATTAAAGTTTTTGTCTAAATTCGCCGTTTGGAAACAATTCTTAATTGTACCAGCGGTTACTTTTTTCCAGGCCGTGTTAACCATAATTATTTATGACATCTAAATCTGTGACCTTGAACTACAGTTTATTATCCATGCAATGAACCAGGCGAGTCATCAAAAACTTTCGATAATGCGCATTGAGCGAGGTAAGTAATTCCTTGGTCTAAAGGTTGCGTAATTGCCTTATAATTTGGTGGTAAAAATTGTAGATCTGTCCAATTTAGATTTTGTGCCAGGGGTTGAGCCACTACAGTTGTCTACGAGAAGAAAAATTTTTCTGTTTTTTTTTTAGTTCTCTATTCCATTTTCTTAGTTCCTCTTCGAATAGTTGCGACGTCCTCCAAGCTCTCTTGTTGTTTTTTTAATCCACAGGTAGCGAAGTGTAATTCTCTATTCCTGTCATATTGGCACATACAACGCTCTTTGCTATATTTACCTTCGACACACCTTTCTCCTTTAAACCTCATCGTGGTGTTTGACATTTTATAAAATAAACCAGTTTCATTTGCATTGAAGATATACTGGCCATTTTGATTTTACCTTAGAAGCACTGGCAGCTTCTCCATGTATCCTGCTCGTATTAATATTGCGGCGTTTTTTAAATCTGTTTGACCATCATCTGGCACAGACAAATGGTGCTTCATCTGTTGGAAGTTGATAAGGGTGTGTTTTGGCTTCTATGTAGGGAGAAGCATTTTAGAAGAGCAGCGTATATCTCCGACACTTTTATAGGTTTCCTGCATCTCTTCGCTTTAGAAATATTTCTCTTTTCTTCCAAATAGTTGAAACAATCGAGTTTGGATTTTGCAGACATCTGCAATGCCTCGCTTATTTTCTATTTCCGCTAACTGTTGTAAAATAAACTTATATTTCTATTTCCGTAATAAGAAATTGTTTGATTTATAAGAAATAGTATTTCGTGATGGCGAAGAATTTTTATAAACCAAATAAATACCATGAACGTAGGAAGTGAGCGCCGAAGAATTTTCTAGGACGTTTCCTTTTCTAATATATCAACAGCTCCTCCCGCCAAATACTTCGACGGCGTACATATTTTCCCTTTCAGCCTCGTCCCTCCAGGCATTCCACAAGAACTTGCATTTCACCCGGATTACAAATCCAATCGTTTTCGACGCACTTATCCGCTCGTTTCGATGCATCATCGGGGTTCACTAGCTGGCCCACCTGACTGCCAAATACCCGTTGAAATTCATATAATCGCATCGACGCAAACGGCGCGCGTTCTTCCGGTCGAATTATTTTCGGCGAAAATTTTACGGTTTTCGGGCTGACACGTGTGCATTTGTGTGATCCGTCCTTGTCGACAGCACGCTGTGCGTCATTCTTGCGTCGTCGATAACATCTACGCAGGCTTTTAAGAAGCGCGATGTGGTCGTTACGAACGCGAATTTTGCCCCGACTGGTCGCTTAATGGCTTCGTTGACTTATTTTCGTACAGAATTACCAAGAAAGGAAAATAAAGAGGAGGCCGTTCGGTGAATTCCGTTATATTTATTGTTTCACCTGAAAAAACTCACGTGCAATGTATGCAAAATAATGGTTTTGACAATTTAGAATCCTTTTTTTTCCCATTTAACCTCTACTGAGTTAACTACATCTGTGGAAAGGGGAAAATGGGAACAAATCAATAATTTTCTTAAAATAAATCCAAAAGAATTTACAATTACAGTTTTCAGCATTCCTTTTCAGGGCAAATATTCAATGACAAATTTATATCTCACATCAAAACCGTTGGCGCAGACAGAAATCGCGTGACAGGTCGGTTCGATTGTAGACCATCAAAAAGTTGAAAGGTACAATTACCAAGAGTTTCCAACTTGATGGATGTCTTTTTTTACTTTCGGTTGAGCTCGAGCCGGGTGGGACCTGCCCTTCGAAAATGGGACACGCGCTGTTTACACGGCAAATAAAAATAAATTTCGAATACATTACAAATTCTGGCGGAAATATTCTTCGCCCGTTCGTTCGCGCGGCACAAATCGCAGCCGGGAATGCAAATGGGAAAGCAAGGCCTGAGGGCGGCGGTAATACCTAAAAAAAAACTTCGATCGTTATCGGACTATAAAAAAAGTATCCCAGTAATCCGGAAACGGCAATCGATGGCGCGTCGTGTTGCGGAATAAAGCCCGATCCTCGCGACGCTTTTTCTAAAGTGTAATACCAATAAAAAAGTAATAAAACTCAATAAATAACGAATATTAGAAACATTACAGCCGTTTCTCGCTGTCGATACATATAGGCCGGGCAGGTTGGGTCGATCTGGCTAGCGGAACACGTAGGCCGGCGGGCACATTGTTGATGGAATGCTGGTGCGTGTTCACCGCTCACCCAACCCTCCTCGATCAATTCCCACCCCACGCTCTGATCCCGTTTTCATCCCTTGTTCCGCCTTGCGATCCTCGAACTGCAATCGGTCTTGTTAGTACCGATGACAGATAAGATCGTCTACCTCGATCGAACTTACATTATCGTTCATCATCAGATCGGTTCTTCCTGCATCAAAGTAAATAATAACCATTTTCTTAAATATTATTAATTCCTAGTACGTATACTCATACCACATACAAAATTGGGTCGACCAATTAACTAATTACTTACATTGCAAAGTAGGTCCATAACCAACAAGACGTATCGATTATTTCTGAAGCCAGTATTTTCGTTCAAATAGCTTCTAAGGGATAAGGGGATTTTAAGGAGCGATTAGTTGGAATCAGGTCACCTCTTTAGGAACTCTTTTAGAATACTCCAAGAAGAGGTCGAGTAAAGCCTGAAGCCTACTGTTCTATCTATGTGTTTCTGTTTGATTTACTTAAAACAAGTCACGATATTGTGACAAGCAAGGGAAAATTTCCCCCATGTGTTACGTACCAGGTTACTCGCCATTGCATGGGTTCGTTTTAGTATTTAATAAAACTGGTTGCAGAAGTAGCAATTACCAAATAATTTTCAGTCCACATAAAACTACCATGAGGGGGTTTTACATTCGGAATTTTTAATGGTTCCAAGCTGGACGAAAATTAAATAATTCAGAATAAAATTTCCGGTTTTACAAACGGACTATTAACCCGTGTGTGCGCTTAAAATACGGCCGGGTAAAGTTTTCATCATAGGATTTTATGTAATTTCCCAGCGCGCTAATTAATCTTATTAATCCCAAAACGGCGGAGGGGGCAGCAGCGGCGGCACGTTCGTCGGGCTGTACAGGTGTCGAAGCGCACCCCCTGCTGCAAGGGAACGAAAATATCCTTCGAGTCCGCGTTGCCTTCCTCGTTTCGCGTGTTTTATCTCGTCGAGCTTAGCCGTGGCATGGAAGGAAAGTGTGCAACCGAGCCCGTCATTAAACTAGTTAGAGGAGGAAAGGAAGGCGAAGAGAGAAGGAACATTGGCGGTCTGTTGCTGGCAGATGTGTCGTCGCGGCCTCCGATGCGCGCCAGCAAAGGATATAATACACGTGCCGGGCGGCTTCACTGAAAGAAGCGAGATGGAACGATTGGAGTCACGGGTTGCTGGATCAAGAGTTCCTATTATGGGGACCTTTTATTAACGAATTGCGAGTACATCTGTTATCAAAAAAAAATTGACAGTTTTACTGGTTGTTAATTGGCGGTGTTAATTCGTTCAGAATTATATTTTTAACATCCGAGTTATCACACTTTTGAAAGAAAGCTAAGAAGACGGGTTTACATTCAGCTACCTATACTTTGGAAAAAGACTTTGGAAGTTTTTCATCCAATTTTTTTTTATAATCATTAGGAAGAGGTCTTCCTCCATATCATCTTTGTCATCTTCTCTCATTTCATCTGCTTCGTTGCAGTATTTTTTCTTTACGTGTTGCCTTCCTTACGATGTATTATTCACATTCATTTAACTGGTGATTAGGTGTCACTCTTGTTCTCTTTGTGTCTGCCAGAACCACAGACCACTATTGAATCTATTGATATTATAATGAATATTACAAAACATTTGTAAGTATCGCAGATAATTTGGAAAGGTGGACATATAATCGTCTTTAGAAGCTGTTAGTTAGCTATACAACTGTTAAAAGAAGTGTTACAAAAAAGATCGTGCATGGTTTATATCGAAACAGACAATTCGGTCGGAATTTGCCCACAGGATTTAAACGCAAACTGGAAATCATGAAACTTTGGAAATGTTTGGTAGGTATGGGATTATGATGTGTTATTAATGAGCATGTAACTATTACTGGTTAATCAGTTCTGAAACCAGAGTTTTAATTCATAGAAAATTCGAAATGTTTCCTCTGGCTAAAACCGACCACCGGACGTACATGTTAATTTACATGCAGCGATAGTTGACTAAAAAAAAGAAAAATAGAGAGAGCGTGCGGGCAATGTTCAAATGATAGTATCCCGTAATTATTGCTACGAGCTGAATTAATTCGCTAATAAATGCAGTTCGCCGGAGCGGATGCGAACAAAACAAAGTTTAAATAACCGTTCGGAAAGTCGGGGCCCTCGCGCGGGCGAAATTATACGCGCCGATCCGCGATAATCTGCTCTCCGGTATTCCGAAGGTGAACTCGGCGGCGAAATGAATTTCTTTGCGTGCCGTTGCCGACAGCCGTACCGGCGGTGGGCCCGCTTCGACCGCCCGTCCGTCCGCCCGCCCGCTTACCTCACGCCCGTCCGCCCTCCCGCTCGCCTAACCCGGACATCAATTAGGAGGTCGCAGGCGCGCCTGTGGAACTCGTCGCTTGCTCGCTCGCTCGTTCGCCCCGTTGAGTTCTCGTCGGGTTGGTACCGAACGTTTCGGATGACCTACCACACAACGCCTGCTCATAATGCGATTGGATTTATATTGAAATAGTATCAGGTGATCGACGAAAATTTATACGATGTTTACTTTTTTATGAAGATAAATTTCCGGAGAATTTTTTATCGAACGCAGACAGGGGCGGATTAAATTCGAAATGCCTCGTTATACATAAGGTATATTTTCAACAAAACCCTTATAATTACTACCAAGAAATCCGATTCTTCAGCTTTCAGGATTTCCGCCTGAAAATATACAGAATGTTCGCAGACAATGGTTAACCTTTAATTCTAGATATCGAAAGCAGTATAAAGTCGTCAAGTTGTTAGCATATTGAGACATTAAAATTGGAACAAGGAAGGCATTTACTCCCGGCACTAATTCTAAAATTACAAAATATTTATTTTATTTGTCGAATTGTATCAGGAAATTTTTAAAGTCTCTGTTATTTTTGCAACTCTATTTTTATAGAATTTGTATTCTTTTTTCCTTTAGTCTCTTTTATAAGCTTAAAGATTTTACACAAAGTTTCGTTGCTTTCTAATCGTAAAATGGATAAAATTGTATAAAAATTTGTCATTAAAAGAAGAAGAATTCAATATCTATAAGTTTGAAATTGACATCAAAATGTTTTTTTTATCAAAAGATGTCCTTTTTCGTTGATAGTTCAAGGAACGCTTTGAATTTACATGTATTTGTACAGTTGTACAATTCCAGTTTAACTTTAAGCCAAAGCTTAAACCCTTAACATTTGTTCAAATAATCGTTGGACCTAAACTGGGCCTAAATTAGTGCAATGTTTTGCTTCTTGTCGTAAATTTTTTTATACATATACGTATTGTACTTAAAGTGACCATTTATTTTTCAATTAAAAATTAAACAAAAATCAACAAAAACACAAAATATTGCACGAAACAAACTTTATTGGTTTTATTGTAAATCAAATATTAAAGGACACATTAACTTTCTTGGTTTATTAATGTTCTTATAGATAAATGAACAAGAAAAGCACAATATCCTAAACTCAAATTTGGAAAAAAAATTTAATCAGTATCTATAGCATCGCCCACTGTATAATTTGTCTGATGAAAACAGATTTATGAATCTATTACGATTAAAGTGGGACATTTTTGCGTCCCGAATAATCTCTCGGGGACAACGGGACAATGGCTCAAAAACGGTTGTGTCACATCTTCATCGGTATGGTCACTTTAATTATATTAAAAGAGAGCTTAACTGCATTAATTAACAGGATGGTTACTTTAACACTGAATGGATAGTTTGTTCTTGAAATATCTGGATTGAAACGTAAAATTTTCGATGGGATTAATCATTAAAAATATACAGTGTGATTATTTTAAAAGTTGCAACCGTTTATATTTTAAAAATGGAAAAAATATTAACAGTCACTTAAAGCTGTTTGTTGTAGCGGAATAATAAATTGTTTGACGTAATAAATTATTTGTGTTTGGAGAACAACGGAAACCATTTGCAACATTTAATATAAGATTTAATAAAAATTAAAAATTTAAACTTTTTTGTACTTTCTTTTTCAATTATTCAAGGCCATTTAATATCATTGGAAAGCTTGTTTCAAGTAGTGAAGAGGTAGGTCCTTGTTTAAATTATTCTAGTTCCCTCATCAAACCATCTTAACGGCTTTGAGTAATTATTAATATTTTTTGCGTTTTTGAGGTACAAAAACTTTTAAAATTGTCAGACAGTAAAGATATATCTACAATGTCTATAGCTTCATATTTTCTAAAGAAAAAATTTTTTGGAACGCCTTTTTCCGAAGATGAAGAAAGTAAGTAGGAGGATAGATCTAGTTATGATTCAATTTTCTTTTAGTTAAAATAGAACTACTATAGAAAGTCACCGGAAATAGTCACTTCTTTTATGTTGAGTACGTTTTCTGCAATTATCCTTTTTATCTTCTGTTTTGTTTTAATTTCGTTTTGAAGAATTGTTTGCATAAAACAATGAAGAAATTCGACCAAAATTGATATAATAAATAATGAATAATAAATAAGTAAATAATGAAATAAAAAAGAAAATAAAAAGAATAATTATTGCAGAAAATATACTCACGATAAAGGAATTCACTGTTATATTGTAGATCTATTTTAACTAAAAAAAAAAAAAAAGAAAATTGAGTCAAAATTTATCATTTTAAGGCCCAGTCTTTCCATCTCTTAATAAACTAACCAATAATTATTAGATGAATAACTGCCATGGAAATAACACAGAAAAATCGCCGAATGACTTTAAGGGGCAGAAGGAAAGACCGGTCTTGACCGTTTGATTTTGCACTTATTGCACTTCCAGGTTGGAAGTACACACAAACTGTGCAAATTAAAAATATAATAATGCAGTAGATATTCCGCCTTTGTTATTAAAACAATTTTCAATAATTCAGCGTCGATTTAAAAAAACAATTTCAATTCAGATCTAACAAGTCCAAGTGCCGAGGACAGGAACTTATAAACTGCTGTCGGTATACTGTTCATGGGCTGTAACGTGGCACCACTCTAAGTTCTTTAATAATTCAAGGATATTTTAAACTCAACAAATACTTAACGTGCGATGATGGTCATACAGTCAGATACATACATACATATCGCGATCCGTAACTCTTAATAATCTTAATAAACTTTATATTTTACGAGTTTGAAACGTGCTGTATATACCGTTTGAAGACTTTCACTTTAGCCAACAGTTTATTTCATGAAGAGCAACAAAGAGTATTAAATTCAAAATTTAAGTATCGACTTATAATATTGTTTTCGATAAAAGAGAAACGAAAAAGAAGCGAAAACTGCAAAGAGTATTTTAAAACAAACTCTGTACTTACCTTACCGTGTTTGTACTATGTGTTTTTTTAAAAATGCCATAAGGGGTGGCCGTGGAAAAGAAAATTCATGCCTTAGCTCCATTCATGTTAAATTGTCAGTTTTGGCATGTGTTAGATGCCAAGCTACGACATGAGTTTTAATTTTCATGGGCAACCTTTATGGCATTAAAAAAAATACATTAGGGAGTTTTAGCAAAACGTTTCATTAAACTTTACGTACGTTAAACGTCAAAACTCAGTATCTGATTGGGTAAAACTACACAGTTGCTAAGCAAAATAGCCTTTAACGTACATTTTTGTCGTAACGTCTTGCTAAAACTCTGTATTGTATATCATATGTGCGTCTTTTGTAAAAAAAAAAAACACAATACTGTGACTTCATACGCCGATTGAACTCCAACATAATCATGCCGCACGTGTCCAGAAAAACTTCAAATTATGTGTGCCAAGGACATCATTTTCTCGAGTTCAAAATAGTGCAATTACACAAATTTTAAACAGTTATTTAAACACACTTTCATTTAAAGATTTCAAACGAAAATTAAAACACTTCTTCTATTTTACAACAGAATTCTTTACATACAAGTTTCATCTAATCTGAACATGCTAGTCGACATTACGTATTAAGCTGGCTTTACACCGGAGGTAACATTGTTAATAACAGTGTTAACAGCAATGCTGTTAACAAATCTTAAAAACTGGGCCAAAAACATTTGATTAACATGTGAAGAAATACCGAAGAAATGTCAGTAACATGTTGAAAGTAATTTATGTTACTAACATTTGCTGTTAACACTTATTATTTTTTCCATTAACTTGTTAATAACATTCTTCATAACTTTGTTAATAGCAAATCTTTTGCGATCGGTCCAGATCAGAGTGTTGCTAGCAAAATGTTACCGACATGTTTTATTTGGAAACAAAATGTTAGTAGCATGTGGATAACATTTCGTTACTTTCCGAGAGACTAAATGCGCGTCAACTTTATTGCGATTTATAACGCATTTCTCTAATTTGTTAGTCTTAGTTTGTTAGTCTGAGTTCAGTATTCGAACTTTTCAAAGCTCCAAGATGGAATGGTCTAAGGTCACGGAAAAGAGTATTAAATTATGGAAGAGTAGGTAGCGTAAGCATGAATGTTTATGGAACCGCCAGGTTTCAATTTGCAAATTTACCAACATGTTTATAACGTAGAGTAACATTGTTGATAGCAATATCAGTAATATTATTAATAAGAGTGTCAATAACATTGTTTTCAACAATGATGTTACACATCCTTAGAATTCATTACAGCTTTTTGCCAGCAACAATGTTAATGTCAAACTGTTATCTACGTTTCCAGTGCCAATCACATATTTGTTACTAGCATTTTTACTATTTACATGTTTTTGTTATTGTTTCGGTGTATAGGAACCATTATGGATGTGGTAGTTATAGTTATGTTTGACGTATTCCATGATTTGTCGACGTAAGGAAATAAATATATACATACATATTAGCAACGTAGATACGTATTTCAACAGCTAAGCTGTCATTCTAAGTACACAAATGAACACTTCATAGAATCTACGAAGAATATTCTTCACCCCAAACATCCACTCTTAGATAAAGTGAACGTCTTCAATCTGTATATAAATCATTCTTACTTGTTTATAGATTGAGTTCAGTGATTTCAGTTTCGCTACTATTACAGCACTAGAAAAATATTATTTTGTTGTACGTACAAATCGGGGCCATATTAAGTTTTTTTTTTCTTATTCTATCCCAAAAGAAGAAGTGTGTCCTTGCAACACATACGTATATGCATCTCATCATTATTTTTTAAACAGTTGCCCTTTCAAACTTCAAAGACGCCAAGCTACGTGGTGATGAAAAACTTCCTGGCTAATTTTGGGCGAGCATCTGCGTTCGCTTAAATTTTGGATCCAAAACAAACTGTATAAATTATAATAAACGACATTCGATAATTAACGAATGGTTTCTATTTATTAACTTATTATCGACATTACTTATAAGAGCTAACTTGTTTGTTATAGTAAGATGCTAGAAATAGTGCTGCTGCTATATAAAGACCGAGTTAAAAATTGAAGTTCCATTTAGTTTTTGCTTGAACCTATAATGTTTGTTAACTGATAAAGTGAGGAGTTAAATGTGGTGTAAATTTTAAGTCTTGTTTGCGACGAGCACAAAGCTGCTTGCATTAGAAGCGATATTCGCGAAGATCTTAAATTTGTCGAAATAAATACGCAGCAGCAGGGGCGGACGGTTAAATGAAACGCTCCATCGAAAGAAAAAGGTTCCAAACTCAATCTCGTGCCAGAATTTCCGTCGGGGCGCTCCTCTTTCTCTCTCTCACATCGAGTGCCTTATTTTTATTCCGTCATATCGCAATCATACGTGCTCGCTCCGCGTCGCGTTCCTAATAACGTGCTGCGTGCCAACAAGTTCCGCCTGCCGCAGGATAACGAAGCGAGCGCGACACACCAACGCCGGGGGTGGAAGAGTTATGGGCTTGCGTGCGGCACGAGAGAGAGGCAGGCAGAGGGTGAGCGAGCAAGAATGCGAACGTCGCAACAGACGGGAGTCGAGCCGGTGCCGGTGATAATCTAATCGGGCGGCGGCTGCAATCCTCCCTAATGACACGCTCGGCGCGGCCAGGATATTGCGTCGCTCGCCTACCCTTCCTGGCCCACCACCGCACCGCACGACGAACTGTCTGTTTTATTTGCCGGATGTTATATGCAGTTACTTCTTTGTTTATGACGCGAAATTTGCTAAGGGAGGTTAATTAATGACCCGCTTTTAATTTTGTGTGTCTTCTTTTCTAATAATTACAATCCTACCCTTAGACCTTTTGCACAGGGCAACACCACTTTAATGACAGTGACCAAAGTAACTTGTATAATCCTAAACTAAATCAAACTAGCGACACTCCCCTTTGGAGATGTATTGTTGTTCAAATCAATAAATTAACAATTCATATTTTAGACATGTGATGAACTGACGAAAGTATTCCAAAGTACGTTGGTCATAATTGGCTAATTAATTGGTATTTCTTCTAATTAATAGGAGAGTAATTGTGTATTTCTGATTCACAATTTTTTTTGATGGTCCGTTTCTATTCGCGTTCGTTTTTCTTCTCACCAAACGTGTGCGAAGGGAAAACAAAAACCGTAAACATAAATATTTGCGGTGGAAATACGCTAAATGAAAATAATGTGGCGCTAAGCGCTCCCCGAGCCGGCGATGATAAAACAAAAAATTGCGAGCCTGAAATTCGCTGAAATCTGACGCGGCAGAATTTCAGTGACGCTCTCCGCCTCGCACTGCGCAAAATTGGCGTGGCATGCAGGTCAAAATCGAGATTTTGTTGGAAACGATGATGACAGTGTCGGCCGACTGGTTTGTTTACTCGGATGGCTCCAGACGATTGTTCAGCTGCTGCTCTTAACTTCAATGCATTGCGCAACCCTTTGTCTTTGTCAAACGCCCATCCGCGGCTACCAAATAACTCGCTGGATGTAAACACCCTCCCTACGAGGAGGTAGCTTTCAGCAGATAATGGGTTAAGCGGATGATATTTCATCTAAAGGAATAATATGTGGGCATGATAAAAGTTCTAATGAAAATTGTAAAGAACGTATATCGATTGTCCAAATAAATTTTTAATGCAAGAAGCCATGGAAAAGGAAACGTATGTCGTAACTTACAACTATATGCAATCAGGGTTAACGAATTTGTTCCTTTAGTTCGAAATTTTTTCCATATAAGCACGTGTATTGAATGTCAATCATTACTTTGTTTTACTGTATTGTAGAAATTAGGTCTGTTCCAACTATTTCGAAACCGTCGAAAGCGTACACACATCAAAATTGTACACTTTGATAAAATTGTCAAAACCAATTGTGACGGTTTCGAAATAGTCACAAACTGCTGTTGGAACAGACCTATTTTATCAATCTCAGACAAGTGTTTTGTTTTTTCATGGTCATCTCGACATATTGCATCTACAGTGTGTCCCAAAAAGTTTTATACAAATGGAAAAAAAGTTTATCTTACATTTCACAAAAAAAAAACTATTGTTTATAAAAAGCTCTGCATGACTTGTAGATCCATAATCAGGTACAAAATTTTTAAAAAAATTGTCTGGAATACAGGGAAAATAAAAAATAATGATTTGGACGGAGAGCAAAATACGTTCAAACTGTAGTGGAGAGCAAAATGTTCAATGAAATTGTAATTAAATAGCAAAAAATTATGCACACTTGTAGATTATTGATATTCCCAGATAAAAATTAAAAAATAAACACTTCAGCAATTGTTAGATAATTTATTTTTATAACCTTCTTTATCAATTTTTATCTGGGAACATCAATCATCTACAAGTGTCCATAATTTTTTGCTATTTAATCACAATTTCAATGAACATTTTGCTCTCCACTACAGTTTGGACGTATTTTGCTCTCCGTCCAAATCATTCTTTTTTATTTTCCCTGTATTCCAGCCAATTGTTTAAAAATTTTGTACCTGATTATGGATCTACAAGTCATGCAGAGCTTTTTATAAAGAATAGTTTTTTTTTGTGAAATGTAAGATAAACTTTTTCTCCATTCGTATAAAAGTTCTTGGGACACACTGTATAACACACATGTGATTTCTAGAAATCTAAAGAAAAATCTTTTAGTTAGTTTTTTTAATTCATATAATAATTTCTTCCACTCCTCATGAGTTACTTTATTTTCATGTAATTATTTGAGGTTTCAACAAGAAAGTAAATATTCGCTATTTTTTTAACAGTTTAAGGGAAAAATTGGCATAACATTGACGCTGTAGTATAAAGAATAACTTTCAAAGATCTTTCATCAAAAGATGGCTCTGTAAACCTTCATAGTTTGAGTGAAAAGATTACCGCGCCATCTATTAAGTAAGTTCCATCAGTAAAATTAAGAGAATAAAAAAAACAATCATTTGTTCTTTGCTTTCGTTTGAGATAAAAGCTTGTAAAAAGTTTAAATATGAAGCGTAATGTCCTTTAGTGAATACACAAATAAGAAAATAATAATAAAAAAATCAGTTTTTCTGCTTTCGTTTAAAGTAAATTAAAAAAACTTCCGCTGTTCATCAAGAGATGGCGCTTTGCAGCGAATACATTTGACAGGAGATACATTAAAAGACTTCTCAAAACACGGCGAGAAATTTGGAATTCAGCTCAAAATTTCGAGAGACTTGAACCAGAACAAGAAAGAAAAATTGCTCTTTCTTTACTTCCATTTCAGGAAGAGCTAAGTGAACTTTCGCAGCTTATCAATAGATGGCGTCTTGGATGGAACACATTTGATGGGAGATGCATTAAGAAAGACTTGTTCAAAACGAAAAAATTGAATCTCAGCTCAAAATCTCGAGAGATTCGGGCCAGAACAATTGCTCTCTGATTCTATGCTTTCATTTCAGGAAAAGCAAAATAAACTTTCGCTGCTTATCAAGAGATGGCGCCTTTAATCAATGCGTTTGACAGGAGACTTGACAAGTATATTCGAAACTTGGCAAAAAGTTGAATCTCAGTCTAAAAAATCTCTAGAGGCTTGAAGCAAAAGTTAAAAAAATGTTTTCTTGCATTTAATTGAAGAAAAGTAAAAAGAAACTTGTAGGACAGGTCCGTGACATTGCAGTGGAGTTCTCGAGCTACTCTTCTGCTGACGAGACCCCAAAAGGAGGTCGCAAAAGGTAGCTGTCCAAAGGATGCTCGAGGAATCCATTGCGTTCTTAAAATTAACTTTGTTTTCTTAGAGATTTTTTTAGCATCACTTTGTTCTAATTTAATCTGAGGATAATCTGCAGTGTGTCCATGGATAGGTGACACAAGAGGTATAAATGACCGGAAATCTTTAGATATCAAAACGCCGCGCCGTTTAGCAGTTAATCCCTGCTTGTTCTTGAATTTATTTTAATCACACTTTTGATTTTTTTAATCAAGACATTAGGTACACTTTTTGAGGAAGGGTTAACATGTTTTTATCATTGATAATGATAAACAAGATTCGAAAGCTTAACATGAAATTGAAATGACAAATACGTCAGATCTGTTTTTGTGTCTACTTGATCCGATTAAAAAAATGTAAGAAATTTTTTCAAAGTCCAAAACTATTGAAATTTGTGAATGTAAGTGTTAAATGGCTACATGCAGGAAAAATGAGATGAGAATTAAGATTTAATTGAATAAAATTTTCTGAGAAATCAGTAATAAAAAAGTTTTTCCTCTTGTATCACCTATCCGTGGACACACTGTATATGTTAATTTTTATTTTTCTTGCTCTATTGATCGATTAATTATTGATCAGCAGTTTTTCCCTTCTGGACACGCTGATTCGGGGTCCTTTTGTCATAAATTACATTCTAATCCTCTTTAACTTCTTGTGTTTACTTTGTGATGACCAATAAAGAATTATTATTATCGGAGAGTGTAACCATAACCGTTGAATCAAAATTATTTGTACGAAATCTTGTAATTTATTTGATATTTACTTATTCATACTCAATCAACATCTTGTAAATTACTTATTCAAGGCAAACTGTTCATTTCTGATATAAAAAACCTAATAACGGCTGCTCTCTGATTAGTATAAAAAAATAAGTCCAAAATATTAATACAATTCAAAAAATAAAATTTTTGTAATGAACCAGGACTTCGAAAATGTGAAGTGAACGTCCTTCGGGCGAATTTACATTTTACACTTCCGATGATCATCACGGATGAACGTGAAAATTGTACCTGAAGCAATTTAACACCCTGTATTTAATTCTGTTTGTTATGGTCACTTGAAAACAGAATTTAGATAGAATTTCTCGTACCTCTAGAACTCTTGTGTATATTGTTCTTAGGGTACAGTAGTGGACAATAAAATCCAGGCAGGAATGTGACACATCACCCATATTGAGAAGAATTTTGTAAAGCAGATTTGTATTAAGAAGTCCGCTACTTTACCTCAAATCTTCTACTTTAAAATCTACTACAGAAAAATTATTGAGTGGTATATGTATAGTCGTCCCAGTTTTGTGTCGGTTTTATGGTCTTGCTATAGAAAAGGCAACAGAGAGGCGACCATAAAACCGATACAAAACTGGGACGACTATACTACTGGGTAGGTAACACTTTTACACTCGGGAATAAGGACGGAATAACTGTTCGCCCAATATCCTTTAATGTTCCTCCATATCTACGTCACGTTATTATAAGAATAGTGCTTATCCGACGTTTGTAAAATCGGGCCTTGATGCGTACTACCAATTTGGATGGTTTTGCTAATAGTTATAAACTAAAACTTCTTATTGACAGTAGTAGTAGGATTCTTATGCTACGCGCGTTCTGGCTTACTTTCTTATGGAGTTCTTACATGGACGTATCAAAGTCACATGTACGGTTGCCTATCATGACTTTTACCAGGCACTGGCGAGTCATGGGGGCGGGGGCCATGAAGAAGTAAATTGTCTAAATGCAGGGGCGCAGGGACTTCGAGACTCAGGCCGCGCAGAGACTCATATGAAGTGAGATGTTCTGGACGTTTTGCGCGCGAATTTCGAAAACTGAGTTGTTGTGGACTGTGAGACTCGTTTTTTTTTTTTTAACCGCAGAGTCCTCGTTGCTCCAGCGCACGCTCTCTGCCGATAAGGACGAAAATGAATCATCTAACGATCTTGATGGGGACACCCTGGAAACAAATGCAAAGACATACATACAAAATTTAAAGGTAAACACAGATAGTAGTTTTCAAATAACAGGTAGCAGTATGAGTATTGACTCTGACTACTTCTTCCGGGTTTTCAAGTTCCAATGAAACAGCCGGTATGTAACTGCTTAAGGTATGTGAACATTGTTGGTGATTTTGTTTAGGGTTCTTGCTTAACTAAGCAAACCGTCATGATGGTGAAGGAAGCTTGTAATTAAATCATTAATTTTATAAATACGAGCGAACGCGAATAGATAAGAGTTGCTGGTGTAACACATCCGTGAAATACGATATGATATAGCGGCGGCAGTGAGTGTGAATCACTACAACACATGAGTTCTCAAAGCGGGAGGGGAAAATGCGAGGGACTTGACAGGGCAAACCCGAAGCCCAGGGCACACATAGACATCGAGCGAGTGTTCGTGATATCGGATTACGGGCCGCACGTAATGGAGCATGTCAACCGAGCAGGCTGTGGCCATGGCCATCTATCTAAATGGCTCTCGTCGCACGTATCGCGCTTTTGGCGTTGTTTGTTTACTGATAGACGTACCGCAGAGGTCGGACGCGATTTGAAGTATTGGTCTGGGTCTGCTGGCTGTTCGCTCGCCCCATCGCTCGGAAACACGAACCAAATTGCCGGTTACATACCAAGCAGGATCGATTTTACATTTATGTATGTTTTTAAACCTAAGCGCCGTTGTTATTTTCACCCTGTTTTTTTTTTGCTCTCGCCGTATAAATGGCGACGAACAGAGATTTTCCGTTAATACTACATCACACCCTGGACAGACCCTTTTTTTTCAGGCTAGGGTGTTTTGAATCTAAAAATTCAATTTGCATTCACATGCCTATTACTACAGCAGCCATTTTGTTTTTGTTTTAATCAACATTCTTAATGACCATGCAAAAATATACGCACAGAACAAAAATCGAAACGCACTAAAATTCAACGCTCGCTTGCAGAAGGTAGTAAGGAAAGAGCTTGAATTTAAAAGGTTAATCAAAAACAGAGAATTTCCAGCAATTACAAAAAGCAAATGGACCATAATGAACACATGGAGGAAAATATTTCAGCTAGGTACCACGCACACGTATTATATACAGCGGCCATGTTGTTTTTGAGTCCTTTATCGCGCTTCATCCAGATAACGGGCAATAAATTTTCAAATTAAATTAAAAAGGGAGTCCAGCTGGCTTTGATATCTGGCCGCGCGTCAACGAATTATTAAAAATAGTCTCTTCTTTTCCGTATGTACATTCGGTTGGAAAATGAATTATATTTCGGGAATAATTTCTGTTACCAAACACATTTTGCAAGAGGATTTGATAAATGAAATCGATTTTATGTTTATATATTGTTATTGGCAATACTAGAGCAAAAAATTTCTTGGACAAAGGTAAGGAAAGAATTGCAACCTGTTTTTATTTGAAAAAGTTGGCCCTCGTCTTTACAAGGATAAATTCAACAAAAAAAGTTCGTAAACGTAAGCACATTCTTTTCTCTAAGTGAGACTTCCCAATTTCCTTGTCTTTGTTATTTTCGGGGAAAATATTAAACACCAAAAATACCAACGTTCTTCTTTATGTCCTATATATTCCTGTGGTTATATAACTTATTTTTTTCACGAAGCCAGTTTACTTTTATGTATTCAACTTCGCAAGAAATATTAATACTTGATGACGCTGTACTCTAGAAAAAAGGTTTAGACGATTAACCTCCACCAGTTTGATAACTTGGTACCTCCAACTCTCTCCTTCTTTGAAGTTGTTGAAACTGAATCTTCTAAATTATGATTTTATTTCATTGCATACAAAGTTCTGTTAATGATGGCTTTACCTGACGCCAAGATAATTCAGTGCTGAACAGGAACGAGGTGAATATGGTCGCTCAACATGCCCAATTGTCTTTATTTATCATTCCGTGTCAGCTCGTCGTCGCCACAGGCTTTGGAAGCGAGTGCTGTGCGCAAATAGGTGCCGGCGCATTGTTGGCAAGCAGCCTCCTCGTCTGCTCTTGGAAACTTTTTCGGACACGTCTAAAATTGTGTGCGGTGCTATCGACGACGACTTCATCTAAACGGCCCTTCGTAGATGCGCAAGTTCTACATAACCAATTCATTAAAATTAGTTACTCATCTAACGAAAGGAAATCGATTTTTAACGAAAAGAAGTAGGCGCAGTAGATTCGTAAAGTTACGGCAGAACAAGCCCAAGAAAAATTTAGAGATGGTCTATTGATTGGTCGTATTAAATTAAAGTTCTTGGGCTCTGAATCTTGGAGAAAATTTTGACTTATTGAGGTTGAAATTGTCGCGTGAACTGTTTAGAGTTTCTTAGGAGTTTGTTTTCAGAATGAATCTTTATTCTGTGAAAATAAATAAAGTTGCCCTTATATAAATAAAATACCTTTATTAAGTGTAACAACGTTATAAGAAATAGGCAAGTGGGTTTGATTACATTTGAAAGGAACAGCTGGTCTTTTGTTGTAAAGAAGCGACATGGTGATGTGCATAAATTTCTTCGTAAATAAGTTGCTCGATCCTCATCCGAAGTGGTAGCTTTCTGCTGTGTGGAACCTGCTTGAAATGGGGGTAGAGGCTGAGCAAAAACTGGTAGTCATCATCCTCGTGCATGACTCTCGCGGCCGCGGCCGCTGCAGCGGCCACCGCCGCCTGCCTCTCCTCGTCACTTTTCGCCTTGTCGGTCTCGATTTCCAGAAACTGCGTGACCAGGTCCTCGGCGGCATGCCGTTTCGCCCCCTTTGATTCGTGCTTCGTATTCGGAACGCGAGCCGGGTGTGCTTGATTGCCGTATGATAGAGGATCGATTGACCCTTCGTCGTCCGTTGTTGATACTAATGTTATTGAATAATCCGGTTCGATAGACACCACCTCGGATTTTCTCACCGAGATGTCTATGTTCCTCGGTTTCGTGTTTATCGTGATGTCCCTCATGAATTCCATCGCCTTGAAGTACGACCATTTTGGATCGTCGATCTCCAAATTTTCCCTCTTCTTTATTATTTTACGGTAGGAATCCCGCAGGTTTTTCCATCTCGCCTTTACTATGTCTTCTGAAACAATATCAATGTTACTTTTATTTATTTATTCCCACCGCCTTGTGCATTTGATATTCAATATAAATATACTGAACTAGAACATCTGTTACATATTAATGTTAATGTTAAAGAGTGTATATAGTTAGTTACATAAAAATGATGTTCGAAAAGTATTTAGTGAATGACCGAGTTGTACTAATTCAAGTGAATGTTATGCTGAAAGAGAAGGTGGACGAAGAACTTGAGAAAAAAAGTGGCACGTTAGACTTCGAAATGAAGAAAATTCTCTTCACATTGTAAATTTTACAGCCGCTTTCAAAAATATAGAACTTCTGAGAACTTCAAAAAGGTCTTTTTGCAACAACCCCAGCTCATTTCATCGCCGAATAATTTTCGCAACTTTTCTGAAATTACCCGCATTTACGGTTTCACTGCTCGCGGGACTACATTGTAAATCGCGCCCGTAACTCCGGAACAATTACGGCGCACTTAGATCCCGTCGTTATTAAATAGTTTATCAAATGAGTGACGTCACGCTGCACAAGTTTCGGCTTGTTTGCAACTTGCGAATAGTTTATTGCAGGGACCTGACGGAATCTGTGATCACCTGTTAAGTTGTGGCCGGCGGTAAAGCTTATCTCTATAGAAGAACATAATTTTTGTTACATTGCCTTGCATTAATACAAGAGCCCTTTTAATCTTCTCCTTTGGCAAAACATTGAATGTATTTGTTGTAGTTGCATCCATTCTCAAAGCTCTACTTAACTAATAGTTTCACAACTCTACTGTAAACGTTGTATTCGAGCTTTTGTATTTTATACAATACAAGCACATGACTCATCCGTACTTAGGCAAACTGCATTTATGAATTTAATCCGTCTTGCTTAATTGGGTCATGTCGCTGTGCGGATGTTGAAAAATTTCATTGGAATAAGTACTTAGTTAGATTTTCTCTGTCTGGAGATTGATTTTTCTTTACTCAAAATTCCTTGGCTCTGTCTGTTATATTTTTTAATTTAAATATACTTATTCATACTATGGGAAACGGAAGGAATCCAATTGATGTTACATCATCAGGAGTATTATTTCTCAGTGACGAAAGCAACAACCGTTTGAGTATTCTGAAGAAGAGGCGAAACGTCAGTAATTAAGATCTGATTTACCAATATTGTGAAGAAACTGGCACCTAGAAAGGGCAGCGAAACATCGGATATGTGTAACCCAGATCTGGAAGTAAAACGCTAGTTTCGTGGGGGTCTGTAATTTAGGTGTTGAAATAACTGGTAGAATGGAAAGCGGAACAAAGCAAATCATGAAGAAGTCTGGCAAATGAAACGTCGAAAGTACAACGATGAAACCTGAAAGAGGGTTGTAGTAAAAGAACAAGAATGAAATAAGATTTCGAAAATTTTGTTCTACAATTACGTCTAAAATTTGTTCAAAGTTAATCAGTGTGTTCCTTCCTTTTACTCTTCGGTAGAAAATGTTCCATTATTTCGCAAATTTGGCCAAATTAAAGAGAGAGGAGAAAGGGAGAAAAAGGTACTCTAATGAAGATAAAATTAATGGGGGGGGAAGGTCTAAACTGCAAATTTTGGCCAGATTTTTAGATTTAGCTTAAAATTGCTTTGACTTGTTTATGAGGTACTCCAAGTCATCTCATAGTACCTACTCGGTAAGGTAATTATAGAATTATTTAAGAATCAGAAGTTATTCATCTTGAAACAAGAACCGGAATTCAGATTCTGAAAAGTGTAATTAATAATTGCTGTCGCCATGTGGCAGACGGTGGTTCAGTTAGCTGTCGACTTTCATCGCCACCACGTCCGTCGGCAACGAAATACGACTTCTTTGAACCGGTGCGGCGCGGCGGCGAAGGCAAGAAGAAAGTTGGTCAGAACGCCGGACTTAATTCGGACGAATTGTCGGGCGGCCTTGAACGAGCGAGCGCACGCTAAGACCCGCCGCCGCGCTCGCTCAAAACATAAATAAAACAACTCACTCGTGCTTCCCATCTTCGCGGCGACCTGCTCCCACAGCTCTTCCCGAGAATTGATGTCTGTTTTATCCCACGTTGATTTATCCCAGAGCGGCCGGCGCGCCTGAATGTTTTCGATGAGCTCGAAATTATTCATTTTGGCCGAAAAGAGGACGACGTGAACTCGACGCGGCGGACGAGCGACTGCGGCAAAGTCGGTGCGGCGACGACGTGCTGTAGCCGTACCGCACCGCACCCTCCCCGCGTTTACTATCCGTCGCCCGACGCAAGTTCACGGACGGCGCGGCGACTGAAAGACGAATGTGTTATGGCGTGACATCTTTTTGCCGACGAAAATTATCGCCAGCCGTTCGTTTTCTTTTAAAAAACTCAATGGAAAAAATAAGTCAAAACAAGAAGCAGGTTTAATTTAAAGTATGTTTGTTATCCTGCACTGGTGTACACCAATGCATACTTTTTCGCAAAATACTCTTTAATGCAACTTGAAATGTTTGTGTGGTATGTCAGTATGAATGAGTATGATTCGTATTAATACATTATCAATGAATTTAGGCTTCATTAAAGTATATTTCGTAAAAAAAGTGTACACTAGTGCACACCAGTGCAGAATAACAAACAGATCTTTAGTTAGCCCACTTTGGCACACTACAAAAAATAATTCTACCCAAAATTTCGACATGCGTTAAAGCTGCTACTTAATCTCAAACAATTGAGTGTCACAAATGCTGATATATTCTTTTGAAAAAAAAAAATCATATGCTCAAGCATAAATCGAAGCTCTTCTTGGCTTTCCATTAGTATACCAGTTGTGTATTATTGTTTTATGAAATCAGAATACTTAACTTAAATTGATGATGCAAAAGTACGAACAGCGACAGAAAGAAATTGGAATAAGGCAAATTGGCCGAAACGACGAGAATTGAATATTCCGAAATCACAATTTTTGTTTTCTTTTTCTTTTTGAAAAGTTGTGATCATTCATATACGAGTAGGAACTCTCAAAGATGATTGTCTGATACGTCAGATATAGACAAGGTACGAAGAAGGAGACCGTTTAGGTCATTCAGTATCACCAGGCGAGTTTATTAAAAGTAACCGTAAACTTTCCTGATTGCATTTTAAAGATTCTGATGATCAGTTAAGCTGGGTTGCATAGAAGATTTAAGTGTGTGCGACATTCTATTTAGGCTTAAATTTAATCATGGCTTACATCATTTGGGCACACTAACCTGAGTGTGTCTTTTAGCCTAGAAAATGTGTAGATCAAGATTACAATTTTCTGCGCCTGTTCAAGTATGACAATGTCTTGGCTGTGGTGGTATTAGCTTATAAGGAAATTGCCAATGCTCAATGCTGTCAAGATATTACATTAGTTGATTAGGTGGGTCTTTTCCAGCAGGAATTACCCAAGCTCAGACTACACAGGTATCCTTGTTATAGTCGTCCCACTTTGGTAGCGGTTTTATGGCCCTGCCAAAAAAAGCGACAGAAAGGCGACTGCAGGCCGGTCTCTTTGAAGTTGTTTTTTTTTATAGCAAGATCATAAAACCGATAGAAAACTTGGACGATATATCTATGCGTCGCGTCGTGTGTTCAATTGAAAAGTTCAAGTGGCCTTTGAATGTTTCATAATCATAACCAGGATAACATTAGTTGCTTTCCATTTGAGAGCGTGATGTCCCTGGTGCATTAGAACCCTGGACTTTTCGGAGCTACTCTGAATAATTTGCAAATGAAACACGAAATTTTACACTCGGATAACTGTCACCTTCAACATAACCAGCATAAAACCAGTTTGATCATTTAAACTTGATTTTTAAATATTTTCCGCAAAAAAAAGATTAGCACAATTTTCAACTATTCAAATATTATTTATGCGTCAGATGACCTCAAACATCAACAAAATTGTCGTTGGAACTACCCGCCCATAGTCAAAAGGTGGTCCTCGAGGGGAAAGGGGGTAGGAACTCGAACGAGATTTGACGCCCCGTCGCATTTTGGAATGGAACACAGGGCGTCGTGTCACAGAGCAGTTTGGAAAGCAGCATATGGAAAGCAGCTCTAGAAAAGTAGGTCTTCAAATAGATCAATGTCAAATGTCACTTTAGGTTATGTCATGTTATAAGCAAAACGTAACAGCTGTCATTCATTCAAACGACAATCGCTTTAGGATGTCATCCCTTTTACTGTCTTTTCTTTCATCAAAAAATCAGAACCAACTTGACAAACTTTTCAATTGAACACTCGTTATGACACGGTATTGAAGTGCTTGATTTGTTATCGCACTGTTTGGACTTCAATCCAATAGGAGACTTATGACGCCACCTAGGGCCAGTAGTATAAAACGTAGTTAACCACTCGATCAAGTTAACTGTGTGGTTAAGCAATATCATTGGAGGAAAGTTTAAGTTTCTACCAATGATATTGCTTAACTACACAGCTAACTTGATCGAGTGGTTAACTACGTTTTATACTACTGGCCATTGAAGAAGCAAGCCGGCAAAAGTAAACCACGGGGCAAGGAATAATTAAGGGATACATTATAGGAACAATGGCAAAGGATTTCAGTAGGTGTCAAGGAGAATGTATTTTCCACTTCAACTGGAAAGTTGGTGAGGAGAATAACCTCCGAATTATATCAAAGATTTCACGAAGCAATTGTATCTTTATGACCAGACTTCGGATATTTTGGAGCGTTCCCATGGTTCCACAATACAAAGATCAGTGCCCATTCATTGCGTAGCCATGTCAACGCTCCGAAATGTTCGAAATCTATTTACGATTTTGAGGACCGAAGGTGACAGCTAAACTGTTGACTAAAACACGTACTAAAATGAAAAAAATAGAAACTTTTTTAAGAAAGTAAGATACGGAAACAGGCACAGGTAAAAGGGTATATGAAGCTAAATGTGAATGAAACAGACTATAAATGGGACGAGGCGAGGGCAAGAACAAACTTACAGATATCTTAAATGACACGTGAAACAAAAAACTAAGGAGGAAAAAAATTAGAACAGGTTTCTGGCAAAGAAAAAGACAACAAAAAGGATGACGAATGCGAATAAAGAAAAATATATAAGGAAAAACAAAAATGTATGGGATAAAAATAAACCAGTTAGCAGCTGGAAAAGAAACGGGCAAAGTAAATCAGTAAAATTATGGGAAAGAAGAGGAATTTGAAGAAATGATTAAAAAAATAGATAGAAATATACAAAATAATATAATCGAAACGAAAAGGAAAGGAAGGGAAACAACAGGAATACAAAAAGGATTTTGGTTATTCCGGTTAAGGGCGAAATGAAAGCAAAAGCGGAAATAGTAATAGATTCCAATAAGTTGAATAATATAACAAAGAAAAATACGTAAATGAGAAGACTCTAACTACATAAATGAGATTGATTGGAGAGAGGCTTTCACTTTAATTAATTTACATGAGAAAACCATAACTCAAACCATGAAGAAAAAGTTCATTTCAAAAAGAAATAAGAAACAGACGAGGCAAATAATATCATAATCATTCTGGGAGATCTAAATGGAACAGTAGGCAAACAAAAAGTGAAGGAATAGAGAGCATGATGGAAATAAAAGTTGAAGCGACAAGAAATAATACTCCTAGTTTAATTCAGTTAGAAGCTTTTTTAAATAGGCTCTGATTTTCGGTTCTTCTAAATTAGTTCCTGTCTTTCAAGTTGCTTCGAATACATTGTAAAATCTTATAAATCAAAATCATTGTTAGATGTTCAAAATGGATTCTTTGATGTTCGTCTACGGTAATGGGGGGCTTTATTTTCTTTTAGAATCTACAGTGAATGCTGATAATTTTATAAACGTGATTAGTAACTCTTTCATCTCAAAGGTCAACACTATTCAAAATCTTAAAGGCTTTTGATTTATGACTTGACATGACTTATGACTTATGTGGAAATGACTGCTATGGCATCCTACTTTACGATTTGAAACTGAATTGCTCGTCCTATTCTTCCTTGCAAATTCCCTTTGGGTGAAGAACTAACTATAGATAAAGATGTCACTGTACAAAGCAAGACGTTAACCTTTAATTTAAGTTATTGCAAAAAGTACTTAAACAGTGTACATATGTCTCTCTCATCATTAATTCTACAATAGAATTTACTCTAACATATTGCAGTAGGCGTTACTTTGTTTGGCACAGTTTTTTTGTACGGTAGAGTATCTAGGGAAAAAGAATTTAGAAAAGCGAGAAATTTCTAACTTTGGTTGGTACCTTTAAGTTTTCCCTGAGCGGGAAATAATCAAAACAATCGACATAACTTGGTGTTAATTCGTTTAGCCGTAAATAAAATCGATAATAAAATGGCAGTTATATCTCCTTCAGAACGAAGGTAAATGTTTTCGAAACCAGTTGTGTATATAAGTAAAAAAGTGAGTTTTTTAAGGATAGTTGAGGGAAAAGAGGTTTAATTATGTGAACTGTCGATGAAACAAATTACGCGTTAAAATTTCTAATGTATGTAAAACCATTTCCTAATTTAATATATCTCTTTTTGTTTCAGGTGAGTCACGAGCTCTTCTTTTGAATCAAATCTAAAGGTGCAACTCAAAATGGTATGGGAAGCGTTTCTGCTTTAAAACCGGTATGAATTTCGGTTGATTGGCCAATTATACAAAGGTTTGTCAGATATTTATTCAGAGCCATTGAGCTAATACATAAAATTCGAAAGCTATGTCAATTTTAAATTAAATTAAAAAGCTTTAGAATCGTAACAGCTTTCAATTTTTGTTTTGGATAAAATATTTCAAGTAAATGTCATCGTAATCTATATTACGAATTTTAAAATACTGGTAATTGTGGGAACAGACTTGCACAATAGCTTTCAAAGTGTCACAATACTTACGTACTTGTGTGCCGGTAAAAATTGGGCCAAATAATCAACTCTGTTATATGGTTTATATTTTTTTGGAACACTCTGTTTGTAATAACGCAGAAGAGAATGGAGTAGCTAAATTAATTCCGTTTTCTTGTAATAAATGGGTTGCCCATAGTTTTGTTAAAAGCGAAGTGATTTTCTTATTTGAATCCAAAATCCAAATGAAATGCGACACGATGATTTTCTTTTGCTGATAATAAATTAGGACGTCTTTGTCTTAATTTAAGTAAAAAGCTTGGCCAATGAAAATTCAGTTCATCCTGACATCCTTTGATAATTTTAATTATATAGATTATTGGCATTTACGTACAGCAAGAGCCGCTAACGCTGTATCTTTTAAAATAGATTATAACTTGATGAATGAAGATATGATATTGAAAACCGGTTATCATAAAATAATTAGTTGATTAGACACATGCGGCCTTCCAATTAATATGCATATGGAAAGGCTACTGAAGCATAAATACGAGCAGTCGAATAAAACGTGAATAATTAGGTTTCGGGCGCCTAAATAATTACGTTAACGCCGCTTCTTTAAAGCGGCCCGGACTTTGTCGTCCTGCCGACCAGGAAG
The DNA here is from genome assembly GCA_958336345.1 of Dorcus parallelipipedus. Lineage (NCBI taxonomy): Eukaryota > Metazoa > Arthropoda > Insecta > Coleoptera > Lucanidae > Dorcus > Dorcus parallelipipedus. The sequence continues at coordinate 39,438,775 of OY284477.1, forward strand.
TAATATAAGTTAATTGTAGTCGCAGTCTGTAAAAATGGACGCAGAGCAATGACCGTTCGATAAGAAACGCCGAACCAACTCGATAATTAGTGACGGCCAAGTAACTCGAGGAAGGAATTTCGAGAGAATCTCGTCGTCATAAAACTGACGACGAAAATTATTACCACGTTTAATTTTTCACCAATCTATTTTCCACAAGTTGCATAAGAACTTTCACATTTTTTCGTCGGCGATGAAATGGGCCACTTTAAATCTGAGTTCACGAAAAAAGGTAAAAGTTGCGTCCTGATAAGGGTCAGGCGAGCGGAAAGTTTGCTGCAGGCGGCGGCGCGGCGACTGCTGCCGCTGCTGCTGAATAGTAACCGAGGGCTGCTGCTTTTGTTTTTCTGCGTTTAATCCTGGTGGATCCGGGAATATGCGGCCCGTACATAATTCGCGTGAATTCCTTCGTGTGGGGAATTTCAGTTGTTTTTCCGGAAACTAGCGCGGTCGCCGGAAACCTTTCGATTGACATCTAAAGATAGGGGACTCCGATCATTAGCACTGACGTAAGCAACAGAATATTAACTGTTCTTTTCGAAGGACCAAAACGAAATTTTGAATGAGAAGCTAAAATAATTATAAAAAAAAGTTGTATGTGATTCGTTTCAGACGAATTCTTTATGTTTTCCTGGTTACTGATGTGAACAGTAGAACTGGTGTTTGTATGTGGTCAAAAGTACTGAAGTTTTCAGTAAATTTGGAAGCAAAAGGATTATTGATTCATGAGAGAATTTATAAATAATAGAAATATACATTCATTGCATTTCACAACAAAGCATATAAATAATAAACTTAAAAAGAATTTAAAAAGAAACTAGAAAGAAACAGGGAGAAAGCTTCGATTCTATGACGGAACTGAAAACTGGAAAGAGAAGTAGAAGAAGCAAATGAAAGAAGAGAAAAGTTAGGAAGAGATAAATAACGGTGGCAATAAAATACTGAAAGATTTCAACAAAAAGATCATGTACAGATAAATTAAATATTCTCAAACACAAAATAAACGTGAAAAAATTAAGGAACATAAAATATTCTTAGACTCAGATATGCCGAAAAGGAAAGTGAGATAAGAAAACAGGCAAAGAAAGAAAGAAGCAAGGTAAACAGGTAACAGATGGAAGTACGAAACGAAGTTAAATGTGAATGGGAAAGAATGGAAATGTGACGAGAGCAAAAACAAACTTAGAGAGCTCCTAAATGATACGGGAACAAAAACCTGAGGAGGAACAAAAATCAGAACGAATTTCTGGCAAAGGAAAAGGCAACAAAAAGGATGACGAATGCGAGTAAAGAAGATTATTGTATAGGATAAAAAGAAACCAAATAACAACCGGAAAAGAAACGACCAAGCAAAGAAAAATACTCCTTCTTCTTTCCTTCTTTTAAAGATCTTTTAATTTTTATGATAACGATAGCCGCCTGAAGAAGATAAACTTATCGAAACAGTCGCTAAATTAACCTTTCAAATTGGGAAGTATTTATTAATCTAAGGCCTGGTCTTTTCATTTCCAATTAATTTATCTGGCGATTAATTTCCATAGTAACGATTGTGATCACAGTTGCTACTATGGGAATAAACCGTCACAGAAAGTTAACTGGAGATGAAAAGACTGGGCCTAACGGACAATCAACAAGATCAACATACTTTAAAGTTATTGAGAAAAAAATAAATAGGAACACTAGGAATAATCGAAACGAAAACAGAAGGAAAGGACACAGCAACAATATACAAGGAATTTTGGTAATTCTGGTTTGGGGAGAATGTGAAAGCAGGAGGAAGGCGAAATTGTCCCCGTAATAGAACTCAATTAGTTGAATAAAGAAAAATATGTAAATTAGAAGATACTAACTACATGAATGAGATTGATAGGAGAGAAGCTTTCACTTCGAGTAGCTTATGGAGAAAAGGATAACACAAACCACGAAGAAAAAGTTCACTTCAAGAAGGTTTAAATCATCATGTAATCAATGTGAGGTCCAAAAGGCACACAAAATATGAAGAAATATTAAGGGAAAAGAAGGTGAAGATAACTGTGGAGGAGAAATTGTAGAAATATGCACAGAAAACGAATGGATAATCACTAATAGAAAGCTGAAGTTCAGAGAAGAACAACGCAGAAAAAAATCAATAATCGACTATTTTATTGATACGCAGAAAGTGGAAATACATCCAAGATAAGCAAAACGTGGTTAAAATCGAATATAGAAGAGACGTCAGATAAAAGGAGAAAGAAATAAAGGAGAAAATAAGCAGCTATAGGAAGACTTAAGTTATTTTATTTGGAGTCGTATTGTTTTTGCAGCTGATTTTATAAGGATGAGACGTAGAAAACCCTAAAAATAACAAGATGAGGACCTACCTTATTTTTACTTTGTACAAATGAAGTATGGAAATCCCCAACGTAAGAATTTAAAAGAAGAATTTTCTTCACTCAACGGTGTTCTTGTATAGCTCGCAAACTGTTAGATAATTTCTTGTCGACTCCAAAAATAGAAGGCAGCTTTGAAATTTGAGGCCTTTTATATGTTTTAAACTAAATTTTTCTTTCTAATTGATTATTGTAGACCAACTTATAAGCTTGAAATTCAATTTCTTCAATCACTGATTTATGTAGTATGGTAGTTTTATTTTTTCTGCTGGAAAGCAAGTAGGTACATACTTAGTAAGGTCGGCCTTAAATGAATTATATTTAGTTTCTATTTAATTTATAAAATAGAGAGGATGTAATTTTAAGAAGTTGTGTTGCCAAAGATGTGGTATTGGGACGCGTTAGGGTTTTGAGTGGAAATTCAGGCAGTGATTTGTTCACAATCTGCTGTTGATTCATGGAAACACATTAATATTAAATCCGTGCGACATCCGAGCCAAGGAAAGGCCGCGACGACGACGGGCACAGTTCTACGAACTTCCAAGTTCCATGGTAGGTCGGTCGCATCGCATCAGTACCCGCCGTCGATGGTGTGGGCCGCTTCCGCTATTAGCATTCCCGCAGAGGCAGATGTGCGAACCGTTCGCCCGCTCTCTCTCGCTTCGTCCTCTTCCCGCCCCGAACAACTTTGCGCTTGGCCTCGGCCACCTAGTTATAATGCACCTCGGATACACGCCAGCCGTCCCGGTCCAGTCCGGTCCGGTCGAAGTGGCCGGCTCTCTCTGTCATGCCATAACCGGCGACCGCTATACGGCCGCCGCCGCACTCAATCGAATATGTTGAAATAATGAGTGGTTTTGACATAACCGATCCGCTCGTTGCTATCGCGTTTCACATTTCTGTAAATCGTCCTGTTGATAATCCGAAGTTAGCTCAATTATAATCAATCGCAATTTAATTTAACATTTTCATTAATTAGATTGAAAATGACAAATCCGGAAAATGGTCGTCAATATTGTTAAACTGTACATTCCCATTTTAACCTAATTCACGTAATATGTATTAGTATAGCTCGGCATTTTATATTTTGTGTGGTTCACTTTTTGTGCAGTGCAATGTCGATATGCTACCAAGCTAAATAAAACAAGAAAGTACATTCGTGCAATCGGCTGTCTCTATTAAATATCTAAGAAAATTTGAGACTGATTTAGTTGGCTAGTTGTATCATGACCGCAGATTTGTTTAAATATGCCGCCACGGTGTATCATAACAACAAGGAAGAAGCAAAGAAAATAAATACCTTCAATACAAGTTATGTCCGTCTCCCGCTGACATCGTGATTTCGTTCTCTAATCATGAACAAGAAATTATTTTAATTTTCGTACAAAGCACACCATAGATCTCTTATTGCACTTTTTAAGGTGCGTTTACACTACTTAACAAACTATAAAACTTTGTGTTACATGGCAATGTTTTACAACTCGTTAAAAAATCAAATTAAAAACTGTTATAAAACATCGATGTTTTATAATTTTTTTTTCGTGTTTTATAACAAGTTACACGTTTCCCCAGTCAGTGTCGGTAAAGGTGAAAGAAAATGTATATAATCAAATTAATTAAGTACTCGAAGCCCTGGCTTGTCATCCGAACAAAGTTTTTAAAACTGTCAATAGTTCTTAGCTCTCGAGTTATGTTCATGATCACGTTTAAGATCAGTCAAAAGATCACTTCCACTATATTTATTTTTGGCGATTAGGGATGGTCGAACCCAGAATCGTCTGTTAGCCCCTTTCTCCTGGCTTTTGAGCAACATTGCGGTAACTGTAGCTGCAAGGAGAAACTCATCGTCGGACGTCATAATGAATAGGTTATATAATTTGTTGTAGAAGCGTTTTAGTTAATATTTTACAACAAATGTTGTGTAACATGCATATAACAAGTTATAATATAACATTGTTATATTTACATGTTTTGTCATATAGTGTAAACGCACCTTTACTTTACTGCACAGTAGAGTTACACTTTTCATTTTTTCAGTTTATGAATGTGTAAACCTAAATGTTTATTACTTATTCAAATATTTATTTTTGTTAATAACATGGTGAAAATAACCGAGGAGTATTTCAGTGAATTTATTAAAAATCTGTTAAACGACCCCTTGTAAGAAATAGGCCCTCGTTAAGGTGCCCACTGACGATTAGTATTCGGGCAGTCTGATTGCCGGCGACCGAATTGCTTCAATATCGCCACAGAATGTGCAGCAGCGATATTTTGGTTGTCCGGCAATTTTTGCTTCTAAATGCGATAGGCGTTTAGAAGCAAACATTAGCGATTTATAGGTAATTTAATCTGTAATTTAGTTTGACGGATCTCACAAGAAATCTGAAATCTCCGTACGGATCTAAATCCGTGCTTTAACTACAGCATACCGAATGCCTAGGTAAAGGAACATTTGGATTATCTCTTTTTTATCATTTTAAAATGATGGGGCATCTTTAGTAATAACCCAAACAATTTTTTTTATTTGAATTATTTCCGGCAATTGGTTCGTCACTGCTTGTGTAATGATGATTTGAACAAAGGATGCGTGTTTTCACGTGCATTACTCAGCCAACATTTCTTTTTTCTTTTTTTGGACTACAAAAGCAGTGACAAAGTTCGATCGTAGCCATGGATGGAGATACAAAACTCACATTCCGCAAGCTTTGTTTACTCACTTCAGTCAATTCTGTTGCAAATTGCGTGCTCTTATTTTCGGAAAATTAAGCGCAGGTATTTATCGAAAAATCGAGTGCTTTCCGCGAGCAATCGATTCCGAAGTGCGTGCGTGCGGGGTTGTTGGAAAATATTGTAAGAAAATAGATTTGAAACCGCCTTGATCCAAAACATCCAGAGTTACATTGAAAGATGATCGGCATCCTGCAAATGTAAGTGTTTTTCGTTTTTATTATCTACATACAGATCGAAAAGGAAGTAGGTATTTATTATTTTAATTGGAAATGTACTCGAAAAACTGGAAACAATTTCTGCATTGTTTTCAATAAATTAAATAAGTTTAAATTAGTGATGAATTATTCCCAAGGTTCTTTGTGTGATTTTAAACATTAGGTCTGTTTGTTATCCTGCACTGGTGTACACCAATGCATACTTTTTCGCAAAATACTTTTTAATGCAACTTGAAATGTTTGTGTGGTATGTCAGTATGAATGAGTATGATTCGTATTAATACATTATCAATGAATTTAGGCTTCATTAAAGTATATTTCGTAAAAAAAGTGTACACTAGTGCACACCAGTGCAGGATAACAAACAAACCTATTAAATCATAAACATCAATGAGGAAAAATAAATATTTTCTTATTTATGTACCGGGAGTCGAGTATATAATTTTCCACTTGACACTGGCGAAAAATGCTTATCACTAGCCTTACTTTTTTTGGCTATTAATACTTAATTCATTGTAACCATATCATATTTGACGTTTTGTTTTATTAGTTTTTAATCAAATTAGTTTAATCATTACATTTTTTGCGTGCACTATTCAGCTCATTTTCGAAGAAACCTTCGACCTATAAATTTTTGTGTCAATTTGAAATACAGACTTTTTTTATTAGATAATAATTTTTACTTATAAGGTACATACTTCAGTTTATCAATTTAGTGAAATTGTTTAAATATTTTTGGGGTAAATTTAGATTTTATTACTTTGTACATCATTAAACAATTTTTTTAAGATAAGAAATTGATATACCTACTGATAGTGATATAACGAAGTGATAAATAGAAATAAATAAGGAAAGAGAATACCTATGTACATTAATAAAAATGTAGGTACTGGAAAAAATGTAACTGAAGTCATAACCCTAAATGTTTTCCAAAATAATTATAACAGGAAGTGAAGTAATAGCTACTCAAAATAAAATGAGGTATCTACATTCTGATCTCATTTAAAGAAATCAATCAAACTATGCGTATCATTTGGTATGACCAAGTAACTCGATTTTTCACCCTATTTCAGATATTTGTGCAATTTACTCATACATTCTAATATCTACTTTGTAATTTGTAAGCAAATCTTATAACTGTACTATAGTATCAGGATAACTCTAAACGAGAACCTCATAATTTCAGTGTTGTTTTAGGATGAATTAAAGAAAAAAAAACTCCCATTATAATACATTTAAAAGAAATTGATAAAGTAGAATATTATTAGTAAAACCATTCAAATACAAATACAAAAACATTTTCCGAATTAAACTGATATGATATATTTTTTTTAATTCCATTGGAGTTAAGAGGTATACTAATTGGAGTGATGATATGGATGTAGGATGCTAAAGTCGTTCAAGCCCTTTTTGTCATTTTTTCCGTGTTATGTTTAACCTCATAATTCGGGCGAGGTGAACTTTTGTTGAAACTGCGATCTTGGGATTCACTTATTTTTCCGCGGAGTAAATTGCGGATCTCCTCGGGGGAGTCATCTTCGCGGTCTTTGATTATTTACATTGATTGGTATGGCATCAGGGTCTCGGAATTTTTTTTCCTTTTGGATACTGGCAACCTTCTGAAGAATACTTGAAGAAAATTAGGTTTTTTTTCTATGTTTGTATGTGACAATATTGATTGAAATTACTCGATGAAAGGGACGATATGGACGATGAGGGCATTTTGCTAAACCTACTGGGAATGAAGTGCTTTCAGAGGAACGCTTTATTGAAGAAGCTGCACGCAGATCAAATTTCAAGTTGGCTTGCCTTGATAAGAGGCACCGTTTATAAACTCTTTAATATTTACTAGGCTTTCTTTCGACCTTTTACCACATTTGATGCAGAAGGGTTTTACCACAAATTCTCCTTGAGAATATCAAATTTTGACATTGTTTTTGTCTTTTGGGGTTTCTATAATAATTATTAAATTTTTTTGTAATCTGGGAGATATCCTTTTGATTCCTTACTACGGTCTTTTGGGTGGAAACCAGTAAATATATTAAGGGCGTTCGGGCTCACTTTCTTATGGAGAATTAAATTATGTACCAAATGTGTATGCACGGTTGCCTATCCGTATTCCCTTTGCTTTAAGATCAGGTAAAACAGGATTTGTGCCTTACGTTCGAATATTCCCGATGATTATCTGCAACAGTTTCTTGGACAGTAACTGCTCTTCTTCAATAAGTTTCTCGTTCTCTTGTCTTACTATCCTACGTTGTTGAAAAGGAGCACGAATCCTAAGTTAGTGATTTTAATGCTTGTGAACTAATTTCTTGCCTCTCTAATCTGGTAACGATTTCGGACCAAGTTTATTTTTGATTCAAGATTATCAACGAGACTTTTGAAATAATGTGCAGCACAATGATTGTTTTGGGTCTTGGATCTTAATTTGCTGTAAAAATTTAGCAGTTTTTGATAAAAGACACACACCGAGTTAGGCTTACCGTAAATGTAAGTCCATAACGCGTATAAATTCTCCCGTTTAATATCACACCTACGCTACGTCTGGAATCATTTATCAAATTGTATTATTAGAATCACGATCCGGTTGGCGCGAGGCAGACGCATAAACGATAAACGGGACGGGACGTGACCATTAAATTACCGAATACGTAATCGCGCGGTGCCCTCTCCGGAGGGGTGCGGCGCGGCGCGGCGCTCGAATGCGGAGCAGATATTTTGCATAGGGGATAGGGACACTTAATTATACATCTGCCCGCCTGTCGACGAATGGATGATACACTTGCATAATTGGGTCTATTCAATTTGTAGCTGAACATGATGAATGTTACGAGTGAATACGACGGCATCGCTTAAATGGATTTCCTTCCGATTGATGCTATCTGCCTCCAATTTACGCATTCCTCGTTACGTCGATCTCAATCTTAATGAATTAACTGGATATTTATTGCTTACCGTGACAGGACAGTCGTGCATGCACGCAATCATTATTTCCGCACGTAGTATCCCGTGACATAATCCATAAATAAACCCAGGAGGTTTTAAACGATGTCTGGGATCTAAAGGTTCTTTCTACAAAACAGTTTTCTAAAATCATCATTTCATCCAACTATCCTTTCCCTCCTTCCTGAAACTTAAGGATACCACGTCCCCCACAAATGGATGACAGTTGTACCCCCCTAATAGTTTACTTGTTTGCTTTGTAGAATTTTGTCATAATGTGAAATAATTGTGCATCAGTGTCCTTCTTTATTTTTGGATAAAAAATTCCGAAATTTGAAAAACAGAGATGACTTAATTTTCGTGAATTAGAAACCGTGCGTTTTAACAACATTACGCGATATTAAATATTTGCGGTAATTTACATTGAAAATTTGGGTCAGCTTCGTCAGTGTAAACAATCCGACGAGGCCCCGGGGCGTACTCCCTACATCAACCTGATGGAGTTTGTCGTCGGATAAGTTTCGACGCGTTCTTTCCCGGGAGATTGCGAAGATGAAGCGAGTGGGGCCTTTTGGGTTCAATTGCCGCGTGCACTTGGGTGTTGGCCCGGCAATGCGCACGTAGCATTGCTGCCGGCGCGGACGTGTACACATGACTTCTTTATCAACACAGCTGGCACTTGCCCACGCCTGTCGAATCGACGAAAGTTCGTCGCCGCCGCCGCCGCCGCCGCGCCCGATGTTTGCTCTCTTGCCCGTTCCCCCCCTAGCGGCGGCCCACTTTGATGATGCGCTTCTTTTCAACAGTGAAGGGCATTGAAATGAAAAAGTGTCGGCGCTCTCTGCCCGGCTTGTTGTCTTTTTACAACAGCGCTCGGATTTATTGCGCGACGTTTCCTGTCTCTTTTTTTTTGCCAGAACACCTTCGTCTGTATAAATAGAACCTCTTTGCAAATTTAGATAAATTATGAGCGCGGAGATATTTCACGTTTCATTTGCACGTTTGCGAATTGAATTTCATATTTCTTTGTAAGACACACATTCAAAAATGATTCCAAAAATAAATTGAAAATTTGCTGTAAGACAGAATCAGGTTAGAACCAGTTACGTACTTGTATGGAAAATCTGTGAAGATAAATTAACAAGTTTCAGGTAAGGCAAATCAGAATTATAATAATACTGGGTTTTTCTGATTTTCAAGAACGTTGTATTGTGCCCCAAAATTATCCCTTTTAAAGTTAACAACGTTTTTTATTTCAGGAACAATTACGCAGTTATTCGAAACACTGATTTGTTTTAATCTTGTCCTGATTTGAAGTCTGAATATTCTCGGCTTTGTGTTCTTATGTTAGATATTCATTTTTAAGCAAAAATATAATGCCTTTAGAATTAAAGAATTATAAACGTTTGCCTGCAATGTGAGTTTTATCTACGTTCACCCAGATGGTTTAAGATGTTGGGATCCTCTTGAGATTATATAAACACAGTTTCGGGCAACACAGGTTTGCTTTGGGAATCGAAACAGTTGAGTTTACGATACGTAATCAATAGGCGCACTAATAAGAGTTTGCGGTGTTAATTAATATGATAGAAAGGTGCGGAAAATAATTAATTAATACGCGCATATAAAGTTAGCCAACTTGGAACTTGCAACTTGTACTCGCAACTCGCGTTAGTTGTATAGTACGCGTGTAATATATTCCTAGGATCCTAGGATTCCTGGCGTGCGTATACAGGGTGTGTTGTGTGTTCTGAAAGGATTGTGCACTACGCCCAGAGAACCAGGAATGCAGTATTCTAGAGATAAGTTATAAATTGTAGTTAATGCATGATATGTAGAGAATTAGCTTGAAGTATTTCTTGCATGGTACGAATGAGCGATTTCCCTGGGTTAGGCTCGGCAAAGCGTGGCAAGTGCTGCATTACTAGATCGCTGACTAGGAGGTTGGCTGGGGTGGCCATGCTGACGTAGGGTTTGTGACGTCAGTTTGCTGGACATATTGTTTGTTCGTTAAACAGTATGGTGGTGGCCATTCCTGAAGGGAAATCGTACTAACAAGAGTAAAAGCGCAGCCGAGGGTGAACGACGTACTGTTCACGATCCCATGAGTGACCCCTTAGGGCCCCTATGTAGAGGATAGTAAGCCCCCCTAAGGTTATTATGTAATTGTCACCATCCCTACGTGCCGGGTGTGAAGGGGCGTCCATGGTAAGGACGTCGCGTCGGTCACCTGTGAGATGCGGGTTGATGGGCGTCACCTGTGAGATGCGGGTGACGCCGGAATAAGTCACCTTGGCGGAAGAGTGAATTGGTGGTAGAGAATCAACGGGTCGGATATGACAAAGACGTAGGGTCGAGTATGTTTGCATGTCATTCTGTCAACACATATCTGTGCTGCATGTGGTTTGTGTTTCTGGAAATAACATTTCAGAGCAATAGTTTATGAAATAGCAACAGATATGATACTGAAGGCCCAAGGTTGGACATCATCAGGAGCGATGATGGAGGCACTAGGTTGAGTTGTGAATTGACCAAGGAGTTGAGCAAGTGCAGACCGTTGGGGTCAGGGGACTGGGGTCCCCGGTGAGTAAATAACTGTTGTCTCTTGCAAATGATTGTAAACACATGTTATTGTTGCATGAACGCATCATGTCAATGGGAGGTGATGGTAAGGAACGGTACCCAGTAGCCAAAGGAAATGGTGAGCGTTTTGATTACTTAAATTTATATATACGCATTACCACATTTTAATAATACTGAAAAAAAAAATATTGGTAATTTCGGCCGGCCTTACACTTACAATATTTGAATTATTTTTATAACAATGACAGTTACGACATAAAGAAAAAGAGTTTAACTCGTGCATTTATTGAAAATGGACGTAAATAAATTAGAGCATACTATTGCAGTTCTACATATATTATTAGTAAGACGAATCCGATAGTAGAGTGGGAAGTTATTGAATAAATAATTCAAATATTGACCCTTGACCGACCAATTACAAACACTTCGTAGGCGAAGACGCGATCGCTACGTTTTAACGCAAACCCGACACCTCTTTTTTTTAATTTGCTAATGAGTTAATTATGTAGAAGCTTTTATTGTGTTTATTTATTAAGCTAATGAACTGACTGCGCGGGTATTTTGCTTACCCCCAAGTCCGATTGCTCCGGAGATAATCAATAACCGATAACGTGTTTTGATTACCCGCGTTATTGAAACATTTGTGGAAGGAAGTTCTTCGGAAAAAAATCCCCTTTTAAATGATAAAGTTCATTTAGCTTCTTTTAACATGAACTCTTTCTAAATTCGGATTAACTCACGGCAGTTTCAGTTCCTACAATTTCTCAGAAAATTCTTTATATGCAACTACGAGGAAAACACTAGAGGATTGACAGAGAGAAGTCATGACTCTAGAAACAGGAAAAGTCACGTCAACTCAACCACTTCGCACAATTATGTTCCCCTCGTCGATATATCGCTGAGATAAAAACACTGATGCCTTTCTTATCAGGACGCAGGACGATTTTTTTAGACACCTGTAATTGGTGCCTCACTCCTGTATCTTTCAATTCTTGATCTTTTTAGTCAAAATAAATCCAAAATTTTTGTATTTTGAAAATTTTAGTCAGAGGATTCTTTATGAGAGGGTTTGCGTAATTTATGTCTGAATTAAATGCACTCTCGGCATGCCCGTGTCAGTATCTTTTGGCCAGTCACGATAGCATTGTAGACGCTACAACAGCTGCGGCCGATCGAACGAGAAGAGATAATGACGCTATTGTCTGCACAAGTGATGGAAATATTGATATTATACATCAAAACGTTTCGTCCGTCAGCGAATCTGTTATATTCGCAACGAGAGATTGTTATTTTAATAAATTTCCAGCCTCGCATCCAAAACATGACCTTGCCGAATTTCATTCTGACACCTTGATTATGTCTGCCATAAAAAAACAGAAGAATTTTATTGAGTAATCTTTATCCTTAAACAACAGTAAGTTCTAAAAGAATTCTATATTCCTACGCTTTTTACAAAAACAAATTAAGTGTAAGAATACTTAATACCTTTCACGTTTGAATTTTCAAATTCGCTGTGATATATTTGTCCTCTTGGGAATTTATTTTGAATTACGTATCACACCATGCGAAATCGAATAACAAGGTGTTTATCAAAATAAGGTCCACAATATACCAGTGAAGTCAGGACATATGATAAAGAGGATTATTTGGATTTAAAAATAGCATATCGGGAGAAGGGGGGACGTTCTCGTAAATATCAGTTAAAGGATGCGGAAAAAAATGACGAATCAACAACATACATTCAAGGATACTGAGCAAACGATCATTTTTTTTCACTTCCAAATCATATGTTACGACGTTACGACTAATGAGAATGGTTTCGATCTTTTAGCGTTATAAAAAAGATGTTGTTTTGGAAGACGAGGGAAAAGGAAAATATCGACTAACGAACGCCGGATTAACTTTAACAAACGTTTGTTTATTTCGAAAATAAAATATTCCGTTGCGTATTTTCGGTCTTGGGAAGTAAACAAATCGAAATTTTTAAATATGAGAACGTAAGAAATAATTTCCGTGCAAGTTATTTCGTGCCTTCGAAACGATCGCGGAATGCATCGCGCGGTAAAAAGCAAGTCGATAACGAAGTTGCGACATATTTCTCTTGAGTCGACAGGATACGACGCTCTTATCGGCGTCGGGACGGCCGACCCTCGCTCTGCCGAGCGCCCCCTCCTCCCGTCCGACCCTCGGCATCGCGTGGCCACGTTGATGAGTTCCGGACGTGCGGCTTCTATGCGACCGCACACGGAGCTATATTAACGAGCGAGCCGGACCCCGAGCCCCCGCATTTCACGAGAGACGCCAGAAATTTTATATTAGTTTCATTACATATTTCATGGCGTATGACACGCGCGGCGCGTTCACATCAAAACACCTGGCGTCAAACTTAATAGTTTTCGCGCCAGCGCCCCCTCTCGTTTGTTCTTTATTAATATGTATGCGCGCTGCCGTGAGGCCCACCTTTGTCGGTTTGGAAGGAATTCGTGAAATCTGATTCATGACGGTGACGGTAGCCGACCATAAATTTTAATAACTTTGATATGCAAATCAGGTTTCTCGCGTTTTGCGCGTCGCGTATTGTTCGCATTTGCCTGCACGCGTGATTAAAGCTATCACACTTAATTGACACACGGAAAACTTTGATAACTAAAACATCTTGAACATAATAATTTTGACGTTTTTATTATACACAGGGCCGCACGTAGGCCCTCTAAACCTATTTTCACAAATGACGATGAAGCTTGGGTACATTTTTGGGATCCAGAGACAAAACAAGAATCTATGCAATGGATGCATCACCGAAAGCAAACTTGAACAAAAACGAAACTGCTGTCTTGCACAACATTTGCAAGGCGCATAAAGCAAGAAAAGTTAAAAAATTTATCGGGAACTGGACCATCCTCCATAGAGTCCAAATCTGGCACCCCCAGCTATTAGGCACCTATTTCGGCAACTTAAAAAGAACTTGCGAGGAAGACGACTTTCTTCAGATCAGGATCTAAAAGACGTTGTAGACAGTGTTTTTGCGGAGCTTCCAAAAGAATTCTTTTCAAAAGAATATGTTTAAAGTACCCCCTCTTTTGTTCTTCATGGCTAAGTACATAGATAATTTTTGAATTTCCCCTCGTATTTCAAAGCTTTCGGGACATTTCAGGGTTGCTATTTTACGTCTTCACCTTTTCGTCATCCTTCAGGATTGTTGGTAGAGTCGGCGGTGTTGTAATCCACTATAATAACTACTCGTAAGACAATTTGGGGGGCGATAAGTTCAAGAGGGTGAAAAGCTGAGAGCCTCAAAAATGGATAAGTGGATTCATGCCATTATATGAGCAAATGGTGTTACACACAAACAAAGAAAATCGCAATCGTGATATCAGTTAAAAAATTAAATATTGAAAAAAAGTAATAAACAAAAAATATATTAATTTGTTTTAAAAGTTTCATGAGACTGTTATGATCAAAATATAATAGGAGTATTTAAAATGAGATCAGCCATCATTTGAGAGAAGAATCAGGAAGAAATGCAATGTAGTGAAGTTAGTACGAGTATAATATAGTTAGTAGTTGAAGTTAATTACAACTAACTTCACTACATTGCTTTTGACATTACTATTCCTGCTTCTTCTCTCCAATGATGATTGATTTCGTCTTAAATATTATATTTTGACGATAGTAGCCTGGAAGTAAGTACCTTTATTTACATCTTAACAAATTTATCTAATTATGGACAATCAACAAGATCAAAAAGTATATTATACAGAGTTGGACAAAAGAACTTACAGTATATTATTTTTGATATTTTAAATATATTAGAGTAAAATTTATGGAAAAATTCTGCTTATAGATGTAGGCTGAGAGATATAAGAAGTCCACGATCAGATTCAGAACTCGTCCCGGGAGGCGGATACTCTGTTTTACACGCAGCCCTCTCTCCACTCTGTTTTACTTGTTTGTAAGATAAAAATTCCAGGTAAACGTATTCTTCGAATTCTTAAGAATAGTGCCGGGAGACTTAATTCGATCGTGGACTTCTTATATCTCTCAGCCTATGTATATCTTTTAGCTCGTTTGGCTTTTACTTAGCTCTCAAAACAAAAGCGCGCAACAGTTATGTAAATTTTACATTCTCCTAAGTCGGCATTATTTCGTTTTGTCCACAAATTTCTGGTATTATTCATAATTGCATGTAATTCGTTGTCCGTTGTTAAAGTAATTTTGATTCGGACAGCTTTTAAGGTGCTTTTGACTAACCGACAGTTGTTAATATGGTTTTGACAACTTAGAACACTTTTTGACGACCGTCACAGCAAACACTGATTATAAAGTATTCTACAAGATCTTGAAAAAGCCGTCAACTCTTGGAACGAAACGTTGACTAGATTACAGTTCCTTGCAAAACTGTCAACTAATGAAACGTCGATTTAAATCATTAAACTGACAACATCAGATTGATCACCATCAGTTTCCTATAGAACCAGCTTTAGTAATTTAGTCTAATAGAGGGTGGTAGGCGAGACGGGGAGAATGTGAGCCATAATATATTTTGAAAAGTGTATTCTCTCAACAATTTTATGCTGATTCGTGTAGGGACAAACCATTAAAATGGCGTAACTATATCATTCCTATCACTAACAGAAATTATAATATGTTCATTTAAAATAAAAATGGAACTGGCTCTTATTCCCCACACGTTGGGGTAATGAGAACATGAAAGCATTTTAGGTATGAAAATTAGAAAAAGCATGAATGAACGAGAAACCAATTATTAGAAACATAAAATATATTAACAATTTAGCAATATGAAATCAAAACATTGTCCAAAAAATAATATCTGACTACTTACTTGCTCGGTAAAAAATTACGAAAAATAACAACACAAGTCTTAATATGAAACAAGTACTCACTGTTATTATTTTTTGGGATAAGTGGATATTCCATCCGTCCTAAGCGGGAAGGGGTACCGCTTCACCAAATTTCAATTTTTTTCGTTTGTTAGTTATACCTAAACCAGGCTGGCTCTTACCCCACGCTTCCCTAAGGGTGTACTTTGAGAAAAAGTTTCAGAGTATATTTTCTTTCTTGAAAAGTAACCGCGTTATCGAATAGTCTTTATTGTTTTTAAATAAAGATAAATTAAGAGCAGAGAAACATTGTGAAAATGAGAGAAAAGAATATGAGCACAAAATAGATTATAAAGTGGAAGCCACAACCTAAATTAAGATTTAATTAAGGATTTAAAAAGTATAGAATGGAAAAAGGAGATTGACAAAAGAAGAAATATAATATAGCAACTTGTAAAAGGCAAACAAGTGAAGGGAGAGTGAAACAACACCAAAAATACTTTTCCCATTCGAATCTTTTTTGGATCCTCTTTTCAGTGAAATTCTAAAGACCAAACTGTAAGGCGCCGTCCCATTGTCAAAAATTTTAGGACCTGAATGGGGTATCGGAAGAGACCGTTCTCGTGCGATTCGACTTTTGTGAAATGTGACCGCGTAACCGACGCGCGTGTCAAATCTCGACGGTATTCGAGCGAAAGCAGCGCTTTATTCCCGGAATCGTTCCGGCGATATTGAAAGGATGGGAACTCGAGTGAACAAGCGACGTCGCCATTAGACAGCGCCGGCGGTGCTGGTGGCGAGGTGGATTGTTCTATTTACGGACGAGTTCCAACCACATCGGGGAGAACGCTCGGGGAAGCTCAGGTGAGCAATATATTCGCTGGCTGGTTGGATGATTTCGAAGCCAGACACATGCGGAAGCGGCTTGATAATGCTTCGGGGAGGTATAAGTTTGATTGGTCGCATGGAATTAATTGAATATGCATCGGTGGATGCACCTGTATGCAATCGACGCGATGTAATGTTATAATTACGTACTCGCAGTTTGATTCGATGGAATAACCTCTTTTTTTAATGAACTCCAAACCTCTATGATATTCGTGCAATATGGAATATACATTTCGATCCCAAGAAATTTGTTGTTTTGATGACCCTTCTAGAAGGAACAAATTTACGACTTAATCCTTCCGGAATCGAAATAACGAGTCCCCCAGCGCCATCTTTCTTTCGGCTGTAAGCGCATGTAAGTAACGGGTATCCTGTTAATGCTTGGGGAGCAGAGGTGATTAACATCTTGCAACAAGTAGTTAATAAATCAAGAGGATATCATCGCCCTCGTCTACTTACCGAGTTAGTTCTGCGACTACCGAACTTCCAGAATGTATTATAAGTCGCAGGCGCGTTGCTCACTTCCTGCGAGAAGAGAATATTAAGCAATTTTCGCCGTGATTGCGATCGACTACGACGACGCGTAGCTCTGTGATCTCAACTCCGATGATGTTAGTTTTCGTTACGAAACGCGTTCCGCGAATAAAATTTTATTAGTTCCTCCCTCGCAAATTTGAGGCCGCTCTTAAATAGGTCTGTTGCACATGTGCTTTATGAAGTTATCATGGCGTGTACAATCTGCGGCTTAGTCTAATTCTATGTATTTTATGTACAATTTAAATTAGTTGCAAACTTATTTTATGTAGATCGGCGAGCGGTAAGGGCCATGCTTG
The DNA here is from genome assembly GCA_958336345.1 of Dorcus parallelipipedus. NCBI lineage: Eukaryota > Metazoa > Arthropoda > Insecta > Coleoptera > Lucanidae > Dorcus > Dorcus parallelipipedus. The sequence continues at coordinate 39,456,219 of OY284477.1, forward strand.
CAAATTAGAAAAGAATTCGAACTCCCTATGAATCTAGTAACAGGTTTTACGGTTTATTAAGAAAAGATTCCAAAATTGAAACGTTGCACAAGTGCAAAAGTTATGCGAATTTCACTACTCCTTTGTTTGCAACTAACGGTAGCGTGAATTAGCACGAGCATGTCACGTCGTGTCTTCTGTATTCGGTATTGCGGCGGTATTTTTTATGGATTAGTCATCATTTGTCAAGCGGTTTTCTAACAGCTGACAAATTAACACCGGCGCGCGATGCGATGATGCGGCGCCTGCCGACGCAATAACCCCGCGAAATGAGCCAGTAATTAGCGGGCCACTCGGCGTTAAATCTGATAATTTATAGAGGGGATCACAAAACATGTCAATGTGTTAACACGCCGCTTCATGTTGAACACTATTATGAATATTGATTAAAGGCCCGCCGTAAAACTTGCTGGTGTATAATTAATTTTAATTTGGTGTAGCGCCGTCGAGCGCTAAACAACGCAGAAATTGATTTGGAATACCAATTGTATATGTGGTGATATCAGCAGACAATTATAGGCTTTCCTACTAATTAGCAAAAGGCAAGGATCGACCTACCATATAACCAAAATGAAGTGATGCCGAGGATAGAATCAACACTACCTTCGTTTCTATGCTAAGAGGCAGTTAGAATGTTAAATATCAATATTTAAAGTTGGTTCTTGTCCGATGGAATTTATATCACAAAATCTTTTAACCGGACACTAAATCTCGCACTATACACTTAACGTTTCACCGTCGTTCGACAGCTTCGTCAGTTTGGATTATTTCGAATACTATTAGACGCGACTGAAATCATATCAGTGGACAGGTTACAATAAAAATACATTTACACGATCTTTATCGCACGATCTCAATCGAGCCGACTGTGGTCGGCCCGATCCGGTGGACATGCGGCCTTAACCTCTCCTTTTAACATATCAGTCGATTCCGAAGGCTCATATGTTACTTTAAATTATATTTAACCTTTTTCCTTCACGACTAGACAATTTCACAGGTGTAGGTCCCACTTACATAAGGTGGGATTGATTTTCGAACCAACTCTCATGGTGATTACACCTTAAACATTCTACTGCGTAGAAAATTAATCTTCCCTCTCTATACCGCATATAAATTTTTTGATTTGGAGGAAAAACCTTGTGGTTTGCTTTAGGCACTAAAATTGCTCGACATGTTTCATGTTTTCAGCAATCCTCTTGAATTTTTAAAAAATCAAATCTGCTGAGTATATCAGAGAACCGTTCGGGTTGTGGTTCTCCCAAAAATTATTAAAGAGGGTCCGGTGTAGAAACGAACAATTTATATTTCACGATCTACGTTGAATGATCTCAATTCCTAATATTCGACCGATCAATCGCGTTAGCGAGGTGAATCTCGGCACATGTTATATTAAGCTTTGCTCCGGCGCGGCGCAACGAAAACGATCTCCAGACTTCGAGGACCCGCGGCGGCGTCTCGAACTAATGAAATAAGGCCCGAGACGCCAACGACAGGTTTCTATGTGGGGACGGCAGAGATTGCTTGCTTGTGCTCGCCCGGTCCTGTGATGTACTCGAGTGTATTTGCCTAGCCCCGAACTTCGACACCTCCGGAATCACAATCCGGACGCGATATTTTATTTAGAGGGCGCGTCATCCGACTTCCGATATGAGCCGCGTCGGTTCGTGTAACCTGTCATAATTGTGTTCGGATACCGTTCTAGTCTGATGGCTTCTATTGTTCTCACTTTCGCAATCTGGCTTTCCTTTTGTTTGTTTCTCCACACCGTCAAGTGTCAGGCGGGAGGAAATCGTAAATAAGTTTCTCTACCTTTGATTTTTCATTGGAATTCTATGGTTTTTAAACGATTACTATAAAATTTAATTACTCGTCATATAAAATACAGCAAAAGAAGTGACAATTCGTATACATAAACTAAAACTATTGAAAAGTGAGTTTGAATGTTTTGTACGAACCCATCTGCACGCTGTTGTTCAATGAATGAGTAGTAAATAATATAATAAACGTCATACTCCGCTTAAAAGCATCGTGTCTGTTTCAGGAAATACGCACATCGCGTTTTATCGACGTAAATTCCTTGTTATTATATTTTTCCGTATTTATCAATTAGCATTTTCAAATAAGGAAGTCTTCAGCGTTTCATTTTTGCATTTTGAAGTTGTGTATAGCATTGTGGAATTATCAAATAAAATCTTAAGCGGTGAGTTCTTTTTAATGAAGGTGAATCAATAACAAATTCATTTAATTACAATAGTCAAATAACTTGGTAACGAAAGGCAAATTTTTGTATATCAGCATTAATAACAAAGAGTTATGAAAATCTCTTGCATAATTCAAATATCATGCTAATAATACTTACAAAATTGCTAGCTCAATATTTGCACGTTTCAGGTGAACAGGAAGTGAGATGCTTCTAGTAAAAACGTTATTAAATTCTTGTAGAAGTCTTTCTGGCTCGTGGAAATAAAACGGCATTTAAATCTCTACTTTTAGGGTCAATTAGCCGGCTTCGGAGCTCGTAAACATTTAGTCGAATCTAAGCTCTTCCATTAAATAAATACCTTGGCCCGTTTTGTGCTTTCTCAATTAACTCTTGTAGACTGAAAGGGAACGTCGGGGAGTCTATCGTGTTGTCGTGCGAGCAAAATTCGCTGATTTCAAATGTTTGGAATTAAAGCTTTCTTTAGTCACATAGAGAGAGCCCGAGCAAACCTTTTTTTTCTTGCCTTGCGTACTAATTGGTTCATAGCAATTTACGACGAAAGGAAAGCCAATAGATGTTTTGATAAATCTTTCGAAATGTGAATTGAATGCTTTGTATGAAAAACTCAAACAAGTTGTACATCTTACAGTTAGTTAGCTTTAATTCCAAAAACGTTGGACAAGTACAAGCCGAAGGGGAATAGCTTCTCTTTTTTGCTAACCTTCAAATTCTTAACTCGTCAATCTGACATCTCGTACCAGGATCACATGAACATGTGGGGATGTACAAAATAAAAGCTTTTTTGTAATTCCTCTTTTTGTAGTTATTATTTTCTTCTCCTCCTCATCTATTTTCATTTTTGCCACAGGTCCTAACGATTCGTACCTGTGCAATTTCCCGATATCGGCAGGTTTCTTTTGACCTCTCTAAAAATTTATCCATAGAATTCATCGCTTCCAAATTGCCGCCAGTTTTACCTCTTCTCTAAGTCAATTTACATTTCAAATCCTAGTTACGTTCTGTACATCCTCATTTTAGTTATTTGAGACCTTGTTGGATATAAATTGTTTTGGTTGTTCCTTACGCTTTACTTCTTTAAAAATTTCACCTTGTTTCCCATCTTTTGTTTAAACAAAAGTTTGCCTCGTCTTTTCTATTCTTTTACATCTCCAAGGGTACTTTTTCTTTGCTGATGCAAAGTCACTGTCCTTTTCTTTTACTTTTGTAAATAATGGTTTAATTGGTCTTAATCATATTACGGTTATCCGCATAAACCATTACTTGATGTTTGCATTACCTTTGCAGTTCGAAGTGCACAGATACCCTTAATCCCTTTTTGATAAGTTTCTCTCCGAAACGACTCTGATTAATAACACGTTATAAATTTTTCCAAAAAAGAAGATATTTCAATGTGTTTTGCGAAGAACTTTTGTATTGTGTTGATTATAATTGCTTTCTGTTTACTATAATCAAGTTGTGAGAAAATGGATCCTTTTTCAACTCAACTTTGTTGAGTTCTAAGAGGTTTCATCTACATTTTTTTGCTATGAGGTTCTAGTGGAACGAAAAATGCTGTTTATTTTTGGCTAGCTTCAGTAGGTTTCTGTATGCTTGGTGTTGTTCAATGAAATTAGGTTTGCAATATTGGATTGGAAACAGATGGTTTGCACGTCGTTGCAAGAATCATTTACCGGCAATCAAATCCTGACACACATTTAAATACATCGACAAGTGAAACCTCATCTAAAACACGATCGCATGATTAATTCCCAGTCCGGATCCTCGCAAATTTCCCCGCCGCTTTCGATTGAGGAAGGCGAGGCACGGACGCGGAGGGTGAAGGGAAATATTTAATCGCAACGAGCGAGCGAGGTACCATCATTAATTTCCACCGTTAGGGCTCCACTGGTATAGCGTGATGACTGATTGATGCAGCCTCGCTCTCAGCGCTAATGATCCCGCTCGCAAACCGTCCGCCGCCGCTTTATCCTCCTCATTATTCCCGACCCATAAACCGGCTTCACGTGAAATCGCTCCGTCCTCCTCGCCGGCTGTAGGTCATGAGAGCCTCTCTTTCTGTCTCGCTGTGGTTTAGCCTCCGTGAGCCGCTAACGGCATACGCGGCCTGCTCTCGCCTGTGATCATAGCGGCGTCCCTATCTCATTAGCTTCTGGATGCAGGCTGCGGTCGTCCCACATCGCGTTTATCCTTTCCCAGAGACGCTCGTTTCAGTCAGACGCCTGCCGTTATTTCCGTCCTCTCTGAATTGCTCGCTCGGGCGTTCACGTACATTTTCTTCAAAAACATCCTAATTACTTTACACGAAACGAACTTAAAACTTCCTCTGATCGAACTGGAAGTAGAAATAAACAAGTCGTTTTAGATAGAAATCGGTTTCAATTAAAAAGCATGTTTACCAAAGATATACTATTAATAACTAACAATTGCAGGAAGGAGTAAACATACATATCTCAAAATCAATTCCCAATAAACCGAAAAAAAAAATTATTCAACCTCCTAATTCCATTATAATAACGAAATGAGCACAAAATACACTTCAAAAAGAAACTGATAATGCAGCCTATTCAAATAAGTATACAAAAGCATTTGCCAAATTGAACTGATATGGTAGTTTTTTTTTTATTCCTAAAAAAATTGTTATTTTGAAATTGCGAGGTTTACTAATTAGGTTGACGATATGTATATCTAAATACATAAATTATTTAGCATTATACCTTTCTTCTTTTCTTCTCTTGTGTTTAGTACTTACGCCTTTATACTTTTAAAGTAACGGAAAAAGCATTAAGTTGAATTAACCTATAAGTGTGAATGAAACATTTTTTTTAAGGGAACCAGAAGATAAATCGTCATTTTTCCAAAGTATTCAAATTCGCATATGCATGTTAACCACTAATTAATAAATGATTGTATTGATTGAATGATGACTAACATCACAAATTCGTTTGATTTAAACTGGAATTAGTTGATATACTAGTGGAACGCTATGTTTAGAGATGTGCGGTGTAGATACGAGTACTTTCTGCTAACTTTTATTACTGGCATCCGATACCAATACTGATAGTCTAAAATTAAATACAAATTTCCAGCTAGGTGCCTAATACTGCGATGATACTTTTTTATTTCGATGTTCTTAGAGATCATTTCATCACCTCAGGAAGTATTTAATATTAGTTGCGTACCTTTTACAAATGAACTGTTAGACTAATTGTAAGTGAGGTGAGTTTTTGCACATCTCCAACTATTTTCAATAGCAATCCTTCTTCTTCTGCTTTGCATGCTGCTTTTTGTCTAAGTCATTAAACAGCATAACCATCCATGGCCCTGGTGGGATTCTAAGCCGGCTATGTTAACCGCTAAGCCGCTAGACGGCCCTAAAGCAAACCTCGCATCACACTGAAGCTGTACTCAGCGTTGCCAACTCAGTGAAACGCAAATTTCTTTCGCCTCAGGTAAAATATCACTTTGTCAGTAAAAAATCCCTTCTTACATCAAGAAATCAAATTTTACACTGGTGTGCATCGAAAGTATCTGAATGTACATTAGCGCAGTCAATCGAAAACATATTTAGTTAATTTTTTTAAAGTTTTTGAATGAATATATCATCGTATTAAGTAATTTAACGTTCTCTTTGGTAACGTCTTAATCTTTGGTAGATTTTTCACAAGCGTTTGTAAAGAACTTTTAAAACGTAAATGGGATTTGGTTCTTTTTGTTTGCTTCGAACAGATCATTTTCTAAAAAAAATTTATTATATTTTGATGTTATCAGAAGTACCTACATATTAGAACTCCAGAAACCGGGAGAGAAATGTTTAGAATGAAAACGTCAACATAAACAGCGATTAACGTTATTGACAATTAACAGTAATACAGCACAAAAAATTCGTTTCACAGTAATACTGTTTGGTGTATACTGTAAACGTAATTGTGCCTTTACAGTGTCTGCTCAAAAAAAGAAATTATCTAATTGCACTAACACAGTAATAATACATTTTTATATTAAAATGAAAAAACAATCCTTTTGTAAAAACTCCCCCATAAAGGAATAAAATCCCTTAAGATGACTGCAGTGTTTACACTCTGAACTGCGATACACATCTCCCCCTCCCCCACTTACGTAAACGAACATTGACGATGTGACTATAGGCGCGCGACACATATTGTATATTGATTTCTGTTTAACAAATAATTGTGAGAAGTCTTGAATCTTGTTTCTAAATTGGAATACTGCATGGTAGAGAATGAAAATATTCTGTGAGTTCTCCTTTAATAGAATCTGAACGTCATTTTCACCTGTGGTGATTTTTACAATACCTAATATCAGAAACGCTGTCGTTTCATAAAAATGGAAAAGTAAGACATAAAACGATGCTGATTATTATCAGTATATACAAAAGATGCTGCAGAGGATATTGGCCAATATGTAGAAAACTATTCATTTTATTATTACTCGTAAAAAATGAATTATTCAATTCTATAATCGCGTGCGATCTAAATACGTACTTAATTTTCAACTGCAGCCTCTCTAACAGAAGGTACAACTGAATCAAAACCAAAAGAACAAGACTTCAATCATCTACATTAAAGAAAAAAGGCAAAAGCTGTTTATTATCAAAATAAAAGTTTACACAGAAAAGTAACCTGTGAGCAACTAAAAATCAGATTAAAGTCGGCGGTGCAAAGAAAATGTATGTCTGTGATTAACTGAATTCATTGATCTAATACATTCATGAACTGTCGCTAACGCTGCGTTAGTACAGACATACTTTTTCTTAGCACCGCCGACTCTAATCTGATTTTTAGTTGCTCACAGGTTAGTTCCATTATATCCTAATTTAACTCTGAACCTTCAAACTTTATTTAATTTCTATATACACTAGAGTTAGAGTAGAACGAAGTCAAGTGTTTTGAAAATGTAGAGAGAAGCATCTACAGGTTGTATAAAAAAAAAGTAAGCCGCAATTTACGTGTATGATATTATCTAATATCAGTGAACAAACAATCCAATATTAAATTTTGAAACGTCACTGAAACTTTAAAAAATTCAGATCTGTAAAAGCAGTGTGTCTAGAGGTGATTAAAAACCATATTTATTTACTGGGAATTATTCCTAAACATGAGGCTTAACCGACTTAACTCGAATCGATAAAAAGAGTGAACTATCGCCCTTTTAAAATTTGCCGATTTAATTTAGAAACGTTATAAATTGCGTTGTGGTATTTATTGATGATTTTTAGTGAAAAACAGTAAATCAAAGCCTGAATCTATTTACTAGCGCGCAACCTTTTGTTTCAGACAGATTAACATCACATTTGCCCGAACGGCGGTAATAAAAAAGGGTACAAGCTGTAAAGTAGGTTTTTTTTCCGGCCTCCCCCTTTTCGTCGTGTGCATTTCCTCTCTGCAAACGCCGGGGATGTAAAGTACGGCCCGGCATAATCTACCTCCGCCGTCACGTCCTCTACCACTTCACTTTCCATTCCGGGTGCGCCACTCCGCAAAATGCAAAATTTACGGTTGCAGCGCATCCCGAGGGGGTGTATAACACGGGGTGACATGTCGCAGGTGTTTACCGACTTCCACCGACCTGCGGCGACCCGTTCCGACTAGATGGCTCTAATCGCATTAGTGCGATCTCATTTTCAGCGCGCCTCTCGCGGTCGGGTAATTAGGCGAAATGGGGCGGGGTTGAAGAAGGGTTTCAGATCGGACGGACGGAATGGCGGGCGGGCGGGCGGGCGAGTTGGCGGAAAGTCGAACTCGTCCTGTACAGGTGAGAGACGGAGAGTGGGCAGCGGATATCCTGTAAGGTGCCGCCGGGCGTTTTTATACCTTTTTTTTTAACACGATTTAACGAGTGCGTCAAACGGTAAAAGTACCCCGGACGGATGTATCGCTTCTTTCATTGTTCTTGCTTATTAAGGCAAGACCGCGCGGTTTCGGTCGTAATTATTTGGCAGTACGTACGAGAAAACGTTAGAATAAAATGACACCTTAAATTTATTGAGGCGCATAAATACTGCTCCGCTATTTCCGTTTACCCGCATCCGCAATAATGTCACATAAACTCTGGAACGTGCCTAGGCGTCGACCTGAAAGCTGAGATTAATTTCGCTTCCGATTCACATTCTCAATGACAGATATTTTAAGTATACTTCATCGTCACGCACTGCGAAATTATTTTTCCAACTTGAATACTTAAAACCTCCGTAAAAGAGAAAGAAAACCAAACATGGGTCAATTTGGGTCATATTTGACCTGATACAACCCCAAGAATTTTCTCTCATTTAATGCCTCTGGAAACCCAAATAGAATTACGTATAATTTCTTATAGCAAATGTATTTTTCATTGAAAGGGTCGCACGTAAAGTAGCCTCAGAATATTATTCAGAAATACGGAAGAGGATGGTCCAAAATTAAAACGGTACACATAAATATTCGCAGAAACCACATGAAAGAAAGTTTGCGAAAGTCAAAGAAAAGGGGTGGCCGCGTCGCGCCGCCTGCGTACAAGCGAAATAAATATTAGAAATATCAAACTGGAAACAAAAGCGGTTGAATGCAAAGCAACCGGCATGAATATTCTAATGCGAAGAGCGGCGTTGTAACCGCACGTTACGAATTCACGTTTCGTGCAAAGGCAGCGAGCAAGGCCTCCTTGATCCCCCTTGTCAGCCGGCACCGGCGACGGCCTTTGTCTTCATAACGAGAGATGTAATCGAGGCATTTCGAGCGCGGCGAAAATCAAATGAGGAGGTGAAATCTTCTCCTTGATTTTCGTTACGGGTCCGTTCGCTTCTTCTCTCCGTGATGAACGGGACCGTATCGCGTTCCCCGGTTATGATTTACGCTCGCCGTGAATAATTGGACGAAAAACGGTGGAATAAAACGGGAGTATAGATTTTATTTCGGCGCGAGTCTCGGAATATACCCTCTCGCTGCGCTGAGCTTTAAAGAGTATGCTTTCAACCGGAGGGGGGTTCTTCTTCACTTCCACACGTTCTTTCTCTAAAACAATTCGGTTTGATTATGAAAGCTATTTTTAAATCGCAGAGTAATATAAGACATTAAGCGATTCCAAAAAGACCATCCCCAAAAATTTACAGAATTCAAATAGAATTCAATTGGTTGTTGAATTCTTTACTTTCTAAACTTCATTTGAAGAAATGCTTTACTAAGTCCTAATGACGATATTTCCTATATTACGTATTTCTAAATTTAAGGTATCCCAGTGGTGATACGTAATACATAATGCGATAACAACTTACCTACATATCTCAAGAATGTAAAATATTGAATAGTTTCAAAACATAATACTTTTTTAAAAAGAAAATCGTTTGAAGTGTGTACGAGATTCCGCGCTGTTTACCTGTGTCTGCAGGAACGTTTATTTTTGTCTTCTAAATGAAAGTGCATAGTAAATCGCAATCGTACATACATTCGCTCGATTCGCCTCGGATTTTAGAATACTCAGACTTGATAACTTTAAGCCATGCTTATTTCAAGTGCTTTACATCTACAACTAATGAGACCTTATAATCTGCTTTACTATTTATCTCGTTGTTGTGAATTTTGCGAGTCTACATAATACTGAATTTATGTACTATTTCTGTGCAGAGTACAAATTGTCGTTTCAATAAGTTAGAACCGTGAACCTTTCTGGATTAAAAAACAGATGGCATAAAAGTGGATGTAGGGCAAAGTATTCGCATTGAGTATACGTCAGTATATGTACCTCGTATTAAAATAGAAGAAATCAGGACATCATAAAAGGTTAATTAAATATATTTGTTTTAGTTGGGCCGAGTTGTTTGAAGTCTTGATGTTTTTGAAAATTATTAGTTTTCAACATATGAGTTGTTTGGTTAAAATGGAAATGAATCCAAGACGTATGAGTGTACATCCGGATCACACACGAATATTTATTTATAACGTATTAGTATGCACCGCGAAGTATGAGAGTAAATTGCGACCTCAAAGCGAAATAACAAATCGGCATACATTAAAGTGAATCATGGAAATTAAAGTTGTCTTAGGAACAATAGAAAATGTTATAGATTGAGTAATTATCCGGGGCGATGATGTTACGGCGCGCGGCTGGCTATTAACGCATAATTCGGGATGTGCGGCGCGATTAAATAAATTAATGAGATAGAACCGCGTGCGTCGGCGAAACGAGTAATTATTTTTGTGGGCGACTGTACCGACAAACCAGCCCGCACGTAGTTCGAAACAAACCGAGCGTCCCACCGGCCTAAACGTCGGCATCGCTTGGGACCGAAACACGTCGGCCGGAGGGCGGATGTGGATCGAACGGTGGAAGCGGCGTGCGGTAAAATTCACGCCGATGAGCGGGACAAGTTTATTGCTATCGGGACACACAATAGAGCCCCACACGAGATTAACAGCGCGCGGTGCCGATGACGTCACAAAGACGCGTCTAACGCCTGACTGACTGCATGCGTCACGGGGACAGGCCGCTTTCAAAGATAAGCAGCCAACTTGATGCAATCTAGGCGCGCGTACAGTGTGGACTCTCAAAGGGGAAACAGTGGGACGAGTTGTCGTGTTCCTGCTGTTACGCATCGCTTATGGTCAAACGTAGCTTGACACTTTCCTCTTGTTTCGCCGGACTCGTCCGCAGCTCTCCCTTTTTTTCTTCACGAGCCAGTGCTACTGAAGGACAGCTTGAGCGGCAATTAACGCTACGCTGATTATGCCCCGAGCTAAAGCCGGATTCACACCAAAACTCCGAACACGGTTTCCTTCATACTTGTCGGGAGCTTCGTACTCAAAGAAAATACGCTATAATACTAATGCTGCAGGGTTTCATAAAAGTCAATCAAAGTTAATCATTTGGTTAATAATAATCATTCCTACACCTTCAGCACATGTAACCATAGCAACGTTTACTTTTAACGGCTGATTAAATTTAATTAACGTTTATGAAATCCACCATGAGTGGTTTTGCAAAAGTGATTCTAGTAGATGCATAACTCATCTATGATAGATCCTCTAACAAAGGATTTGCCAAGTGACTCCAATCATATCTGGTCCATGTAAACTCTATACTGGAGACGTCTGGGACTGTATTCAGTGTACCCTCCCTGATAGGCAAGTGCAAGTTTAGGGTTTATACGAGTAATTAAAAAAAAGTTATATAAATATGCATTAATCCCTCGATTTTCAAGAATGTGCGTACGACTTCATTGTCTTAAACCAAAGTTGACCAAAGCTCGTGATGTACTTCATAAAAATAAAAGTTGATTTTCCTTCCGAAGACACACACTTGGGATTAATTGATCTTGGTTCGGACCTTCGTCCCTCCAAAATACTTCTGATTATTTAAGTGCATTTTAAATTGAACAAACATTCTATATAATGAAACGCTTAAAATCTCTGGATGTGTAAATTTTAGAAATTTCTCGCTTTTGAAGTTTCGTATTTTGGAGGAACCATGTCACAAGAGAAAATACATCAGTTGTTGAATGAAATATGGATAGCAAAAGAAAGGTCACGACGGTAATTATACTAGTACAGTCTAGTGCCAAACAAGGGCAATTTGTCAGTATGTAAAAACTACAGAGGAATTACTCTATTAGACACGGTATATAAGATCGTGACTGCGATCATAAAATGAAGATTAGAAGACTTCTCTGGGTGAGTACCAAAATGGCTCTACAATATCAGGTTCAACGATAGACCGGATTTTCACCATCAAACAAGTAATGATGACATGCAAGGAGTATGAAATACCTACTCGTGGACCTTAAAGCAGCATACGATTGAAAAGAGAGGGAAAAACTGCTCTATTTGAAGCGCTGAAATTTTTGAGGTTCCACACAGACTAGTAATGATTACACTAAAAGGGCATGGAAGTTAATTTAAAGCATTTGAGGTAACAGGGGATTATATACCTTATATTTAACATTGCATTAGAAGGAATTATTAGAAAGACCCGAAGTGGAACCTTAATAAATAAGAGTCCATCGATGTTTTTCGTATGCTGACAATGTCGCACTAATTGCAAGTAGTGAGAAGGAACTAAAGGCAGCAATAGGTCAGTTAGTGACAGCAGTAAAAAATATGGGATCGAGAATAAGCTCAGACGAAATCCAGTACATGCAAATAAAAAAAAAAAACAAGCACAGTCAAATTCGGAAGGTAAACATTTGAAAATGACATAAAATTGAGCTTTGAGAACGTAGATCACTCAATATCATATGTGAAAAAGAAAATGAGATGAAAAAGGATAGCTAAGACTAACAAATGCGCTGGTTCTTTCAACAGTAAACGCAAAAGATGGAGGACGCAAGTACAGTTTACAAAATGATTACAAACCCTCCATCAAGAACTACAAAATGCAATCACGCTTAAATACATGAAATATAAAATATTTGGAGGACAAAGTCATCTGAAGGATGGACGATGAACGATTTTGGACCATCTCTAACTGACGGATAACTACCATGGAAACAATTCATAAAAATCAATCAAACATTCATAAAAATCAAGTTATTCGCCGGATAACTTTAACGGGAAGATGGAAACACGGGTCCTCATTAAGGCTGGGACTTTTCTCAGAGTTGGTATTCGAATATTCAATTGAAATTTTATTCGAATATTCATTTGAAATTTTATTCGAATATTCGAATAATTCGAATAAATCGAATTAAATCGAATAATTCGAATTAATTCGAATAATTCTAATAAATCGAATTAATTCGAATAATTGAAATAAATCGAATAAAAATTCGAATAAATCGAATACTTGAATAATTTAAATAAACGAATGCTCGAATAATTCGAATATTTAAATAAGTATTCGAATAATGAAATGGAAATTGCCCTGTACGGGCAAAATTTACATTGTACTTTGTCACTTTCATTTTAAACTATTTTCAAACATCACTTCTGGACAATATTTTGCGAATAAATGATGTGAGAAATACTATAACGTATAGCTGCTGACCAGACTTCGTAAAAAAAGGGTCTACATTGTTGTGTCAAAGATTGCAGGCATATCTTCTTCTGAGTGGCGCAATACGATTCTATTAACTTTGTTTGTCGATAATGAAGGCAACTAGAAAAGTAGTTATAAAACATATTCGAAAAATCGGATTAAGTTAATATTCAAATGTTTGAATTTTTCAATTCACTGAATAATTAGAAAATTTGAATGATTTGAATTATTCGAATAATTTAAAAATCGAATTATTTGAATTATTCGAATTATTTGAAAATTCGAATTATTTGAATTATTCGAATAATTAAAAAATTCGAATTATTTGAATTATTAGAATTATTCGAATTATTTGAATTATTCGAATAATTCGAAAATTCGAATTATTAAATTTGAACGTATTCGAATAAAGAGTGCAAATGTATTCGAATATTCGAATTATTCGAATATGATTCCCAGCCTTAGTCCTCATTCAAAGAATCAACTTTAAGGCCCAATTTTACAATCGTCGGATAAGCACTATTATTGGTATAACCTGTGGTATAACGTGACGTAGGAGTGACGTAAATATGGAGGAACATTAAAGGATATTTGGCGTACAGTTATTCCGTCTTTATTCCACGATTGTAAAATTGGGCCTAACAGATATAATTAAATAAATTAAAGAGACTACAATGGTTGGAACAAACCGAATGAATGGAGGCAACCCGACTAGTAAAAGGAGTGACGTATATAAACCTAGAAGGGAGGAGGAAGTATGGATGGCCTAAGAGAAGGTGGTGGGAAGCTGTAATGCATGCCATTGAAGAAAAACAAATTAAGAATTGGAGAAAGAAGGCGCTGGACTGAGAGGCGTGGAAGAAGCTTACAAGTCAATAAGCATAAATGGCTTGGAATTTCGTGTAGATAACTACTTCAAGGCGATCTATATTCTTGCCTTGGCTATATTTTTTTTATGGTGTCGCCTGAGGTGGTATCAAGGAGAACAAGCATTTTAGAAGACTGTTGACGCTTCAAAATTCAGATAAGAAACTATGAAAGAAAATTTATACATTAAGGCCCGATTGTACAATCGACGGATAAGCATTATTCTTAGAATAACGTGACGTAGGTGTGATGTAGATATGAAGGAACGAACATTAAAGGATATTCGGCAAACACTTATTCCGTACTTTTTCCACGATTGTAAAACTGGGCATAAGTGAAGCTTGAACTTAAGACTTGTTTATGAATATAGGTGTTAAATAAGTTCAAAAAATTCGAATGTATGTCTAAATTGCGCTGTATCAAGTCCAAACGAAAGCTTGATCGATATAACCGAGAGGAACGAAGGAAGCAAAAACGAGTGTCGCGCACACTCTCAACCAAGAAGCTAAGGTAAAACTAACAAAAAAAAAATACCCAATGAGATACTAAACTCGAGTGTGTACGGCAGGTTACCGCAGGTTAAAGTTGGCGAAGAAACGCGACAAAACACAAGATAAATAGCCAGATGGTAACGGAGACAGTCGAACCTACCTGAGTCACCCGATGTTTGGGCCGTTGCTGCGATCGGAATCCCGTGTCAGCGGAGAAGGGGGTGGGTAAACAGCTTCGCACAGCTACCAAAATTGTAGAAAGGGCGCCACCTGTTGGTGACCGCAACAGCTGTGAATGTGGGGCTCCCCCAACAGGAGAGAAACCCCAACTTACCAGGAGGTTCAAGTCCAGAATAATTCGCCCCAGAGGGGGGGGAACCAAAAAAAGATAGATCCGTGAGTTCACGCAATAAATAAAAGCCGATGTTGAAATTAACCAACTTTAATTGGCAGGCCCACGACCAATACGGTACAGTGTGGTACGCCGTAGCGTAACTGAAAAGCCACAGAACTTTATTTGTGCAACAATGGGCACTGAAGGTGCAATACTTATACTTATACAAATTGACAGTTAACACGCGTAGGGCGTGAAAAGTTATTATACCGTTTGATTAGGATCCCAAGCGTACGTTTACAAAATAGGACTGAAAAGCAGTCGCAAAACGTAAACAAATAAATTACGCAACAAAAGAAATATAAATATAAATAAAATCTATAAAAAAAACTACGTAAACTAATCCAAAACGAATTAAACACCTTAAAAAAATTACAGGCAGTAACTGAACCGAGGTTAACAGCGTACAAGCGCTCGCCACTGTACATACAACGAGCAACAAAAGAAAAGTTCGGCCAAACTGTAAAACGCTAACCGAA
This sequence comes from Dorcus parallelipipedus, assembly GCA_958336345.1. Classification (NCBI taxonomy): domain Eukaryota; kingdom Metazoa; phylum Arthropoda; class Insecta; order Coleoptera; family Lucanidae; genus Dorcus; species Dorcus parallelipipedus. The sequence continues at coordinate 39,471,675 of OY284477.1, forward strand.
CGACGATGTTTCACGCAAGAACAGGGACGGTGCGAAATTCACACGTCGCGCAAACTTGTCTAGATGACTCCAAAAACATCCAACGTCGTGTCGAATGCCCGAATTGAAACCGTAGATCCAAAGAAAAAGGGTTATACGATACCAAACTTTATCTTCGCCGAAGAACCCGCCAAGCGATGTCCAGAAGCGGTCGAGCGTTCGAAGAACGTGGCGCAAAACACAAATCTTGTCGGCGTTGAAGATAAACCCAAGGAGTTGTCCGTGCAAGCAACCCTCGTCGGTGTGAACGAAACAAGCGCCTTCAGCAATGATAGGTCGCAAATTCGCCGGGTCTTGGCACACCCGCCACTAGTTGCTATACAACAGAACCAAAAAAAAACACACAGCGAAATCAGTAACACAAAAAAAAACGAAATCAAACAGAGAGAACTTACCTCGGTGTAAGCCACCGGGCTTTCCAAGCGTTCACGGAGGAAGGTGCCGAAATAAAACAAGCAACGTGGCAACGTCCCGTAACCAATCCAAAGCCAAAAAAAAAATGTCGGAAGCACACGTCTCTCTAACTTCCGTTAAAACATCGCAGACTCCAACAAATCCCTCACAAGGATGCGGCAAACACCAAAACACAGACCAAAGCCGCAGAGAATGCGTATGGGACGGAGAGCAGTAAAACCACTTGCAAGCACCAAAAATGTCGGTCACGCTTCAATCACCTTCACGGCTTCTCTCGCCAAAAACTCCACTGCGACGACGCACCCACAATGCCATGCGTTTCCTGTTGCCCACGTGAACTTCCAAACACGCGCGAAATTCAAACAAACACCAACACGCGGTCGCAGGAAAATGACTTGAAAAGACGCTAAACAGCCAGACACGTGAAAGGAAAAAAAACGACCGTAACACGAGAAGACTTTAAGCAACATGTATTCACTATTAACAAAAATATTTAGAATAAAAGTATTGTTCGGTTAACAGCAAGATAAGGGAAGAATTTCGCGAATTGGATAAACTCAATTTGAAACTATCCCGATGAGTGGCAGGAAAATATCTGAAACGAAGTGCTCAAAAGTGTCTCTTAATGCAAACACAATCGGAAGAAGAAATTGTCCTTTTAATAAAAGAAAGTCTGTGTAGATTGGAGGAAAATTGGGAACTTTTTTCCCAAGACGTCGGATTAGTATGACGGGAAAGTACAGTATGTACAGTTAGAATTAAAAGTAACGTCTCCTCAATAAAATGTAAATGCGTGGTCAAGAATCGATGGCCGTCAGAAATGATTCAACTGCAATTTAACTTTTCATTGGGGAGACATTGTGACTGTACAGACAGATCCTTTTTGTTCCTAACTTAACATGTAATCATAATCAGAAGATTACTAATCCTAATAAAATTAATTTAATTAATTAAAATAAGTACAACAATGTACACATGTATACTCACTGTTCAGATCAATGTCATTTTATGGGGGAACTGCGTCCATACTAGTTTTGCAAGGCATCTTATGTTTTGAAATATAAAAATTACATTTCTCTGGGAGCTAATTTTAATAAAAGAAGCATCTACCGTCTTAATTAATGCACTAAATCTTATCGTTTAGACACAACGAACTTTGACAAAGCTTCCTCTTCAATTTCATGCCATGAGGATATTTTCTTGAAATTCACAATCGATTAAATAAATTGTTATGTTCTGGTAAATGCAATAAAGACGATTATTATTATTATTATTATTATTAGCATAGCAAGAGATGTTACAATCTGAATTACTTATTTAATTTTCGGGGAGTGACTGCTTCAGTGTTTAAGCAGGTTTAATATTATAATCCAACTCCAATAATATTGGATGTTTTTGTACTTAATACTCGTGAAGTTGTAATATGTTAGATTTTCGAGTTCCGAGGCAACTATAAAAAAGCGGACATTAAAAAGCATCATGTTTCGATTTTAATTAAAAAATAATTACAAAGTAAAATCGACAAAATTAATCAGCATTACTGAATTTGCAATTCAGAGTTATTATACGCGGCACACATAAACGGGAACGGGAACCTGAAAACGTCATGAAATTCGGACATGTTTACCAGATAGGTTTGTTGTGCGCAAAACCAAACGCAAATAAATACTGCTGCATGTTGTTGTAACGGATGCGACAGAATATGCGAAAACATTTTATATTTTAATAACTCTTTAAACAACATGGTGGGCAGACAACAAGGAGAATTAAAACCGACTGGAAGGTAACGGTTAAATAAAGCGCTAATTAGGTACTTGAATATCATGACGTGTGAAAAATCGGCTCATCGATGAAGAGGGAGTATTGCATAAAGATGCATTCTATTCTAATTCTAATTTTAACTTTTTTTTTAACAAAAAATATGAGAAATGAATTATATTATTTAAACTTATTTAAAGTGCATCAAAAATCGAATGTATTCGAAAATTTTTGAAATAAATTACGTATGCGGAGTAGGCGGGACAAAATCTGTAACACTTACTAAGATTAACAAGGCGTAAAATAGCACAGGAGTGCAGCCGGTCAACTAAGCAACAACTGCGCAAATAATTGGGGCCAAGCAAATAGGTATCCTCAAAAGCCCAATTACGGCGCTACAATGACGAATGAGGAGGATGAGGCGGCGGAGGTTATAACTAGCCACCTCATGCCACCGCGCTCGCTCTTTTTCTTCCTTCCTGTCACACCTCCCTAGGGAAGAACGCTGACTGCGAGCGAACCCGCTCGAGCAGCCTTTGAGACAAAGGAAGGGGCGAATTTACCGCTCAGGATCTCGCATTAATATTCAACATGAAAAAATCTATTTCTCGCAGAACCCTAATCACACTTATCAGCCGCGTGCTATATTCAAATGAGACGGATTTTTATTAACGAAACACGTTCGTTCTAATTTTGCGTTAAGGCATTGTGCGGAAGCGCATTACTTTTAATGGCGGTGCTAACTCGCCGCCGCCGTGGGGGTGTTATGTTGCGAAACGGCGGCGGTGACACTTTGTTTAATCTCGACGACAAATGCAAAGAAGCGGAAATTATTCGACGCGATGTTTCCGCACCCCTCCCGGTAATGGCGTTGTACCCTGCGCAATAAACACAATAACCGCACGCCTAAATGCAGTCCGCCGACGGGGTGGACGAGAGGGCTGTTGGGGTGCGTACATATTGTCGCTCGGAAATACAATTACCCCGTGTGGCATACATCTGCTCGATCTGTGGATTGTCGTTCGTTATCGATCTGATTAACAAAAGGATACCATTTATACATGCATAATATAGATTCATCTCTAGATATGAATTGGCCGCCAATATTTAATATAAAAAAATCCACGATGATGAGAGTGTTGGTGATAAATAATTTCAGCCTTCCCTGACTTTCCTGTTAATTTGAAAGTTAAGAAAAATCCAATACTTCGAATTAAACGCTCTAATTTGAACCAGCGTGAATGCGCCCGGCAATATTCTTTCTTTTCGCGTTCCGATTTGCTCCCTCTCGGGCGAAATTAAAAAGTCCGCCCGCACGCTCTCAGCTCGTTACCGGGCAAAATGAAACGATGAAATTAGCGTCGCGACGAACGAGCGCGACGCCTAACAGATTTTTAAAGCCTACGAAAATGAAACGATCAGTGAATTTCGGAACGGGCGCGGCCACCTAACCGGACGACTCGTTGGGGGCAGGGCGGGCGAGCGATTAAATATAGACGCTCTGTACATTACTAGTGCGATAAAGAGCGGTCGCTGTCCGCGAATGAAGTATTTAAAACATGAATATTAAACGCGGACGACGGTCTGCACATTTCTCGACGGTAATCAGCGCCCGAAGGCTGCGAGCGAGCAAAAGCGTTCTCGGTTGACTTCATGCATTATTAAAACGACCGGTGACTTTACCCAATCTGAAACGCTGCGTACTACTTATTTTTAGCAGACCGCATCGCATTATGCACACCAAGAGATCTAATCATTTATATTTCACCGATCAATAATTATTTACTTCGTTAACTTTGTTTGCATCATCAATTTTTAATGACACTAACATGTACGACGAGAATATTCTATGAAATTATATAGAATATACTTACTAGACGCAATTAGACATGATTTGTAGTACATGTACTGCCTGCTTCACGGAAACTTAAAAAACCGCAGAGATAAAATAAATGATATAAAACGAAACCTTCACTTGATTACGGCTACTTCGCTCTATATTCTAGGCACAAGCTTCATATAAAAATCAAATGATTTAAGATACGGGCGACGAATAAAATGAAACATACGGTATCTTTACATATACAGTGTGAACTTGCGACGAGTGTAATTACATATTATATTGTTACGGTTATGGTTGCCCACGGTGAATTGAATACTAACGGTGGCAGCATTCAAGCGAGATAGAGAGCTGTTACGTCATCGCATACCCGCTTCTCCCTCTAATACAACTGTCAACTGTGACAGTTAATATTGGTTATAACTGTATAAAAGGAGGAGCGGGTATGCGATGACGTAACGGCTCACTATTTCGCTTGCCGAAATGCTGCCACCATTAGTATGGTTGCCTAGCCATAATCAGACATGGAACTAAATTGATTTATTATAAAATATAGTAGATTATGTTTCGCAAAGCTCTACACTGCTGTTTGTCTTTTAAGCCCGATTTTACAATCGTCGAATAAGTATTATTCTTAGAATAACGTGACGTAGGTGTGACGTATGTAGATATGGAACGTTAAAGGATATTCAGCGAACAGTTATTCCATCCTTATTCCACAATTGTAAAACTGAGCCTTACTGATCTATCTAATAATAAAAGTACTTTGCCATCATAGAGGTCAGAAGCAATGCACTTTTATGCAGTCCTACAACCGAGGGGATCCAATTGGTTAAGAAAAGGATTTAGAAATGGTTCGTTTGTTCAAAGCGTGCCATTTCTTCTCCTTATGTGTTCTATATTTGTGGATGCACCTTGAATCAAAGAAGAAACTTGTTCTGTTACAATTTGCAATGCTTCTATGTACTATTTATTTGCTTGTGCAACTGGGTATTACGAACTATGTCTTTAAGTGTGGTCGTTCACTGCCTCGCTTCATGCCTTCCAGTTTGTTTGAAGTTAACTAATGTTTCGGAAAAAGTCAAAACTTTTTATTTTTAAATTTTAATTTGATCGTTGTTTTAAAAATAATTTGTTTTTACTCTGTTTCAGGTGAGTTCTTTCATCCTACCAAACTTACCAACCTATATGAAAGACGTTGAATGTGAGTACTACAACAATTTCGAATTACCTACTCCTCACTCATGACGTCAATTTTTGATGAAACTTGATTTAGTTTTTTTTACAAACGTTGGTAAAGAAATGGGGAAACGTGAGCTGGGTTTTAATTAAAATTTTGAAATGAATTCGTAAATTATTTTGGATGACGCTTCCATCGTTATTTATTTGTACGAGCGATTAAAACAAGTTTTTTTTTTTGCTTGTAACAAATCAATTTACTTCGTAAAGTAAAACGCGTGCGTGTTTATGCCACTGGGTTTATAACTTCGATTTTGCAACCTCTGTACAATACTATACTCCAGTTCATTCTTTTATTATATTAATCGATCGATTGATAAGTTTAAGAGCTTTTATGTAGCTGTCTCCTTTTAGCTTTCGTGAAATAACTTTTGTCGTTTACAGTCGGAGGTCACGCTGTATTTTTAACTCAGATTGATCCAATTGGCATATTATAAAAAAATGAACCATAGTATTAGGCGATAGAAAAAAGGTCTTGAAACTTATTTAAAAAATTGTGTTGTCAACATCAGCGTCTTTGTTTTGGAGGCGTTCAACCAACGATAGCGATTATTTACGGTTATTCGTTGCGTTCGAGTGGCATATAATAAAAAATGAACCGTAGTATTATAGGATTGAAAAAAGTCTGTCAAAAAGATCTTAAAATTTATTTGAAAAATTGTCATCGGCATCTTTTATTGGATGCGTTCAACCATTGATAGCGATTATTTACCGTTGTTGTATTTTAATTTCTAATTAAAACAGATTAGATTTAGCAACTGAGTATGTCTAGATCCGTAAGCAAAACAAGATATTAGTACTAGCGAAAACGTAGCTTGTGGTTTTGATATGTATTGAACGTCATGATTGGAAGCGCACTTATATCGCTGCACGGCGAATTTTCGGGTTGAACGCAGACATAGCTTTCTATCACCATACATATCTGATAATTCCTGATTACGTTTGCAATGCAAATGCAAATTATCAATTTTGATTCAAGATATCACTCGGAAGTATCTAAATTTTTTGTATCCGCATCAAATATTTTTCATATTGTTGTTTTTAAGAAACATAACCTCAAACCTGTCAAACTTGACATTTCTAACGAAAAGCGCAAGTGGTACTGCCAACATACATTTTTTAGTTACTGAAGTTGAATGAATTTTTATTCGTTTGGTCTAAATTAGGAAAAATAGGAAAATCTATTATTATTATCATGCCCCAAATTAATTACTAAATATATTTTTTAATATAATAATGTGTTTGAAAAGTTCGTTGATTTGTCACCAATATTTTGTCATTAAAAACTTTTTTTTATTACTTGCACTTCTTAGAATGTGTAAATGTGTAGGTATTAAAATAGGAGACATTCTAAAATAGTTCTGACTTCCAGAAAAGTGAAGCACAATATTGTATACTCACTGTATACCTATTTTTCTTTTAAATTGTCTAGCAGCTGCTTAAAAATAATTATTGAAGGCCATATGAACATCTTTAAGATAAGCTCATGCTGGTATTGCTAGATACAGACTGATATCATGAAATATCTGCGTCATATTGTATTACAGATGTAATTAAATATCTCATTATGAAATCAACAACTTGTTCTCGTTGGTTTTTGTATCCGACATGTTGCTTTAGTAATTGCGTTTTCTTTTTGTAATTAATACTAAGCGATGAGATGTTGTAATTATTTCCCGCAGCTTCCAATCTAGGTCCCGCAGAAAATAATCAATTTCTCTTGATTTCTAAATTGCACGTCTTCGCTTGCCGTGCTGTTATTATTGTGTATCCGTTTCCGAGCAGGTGATTAATTAAGAGAAGCGACGGGAAAGAACCGAATCGTAATTAAAGGCCGCGATTTTCGCGCTCGAGCCGCCGCGAGGTGGCGCGCTTTCACGGGGATTCCCTTACAAATTGCGACGCTGAAATTTTTATGCGGTGCATAATGTATATCGTCTCGGGGTACGTCGCCGTGACTAGCGTTTCAAGTAACGAGTTGAGAACGTCTCCAAACTGCTACTAAAGTTGACAGATGACTTTTTGATGTGAGGAACTTGCGGCGAAGGAAACTCTCTCTTCTTATCTGAACTTGATCGCGTCGCTCCACTTGACTGCCTCGAGGGTAACGTTTTAGAGATGAGATAATCACCGTCCTAGTCGTCGGCGTCGTCGCCGTCGCCGTCGCCGTTCCGAATGAGTGCACGCCGAGAATCGGATAACAAGAGATTATTAATTAATTAAAATCGCCGACGACGTTAAATCTACAACGCCTTTTCTTTTTCTTCTTAATTTTCAAATTGTCCGTTTGCTTTTAAATGGATTTCATCAACCACCAATGATATAGATTTTCTTTATAACTAACGAGAATTTAAAGCAAAACATGCAAATCAAAACCATAAACAGTAATACTAAAAGAACAGTAAAAGTAAAGGAAAGATTAGCAATTGGAGAAGGAGAATTCAACAACACTAAAGCCAAAGGCATTTCAAAGGAGACAAAGAGTACAAATCTTCAAGAGTAAGAGAAAGACAAAAAAAAACGAAATGATTTGTATGAAGAATAATATCAGATAAAGTTCCAAAGATGCAATCAACAGGATCGAAAGTAGAAGATGGGATGAGCAAGTGAATCCAAAGAACGATGAGTAATAGAATCATTCTAAGCAAAGAAAGCATGGCTAAGAAGGACAAAAAAGAAGTTGAGAACCGCAGAGAAGTGACATGGGAGGAAAAGAAGTTTCAAGAAGAACAATATGGTATAATAAAAAATGATCTCTTACCACAGTTGTGGGTTGTGGTCAGACTACAATCTTTACTATACTTAATAGGCGATAGAGTGTTAAGAGTATTAAAAGTATTGAACAAGTAAGAATAGAAAACCAAAGAAATTACGTACTATGTTATTATAAGCTCGCACTAATAATTGCTTTGAACAAATAATGTCGAAAAAACTACATACAACCCAAGCCTAAAAGAGCAGGGGAAATAAATTTATCCTCAGTTTACCAGCTATGACATAAATGTGCAAACTTTACATTAACTAAAGAGCAAAGAGTGAGATTGTAGGCTATTTAAATGAAGTACAGATTTGTGAAAAGAATAAGAAATGTAACAAAATTTACTCAGAGAATAAATAAGTAAAAAAATTTGGGAATCCAAATAAAAAAAGTGGGAAGGAATAAATCATGTTGAAAAATATGAGAGGAGAGAGAAGTCCAATTCTATTCTAACTTTTGATTCTTTGAATCTAAGAGCGATGACAAGCATTTAAGATAAAGTCCTAAGTATTAAGAATTCGTCTATAGGTAAACATAAAGTATATCGATAGAATTTGGCAAAATGTAACAGTTTTAAATTTATTGTTAAGATAAAACTGCAGGTGACGTGGGTGAGATTTTTCAAAAAAAGAAAGTGCTGGGATTCGAAATGAGAAACGAATGCGTAAGGGAAAGATCAATCAATCACCGAAAGAGAAAAACAAATACTGAAAAGATGATTTGGATATTTAACAAGAAAGAAGGAGGAAAAATCGGAAAGTATTAGAAAACTAGCACGAATCGGGAACATTTCAAAAAGAGGTGCGTTGAAATAAAACACAAGACTAGGGGAATACCAATTGAAAGAAAACTAAAGAAAGAAACAAATGCACGAAATTCTTGAAAGACAATTCCTAGAAGTACACTGCTTCATCGGAAGAACTTATAACTGAAGGGGTTAGAACCATAAGGATCTAAGTGCAAACTTTTTATGACTTGACATAAGTGCTGAAAGGGGAGATGAAATACTAATTAATTTGATGGCATAACGAAACAATTGCTTTCACAACACGTAGAGCTACTTTATACTGTATGAACAATTTGTATAAATGTTTTAGCTCCGTGTCAGTTGAACAATTATGTCACGTAGATCATTGTGGTTCAATCCTGTTTTCCAAGGTGGATTATTGTTCATTTTTTACTCTCTCTAGTTTTTTAAAATTTTCTTGCTGTCTTCGTACATTCCTTCCTGTTTTCTGTCTTCTTTTCCAATTTGTTATTCCTAGCCTTTTAAACTCCCTTTCCTCCATCTGCCACTTACTTTTTCGTCCATTTTTATTTCCCTTATTACTCGGCTCTTCGGTCTCCTTCTATTCTAGCCATTACCTGCTCGTTACAATCGTTCAATATTTTCGCTTCGTCGTTGTTTCGTCACTTCCTTCCTATTATACCAGCTTTTTATCTCGTTTTGTTTTTTATATTGAAGTGTTCGCTTATGCAGTGTCGTATGTATTGGTCTTATTAACGTCTTGTAAACTTCCATTCGAGAAACGCTCTGCTGGCAATGTGTATTTTTTTGCTTGAATTACAACCCTTATAATTCTAACATCTTTGGATTTTGTCTCCAGTTTTATTTGGCACCTTTTCCAGTAATTTCCTTCTGATGTTATCGTTGCAAAACGTTTGTCTAACCGACAAACTTCGTTCTTCTCGTTTTTTCACTCATTTGGTTTTCAGTCCACGTCACTCTGAATTTTTTCTCCAGTTCTTTTTTTTATGATTCCATTTCTTTCGTTTGTCGTCACTACAAAATTATTTGCGTATGCGTCAAATTTCGCTCCTCTAATTTTTAATGTTTCGCCTTTTGACTACTTTTCTTAGGGCCAGTTGTTCAAACATTTCAACCATGGTTCACCTCTGAACTTGGTTCTATTACCATAGCATCATTTGTAAAAGCATATGCTGCTTTAATAATAGAACCAAGATCAGAGTTGAACGATGTTTGAGAAACTAGCCCTAAGAGCCAGTTGTTCAAACATCGTTCAACTTTGAACTTGGTTCTATGATTACGGTAACATATGCCTTTACAAATGTTGCCATGGTAGTAGAACCAAGTTGTTTGAGCAACTGGCCCTAAGTAGTTAGACTTTGTAATAGTAAGTTAAAAAGCATTAGGAATAGTGTTTCGTATCTCTGTTTATTTGGATAATAAAATTGGCTAGGATTACGCCGTTATGTGCTGTAAACAAATAGCATCGGACAGAGAGATGTCTCCTGAGGAACCAAATGATTTTTTTTATTCTGTTACTTATCTATCTGCGACTTTTGAAATTGTTTATCTGTTTGTGTGGGAATTTGCATAACTTTGCTGCAATCGAGGATATCACACTCGGATCGTCCTGCTTAAGAATTTCATATGCAGACAGATTACCTAGTTTAGAATTCCTTGGGAAAACAAAAATAAGAGTTACTCCGCGTTGTGAACACCATAAATTGCATTATAACAGAATCAGATTTTGGAAAATATTATCAACTTTTCCGTAGGAATTTATTTAATACATAATTGCGATTGATGATTAATCTTCATTTCATTTAATTTGTCCAATTTGTTATCAGGTAAAATTACAAAAACTTGTGTTTTTTTTGTATGTACGAGCTTTGTTTTTTATTTCCTTTTTGTTTAGTCGGGGGAGTTTTTACTACGTTGAAGTAGAACAAGTCCTGCAGCGTCGCTCGCCCGACTGAAAATAACAGGAACTTTATGATTGGCAATTTCGGCTACATATAAATGATTTACGCCGCGAGCTGCTCTAATAACATTAGCGGATTTATGTGTGTCACATAATAAAGAGGTTCCTCCGGCCCGAAACTACGATGTCTCCGTAACTGCGGCGGCGGTCGCCGTCGCGACGACGCATAACCACCGACGCTCGTGAAAATATGATCTCATATAGAATTCAGCTCCATATGCGCCCAACAAGGCATAACGCAGCAGCTCTCCGAGGGCGTAAATCCACCGGGAGGTGTGTTTATATTATGTAATCCTTTCGGAGTGTGTGTTCTCTTTTTGGAACCGCCGCCGTTCCTGCTGAAGATGCTCGCGGTGATTTAGATACGTATCGCGATGACGTGACGACAGAGAGGTGAAGTCACGACTTTGTTTCTTGTCGGCTAGAACAGATTAAAAACTATCGTTGCGGTTTATCTTTTCAGAGCAACGGAACGGTTAGATCCTGATACGTGTTCCATGAAAATTTCGACGCAAATATTGAGCCAAGGAATTCTTTTTTTTTGGTCTTCATAAATGCGTTACAGTTACTCGATTAAATGTTTCTGTATTAGAAGGACGAGACAGATTTTAACATGAAACACGTACAATGGTGCTCACCTAAAACAATACTCGTGTATTTTACGGACATTCAGCCAAGAAGTGGCAAGCGTTTAAAATGATGTAAAACGTTTGGAAGTTTTGCCTTTTTTTTGTATTGTTTTGAACATTTTTCTATAAATGGTGTACATTCGTGAGTCTGAATTTCACCTGTAGTTTTATAAACGTAACAGATACTAAAGTATGTATTGATCGCCTTCGACGTTTGTTTTTGTTTAAGCTTTTTCAGTGGCAAACCTACATAAGTCGGGAGTTATTTTTCAGGCAACTTCTCGGCTATCGCTGAAAGGTTATTCTTATATTTTATAGCCGGTTAAAAGTAATAAATATCCCGGCGTCGCCTACACGTCTCTTTGATGTCGGCGTAGAAAACGCGTCGGGTTGTGCGGGGACGGGCGGCGAGTCATTGGCACTCTTGCCGTTCCACGGCGCTAGATATCATCGGATATTATAGCGGCCGTAAAAACGCGGAGAGGTCGCCACCGTCGCCCGTATAATGGGTGCTAGTTAGTGCGATAGGCCGCCCCAACATTGCCAACCCTTTCACGGATAATGATCGGGCCGTGAGCCGTCGAGTTCCCCTCTTTTTTTTTTAATTTGCGGCCGCCGGAGTTCGAGCCCGGAGCTTTAATACATATGCCGGAGCTTTTTTGTCGTTTTCCGTGTACTTTACAGATTATTCGAGCCGTGACACGCGCTCGGGATTGGGACTTTTTGCGCATTTTCCTTCTGCGCGCATGGAAACGCGGATAAATGATGACTTGTTTGTTCGGATATCGTTAACGGAGATGTTCGGCAATTTGAATGAGATACGTGATAAATTATGCGGCGGTACTTTTGTTCGCACCGGAAGAGCATCGACGTGTCTCACTTTCTTTTAAGCATTTCCTCACCTAATTTCGGAACGTTTTGTTAACGGAAAATAACAAAATCACAAAGAACAAACTGTTTGAGAGAGTTATACTCACGCATAAACACCTGCACATAATTTTTCTGCTTCGAATTGTAGCAAGTGAAGAACTGTTTCATTGTATGTACAGTAGCGGACAATAAAATCCGGACACGTCATTTGCGCAATATAAACTTTGATGTTTAGTTCATATACAAATTCTGATGTTTCGTACAAATTTTGCCGACATATCACCTCAATGAAAGCTTGTGTTACCAAATTTATCTAAATATAAACGACATATCAAATTCTTGCCCAGGTTTTATTGTCCGCTACTGTACAAGAGAATCGTTACTCATTGTCATTTAGTTGTCATCTGTAAACAAAAGTTCTGATATTACAAAAGATACAGGGTTTTCCTAAGCATGCTAGGTACGAGTAAGGTTGCTGTATTGAGAAGGTACCGCCATTCCATTTCGAGTCCTCCGTCCCCAAATTAAGAAGAACGCTATGAAAAAAAAAAATAGATACATTTGATAGATGGTTTTGCAAGTGATAATAGGTTTGTTCTTTCTACACTTTTAACTCCTTTACTCTATTTTTCTCACTCCTACTTACATTATATTATATACATCTCACTTTCTCGGGAGCAGTTGGTGCAAAAAGTGTAGAAAAATGCAGAATAAACGAAGAGACCTATTAACCCCAATTGGCGCTTTCTTCTCAATACACTAACCTTACATCTGTCATCTCTTGTTAAAAGTGAAATCTAATTACATGTAGGACAAGAAAGTGACTACCTATAGCAGTTCACTATGTAAAAAAAATTATGTTTTAAGCCCCACGTTAACTACGTTTCTAGGAAAATTTATTTCCCGTAGTTTTCTTGTTACTAAAAAAGTAACTAAATTGAACATAGACGTGCGTGCCTGCGTTTTTGGTGTATTTGCAATCACGACGTTCCAGTTTCTGAGAAAATTAATTCTGTTACGCCACTGACTATCCTATTATTGCAGCTGGGCTATTTTATTTTAAGTATTACTTGTATTACTATAAGTGTAAGTAGGGTGGTCTAATTTGTATGATCACGCACATTGTTAAAAACCCTGTACATATACCAGGATTTTTCTAAGTTTAACGATTTAATTATAATTACAGAACGACTTCAACTTAAATAAGTATCAGACAATATAGCTTCTACCCTTCGTCTTAAGGATCGTTCACGACAAAGGACACGAAGTAATCACTTGCTATTTTCATTTAAGTAATCATACAATTCAATAAATTACAGATTAATAAATATTAGGGAACGATGTTCTGAAAGGTTAAAAAACGTACTTAACTTAAATGTTATTGATTTGTTGAATTAATTTTTAAATGAAAGAGCTAATAGCTGTGCATATTTTGCCGCCTCGCCAATCTCCTATTATCTCTATCTTTTTTTATTCTCTACTGTGGTTTCCACTTCTAGGTTTTTGGGACACTCTACTCTTCTTATATGATCGTGTACTTTACACTATTTCCTATCTGTAGAGATGTTTCTACTATCCTTAGACTTTAGGTTATACAACTTCAGCACTATTAACAAGTTTCCTTCAAAATCTTTGTACATATAACAAATAAAACATGTCGTATATGCTCAGTAAGAAGATCACACAAAGTTTGAATGCATCAAAAGTTCAATTGGAGATTGAATGGAAAGAGGTCAAACCAAAGAATATCGACAATTTAATATGTTGGATTGATTCGGCCTTTACTTGATGAAAATTTATATCCATATTGATTAATTAATTAAACAAAATGTGTTTAGATTTTCACAGTTTATTACTTAACACATAACAATTGTTTCAGTACACAGTACCTTCGTCAGATGTGAGCTTAAACATCAAGCAAGCATGCAGCAAGCAATGCAAGCAGTGTAAGCTCACATCTGACGAAGGTACTGTGTACTGAAACAATTGTTATGTGTTAAGTAATAAACTGTGAAAATCTAAACACATTTTGTTTAATTAATTAATCAATATGACAATTTAATACCCAACATGGTAAACTTGTTCAAAAATATACAAGCAATTACGGAGATGAATTCATTTTCTTTTTTTATTCTCTGGGGTGGTTCGCACCTCAAAATCTTTAGGGCAGTATGTCGCCAGTTATTTTTGTTATGCGACTGTGTCTTTCCACTATTTTCTGCTATCCATTAATGTGGCGGATCATTTCTGTTGCGTGTGGTTGTACTTATGGTTAGTTTTAAGTTTTATGTTATTTCTTCTTTAATCTTCAAGATTTTTTCTGTATAAATATTTTAAACTGTGTTGCCATTTTTCACAAAAAATTCTTCCTCTACTTGTATTTTTGTAAGTTTATATACAGTTTTACTCCTCATATATTTTCTTTTCTGTAAGGTGAGTATTTGTGACTGCCTTTACTGCGGTGGTTCAGAATTGTAATTCGCTTATTTGCTTATTGGTGAAGTGGAGTGTGAAGCTTGAATAGATGTGGGTATATGTATCTGCATTAGACAATTCCCGAATGAAACCTGCACATTCGTAGCTTTTCAACAAGAAAACGCACTTGTTGCATATGCATTACATACATATGTGATGTTAATGCATTCTGAACAACTTCGCTGGAAAATTGCATAAGTCACAGTAGGTTTTCGTATACTGAATTTTACAAACGCATCGAACTTTATTAACACAGACAACTTAGCTTAATTTTAAGATCAGGATTTTACAAGAAAAAATTTATTTAGCAAGACAAAACCTTATATAGATTCTAAAAGTTATTTTAATAAATATCAGGGCTTCGAATCGTAATTTTTTCTGTTCTGGTTTTCGTTCCGGTTCAATAAAAAAACATATATCAGTTCGGTTCCGGTTTTTGTTCCGGCAAAAGTAGCGGGTTTTTCCGGTTTTCGGTTCCGTTTCGAATGATTAATTTTTAAATTTTTTAATATTTTTATTTGTATTAAAAATGTATTATCGCATTAAATTCTCTTTCGTGTTAAGACGAGTACGACTACACTATGAGGCTCCGCAAATGAGAATGTGTCAATGTGCGTGTCTAAGCATGTATCGAACCGAAATGAACCGATATTTTTTTTCGGTTCCACTCCGGTGTTCGTGCCGACAAAAATAACCGTTTTTTCGGTTTTCGGTTCAGCTCCGGTTCGAAGCTCTGATTAAATATTTACTTCTTTCTACGTAAACTTGAAAATAAAATACCACGAAGTTTTTATAATTTGCTTGCTTGATACTCTGTCATCCAAATTTTAATCTAAATTTCCAAATATTTTCCGTATTGTACAGGGTGTCCCATAATTATACCGTCAAACTGAGAAGGGTTATAGAAGACAACAAAAAAAGCACTTTCGACCAAATAAACTTTTGTCCGGAAATCAGTCGTGCTACCTATCTGAATGCTGTCAAATCTTGGGCAGACAAATTAAGTTCACTCCAAATTGCCGGCTAAACGCAATAGGACGGGTCGAGGTCATACGAAACCCCAAAGCAAAGGGCAGAAATTTAAAAAATAAATAAGAGTCATCAGTTTTGTTTAATCAGTTTAATTGTACATCAAACGAACGATTAACGCGAGACCACCATAGGTCTAAATTAAATGCACCTTAACTATGAACAACGTACCGCTTTAAGTAAAGTTAAAATGAAACACGAAGCACGGATCCGCTTTTCGCTCACAAGGAAAATAAGTATCAACGCAATCTAAAACTAACTTCGCGCAACAACAGTTGCTAGTTTCAGTTCAACACACTAGCATTAAATAAAACAAAAGAATCTGACCTTAAATTTTCTAAAAAGCATGCGTATCAGCTGGGCAGCATCAAATATGTCAACCCGCGTCCCCGAGACTAGAATCCATTTTTCGGTGACGAAGTCAAGCAATGGGGTTATCAGACACAAGTTCGGATGACCGGAGAAGGATCACAATGGATTTTCTACCACAGCTCAAAAATAAACCAGACAGGTAGCACCAAATGAAAGTTCCAGTAAAAGTTCCGATAAAAGCCAAATTAAAATAACGAAAAACGACCTTACATCCTAAATTACGCACAGAATTTGGTCGTACCTGATTTATTTGTTAAGGTCAGGCTTAGGAAAGCATAAACAAATACTTGGATCGCGGTTTAAAAATCTTCCGTTCACTATTCACTCAGACAAATCAGACTGGAGAATTTACAACAATGGATGAACAGCACAGCAAACAACGATATGTTATCTAGGCGAAGAGCAGAAATATTTACTCGTTACTCGTTCGTACAGGCTTCGGTGTTGACGATCAAACACAGAAGAGGGGGGGTTGTTAAGAGATGACAGTTGAATTACCCAGGTGAATTACGCAGCGTAGGTTATGACTTTTGTCTAGTGGTGCAATATTTTGAAATCTGATGAAACGAACGTAAAACACGCAAAGTATTTTGGTTCCCACACAATACAGGCTGACCCGAAATACTAGAAATAATCAGTAACAGTCGTTTAGGTACTACGAATTTTAACATGTAAAATTTGAAGCAAAGAACATATTCTATATCTCAAGGTCATTGAGGCAAGGTTTGTAACGGATAGAGTGCATGTGCAAGAACTTCCAGGAATATTCTATTCAAACCCCAACATTCATAGCTCGGCGTACAAACTTATGCATCGAATAGAAGGGACAGTTCTTAATCAAGTCTGCTTTTCCTTGATTAGCCACAGTGCCCAAAGGGCTCATTTCCAGACATAAATTTTTCGGTCAATAGTTGACTATACTTCAAGGGAGTGATTTTTACCCTGTGACATACTTTTTTTTGTAAGTAGATTCTCACCTGTTTGGTTGCCATAGCTCAGTTTAGTCGGAGGCTGAGGTGGATTCGGAAGGATAATTCTTCGAACTATATTCTTAAAAACATAACTTGCGTAATTCATAAAAAAATAAAAATAATAAACGGTAGATGACAAAACGAAAGCTGTTGAGCGCCAAGTAATCTCTTTAAACTGTAATTACTAAAACAGTCCGGAACCAAACTAAAGAACTCGAAACAGATTTTTAGATTACGCAAATTTATTTTAAAGAAATTGTTCTTTAATCGTAACAGAAAATGAAAAAGAATGTTTGAAAATGAAAAATAATATAATTGATAAATTATGTAACGATTTAACATAAAAGATAATTCGATCAAACAAAATAAATAATACTAACATGTGTACAAAAAAACTTAAAGTAGAAAAAATTAATATGATGCAAACTATATATAAATGACCCATACAAATAAATGTAATATAGCACTAGATAAATACGAAGGTGACCCAATATACTATAATTATTGTCCACAGACAATCAAAATAAATTTATGGATTATTTCCATACGGTACGAAAATGTTTCCAAAACGATACGGCACGATACGGTAGTTTCTTCAATACTATACGGTACGATAGTTAATTCAATACGATACGATACGGTAATTTTCTTCAAAACGATACGATACGATACGGTAAGTTTCTTCATACGAAACGATACTGACAGTTTTGTCGATACGATACGATACTAATACAAATGGTTGTTTCTTACGCAATCCTGACGATAGCTTGACCTGAGTTCCATCTAAACGACTCCGTTGAATTTATCTTCAAACGACTCCGTAGAAACTTGACCTTGATTCCATCTAAACAACACCGTTGAATTATATCTTCAAACGACTCCGGTGATATCTTCAGAACGACAACGCAGTAAATAGCAAGGAATTTTCCCATAAAAACTCGTGCGGTAGGACGAAAGCTTCGGCCTCGGTAACTCAACACAATTTCGGGAATCCAAAAAACTAATCTTCTAAAGTTCAACACAATTTCGGAAGTCAAAAAATTAATCTTCACACAAATTCGGAAGTCCCAAAAAAAAACTCTACATAAAGAGAAAAAGAACCTTAGAAAATATTCTCCTAAACAACTAGGGTACTTACAATCTTCTGCTAGTTTTTCTGAACGATAACTTTAAAGCAACACGTGCTCGGGATACGGTAGCGAAACGGTAGCTTTGTGACAAAAACAAACGGCAGCAAACTGACACAGTTGGGCTTACAAGAAAGAGACGTGGTTATTTGCCAAACTGGAATATCTCAAAGCCGTTCAGAGCTTCACAAAACCACAAAAATTTGGAGACGCACGCCACGCGTCTTAATGGCGTACTCGCACACACCCAAATCTGTACACGATCATCGAAGAGGACGGAAACTCGTCAAAGATTTTCTACGCAATTTCCGTATACGTCATCAAGAAATATCGATCAATAAAATCGACCAATGGACCATGTACGACATCTACAGATTAATTTCCGAAACAAACAAATGGCTTTAAGAAGAAAATAGAAATCCGCATTACTATCTGAAATTAAAACACAAATCCTGAGAGATAGAGGCGTGAAAGTCATAAATACGAGATTAATTAAACGAACGAAACAGTTTTTACTTGAATTTCACCAGCAAAATAACGAGAAAATACGTAAAAAGATAATGTAACGGGCAACGAAAAAATGTGAACGTTACACACGCCCTCTCCCCAGAAATAAAAACATGAGACACTGCGAGATGTTTTTACCAACACAACATAAAATCTATCATCCATCACAATAAACTTATGGTAACTACGCGTACCAAACGATATACAAAATCAGAAAGTCTTAAATTGAGTAGGGGTCAAATTGGAGTGAGGTCATAATCGATAAGTCAAAGTTATACGGGATAGATGATACATGCAAAAAAGGAAAGAAAAAAAAATGAAAAATGAAAGCGGACGACAAAATCTTACCTTAAATTTCGGAAACATCTGAGTTTGAGCCGAAATGTTTCTTTAGATCTTTAACATGACAATTCCCATGATCAACGCCATCTGATGATTCTAATTGATAGACCAATTTTGACAATTTGCGAACCACCTTACATAATACGTACTTTGGAGCTAACTTGGATGAGAAATTCTTAGAAGCGTCTGATAAAATACGATTCTTTTTCCAAACAAGTTCACCTACGGAAAATTCTACGTGACGTCTCCTCATATTGTAATAATGACTATTTCGACGATAAGCGGCAGAAAGTTTAGACTGAACATCCTTATAAATTTCGGGTAATTTCGACAATTCATCCACATAATTATTACGATCAGCTGGCTGAATGTTAACATCATGTGAAGTGTGAAGAGGACCATAATATTTACCAGAAAGTGGAACTTTACGTCCGAAGTTGAGAAAAGTTGGACTGTAACCGGTAACTTCATGAGTTGCTGTTCTCAAAGCATGACCAATTTTATAGATTTCTTTATCCCAATTCTTATGTTCCTTTCCTTTAATGTAACTTCGAATAGCTGTACCAACAACCCTATTCACACGCTCGACTTGATTTACATGGGGTGAATATCTAGCGGTAAAATAAATTTTCTGAACATCATAACTTCCAACAAAATTCTTAAAAGATTTGCTAGCAAACTGACTTCCATTATCGCAAATGATAAATTGAGGTACACCATAGGTCAAAAATACTTCATTTTGAATAAAGGTAATAATCGGCTTTGATGTAGCTTGTCGAAGAGGTTTCAAAAGAACGTATTTAGAAAAGAAGTCCGATACAACTAAAAGAAACTTATTACCTTGGGAACTTCTAGGAAAAGGTCCCATCAAATCGATATTAATGCACTGCCATGGAAATAAAATTTTTTTCTCACTACCCATAAGTCCTTGTGGTGTCACACCCGGAATTTTTTGCGATTGACAAATACGACAAGATTTAACATTCTTGAAAATGTCTATCCTCATTTTTGGCCAAAAATAATCCTCAGCTATTTTCTTATAAGTTTTAAAGAATCCTAAATGCGACGAAACGGGATCAGAATGACATTTCTCGAATATTTCATCACGATAAGCGAGAGGTACAACTAATTTCCATTCTTTAACGTTAGTACGAATACGAACTTTTTGAGGAATAAACTTATATAACAATCCGTCCCTGACAGACCAATTTGGATAGTTATCGGGAAAATCATTCACATACTTCAACATCCTACTATACCAATCATCAAATTCATCAAAAGATATATCGATAAAAGAAATATCTGGAAGAGGAGCTCTAGACAAAGCATCAGGAACAACATTAAATTTAAAGTTCAGAACAATGTTGAAACTTCGACAAAAATCAATGCCTAATACAAACGAATGAGATACTGAAGGTACAACAAGTGCTTTCAAAATTTTTGTATTGTTATTAATTCTGATCGGCAAATAGACAAAACCTGTGACGCGTTGTTTAGAGCCATCGGCCATAGAAACATACTTATTATCTGCAGGATAAACTTTCAGATTTGCTTTATCTAATACATCTAATCCATTTTGTCCTACAACTGTTTGAGTACATCCGGAATCTAAAAGACTTGTTACGGCAAAATCAAAAATATAAACGATAACATAAGGTCTAATATCATTATCCTTATTCACTAACAATGGATTAATTTCAAAAGATTTCTCATAAAAATTCTTAACAACCGATAACCAAGAGGACCATTCATTAGAACTTGGTTTACATTTCTCTAAAATAGTTTTTCGCAACGAAAATTTTTTGGAATTTAGCTTTTTTTCTTTACTAGGTTTTCTAACAAAATGACGATTGACTTTGGGCCTAAAGATACCTGAAGAATTATTTAAGTTTCCCTGACACTTACGGCAAGTTCTGACAGTTTCATTTGGTTTCCCACATTTATAACAAAATCTACGTTTCTCAGCAACACATTCTGAAAAAACATGCCCAGATGACCCACAATTCCAACAAACTAATAAATTTTTACTAGGAGTTCGAGTTAAAGTTGAAATTACGTTTCCACTATCTGTACTTTGTGAAGGCGAGACGATATTTTTTGCAATTTGTGTCTGAGGAACCTTAGAACAAACCTTATTTTTAAATTTTGTGTCTTTACAATTAGTCTTCATTTGATGTTCAACACAACTAAAGTGAGGCTCAGAATTTTTTAATATACGGTAAACCTTTGACTTGGCCTCGAAAGCTTCATCTACCTTTTTACAAAGTGCCTGCAAATGTTTCAAATCGGTAATGTCACTCAAAGCAAGCTGCGTAATATAATAAGGCAATAAATTACTTCGAATGATTTTTAATTTGGTACTATCTGAAGGTTTTTTACTTAATTTCTTGAACAGGGACTCCATGATCGAAATGTAAATCGGAACAGACTCCTTTTTATTTTGTTTACGAGACTTGATTTCATCCCACACCTTTTCATCGAAGTTTAAAGGCAAAAAGGTAAGCTTTAACCTCTCTACTAGACTATCCCAATCAGTAACTTCAGACCTAATACTCCTGTACCAAAGAAGTCCTTCACCCGTAAATAAATCACACGCACTGTTAAATAAATCTTCAGTAGTAGCACCCCGAGAAATTGAAAGTTCACTAACCCTATCTAAAAATAATAACAAATTTTCGGAAGATCCATCAAAATGAACTCCCCATTTATGAATTGCTACCTTTTTATGACTCGATAATAAAGATGCAGTTCCTATATTCGTAGATCGAGCTAAAGGAATTGGAGTAGTAGATAAATTTGGACCCAACGATACATTATCAATACCAAAACTAAGAGGTTGTCGTACTTTTTCGTGCAATGAAGCTTCAAGTTCTAAACATGTCGCATGACTATCATCTTTAAACGTTTTTACATCACCAGCATTATCTCCTTCAATTTTTATTCGCGAAACCCTATGAGTTAAGTAAATCAATCTGGACTCAATTTTCTTAAAAGATGAATCTGACTCTGGCGCATCAAAATCATTAATCAAAGTCTGAAGTGATTCAAAAGTTTGCGATATTGTGTCACGTTCGGTTTCAAAAGAATATTCTGGGTCTTCATAACTTATATCTCTATCTGAGTCACGTGCTATAAGTCTATTCAAAATCTTACGTTTAGCAATTAAATCTTTACGAGGAGCAATAACTCCACGAATTCTTAATTCATAGTTAAGTTCTTCCTTATGAAGATAAATTGGTTTCATCTGACTATAAGACATGATAGAAATTTGCATCAACACTTCAGTAATAATACTTAACTAATGTGTTCAAAGAATTACCTTCTCAGGCCCCACGTTATTCCGCGCCATTAATTTTATGTGACATACTTTTTTTTGTAAGTAGATTCTCACCTGTTTGGTTGCCATAGCTCAGTTTAGTCGGAGGCTGAGGTGGATTCGGAAGGATAATTCTTCGAACTATATTCTTAAAAACATAACTTGCGTAATTCATAAAAAAATAAAAATAATAAACGGTAGATGACAAAACGAAAGCTGTTGAGCGCCAAGTAATCTCTTTAAACTGTAATTACTAAAACAGTCCGGAACCAAACTAAAGAACTCGAAACAGATTTTTAGATTACGCAAATTTATTTTAAAGAAATTGTTCTTTAATCGTAACAGAAAATGAAAAAGAATGTTTGAAAATGAAAAATAATATAATTGATAAATTATGTAACGATTTAACATAAAAGATAATTCGATCAAACAAAATAAATAATACTAACATGTGTACAAAAAAACTTAAAGTAGAAAAAATTAATATGATGCAAACTATATATAAATGACCCATACAAATAAATGTAATATAGCACTAGATAAATACGAAGGTGACCCAATATACTATAATTATTGTCCACAGACAATCAAAATAAATTTATGGATTATTTCCATACGGTACGAAAATGTTTCCAAAACGATACGGCACGATACGGTAGTTTCTTCAATACTATACGGTACGATAGTTAATTCAATACGATACGATACGGTAATTTTCTTCAAAACGATACGATACGATACGGTAAGTTTCTTCATACGAAACGATACTGACAGTTTTGTCGATACGATACGATACTAATACAAATGGTTGTTTCTTACGCAATCCTGACGATAGCTTGACCTGAGTTCCATCTAAACGACTCCGTTGAATTTATCTTCAAACGACTCCGTAGAAACTTGACCTTGATTCCATCTAAACAACACCGTTGAATTATATCTTCAAACGACTCCGGTGATATCTTCAGAACGACAACGCAGTAAATAGCAAGGAATTTTCCCATAAAAACTCGTGCGGTAGGACGAAAGCTTCGGCCTCGGTAACTCAACACAATTTCGGGAATCCAAAAAACTAATCTTCTAAAGTTCAACACAATTTCGGAAGTCAAAAAATTAATCTTCACACAAATTCGGAAGTCCCAAAAAAAAACTCTACATAAAGAGAAAAAGAACCTTAGAAAATATTCTCCTAAACAACTAGGGTACTTACAATCTTCTGCTAGTTTTTCTGAACGATAACTTTAAAGCAACACGTGCTCGGGATACGGTAGCGAAACGGTAGCTTTGTGACAAAAACAAACGGCAGCAAACTGACACAGTTGGGCTTACAAGAAAGAGACGTGGTTATTTGCCAAACTGGAATATCTCAAAGCCGTTCAGAGCTTCACAAAACCACAAAAATTTGGAGACGCACGCCACGCGTCTTAATGGCGTACTCGCACACACCCAAATCTGTACACGATCATCGAAGAGGACGGAAACTCGTCAAAGATTTTCTACGCAATTTCCGTATACGTCATCAAGAAATATCGATCAATAAAATCGACCAATGGACCATGTACGACATCTACAGATTAATTTCCGAAACAAACAAATGGCTTTAAGAAGAAAATAGAAATCCGCATTACTATCTGAAATTAAAACACAAATCCTGAGAGATAGAGGCGTGAAAGTCATAAATACGAGATTAATTAAACGAACGAAACAGTTTTTACTTGAATTTCACCAGCAAAATAACGAGAAAATACGTAAAAAGATAATGTAACGGGCAACGAAAAAATGTGAACGTTACAACCCGTGGTGTAGTTTGTAGCCCGAGGGTTCTACAAACGAAATATTATATTGGCCATGCTTTTTTGCCCAAGGGAGTAAAACAGCCACTTTACTCCCTCAAATTAGGGAGTAAAATTGCGCATTATAAAGAGGTCGTGCAAAAATGTGTTTATTTTGCTTCTTCTATAATCCCTCTCAGTTTGTCGGTGTAATTAGGGGACAGCTTGTATATTAGTGTTATATAGTACCTAAATCAACCGATGGGGTTGATAATAAAAGTAATTTTTTTTAGTTTCGTAGTTATAGATCCCATGTCAGCGAGTTATCTTTGTTTCTAAATCCCTTCTTAATAATTTGGTTTTCTTTTCGGTAGAAACTTTACAACCTTACAAAAAGATCGCCCGTTTTCTCAAAGAATTGAGCTTGACAATTTCCACTATGGAACCGTTCTCGACCGAAAAAATAACATAGTTACGATTTCTTTTAGTTTGAAAGAACCCATTCAGTTAATCTTTTTTGGTGATAGGAACGACAATTTCACTGATAGGAACCGGTGTTTGTGCTTTTGGTTCATAATCATCTACAATAATGTGTTCTCTTTTTATATTTTACATGAATGTTCATAATTTTGGGAAAGTTTGTCATTAATTGGCTAGGTGTTTAGGGGGATGTTAATAGTACAGAAGAGAAATTGCGAGGGAAACATTTCTGGGAAAGGAAGATATTCACGGTTTTAGTTCAGGTACACATTACGGAGTTATAAATATCGGAAAACAATCAAGCAGATGGTACTGACGATGAGACGGGTGCATTCGGGTCGAAGTGATGAGCGTTCGTGACGAGCGCCCGTATAGCAGATAATGGGGTGTCTCCGGTTGCAGTCCGGGAACAGAGCAATGTGCACGCCGCCAGCCAAGCCAACGCCGCTAATTCGCTCTCTCGCATGCGGCTTACTTCCCTCTAATTGACGCCGTAATCACATATCTGTCGGCGAGATCTCTCCTCTTTCTCTCTCTGTCTCTCCTCCACCCCGCGCTTACTAACTACGGCACGAAGCGCTCTCGACGCAGAACCGTATTTGGTTAGGTCTCGAGCGTTTTTATGGGAGCCTGCCGCGCCGCTTCCTGGATTATGAAAGATATTAAAGTTGCCATGGCGACGGCTTTACGGTTCCGACCTTCTTCGGCGCTCTTTCCGAATAAATCACGGAGTACGCGCCGGCTTCCTGTTTCGAATGCGGAAGCGGCAATTAGTTTTTGCGTCGTGGCCAAAGAACAGCCGAAAAGTTCAAAACGCAACGTCACGCCCTAACTAGGGCCGGTCGCTTGTAAAATAAGCGGCTAATGCATTTCGTTGCGCCCGCGGCTCTCCCCGAACTCTCTGCGTGCGGATACTTGTAAATTGTTTAATTATTATTCTACTTCTCCTTAATGAACCAGAAAATTGACACTGGAAGCACAACTAATTACCAATTATAAGAGAATGTCATAAACATTTTTCCGGTTGTCGATCCTTGAACTCAATAAGAAAATTCCCGAGGGGGGTTTCAAATTGTACGAGGAGTTATTTTAAATTAAATAAAAATATTATGTTGCTGTTACTCTAATGAGTGACTTTAATGACAATCACGAAACCTGTAATTTATCAGAATATCACCATAAGTGGTAACATTGAGCTATAACCATTGGCGGGTACGGTGATGAAAACTCATGCATTCCACAGCTGTATCTAATAAAGATTCATTGTTTTATATCTCAGAAAGCGAAGGCCACCACATCGGCGTGGAAGTTTTTACGATCAGTTGTAATTTTGTAAACGATTGACCTAGCCTGTTAATTAAAGTAAAAAATTTATCAGCAATCAAATGGAAATGTGATGTCGTGTCATTAATTATAATTTTTTTGATAGACATTGATAAAAGTGATAAGCTGTGTTCACTAATTTAAGCATTATTAGGTGAGAACCTTTCCAAAGAAGGATCAACCGTCTTCTCAAAATCCATTTTAATGTCTGTAACTTTACACAAATACTTTTGTGTTTCTAATTTGTTATTATATTTTTGTCTGTGCCGGTCCACAAATGTAAAATCTAAATGACTTTACCTGATGAATCGCAAATAAATTATACAAGCCCCCGCATAAGTTTCCATGGGCGAGAGTTCCCCAAGAGATAAAAAATTTAGAATTTCTGCGGAGGCGCAACTGTCCCGAGACTTTCACAAAGTTCTGCTCGTTTGTGAAGGAATACTTTGATTACCTAACCCTGCTAGTTGTATTCGTTTAATTAATTCGTTCTTAAAATAATACGTTTTTGAAAGAACCTGACATTTACTTTATGACAAATATCTCCTAAGGTAGGGCAAGGTAATGAGGCAGGTATGAATGATATTTTTTTGTTAATTTTGTTGTGCCCCGTCATCTCTTTAAAATAAGTTAAAACTGTCTCAATGCCTAAGATAAATAAATTAAGCAAGTTACTATTTTAACATTTTTAGAAATATATATATATATTTTAGCTTCATCATAAATTTGTTGTATGTCGGTTTTAATTGCGATGGATTCCTCGAGCATCCTCCGGACAGCTGTTTCGGCCCTATTTGGAGCTTCTTCAGTAGAAGAGTAGCTCGAGAACTCCGCTTCAATCAAGCCAACCTCTCCAAATTATCTCGCAATCGAGCAAATATTAGTAATCAATAGAGTGCGGATTAAAAGGCATTTATTTATGAAAAATAGGCTCCTATAATATGCAGAAAGTACGAAAATTTCAGAAAAAGAGCTTTCTAGTTAGCGAAATAAGAAAACATGAATTTTCATTATTTTATTTACATAGATTTATTTTATGCACAAAATAAAACACAGTAAATCTGAATGTTTATTTAGAATCGTTCGTCTACCATAGTTCTTTAAAAAAGTATTAAATATATTGGCTGAAATCAAAGGATTTCAAATATCGTAGAAAATTTACTCTGCTCAATCAACACAGACTTTGAAAATGTTTCTTTTGTAATGCTCCTTGCTTGACTTTATTTTTATTTTGTTTATGTACCTATGTTCGTATTAATTATGTATATGCTGAATGAATGCAAAAAAAAGACAAAATAAGCAGCAAAAAATTAGAATCAATTGGTTCCACAGCTGTACAGAGGATGCTCGAGGAATCCACTGCAATTAAAACCGACTTACAATAAAATTTCTAAAATAATAGTTTCCAAAAATTTTATGTGGAATTATTAAGAAAAACTAAGTTTTTTAAACTTTTATTTAATTAAAAAGGTCTTGCTAAAGGAACTTAAATTGAGAGATTATAGAAAACATAAAAACTAGTTATGTAATTGACAAAAAAAAGTAATATTTATGAAGTGAATAGAAGTAAAGCAAATGATTATTTTTTTAATCATTATGATCAAGAGTTTAGATGGCGACATCCTGCGGCCGATTTTTGACCTAACATTGAGAATTGACAAATAAGCAACCTGGGCTGCGTTTAGGAAGTTTACTTCGACTAGGGTTAGAGTTGAGTAGAGTAACTTTAACTTCGCAATATGCATGCAATGATTAGTGTTCACTCCTTCAATTCAGACGATTTATAAACGATTTAAAGGTCGTCTTTATGAACGTACCCATGGAGTGCGTTCATAAACTACACAGAGTTAACTCAAACTACGACTTTAAGGCCCGATATTTCAGTTATAGTTTAACTTTAATCTTCAGTTTGACTTCAAACTTCAGTTTATTCCCATAGGAGCAATTGTTTAAATAATTGTTACTAAGATAATAAACTGAAGATCAAAGTTAAACTGTGACTGAAGTACCGGGCCATAGAAACAATTATTTTGATAATTGTAATTTAGAGAATTTTGCTGCTAGCAAAACTTTTTAATTGTTTTAGATTCTCTCTCAGAATATATCCTTCTCCTTATTACATGAGGTTAACACTAGAAGATAATACTTTGTGAATCGAAAACGTTAAAAGTTCATAGTTCAAGTTTTATAGCGTTTTCGATTCGCTACTTTAGAGCACAGACTATCTCGATCCTCTATTACTACATGAGGCTAAGGCTGAGTTACATAAAAGATTTAAGCTAGGATTAAACTTAATCCTAAATTAAAATGTGACACACAATACGCTGTACGTCAAAACGTGTTTTACATTCTAATTTAGGCTTAAATTTAATCTTGGTTTAAATCTTTGATATAACACGGCCTAAAATAAGACGAGAATACTCTGCGCATGGAAAACGCTATTAGATTTACTGCTCTAGAGCATTCTCAGATATTTCCATCTCATATTATTATATAAGGCTAAAACAAGATGAGGATACTTTGAGAGTGCTCTGGGGCAGTGAACAGAAAATGTTATTAAGCTCCAGTCGTACAATTCCAGTTTGAATTTGAGTTGAAACTTTAAACCCATAACAACAATTGTAGTTAAGGAGTTAGCTTTGAGCTGGAATTGTACAACTGGGTCAAATGTTTACCACAGGTTTCGCGCACTATTCTGTAGAGCAGCTTCAAACTGCTTCTAGTGTCAAACTTCGGGGCGTTACAATTTCAAATTGAAAGCAACCGTTGCCAAATTATTGTTGTGACCTCATAGAAAAATGAGGAGGCAATTATTGAAGCCTTCACAAGCTTTGGTTGAATCAAAAGCCAATTGGAGATGGAATGGAAAGAGATCAAGCCAGGAGATCAAAAATTTATTATCCAACATGCTCAGACGTGGTCAAAAATGCATAAGCAACCGTGAAGATATGAAATTCACATTTATGCTGGATTTCACAAACGTCACTTAACTTTAATCATCGATTAAGAATAATCATTCCTATACCTTCGACACATGTAACCATGGCAACGTTTACTTTTAACGGATGATTAAATTTAAGTAACGTTTGTAAAATCCGCCATAAATGTTTTACCGTAATAAAAGTTTAATGGACTCTTGCATTTTTAATTACTTGTTAATTTAGTTTCATATAATTATCTATGAGATGTGGATAAACCTAATACACTAGATCAATAAATCTACGTGTCATTCCATTCCTCTTAATATAAACAAATGAATCCGTATAAGAGTATAATTACAAGATAATTTACAATTCGGTATTGCAAAAGAATAATTATTTCTGGAACACTTATTGTTAACCATGGTCAATTGTAAATTAGTATTTAAACAAATTGAACTCAGATAAAAAAAGTACCAAGTCAGACTTCAAATAATAAATTTTTTACTGAGTTTTTTTTATCCCTAGATAAAAGAAAATTGTGTGACAAGGATAGGTATGGCATTACCTGAACACGTAGTTTGTTGATCTAGTGTTTCAATTTGTATGATAATTGATAATGCTTCACCCTCGTCCTCGTTTGCCTGAGTAGTTTTACTTACAAATACTTTTGACTTTGAATTTTCGTTTTTGAATTGAGTTCGTGAATTCTTTTTGATTTCGATTTACATTTAAACGCAATCATTTTGTGATTTCTAACATTTGCCTTCGATTGTTTATCAAAATTTTTGATTTTGAAGCCTTTTCGAGTTCGGTTTTCGGTAAATTAGTGAGGGTCGTCCTCCCAAGAATATTCGCGACGCGACGGTTACGACATCCTCGTTAGGCTGCGCCCGCGGTAATTGACTGTCCTTGTTATTATTAGCCCGTATCTGGGGCTTCAATCTCACGGACATATGTCCGCCGGAGCGTTCCGAATGGACGCAGATAATAAGTTATGCGGCACAGAGCGATAGTACATCAGGCGATCTAGCACGACAGATATCATTAACAGCATCTTTACGGGGCCTAATTAGCCGACTGCGGCGGTAATGATCCGGTGCCGCCGGCGGGGGCCGCGGGAGGGGCGACGAGAAATTGCGGGTTGTGCAGCGGACCGAATGTTCTGGCCGGTCGGCGCGCTCGTCACGGCACTCCGCAATTAGTTACCAGATGGTGGGGCCGCGACCCGTTAGCAGTCGGCCGACCTTCCCGCTTGCCCGCAGGTGATTTTACTGATAAGCAGCACCGTCGCACCAGGCCCGGATTTACACTATTTCAAATAAAATTCCGGCTTATTTCTAATTTTAATCAATATCGAATTATTATAGAATCATTGAAGAGTAAAATCACTTTTTATTTTAATCAATATCGAATTATAATAGAATCATTGAAGAGTAATTAAAATCAAAAAGGATCACTCTCAGAGTGATTTCGATTTTATCAGAAGTGTCTGAGCAAATTGCATTTGCCTGTAATGATTCTGGAGTTACTTAATTGTGAAAAATTGTTGACGTCTGTGCACTCGGAAACCGATCCGGTAAACAGGGTAGGCGTGAGGAAATCCGAAATTGTGAATGATTAAATCTCTCTACATCCTGGCTGGCTCTTTCCCGAGTCCTGGGCGGCGCCGGGGATGTTATAATGTGTGTGAGGCGGCTAACTTCGCTGCCTCTCCAAAACTTACCGGAACTTGCCTCGCCGCTCGGCAATCGCCTGCTTCTTGTATTTACTCTTTCCTCGGGGGATGAAATGCGTCAAACTCAGAACATCTGACGGCGTTTTTCCAGTTTGACCCTCGTGCGCTTTTTTTTCTTTCGTATTTCACCTCACTTCGAGTTACTGAAGATATTGTGAGCTTCTTAATTCAGATGAAAAAAAAAAAGTGAAACCGATTCATCTTATTTCAGTGACAATCACTATGAAGTAACAAATCATTAAGGACTAAGGACGAAACAAAATTGAATCAAATAATTTTCTGTTTAGCCATCATTCACGTTTCTCTTTCAACGTTTTGTGTTTGACATCTGCTTTCTATTTACTCTACGTATGTCTCTCCCAATACTGCCTGGGAGAAAAGGCAAAGAAACGTTGAGGGTTTCATCTTTGCTCTTCTATTTTTTTATTATTTCGTCAAGTACTAAATTAAATAATAATCAATCAAACCAATTTATTAAGAGTTAATGCTTTTAAATATTGTAAATAGTATAGATTTGAATTTAGAGTATTATGCATCGAAGTTCTTCCAGAATATTTTTAATAATAAATTAATTAGGTAACCAGAATTGGGGTTGAGAAAAGAAAATCCACGTTTTGGTTCATATAACTCAGCAGCTTTGGAACAAGTCCATTTGCAATTACTAATTTGTCCTGGACTGTTAAAGAGTAAATTTTGCTCCGTCTCATGTTTTGTTGCTGTTGCGGTATAGGTAAAAAATATCTTCCCTAAAAACAGATGGGTAATAGACACATGCTTCTGACCAAATGTCGCACGACATAATCCCAATTCGTGGTGGACGTGGGCCGACTACTAAAGTGACTGGGGGCTTTCGGCACATTTTCGTTGGAAATTATAAAAGTTTACGCTTCGAACGCAGTACGTAACTAACGACTTCGATCTCTCCGAAATTGCAGGGCTTTCGAAAAGTTGTCCTTGCCGAGAGTGATCGTAATTGAATCTGGTGTCCGCTGTCATTTCCATGGTGGTGCGGGGAAAGTTACAGTTTGCCGCTGCACGGTTATCTGCGAAATCTGGGCATATAAACCGCATAAAAGCACCTAACCTCATCCCCATTACCCGACCACTGTTGGCGGTGACCGGTTGTCGGGCAGGGAAACAGCAGGCGAATTCTATCGCTCTATCGCAGCACGGGCCGACCGTAGTAACAGCTCCTGCTCTGTGCAGAGCGGAACACTACAACCACTTGTCACGGCGGAACCCGCTTCGGCTCCGCTGCTCACTGATCGATATGCATGCAGTATTCAGATTAGACAAAACCGTTCTGTTCGTCTCTGCTTGCTTGGAAGGTGTCCAAGGAATCCGAGCGCACGACCGACTTGGGGGAGATTCGCGCCGCGAATATTGTGCGAATAATTTGGATGCATTCCGAAGTTTACGTCGGAACGGACTTGTAACGACTTTATTATCTTTTAACTTTTATTAAATCATATCGGGACTTATAAGACATCGCCTGGACAATTTCGGTTTTATTACGCGTTAAATTTGATATGCGCTCCTGTCATGAATATTAACAAGTAATTGCGAATTAACTGTCTCCCAGTGTTTTCAAATGTAAATCCAGGCACACCTCTGTTTTAATATTTATCTACGCATTGGATACGTGTCATATTATTCATTCTTGAAAAGCTAACAATGTAAGAATATTTTGAATCCGAAGGACTTCAATTAGGATCCTATTCGATTTATCTGCGACGGTACCATCTATTGGTTTGTATGAACGTAGTGGATTATCCATGAATTTCTTTGGCAAAAATCTTTCCTTCATGATTCTGATTTTCCTATAATGCAAAACGGCGAATGCGAAGATTTTGAAGTTCGTGAAACTAACTTGGCTTTACAAATTTTCGGAAACAACTCCTTAAGACGTAGAACTAAACTGAACAAAATGAATTGGCAAAGAACCCAAGGGGGAAGAGGTCAATGCCTCAAGGACGTAAATGGTACAGAAAAGTCCATTTCCTTTTTGGAACACTTACGAAAGGAACTCACGATAGC
The DNA here is from genome assembly GCA_958336345.1 of Dorcus parallelipipedus. Taxonomy (NCBI): domain Eukaryota; kingdom Metazoa; phylum Arthropoda; class Insecta; order Coleoptera; family Lucanidae; genus Dorcus; species Dorcus parallelipipedus. The sequence goes on from OY284477.1 coordinate 39,504,355, forward strand.
GAACGGTTAAGGGAATTACTTCGGGACTTAATGGAACAAACTGGATTGAAGACAACAAAAAAGAGAAATCTGGGTTAAAAAGAATGAATGAAATGCATGTGTTAGCAGTCCTAAAAATTCCATTGTAGAGAGTGTTTGGGGAGGTCAACCGTGTCCACTATAGAGGAAGAGTCGTCATCAGTAATTTGGTGCCTTCGATACTACTTGATCCTATTGTTCAAAATAGAGTAACTGGAAGTCCAAACTAAGTAATGAGTTTCAACAAAAGAGGACCTTTGCTATGAGATAATTAGAAATCCAAACCAAAAAGGAGAACACCACCACCACCGCCAAGAGTGGAAAGTCTTTAAGGGGTCATCCATATATATATATATCCATATCCCAGAAGGAACTAATTGGATGTCCAAAGCAAGAAACAACTACAACAGATTTCTCTTCAGGACCTTTACCATGTTTACCAGAAAAAGAGTGGGTGAGACAGCAACTACAGAGTGCTCATCAAAATCTCTGCTAAAAGGACTCTTTTAAATTGAGGCAAAGAAATTATGACCAACTTTTTCAATTAAAAAATCCACATAACAGAGAAGCTGGAAGTTTTGGCTTCTTTTCAATTGCGTTCAGATGTTGACAGGGTAAGCTTCTCAAGAGCAAACAATTCCGAACTCACATCTATTTGTTTCCCTAAGTTTTTCCAATTTTCCGTATTTGAAGCTTTTGCTTTTTAAAATAGTTGGATTTAGTTGCTGCTCTCAGAGCAAAAAAATGAATTCTTCGTCATGCAAAATCTGTTTTTATCCATTTTTATCTGATTACAAAGGTATTTAGGTTAAGGACTAGCAGAGAGGTTTCTACAGGGGGTTGGCAAAGTTGGGCTAGGACTAATGTATAGGACCCTTTGAAATTAGGGCCAAAAAATTACGACCAACTCGAAAAACACTTTTTCAAATAAAAATTCCACATAACATGGCGTCTTTTCAGTTTCGTTCCGATGTGAAAGCTTCTCACAAGCAAATGATTCCGAACTCACATCTATTTGTTTCCTTCAGTTTTTCCAATTTTCCCGACGTTAAGGAAACTTCACGTTGCTTTTTAAAGTAGTCGGATTTCGTTGCTGCTCTTAGAGCAAAGAAATGAATCCTTCGGTATGCAGTTATCTGATTAAAAGGACTAGCAGAGAGGACTGGGCTGGATCAGATTGAAGAAGTTCTGGCCAGGACATTCTATGGCAGATGCCTAAAGATGGCCTTCCAGTTGGTGGTTTGAAACAATTTGGCATTGTTTAACGCCGCAGGTAATCAAGTTTCTGCTGCGTTTTGGGCAGCAACAGTAGGTAGGGAAGCTGCAAAAATATAGTCAATATAGACGAATATAACTGGTGAAGATTCCGATGTATCAAATGCCAGTATTGGCGTTGAAGTTGACGATTCTGCCCCAATCACGGCCTTCATAAACCAAACCATCGCCACCAACTTTGAAAGAAAAAGATGCACAAATCAGAAACTTGGACGAGGAGGAAAATACGCCGAATATAACCTTTTTTAGACAACGCCCTTGGGAGGAATATCGTAAACATTTTCTTCTTTGAATCTACATTTACGACTTCGTAAAACTCTTTTAATTCTACGGAAAGTACGTAAACGTAGAAGACTTAATTTCTTCTGTTACTAAAGTGTCCAGGAGAAGACTGGTGATACTGGAAGCGTCTATAACTTGAGTTTGGATATCGATGGGTGGAGAGAGGAGAAAAGGAAAGTTTTGGTTTGTCATTTCCAGTGGTGCCTATCGAATTTCCACGAAATCATAATGCCCAGAAAGGCGTGGCAATTCTTCATAGACTCAGGTGACGGTGAAAGTGTGTTATGGTATCGAAGTCCTCTGGACGAGAAGGCACAACAGTTCCGCAAGGATTTAGACGACCTTGGAAAATCAGGTGTTGCACTGCACGAGTTTAATTATAAACACATGCACGTTGAAGACAACAAGAAAAAGTGTCCGTTTGGAAATCAGCACAACTCTTTGGGTTTGATGAGAACGAAGAAAAAATGAATGTGAACTTAATTGCATGCAAAAAGACAGGCATCACCTTCATTAAAAAAGATTGAAATCGTAAATAATAAAATTAAAAATTGGTGACTATTACTAACATTCAAGTTTAAATGTACACTAATAATTTGAGACAACTCGCATTTTCCTACCACTAATGCAGAATATGGTGATTGGTGGCGCTGGCTTCGCATGTACATGGTCCCTACTACAACATAGTTGTAAAAAAGTTATTAATTAATTAATTATTGGGTGGTGAATTGATATGTGCATGCATGAGTGAATTTAATAAGAAATCCAAAGAGTTTAAAAAATAGGATTAATACGTCCATGCTTAATTTTTTATTGGAATAAAATACGAAGTCAATTGAGTGAATATTAGAGTAATAATGAATCTCGATAGCACTTATTTCATAACGATTATCTATCATGATAGCGGTCGTGGTGTAATGCACGGTGTGCATCCAGTAATTTACTCTTCCACTCAATTAAGTGGATATCTCGATTGAGAAACGGTTGTGCCGCTACTTTGGCACACTGACACGCAGTAGCAATACTGCTAGCCGCCTAGGGCTGCGGCGAAAGCTCTGTATCTCACAGCCGTGTCACGTTCTCCTCCCTCCAGCACTTGACCCGTCACTGCCGCAGCTACCGAGAACCTAAATGCCACCGCCGCCGCCGCCGCCGTCGTCGCTCGTTCCTTTGTTCTCGTCCTTCTCGGTTTTTGGGGACGAAAAGGAAGGAAAAGGAGGCAGGAATTCGAAACGGACGAGCGGACGGGAGACATGCATTCATTCTTCGTGCGCGCTCCAGGTTGATGCCTCCGCCACCAATTCGAGTTGAGCACGGAGCGCTCGTTCGTTTGCGAATCGTCTGATGCTCGATGAATTAAGTTAAGTGGAGCTCTCTCGAAATCACCGCTTCGGTCGCATAAAATTCGAGGAAGCCGGATTGATACTTTAGGTGTTCCTTTTGCGCGACGGAAGTTTTCTTCCGGCGATAGCGAATTCGATAATTGTTTTCGAAAATATACGCGTGCAAGTTGAGAACGTGATTATTAACTGTTAGATATGAGTAAGCCTAACAATAAGTTGGGAAGTTTGGAAGCATTCAAAGATTTTGCAGAATACTAAAATAAATCAAACTTTCTATGTATTGATTAATAACGAAAAGTATCATACTATAAAAGTGTTCGTTTGCTTTATTAAACTATAAAAATAAAATAGGAACGGATTTACTATCTGTTCATAAACTTTGCTTCTTGGAAACTTTCTTCATAGATTTATTTAAGCTACCAAAATATATGTAAAATGAATTCTAATAGAATTACTCGAGTAGACAAGTTACTTAAACGACTGGAATAATAGAGACGAATTCATCAGATTCTCTTTCACTTTGTTTCAACATTTTCGTTTTCATTCGTCTCAAACCATCTGTATTTCCTTACTTACGTTTAAGATCCAGTCAGTGTTTCTTATTCTTGCAGTTTTCTTCTTTTTCCTTCTTTTTTAGAAATTTCAAAATAGTGATTTTTGTTATGCCTTAATACTTTTTATCATTTTCTATTCTCTTATTGTTTTCTAAATCGACTGCTACTTTTTCTCTTTTGTTACAAGTTTCTTTTGCGGTTCTTTTCCTTTCTCTTTTCTACGCTCTTGCATTTCGCACCAGTATATATATTTATGTCGCGACCACATTTGCGTTTAATGTGATTTTTAACATCTAATTTGACATTAATCTGCGGTTACACTTAAGCTTAATATCAAATTACTCGTTATAAATTTGTTTTCTTTTTTATATTATCGTATCACGAGTAAAAACTACACTAAACTAGTCAAATTAGACTTTGAAAATCACGTTAGGCGTTACATTAAACACAAACGTGGCCGGGGCTTTAAAATAGAATTATTTTAGAATCAATTTAAAACTGATAGAATTTTTTTTAAAAATGTAACAAAATCTATAACTGAATTTTATATTTATATTTTTGTACTTGTTGTGTTAGGATTGCGAGAATACACTAAAGAACTGGAGTCGTAATTATCTTTGCCAAGACATTCAATTCTTGCAATGTTCATATTCATTTCTTAGCACTGTGATTACTCTGGATCCGTAACCTGTTATTCAGAGCTTCTCTCACAAAATGGTGACGCATATCTATATGCTTGCTCCGCGAATGATATGTTGCATTTTTAGCTAATTTTAATGCCCCCATATTGTCGTTGAACACAGTTAATTCTGTTAATTCCGAGAAACCTAGTTGCTCTAAAAATCTGCGCAAGTAGATTGCTTCCTTAGTGCATTCGGTCAATCCCATATACTAACTCACCTTCTGTCGTAGACAAAGCGACTGTCGGCTGTTTTCTTGAGTCCCAAGATATGGGGTTTCCTAATAATTTAAATATAAAACCGGTGTATGATCGCCGATCTTCAGAACAACCACCCCAGTCTGCATCCACAAAACCTACAATTGGTTTGAAGTCCTTACGATAAACAAGTCCTAAATCCTTCGTACCTTTCAAGTATCGTAATACTCGCCTTGGCGCAATCCAATGTTCTCTGTCCAAACAGTTGTTAAACTGTCCAAGATAGCTGACAGCAAAACTTATATCTGGACGCGTCGTAACAGCCAGGTAAGTTAATGCACCTACCAATTCTCGATATGGTAATTTCGATTCTTCCTCATTCAAATGCTTCATATTTCTGGACAACTTTACACATGAATCTATTGGTGTACTGATTGAATTACATTCCTGCATTCCGAAACGTTTCAATATGTCGTCAATGTAGCCTCGTTGATTCAAGGTTACTTGTCCTTGTTTCACGTTGATCTCGACGTTCAGACAATAAGATACTTCACCGAGATCCTTAACTTCAAAATTTCTGGACATTTCTTCACGGAGCTTATTGACAATTCTGAAATCAGGAGAACTGATTAAAATATCATCAACATAGACGGCTATGATAGTAATATCCTCTCCTTGACCAATGTAATATACACACGAATCAGTATTCGTAGGAGTTGCTCCAAACTTCTTCAATACTCCGTCTAATTTCTCGTACCAATTTCGTCCCGCTTGGCGAAGGTCATAGAGTGATTTTTTAAGCAGGCACACCTTGTCTCAGAACATCAAGTCTTGCAACGTTTTATCTGCCTTTCTTACTAAATTTTGATCATTCGCTTCTTCGATGATTTTCTTTAGTATTTCCGGCAATTGCTTAGGAGGTTTCATAAAAATTTCTTCTTTTAGATTTCCATTTAAATATGCAGTCGTAATTCTTACTGCATCACATTTAAAAGATTTTTGTTCTTACGCTTGCAAATCGTGTGTCGATTTTAATATTGGAGGTGACGAGACGTTATCTACGTTAAATTATTATTTATTAACTGCTGTTGACTCTATTCTTATTAGTTGTTTATTCTAATTCAAAGAAATAAAATATCTAACACTTCAACTATGTAAGTAGATACATTCTGGAGCTTCTAAGCCACTTTATTATCGAGGTTTTGCTTGAATGTATCAAACTCGCACGTATGGTTCGTATCATGATTTTTGTTAGGCATTGCTAACAGTTTATAAATAATAGGTACAAAATAGGTAGCAGTTTATAAATCAGGAAAATAACTGCTACCTGTTTTTGCCCGAAAACTACTTCGTGTTACTTATAAACTGCTACCTGTTTTTACCTGTTATTTAAAAATTGCGTTAAATGAGGTCGGTTTAATTTCCTTTCCGCAGTTTCTTTTCTAATTTTCAATATTTTTACTGTGACTTCGGTTTAAGGTAAGCGCAGAATCACTAGTACTGTGTATTGCATTCACAAGACAAATAATTATTTATGGAGGGTAGGGGAGAACCAGGGGAGTACGACGTATTGACGTAACTTTTAATTAGCGACAAAAATTAACTAAAAATTTAAAAGAGGACAATGTGGTTGGTGTGTGCGTTCGTGTTAGAGTGTGGCATGTCAAAACATGAAGTTATCAATCCCACGGAGACGTCGTCTGACATGCATTGTTTTGGGCGCTCTCGTTCCAACGAGCGAACGTGCACGTGACGACGGCGGCGCGGCGTCGGTAATAAGCGGATATATCGACATGAACAACCTGTTTTCATGGCGCTGAATCTGGGCGGTGCGGTGACCTGGATTCCGGCGCTAAGCGTATTTTGGTAGCCCCGCACGATATGCGGCCGGTTTGCTGCTGGGATTACCGACTCTCGGCATGCTAATTGCTAATTACCAGCGACGCCGCAGAGCGCCGTTACGTAGCTATTAGTTACTTGCATTAGTTTGTAATCTCCGTCTGCGCCGAGCCCGGTAAAAACCGGCCGTCGTAAATCCTTCCGTTTAATACGTTACGACTTTCCTTGCACGTCTTTATTGTTTTCGTCTGATTTCTCACAGCCGGGGGTATGCTGGTTTATGCATTAATATACAGGTAGTTCTGAAAATATTTGTTATACAAGATGAAAAACAGGTAGCAGTTCTTTATCTGTTTTTATAAACTTTGGAAACTGCTAATTGTTATTTGAAAAAGAATACTTGCATTTTACCTGTTATTTATAAACTATTACCAGCGCCTAGCAAAAGTCATGATAGGCAACCATACATGCGAGTTTGATACATTCATGTTTAGAAGCGTGCTTAGAACCCCCAAAGTATATTGACCTAAATCGTTAAAATTTTAGATATTTTATTTATTTGAATGTAATGTCTATGTAACTGTGAAGAAACTTTTTAGATTCTGTGCCTACACTGCCTAATTGATTAAGATTTTTGGTATTCTTTTTTAATATGTATATCAGAAACATTCAGGTCAATTAGAACAAGATAAACACCAACAGGTTGCACAGTCCTATTCATTCCAAATCTTTTGATTAATACTATTATCTCACTTTTTGTCTTGAATCGTTACAAAACAGCTTACACAATATTTTATGTCCAAAACGTACTTTTATCAACACCAAGCAGCAATGTTGTTACCGAAATAAGGTTTATGTCAAAATGTAATAACCTGCTGCGGTTTTATTATCGGTCGTTTAGTTTTTTTTTTTGCTAAATAAGATTTTGTTATAAAAGCTCATAAACTATGTCTAGGTGTTATAAATTACTGACGACAGTTCGGTTTGCACGAGCACGTTATAAAGCTATAGCCGCGTCGAATGGAAAGAATCGTTTCGCAATTGAACACGTAACGAATTTTGAGGGGAGGTCGCGCCGTAAAGCCAAGCGAAGGGAGGTCGTGGGGGTTTGATGTGGATTAGCGAGGGTTAAGGAACAACTTGGTTGTCCTCGGAAGATCGTCACTTGCAACGAATGGCCTTAATGGGATGGGATGGACATTGACTGCCCCCGTCTCAGCAATGGAATATGATTCTCTATTAACGCAAGAAGGTCTTCAGGCCAGAATCCATTTCGTAAGCCACTTCTGAACGACACGCCTTGGACCACGGAAAAGAGACCACGGAATGGCACTTTTTTTTAATGAAAATGACGGCGAATCTATATTATGAATCGCATGATGGAGAGGTAGAAAGCAACTTGCTTTATGGCTGGAAAGGAAGAAAAAAAAAGAATTTACAACAATAACTTAAACTAGCCTTAAACGCCCTCGAACTGGAAAAGAAGAAAATGATAACGCCATCCATCCAATCAACTTACTTCTCCTTAAATTCCTTAGGAATTTGGCGTGTGAAAGCAACATAATACTGTGAAATAATCGCGCCGCAGCACAATTATTTTCCGACTTATAATTCGTGTCGTGAAAGCAGCTAGCAACAATGCCGTTGCCTCAAAAGCTAACACGCACGAGATGGCAGTCGAAGCGGACAAAACGTGTCAACGCAAACATGTAAATGTTGGCTGCGAGTCGTCAGGATCGCAATGGGGCCCCCGAGCATATTCTGTATAGCTATTTCGGCCCTAATTGGGGCCTCATCAGCAGAACAGTAGCTCGAGAACTCCACTGCAACCCCTGTTCTGCTGATGAGGCCCCAATTAGGGCCGAAATAGCTATACAGAATATGCTCGGGGGCCCCATTGCGATCCTGACGACTCGCAGCCAACATTTACATGTTTGCGTTGAGACGTTTTGTCCGCTTCGACTGCCATCTCGTGCGTGTTAGCTTTTGAGGCAACGGCATTGTTGCTAGCTGCTTTCACGACACGAATTATAAGTCGGAAAATAATTGTGCTGCGGCGCGATTATTTCACATGTTTGCATTCACGCGCTAAGCGTGCGTATATCCTGTTGGTCGTTGGGGTTGCAGTGGAGTTCTCGAGCTACTGTTCTGCTGATGAGGCCCCAATTAGGGCCGAAATAGCTATACAGAATATGCTCGGGGGCCCCATTGCGATCCTGACGACTCGCAGCCAACATTTACAACTTCTGAAAGGGGTACACAGGTATAGAAGATTTCAAATTATTTGAAACTTATAACCTACCTAATGTGCTTTGATGTACTCTCAGAGTATTTTAACCTCATGTAACAATAAGGGATGGAGATACTCTGATGTCCGTATTCGTAGTGCTTCCTTGAGGCTTCCTTGAATGAGGAATCCCTTAGAATGGGATTGATTTGAATTATATAAAAAAATGATTTTGATAAGATTTAAACATAAGCTTATAGAATCAAAAGAATTTTTCGTTGCCATAAGTAGTTGTGTGTGTAATTTATTATTTGGTTCAACAACCACAACGAGGTGGCTTAAATGTGCAACAAATATTTGCGGCACATTTAAAAATGTCTGTACAATAACGTTTGTGTAGGTTTATTTGAACTACAAATCAATAAACCATTTTTTAATGGAAACTTGCAAAAGTTTCATCAATTTGTGTAAAAACGGGATAGACAGCCCAGTATTACATCATAAATAAAAGTGCTCCTCCAACTTCAGTAGTAACATAATTTTTTTTTAAATTCTTGGTGAGTACTGCAATCTGTCCAGCCATTTAGCCTACGCACTTCACATTTAATTGTTTGACTAGCACCTGACTATTTCGCACTAAATTGATGTATGAGTGAATTATGTGTTTTTTTCCGTGTAAGACGTCGGTCCACAAGCATGGGGAGGTATTTAGCATCCTCTTCTAAAGTGACGTGGATGGATTCAGATTCATTGGCCTTAATACGCCATGTTTTTAGTCAGCTTATTAAGGTTTGTTTCTGGGTTTCTTGATGCCGATGAAGGATCAGTAGGCGATTCTAAGAGTGTGTTGTTGGCAAATCTGCTATGTACAGGAGATGTAGGATTGGTTCAAGGACGCTACCTTGAGGCAAGCCTGAGGGTATCGAATTTGTGTTCACACTAGGTCTATCTGTCAGATAGGATTTTAGCATTGAAAGTGGCGGTTAGGTGAGGCTTTTTTAATTTGACTTGCAATTCGCTGTGCCACACCTTGTCAAAGGCTTGGGATATATCGAGGAAAGCAGCTGAGCAATATCTTTTCGTACTCAAGTCATTCTTTATTTGGTTAATTAGTCTACGAACTTGGTTGACTTGATTATTTGTTTCGTTTATTATTATTTTGAGGCTTTTGACGTTTAGCTTTTCAAAAGCTTTGGAACGCGTGGATATCAGACTTACAGACCTGTAGGAAGAAGTATCTTCTGGCTTTTTCCCAGATTTGAGGATCATAATGATTTGGGCCATTTTCCAAGTACTAGGAAAGTGGTTTCTACGAAATATTGCATTGAATATAAAGTTTTACGCATTTTTCTGACGGTCTTGCAAGATTTTGGCAGGGATTAGTTCAAATCCGTTAATTTCTATCAGTATTGTTGCTATGGCAATTGGCTATGGGGCAGATCCATTTGGAATGGCACATCCAGAAAGTCTTTTCTTCTTCTGTGGATCGTGTACATGTTTTTTAGGTGTTTGGAGAAGAATTCAGCTTTTTCTTTGTAATACAAATCGCAAAACAAACAATATTCTAAGAGAAGTTTTTTAGGTTTACTTATGCCAATTTGGAGTGAATCACTTTTTTCGTCGGCTTGTCCTAAAACTTACAACTCATGAACAAAACTTGTTTTGCTGCATCTCTTGCTTTTGTGTTGCATCTTTTGCTTTCTAATAGCATTCATTTATTGGATGCTTTTTAAATTTATCTTACTTTTTCTGGTTTGCTTGTTTTGTTCTCTAAGCGGGTATGAATTTCCTTGGCAAAAATCTTTCTTTCATTAACTTTCAATAACATTAAAAAGAAGACTCTGATTTTCATATAATGCAAAGCGGCAAATGCGAAGTCGGTGAACTGATTCGGCTTCTTCTGAAGAAGTAGCAAGACTTGTGGAAAGAAACTACTCAAAAGAATTCAAGGAAGAAGAGGAAAATCCTTCAAAAGGTGAAACAGATCCTCAAGGACGCAAACGGCACAGAAAAGTCCATTTCGTCTTTGGAACAACTTACGTTAATTTTAGATACTATTAGTAGTATAGAGTGTATGATCAGGTAGGTAGTAGGTAGCTGTTAGATTTCATGTAGGGTTTTTTAATTTTTTTACGTTGTACTGAAGATGGCAGCTTAGCTGCCAAAATACGTATCTATGGATATAAAATTATTGTGGGCGGAGATAAATTTCAATTACAACTTACGAAAGGAACTCACGATAAAGCGAACGAATAAGGGAATAAACTAGGGACTTAATGGAACAAACTGGATTGAGGACAAGCGCCATCGAAGACGACAAAAAAGGAAAACCTGCATTAAAAAGAACGAATGAAATGCACATTTGTCACCAGACCTAAAGATTCCAAGGTAGAGAGTGTTTTGGGAGGTCAACCGTATCCACTACAGAGGAAGAGTGGTCAATAGTAAATTGGTGCCTTTGATACTACTTGACCCTATTGTTCAAAATAGAGTAATCGGAAGTCTAAACTAAGTAATGAGTTTCAACAAAAGAGGACCTTTGCTATAAGATAATTAGAAATCCAAACCATCACCGCCAAGAGTGGAAAGTGTTTAAGAGGTTATCCATGTCCCATTCAGAGAAAGCAAATAAAACTGAAACATCAGTAGCAAATTAGTTTAATCCCATTGCCCAAAAGGAACTAATTGGAAGTCCAGAGCAAGAAATAATTACAACAGAGTTCTCTTCAGGACCTTTACCATGTTTACCAGAAAGAGATTGAGTGAGACAACAACTACTGAGTGCTCTGCTCTTCAAGAACTCTTCTATATAGACACTTTGAAATTGGGCCAAAAAAATTACGACCAACTCGAAAGACAGTTTTTCAATTAAAAACTCCACATAACAGAAAAGCTGAAAATCTTGGCTTCTTTTCAATCCCGTTCAGATGTTGACAGTGAAAGCTTCGCACAAGCAAACAATTCCGAACTCTCATCTATCTGCTTCCATAAGTTTTTACAGTTTTCTACACTTTACGCTTTTGCTTTTTAAAGTAGTTGGATTTTGTTGCTGCTCTTAGAGCAAACAAGTGAATTCTACGTTGTGCAAAATCTGTTTTTAGTCCTTTTTATCTGATTACAAACGTATTTAGGTTAAGGATTAGTACAGGGGTTGGCGAAGTTGGTCCCTTACTAGATGGTATTTGAAGAAGATCTGGCCAAGACATTCGGTGGCCCGTGTTAATTTCTTTCATTACTAGAGCCGTAAATTAGCTGTGGGGCAGATCCATTTGGAATGGCTCATCCAGAAAGTCTATTATTTCGTTTTCTTCTTCTGTGGATAGTGTATAGATGTTTGGAGAAAACTTCAGCTTTTTCTTTACCGTTCGGAGTTGCTTTCTAAGTATTCTCGAGTGCCTTTCGGGATTAAGTCTTTTGTTGCCCTGTTAAGCTTTCTCTTGTTTCCTCTAGTTCTCTCATTGTTTGCGTAGTTGCCCTTTTTCAGCGATTTTCTGCTTGATTGTTGGTAACACATCATTGATTCTTTGGGGTGCTTCATAGCCAGGAGTTTCAAACCAAGTTGCCTTTTGAATGTTCTTTGTTAAGTTACTACTGCTACTTCTGTGTCCAAGTTGTATAAATGTCTTGCAATTTTAACTTGGAGTGATGACACATGTAGAACATGCTACGAAATAAAAAAGTTAATTATTGGATTAAGAATTGTTTTGTAAAATCGCGGGGGAGTATCATAAAATATTTTATTAATTAATTGATTAACGATCCATCCTAATCACAAAATTGCACGTCCGTCCTATTCATAAAGAATTCAAAACTATTTTGTACCTACTCGGAAGGGATCAATAAAGTTACAAATTGTTCAGTTTATTTAATAGTCATACTTTTTTAGTACGTTAGTAACCGGACAAGTATTGAAAAAGTACGTGGCAATATTTATGGATGGACGTGGGGTGGTTTCTGACCGAAGGTGGAGGCGTCGTAATGGTACATTGTTCCGCTGACAGGGCTACGCGCCCCCGTGAGAATCGACCGGGAACGCACGGCGGCAATCTCGGTAATGCATCATTTCGCCCGTACCCTCGTTACGGTAGGATCGAAGGCGGCACAACATGATTGATCGCTTGCCCCGAGCAATCGGCCGTCTACAACGGCTTACTACGGACGCCGCCGCCGCCGCCGCCTCCACCACCGCGCCGCCGTTCACACTTCACACTCCCGGCCTACTTGATGGCACAGCTTTGTGTCGTCGTTCCGGTCGATAGCGGTAACTGCCTTTCCATTGTGGCCATTGTTTGCATCTTTCCTTCGAATCTAATTGGCTATGCCATTGTTTCGCTCGGATCCGCAGATTTATAAGATCTTCAGCATCTTCGCTGAACAATACCTCTGGATATGCATTTTCTAACACCAGCTGACGTGTTCCTATTCAGCTATTGATTTGCTTATACCAATCTGATAAAACCATGCAATACATAGAAAAGTACATTGATTACTTACTAAACTGTTAATTGAACAAACTTGTATAAACATTCAAAGGGTTTGCCTTTAATACACTATGTTAATGCATAAATATAGAAATGTGTTACCAACACAAATACAAATTCAAATTTCATTCTTACCTGCTATTATTTTGGGGGTGCGTTTGAAGGGCGTTAATACACAACTGCCTAAATGATCTGCTTTCTTATTAAACTTGTATTCAAATAGTATAATAACCATTATGCAATGAAAACCGTAAATATCGTAGGTATAAACAAAATATCTTGGGTCAATTAATTTTTTGTTTTGTTTAAAAAGTACAGGATGTTGATGTTTAACGAAAAAAAGACTATTTTCTTGACATTTCCGAACGATAAGCAAGTAAACTGTAAAAATTAAACATTATGTAATTAATAAACTAAACTAGTTTTTATTAACTGACATAAACAACGGAAATTCATGTTTAGTACATAAATCAAACGAATGAAAGCAGATGCTTTTGCAATAATTATTAAACACGTCCAAAACTCGATGTAGATTTTACAAAGGCAAAAAGACAGAGTGTTGCTTAAAAAGGTGCATAACCTAAGTACCAAATTCGCTTTTAGCAATTTTGGTGTTTATTTAAACAAAACTTTTCTAACTAAATAAATTTTTAACGGTGATTTAAGTGTCAAATATTCAATTTATTATTTATTTTTGTTTTGTCAGGGGAATTGTTTTAATGATCATTTAGGGGTGAATAAGATTAGATTTCTTGATTTTTATTATAATATGCCATATCTCGTTTGTCTCGCGAAGAGATCTCGCTCAGGTTTCAGAACAAGCTTTTTTGGAGTTCTAAAAGAATTCTAAAAGTATGAAGCACATTTCAGCAACGTTGTTCTTTACTTAAATGAAAATTATTTGCCAGTTCATAACCTTTCATAATTAGTACCAAATGCTCATTACCTCTTTTAATTGTCAAAACAAAGTTTGATGGTTGATTGCTCCTGAATTTTTGCCTTTTTTTATCAGATTGTTACAATAATCCCTCGAAAGAATCAATTTCAATTTTGTTCAATGAAACTAATAAAAAAATACAGGAAAGCCGTACCCTTTAGTTGGGTTTACCCATCTTCACATAAAGTGACAAATATGTGACATGCCTTCTCTCCCTCCCCTATACTTTAGAAAACTTGCCGGGGGTTCGTTCAACCGTGCGCTGAAATATGAATTTCATAGACGATATCCCCCAAAAGCACGAACGGGTAGATAGGTAGCTACACTTCTAAAACAGTGAAGTTGCCGCCGCCGCCGTCATCCCCATCGGTTCACCTTATAGCCGCCTTTGATCGTCGAAATGATCATGCTACGCTGAGAATTGCTTGCCGGGGACGGGAGCAATGCTCGTGGCGGTGTTTATCGAAAGCCCTTTCTGCTACTCAAACGGATTGGATTGGGGCTGCTACTGCACGCGCGACGTCATATGAATTATTGGGGGGTGAAAACGGGGCGATTTCGCCGGCTTTGCTTAATGTTGTTTTGAGTACGTGCAAATCCTTTGAGGTTGCGCCGGAATCAACAACGAACTCCCGGATAAATTAATATGCAAGTTTAATGACTTTGTAGCTACCCACCCAGACATCACACGTTATAAGTACCCTTTGACCGTAAATAACTTACATTGAATGTTTCACGTTGCGTTAAAAAACGTAATTAGAGACAAGAAATTTTAATAAAAATACTTGAGCGGAAATTCGGTACTACCGATTGGGTCTGTATTTAATTTCACGGAGCGAATAAAACGACGTTAAATAAGGCGTTACAAAAGAATGAGGACACTCAGGAGCGGCCATAGATTTTTATGTATTTTGGCATCCGTGCAAATAGCCCCATCCTTGCCTGCTCTACTTAGAAAATGATCTACGATTAAACGTCGAAATTACGTGCTGCGCGCGATTACTTTATTAAAAGTCTGCGAAATTTACGACATCGAAAGGTCGAACTTTACATATGGAGTCTTGTGAATTATTTCTTTCTGTCTCTCTCCACGTATGATATGTACAGTACCGGTTTCGGGTAAAGCTGACGGGAGAGGATAAACGCGCGGGCGTGTTTGTTAAGGGATGTCGTAAACATGCAGCACACATGTTTGCATGCATAGTTCTATCAACACTTGCAACAAATTAAACTTTCGACATTAGTTTCAGTTCAAATAAGTTTTGCACAATTTTTCTGAATTTAATAATTACGTAAATTATACAAACCCCACATATCACTTTTAATTAAAGATCATGAAGGTTTTGTTTAAAATATAAATTCATTACAGTTCATAGTGAATTTTTTTAATGAAATTGTATTGTTCGTAAGGTAATCTTCTTCCTCAGATTGATCTACTGTTGACCTCTCCCTTTACTTTTTGTGAGCTTTTATCTTACCTTTAAGTTATGTTTTGTCGCGTTGTCTCATCACTTTCTCGTTCTTTACTTTGTTTCTCAAGTTTACAGTATCGGCAGCATTCTGTCATTCAATCCACTCTCACTTTATCTGCGCTTAAAATTGAATGACAACTGTTACTTCTGTTTAATTTCAAAATTCTTCACCTCCTTTATGCTTCCTTAAGTTTACACCTAGCATCCTTCTTTGTAAGGTTCTTTGCATTATCCCTTAATCGGTTTGTGCGTTTAACTGTTGGTATTTTCACTTTTCCTCGATTGGGTCTTTTAGTCTACTGCTAGACTATTTTTATGTATTTTATTCTTTTTCAGTTAGTATTTTCAGTCACAGATTCCGTATTTCAGACACATCGCTGAAAATAATGTTCATGTCAATTCAATCCATTTGTGATCTCTGATTTCTCTTTCGTTGCGCGATCTAGTCTTTAAATGTATTGACCGATGTTTTCAGTAATATGGTTAGCTTATGATCACTTGTATTTGAGTCCAGCTTTACTGAAAGCGTTTAGCACATTTTTCTGATCGAACAGCAGAGGTAGCAACTGCTATATAGTTTCAAGACCTACGTCTAAGCACGTCTTTTGAAGCCTTGCTGATGTTAAGCCGCCTTGTTGAAAAGTATATAAGAGTAGGTACAAAAAATATAAAAAGTTGAAGATCTACTGGATCTAAAGAATATCTTCATGTCTTCATTGTATCAACAGTTTCTTATTGAAAATTGAAGAAAATCAGTTCAGTTCATTTAACTTGAAGGCTTCCGTGGCCGTCGTCCATGTTTGAATTGGCTTCCAGCTGGAACTGCGTCACGTTGACTTCTTCTACTGCCGACGTTTCGTTCTCCATTGCAGAAGAACTTCCTCAGGGCTGCTGCTGGTGGTGTTCCTGCTGCTTCTCGTTAGTCGTTGAGACTGCGGCCCTGAGGAAGTTCTTCTGCAATGGAGAACGAAACGTCGGCAGTAGAAGAAGTAGAGCGTTGCTTTTTGTTCAAGCAACTAAAGTACTATTGGTACTAAGGATTGTCCATATCTTCAGTGTATCAAAAGCTTTTTGAAAATCGACGAGAATCAGGTTAGCTTCATTCTGCAAACATATGTGGGCTAACCTGGATGGTTCTAATAAAGGATGGCATATCAATCAAGCGATTCAAAGATTCTCCGATTCATATATAATTCACCAAATTAATTTTCTTGGTGTTTTCAAGTGTCATGCCTTGATTAATTCATGTTTTTGAGAATAAAAGGCCTTTTACTCTTAACTCCTTACCTAGGCATGGTAAAATTAATCAAATAATTAGGCTACTACTTTGTTATTTTAATTTAATCAAAGCAAAAATGTTGGAAAACTTTACAATTATTTGCAAGAAGAGTAATTGATGGCTACTTTCGTCTTTAAGACCCATTGCTATAAGACGATTATAGAACCGCCTTGTGGCTCTATGATCACTGGATGATAAGACATGCAAGTGCGTAACGAGCTTAATTCTTGTAAATAACTGCGTTGCTGCCATACTACAGAGCTATGTCCTCAGTAAAAGCATTTGAATTAAGCCCATAAGTTATAACTGGAAGTCGGAATAACAGATTTTCAGATCATCACGTCAGCAATGCACGCAAGTATCTGCGCTCTAGTCATCTGCTACTCGTGTGAAAACAACATTTTTTTAAATCTACGTCTATAATGTAATGGCGCATTGATGTACCAAATCTGAAAGCAAAGACACAGATGGCCAAAGTGAAACATAAAATATAAAAATTCGATCTCCAATTATAACCATACAAACGATAGAAAAAAATTATCAGTGGCGAATAATTAATGAATTGTATTAGTAATGATGATTAACTCATCCGAATTTGAATGACATATTCGTAATCGTTAACGCACGACATTTCTATTCTTGAAAAAGGAATCTTTTACGAAACGCTTCCATACAAGTCTGTGTCCATCCTTGATATGCCTGAATTGATTGAATGAGTCGGTACAAGTCACTTCAATCAGTTCAATTAAATATACAATTGCATATACGAGTCCGTATTTCATACTAATTACTTAAAAAACCATGTTAACCACATTAACAACCCCTTATTTTTCTACGGAACTGCCCTCACACACTTATTCCATCTTTTTCCAAAGGGCACATACCCTCAGAAAAATTCCTTTGGCAACTCTGCAAAATGTTATTCAACAGCTTCTTTAAGTGCTTCACGAGGAGCAAAATGTTTTCCCCTGAGATGTTTTCTAAAGTTTTTGAACAAAAAGAGGTATGACGGAGTTAAGGCGGATCAATAAACCCACAATCATTGATTATCTGCTGGACTTTGTTAGCCTTTTGAACCCGTCAATTGTGGTGCAGCAACAAGTTTTAGGCCTCTCCATTTGTGTTAGACTCCCTGGGCACATACTTAATAATAAGCATCTCAGGAAATTGTTACCACCAGTTTTTTCCAGAAAATTGCGTACTGTCTTTTTTTGGTGACGGAGAGCTTTTATGAACCTACTACATGGATTCCTGTTTAGTGCGAAGGTCCCAGTGATACACCCAAGTTTCAACCACAGTATAATTCGAGGAAAGGAAAGGAAAGTTTCTGTTTTTTTCCAAATCGGCCTTGACTTTCTTTTCTGACCAGCGTGCAGACACCTTCTTCACGCCCAAATCGTCATGCAAAATTTTCAGATCGCTTGCTCCGAATGTAGACATATGTAATTGGCAACAATAAAGACCTTACATCTTGCAGTACCATATTTTAGACTTTTCGGATCATCTCTTCAGTTCGAGATTCCACGGGACGTCCGGACTTTGGGTCACCGTTAATTGATTACTCTTCCCCATCGACAGATCCAAAATTTAATTTGAAAATATAATGGCGCACCTTCCCCATCCCAATACGCAGCAGCCACTCTTTCATAAATAATTTTTGGACCAATACTTTTTTTGCCAGTATATGAACTGTGAAGTTAATTTCACTCATTTTATATGTGTTACAATGTGTCTAATAAAAATAGAATCATTTCTGAAAGATGCATTTTTGTTTTTCTAGAAAAGTCACGTCGCGTCGCGACGCATTTTTACTGCAGAAGTTGAAGGATGTGTATTTTTTGTTTTTTGGCTGGGGCTTGAGAATATCTTGATCCGGCTCTGATGTATAGCGTCGCTCGGCGAATAGAAATCACCGGTGCGCATTCCTCGCTTGATTTTTTCTTTTCGTGGGCGAAGCCGATTTGTAAAATTCAATATCTCATCCGACGAAGCGCGGCACGTTCTCGATAAAGCGTTCCCATTTCCTCTCCCGCTTGCACGACTTTCGGTTTCGCGGCGGTAAACTAGTTCCGCAACAAGTAAATGCCCGCAAGACCGCCTCGTATTTTACACGGGGCTCGAGCTAGACACTCGACGAATTAATTAAGCGCGCGCCCTCACGCGACCGACCTGAACGCGCCGCCACCCCACGACCGCCCGCGCCGCCCCCGTATATTTCACACGAAATAAGAACTATTAAATAGCCGTAAAGCGCGCGGCGGTCTGAATTAGCCGCCGGTTTAATTTTTCCACGCCGAAATTATTCATCCGGCGTGTTAGGGCTTTTAGTTTTTATTGTGGCACCGAGCCGGCGTTCATTACGTCTGATAAATAATGCACTTTAAATGAATGATCGCCCGGATGACAGTCTGCACCATCATAAATCACCAACCCAACTTTACTTATTATTTCGGAAATTCGAGATTTATTTCGCCACGCTCTTTACTGATTTTTACATTCGAGTGGATG
Source organism: Dorcus parallelipipedus (assembly GCA_958336345.1). NCBI lineage: Eukaryota > Metazoa > Arthropoda > Insecta > Coleoptera > Lucanidae > Dorcus > Dorcus parallelipipedus. Next base: position 39,523,447 of record OY284477.1, read on the forward strand.
CATTTCGTTAGTCTGCCTTTTTGATGACATTAACATTCTGATTTAATTCTGTTTTGCTTCTCATGTCAGACAATAACAAAAATTAAATGGCACATATCAAGATCAATACTGAAACCGCAATGTTTCCACATTTTAGATAGACCATTTTGGACTTTCCCATTTGTTGTATGTATACAGGGTGTCCCGTGACGTAATGTCACCACTTCACCTACGTGATAATCAATTCAAACTAAGTAAAAAACTCTAATAATGTTTTGTTCTAAAGTAAACCCTTTCAAAAATACTGGATGTTTAATGTTTAATTTTTTAATTAAATTGATTTGTTTAATTGGCAGTATTAGAGAAATAGAATATCTTATAAGTCACGTGAATTATTTCAGCCTTCTTGGGCTTCATCAGAGATATGTACTAAAAAATTACATTTTGAAAGGATAATAATTAATTATACACTTACATATTTTTGAAATTTCCAATAACCCAAAAACAAACCCGTAAAGAAAACTTTTTGAAAAAATTGTCTAATACTTCGCAAAATTGAAAGGAAACAGTTATGTTTTCATCTTTCAAAATGCAAAATGTGACAAGAAGGCTGAAATAATTCACGTGACTTATAAGATATTCTATTTCTCTAATACTGCCAATTAAACAAATCAATTTAATTACAATTTCATTTGGCAAGAATTACAGCTGTCTTTAATTTTTTAGTTTTTAAAATTTTAAAGTTCATCTAATCATTTATCCGTTCATCTAATGATCAATTATAACTGAAAAAAATAAACTCTAATAAAGCAAACCGCCTTTCAGGAATACAACGTGTTTTGTAATTTTCAGAATTTTTAAACTTTATATCAAAAGGTGTCCAAAATGACCCCCGTTGTTTGCTAAACATATTCTAACGCGCTTCAAAAGAGATCTAAGTGCTTTTGAACACCTTTTGAGATAAAGTTTAAAAATTCTGAAAATTACGAGACATCATATCCTTGAAAAACGATTTGCTTTATTAGTTTTTTTTTTTTTTTAGTTTGAATTGATTATTAGGTGAACGGATAAATGATTAGATGAACTTTAAAATTTTAAAAACACACAGTATTTTTGAAACGGTTTACTTTAGAACAAAACTTTATTAGACTTTTTCACTTAGTTTGACTTGATTATCACGCAGGTGAAGTGGTGACATTACGTCACGGGACACCCTGTATACCGTGAATTTGTTTTAACATGAAACATTGCTGTTACATACAAGTCTGAGAATCCATAGCAACATTTACAATTTGTAAATTAAACTGTCCTTTTTAAAATAGAACATAGATGACAGCTGTCATGAATCTGTTCTGTTATTAGTGATTTCGATATACTTGTACTACAAAATAATAGCGACTCTTTCAATTACATTAGATAAGTTTATTCTTGTTTAAAGTAAGTAAACTTTAAACATAAGGAAAACAGAAATCCTTTAAATCAAAACAAACACCACAAGAAGTTTTCAAAAATTTCTTAATTTACCTCAATGCAATTTCCTAAACGATTATAAAAGTTGTTAAACCCTTCAGTGTTGGGGATAAAATTCGACACTGCTTCCCCTTAAACGGCGAGAAGGTTTGGAAGTAACAAAGCCATTGAACACTTTTCACACACTCAAATACACTCCCGCTCCTGAGGTCCTGACAAGTCTATGACTTAGGATCCCGTTGGGCGACCACCACAGATATTAGTTACTTGTCAAAGGGTAATTCTTCCTGATACAATTTCACTAACTTTCTTCACCTGACCTGACAGATGTTCCAAATTAAAATGGACAAATTTGATATGACATGAGTAACCCTAACGACGACGATCATGCAACGACATTTTTAAAAATTGGATTTAGTTTCCATAGTAATATGAAGAGCAATGTTTCGTATTAAAATAAAATCACGGTATAAGACTTGCTTCCATTTCGTGATTAATTTAAATTGTGCGGTCTCACACAGCGAATTGTGTCAAAATTTAGATTGAATCAAAAATTGTCTGAAAAAAAATAAAACATGTACAAATTTCTTGTTCCAATTACATTTATTTAAAAAAAAAGGTATACAGGGCCCTGGGGAAAGATATGACGAATGCGAAGGGAGGCAAAAGATTCTAAAATTAAGATAAAGTCTGACGAGTATAGAGCATGGGAAGAATCTATGCATGGCGATGTTAGCTGAACAATTTATTTAGTATATAATTAATTTTGGACAAAAAAGGAGGAATCAGTCAGTGAACTAGGAGGTAGGAGAAGGTGGATGTCGTAGAAGCCATAGGGCATTATCTAGAGAAGAAGTATTTAATTACGAGTTAAAATTAGACGGCTCATTTATATCTTAAATAATCCTGATTTAACAAAATGGCACAGACTTCTAATCTGAAAACAATTGTAAGTTTGCCTGCTTTTTTAATGTTATTGTAGAAAATGAACCGTTTATTTATTTCTTTACATGAAACGACCTTTATACACTTCAAAGAAACAATTATATTACACTATGGCCCGTATTCTTACCCTATGATTAATTTAATAACGCGTTCATATCCCATGGTCTCGCTCTTACATGTTAAACTGAGATAAAGTTGTATCGCTTCTTGTTTATTTTAATCATGACTTTAGTTAAATACGTTTTTAATCATAAGATGAGAATACGGACCAATATCTTTAAGATTTCTTAAAAATGTGAATGGTAATGCAGACATTTCTTCTCTCTGTTAATTTTTGAAAAATACCACATAAAATAATTTATTTAATAAGCTGACATTAGGTTTGTTGAAGTAAATGTAAATTCGCGGTTTATTTGTTTAATTATTATGCAAAATAGCTCGCGTTATTTGCGGGAAACAAACAAAACATTGGATTTTGGTGGAGATTGGATTATAGCAAATTTGAAATTCTGTGCTATTCGAAGCATTAAAATAATTTTCCGGACAAAACCTATAACGTTTCATATCATTATCTACTTGCTTTTAAATCTGTCTTTGATAATAAGTACTACTAGTTCATAGTTTCCTCATTAAACACACATCAAGAGGGTTTGATTTTCAGTACATTTTATGTCAGTTTTTTTTAAAATAAATTTAAACTCGCTTGTGTATATTTCATGTAATAAGAAGTAATCTTTCTTCTATATTCTACTGTATTTTCATCTTACCTTCGGTATCTCGATTCTTTCTTTTTCTAATAGCTTAAGTCATAGGTTTCCTTGTTCTTCTTTGTGAAGACGTATGCATCATGTCTTCTTCATTTGCTTTTATGTTTTGCTGCTTTCCCTATCTTCCCTTATTTACTACGTTCTGAATTCTTGTTTTATATTATTGTTTTCTAAATGATTCAGTTTTTTATGAACATTTGAACAACTCATACTCATTGTTTTCCTTTCAAATTTCTTCTTATGGTGCCCACAAATTCTTTTATCTTATAATTTACGCTTCATACTTTTATCTTCTTCATATACTATATTGTATACTTAAAGTGCGCTACTTGTTCTGACGTTTGGTTGCTACTTTTCTTTTATTTGCTTCTTTTCTAGGAAAAGTAAATTAGATTTATTTTGGATTATAGCTTGATCATCAGCAAACGCCGATTTCTACGGCTTAATGAAACTGATGAAAGTAAAAAGTTTACGAAAGCTAAATAGTTTATAAAGGCTAAGTGGGTCCCTAAATTAAGTTATTTTTTAAATGGTTGGTTTTTTCAAAGCCCAACTTACCCTACTACCAATATAATAATCAAGATGTACTCTGTGCGATGAGGAATAATTTTGCATACATTTTTAATTGGTAAGAAAATACTTTAATCAGTAATTATTGGAACTTTAAAATATTTGAAATTTTCTCGTTTTACAAATATTTATAATTGTGTTTGACTTTCGGCCCCAAAATATTTATTTTCGCTCGCTATTTTACGCAACAATATTAAAGCTACTACACATGCAACTAAAAATCATCATGAAAACGCGTATAATGGAAACATAATATTTTGTAGATACCCCGGGAGATTTTTTTTTGTATTAATAAAATATGAAACTACCAGTGATAAACCATTTATAAAAAAAATACCCACAACTCGATGAATTGAATACGACGAGTGCAAATCAATACCATCATAAAAACACCATCGTCTGTTGTTTTTCGTCCTCCGACGCTCCGTCGGGCCCACCTTTTTTTTCCCCGGCGTTGGCGTTGGGCCCGGCCTTGTTTTCGTTTTAAAGTCATTATTGAATTTGCGTTTCACCTCGTCGCGTCGCGACGCGCCGCCGACGAAATTCGGTCTTGTAACGCGCCGGCATTAAAAACCAATTCGAATAGTAACTAGCAATTTATATGCAAAGTCCGGCGGCCGCGCTTTGGCCGAAACATGAACCGGATGCGATACAATGTCGTTTTATTACTTATCTCTCCATCGAGCACCGAAACAATTAACGTTGTTTTACGGGCGAACTGTGAATTTTCGCGCGGATCTTACTCAAGGTTTTGTTGGAGCTTTAAGGTTTACACCCGAACAGTGTTACAATTTTAGGAATTATTTTAGGGTTCCTTTATTAAGCATCCGCTATAGTTTATTTTTAATGAAAATCTAACAATTGTATAGTACAGCAAGTGATTAACAGTCGGAATTCGTTTAAAAAACACAAAAATCGGATTGTAAAAGTGAACTATGATTGATTTTGAACATGTACAACTAGTCTTGTCGGTTTTTCACGCGAATCACACTTTGGGTTGTTATAAAACTAGGGCATCAATGAGTAGTGTATGTGATATTAAAGAATGTAGAAGCCTGATCCTGTGACGCTACTTATGAAGGAAACAAATAAAATTGATGCATTTTCCAGAAACACGCTATAGCTAGAACATCTTAAATCGGTTCAACTTCTTTAGAAAAGTTTTCTGTTGTTAAGTATAGATTTGTTGCAATTCGTCTGATTTAGTTGTCATAACTGAGCAACTACCACCGGAAGTTGATTGATTTAACCACCTGTTGCTGCTTAAATTTATAAAAATACCGGCCTGCATTTTGATGTGGATCATTCAAATTCAAATTATAAATCCCACCATTTGAATCACTCTATACATGTGATTTTTTTTAATGAAATGTGTTCTTTTGAGACTTTTTAAAAATTTTGCTTTTTCTCCTTTTTTTACAAGTTTACTCTATTATTATTCGTTTTGTTTTCCTGTTGCTGTTCTTTTGAATTGTTAGTGTAATAATACCCAACTGATTACAATCTGTTGAGTTCATCAGCTTGAAGGCTCAAAATGAATTTTAAAATGAAAACTCAGACTCATTAAATATTAAAAAATAATATAATAACATAGTAATATTAAAAAAACATCCCTTCCTCTCGAATAGGAAGTAAAGCCGTAGGGCCCGTGTCAATGCGATGTTTGGCATGTTAAAAATCCCTACTGGGGGTGGAATTCTCCTAGATTCGGCTAAACTCTAGTAGGGTTGACCACATGACCTTAGTAGTTGTAGCCTAAATGTACAAGGAGTATTCCGCAACCCGATACCTTGCCCATTAAAGGAGAAAAATATAACATATTAAAACTTTTACAATTAACTATGAAAAAACTGTATACATTAGGGCTAACGACGCGACGTTGATAACTAATCTTGGCTTAACTAAAGCTTGAGGAATATATTTATGTATAAATACCATTTATTTTGAATTCGAAAACGGAACAAATTTCAAATATTCGGTAAAAACGTCAAATGTTTATATAAAGTATAAATAAAAACATTAACTTTATTGGTTTATTAATGTTACACATATATGAAGATAAGGTAAATAAATATAAAATAACAATATTTTAAACCCATTTAGGTATACTTGAAAATATTTTTTTAAATAGTGTCATTAGCACCTCCCGGCTTTCTTTCATTTCACACACTGTATATAATTTGCCTGATGGAAAGATGAAGATCTTTATAAGGAGACATTTACTGCTAAGATGTATACAGGGTAATCTATGCCAAACGGAAACCAGCGATAGGGTGGGTTACCTTGAGTAAAAAAGTCTATATCAACATACGTTCTTTGCGCTTCTGTTTCTGAGCTATAGCGATTTTTCTTTTCCGTAAGCCAGTAGTATGGATGCTACTGGAAGACATGTAATACGGCAAATCTTTCGACAAAAAGGTTTAAATTAAGTTCTGTTCAATTAATACTGCTACTTAGGGCGGATTTTTCCATCTTCCCGTTAAAGTTATCTGACAAATAACTTCATTTTTACGAATGGTTGATTGATTTTTATCCGTCAGTTAGTTTATCAAAAGGTGGAAAGACCGGCCCTTAGAGAAAACACAAGAAGTAGAAAAAGAAAACATAAATTATAACACAAATTTTATTTAATTAAGGGCGGAGATATCCTCCTCTTAATACATAAGCACGAATGCATACATGCCGACAACGAATAAGTGAGCCAGTAATAATTCTAAACACATTATTATTTATGACAGCTAGGACTTGTTAATCCTTTGAATTAATTGGTTTTGCGAACTGTTTTTGCGTGATGATTCCACAATTAATGGTGCAGGCTTAATTTTTACTTTTCAGAAGTATAAACTTGTTATAGCTCAGAAAAAAAAAGCAGATCGGATATATACCTACTTGTCTATACTTTTTTATTCAAATTGACCTCCTCTATTACCAGCTATCGTTTGGCACACACTTCGTAGATCACCCTGTATAACGGGACATTTTTGCGTCCCGAATGATACGTCGGGGACAACGGAACAGTGACTTTAAAAACGGTATTATCCTATTGAAAATGGGACCTATGGTCACTTTAGGAATATACAGTGTATCCCCAGATATACTAAAAAAAGGAAAAACTTTTTTATTTTCAACTTTAAAGAAAAATGTTATTCTTTATAAAAGTTTTCGCTTGTTTTAAAAAAAACGATTAATTTTCTGAACAAAATCCAGATATTGTTTTTCTTAAGTAAAATAAAACAGAGAATTTTCTCTTTCTCGTTCTTAATATCATGCACACTAGCTGTTCTTTCAAGCTTTTGAATAAAATTGCCTGAAACATGGAAACTTAAATTTCTGTATTGCGCAGATGTAAGACGCTTCTCCACTCCCATTACACTGCAGAAGGTAAATTCTTTGTTGATGGGTTAACATTGTTTCAGCAGTTATTAAATTTACCACAGTTAAAATTACTCTGTTTAAATAGTAACTATCTGATATTTGCAACAAACGATACCGCGATTTTATTAAGCTACTAAACAAATTTTTCGCTTTAAATTTTTCGAACTTTTTCCTTTATTTTACTTAAGAAAAACATCTGGAGAAAAATATGGTTTATTAAAATTAAAATAAAAATTAACGGTTTTCGAACAAGCAAAAAGTTTTACAAAGTATAACATTTTCCTCTAAAGTTGAAAATAAAAAAGTTTTTCTTCTTTTTCAGTCCATCTGGGGACACACTGTATAGTGCAAGAAAAAAGAAACGTGGGACTTTCTTCGCTTTAATTCGAGATTAATTTTAATCGATATTGGTGCAACTGGATATTCGTAATGAATTAAATTAATCGTCAATATTCATTTGTTATTATAAAATAGGGCACTACACAAGGGACAAGATGAAATCGGTTAATCGATCTCTTAATGGAATAAACTGATTAAATAAGTCCTCGACTGATCAATTATATTATTCTTGAAAATATGATTAAATAAAGGATCAAGGATGAAAGAAATTGTGTATGTGCACAAACAGGGACGTGCTTAGAGTTTTCCTGTTCTCCAAAAAATTTCAGTACTTCACTGATAGACCATACGCTCCATTTTCAAGGAGACAATCCCGTATTTTTCGTATGTAATGATTGTCCCGTTTTTTCGCAAATATTCCAGGTTTGTTCCGTTTTTTTTTTTTTTTGAAAACGCGTTAATGATTATTATTTTATTATCCACCACGATTAAAGCAAATACATAGAACCTGCTGCCTATAGCGTTTTTTGCGCAGTGTTATTATTTTCCTGCAAACTCAAGAAATTTTGGTATGAGATGTGGATTGTTCATTTTAGGGCCGGTCTTTCCATTTCGTGTTAAACTAACTGATGATAACTACCATGGAAACAATAATTCATAAAAATCAATCCCCCATTCATATACATAGATCAAGTTACTCGCCGATTAACTTTAGCGGGAAGATGGAAAGACCGGCCCTTGATTAAATAAATTCAAAGAAAATTGCTATCGATGATGCCTTCTGTTATTTGTTGTTTATGATGTGTACACTCGTGGCCAAGTTAATCGTCAAGATTCGAAGGATACGTAACCCTTAGCGGCAATGAGTGGGAAGACGATAGCCGTACGATAGCCCTTGTTTCCGTTGCAGGTCAATAAGGGCGAGGTTAGCATGCAGGTGTAACGATTTTGATGGCCACGACTGTACATTAGGTGGATATTATTTGTTAATTATTTAGACAACTTGGTTGTATGCTCATTGAAAATGATTTTTTAAAATTATTTCGTTGTAATCAATTTTGGAATCGCTATAAAGAGAAAGATCTCTATACCCAATGAATGACAAAAATACTATATTGCTTTTAAAAAAAAATGTGGTCGTTCGAATATTTTGACAATTAGCAGTCCAATTGTTTTTTTTTTTTAATTAGGAATTCATATTTACCCGATCTTTAAAAACAAAACGTCAGCAATAGTGAATGGTTCATTGTATAAAATATACACAATTTTGTATTTTAAAGAAAATATTCTGTTTAAACAATATTACCCCCGCCCGTTTTTGCCCCAAACAATTACAATCAGCTTAGATATGATATATTAGCGGAGAAAATATAGTACACAAAAGTATAAAATAAAAACAAAAATACGCAAAAGAAATGAAGACATCAATGGATTATATGGTAAATATATTTATTCTATTAATTCAAAATTCTCTTCTTTTTCATTATCAAAGTGGTTAAAAATCCTTGTTAGATAGTGGTTATCAAAAACGCACACGGTTTGATATAATGAGTTAAAAGACTGAATCAGATACAATCATTCTATACAATGCAGTTTCTATACAGTTTCAAAGCGTCTAAACAAATTTTATTTTTATTACATCAGTTCATTTAGTGGTTCTAGGCTTTGACGCCCTTGAACTCTTAAGTTCGGCTCTGTGCACAAATAAATGAATGAAAGGAAAATAATTAAAATAATTGAGTTCTATAAAGATGGTAACATTTTTTTAAATGTGCTGGTAACACGAAGAAGAAATATCAGGATTTATAAACAAAATACAAACTGTTACGGAAAAACTTTATTCTGCTTAAGTGCACAATGTAAATAAATAAAAAGGAATTAATTTCATATATTGACACCTCATTTAATCAATTATTTGATCAAATTATTTATTAACAAATAAATAATTTGGGAATTTGGGTAGAAGACTTTAGATCTGTTAGTCATCCTGCACTGATGTGCACTGGTGTAAGTACGTGCATTTATGTACATCAAAGCATATTTTTCGCAAAATACGCTATAATTCAACCTAAAATGTTTGTGTGGTATGTCAGTATGAATGATTAATATTCGTATTGACACATTTTTAAAGAATTCAGACATATTTTACAAAAAAAAAAGTGGAACACCAGTGCAGCATAACAAACAGACCTTTTATCTGGTGTTTTTGAAATTTTAAGGTTTCTGGTTGATATATTTTTATTCTTCGATAATCAGATAGATGATTATCATGTATACGCATTTTCCGTAATTGTAGCAAAATAAGGGACCACTCAACATCGAATATATTCATTCGAGTCGATTACAAAACTTTCAGTCTGCGAAATAACGGACGTCTCAGTCCTTTTGGTTCGAGAGTAATTCAAATCGGTACCTTTTCTTCAAACATTGGTCGTCTCACAAATTTTATATCAGTATAGTCATTGTCATCATTTTTGAAGCCAACGTCTCACGGCTCTTTCGCATTCGTTGCTTTCAGTTTCTCGCTCTTCTTTTTCTATTATTTTTCTAGCCCAGCATTTTGTTTTTACAAGACTAATTTTTTAAACATTTTTCCATTAGTTGGTATAGTTTTTTTTATGGTACTTCATGCTGCAAGTCGTTGTTTTCTTAATTTGCTGACATTTTCTAGGTGTGCTTTTAAAACTTAAAGCCGTCTGCCTTTTTTGACAACATCCATTCCCATTTGAAAATATTGGAAAATGTTGCATATTGTTAATTTTGGGCAACAGTCCATTCTTAACTGTAAATGAACACGCATGATTCATAAACTGCTTCGAAATTATAATTTATGGAGTGTGTTCATAAATTTTTCGGATAGTAGAATGGAATATGAATATGAATATACTATTACTTGTTGTAACTACGGAATTTTGTTGCTATACTATATGATTGATAGCGTGATGATAGTATGATAGGAAACGCTCTTGGATGGAGTAGTAACTGTAATGTTTCCAAATAGTTTCAATAGTTTTCGATATTTTAAATGAACGTTTCGATTAGAATGTTTTTCGAAGAGGTAACTTAATATAAAAGCTTATAAAATGTGTTGTGTGTGTACGGATGGTCAAATAATGTGCAGCGATGCGTTGCATGCGCGCGCGCGCGTGTATATTTTGAAAACATTTTGGAAACGAGTTCGTTTCAGTCGGCCTCGGGGTCTTTATTGTGTATTCTGCATCGGTTCGGTTGAGCCGATACCTTGTTCTGCTATTCACGGAAGCCCGAGGCCGTGAAGCAAATGGGTTGGTCGCACACGCACGAGCACGGAAGCGTGAGCGTAGCAGGGCGGCACGATGACGCGACACACTGTGACACGGTAGGGCCCCCTCGCGTCCTGCCGCTCCACGGGACGCCCGCCGCCAGGCATCGCGTCGGCTCGGCCGACTATGAACCAGCGCGCTGTCCCGCTTCAATCTAGACCTCCCAGTGTTATTTAGCGGAGGAAGTTTTAACGCTCGCTCGTCCGACCTCGGGGCATCCTTAAGGGGGTCACCGCCACTAAATGAACACCATTGTTTCCAATTCAACGTGTAATTAATCATTCCGTGAACTTCCGTGAGTTGCGGGGGCTCTTCATTCTCGGCCCCGGCATTGTTTCTGGCGAAGCAGCGCCGCGCGTTAATGATGGGATTACGTAATTTATAGATACCTAAAATAATTTATTACTCTATTGGCAAATTCGGCTACCTTTTCAATCAATATTTTCCTGAAAATATGAGTGACTCTAAGACTAGGATAACATACACTCTGCACCGTCAGTCACGGTTTAAAAAATTTAAAAAAAAACCAAAACATTATCAAAAACAAACTTTCTTTAAATTACTTACAAAAACTTAAACACTTTATCTTTGATGATTTTTTTAACGTTAAATTATTAAATTTTTATACGAGTTTTATAACAGCCATTGCATTTGTTGGCATTGTAATGTTGCAATGGTAAATTTGTAAAGTAAAAATTAATGTACAATAATAACCCTGCTCCAAATTCATACCAAACTTTTTAATTCAACTAAACAAGCCAGTACGAATAGTAATTAATATCGGTTTAGATCTTGGAATTAATCAGTGGTGGTTTAGGTTATTATACAAGCTGTCTCAAAAATAACGCCTGTGTTTTTGTTATTCTATTTAGGAAGCTGAAACAAATCCAGATGAAAGTCTGAAGCACTATGTGCTATTGGCATTATTATGAATTATATTTAAAATTAATTTGTAGTTTCCTTTTTTAATAACTCAACAAAGGCACATCAACCTTTTCTTTTGAATTCAATCCCAAATGCGGAGGCGTTAATTTCTAGATATTCTACTAAATAATGTACAGATTTTTACCCTATTTAGACACTTTATTTTAACATAAAATAGAAAAAATGTCGGGATTAAAGTTATCTTCTAGAGTAAATACTAAATATGTTGTAATAATAATAATAATAATAAAAGTTTAAAAGATGATCCAGAAATAAATGCTATTACGTATAACATATAAAATGATTTATAAAGAACCTTTGCTGTTGTTAAACGAATTAGAAAACTTTCTCCAAAACTGCAAGAAAGTTGTTACAAAGCAGGAACTGTTTAAAAAAATCAGAGAACTATGAAATCAAATCAGAACGTAAACAATGATAAGCAATATTTTTGTAAATTGAAAGAAGTAAGTGATGTTTTGTAAAAAGAGGTTCCAGATTACTTTTTGAACTCTTAAATGATTACTTTCGTTAGTTGCCCAGAGATAAATAAATCAAACTGCTGCGAAATGTGACTTACAAATTTATTTACTTTGTTATTTAACTGAAGTTACTTTTAAAGTCTTGCGTCTTCTTTACGTAAATTACAACCTTTGAAATTCATTAAAATCACGAGGAGCAGTGTTCATAGCTAACTCAGACTTTAAGTCTTGAATTCTGCGACCAGAAAACTCAAGTTTTATGTCATTTATGGTATTCCGCAGTGATATCAAAGTCACTAAGAAAGCGACGGGTTAAAATGTTTAGCATTAACAACATTGGTGATAATCTATGATAAATGTAAGAACATTGTCTTGTGTGAAATCGAACCGAAAAAGAACCTCTTCATATAATTATGTTGTGTAGCTTGGCAAGTATTTATAATTTTAGGTCTTTATGAGAATTAGTTTTTTGAACATAAAGTTATATAGTTATTTAGAGATTATGTATAAATAAAAACAAATGAAAATTTAGAGGAATTTATTGTAAATGAGAAATAAAACGCAACAGATATCCAAGACCTTCATCGAAATGGTAGAGCTAGAAGTTGCTGGTGATTGCTCCGCGGCTGACGTGCTCGGCGCGGCCTATCTGTCAGCCACTGTTAGGGGAGATCCGCCCGCGCCCCAACCGACGTTCGCGTGCAACCCCGCTCGTTAGACAATCGGGAGCGTCGCTTGCAATATTAATGCGAGCGGGACAGCTCAGCTCCATCGCTCTATCTCTACCGTTCTCGGTTCACACGTTTCTACCTTCGCTCGCCCGTCCTTCCTCTCCCGCTCTTCGACCTCTATAATTATTTCAATCGTATTCCCTCACTCACGGTCATTTCTACACCGCCACCGTCCGTCACGACCAGCCGCGCTCGGCTGAAATTCCTATTAATGTCCGGTCACCGACGGTCGTCCGACAAATGACCATGTGAATGCCTCATTTTTGGCAAACCCGGTTTTTACGGTATTGACCACGAAACGTGAAAACGAACAGTTAAAATTTCGTAAGTTCTTGAATTAAATTCAAAACGCTGAATTACCGATTCAAATTGATTGAAACTTTTACTTCTTCGCAAGTCGCATTCCTCATTTAGTTCATTAACATTATTTACCGCGCACTTTGTTACGAGCCGCAATTTCTCGTAAACTCATAATTGACTTGATTAATTTCGGAATGTATTCCGTAACTATTTCAAATTTGAACTTGTGTTTAAATCTAAATGTAAGAGTTCTGTTAATAATAATGATTGATAATGTTTTTGATGACGACAGCGTCCAACTTAAAAATTTTCACCCGAGACAATCTCAAGCATCGTCGATTCACCTTTCGAGTATAACAAATGCGACTTTTTGAGTCATAACTAACGGATGACCAAAAAAGACGGCAAGATTTACGATCCGGCCGGAGAAGGAACATAAATTCTCGGAGGCCACAAATTTCAAATTTGCGTCCCGCCATCGGTAGGGAACGGCTGTCGTCTGCGTGCACGACGGTAACGGTATCCAATCTCGACTGTGTCTCCTCGACTTCGACGTTCGGAATCCCACGTGAATACATTTGACTAGATTACCAAGTCCGAATCCGCAATTCGCAATTCCTCTCTTTCCTTACGTAATGCATTGCCTCTTCGAGTAGCTTTTAGGAATGAACCGGCGAACGAATGTACTGGAGGTCCCTCGTATGTGAGAATTTGCTGCCGGGGGTTTTACATGCTACGAGCGCGAGGATTCTATTTGATCTTCCTATTCAATTCGAAAGCTCTTAATTAAAAACTTAATTACAGCTCTTCTTCTAAGCGTTTTATTTTTTCAAAATAGCATTTACTATGTTGTTTAAAGAACCTAAAGAAGAAAGCCAAAAAAATTGAGCTGCTTTCTCTTCTCATTTCCATTCCAGTGAACATAAAAGTGAAGGTTCCCATCTAATTTCGAAATAAATTAGAATCTGCTTTCCACGAACTTCAAGGCCCCCCCAACTCCCGAATGTACCGAGACAGGGATGGAAAACCAATGACGACGCATAACCGACAACTAATCCCGATCATATATTTCGAGGGCCCCGGCAGTCATCAATAAGACATAACCGATGCGCCGCACATATTCCTCATTCCGCATGCCTCATGAAGTGAGCACAGGGGCGCTATCGGTCACGCTGATTTATCACGGGCAGCCCTGTTACCGAGAGCTCGCGACGGGGGCGGCGGGGTGAGGAAGAACCGCCCGACACCCCATTACCCAGACAAACGCGTCGGGGCCTTGTCATCGCTCAGGCCGACACTCCGGCGGTTCTCGTATTTGGAATACAATATCTGGTGCGGCTATAGAAATATCCAGCTTTTGATGATGAGGGGGAGAGGGAGCGCGGACTCGACAAGATTGATACGTCCGGATTTTGATTTTGCAATAATAACGTGCGAATCGGTTTCGACTTTATTGTATCGGTGTTTTTTCTAACGACTATTATTGTTCTGATAATACAGTTCTTTTAAATGGTTGAAAATATTTCTTTAGATTCTCCTCCTCTTGTTAATTAATGAAGGACGAATCTGGAAACTCCTTCACATTAAAAGAGACAATAAAACATACTATTTCAGATTATATGTATAGAAAATACATAAATACAGAACACGCTGTTATCACTTCAGAATTAACCCAAAAAGGGTTCTACAGAAAGAGTAAATGAGCTACGTAGTAACATGAGAATAACGACGAGTCTGCTATATCATTTTATAGTCTGAAAAGAGTAGAACAATTATCAGCATGAATTAGAACAGGAGCAAGTTCCACTCTTGTGGAAATTGTAGACTTGACAATGTTGCTAATATGTTTAAGAAAATAATGTCCTTTTGTATAATGGACAAGAACGACAATTCTTATTTTACCTTGGATGGGGATGAGTGGCATGAGTTTACGAGCAATTTTACTAGATACCTCTAACATCCAAAATTTGCAAGGAAATATGTATTAAGAAAAAGGGTAGGTTTTAGTGTGACTAGTAATCAGCGAACGTGGAATTTTTTCAACAGGTTTAGGAATTTCTACGGACAGATTATTATGTAGACGTATGCTTGCCCAAAATTGCCGATAAAGATCGAAACAGAAACGAACCTTTCAGTTCTTGAAAAAAGACTTCGAATTCTGTAGGTAAAGAAAAAGAAAATCCGCCCAACTCAGTTAAGACCCGTCGAAGATGTTTAGGCTTAAAGAGAAAGGTGCTTAGCAATAAATAATTATAAACCTGAAACCGGGCGAAAGTAGATAATGAAAATAAGAAGGAGCCCACTACAACTTACGTGACAATTTTTTACATTAATTGTAATATTACTACCTTTTCAGTTATTAAGTGAATGAATTTCGCAACATATAACAACTATTTGAAACTGTTTTATTTTTACAAATTTTTGCCTCATGCGTTTTGCTATTCCACTCTCCACTCTATTGTTTACACTAAAAGGATAATTCCTACCTAATTGGGATTTAGTCACTTCATGGTCCTAAAAGTTGAATTTGGTGATGTAAACCTGGCTTTACATTGGACAAGAAATAAAATACCGCCTTTTGTACATAATTCAAAATTAAGGGAGAAAACTTTTTATTAAAATGATGTCTCTTGACCCCCCATCGTGATTAAAAAATAATTTAAAGAATTTAAAATTGATAAATAAAAACATTACCTCTTATCACAATTAATTTATATCCATATTTCGGCAGCTACGTTGCAATCTTCAGTACGTAATGTAAAGACTGCGCTTTTATTCTTAAATTTTGTTATGAATTTTTTTAGTTTTGGGTAATTTAGAAATAATATTACGAAATGTAAGTGTGTAATTTAGTGTAAATTTGTTATAATGTGTTATTTAAGTAAGTGTAATTGAACGCAAAACGCACGGAAATTCCCGTACCAGGTACGACACGCACGGAAATTTCCACGCGGAGCGCCGAAGATGCGTTGTTTACGAACTTTACAGTCGAGATTTGCGAATTTTGGTAACAAAAACTAGTTAACGTTTGCTATATAAGCCAGGGAAAATGGCCCAAGAGGCATGAGTATCCGATGAGATCTCATCACGCTTGGTCGATGTACGAGCGAAGCATCTTATTTCAGCCGGTGAGCTTAAATAAGGAAGATCTGGTTGGTGTTTGAAAATCGCGTCCGTTGCGAGCAGTTTTCAAACAGAACTTGTATCTTACTCTGGCCGATGAGCAGGGTAAAGACAGATTTTGTCAATCATTTGGAAATCGTGTCCGATGCGAACGATTATTAATTATTCCTTGTATCTTACTTCGGCCGATGTGCGAAGTAAATGCAAAACTGTTAGTTGTTTGTAAATCGCGACCGTTGAGAGCGATTGGCAAATAACACTTGTGTTTTACTCTGGCCGATGAGCCTGGTAAAGCCGAGCTTTGGGAGATGTTTGATAACCACGTCCGATGAGAGAGATTATCAAATATTAATATTAATATTGTTGTTAGCTTGTTGGTGGGAGTTTCTGTTGCCAATTTTCTGTTAAGTATCGCGTCCGTTGCGAGCGATGTTTAATTGTGTGTTGTTAATTAAAATTTCTGAGATAATTAACTTACAGATTTATTCTAATGTTATTTTTGATGCTATAGGGATCCTCCGCACGTATTTTATTTGGATATTAATTATCAATTCTGTTATGTTTTACGATTTTCATTAAAATAGTGGTGAATGTATTAAATGAAGTTTTCTTTATGAATCTTGGCGTCACGACTAAGTTACCTGGCACTCTTATGTGTAAACGCCATATGCTATTATTGGTGGTGATTGGAAAGAAAGAAATATACGCCAGAGGAGCGTTTACAGTATACAGACACATACAGTCATACAGTAAAAGTCAAAAGCATATCGGTTTTACAAGAAAACTTTCGAGTCCTTTTGGAAAAGGAAAAAAAGTTGAAAATATCATTCTAGAAACTATCGTCTTTCGTTTTCGTCTTCGTTTCTATTACAATCCGATTGCCATTCTTTTTTTTGCTTCGACGAGGGAAGTCGAGCTTACTAGAAAACCTACGACTTTCTTTTTGAGAAGACAGAAGAAGAAATATCTAAAAAGCACAAGTACATCATTAAAAGCTTTCTTTTTATTGTCTCAAAATTCATACTCACATATCAAAGAAAACAACATTTTTATTGAAAGGGCAAAATTAATTTATCCAAAAAATATTGCTTACACATAATTCTGAAATAATAATGAATTTAGAATGTCGTTCTTTCATTTTATGGAATTGCATTTTCGGGTTTTTATTAAGCCCCTGTCACATCATTAGTCAGTTTGATCAAACTGGACTGACAAACTAAACTAATGACATCACATGACGTCATGGAAGCTGTTTGAGCAAATTTTCTAAATTTTAGAGGCGCCTCTATATCCATCAGTCAGTTTGATCAAACTTGCCTTATGATTGGTAGATTTAAATGCACAGGAAGAGGCGCGAAACGGAAGTCTAACATCTAACCTAACCTATAAGGCTAACACTGCCACTCCTTTTTTTCTATCCATTTTTGGGTAACTTTTTTAAAATGACGATTTCCAAAAAAAATTTAACCTCAAAGTTTGGTCAAATTTCTAGTGCTAGTGTGACAGCGCAGTTTGACGAAATAACGAATTTGATAAGTCTTGACGTCATTGATATAGTTTGTCAGTCCAGTTTGATCAAACTGACTAATGATGTGACAGGGGCTTTACTCTCTATACATATTTAATATTTTACACTATACAGCCTTTCCACGTTTCTTGATGCAACTTGGGGTCCCTTTCAGTTTCTCCAAAATTTGCAAGCAGCGAACCATCAATTGTAAAGAAGGTGTCGGGAGAAAAACATTACCAAATACAAATTTTTTAAACAAATTTCTGACGTTTAAGAAGGTACTTCAATTAAAAAAATATCCATCGTACTTTACTCTTTTATAACCATTTTAGTTTCCAAATCAAATTGAAACCGCCTGGGCCTTTGCAACTTTTGCAAATTTTTAAGAACTTTGAAGTTCGAGACGCTTATTTTTAGAGCATTCATTCAGTAATGGAATCATTAATCAGAATGTAAAAATAAATCGATTATCTAATCTACACGTCACCTTGGATTGAGTACTTATTGAATCGCAAAGCTACGAACTAACAAGACCCGTTAGCTTAGTGGTAAGAGCATCGCACTGATTGCATCAACGCGAAGGTCGGTGGGTTCGATTCCCCCATGGGTCGTAACGTTTTAGTTTTTTTTTTCAGTTTATCTAATCGAAAGGTTAGTTCGATCGTATCGTACTTATACATTCGTTGTGCGTTGTGATTGTATGACCCGTTAGCTTAGTGGTAAGAGCATCGCACTGATTGATCAAAGCGATGGTCGGTGGGTTCGATTCCCCCATGGGTCGTAACGTTTTAGTTTTTTTTTTCAGTTTATCTACTCGAAAAATTAGTTCGATCGTATCGTACTTATACATTCGTTGTGCGTTGTGATTGTATGACCCGTTAGCTTAGTGGTAAGAGCATCGCACTGATTGATCAAAGCGATGGTCGGTGGGTTCGATTCCCCCATGGGTCGTTTTTTCTTTTAATTCATCTAATCAAAAAATGACGTTCGATCGTATCGTACTTATACATTCGTTATCCGTTGTGATTGTATGACCCGTTAGCTTAGTGATAAGAGAATCGCAGTGATTGCATCAAAGCGAAGGTCGGTGGGTTCGATCCCCCCAAGGGTCATTTTTTCTTTTAGTTTATTTAATCAAAAAGTGACGTTCGATCGTATCGTACTTATACATTCGTTATGCGTTGTGATTGTAAGACCCGTTAGCTTAGTGATAAGAGCACCGCATTGATTGCATCAAAGCGAAGGTCGGTGGGTTCGATCCCCCCAGGGGTCGTTTTTTCTTTTAGTTTATCTAATCAAAAAGTGACGTTCGATTGTATCGTACTTATACATTCGTTGTGCTTTGTGATTGTATGACCCGTTAGCTTAGTGGTAAGAGCATCGCACTGATTGCATCAAAGCGAAGGTCGGTGGGTTCGATTCCCCCATGGGTCGTTTTTTTTTTAAATTTATCTCATGGAAAAAGACGTTCGATTATATCGTACTTATACATTCGTTATGCGTTGTGATTGTATGACCCGTTAATTTAGTGGTAAGAGCATCGCACTGATTGCGTCAAAGCGAAGGCGAAAGTCGGTGGGTTCGGTTCCCCTATGGGTCGTTTCTTTTTAATTAATGTTCTAAAAAATTACATTACAAATAAAGACCAAATTGCATGTAGGTTTACCAAAGGAATTTCTATTATAAATCAATTTTTATTTTCTCGGTAACACAAACTACACTTCCTCCTTTCCGTTTTTTTTGTTCTGTTTAATTAAAATTATTAATTAGTTATTTATTAACTACATATACACATACTCTCAAGTTAAAAGGACTTCATGAAATCTTTCGTTGGTATACTTTATTCAACAAATTTCCATCGGAAACCTGTGTACTGAAGATGTCAGCGCAGCTGTCGAAATACGTAGTTACTGATATAAACTGAAAGTGGAAAGAGGTCTCTTTTTTGTTTATGATTTTTCTAAACCGCTGTTTTCTTTAGTATTCTACCGTTCTTAGTTTAATTTAAAATTCATGAAAAAAGGTGGAATAAACTCATACATAAAGATATTTTTAAATTTAAACCTACGCTACAGATTTCATAGAAATTTTAACCGAACAAAAAATTTGTCGCACAAAAATTACTCGTAATATTGAAATATAAAGTAAGTAAATCAGCATTGCAGTCCTAACTGGTTGTTTAGGAATGCAATGAATCTATCCACATTCTAAAACGGTTCTACTTAATGAATATGCCATCCCTTATGGCCTAATACATTTGATATTTATATTACTTTGATATTTGTAAATTAGTTATGATTTGCCAAGTGTTTTTGAAAAGGAATTTCGAATTTTGCCCCATATCCTGCCCCTTTCTCATTACATGAGCTACTCCGACTCAGAGGAATTCACGAGAGTATTCCATCTAGGCGTCCCCAAAATCGTAGTGCTTTTAATTCAAAATCAATCCGTAATATCTGCGCTAAACTCCCGCCGTCCGGATGTGATTCCCGATTCAAAGCAAATCGCGACGGAAGGAAAATCATCCGTAATGAAATTTAAATAGACGCCGACGTCCGTCCTCGCCCTTTGTGCTGGCGTCCTTATAATCGCGTGAATGCCCTCGCAAAGACGGAAGACCGAAGACGCCGCCGCCTCGAAACACGCCCGAAACTCTTAAGTAATTTATCAGGTTAGCCGGGCTCGCTCGCTCGCTCGTCCGGCGTGATCCGGACTATTCCGGGAAGAGTTCACCGACGACCTAGGCGGCAGGAAATACGACCGTGCTGTTTGTTTTCTTGGTTGAAATAGATTTAGAGTGAACCGTTATTTTCGTACGATTTAGCTTTGCTCGGTCGGAGGGAATTGGTCGAAACAACGACTTACACATTCCAACACTCTCTGCATTCCCACAAACGCATTAAATTACTATTTCATTAAAAAAAGTACACATGGGTTTGTTATACGTTGCCCTAGTAGGTATTATATTAATGATATTTAAATTACATTTCTATTTTTATTTTCTTGTATTTGTATTCTATGAATTTCCTTAATTACATATCTTCTTGCCCATACATCTTTTATATTCAAATAGATAATCGATTTGGTTATATTATATGCGATTGTTACAAATAAAGTTATTCGTAAATAATTGTATAAAATGAGAAGGTAAATGTAAAATCATTACAGTGTTCTTGGTATAGTTTCTTTAATATTTTTTCGCTTCCAATTAATTTGATTCGCTTTAGAAAATGAACATTTAATTGAACCGCATGTGCCAGCTGATGTTTTAGGTACATTTAATTGTCCCTCCGACTTCCAACTTCTTATTTATCATATAATTACATAATTCATTGTAATAAGAACAAAAAAAAGAGTGAAAGTAAACAACTTAACTCTTTTAACAAGAACAGCCACAGAATAGTAAGAAACAAAAACATAAAAACGTGTGAAAATTAGAGAATGAAGCTAATTAAAAATAGAAACACCAAACTACCGGTGAATGAGATTTGTAAATTCAAAGACAAAATTAAATCAAACGCAATGTGACACTAAACGATTTAAATGCCACAAAGGAGAACGACAAAATTAGCTGAAATACGTACAAAAGAAAATAATTAGAGAACAATAAGAAAAGGCAAAAAAGCACAATGATAAATATTTAATGCATCAAATTAAATAACTTGCGTAATTGAAAAGGGAGTGTTAAAAGAAAATACTATAATAGAAGAGTCTGGACAAAAAACGCATAGCAAATTAAAGAAAACAAGACAAAACGAAATTGAACTTCAACTAGGAACAATAAAAAGCTTGAAATATTCTATTTTCTTTTCGGTTTTTATAGATTATATGGAGCTTTCTTATTTTGTTGTCTGGCAGATTGCTGTAGTTGATTTTTTGTTCTTGGTTTTGTTTTTTTTATGGTTGATTTTCTCTATCTTGTCTTGCTAATTGTTTGCCCCTTTTCTTAGCGTATCTGCGTGATCCATTTTCATTTCATTTTTTATTCTGCAATTGGTTCTTAATTTGTTCCTGTTATTATAATTCTACTTTTTAACTGGCTGCTAATTTTTAATATCTTAAGACCTACTGTACCTTGTTCAATTCGCCCGTTTTCTTTTGTCGGTGCAACTTTATCAGAGTCGTTAGTAACTGTTTATTATCAGCAAATTCTAAATTTCTGTCTGCGTAGATTCAATGATTCGGTCCTATTATTTGTTGCTTCCTGCATAATCTATGACGACAACGAACAATATCGGTGACATAACACGTCCTTGCCCGACTCCAATTACTATTGTAATTTTTCCTGCGTATTTTCTAATCTGGCTTTATATTTTTTTAAGCAAAACGCATCACGAATAAGAGTAGCAAGAAAACAACGAACAAACAAAGGAATAATAAAAGGAGGAGGCGAAGAAAGTTCACACATAACAAACCAGCTTTCAACAGTAAGTCGTTACGAAACGATTATATAGCACACACAAAAAAAATTAAATGACAAACTTTAATTTAGTCAATAATTTGAATGTGAAACTGAGGATTAGCTCACACATTTAAATGCATGAAATTTACGTGTAATGTCGGGGGCTCGACTGAACGCACCCCTTACGTGAAACGCCGGCGGAAATTTACAACAAGCTTCCCTCGATTCAAATCTTTCTCCTCTTCAAGGAATCGGGCTCACGATTGTTTACTGTTAAAATAATCGTTACTGAGCAAACACGCCGCCGTTTGTTTCTCTTGCGTCGAGACGGCGGAGCGCTTTTAAAAACAAAGGGAAGCCGATAACGCAATCAGTCTGCGTGGGGATATCATTTTCGGCGCCAAAAAAAGGGAAAAAATCCAAATAAAAAAAAGAACGGATTGGCGAAAGATTAAAAAGTTGGAAGATGACAGAGAGACTGCTGCTACAGTATGACAAGTGGTGGGATATAAGCGAACACCTGTTGCTCACAGCTCACGGTTCGGCCGTTCTGTTTCCGTTTAACAACGGATACATGCATGCTCGTTATCGTTAACTCATTGAGGTCGTTCCATCTCATAGTCGCGGGGCTTGTGGAGTACCTCTTCATTTAATGACAGCCTCAAACTCACCACGATGCTTTCGATTATCTTTCTTTTATCAATGGTGAATTTGTTCATCTGCCTTGAATCACTATCCATGAAAAAAAAAGAAAGGTTCTCTTGAAAAATGCATGAGGCCAATTGAGTTGTGCTTACGAAGTTAAGTTCAACAAACATTTCTTGTTTTGTGTACAAGAAAGTAATGTCTTTGAAAATTGGATCTGTAACAAACAATTTTTGTAATGTTGTTACTAAAGGCATTTTTCAAGCATAAATATGCGAGTTTCCTGTTAATATTTGAAGTGCGTGCGGTTCAAGGTTGACGCACCCGCACTGCGTGCTTAAAGAATTAACAAATTTACTCATCACAATGAGAAATTAACAAACAATAGCAAAACGACGTGCTAATTAACGGCATTCACGCAATTTCAGAATAACTCCTCGTTGTTGTGAAGCAACGAATTGAGTGCAAGTTTCAATAATTCATCAGCACGTTACGTTTCAGTTCGACCACGTAGTGTTTCCGCCTGCAAATTAAATTTACTGTAATTACCCCACGCGATGATGAAAGTTTCAGGACTTTAAAAATTCATCTTCAAATCAATAAACGACGACAGCGGCGCCATCTCTGCAGGTAGACCGTTGACCAAAACGCCCGCAGATTCCAGCGTCACCAGATCGAGGGCTCCGGAGTTTGGTTCAGAGCTTGGCCGGTAGATGGCGAGCTGTGCCCGCCAAACTCCGGAGCTACGTCGGGCTTGCGCAATTTCTTATTTCTTGGAATATATTTTATTTGAGCGGTAAATTGGTAGCGAATCCGGTGCAGACACGGGTAACCTGTTGATATCGGCAATTTAAAAAACAAATAACCACATGTTGATCACTCCACCCGCTTAATCATTGTTGAATTATTTTCGTGCGCGCGCGCCCGCACGCCCCGTTCTAATGCGCTTCTGTTTCATCTCCTAATTTTGATTCATGAATATTTATTATCTGCGGATTATGTAACTGCCGGATACGTAACAGACGATGTATTTGGGATGTGAGTGAAGGAAAACGGAGAAATTTATGAGGAGAAATGGGGGGTTGTGAGGCACGTGCTTGATAACATCTTTACTCGTTAATCACGAGAGTAATTTTGATACTTCGGGCAGGCCACAATAAATTTATTACAAAAAATTGGGCGTGTACCGAATTAAAGAAAGGTGTTTGTGGAGAAAGTATAAATGAGGAACTTAATTAGAATGCAAAGTAGTTGATAAATAAATAATTTTAATCAGGTGTTAAAAACATGAATTAATAATAATTAATCAGATGTCAAACGCTTGTTATTTATCGAGCGTGGAAAAAGTGTTTGCAAGGAGAACGTCGACGTGTCAGTTTGAAGCGAAGCCCTAACAAGTCTCCCATTACGTCCAACTAAGGAAATTAGAAAGGATCCACGCAAATTATGTTAAGTGGAATTCTTTATCCGCGTCCTTCTGCTTACAACGTATGCTCACATAACAGCAAACCAGTTGATCATTGACCAAATCAGTGACAATGATTGGCTCCCAGCGCATACATATTACATGCACTTTACCTTGCACTCTGAATTCTTTCTTCGCGAACCCACCGGCGGCGTGTTTATTTACTCGCTCTGACATTCACTTTTACCTTTGCTCGCAACTGGAGCAAAAAAACGCGTCACAGTAACACAGCGGCATACATTAAACTTTACGAGTGCTCATAAAAATTAACAAGTGCATTATTAGCGGATTAAGTTTCCTCCTATTACCTTCCAGTTGCGACTTATACGTGTAATTGCAAGCCATTACTGGTTCTTTACAGCTAGGCTCTATGTTTATAACACCTACGAGGATCGCAAAGTTAATTTACACTAAACAACTTCATCGGCGAGTATCTTATACAAATGGTAGAAAGTTGACGTGGTTAGGCACTCAACAGCAAGAAGGGATAGGTCATGTGCTCAATTCATTTGGATTTTCAAGTCAAATGTGTACCACTGAATTTTATTATCCTCCCTGAGAAGACTCATCCTAGACTTGCGTGCTCTTATATATCCTATTAAATTCTTTTCTTTTTCCAAAATGACTCAACTAAATAAAACTTCTAAAATAAAAGACCTAAATATAATTTATTAACAAGTCGGTCTGGTACATGTGAGCTAACTGTTTTTTTTTTCTACCAGTCGATATGTCACGGTCATTAAAGGCAAGAGCAAACTCCGCGTGGTTCTTCCTTTCCTTATGCAGCAGCACTTATTACGTACATACATCATTACTAGTTAACTTGCGTGCGACCGTAATCATGCAATAATAATTCGCTATTAAACGTTCTTTAACTGGCTACCGATCTCCCAAAGACGTTAATAAGCGTCATTATAACCGGTGAGCTCACGACCGGTGGAAGTTCACGTGAGCACATGCAGGAACGGATCCCTTTCCTGAAACTTCGTCTCTCATTTAAATTCTAAGCCCAGGCGACGTGCTCGCACCCGAACCCCGGCGTGTCGTACATCGTCGTGGCCCACCCTCTCTCACCGTGAATATTAACTACGTTAACTTTCCGTGTATCTGCAAGATATTCGCCGATGAAGTTGTTTGGAGGAGTGAATTAATGGTGGTGTCTCCTCGTTTATAAACATGGTGGTATTAGTTAAGTAAACTAAATTCTATTTTTGTTCGAATTTGTCACCTAATTGAGTAACTTCCAAAATGTTTGTCTTCAATTCAATGTGCTTTCTTAATCCCCAACTATTTTTCCCACGATCCTTTGCTTCCATTTTTCACTTCTTCTGTTCTGTTCTAATTCTATCTATCTTCATACTTTTTATGTAGTTGTTGTATTTGTTTTGTTGGATTCTGTCTGTCACAGTTCATTTTTGATATACCTACGAGTTATCTGTTTGCTACCATTCTTGTTCATTCATCCCCCATATCATTTCGATCTGGCCCCAGAGTAAATTGGGAGGATTATGGTTAAACCAACCATTGACGTATCCGACAATATTTCAAAATAATTACAAAAGTGACAGATTTAATTCTATTTGTGTTCGAAGGGAAGAATCGTTCCTATTTTTATAACCTACAACTGAGTAATTTCCAAAACGTTTGTTTTCAATCCACAGTGCTTTCTTTATCACCGGAGATGATTCCGTTCATCTTTTCCGTGAACCTTGCTTCTTTCACTTCTTCTGTTATAGACCTTCTTTCCCATGGTGATTTTAACTCGCATAGTTCTTTTTGGTAATCTTTCTTCCTCCATACTTTTTTTTGTAGGTATTGGATTTATTTTGTTGGATTCTATCTCGCGCAGTTCAATTTTGATGTACCTACTCTGATCTGTTGTTCAATCATCCCCCATATAATCTCGATCTGGCTCGAGCAAAAAAGAGTATCAAAGCGCACTTAAACTGTACTTTTTTCGTATAATTTTCTTTATCTGACATATCATATTAAGCCATAAAACAGTTGAATTCCAAAATAGGATATCTTGTATGTACGTAACACAATAAAGACATCCCTCTTGTAGTCTACGGCCCCTTTTATAAGGGAGCTTTAGAATTATAGTCGAAATGTACAGTATTGTGAATTAGTTTTAGAGCATCAAGTGGCCAAATATTTTCTAAATATTCTCAATACGATTGGTTCAATTGAAATTAGTTGTATTTAAGTTTAGAAAAAGGATGACGACGAATGGATTAGTATAGTGTCGTTTCATCTGTATTTTCTCTGTGACATCTGGTATCTCACCATGAGGTGTTGGTGACCGCGAAATGTAACAATCTGGAAACTAATTTTCTCGCTTCTGTACACCATGTTGCATACGGAGCGCCTGAAGATGTGTAACACGAGGAATCTCAATGTATAATAGGAGCATGCTGGTAATAAGTGGTAATATAAAAGTAATTAGTTCCCAGACGAGTTTGGCGCAGCAGATAGCCTTTCAATACCGAACATGATATTGATTAGAGCACGTTTTGTCCGTCCGTACATGTTGTTGTCCGGTACACATGGATGCAAGTAACAGACATGTAATGGGTGTGCTGCGAGGCGTAACTCAGAGACTAAGCCTAGATGATCCCCAGGCAGCAGGAAGGAGAGGGAATACAGGGTCCAGCTTAACAGCGGGAGCCTGCCTGCTGTAAGCCCCGGGTGTCGACCGGCCACCGAACCCACGGACACAAATAAGTACGCGTTGTCATGAGCCGGTTCAACGAGGACTTTTATAAGAGGAGATGAGAGGTGTGCCCGCCCCTGTGCCCAGATTCCGCACATACGAGATGGATCTCTCTTGATGATAAGTTGAATTTAAAGCGTTGTCGGACGCGTCTTAAATGACTACGCAGCGATATGCTTCTTTTGATATCGTTCCGACCGAAAATACTTCTTATTGTGCTGCTTGCCTTTAAAAGTATAAAAATCTTAAAAAAGACACTCTTTCCTGTACTGTTTATAAATACTTCCACTTTTGTAATTAGGCAGTTTCACTTAAAATTTCTTTGGACTTTTCACTTTCATAATTCCAAGATATTTGCCAACTTTCAAATTCTAGGTAATTGGTATACTCTAGCTAGGTAATGATAGTAACAATTAATTTAATAAAATGTTACGGCCAGTTTCACTTTTAAAAGCAGTAATGCAATCGTACTCATTCCATTAAAAAAGGAAGACAGCAGAAAACTTTAGAAGAAAACGATAGTCTTTAGAAAGAACACTTCGAGACAAAATTAACAATTTATTGTTTCCTTTGAATAGGGCGCAGCTCAAGGGTCAATTTTCGGCCCTTCTATTGAATTTTGTAACTGTTGATTTAATTTAAACAATTTCGTTATAGCTAGAACAAGAGCATGTCATTGATATAAAATTAGATTAATGAGCAAACAGTGGGAGTTTAATTTTAGGGAGGTTGTGCTCTGATGGATCTCATATTTGCATAATCATTTTTCTAAAGAATTTGCGAACCGTAGTGAAAGTCTGGAATTATTTTCCTACGCAAGTTTAAAGTAAGCCGGGAGTTCGGCGGGCGTATAAAATTAACAACGCACTTTTTAATCAACCAACCTACACGAGGTCTTTAGAGTTCACTTACTGATTTAATTACTTGAGGCTAATTAAATTTGTCTTGTAAATGCTAACTGAAACGATGACGATGGAAATCAAAAAATAGTTAGAAAACGAATTCTAATATAATGCCAACGTATGCAAAGTTGAAAGGCTTTCATCAATTATTATGTATTTACTTTCATATGTGTAGGTTTCCTAATTATTTCGTCAGAATTAGATGTCAAAACCAACCCCAATATTATCGCTAAGTACGTCTGAGCTTTATTACCTTTCCTGTAACAGCTTTAGGCGCCCAGTGACACACCTCCGGTTTCTTATTTCGTTTTGCCTTTCCAGTCCCGTTTATTACGGCCTCCCGGAGCTTCGCTAATTCCGAGCAGGGCGAGACTCGGGACGCGGATGTTCGAAGCTGGGGCCTGAGTCATCAAAAGAAAGTGCTGAATTTAATTTGCTCACCTGCCCCTTTGGATACGCGAGATATTTAATTAAAGCGTCCTGCAGATCCGTTTTAAAAGAACTGATGTAATTACGAAACGAAGTTCGGCGGCCTCTTGTTGCACTTACTTAAAACTGCATCCGAAATCAGTATAAAGAACGAATTATCTTATAATAAATATCTAAACGTATAACTTTACACCGATGAACTGTTTTCTAAAAGAATCTGTATACTTATACTCGTATATGTATATGCTGATTTTTTACTGTATGTTTTTAATTGAAGTCGTAGTAATTAGGGTTGGGTCCTAAAACTTCGGAGCGGCGGCGCGGATCGTTTTTTTCTGCGTCCCGCTTTTTCAAAGCCCCCGCTGCAATATAAGATTCGAGATAGCGAGGGACGTTTCAAAGAATCTACAAAAAAGAGGTAGAAAACTATGAAGCGGGGAAAAATGAAGTTCGCCCGGTTGGCTCCCGTTCCGCCACCGCCGCCGTCGCCGCCGTCGTTGTCGTTGCTGCTGTGGCAATGAACAAGCGGCGACAAAAACACGGTTGGTCGTGCCCGAGGCTCCGAGGGAACGACAAAAAAGAAAAGCGCTGTGTAATGCGTTCGCAGGATATCGACGTAATGGAGAATTTCTGAGTCCGCCGTAACAGAATCAAAGTGGAGCGCTTTATGTCGAATCCAATAAGAGTTTAATGCGCAAACAGTGGGGCCGGTGGTTTTGTTCGGTAGGTGTTCTTTATCAATACAGTAACTGCGTTAATAGTCTTCCTTCCTTTTCACATCATCCTTTACTATATTGTACGAAGAACGCACCAAATCTAATTAACTCTTAGATTGAAACCCTACCAACAATACCCAAATACTTTTTCAAAATCCCAAAATTAAAAGCACACGCTCATTTGATAAGGTTCAAACAAACTAGTTTTGAACGAATGTGGAAATATCTCTCTTATTACACAGGGTACTATCGACGCGACGGTAAGACTTTTATTATTATATTATATTATATTATTTTATTATTATATTAGGAAAAGATCCCTAGATTATATAATAATAAAACAGACCAGAAAATATTCAGAGAACAACTAGAAGAACATGTTACCCTAAATGTGCCCCTAAAAATCCCTGAAGAATTGGATACAGCAGTACATAACCTAACTATTGACGTGTACAACAGGCAGTATGGGCAGCCACATCAGAAGAAAAACGCGCAAGCTCGACTAAACACTGCCCCATAATTGTTAAAGAAAACCAGCTTGGAATGTGATAAAACTAAACTAAACTAAACAGGGCCACCAAAGAACTGAAAAAGTTGCTGCTTATTAAACCTAAGTGCTTCTGAATCTACGGAATATTCACTCTGGAAAGCTACGAGAAGATTTAAACAACCGAAACGATTATCTCCGTCAGCGAAAGACACCAATGGAAAATGGGCAAGAAACAGCGCAGACTTTCGCAGAATATCTGGTTAAAGAATGCCTCATGTAGCTGACCCATGCCCGATTTCCTCATTGCCTTATCTTGAGGTTAAATTTATCTAAATATCAGTTAGAATGTGACACGATGGCCGTTCATCCTAAGAAAGCACCTGACTTTGATCTAATAACAGGGAAGATATTGCAAGAAATGCCATTTGAAGGGTCTTAATCAATACAACAGTTATTTAATGGAGTACTGATAACTGGAAGGTGGTCCAAATACTTACGTTGCAGAAATCTGGTTAAAAAGTTAAAGAAATAACATCTTACCCTTAATTGAACACAACAAACTTATGCCTGACCATCAATTTGAATTTAGAAACAAGAATAGTAGTAAAGAACAGGAGCAGAAAATATTTGATACATTGGAAGCGAACACTTTCCTCGCAACAGCTTCTCTAGATGTCAGTCAAGCTTTTGATAAATTATGTCAAAATGAAAGCAAAATCTCCATACCACTACTTCATTCTCCTAAAGTCGTATCTATCGAATCGACGTTTTCTAGAAAAACACGTATACCGAGCTATATCTAAGTCCAGTTCAAGTTCAGCTTGGCCCAGGGACCTATACTATATCTTCTGTATACCGCAGACCTACCAAAACACAACAACACAGATGTAATAACCTTTTGGGGGTGATACAGCTGCAATAGTTCTACTTGCAAACCCAGTTAGAGCATCAAGGAACTTACAGGACAACTTGAACAGACGATTCACTTTCCCATGAAATCAATGAAACCAAGTGACTTTCACAGTTGTATTCAACGGTATACAACTGCAGCAGTTAGATGATGCACCAAGATAGGCATCTTACTTGGCACAAACATATATTTGCAAAAAGGAAACAGCTTGACATCAAATGCAGACAAATGTGTTGGCTCATTGGAAAAGACTCAGAGTTATCTCTGCGGAAAATAAGGAAAATCCTTAAGCCTATTTGGACTTGAGATTCATCTGTGGGGTTCTGCGAGCTACTGGAATCTGGAAGATGTAATGGTTCTAAAATAAACAGCTGCGAATACTAGCCAACGTTCCATGGTATGTTCTCAATAACATCATTGAAAGAGACTTAGAAATACTTTTAGAAAGAGAAGACACAGTGTGACCTACAGCGAAAGGTTAAGTGTTAATTCCAATGACCTCGCTAGAAAATTGCTAGGCAACAAAGCTACTTCCTTTCGTTTAGATTCAAAGATGGATGTTCTCTTGCAAATGGATTAATCCCCACTCTTTCAATTTTTGAAATTTCAATCCTGATCGGTAATGCCTTTTCCCCTTTGAATCTTCCTATTTTTTTCGTATTTGGATGCAAATGCTTTCCAATCATGAGGGTTCTCTTGCAATAATCCAAATCCAATCACGTCTTAAACTTTCAGCGAAAGAAAGCAACTAATGATGAAGTGCGCCGGTTAAAGAAATTTAAGCCCAACGATCTAGTTAACAGATTTGACTAAGAGAGTAATGGTGGATTTCACAAACGTTACTTAAATTTAATCATCCGTTAAAAGTAAATGTTGCCATGGTTACATGTGTTGAAGGTATAGGAGTGATTATTCTTAATCGATGATTAAAGTTAAGTGACGTTTGTGAAATCCAACGTAAGACTAGTACAAGGAAATCAGAAATCCAGATGCTGATGTAAATTACAACGCCTCTGTAACCGATCAAAACCCGAAAACTTTCTTCATTGACATTTTTAAATATGTTTCATGGTCTGTCACAACAAGTCATTGTTGGTGGTACAGTTTAGGCAATGATAAAGTATGATTAGTACCTCTTGACTTTGCGTTATATCTCCGGATTTTCTTCTGTCGTTGGCAGAAGAAATTCTAAAGTTCATTTACTTTAGCAAATTCTTTAAACGTTCAGGGTGGATTAAATTGATTTGCCTTCTTTATCTTTATACTTTTTGACCAGGTTGGAAACGTGTTGATCTTTTTCTTCTGTCGTTGGCAGAAGAACGCACCCTGAACGTTTAAAGAATTTGCTAAAGTAAATGAACTTTAGAATGGAATTCTTAAGGACTACTGGTTTCTTCATACTACGAAAGTAGAGGATCACTGATTCGATTTGTCGCTTTCAGTATCTGTTTATCACAAGATTATCCAATACAATATCAGAGGCAAAAGCAAAGCTTTGAAGAAAATATTTTCAAAGGAAGGATTACCAATTACAACAGTTGTTACAGACATGACTCACATTATTTCAGAATATTTTCTAAATTTTTTTGAAGAAAATTGGATTGATCACGGACACCTCTTCATTTGACTTTCAACAAGTTTCATCAGAATTTGTAAAAGAAAGCACTGTCAATTGGAACCTAGGCAGACACGTGTACGAACTCACTTCCAGACTTTGTAAATTTATTTATTTATTATAGACTAAGTACTGTTAGTGCTTGAATTTAAATTCAGGTTTTCATTCAAAATTACTAGATTCCACTAGGTAGGTACTTTACCTACTAGCTTTTAAATTCTATTTTCGTTTCTATTTACTATGACAATCTAGGCTGAATAGCTTTGACCAAAAGTCATTGGCGTGTTTCAATTTTATGTTGGGGATATGTTGTAAGTCTCTAGTTTTTGATTGATCCTCATTGATCCTTCGGAAAGCATGAGGGTCAGTTTCAGAAAGATTTTAAAAATAACTGCGGCGTTCAAAGGCATAATGACTAATTGTTTTTTTTTTTGGACGTGATAAATATCACGTGTTCAATTAAAAAGTTCATCATTTGCATTTTTCACTATATTGTAAAGCAGGTTTTGAATTAGATCAACAAGAAATGTCACGTTAAGTTATGAGCAAAACGCTACAATTGTTTGACAAGTGTCATCCTTCAGATGTCAATTAATTTAGGAAATCATCCTTTCTGACATTAGACATTTAAAAACCAACTTGATGAACTTTTCAACTGAACACTCCTTATTATAATGTGTAAGTATAACAAAAACTTAAAGCAAATTGTTACCATTGAAAACGTTTTATATGATTTTCGTAAAAAAGCCCTTTATGTTCGGCCTTATTCCTGATTCTATTAACCGTGAAATTGTTAATAAAAAGCGCGCACTTCAGCAACTACGGATTTGTTTATTAAGAAGCGCGCGCTTCAATAAAATCCAAAGCTTTCGATAAAATCATTTAAACCTGAGGTACTTGATTCCACGCTGCTCCTTTATTCGTTAACTGTTCTATTACAGGATAGTGCAGATTAGCGATGCTCCTTCAGTATTCGTCAGACCGTCCTTTCGCAGAAAATTATATAAATATCTAAATAGGGTTGCTCTCTGTGTTATTGGACGTTTCATAAATTTAAAAAAGAAATAAGATGGCGAATTATTTATAAAATTAAAAATACAGCTTCAGTAATTTATTTATAATAAGTATGTAAACGCTGTGTCACTGGACTAATAATTCTAGTGACATGTTTCTACATACGCCACATAAATCGAGTTCATGTAATTTTTACAAGAACAGCGTGTAGGGGAAATTTATTACGCATTGTTATTTTTTTAACGGCGTTTACACACACGCATATACAAACGCTCGTACTACTCCTACATGTGCACGTTCAGCAAGGTCCCGCCTCCACCAAATTAGCTGTGCCCGGTGAGATTTATTCTTTTCAGTTAGCCTCCTTTTTTATTTCGTTTTACATTTCAGTGTATTTAACAATTTTTACGTTTGCGATGCTGACGCCACTAGTTTCAATTACAAGTTATCAGTCGCGTTTGTAGTAGAGCGAACACAGAGGCAGGTTTTTTCCTAAATGTACACCTGTATAATAGAGCTTTTACCTAAAGCTTTATCAAGGTAAAACCATAGTAACCCCACGCTAGAGGGAGCTATTTTTCCTTTGTGCGCGCCGTACCTCGGAAAGGTCGAATCCGTTCCCCAACTCTCGTTGCACCACCGAGATCTCCTACCCGCCCACCGGGGTTTTACTCACTCCACTCTGGTTTTATACCCCTGGTTACCCTCAGCTGAATACCCCGACAGCCGGAGTTCTGCCGAATCATCCTCAACCCCTGCAGACCTCCGGAATATACCACCCTACACCACCCACACTGATGCTACTGCTCGATCCTCGTGTCCGTAGTTCGGCACAGCATTTTTAAAGGGTGGTTTCACGATTTTTTTTTAATACGGAGTTCGTATAAACAACTTCTTCTGAAGTCTGCAGCGACGGTCGGATTTCAGAAATAATGCATTATATTCGTCTGCGCAGTTTTTATTTTCGTTTTTCTAATAGGGGCTGCATCAAATATCATTTTACAAAAGACCTTCACGAAATACATTAAACAACAGTCTTTTATTTTTGAGATCTTGTGTACAAAGGAACTCATATCTAAACTTTCTACATAGATAGTATCTATTTATAACTTGAACGTTGAATACATTTTACGAGGGGTGCACATTATGAAAATAATCAAACAAGTTAGGGCTTATCTTGAGATGACTTTAACTTATAATTGTCACAGTGACAAGTGAATTCTTGTATAAGTCAACTACAAAATTGTCTGATTTGTGAAAAAATTTCTAAATCATCAAATAATAAAAGAAACTGAACGAAATTCACAGTACACGAGGCAGTTTATTATGAAGCTGCTCCTTCAAATTATAAAGACGACATAAACGTTTTGGTTTTGTGATTTATTCGCAGAATAAAGCTTATAAAACTTGACCATGCATAATAGACATGTTAAGCTGCGTACAGAGAGAGTGCCTCGGCTCGATCCGAATGCTGTCGGGGTTAAGTGTGAACTTTTTTTCTATTTTAGTTTCTTTACAGACGATTTCGAACAACTGAATCAATGACGAATAGTTTCTATACAAAATTTTTACGAGAGTGCGACGAGGAAATTCATGTCCTTGCTCAAGTCTCTACACAGCTTTTTCCCATTCTCTCGGACATCGCTTCTTATCGTGGATTTTCTTTTGCGGAACAATTGTCATTCACCCTGTACATACCTTGAAAATACTAGCTAAAAAGATCAACTGTAAATAACTTTTGATCACTTTTTGAAATAGTGAAAACTTCTTCATTTCTGTTTAGGTAAATCAGATTCAGATAGAAGGTACAGTTTTAGAGAGAAAAACAGTTTAGTTGGGGTGAAGGTCTTTTGAAAAGATTTTGACTTTAGGTGAACGCAACAGATATTTGTCAGAAATTGAAGGTTTGGTTTCGACAGGTAGGCAGGAAGCTGAAGGAAGATCTTACAAAAAGCAGATCCAATAGGCATATCAAGAAAAGAGAGCGGAGGACCTTACGTTTTAGCTAAAGTCATCAAAACCACAACCTTTGATCCAAAATTATTTTTGCGAAATCTTTTATATTTACTTATGCGCACTGAGTCAACATCTCATCTCGTAAATGATTTATTCAAGACAAAACTGATATTAACAACCTAGAACTGGCCACTCTCCCCTCTTGACTTCTGGAGGACTTAGGCAGGAGCGCTGTGGGTGCTGTTAGGTAAAGATCCAGTGTCTACTTATTAACGTTTGCTTTCCATATGAAATATGAGTGCACTAAAGCGAAGCTTCTCTTTAATCTCCTGTTTATTCCCATAGTGACGGTTATAAAAGCAATTGTTCTACGGAAATAAACTGAAGATTAAAGTTAAGATGTGATTGAGAAATCGGACCTAAATTGACCACAGGAATTGACCATAAAATTGCTTTTCCTAGTCCTAATAAAGGATTTAGAATAAGAAAGTCTGCTATAAAGATTATAACAACTGTCTTTTGCTCCTTGGTCCTTGACTTCCGGAATTGATAGTACACAAGACAACTAAAGTGGGGAAGGAGTAAAGTAAACGCTTTGCGAAAAGGAGTTCGTCCTTCACGACAACGTTTTTGCGCACGTGTCTGAGTAGGTCATCTAAGAATGTGGGTTTCAACAGCTCAGGCTACAGCTCTAATTTACCTGCCTCCCTTGGATAACTTCCTATTCCGAATCCTAAAGAATTTCTTCGATGCCCAGCTTTTTCCAAATAATGACAAAATCAAGGTGGTAGTATAGCGACGGCCTAATTTGCGGATCAAAGACATTAACGTCATGCATTTCGATTCCAGTAAAATTTTATTACTTCATAAATTAATTCTACCTCCTTTGTTTCAGAATTCGAATGGAGAACCCGTGTACAGAAAGGTCGCAGTGGTCGAAAACTTCTTCGACATTATCTACAACGTCCACGTCGAATTGGAAGGTCGTCCGGGAAAGCATGCCGGCCAGAAGCGGACGTATCGGACGGTAAGAATAAGAAGTGCCTCGTTATTTCTTACCTAGCTCAGCAGCAACAAAGAGCGGTTTTGATAATCAGTTCCTCGTGTGTTATGTATGAGCTCGCCCGCGGTGCTGTGATCTTACAGAACGAATTTTAATTCGGTATGGTGAAAATGCATACATGCTACAGCGTGCAATCTGCTTAACTGCAGAGCTTTAGATTAGAATGCTTTATACTCGTATATTACTTATTATTTTTCTTATTTACTAGAAAACACTTGGTAGATCGACTCAGTTTTTAATAATGAAATTTTAATTTGTTAAGTTTTTCTATTTTTTTACTATTAGTTTTCTGATAAAAAAAAACTTTGAGTTACAAATACATACAAATAGACGTGATACTCGGAAGTAACTTGAAATCTTTTAAATTGTAACAGTTCTTGACGCTTCAAAGAGAAACGTGTAAGTCCTCGAAACACCAAATTGCATTAGTTGGGGAGCACCGACGGAAACACCACCTCATGCCCGACCATTCCGGTATATCTGTCTGCTCGTTCGTTAATGCATTAAGCCGATACGTCTGGCTGACTGGCTTGCTTGATATTCGGCGGATGTAACACCTGTTGATTGTCAATATTTCAACGTTTGCAGAGTCGCGGTATGGAAATGCGGTTATTCGGTCGGGAACGTCACTTTCTTCGCGCTTCCGCCACTTCGTTCGTTAAGCCGCGTTCGCCTGATCTCCAGTTTCGATGTCGTCGTCAATTTGCGGCTTTGCGAAGTTTGCACACAAGATTTATTGAGTTACGTATTAAGAATTGCCGAAAACAAAATGAGCTCCCCTTATCTTTGCCCGCCCGTTCGCCGCATATCTTAGGGAGTCGGGTCGTTAATATCGATCAAGAACGTTTCTTTTTTTCTGTTTTGCGTTTTTGGAGATGAATTTTAATCTGTACATCGTAATTTAGTATAAATTTAAGTTCAAGTTCAATACGCGAAAGTATTTTAGAATTCGAAAATGATTCTGCAAATGTTTTATCGCACGAAATATTTTACTGATAATGTAAGCAAACATTTTGAAACTTTTTATCATTCAAAATTTAACTTAAAGAACGACTTTCACTCTTAGAGAAGAACCGTTCAGAAAGTTGCAATCGAATTTTGATGACTATCGACTTTCAGCGATCACTTTCTTTAGAAGAACTCGAAACTCAATTATCTAAGCAATAAAGCGGAAAAAATGATTGTCTGTTAATGTCATCATAACTATTAGAAGATTTCGTCAAGTATTAAAGGTCATATTCAAAGAAGCTTCAATAAGTTTGCGGTTAAGGCCCAGTTGTACAATTCCAGCTTAACTTAAAGCCAAAGCTTAAACCCTTCACAACAATTGTTGAAATAATCGTCGTCATGGATTTAAACTTCAGCTTAAATTTAAACTGGCATTGTTCAACTGAGCCTAAGTCGCTTGCATCCCGAATTGTACAGGCCTACCAGCGCCACTAACCTGGACATTATATTTGTTACAGGGTATACCATCCACCATATTTTTGTATTACACCTCGTATACCCTTGGGATACCCTAATCCCGATACTTTTTAATGACACTTCGTATAAGTCATTTACCTTGGGACATCACCAATTCAGAATAAATAAATGTTGAATACATTTTGAAACGCAGCGATGGCCTCGGAAAATAGCCTCTCGGATAATCTTATTTCTAAGCATCAAAATCTGTTTAAAACAAGAGCCATTAAATTAAAGTAACCAAAACTTCTACGAACGAACATATTTTTCTAAAATAATGCGTCTTGCTTTCATTAAACTTATAAACGCAACAACAGCAGCAAAACCTTGGCTGCAAGAAAATGTCGAAGCCTGCTATGGAATTCGTTACAAAACATCGCATTGCATCTACTTATCAATTTCAATTTATAATCTTTGAGTTTCTTATAAGTTGCCCCAGTTTTTAATGGCTTAATAAAGTCGCTTTAAGTCGCGGCAACTTGTAATTGCCATATGGTGGTACATACGTTGCTCGACGTATAATGCCTCTAAGAGCAGTACAGTTATAATAATAAAAATTGAACTGTTTGGTACGCAGTTATTCACACGACTTCTTATAATTTTTTTAAGAGAATATAAGAAGGACTTGGAAAAATATAGTTAAGTATTTATCTGTACCCTCAGAAAGAAAAGTAATGTCTCCCCCCTTTGAATGTTAAATAACTCCTTCTGAAGATCGTGAATTCAAAGTTTATTGGGGAGACGGTACTTTTCTTTTTCTGTGAATATACATGTAGACAAAATAAAAAGATAGATAGAAATGCAACTTTTAAAATTAGGGGCTAACTTGACTGTAAAATGAGAATTTATTAAATTGGTTCAATGCTATTTAAGTAAGTGGATGGCATTCTGTAATTTATTTGTTTCATCAAAGTATTATATCTTTATCTAATAATTGAAATAATTGATTGAATGAATGCATGGAAGAGTTGTGTGTGTATAGATTGTTTGATAACAATATCCAGGTGTGTAAAAATGGAGAACCGCAAGATAAAGTTGGGATAAATGCCGTATTCACGACAAACTGAAGTAAAACGAGCGGCGATTTACATAACACATAAAAACGTTTATTGAAATGCCAGTCGCATGTTAGCAATTGTTGTTTTCATT
The DNA here is from genome assembly GCA_958336345.1 of Dorcus parallelipipedus. Lineage (NCBI taxonomy): Eukaryota > Metazoa > Arthropoda > Insecta > Coleoptera > Lucanidae > Dorcus > Dorcus parallelipipedus. The sequence goes on from OY284477.1 coordinate 39,562,194, forward strand.
CCAGATAACGGAGACATACGCGTTCCTGCCTAGAGAAGCCGTCACTCGCTTCCTACTGGGTTGCACGGAGTGTCAGAAACATCCTCGTTCCCCTTCGCCAGTTTCAGTGCTGCCAACCCCGAGTCCGAGTCCCACACTACCCCTGGTACCAACCACGGCGCCGCTATTGCCCTTAGCGACTTTGCCCCAACCTCTTCCCACCGCGGTTACGCCAACGCCGCCCCATCTCACACCCCAGCCGGTTACTATCGACTGTCACTCTGAAATATCTTACCTGGACCTCACTAAATCCGTTAAACATGAGGAACGCAAATCCCCCCCAAGTATAAACTGCGTAAAAGAGCCCCCTTTCAAGATCGAGGATCCATCTCACCGGAATGGCGATATTCCTCAAAGTCAAAGCAAAATCGGGGATTCATTAAGAACTAGCACCCCCGAAGCTAAGCGATCTAGCAACCCTCTAGACGTTTGCAATCTGACATCTCGAGATCCTCCCAAGACGCCACCAAAAAAGCGACATCTCAATCATTTATCAGATAATCCCTTGCCGCAAAATCCTCCTACGACCCCGAAGCTCTGGTCGCCTGTCGAAGGGATCGAAAGGGAACAATCGGAACGGAGAAAATACTTCATGCCCAAAGAAATTGATTATTCCCTGCCAATCACCACCACCTATTTAAAATACATGAGGAGCCTTGGGTGTACGGACGAGGACGCCTTCAAGTTCGAAAACAAAACCGTGAGTTACTACATTGAACATTTCTTGCATGATGCTATTTCTCATTATTTTTATTAAGCTTGTTATAATTTATCCACATTCTTTGATTTAATTTCTTGCTTCTTTAATGTAGATTATTAACAACCTAGTTTATTAACATATTTATTACTTATTTAAGTATTTATGTAATTAATTTTAATTAACAATGTTTCCATTACTAATAAATATTATTTTGTGCTTGGTATTTTCAACTTTTGTTTTCGTTTTTCTTTTCTTTTTTGAGCGCAAGCGATTATTATAAATTGAAGCCGCCGAGTGTCCATATTATTACGCGCGAGAGCGAGAAAACTAATGCCGCAATTAAAAAGACGGTCTTATTATAAGCTCCAACAATAATAAAATACGCTTGTTGCTATTAACACGTCATAGTTTTTTTTTTTCTCTTTTATATGACGATAAATAATAAACACATATTAAATTAAATCGAGTAAGTGCAGAGAAATCGCAGAGGTAGGTATCGGCTTCATTAAAGTTCTCTTTATTATTAAAGAAAAAAGAAACCGTCATTAATTTTCGTTTGTTGTAAGAGCAAAAGCAAATTTGCAGTTTCTTTTTCAGAAAATTTACATCCATGATTAGAATAATCGTTAATATACATCCGAACGTATGAATAAATCTCATTAACGTAATACATATAAATGTTTCATTTGTAGCGCAAAATAATAAATAATAGAGCAGCAATTTATTTTCTTGCTTAGCAAGAGTCTCATCATTATTATCATTACTATTAATAAATACTGATTTAAGATTATCTATTATGTTCATAAATTAACATTATAATGAGCACAATGTATAACAAAAGTAATCGAGTGAGATTTATTAAACTCGTTTAAAAATTATTCTTAATCCTTATTGTACGGTGTGTTCGTTAAAACAATGACTGCTTAGAAACGTACCCAAATGAAAGTGGCGAGAAATATGCATAATTGTTAGATGAAAGTTTAAATCTGCGTATTCTGTAAATGTTATTTTTTATAACATCTTGGAATTAAAAAAAAAAAAATTAAAACGAATCAGATTCAACTTATTTAAAAAAATCGGCCTTAAAAATGTATACTAACGTGTGTCCTAAAATATAGCAGCTGTTCAAATTGAGTGTGCACTGAAGGGATCTCCTAATCTCCTAAATCGTAAGAAATCTACAGATTCGTATCTAATGACAGAATTATTGATTTTCTTTTGCTTGTTCTTGAAGTATAAGCGAAAATGTTGAAATTTCTTTTATATTTCTTTTCTGTCACACATTTATTGGGGGAGGATGAATGGGTCCTCTAAGGGAATAAATACGGTATCATCAACGAACTCTTGTAAATATTTTAATGCGCAGAATCCTGCTGGAAAAGGCTACGTTCTAACTAACCATCCTGTAAACGGTGTAGGGAAGATTCCAAATTAAAATTAGGATTAAGAAAATTAAGTCCAATCGTTCTTCGTTTGCTGATTGTCAACAAATATCCACTTAAGGTGTACTAAAAGCTGATAATTAATAAACTCCAGATTGGGAAATCTTTATCCAAAATTATTCTCCGTTGACTGCTCCAGAGCACTTTCAGAGTGTTCTTACCGTAAAGTGTTTTCGATTCGCAGCTCTAAAGCTCTCCCAGAGTATTCTCATCTTCTTTTAATCTCTTGTAATATTAAAAAATTGAGATACTCTGAGAATACTCTAGAGCAGCGAATCGAAAATGCTTTTTTAATTTAATCTCCTGTAATAATAAGGGATTAATGCCCAGTTACACCAACTTTTTAAGGAGAGCTTAAAATTAAGTTATGTTTAGAATGTGATATTTACGTATGGTCAGTATAATGTCAAATACATTCTGACTGACATTTAAACTTCAATTTAAGTATCAATTAGATTGTGCCTAACATTTTCTTAATTGTATAAATAATGTCATAGTCTAAACACCACTTAAATTTAAGCTCTGCTTAAAAAGTTGGTGCAACCGGGCATTAGATATTTTGAGAGCGTTCCAGAGCAGTCAATCGAAAACGCTATAAGTGACTAGATTTGTGTAACTTGAGAGAAATTCATATTACTCTATATTTATTGACAAGGTAAGGGCCGGTACTTTAGTGACTGGTTAACTTTAATCTTTGGTTTATTACCATAGAAACATTTGCCTTAATTGTAGGCATGGAAATGAACTAAAGGTTAAGGTTAATCAGTATCTGAAATGCTAGGCCCTTACTTAGTATGTTTTCCTGTCTTATATCAGATTTTTTTTCCATTCAGCTGGTGCTTACTTCTTCCGTTCTCCATGGCTCATCTCATAGCTGAATCTTCCATAGCCTTCATCCCCAAGCCACTTCATCATTTCTGGATCTATTTTTTTTTCTCCTTCTACTTTTCTTACTTAGTGTTTCATCAATTTCTTCTCGTTTAACATCGAGTAGTCGTTCTTTATTATTCTCACCTCTTATTACAAATCGGTTCTAGTTCCCTCTCGCACTTAAAAGTTTTTTTTTAATCCAGAAAATGTGTCATTTGGATAATTTTCTGAAACGGGCTTCCTACAAAAACTTAAACGTGGTCTCGCACTAAGGTATCTAAATAAACCTAAGAGATGTTAAGTACTTTGAAATTTTTGCTCGAAAGGGCGGAAAAGTGATGATCCCTGTCTACTTGTGCTTGTACATAATTTCAAGCTTCAACAAAATCTTTGTCCTTTATTACTGCTAGTAGTGAGTAGTGGCAGTAGGGGCCCACGAGGTCATCAGATCTAAATCCATCAGATTTTTCAAATTTCGCATTTATCAAAAACGAAATCGATAAAAAGTGAATCAATAAGAAGTAAGTCCTTGACAATGGACTAAGACACAATAAGAACGTAAAACCTAAAGTTAAACCTACGGAAATTAAATTATAGTGTTCACAATGATAAAACGAAAGGTTTACGTTTTACGAATGATTTACGATCCCACGTAAGGTAAACGTAAAGTTGAAAATAGTTCAACTTTACGTAGTTTTTACGTAAAAATCTAGGGAAAGTGGTATTTATAAGTTGTCATAAACTTAGTTGGTATTTGCAAAATCTCATAAGTGGAAAACCACCCTTCGAACCTTCATTATTTAGTTTAATTTCCAGAATCAGTCCTCTAAATTCTCCCTTTTCTTTTTCTCGGTCTACATTAACAGGTTGTACCCGCCATCTTCTATATTTTCGAGGATATGTACGTAATTATCAATAAATGCGTTTATCTTTCGTAATCGCAACATTAATAACAATTGTGAATGTAATATTCTTTTTAATTTTTTAAACATAGTAAATTCCGTTGGATTTTTTAAGGTTATACTATTGTTTACAATTCCTAAAGCTTACGCACTGTGCTACTATTTACTGCCATTATGAACGCGAAATCACTTATACGAATTACGAATGACTTAACGTTTACATGTGCCTTATGGTTTACGTCCATTGTGAACAAGGACCAATGCAGTTAAATGCAGTGCACATACAAGGCGAATGACAATTGTTCCGACAAAAAAAACGCATAAGAGAATCAATATCACAGATTGCGGGAAAAATTCTTTTGAACAGTTTATAATTAATTAAAAAATTACCCCAAAATCAAACTGCGGCACTGTGTACGAAATACGACGCCACGTTCTATAAATGCGGCAGTATAATAGGACTATAAATTTTATAATTATTATTTTATTGACTTCTTGCCTGCACACAATGCGACCTTAACACATCTCAGTTTCGTTTTATTGCACGTTTAACAGCTGGGAACAGAAGCCTGTGTTCATTTCTTTTACGCGACGTAATTATTTATTAGTAATTTCTAAAATAACTGATATTGCTTTGTATGAAATAAGGGTAACAAATTCGCAAATAATTCTGTAAATATTTATTTGTTAATTCGTGTAGATTACTAGAGCGAAATGTACCAGCTGCTTCAACTACAATCGCAAAGATTTAAATCTGGTGATCGCAGGAGTCAATACACGGCCTGACAGGCAGCTGATAGTAAAATCTTTCGTCTTGTTATCAAAGCGCGTACGTGAGTGCATGTCACAGATTACGAGAAAATGTATAAAAATTCTGTGGAACAGTTTGTAATTAATTAACTATAAATTTATCCAAAAAAGTAGGTATGTTTAAACTAAAACGCCAAATTCACAGCGTACGTATGTCATAAACGTTTAACGATATTTACTCAGAATAAAGCTTGTAAAACTTGATCATCCATAAGCAGACGTATTAAACTACATTGAGACAGCATGTCTCGGAATTCGCGGCGTACGACCTCGGGTCGATCCGAATGCTGTCGGTGCTCAGTGTTATATCCAAATTTGTTTACTGACGACTTCGAATAACTGGATCAACGGCAAACACTCTCATACGTCCTCGTGCGGAATTTTTACGAAAGCCCGACGAGGCAATTCAATTTGTCAAGTCTACACACACCTTAACCAGCTGACGAAATAATGTGAATAATGCTGGGTTTCATAAAAGTCGATTAAATTTAATCATTGATTAAAAGTAATCGTTCTTACGCTGGATTTCACAAAACGTCACTTAACTTTAATCATCGATTAAACACATGTAACCACGGCAACATTTACTTTTAATGGATGATTAAATTTAAGTAACGTTTGTGAAATCCACCATAGGTGCGCTAGAAACGGGATACGGACGTTTCGCCCCCACCGTTTCGCCCCCGCCGTTTCGGCCCCAGCCGTTTCGCTCCCAGCCGTTTCGCCCCCGAACCGTTTCGCCCCCAAAGTTGTACCTCTGGCTTTACCCAGCTTCAGTTGTTTCCAGTTGCACCACGAGGAGGTAGCTAGTAGGATTTTTGCAACCGTTTTTTTTTAATTTTTATTTATTTTTTTTGTTTTTTGGTGTATGTATTTTAATTTTAGAGTTTTTTTAGGTACATATAAAGAAAAAGAAATCTTTTAACACTCCGACGTGGAACTGAAATAAATTCAAAATTCAAAGTTGTAAGCAATCCCACGAAAGTAATCAATAACTTGACGATTTTCAAAATCTTCTACGATTTTTTTCACACGAGCTGATATTGCGACATACTTTTTATTTCTTCGATTTCCTTGATTGCCAGCAATCAGTTGTACTACATATTTCGTAGTTATGAATACCTTGCTGCTTCTGCAAACATTCAATAAAACGAAAACTATTTGGAAATTGCGATCCACATGTTTCTTGAAAAGCGCGGTGCCATCCTTCCACGTCATTATTTGTGCGATGTTGGTCGTTAAGAGTGCGCTGATAGACATTCCAAAGCTGAGTTGGAAAATTTCTAATTTGACGTCCACGACGTAGTCTTTGACCAATATATATATATCTTCGAAATAATTGGCTATGGGTACAGCCTCTTCAGGAAATCCTTCGCTTTCAACTAATTTATCGAATATATCGCTTACGTTATCTTCAGGAATAAATGCCAAAGCGGGAATCATTCTGATGCAACGAGCGAACTCGTGATCATTTTCGTATCGAGCTTTGAGACTTTCAGTTTGGACTTTTCTCCAGACGGATTGCGATAAATGAAAAAAACATCCCGTCTTTAAAATACCTGAAAATTCCAATTAAAAAGCTTGGATGGCAGCGAAATCCGTCATAAGTAGAATTGGCTGCAGTCCAGTTTGCAGACGTTTGAATTCTTGCAAAAATTTCACACTCTTGTTTTATTTGGTAAAAGAGCGTACACTAACGGTACACCGGCATTGTATTTGGTGGCGTGGATTGTGTAAACTTGTTGAAACATGGCAGGTGCCGTACTGAACGTACCATCTGCAAACCATTCTTGACTTTGGGCCAAAAGATGAAGGTTGCTTCTAGTTGAAAAGATTCCTGACATAAGTTGATCCTCCGAATCATACATCAGAAACTGTTGCACTTGACCATCAATAACAATTTCACTAAACACTCGAGGAATCACCAATTCTTGGGTATTTCTTGGAAGCGCAGGTGCTCCTTCAGCTCATCTGACTCTACGGATAATTTTTTTAATGAATCCTTTTTTTGGCAGAATTACAGCAACATCTTCGTGAATTTCTGCGATGACGTTTGCAATAATCTGCTGTGCCCTCTCCTGTGTCGTCGTGGCACGCTCCTTTGCCGTTGCAACCAAACGAATAGCTGCTGGTCAGGCAGCTTGTGCTGCATGATTATGATGCGTAGCGATTTTCACAACTTCACCATCTATGCCGTCTGTCTATACTGGTCCCTTGCAGCTTGATCGATGATCGCACGCCCATATCCCATGTTCTTCATTTTTGATTTTTTTGGAGAAAACGTTCATTAACAAGTTTTCGCTTGTTTCGCTTTGAAGAAACATACTCCGCCATTAGTAGAAATATCGAACTAAACTGAACTGGTCGTAATGAAACACACAGTAGGAAAGTTGACAATATAATGACTTACCTGGCTTTGTATAGCATTTTCGAAAGTAATTTACCCCATCCACCAGTGAAATCCCACTAATCGGAAATTTCTTAAAAAGTGATTAGGTGATTGGCAAAATTGCAGGTAATGGTTTTATAATAACTCGTGTCTAAATAAAAACCTGGTCAAGTAGGCTACATTTAGTAATTCTGCTATGTAAATGCAATGGATAAATTCTCGATCACAACCCACTTGACCAGGCTTTTATTTAGACGCTCGTTAGGTCATTACAAGTTTTATAATTTCATTTTCGATATCCGTATATGTATCTAATTACTTAAATTACCTGCTGGGGGGCGAAACGTTTGGGGGCGAAACGGTTGGTGGGCGAAATGGCTGGGGGCGAAACGGCGGAGGCGAAACGGTCGGGGGCGAAACGGCGCGGGCGAAACGTCCGGAAATCGCTAAAAACACAGATATGGAGTTGCAAGCTCATCTTGAATTTGTTAAACTTTTAAGAGATTTGTGTTAATAAATTCGACACACACGAAACGAGACATTAATAATTAACAATCGAAACAGATTACGAATGAGTTTTCTGATTATAATGTTTTAAATACTGGTGACGAAGTACACGTTTTTTGTGGAAATAAACTTTATTTACAATACAATGAAAGAAAAATACTAAGAATTCTTAACAGGTTGTTCGTTTTAGTGATTTATTTGTTTACCTGCCAAAGCAGGTGTTAAATGTGGAGCCGTTGAGATCCTTCGCATGGAAAAATCTCCTTCGCGTGATTTACATGCGTTTGTCAAGTAAATATTTTGTAGTTCGTATTTCACGGCGTCGGGTGTTGACCTAAAAACATAGTTGACGTGAAATTCCACTTAAAGGTCAAGTTCACGATCGATGCTACGCCATAAAACTTATGATGGCATTTGTTTCGTTCCTCTATTTTTTAACCAGAGGCGCATCGTCGCTTTAAGGCTAATTTTTGATTAGTTATTTCTCGAAAACTAAAGTAGAAAGATTTTTTAAACGTTTTCCCATACTCTCGGACATTGCCTCTATCGTGGTTTAATTTTGTCGGGTTAATTAACAGTCACCCTGTATCTTTGACAATATGAAACGCCGTGTGGTAATCTGCTTTCAGCAAAACGATGGTCATTTCGAATACATGTAGTCTAAGATGACTTAATAATTTGACTTAATAATTAATAATAATTTTAATTAATTTAAGTTAGACAAACGAATCCATAGCTTCATTTCAAAAACGCGCAGTGTTTCCTCTTTTATTTTAAAACCACTTTATACACATAATATATTGTAGTAACCAGGGTGTTCATTCTAGCAGGATACTATCCTTCATAGATCCTTAAGTTCGCAGTCGCGATCAGAAGCACTTTTAATATACTGTAGTTTTACAGGGACATCAGAAATGATTTCAACCCATGTGACCCCTCCATATAGGCTGTTGGTAACATTGCAGTGCTTTGTATTAAATCGTTGGAGGATGTAATGCCAGCAATTTACAAAGACTTCGTAATTTACATCAGCATCTGGGAATGCTTGGTTAAAAACAACAGAATATCTACTGCCACCAACGCCAGTAACAAATACACGAGAATTTGAAACACATTGACTTCACTTTTAAGAAAACAAAACCTAATTCAAATTGATCACGTGAGTTGAAACCATTTTTGATGTCATTGTGCTCATAAAAATTAATTACTGTAAAACTTTTGTTTTTATTAGATGATTGTTTTGCTTACAATCGTTTCTTTGGGCTGTTCCTTACGACTTATGGTACGCCCCTGGATATCAATTGTGTGCGCAATACAAATATAAATAATCATCATACGCATAGGAAGAAAATCACGTGAATAAATCTGCTTTGGGCGTTAGGCGTAAAGCGATCAAAAGATAACAAATACGACTCTTCGAATCGTCAGAAAGGATAAATTCCTTCGAAAAGTAATGGGAAATTCTTATCGTGTCGCGACGAATAAAAAAAGAATCGTGTACGTACGTCGCGATAATAAATGAAAATCTCATAAATATACTAATTTTCAATTAGAAGCCGTGCGCCAATAGTATGACGAATGAGGTAGTACATCTTTCGATTATTATTATTGCAATGGTAGCGAAACCCGCTCCGGTGATTTATTCAATGACCGTCAGGCGGCGGCCCTAACAATTACAATTTTACGACGGAAAACCGGTTCCGGTAAAATATCGCTCTTATTTTTCTGCATTAAATTAATTCCGAATCCAATAGAGCTGATTTATATTGTAATCGTTCCGTTTCAACAGGTTATTTTTACTTCATACACACTCTGCCGCATTTAACGATGTTAAATTGAGCGGTTTCGCTCTGTTTTAATTACTTTTGTTTCCGCTGAACGCTTTAAATTTTTCATTTCAACTTCGTCGTCCGTTTGCGGTCTATTCCTTTAACGATTTAGTTCGAATTCTTTGGATTCCTTTCAGGATTTGATTTTTTTTTTGTTTGTTTGAATTTGACTTCATTTTTATAACTTAACATAATGCAAACTCAAAACAATTAATTGTTGATGGTAAAAAGAAACAGAATTAAAAAGACTTTATTATATAGGGTGCTCAGAATCATAGTGGTAGGAAATCATTTCAAAACTCAAACTATGAGGTAACTACAGCTTTCAGAAACGAGAATAATTTCATTTCTAAAAATTACACAACTATGATTCGCAGCACCCTATATAATTAATAATTTCTGAAGCTATTAATTATTATTTATTAGAGGTAATTCGTGACTTCCAAATTTATACTTGATTACTTATTAATTAACATTTACAGACTACATGTAGATCGTTCGCGGAGCTATAATAATAATGTCCCTCCTCTAAAACAGCTGGGTTATGGAAAATGCATAATTTATTGATCGAGGAAAACAATTCGTATTAGGGTCTCGGCCGGCACTTAAATTCGGACCGTCTCATTTACGAAACGCTCATAATGATCACATTTTTGCCGACGGCGGTCACCCCCAGGGACGCCCCGGACGTCATCGCTTCCCCGGCCATAACTATGAAGTTTTCATATCTGCTTTATACGAGGGGGGATGATGCTGTCGTCGCCCGTGACGAGCCACCGTTTCGTTCGATCGAAAAATTATTATTATTTCACGATACACGGTTGCCCAAATATGATTTACCCGAATGACGTCAGAGATTATATTGTATAGGTTTTCAAAAAAAAAGTTACTACCATTAGTGAACGCCGTAATTATCTGAAATAATAAAGTAATACAAATTGAATCATTAGTACTAATTTGTTTAAATGTCCTATATTGCTTGGTTGTTAAATATCTCCAGCAGTAACTAACAGAGTACATTCCAATTAAATTGTATTAGCTTGTAACATAAATTAATTAAGAATACCTTTCATTTTAAATTATCTACACCCACACAGGTATCACATTTATCATACTAATTTATATAAAAGTTTAAATTATTTATGGTAACTTCAAAATATGGATTGTCTCACCTTTAAGGGCCCCCTCGCCCTGAAATAAACCAGAATAAGATCAAAAAGTTCATGCCAAAGTAGTTTGCGATGGCCTATCCCGAATCAATGAGAATGCAGACGAGGGTGTCAATTTAGTTACTCTCGAGTGTACATACGAGTTACAGCATTTAATTTTTATACGGGAAGTAGATAAGCAACAACGCTCTGTTTAATATAAGTTTAATTATGGATAAAACCGAAGTGGTAAAGTTTAAAACGAGTGTTAACTTGTTAATGTTTTAAATATAACTCTTTTCCTTTGCTGATACTGTTAGCCATTTCTGATTTGCGCATTTTAAATAGTTTGCCTTGGAGTATGTCGCTCATCCATCGAAACAATAACGTCGCCTTTTATTTATGTTATAAATAATTTTTGCACTGGCAAACGACCAAAATTGTGTTCCTTCAACAAAGAAAGGACATCCATCCTTAACTCCAACATTCTAAAGGACCTTATCCTAGCCGTTCCAAACACTCATGATTCATCCTTTCTAGCCAACCCAACCTTTTCCCACCCCCCTTCAGACGACCGGGCTCAGCTCTTCTGCCAGATGAGTATCCTTTATATCCTGCTGCGTCCTTTCCTGACATCCTTGCTACCCTTACCCCAAAACTTATCTGTTTAATATACTGTACGTTACGTTGCGCGCAAGTTTCACGGAATTGAATTACGCACGTCAAACGAAACTTTCACTCGTACACATCTAGATGATACTCCGTAATAAAAAATTATTTCTACCTAGGAAATGCTTTTAATTTGAGAAAAGTGAAATGGCTATATTACAAAATCAAGGACGTAAGTTCCACTGGTGCATTTTTGTTTGTGGATGGAAGGTGTCATGGAGGATTTCCATTTCCAAATCAAATTGAAACAGACTCTATATTGTAATAATTCATAGTGTAACACTTTTCAAGATTACAGGGGTATCATATATTACGTCACTCTGATATAATCGAGAAGATTGTTTCCTCCCTTACATCCAACCGTGTATGTTTAAGGGCAATTAAAAAGTATGACGGAAGACAGTAATCCTTTGTTTAATGCGTCGAGGCTGTATCTGTTTATCGCCCTGTGTAAGTGTAGTTAATATTCGCTATGGACTTGTAAATGTATCAGTTTGATAACGAACAATGGAAGGTCCGAGGGCAAGAGACCCTGCTGTGGAATTACCGTGTTTGGAGTAACTTGTTTGCTTGGGTCGGAGAGGGTTGCTGCTAGCTAACGTCGGTCCTTCGTCCACCCTTAATACAATGACCCTTCCGATTTACAGAAAATTAGAAGATTATTGAATGCGACATTGTTAGCATAAAAAGGATTATGAATTCGGAGGTAGTCCGCGCGTTCTCGACGAGATGACGCCGCAAATTATTTATTTTCATCATCATCACACTCCACGTCCTTGCTGTCGCTTTTACAATTGATATTTATGATCGCTTCGAAATATTATGCGCAGCTAATTAGCTTCAAAGTGTGATATTATGTGTATCACGTGTTTGGCCGCATAGCGGTAGGTCATTTCATTCGTTTTCCTTCAGAGAAAGTTGTTTTGCGAACTGATCTTTATAACAAAAAAGATTAGTTTATTTAAAACAGTTTTTTTTGGTCAATTCTTATACTTGTGATTTTTTGAACACATTTGTAAAACAAGTTTAAAAAAAAATGCATCCCTTATTCACAAAGCTTTCTGTACTAAAAGATTAAAATCGCCGGGAATTATGAACGAAGAAAATGTAAATTTTTACGGTCCAAGTGTTTTCGCATAATACAATTCTTTTCGAGTGGATCCAGTTTTGAGAGCGGTTATTCAAATAAGATGAGTACGAGCTGCACGCTGAAACCCTTATCCCGTGCTTCTATTTAACCCACCCTGTCCTAAACACATGCCCCATCCCTCGTCCAATATCGCCGCCTGACATTTGAAGCGGACGAGCGGCTCCGCTGCACCCTTATCTGCGGGGGTGTACGCCAATATCGCACGCACCCAACACCCCACTAATCAATCTACCCTGCTGAGTTCTTCCAACGCACACCCCCTATCTCTTCCGACCTCCTGCGTTAGTGGACAAGGGTGTAAAGTATAGAACGAAATGCTGCGCATTTTTTTCCTCTCTTCTCAGAAATATAACATTTTTCCGAATAAATCAATTCAAGTGCGGAATTCCTCTTTTTTTTACAGATTTATTGAATCACACCGTAATTACAGCCGTTTATATTCAGTCAAACATTGCGTGCTTTGTATTGCAAAATGTATGGATCGCACATTCAATGTGAATTATTAATGAAGCGCCAATTAACAAGTCCGACCTGGAATTTTTAATTAAATATATAATATTGATTCATTTTGTAGAATTGAATCATTTATTTGATTTATATATGTTGGGGAAAAATCGAACAGTTTTCTCATCAAAACATTTCCAATCATCATTTTTCAGTTACGGGTACATAATAACGTTTCATTTCCAGATTATGAATTCTTTATTAGAAAAGGTTTTAGTATAAATTTCATTTCAACTTGGACATGTTGTTTCCAAGCCGTGTTCGCTTTTTATGTGGTATGTTTTATTTTCTGTGAAAAAATGAGAAAAGCGTTTACGTTTCCAAGTCAAAATGAAACCAGTGATATGATAACTTTTAATTTATTTATACAGTGAATTTTTTTTAAGTGTGGCCATAGGGATTTACATGCTAAAAATTTGACCTCATGTTAATGTATGTTATAGGACAAATTTTAAGTAAATTTTTGTATTTAGTCGCAAACTAAACGATTTACTACAAGATGAACTTTGCTAGAATATCCTAACACATTTTCCTTAATTTTATTTTACTGTGAAAAGTTGAAGAAAATAGATACAAATTATTGAACGAATGTAATCCTTGTAGGCTGACGTTATTAATAATTTGTCACTGTGATTACTGATAAACCAATTATTACTTTATTACTACTTGTATAAACTACTTCTTCATACCATTGAAAAATGAGTGGAACTTGTTATAACATACAAAATTGATAATTTTAATGCTTGCTTAATAACAACGGACATTTTTTTTTATAAATTTGCAGTAGACAGACATTAACGGAACTTTTCTCTTAATGACATTTCAGCTACCTTGATTTTTGACTTCGGTTAATTCTATGCTTACGAATTTCAACTTCCAACCGGAAAATAATTAAAAAGAACATGTTCATGTTATTCTAGCAATGTGCATTTCCTAGAAAAATGTTTGATTTATTAATAAAAATAAAAATTTGCTTCAAATTTGTGCCATAACATACGTTAACATGAGGTCGAATTTTTAACATGTAAATCCCTATGGCCACACTTAAAAATATTTACTGTATAAGAACAATCATGAGTCGAGAAAAATAAAAAGAGAATAAACAATGTGTTTTTTACGTTCAAGCAAGTAATAGAATGAAAACCATAAAAGATCATTGAAAGTCAGAGTACAATTACCATAATTTGAATATACGAAGTCGTTCCAAAAAGTAATAGAACTATCACAATTTCGTACACCTTGTAAAACATTGTTTCCATCGGTTTTATCATGTAAACTCAAAATTCTCTTTATTTGATGACAGTTTCCCTGAAACAAACTTGACCACTCATTTTCATAATGCAGACAGAAATCAACAATGTTTGAAAGCGTTTCCTTCAATTTTACTCAACTGGTTGTTGATACATACTTAGAACTGATAAGGAAGTAATAGAAGTCTTGTTAAGCGAATGTGCTTCGTATTTGAAATACGGAAAAAGAAACGAGCAGAGCGCTCGAAAGTAAAGTGAATACTTGGCCTAAGACACTAATGTAGTGGAATGAATATTGGGTGTAGTCTTAGTCATTTTTGTTATGACTTCGTAACTTTAACCTCCAGTTTCTTCCCATAGTAGCAATTGTTTGCTATCACAATAGCTTGAAGTTAAGTAACCGGGTCTTAGTCAATTCAAGCATCTGCCTGATCGCCAAAGCGTTCAGTCAATAAGTAAAAAAAATGAGTGATTGACATTGGCGACATTTGCAACATAGAACATTTCGTAAAATGATGATATCTGCCCTGCAGGTTGCATAGATAGACAAAACTGCAACAAAGAAGAAGATTGTGAACTCTTAAACACCAAACCCAATCGGAAGACCATCAGGCTTGGGGTGTCCTCAGTAAACGAAAAATTATGTTTGAGGAAAGAAGTACTATGACCTAAACCTAATGTAAGAAGAAGTAGATAAATTACATCCCTTTTTTATAGAAAGGGCGTTATTTTACTCTCACGTCTCACATACAATCTACAGGAAATCATCAGAAGATGGAATGGTTTGGAGCGTCCTCGTTAAACTAGAAGAAACTATGTTTGGGGAAAGAAGTACTATGACCTAATGTAAGAAGAAGAAGTAGATAAATTGCATCATTTGTTTATAGTTTTACAAAGGGTAACAATTTACTCTTACGTCACTTACAAGGTACAGATCATTAGAACGTAGAAAAGCTTGGGGGCGTCCTCATTAAATGAGAAATTATGTTTGGAGAAAGACCTAATGTAAGAAGAAGAAGAAGTAGAAGTAGATAAATTACATTCCTTCTTTATAGAAAGGGAGTCATTTTACTCTCACGTCACATACAATGTACAAGAGATCATTAGAAGATGGAAAGGCTTGGGGCGTCCTCATCAAGCGAGAAACTATGTTTGAGGAAAGAAGTACTATGACCTAATGTAAGAATAAAAAGAAGAAGTAGATAAATTACGTCCCTTCTTTATAGAAAGGGCGTCATTTTATTTATCACATACAATGTCCAGGAGATCATCAGAAGATGGAAAGGCTTTGGGCGTATTCATTAAACGAGAAATTATGTTTGGGGAAAGAAGTGCATACATGATCTAATGTAAGAAGAACAAGAAGTAGATAAATTACATCTGTATAGATTTACAAGGAACGTCAGTTTACTTTCACGTCAGACACGTGTAGAGATCAACACAAGATGGAAAGAGGCTTTGAACTTCCTCATTAAGCGAGAAACTATTGGGGAAAGAAGTACTCTGACCTAATGTAAGAAGAAGAAGGAGAAGTAGATGTCTTACATCCCTTCTTTATAGAAGGAACGTCATTTCACTCTGTTATGTACACATATACCGTATGATTTTTAAAATTTTAGATCAAGGGAGGCCGTGAAAGCAAAACGTATGGCGTAAATTAGAAAATACAACAGTTTATTCAAAACGATATTTAAGAAACTTCAAAATGCATTCATAATTGAACGATATTTTCCCAGTGGTGTTAACCAAATTTAATTTAATTTAAGCTGTATGTCTTCCTCTTCACGGCCTGCCTTGATCTAAAATTTTAAAAATCATACGGTACAATCCAGAGGAAATTGAAAATAATGTCAATTACTACGCAAGTCAAATAGAAAGCATTTCAAATGAAAAAAAAATTCTAAAAACCGAAACCAATTAGCTGGATACGAATATACCAAAGGGGCGGAACAATTCCTAGAGCCCTATTCTTAACCCGTTAAAAAAAGATTCGTATGCGAAAATGACGCAATTTCTGAACGATTTGTATACAGAGTCTGCGTCATTTTGACGTCATTCTCGCGTACGAATCTTTTCGAATAGGTCCCCTGGGCGTTAACTTCGAGCCAAATCCGATTTTTAGACTTCATTAGAAGCATTCCTTTCACAAACTAGAACGGTTTTGAACAGTTCAAGTGCACCAAGTCCTTGTTCGATTCACCAATGTAGGTGGAAGTGAGTACCCTCCGTCCTATGAGGTTGGGTGCTTGACGCCTTGTGGGGTTATGTTAACGTGATTTAAATTTTGCGATCCTTTCAGAACAGTTCTGAACAACACAGGACAGTTTAGCGTCCAGTTGAGCTTAAAGCTCTTAAAAGAAATGACAGCACGTTGGATGAATTGAGAAAAAAAAAATGGTTGACAAGTCATTGGTTTTTGTATTGAACTGACAAGAAAAATGAAAGTAATAGAAGGAAAACTGACGGATCAGAAACGTTTGCAATCCACAGGACATTGTAAAATAGTGAGCAGCAAAAATAAGTCCTGAATGCCTATAACCAATCGAAGGACAATCAAAAAGATGAAAAGATTTCTGGAGAGGGCAGGTAACCTGAAGACTTAATCAAGAAAAAGAAACTGTATTAATAGATCAGAAATATTTGCAATAAGCAGGACATTGTAAAATGGTGAATAGCAAAAATAAGTGCTGAATGCCTATAACCAATCGGAGGACAATCAAAACGATGGAAAAATTTCGGGGAGGGGGGGGGACCTGACGTCTTCATCCAGAAAAAGAAACGGTATTATGGTCTAACATAAGAAGAAGGTTAACTTTGAAAGGTTACCACGTTTTGAAAAGTGCTGTGTAGGCACTTTTTTTAATAGAAATCGTATCCTTTCATTTGAAAGAAAAGATGAAACATAGTTTCATGACGTAATCGGGTTTCATATATCGCCGGGCAATAGACTCTAGGAATGTTTTGTTACTTTTCCAACATAGAAGCCTTACAATCGAGCGTATAAACTTTTTTTTTGTTGTGTTTCGTAGCCATTGAAATCGCCGAAGGTATAGGGTTACATGTGCGCGGCGTGTCCGCTTTATGTCGAGAGTGATATCGAGTAGAGTGTGGTACAAAAAGTATCTGGCAAGGGTCACATGGCCGCTACATTAGTCGAGCTGAAATAGCTGCGGACGTTGTTTCTTTGCCGTCGCCGAGGGCAGTCGCGCCGGTCTGGCTTCCACAGCACCCGCTCGGAATCGTAATGTTGAGCTCGGGCAAAAACACGATGAAAGGTTCGCTATTGCTTTTTCATTTTTAATGCCTTCTGTAAATGCCACTTCGTTTTTATGGTTGATTGATTCCGATTTTATTTGACACGTTTCTGCGATACTAAGTTATGGCCACGTATCATTCCGCCCTGTGCCGAATTAAAACGCATAAATATAAATACCCCGGACAAAAGACCGATATTTGGATTTAATCACCGGACCGGATATTATTTTCCCTCTTTCGGTCGCTATTATTTTTTAATTTCGTTTTCACCACTGGATGCTGCCAAAACTTTTAAGTTCACCCGCTTCTTAATTAGAAATTACACAATCAAAATGAAACCCGCTAGACGTAAACATCTAGTATTTACTTAAAACTATACTAGATTCCTCTTCCTATCACTCTGAAGGAAAATCAAAAGAAAAACACTCAGAAAGGACATAATTTCATTTAAATATGAAACCAGGAAGAAAACATGATTGGCAAAGAAATATAGAACAATAAAAGCATTTCAAGAAAATACCATCCAGACACGAGTATAACACACCTAATCTTACATCGAAAAGTAGAAAGGTTCCAAGATTAAGTAAATACCGCCTCGTTAACATCTAGGTACACATATTTTATCATACAGTCTCATCGAAGTGATTAAGTTACAGTACAAATCAGAATATGTCTAGGCTCTACAGCTGCAATTAATTACCTTATACTCCTGCGTTCTCTCCTTTTGCGTTTCGTTTAACAAGATTTACAAAGAAATTGCAACGTCTCTGAGTGACAAGGAACACAAACGGCAACAACTTTCCAGGCGATAAATTGTTACGTATTTGGTGACCTTTAAGAAAAGTTGTCCCTGACTTACGCTACTGTACATACAAAATACAAGCAAATACAGTAATTAAGTGATGAAACAAAAATGAAAAAAAAAAGGGGGACTGGGCTGGTTGATTTTTCGATGGTCACAGGCGAGGCGGAGCGAAAAACTTCGACGAAGTAAATAAAATATGATTTAAGTCCTGGGGAAAAAAGTAGAATAAACTTTAGTTGTATATTTTTTGTGGAATGTAACGCTGGCGCAGCAGCTGAATCAGCCGGGCGAATTCTCGGGGGAAGCCGCGTAAAACCTGGGGCCGGATATCCGATTGACAGGCGATCCTGATGGGAACGTCGGCCCCCCCCGTTCAGACCCAACCCGGAGGCCTCCGGCTCCGAAAATTAACTTTTCACTTACCGACTCGGTAATTACGCTTCCCGTTACGTCAGCTAAGTTAATTAAAATTTCGCGAGACAAACACACACGCGAAAAATGCCCGCCCTGTCAATTTTTGCCATATTTTCTGGTGAAGATGTCAACGTCAAAGGAAACTTAATTACGAGGAATGGATCACTCTTATTACTTTTTCTTTTTAAGAGGGCGCTGAGTTGATGAAAAGTAGGGCGCAAGTGACGTTGACGTACTTAATTCAGTAAACAACCAAGTGACTTCTTCATAGTTTATGAAAATGTGTAATATGATTGGGACATCAATTTTAAACATTCGTTATTATATCAATTTTTTAAAAAAACAAATGATTCTCTGTTGTAATTTCTCAGGGCTCAGGGTATATTTTGGTTCATTCGATGGACCAGCAACCTGTCATCTATAAAACTCAGTACGGATTACACAGATGATTACACGTAATTAGACTTTGACTATTCAAGACTAAAATTTTGAATAATGAGAAATCTTCGAGAACAGAAATTGTATACTGAAAAGATTCATTAATTACCGGTGGAAGTCAAAAATGTTATGGTGGTTCAGAAAATAAAGAGGAGGAGAGATGAAAATTTCGAAAGCGAACCTTTCTCACCGATACATGCATTGTGTGAAATTGATTATATCAGTAAAGATAGCTGATTTTTAGCTCATGAGTCATCTTTTTAGTCTGGCGTACGCGTTCTGAAGTGAAGGCTCAAAATCTAAACCCGTGCTTTAACTATCAGACGACGAAAAACCTTTCCTCTCATAAAAACGCCGCATCTTAACAAAGTGCAGTATGTGCATAATATAAAAAGCACCAAACAACTTTGCAGCATCATTTTAATGTTGAAATGCTGAAATATTTCTCTTGAATTAAAACAGCTGTCAAATGGAAATCTTATTGCATTCCATTAAGGGCAAAACTGTTAAAATTTTCAAGTATAACGCTTCAGAAGTGGTTGTGACCAATTTTTGACAGAATCCGATAATACAAACTGACAATTCGCAGGAGAAGTGTCACAATACTTATATCCAGTATTGCCAGACATGTGGGGAATTCCCCTTTTAGCGGGAAATTTCAGTGTGTTAGGAAAAGGGAATTTAGTTCCAAGGTGAGGCAAATGTGGCACTTTTTGGTTCGAGATTTGACAAAATTCGAATATATTGATAAGATTAATACCTGTTAAATGTTGCTGATGGTTGGTACCTGTTACCTGAATGTTAAGAAATTTAAAAAAATTCATTTCTAAATTTAGGGATAAAAGCAGGGTACCAACAAGAACCCTAGAATTTTAGGTATTATAGAAAAAAAACTATAACACATGCCTATAATCAAGCAAACATAGTAACAATGCAAATACAATACGAATTTCAAAATTTTATCAAATTCATAATGTTGAAGCCATTTCTACTGCTTTCCTAAATCCGTGCTTTTCTTTGGAAGGCAAATATACGAAATGAGGCATAAGCATTGGCTTCAAATAAGCAGATTGTAGGACATAGACGAAAAAATTAACGAGTGATTCGCAACCATCAACACATCCCTTTATGTTTCTTCAAACATAAATATTTTTTGAAAGTTTGTTAGCTAGATGTTCAATATGGTTATTTCAATTCAATTTCTACCTCTGGGTTTGTCAGGTCATGATCGCGAATAGTTTTATGTGTAAAAATCATCTCGGCTGTTTTGAAATGATTTAGGGCCCAGTTATACAGTGCCAGTTTAAATTTAAACTGAATCTTAAACCCATCATAACAACGATTATTTCAACAATTGTTGTTAAGGGTTTTAGCTTTGGTCTGATTTATTCGCGTATCGTGCGTCGCGTTTCGTGTGGAACCATAAAACCTTCTCGTTTCGTCCGCAAATCCGGAGGACAATAAAATTCTGTACTAATGACTTTTTTATCTATGAATGACTTCTTGTTTTGTGCGCCATTGAGATGACAGTTTAAGTAAGTTAAGTAAGTTAACAAGAAATTACTACAAAATGTATTTATTTTAAAAAATGTCGCTAAGTAAAAATAAGCTAAAATTTTCAACTTATTTTTTCAACAAATTTTCAAAATGTTCCAAAAATCAGTTTTTACAGTAGAACCTATTTTCGAAAATTATTACATGTGGTTTAGATGCACTGGTATATTCAAAAATATTGCTGATTTTAAAAAATATATTTGATTTTAGACATGTCCCGTTTCTGCATCTTCCAAAGTTTTAATTTGTTTTAATATCGTTTTAGTGAAATTACACAATTTACTAAATTAGGAAACTACAAATCAAAGATACTGATATATTTCAGACATAAGTCAAAGTATATAAACACAAGTCAAACATGTCCCCTTTCTGCAAAGTATGAAGCACTTTATGCTCAAAGATATACATACACAGTGCATCGTTATATCCCGTTTTTCCACAATAGAAGCAGGCTAGTATGAGGATACGAAAACTGTAAAAAAATGATTTTGGTAAAAAAGTGGAGATGTCCTGTTTTTTCATCTTGCGGTTCAGTTTTCTTAACGTTTCACTAAGGTTTATTTTATTTTGTGAGAAATCAAGTAACATTTTACTCAGACGTTGATCTAAGTCAATGTACTTTTATACATGTTTCGGTGTGTTCAAGTGGAGATCATACTGTTGTTGTAGAATGTCATAGTAATTAATGTCAAAAAGAGAACAGCATCTTCTAAATGTCCCGTCCATGAAAAATTCCGAACCTTGTGCAAGGAGATGTTCTCTACTACTCGCAAAAACTAATTCGCTCTTCTTGGCCATCGTCGATCAAAATCATAATTTATGCCGCCTAACAGGTAGGTTATGGTTAAGAAACAAACAAGAATTAATAAATGCGATTATTTTTGATCCGCACGAAATGAGAAGTTTTCAGGTAAACATTCGTTTACGCACGAAACGAGACGAATGAAACAAGAAAACAGCTTTGGCCTAAAGTTACGCTGGAATTGTACAATTGGGCATTTATGACAAATTATTTGAAATAAACCGTCGCTTCGTTCGCCTCGTCTAATGCATATTTTATTAATCACATACAGGCATCATCACCAGATAAGACCAATGTAGTTCCATCAGCATACAAAATAGGTTTCAATCTAGTCACTGATTGTTTTATGTCATTTACGTAAATGAGAAATAAAACAGGACCCAAAATTGAACCTTGTGAAACACCATGTTTTTATCAGCCACAAAGTGTATCGAGTATATGTTGTCTAGGTCCGATTTAATTAATTGGCAATTTAAAATTTTTAGTTTATTTAATTACAAAGTATGATTGACATTACACAACCAAAGTACGGAGAATAATGTGCCATTTTACCCTGGTACCCCTTTAGTAGATTTACGAAGTTATGTGTGTTTTTAAAGTATTTTCTTTAACGTCGTGTCGATCTAATAGGACAATCTCTCAATTCATAAGAAAAACGCGTCCAAAATCGCTTTTTAAATTTTGACTTAGTTTAAGACTATTGGTGGATTTTTTTTTATGTAATGAGCTAATGATCTGGCGACACTGCTTATATATAATTTCTCTCAGTAGCTCGGCTAAGTGTTTAGTGTCTTTTTAGATTATTTTCAGCTGTCTCCACGTGACTTTAATAAGCAGGTTTGTGCTTATTATATGTTCAAATACCTCATTCAATTAAATTCCTAATTGAAGTAGGGTTTGATTTCCATGTTTTTTTGTCCTAAAGGTTTGACATCTGTCCAATTATTTGTTTGTGCTAACATCCAACATCCTCCAACACTTGGCAAACGCCTTTGAAAACATGAAGCGCAGGATACGTTTGTGCATTCTACTCAGCATCTGCTTTAAGCTTTAGTGTTGTTTTGAAGTGAATTAATTAAGTGCTTCTCTGAATCTTGAGTTTATTTTACACATTTTTTTATGTGATGTCATGACACTGACAGTTACTGACAACCAAAGGCTCTTGTATTGCGTATCGCCAAATTTATAAAAAAAATCATAGCTTTCTTTAATCAGGAATTCATTTAAAGGCACAGTATAAAGATTGCGTTTATTTTTTTGTTTTTTTAATATATTTTGGATAATCTTTACATCAGTTTTTATTAGAAGCGGCTTCCAGAATTCTGATAGGACTGCGACATCTACCACACTTGTCACCATCATAAACAAATGATTATTTAGTGTGAAATAAGTGCGCCGCAGCACAAATATTTTCCGACTTATAATTCGTGTCGTGAAAGCAAATAGTAACAATACCGCTGCCCCATGAGCTAACACGCACGAGATGGCAGTTGATGCGGACAAAACGTGTCATCGCAAACATGCAGAATGTTGGTTACGAGTCGGCAGGATCGCAATGGGGCCCTCGAGCATATTCTGTATAGCTATTTCGGCCCTAATTGGAGCCTCATCAGCAGACCAGTAGCTCGAGAACTCCACTGCAACTCCGACGACCAACAAGATATACTATTCTGCTGATGAGGCCCCAATTAGAGCCGAAATAGCTATACAGAATATGCTCGGGGGCCCCATTGTGATCCTGCCGACTCGCAACCAACATTTTGCACGATTATTTAGTGCTTTCAAAACACACAATGCATTTTAATGGAACTTCATATTTTACTTTGCAATTAGAAAATCTGAATTTTCGAATCACATTCTAAAATCCAACTACATCCACAGAATTCGAGAAGATAGACAAACTACTTCAAGAATCACACTGCATAATCATTGCTTAGAGACTATAGCCAGTTAGTGCTTATTGACGTCATGTATCACGTGGGATACAGAAATAAGTAAAATTTTCTTCTCGTATTTTCAAAACTTACAAAATTTCTATAATTATGATAACCACTAGACTGAGAAATGGTTGGTCAGCAATGTTGATACTGTTTTTTACTGAATCAAAATTAGAAAAATTTTTTTTTTAGAAAATACATTGACAGAACTCAAAATATGCTCTAAGTAGTGAAAAAGGAAGACAATTATAGAGGTCATGTATGAGGGTGCTGAGGATCGTGCTGGTGGACTCAGTGTTGCCAGATCTATTGAAATTTCACCAGATCTGTTGATTTTAGATTCAATCTGATGATATGCTGAACACTTACGCTTTCTTTAATCAAACTTCTTGGACTATTAAATGTATTTTCTTTTTTTAGAAAAGTCAACCTTAATCCGCAGTATGGGGCACAGGATTGTCACTTACCACACCTCTTAAGGACTTAAGTAGTATCGCTCTTCTAAGAACGGCTTTTAACATAAAAGATATAAACAAGCGCTTTACAATCTGCACACCTAAACTCACGAATACTGATGTTGCTTAGGTTTGGAGCTCTGAAAAGTGATAGCGTTATAGGAGAAAAGTGCAGTTAATAAGTGACAGATATAGTCCAGAAAAGTGTATATTGTCAGTTATTAAGTTTGGGCCTTTCAATAATGTATACTGCCTGCGAAATGTATTAAAGCACTAAAATAAAGCCGTGGTCTTAAGGATTTCAGTGAGGTTCATTTTCGCACAGCTTTATTGCTTTTCCGTCGTTTACTTTTGGAAAGTAATACAGTATACTCGAGGTGAATTCTAACAGTGGCGGCTTGCCAGTTGAATCGTTTACATAATGATTATACCTTGGCATTATATTGTGGTAAATCGCAGGCATTACATCCCCGAACGATTTAATACACACAGTACAGTGTGTTGCCTATACGGCAGGATCACGTGGGTTGAAATCATTCCTGCAGGCAGATTCCGTTCTCCAATTCGAGTCGAATTAGACAGTGGCAAGAATAGCGAATTCGACTCGAATTGAGGAACGGAATCTGCCTGCTGATTTCCTTGTAGGTCCCATGCACATTTGTGCGTTCGGCGCCGCCTGGCGGTGATTTGTGAATTAGTGTTATGATAACATTTCTTAAAATTAACTTATTGCATAGGAATAAATCACTCTTATGTCAATTTACGATTTAGTACATAATATTTGACCTTCGGGTATTGAAATTCAAGTTCAAATGTACCCTGATCATTTGAAACGACTCGTGTTATCATAACACTAATGCACAATATTGCCATTGGTGGCGCTGTCCTCGCGTGTGCATTAAGGTTACTGTATTTAGAAGGTACCGCCATTCATTTCCGCGGCTTTCATCCCCCAAATTAAAAAGGACACGGTGAAATGCTAAAAAAAAGGACAGATACATAACGAGTTATGGTTGCTAGGGAGTTTATGAATGTATTTAACCCCAAATTAAAAGAGAGATAGAAAGTTGGCGCTACCTTCTCAATATAGTAACCTTAGTGTGTAACCTATGTGTAAGGTGAATAAACATTGTAAAGATTTATTAGTCTTTTTTTAAAATGAAGGATATGCAATCGCTTATACTGAGGCTTAAAAGGGATGTTTGGTTACCCGAAAAGTGAATAATTAATAAATTGAGCCTCACCTGAGAAAACAGGCGCCAGCCAACACTATAATAAGCGATTGTCATGTGAAGATGCCAAAATTGTTTCAAAATTTCTACTTGAGAAAGGTATTTTTTTAATACCACAATTGTGTACTTCTTAGCAAAACAGGCTCACTGAAGAAGCTACTGCACGTCATCAAAAGTTAAAATTCCAAAAGAATTTTGTAATACCCAGAATCTGTTACAAAATGTTTCTTTCGTCGCGGTGTCTTTTGTATAATTCTAGAATTGTTTAATGAATAGCATTCAGAATGACCTCGTGTAGGTAATGAACTCTCGATGTAACTTTTAGAGCCGTTTTACACTTATTAAATTTGATAACAATTTTGTTACAAAGTGAGAGAGATAGGCTGCACAGTGAATGCTGATTGGTTGAATTGGCACTTCTCACTCATTTCGTAACAAATTTTACATAAAAAATATCTTAGACTATAAAAAAATAGTTTCTTTATATTAAAATTTAAAAAAATCATTTGTTATGGATAAATTTTGAAATTTAGATAAAGAACAATAAAAGTGCAGGAGGGGATGAAATAACGGTAGAAAAGATAAAATACGGTGGAGAGAAACTGGTAGAAAAGATTAAAACAGTAATAGACAACATTATGGCGACAGATGCCAGAAGAATGGAATGAAGCAATTTACAAACAGGGGGAAAAACAAGATGTGAGACTTACCGAGGAATAGCTTTACTGAACGTGATATACAAAATATTGGCCATTAGTATAAAAATAGTATAATTAACGAAATAAACGGGTTAATTGGAGATTACCAAACAGGATTCAGAAAGAAAAGAGGAGTAGTAGACCAAATATTTACACTAAGTTTTGAACGCAAGAAAAAAAAACGTATGTGCTATTTGTGAACTTCAAACAAGCATATGACAAGGTGAATAGGGAACAACTGTTACAGGCACTGAGAGAATTGAATGTTTCAGAAAAGTTGATAGCAATGATAAACTTGATGCTGTACCTGAAAGTAGAATAAAAATCAGAAGGAAGATGTCAGAAAAGTTTAGATTGAAGACAGGACTGCGACAAGGGGACCACTATCACCGATTTTGTTCAATTTAGCAGTAGAAAAGGCCATACGCCAGGCAAATGTTAGTAGGACAGGGTTAGTGTACCACAGAAGACATCAGTGTGCAGCTTACGCAGATGATACAGCATTTATTACAAGAAGTGAACGGGAAATGCAAGAGGTGGTAAAGAAATTGGAAAAATCAGCTAAAATTATGTGACTTGAGATAAATGGTACAAACACAAAATGCATGACGTGGACTGAAGAAGAATTTACTACACTATTTAAAGATAACCACAGAGGGAATGAAACAATACGATTTCGAGGAGGTTGACAGTTTTAAATATCTTGGAACTATTTTCAAAAGACAACCGGACATAAGTGTAGAAATAAAAGATAGGATTGTGGCAAGGAATAGGTGCATGAGAGAGCAAAACTTAATACATAATTAAAAAGAAAGTAAGAATTTACCACACCGTAATTAGACCGATAGTAATATATGGAAGCGAGGTGTGGACACTTAAGAAAGAAGATGCGCAAAGACTCGAAGTATAGGAAAGAAAGATTCTGAGAGAAATTTTTGGAGGTAAGATAGAAGATGGCATATGGAAAAGAAGAACAAACAAAGAGATATATGATCTGTTCAACAAACCAAACATAATAGGAGTAGTGAAAGCGCAGCGCATAAGATGGATGGGACATATAACACGAATGGATGACAACAGAATCCCGAAGATGATGGTGACACATAGTATTGGAGGAAGGAGACGGTTAGGCAGACTAAGATAAAGATGGAAGAAGGAAGTAGAGGACGACATAAAAAAGATGGACATCAGGCGATGGAGAGAAACGGTAAAGAATAGGAGAAAATGGAACATGATCCTTAACCAAGCCCTGGGTTAACTGGGCCTGTAGAGTGGGGAACGTTCTGGCAAAACAGGACATGTCCATCTAACAGCAAAATTACATTTCAGAGGTCAATTTTGTGAAGTTTTAATTGAGCATCCTAACTTTTTATGCATTTAAAACAGAGTCTGGTCAATTTGAATTACTTATATCTACGTATTTTACTTAAATCAGTAAATTCTTGACTACTGGTTACTAAAATCTCATTTTTCACAGTGACATGTCCTGTTTTGCCAGAACGTTTCTCAAGTATTCGTTCTTATAAAAAAACGGTTCACACATGTGTGATGAGGGGAACTGATTTGGCAGTGTACTTTTATTCCACAGGAATAGCGTTGCTATAATTTCAAGTATTGATCTGTTTAAGATGAAATATAAATTTCACTTTTGATTATAATTATTTAAAGACTTAAAGAAAGCAAAAGTAATAAAAAGGAGCGGGTAGCTTAAAGCCCTGCGGCAGTTTGTTTGCCGACTTTTGCTTTTAATAAGTAACAATTAAAGTCATTAAGGATTTTCATTGGAAGTGTGCAGTGTAATTGCGGAGGCATTTTTGAAGTGGATGAGGTTTAATAAACTGGAACGAAACGAATAAAGCCATCGCCATCAAACGTCGCGTTGCAGTGATTGTATCGCATAGCGGCAGAGATTTCAACGGGTAGATATAAGAATAGTAAGCATGCAAGAAGACGCCCCGGCCGGGCAAGGTGGAGTCGCCCGGTTGCAGCAGTTTTTGTCCTCTTTATAGCCGAGCCCGGCGTCTCTTGGAAGCCATTCCGAAGCAGGAAAGAATACAAGACAGCGCTTTAAAGTTGACCTCGTTGCAGCGTGAAATATAGGTCCGTACTGCACTCGGGAACGACGCTGACGCCATTAGACGCTCTCTGTCTCACGCACACGTGCACCGGCTGGCGGCACGAAGGACGGACGAAAACCGGAGGATAATATTGAGAGTAATTCAGGTTTATTGGCAATAATCGCGCTAGATATGGCTTCTGCAGACATGCTCGGCTGGGATGGCAATTTTAGTGGTGCAGTATGACTGCCGGGGTTCTATAAAGGTGTATTATTATTTTGGTAAAGTGCAAAAGTCAAACTAAAACTTTTATTACGCCCATACCGAGGGTGTATTCTCTCCCTCTCTGTATGTGTGTGTTTCGAATTAAGCGTATTTACGTTAGCGTTATTACCTTTTATATCCATCGTTAATATTTTTCTAGTTTCATTCATTATTATTACCTGAATTGGAAATATAGAATTATTTAGTGTAAACAACATCCCCCCGTGATAAAATCTTGCAATTCGATCGTACAACTTGAACTTTTATAATTTCGAACCTTTATTGAGCTACAATTGTTATTCTGCTACTGTTCTACCAATTGTTGTCAACAATCTAACAATTTATCAATCTACGTTACGGAATTAAATCATAAATAAAAGCTGGTTTATCAAATGCAAATTGAATGAGAGTTAGATATATTTCAGTATTGGAGCGTGTCCTGGTATATAATTTTCATTTCAACACAACTTGAACTTTAACAATAAATGGATAAACAATATAAAATCAATAAATAACAATAGTATAACACTCTGCTCTCCTGGCTGGTTATCATCTGGATTATTGGAGGGCGATGTCTCTGATAACGTAGTAACGGATGTAGAACACTTGTCAATTCAAAATGACGCCTTTTGGTCTCTGCAACGCCCCAGCTACTTTTGAACGGAATTGGAATTGGTACTTCGCGGACTTAGCTGGAAAACTTGCCTCGTATACTTAGACAATGTAATTGTTGTTGGAAGAACCTTTAAAACCTTGCAAACTTCTAGGGAATAAAAGAGGCGAAATTGAAACTGAATCCTGCCAAATGCGAAGAAGTGTAATATCTTGGACGCGGAATATCAGAAGCAGGAGTCGCAACGGATCCAGACAAAACTTCAGTCATTAAGAACTGGCCACCACCAAAAAATGTGCATGAATTGCGAAGTTTCCTGGGACTATGCACATATTACAGACAATTTGTGAAAGACTTTGCAAAGACAGCCAAACTTCGGCATTCGCTGACCGAAGAAAAAACAACATTTTTTGGAGTGAAGCCTGTCAAGAAGCTTTTGACAACCTGAAGGATCTAATGTCTACCCTATCCAATTGTCGGCACTGCTTGAAATTGGAGGACAAAGAAGGAATAATTCCCATCAAAAGAACACGTGTCACAAACAACCAATGGCAACCGGAAGTTATAAGCCAAGAGCAATGCCAAGAGGAAGACATAAGGGATATAATCTCTTGGAAGGAAAAAGGACAAAGTCCAACTTGGGCCGAAATATCGGACAAAAGCCCGATTTTCAAAAGCTACTGGGCACAATGCTATTATTTAAAGTTAGATAACGAAATTCTTAAAAAAGAATGAGAGTCACCTGATGGCAGTGAAATTAAAGAGCAGTTAGTCCTTCGTAAAGTCAGGATTGCCCAAGTTTTGGAAGAAATTCATGGAGGTAGGTCAGGTGGGCACTTGGGCATCAATAAGACGTTGGCAAAAGTCCGAGAAAGTTTTATTGGGTGAAATGTAGAACCGATGTAGAGAATTGGTGTGCCAGCAAGGCAGTGTCTGGACTTGCGAAGAAGACTCGAGGAAGACTACATTTAAATAACGTCGATGCACCCTTCGAGAGAATTGCCATTGGCATAGCCGGCCCGTTTCCAGAAAAGATCGCGGAAATAAGCACATTGTGATGGTAACGGATTACTTCACTAAATGGCCAGAAGGTTACGCGTTGCCTAATGAGGAAGCAACAACTGTCGCCACTGCCCTCATAGAAAATTGGATCTCTTCGATAAGAGGTAAGTATGGTGGATGCTTCCGACAATAAGTCGCACGAAAGCGTATGTGTATTGCTCCTAACACTTTAGATGAGCTTCCGACAATGATTTGCACGGAAGAGTTGTGTGTATTGCTCTTGACAATTGATGCACGGGAGGCTTTGAATGAGTGTTCCCGACATTTGAGTGCTCAGGACGTACTGGAGCTAGAGTGGTATGTGCTTTCGCTTTTACAGTTTTTTGGTTTAGTGGTGCGATCCAATATTATTTAGATAAGGGCAGGGCTATGAAAAATAAAATCAGAGTCTCAGCTCGATTTTTGAAAACTTTTAGTTTGATATTGCTTCCTGACTCCTGTCAAATCTGTTAGTTGTTCGAACGCTCTCTAACACTGTAGTCACTTGGTCGGCAAGCAATGTTCTGACATTTGAAATTGGTCGTTATCATATTTGTCCAAATAAATTTCTGATAAAGGTAAGTCATGGAGTGTAAAAATCTACAACACCAAGCAGTTTTTGAAGTTAGTGACATATCAAGCTGTAAGATATGGCCAATTAAACTTAAATTTTACTTAACTACTCAAGAACTGGACAATATTTTAGTATAAATAATGTAATAATTTATCTTCCATGACCTACCTTTCTCAGAAATTTATTTGGACATATGTTATTAAAGAGTTTTAACAAACCCTTGTGTTCAATTAGGATTTTTTTCTATTATTGTCAAATATGTATATCTTGTCTTGGCGTTTCAGTTTTGACAGATGGTCGATAGCTTAATTGTATTAATTAAGCTATTTTTCATAGCCTTCCCTTATCTAAATAATTTTGGATCGCACAATTTTACACATTTATACATACACATATTTATTTATCAACTCTTGCCATGGAATTTGGACGGCATGTCTTAGCTTTACTGTAAAACACCATAAAGGAGTGCAATGATGTACTTTTTACTTAAGCTATGACATACCGTAAGGATTTCATGGCAAAAGTTGATAAAAAATTTTTTTAAATCTATTATGATATATCGTATGATTTATAAACGATGGTTTTATTGAAGAATAACGAAGAGGTTAACTAGGGTCATGTTAATTAAGTTTTCAATTTGTCCATTGCACAGAAGGGTAAAATTCTTAGTGGATTCCATCCCGTAGGCTAAATAATTTTTTTTTATTTCCCCCAATCTTTTTAAGTAGGGATTGTGGTATACATCAATTCCGTTATGATTACAAAGCTCAAGTGATTGGAATTCAGTTAAAAATTTAAGGCAGAAAAGATTTTTTAAGTCTATAGGTGGCGCCACTGAAATTTCATTTTCGTGACGATTGCAAAGATAAAGTAACCTACTTACGTTCGGTCACGAATTTAAATTAAACAGTTTCTCTTCTTCGAAATTAACGCGTTATTTTAAAATTAAAGTGCACGTACAGTTAACCTCGGGGAAAATCTCATAGATGGCGCTATATATATAGTTATATTTTTTGACGGCTGCAAAGAGCAATAAAATTGACGTTCACTTGGAAATTTTATTTCGAATATTTTTCGTAATGTTTCTAAGGGCCAGTTGTACAAAGAAGGTTTAAACTGACGCTCAACTAAACCAGGTTCAAAGTGAACAAAATCGCATCAAATTTTATTTATGAATGCATTAATTGCCATATGTCATTAAGATCCTATGCGAATTTGTTTACTTTGAACCTGGTTCAGTTGAGCATCAGTTTAAACCTACTTTGTACAACTGGCCTTAAGTATAGAAAAGATCATGGTCCAATGGCGGACAATAAAATCTAGGAACGTTATTTTGTTAAGTATTAACAGGTGATCAATATCTTTTCTAATCAAGTCACCTATGGAAATAAAATAATGTGTTTTTGATTAGTTCATTATTTCAAATGCCACTTGAATTGCATATTTATATTGCATTCCTATTCAAAGCGATAGGAATGCAATAAAAATAATTCAAATGAAATTTGAAATAATGAACCAAACAAAGATATATTTTTTTTCCATAGGTCACTTGATTAGAAAATATATTGATCACGCGGTATAATAATCTCACCAAAGTTCCAGTAATCTGATTAAACAGACTTTACCTGATTAGATTTAAAGTTGAAATGAGAAAGACGCGAGAAAAAAGTACATTGTTCGGGAAACGTCTCAAAGATGGACCCCTAAAAATAGTTCTCGAAAAATCTCATAGATGGAGCCGCTGCAATTACTTTTTCGTATGATTGTAAAGTTGAAGGAACTAATATTCAATTATGTAGTAACTTTAATTCACACATTAGGCGCGATAAACTCCTGCAAAATTCGCACTGGAAAAGGCGCTGAAAGTTGTTAAATGGAAACAAAGAAATTCAGCCCTGATTATATCTCATAGATGGCGCTACTGAATTACATTTCTTTTGACAATTGCAAAGATAATGCTAAGAATTTAAATTAAACAGATTTTCAGGCTGAAATTAACGCAGTTAAAAAGCTGATTATTTTAAAATTAAAAATGATATTATTTTAAAATGGGTTTATTTTTACCACATGAAAACAATAGTTCGGGAAACGTCTCAGAGATGGAGTCCTAAAAATAGTTTTCGAAAAATAGATAGATAGATGGAGCCGTTGTAATGATTGTAAAGTTAAAGTTATTATTTATGTAGTAACTTTAATTCACTCACTAGACAAGACAGACTCTTCTCATGCAAACTTCGAACTGGATAAGGTACTGAAGGCGCTTGTTAAATTAAAGCAATGAAATTCGGCTCAGAATATATCTCGTAGATGGCGCTACTAAATTATATTTCTCTTGACGATTCCAAAGCTCAAATTATTTAAGTAAATAGAGAAGGGATAGATACGTTCATGTAAGTTTTCAGTTCTAACGCGTAAAAAACTCAATCGACAACAGTCTCATCATAGATGGCGCAGCCGAAATTATTTTTTCACATAGTTACATAGCTCTGGTAAGTGGATTCGATTAGAATCGATTCCGTTCTTTCAGCTTCAAAACTAGGCCAAAAAAGAGGTTAAAGATTCGATGATAAAAGTAAGCTCGTGAAAAATGTCATAGATTGCAAAACCACCAGACCATTGCAAAATTTAATAGCGTTTTCGATTGACTGCTCTACAGCACGCATCTTATTTTAACCTCATGTAATAATAAGGGATGGAGTTATCCTGAGAAAGCTCTTGAAGCAGTCAATCGAAAACGCTGTAAATTAGAAATTTGTTTGAAATGTTTTACCTATTGTCCTAAGTCGGAAAAGGATCGTTGTGGCACAAATAGGTTTTTAACTTTTTCGTGGCACGTTCAAAATCCAAATAAGGCAGGACTTTTCACTTTCGATTCAAAGTTGGGATGGGAAAGAACCGCAGATATTTAAATTGAACGCCTAGAAGTACAGGTCGCGAGAAATTTCACAGATGGCGCAAGTGAAAGTACATTTGCGCCACGGTTACAAAGCTGACATAACTGAGATTCGCCCAGGTATTTGATTGTACTTATTAAAAAGGCTTCACAAATTCTGTTTCAAAATCAAAATTAAAAAAGAAAAGGCCTTGAAGAATTATCCATGAAAGTCGAGTTCGCGGAAAATCTTAAAGATTTTCGCTTATAAATGTTGGCATAAACACGACTTTTTTACTGTGCCAATTACTAATAATATGTATGCACGTTTGTGTGTGATTTATAAAATAAAAAAGAACTTAATTGTCATAAAAGAAGGGAGGCAACCCTCGTATACAAAATCGCTACGCTACGTCCTATTCTATTAATTATTTCTACCTCGTTCATTTGATATAAGTATTAGAACTTGTATTTATGATAATGCTAATAATAACAATTACTATTGTATTGTGTCTACATTCGTCTGGAATGTAATTTATATTAATGTTCTTTCTTTACAAAACAAATATAATTAATGTTTCGATTTCATTCTAGTTGGGGTTTTGTTTGTTTTCTATGATGGTAGAATGCTTTCAGTACTCAAACTAATGCTTACAGAAATCACAGGACGATTTTTACAGTTACTTTCACTCGTTCTAAAATATTTCAAAAATTGAGGGTTACACGAATTGAAATATAATCATTAAATTTGGCCAGAAATAAGTGCTTATAACACTGAATTTTTTTTTGTGCATTTCTGCAAGTCGTATTTTTTACGTATTTTTAACACCAAACTACGAGTAGGAAGGAGGAATAAAAATAATAACTATTTACAAAGTGAATTGCATTTATTTTTATCTATTTTAGAGGCGCGTACATATTTTTTCAACAGAAGTCAAAAGGTAAATACGCCCCTAGTTTTAATTAATTTTTATTCTTATAAATAGTTTTGACAATTTTGCGTCACTTTTAGTTGTTCGTTTGAGGCTAGTACCACACCTCATCCTGTCCAAACGGAAACTAGAATAACTAGAATAAAAACGTTGAGTATAAAAAGGTTAAGTACACATGTAAAGTTTTTCAAGTGAAGTATTTTTAATTTTTCTTGAATTTACGTTAAGTTTAGGAAAAAGCGAATTAATCATATTATTTATTTGTGTAATTATTCTGTGATGTAATGTTATGTGAGTGCTTTTAGATGAATATAAAAGCTTCCTGACGAGTAGACATATTCCAGGATTGATAATTCTGCAATAGTTGATGCATACGTCCATATCATAAACTGCATAATTATGTAAGCCGGCTGTAATTCAAAGATTTACAGTTTGACGAAACGAAACGCCATCACCATAAATCAATCAATCATGGAAAGTCAAATTTCCTCTAACGAATATCGACAAGTCGTGAAGTCGGCGCGCATAAATTTTATGATAGTACGTGTTCGTTTGACAAGCACTGTGAAAGGTGGTGAGCTATGTTTTTCCTCACCCCCTACGCACACATTCGGCCCAAACGACCCGGCCAGTGTGTTTGATCGATAGTGTCCACCCTGGATACCGCATCCCCCGCCCCTATTGTGGTGCCCCTCTAGGGGCGCACACTCCCCGCACCCTTTCAAAGAATCTGTCATGACCAACCCTCTTACGAAAATTACACACTTACGGCATATTTTATATATATTTTATATATATTATGTACATTAAAGCGTTCCATTTGGTAATGACGTACTTTTACCTCGTTTCGTAGTCAAATGGATTTGTACTTACTAAAAAAACGTCCGTTTTTGTAATAACAGTGCATTATTTCAATTATCCTGCGGGAAAATACGAGAACCGAGCACTTTTATTAAGTCCGATGGCGCGGAATTCGTATTTCGTAACCATTGCTAATGTCCGCGATTGCCGGAAGACACCTGAACTTATTTGTGGTGTAAAACCAAATTGGCCACTATCAAAAACAATGAACCACGAAGTTATTTACATCCACTTAAATAATTTGTGGTGACCCAATTCATCACTTTCACAGGATAATATACACAAATTGGTTCTAAGATTCGTTTGAGTAAGAAATACATTTTTAGCTTTCAACAAAATCGAATACAACTGACTACAAATAATAACAAACAAAATATTTTTTAATGGGGAGCAATTATAGCAGAATTCAATATTCCATATCAAAGAAAAAATATTTTGAATCGTGGAGTTTTATTCCATATAACGTTTAATTACGAACGTGAAATGAATGAATTTGCGGCTTAAAATTCAAGGCTGGTTTTGCATAGCAGGTGACGCGAATGTTTTGTGGCGAACTCTGTGTAAAAACGGAAATATTTTGCATCTCTAATGAACTGAACTCATTAACGCAATTGAAAGGTTGAACCGAAACGCCGGAGTTGCAAAGCGTTCATCATTTTAAACAAACTTGATGGTAAACATGTAAAACCGAATTTTATTGCAGATGTTACTTCTCAAAGCATCAAGAGCTTTTTCTTAAACACATGTTTAGCATAGGCAAGAATCACTAATGGTTTTAAAGTTTTGCGTTAACATTTTTTTACCGTAAAAGTTAAGGGAAAGGGAAACATGTTTAGTTTGAAATACAATGTAATTTTATATACTGAAACATGAAATGTTCTCAGATCTGTAAGTTAAACGATATATCCGTTCTTCGGAGAGAACGTGGTAGTGCCGCAAGGTTCTGTACTCTTGCCGACGGTGTTCGACATTTTTCGCTATTGTCGCTGTCTGAACGTCGTCATGTTAAGAAGGACGGCCACTGAGACAAATCTCATGAATAACATTGGATGTAGAAGATCGGAAAGAATAGTGAGGATTCGGCCATCGGAAGAGATCGTCATCACCAACATAAGATTCATTTGTAATCCGCTGTCGTATCGGTCACCCTCCGAGTCAAACAAGTCCTGGTTTTGACATAACCATCTTTAGTTCCAGTTACGCTTCTTTGACCCATTACTAAGCGCTGTGAAGACTTTAGTTATGCAGAAGAAAATCTTACCGAAATCATTTGTCAGAAACGGTTAAATCTATACTAGCATTGGCTATGAAAGGAAGAGTTTGCGAGGGGGCCAATAGTGAAAGCCCAACACAGGTTTCCAAGTCCAGAGAACTACGATGAGGGGCATCATAACATCGTCCAAGGGTGATGCTTTTGGTGCAGTACAGGTAAGTATTACACAATGTGCAGCATTTACGCAGGAGCATTGTTCTAACAGTTTTCTGCGTTTCAGGTAAAGTAAATTGCTCCGGCAATCACATTTGACCTAAGGAAGAACGTTGAAGCAGAAACCCCCCATTTTTGTACGCTGCAGTTTCACCGACATGACGGTTACAAGTAAGGCAAGCCAGAGATAATCCCAAACAGCCAAAGCAAACAGCGCTCACAAAACTGAAATAATTAACGTTTGACAGCAACTCAAGAAATTACTTTCGCTGGTAACTCTACAAATTAAGCGACAGAGCAGAATTCGTAATCGCGAAGCTCAGCTCGGTTATTCGTGATCTTATTCCGCTGTGCTCATCTTTACAAATAGGTGGTCTTTGAAATAACAACAGAGAAATAGAAGGGACCAGGGAGTTGACGGGCTTCACTCTTTGTCAAAACTCAATCAAGCTCAACTTCAGTCCTACTTCAACTCGGTGGAAACCCCGACTCGACAGACGAAGAACACGCTGGTATTGCCCTTTGAGATGTAGTAGCCCCAAAAAGCACTTACAGCATCGGTAACAGGATCCTACAAGAATTTCCAATAAGGGCAAACACGACACTCATCATTCCAATATCGCCCTTAGAGATGAAGACGGGACGACGAGGTGCGAGAGCACCGACGGCATCGGCAACAGGACCCTGCACGAATTTCCAATGACAGCAATTTGACCGCTCTTGCTTCGGCTGCTCTATTCGCTGTGACGGCATCGGCAACAGGACCCTACAGGAATTTTAAGTGAGAGCCAACACATCACTCATCATATTATCCTTTATGATAAGGACACCGATAAAGGACAAGAAGGGAAAAATTCCACTTACCAACAAGTTCGACACCTTCTGGAATTTTCATTGATAGCATTCTAGTATCGCCCTTGGAAGTGCAAACTGGACAGAGCAACGTAAGAAGAAAGTTCCAGGTACCGACAGCATCGGCAACAGGACCTTACAGGAATTCCTAGGCAGAGCGGACAGATCATTCATATAATGGATCGTTCTTGGTGATGAAGACGGGTCGAAGAGGCGTGAGAAAAGGAAAATCCCAGGCACCGACGGCAACGCCAACAGGAGCCAGCGGGAGAGCGATTTGACCGAAACGGCTGTCCCATTCGCTATACTGAAGAGGATTTTGAAAATTACCTTCATTGAAATTACTGCTAAAAGAGAAACAAAGAGCGCCCTCAGAACCTTCAGGACAAGCAAAGCTGATTCCGGACACTGTTGTGTGCGTTATCGAAAGGTTCAACGCGGGCGACATGCCAAAGGCATTTCGCATGATTAGGGGCTAGAATTAGTTCCACAAGATGTTGGAGGCGGGTAATAGCTTTCCATCTATACTATTCAAAATCTTCGAGGTAACCTTTGGAACCATTGAACTCCTGAACGCTGCAGTTTGCTGCAGAAGACCTCAAAGAATGGGCGGCGCATCCAGGATAATCGCATAAAAGAGGACCGCCATCGACTTAGGAAGAGAAGGACACGATTCCCACGTTTAAACGAGGCAATCCTCGACTAATAGAGGCAAAGCACTTGAAAATCGTCTTGAGCAGGGGAATAACTCCGAGGCCACATATTAAGTCGCCGTTTTGACCTGGGATTACACGCCGCATGCATCGAGATGCATCGAGTTTTCCAGAACAAGACCCTGCAAATGGTCGACGTTCCATGGTTCGTCAAGAACAACCAAATATTGAAAGGTTAGTGTTAGTAAGAAGTGTTCTTGAAGAATACTACAAGTTGGGAACATCATCATAAAAGCACGAGGATGATGTTCCTAAAGCTTTAGCCCCATAAGTTTCCTCACACATTCTTTAATATAATAGTGAGGGGGAGGGAAGTTCCCCCGGGGAAAGATATCCCTTTGGTAAAGTATTATTCTTATATTTTGTAATCTTGCACTAAACATGTTTACAGAAACCTGTAAAACTGCTAAAACTTTAGCTATTGACACATAGATGGCACTGTTCCCTCAACGAGATTTTTCGTTCAGAAAAAAGTTTGAGTTTCGACTGCAATATAAAATCAAATAATTCGGTCTGTGACGTCAAACCTCTCACTACAACTTGCAACCTAAGAGGCTATATAAGCCAGGCAAGCGCTTGGGAGGTGGGCGGGGGAGGGTGGACGGCCATCATAACCATGCACACTTCGACCACTACATTTTAAAATGATCTTTTGCTTAAAGTTTCAGCAGACATTCTTTAATATAATAGTGAGGGGGAGGGAAGTTCCCCCGGGGAAAGGTATCCCTTTGGTAAAGTATTATTTTTATAATTTGTAATCTTGTACTAAAATGTTCCGCCAATTTCACACTTAGCATTTTTACAGAAACCTGTAAAATTTTACAGGTTTCTGTAAAATTGCTAAAACTTTCGCTATTTTTTTGATAGATGGCGTTGTTAAATTTTTGAAGCAATTTAATTTAGTCTAAACTGCGCAAGTTGGGAATGGAAATTTTTTACGTTTCATTATGTCGAGTAAATACTTTTCCATTTCATGAGCAACAAACTGCACCAAATTTATTTATTTCTTTTTTAGATATTTTGAACTGCATGATTTCTTTAATAGTTAATTTCCTTATTTTTGGAAAGATTGCTTTTGTTGGGCGCAAGTTTTGTCTGCGAGATTAGCGAGTTCTCAGATGATAATTTTGTTGGTTCTAAAAAGAACCGTTTTGGTAAGCCGCCGACTGCAGGACTACTGATCATCTTGGACAGACCAAATTCGACAAATTCCAATGCGACCTTCATCCACCTTGCTCAGTTTGTGCGGAAGCTGGAAAGAAAAGGAAAATTAATATGTATGAATGGTCAAAAGAATTCTTACGAAATTTTGTTGAAAAATAAATCGTGCGTAAGTCTTTCCAAGACTAGATAAAGTAAACTTGGTTTCTGAATCAGCAAATAAAAATGGCAGTAATTTAGCGACGGTCCCATGTATTTTGAAAGAGGTCAGCCGAAAAGGTAGAGGAGGAATGCGAAACGAGTTGCGAATCCTCGCAGAGCACACGTCGATTTGAATTCCGCATAACGGATAGGGGGGTTCGCTTCGTAAATGTTGTGTGAAAGAGCCCGGAGAGTTCGAGAGGTTGTTATCCATCTGGAATTACGTATCTGAACAAAAGTGTGGCATCTGCACGCTTGCTTTGATTTTCATTTTAATGACTCCGTTCGTGACTATGTCTACCCTTAATTATGATTTTCATCGACATGCGTTTCGTGCGGGTTAAAATTCACATCTGACATTAAGCTTTGTCAAAATAATAAACTGTTACTTTCGATTTAAATGAAATAAATTGTTTCCGTTCTTATCATTTGATAATTACAACAGATATGAGAATATACATAGTCATTCAATCTAAAATATCTTATTCATATATTTAGATCGACGATTGCAAATACCAATTTGTTTCGAGCCTTGCCACATTCCTCGTTTTTCCATTCCGGAACAAAATTACCGCGTGTATATTAAACCTCCTCTAAAGGAAAACGATAATCCTTGATCTTGTAATAATTACAAACTTGAATTTAATTTCAATATTAACACACTGATTTAAACTAATGACGTCTGGAAATTGCAATGACAATTTCTTTTCGTTAGGTAATCAAAACTCTTTCCGATTTGAAACCCATTGAAATTGACGGACATTGCCTAGCTTCTTCCGTTAGTGAAATGTTCCTTGAAAGCGTTGAACACCTCTGACGATGTCCTCTTGATACTTCCAGTCTACATATTTTTGGGTATACCTTCAATATGAGATGCATAAAAAATTTTTGGAGATTTTTGGACAAGAGTTTGTTGATGAATATATCGATCCAAAGGCGGAACGCTCTCCAAAACTCCCTTTTCCATATACATTTTGATATCCTCTAATATTACTAATGTCGCCAAACTATGCCATTTCGGGTTCAATTCGGTAGGTGAGTAAGAGTCACAGTCGCGTTTTTCTTGCCCAAGAATTGTTGAGGATTAAAGCCTGGGAATAAGAAATGTGAGGGTTTAACTTTAATTGCTTTTAGCCGAGAGTGTCTTAAAGTAATTCCTTTGAACTTGAACACACCGATCCCAGCGTATTTATTTTATTGGTTGTGCCAATAAAATGTTGGGCTCCTTTCGATTTTCAAAGTACCCTAATGTTGCCAAACATAATTCATTCTTATTTCGAGGAACTTAAAAAATGGTAGTCTGCAATGCGGCCTGTGCCCAGTTCTTCAGATCCTCCGACGTTCCTACAACCAATTCCTAGTTTGTAGATGATAATGGTCCAATATTTCAAGTACTTACACGGCGCAGGACAAAACATCAGCTTTTTAAGAATGGCTCAGTTGTACAATTCCAGTTTAACTTTAAGCCAAGGCTTAAATTCTTAACAACAATTGTTGAAATAATAGTTGTTAGTGGTTTACTTAAATTTAAATTGGCATTGTACTCTACCCGACCAAAAAATCCAGTAAATACTGTTAATATTGTTAAAGAATCGTCAGTTTGTTTATTTCTGTGTTTTTTTACGTTAACGCAGAACAAGATCTATATAGCAAAATGAATTGTTTGAAGCTGCGTTCAAACTAATAAAATAACTCAAAAATGCATGTGTAGAGGTCCCAGGTTTTTTTGGTGGGCATAGAGGCATAGAACAA
Source organism: Dorcus parallelipipedus (assembly GCA_958336345.1). Classification (NCBI taxonomy): domain Eukaryota; kingdom Metazoa; phylum Arthropoda; class Insecta; order Coleoptera; family Lucanidae; genus Dorcus; species Dorcus parallelipipedus. The sequence goes on from OY284477.1 coordinate 39,603,312, forward strand.
CTGGGCCTAAATGTATTTCAGGGCAAAAATGCTACAAAACCAAGTTCAGGAAGCTTGGAACATAAGTATTTCTTTACAAACCGTGAGAAATCCTTAAGAGAAGATGGACTAAGAGCGCACGTTCCCGTCAAAGCACCAAACATCGTTTAAATAGAGCGTGTTTTGTTAGACAATGTATAGAAATGACTATCGAGGATTGCGCCAATATTTTGATTTTTGGACGAGTCGCGATATTGATTTTACTCCTCAGACAAACTATGCTGGTATGCAGAAAAATCGGAGAGAGATATAAACAATACAATTTGCAAAATATTGCTAGTTTTGAAGCTGATTCGTATAAAGTCAAGGTAGTCTCTCTTTAAAGGGATGCACAGGATCAGAATTCTATTGTAATCGTTGACAAATTTATCTATACAAGACATTATGGAAGAGCATGTACCTTTTATAGGCGGCAACTTTGCACTAGTGCGAGAAAATGCTCGCCCACATGCACCACGAGTGGATCAGGAATTCTGCATGAGATTTGTATGCGGATTTTGGATTATCCTGCTAGAAGTTCCGACTGAATGAGATTGAAAATGTTTGAGGTGATTGTCAGATGGATATTAAAGGCACGCCAAATTTCCTTGGACGATTTAAACCGCCTTAGTGCAACCTCGAGTGAAGAGTGGGACAACTTCGAAAGCCTCTCTTTCTGTTTACTCTTATCAACAAGCTGGACTTCAATCGGACTTAAACCGTAAACCTTTTTTTCATTATTCATATTAAGGCTGGGTTGTACAACACATTTAGGCCAGGATTAAATTTAAATCTAAGACCAAGTTGTACAAAAGTTTAAATTTAAGCTACAGCTTAAACCCATAACGACAATTATTTCAACAATCGCTTTGACTTAAAATTAAGCAGGAATTGTACAACTGGGGCTTAGTTAGAATGTCACACACAATATTCTGTACGTCATACAGTGTGACACATTCTAAGTTAGGCTTAAATTTAATCCTGGCTTAAATGTTTTGTGCAACCCACCCTTACCATTTCTTGAATCTCTATTCTAAGATTGCTGTTTTGCGAGAGTGGAGTGAATAGTTCTCGACCTGACCATGAAACAATTTCATTTCCCAAGAAAGTATTTATTTTTCAACATCCAATTCTACACACTTAATCCAGTGTGCTCAAGCTTATTTATAACATCCGAGTAGTAAGATAGCCAGAGGCCCTCAAAATAGGCATCAGTTTCAGACATTACCTCCTCGTTTGAGTCAAATCTCTTTCCAGCAAGCCATTTTTTTCAAAATGAGGAAAAAGAAAAAGTCACTAGACCCTAAGTCGGGCGAGTAAGAATTGTATGAGAGCAATTCGTAGTGTAGATACATTCAGTTTTGCCAGTGAAACTAATGATGAATGAGCTGGTGCAAAAACACTTTGTTCTTTGCCAAATGTGGTCCTTGGCTATACAGATTTCAGTGTCAAACTTGTCCAGTAATGTTGAAAAATGCTCTCCGTGATAGATCTTCCTTTCCCGAAATAGTCTACGAGCACTACTCCATGTCCATCTCAGAAAATAATAGCCACTACCTTCCCAGCTGATGGAGCGAACTGTTTCTACCTTCTTCGGAGCGCTTACTAACCCATTGTCTCGAGTGTTGTTTTGTCTCGAACGTGCAGTGATGCATCCAGGTCTAATCTACAGTTAGGAATTGGCGTAAATATTCAGAGGGATTCAGTCGGAAAAGCTCAAACACTGTTTTGAAATGTTCAATCTTCGACGTCGTTTGGTAAAATGTATTTTACCCGTTCATCTGAGATCCTTACGATGTCAACTAGTTTCCACATCTTGATAATGACCATCCATTAGTACTGCAATGCGAACTTTTTCAACGATATCATCAGTTGTCGCCCACATTTTTACTGTTGAGAACGAAGGAGCATCATTGCCAAGAGTTGGTGTTGAACGTACCAAAACGAAGTATTTAATTACCGCCCGATTTAACAAATGTCCAGTTCAAATTCGGATCAAAACTTGTAGAAAAGCATCTGCAAGATGACTTACACATGACACCAGACCGATTAATATTACCATTCGTAAAGTAGCTTCGAGTTGGATACGGCTGATTCGAATACAATCCAATTTGCATGCGTGCGTGGTTTAACTCTTATTCCGCCTATTAGAAATGGGGACAATAACACACTAACCAAAGTGACTGCCATCGAGTGCCCCATCAATTTTGTGCAGTTAATGTAAGAATTGCAGTCTCAGTTTGGATTTGTTTGAGAACGGCCGCGGAAGACTACCTACATCGCATATTTTTTGAATTACCTTGAAACCAATTTTCTTTTTTGCCTTCTCTCGAAGTTGTATACCATTGTGCAATGTGAACCTATAGTATGGGGCCCACTTTATAGAAAATTTACATGGTTGCCCAACTCCTAATTTAGGACTAAAATACCTCATGTTACTAGTCGCATATAAGCGATGCGCAGAAACTTTGTTGCCGTGACACTTACTTTACGAAAGTTAATTACAATAGGTTTATAAATCAAGGTATTTTGCAATTGGTCTTTACAAAACCTTTCGCAATTTAATTATAACTTCAAAACTCAAATTCATTAGGTAGTTCAATGTGTAGTATGCACGTGAAAATGTAGTGTACTAGAGTACTAGTGGTTGAATGCGTGTGTTGAATGTACACAATGAAAATTGTACATAATTAGATTAGATTGAAATCGGTTTTTCTTTAGATTAGAAAATCATGATGTTCTGCAAAGCACGTAATTGGTTCGAGTATTTATTTTATTGTCGTCCGGCGTCGGCGAACTTGCGGCGGCCGTTCAAATGTCGCCCTGTGTGCAGTCACCGGAGATAAAAAGCGATCTAATGAAATTGTCGCATCAGCTAATTGATGCTCGCTCGTTGCGATTACATTTGTTTTGTTTCCTTTCGGCCGTCGCGTCGTCCTCGCTAACCTGTTGATTGCAGATAAACGGCACTTTGTAACCTATTTACACACTCGTTCGCCGAATCGGAAAAAAGAGTTACGCGGACGCGCTTTTTATTCGGTGACATTTCGCTTCGGTTTAACTAACTAACTAACTCATGTTTTAAAACCGTTCGCTGGCTGGAGCTTTTTGTTGGCCGCGCGTACACGCACGCGGCCGGTTTCTTTGTCAGGTGAACTCACTATTAAAACGTTCAGCGAGTCGTTTGTTATGCCCGCAAAACGGTGCTGGAAGTCACTTTGAATGCAGACGGGACAAAAGTTTACTCACAATCAGTCGTTGATCATTTATGGCGAACACATTTCTTTTTATAATAGCGTTCATTATTAAATATAAAAACACAAAAAACATAGCGGCCCGTATTCTCATCTTATGAGTAATTTAATAATGTGTTTATTTTCTATGGCAACACTCGTGCATCACTCTCTTACATATTAAATTGACATAAAGCTATATCGTTTCTTGTTTATTTTAATCACGACTGTAATTAAACACTACCTGAATCATAAGATGAGAATACGGGTTAGTGGTAGTTAAAAATTGGTTTATGTTACCTTATCTTAATCAGGTTCTCCGAAAGTCATTTAGAAGTCTCCAGAGAAAGAGAGAAATGTAACAAAACAATTGTCAAAAAATATGCGCTTACAAAAGAAACCGGATCAAAATCATCTGCCATGGAACGGACGATGGGGCTTTTGATTATGTACTTCTTGTTTGGTGCGTTAGCTCCGCGACTTTTTAATACCGTAGTAACTGTTCCGATGCATAACAGTAACAGCTAATTCGCTTGTAAATTCTAGGAATATTAATAATAGTCCGTCGATGCTTTTGGTTTATTTTCTCTCACTTCGACTCTCGTAATTTCCTTAGCACTTCGAAGACCAAAACGAAATCAACAAGAGCGCGGTGCATTTACAACCGGAGATCAATTAATAACCTGGACTAGTAAAATAAGTGCAAAAAATATGTGTCTTGCAACTCATTAGTGAGCTCGAAACTCGAGCTCCGCCGTGATACATTATTTTATAAGACATAATATTAGTTCTGTAACAAACTAGTTCATAACAAAGAACTTCCGGGGACTATCTATCAATGTGATATCTGGGGTGCAGCACGGGCGCACAGATACAAGAGCTTTCCCAGTCCACCCTTCATCAAGTAAATTGCAGCGGCAGTCCTCGTTTCGGATATCTGGCAGGTCGGAGCCCCCTGAGGGTCGCTCACCGCCACCCACCAGCCACCACACGACGGCGCCCGTGCGCCCCCCTCGCGATAGCATCCGAACAAGGTAAAGGTTGGGAGGTGATTCAACGACGTTACGAAATAACAAAACGCTGCTGTAAAATCATGCGACTTTGTAATGTACCTGGTAACGCCGCGAGTTGCCCCCCTTTCATCTTATCTGAATAAAGAAACACGTTTTGTTTATCGAGAGGAAACGTGAATGATAAAACTTCCGAGTTTTTAAGTTGCGAATGGAGTAGCTTAATATCGACCCCTCCCTTCCATCTACAAATATATTTCAACAACACATCTTGGTCTTTTGCGTTTAGCAAATAACATCCCCAAATTCCACAAAATGGAATTTAGGCTGGGCCACTCGAATTAGACTTGTTAGATTATTCCAAGCCAAAGGGCCTAACGCTTCACTTAACTTTCATTTTTGATCAATGATTTCAATTTGAAAGTTTCAGAACTATTTCGCTCTTTCCAAATGTCATTTTAGGTGCCTTTGCCTTTCACTTTCTTCCTGGTTTCATCCATCTTCCTTCAGGTATTCATCTCCTGAATATGGTATCTGCTGAATGTGTTTGTACCAACATTTCGACCTCCAGCATTGACACTATCTATTGCTGTCATGCTTCATGCTTCTTTTTTCGGATGTAAAGCAATTATTTCAAATCTCTTCTCTACAACTGTTCTTCCTCTGTTTCCTTTTTTCCTTTCTTTTTCTTTTCTCTCTCCATCGATTCAAAGCTATTGACGCAGTTTTGCGTCTTCTTTCAGGTATAAAAGCAATTGGATGTGAATACATTTGTGGATACGTGTTCTAAAGGTCCTTTTCGATGTTCTCCTCCCCCCTTTCATATTTAGAATCTTCTCTTGTCTTCAATGGTTTTCCTTTATTTCCTTTCTCTCTCCCGTTTTGGGATTATGTATTCCCTTCTTGTTCTTTCCTTTATCCATAGCTATTGCAGTTATGCATTTTCTTTCAGGTATAAAGTAAATGGGCGTGGGCCGTGGATACATATACCAAAGGTTTCATTTTGGATATTCCTCTCCACCATTTCATACCACGGTCTTCCTCTATTTCCTTTCTCTTTCGTTTTTGGATTATTATTCCCTTCTTGTTCTTTTCTCTTTCCATCGATCCAAAGCTATTGCAGTAATGCGTCTTCTTTCAGGTATTGTTACATTTTATTTTCAACTTAGATAATACCGTTAGGTATACATACTTCCTTTTTGCTACACTTATGAGGAGGATAGCATACCCTTTCCTTTCCTTTATCCATAGCTATTGCAGTTATGCATTTTCTTTCAGGTATAAAGTAAATGGGCGTGGGCCGTGGATACATATACCAAAGGTTTCATTTTGGATATTCCTCTCCACCATTTCATACCACGGTCTTCCTCTATTTCCTTTCTCTTTCGTTTTTGGATTATTATTCCCTTCTTGTTCTTTTCTCTTTCCATCGATCCAAAGCTATTGCAGTAATGCGTCTTCTTTCAGGTATTGTTACATTTTATTTTCAACTTAGATAATACCGTTAGGTATACATACTTCCTTTTTGCTACACTTATGAGGAGGATAGCATACCCTTGTTTCGAATTTTCAAAACGTTGCGCGTGTGCCTGAATTTCTCTGCATCCCTTGCGTGAACCGACGCGAGATCCATGATTGATTGTCTGGTCGTTCATTGGAGTGTGATTTGTGTGCCCGACATTCCTTCACGGTGGCCATTTTTGATGCTTTCTGTATGTTGTGATACCTGATTTTGCTGTGTGACAAGAGGCCATCCTTCGGGGTTTAAAAGTTGGAGGACGTTGTTTATTTCTTCGAAGCAAGAATTGACTCGGCTTGAGCCGGATTTTGTGACTTTACGGGAACCTCGCAATTGATCAACTTCATCGTATTCCTTCAAGAAACCCAGCTTTCATCGGGGTTTCTTCTTTGGTTTGATTAGACTTCTCTCCGTTTCTACGCTGATTACACTTCTGCGCTTCGTATTTGTGACTTCCTGTTTCCACGCAGCCCCTTCAAACTCGCCGTTGATCACATCGAGGGAAGGACTTATAGCAGTTTCACCGGCCTAAGCAGACCTCGATTCTTACCGGGCTCGAGCAACTTCACCGACCTAAGAGGACCTCGTGGCTGGCAGGCATAATAACCACAAAATTTTAAGATCGGAACAAACCAAATTATTTCTTTTTCGTCTCATTAAAAACACATTTTCTGTGTGTTGAATGTATTAATATTTAAAATATTATTGTTCTATTTCGTTAAGTTATTGTTCACGTATTTTCCGTTTAATGAACTATTAGTCGTGAATGTGCGGAATTTGTCACTGAATTCACGTATTTAATGTTGCTCTCCACGAAACAAAATTTACTGATTTTGACTGTAAACGCTAGCGAAGAGGCCTAATCGCGAACGGTAAATTTTCGGTTTGTGATTTTTATAATTTTGAACACGTTTTACGACAATTGACACCATTGATTTACATTTTCTGGGGTGGGCAATATACGACTTTCAAACCTTTTATTTTCATTTCGGATATACTTTCCCCTTATAGCGGTTGCTCTCTTAACTGTGGTACGACGTTTCGACGGTCCCTTCCAGCGGGGACCTGTAACTATTTCAATACCCCATATCACCTTGGCTTTAGCTTGGGTCACCTTCAATCGCTGGTGGCGCCCTTTTCCAACAACGACGTTTTGTTGTCACGGCTATTTGGTCCCTATTTTGGCCCACGACCGTCTCCATTGAGCTCGGGTACGAAAAGTAATGTTAACTCCAGGTATGCAGCAACTGAACATTTGGTAGGTATTAGAGATGGGAAGTTTCGTTACTTTTAAGTATTCGGTACTCCTCGTTACTTCAAGTATTCGTTACTTGGTATCCGTATCCGTTCCATACTCGATACTATTGACGGATCTTTCGTTACTTTTAGGTAGTCGGTATTCGTTACTTTAGTATTCGGTACTAAATACCCGTACTCGTTTGCTACCCGATACTGGTTCGATCCTCGAAACTAATTCGTTACTTGGAATTCATTGATTACCCGGTAATCATTCTTTACTTTGGTTAGCAAATGGATGGCTACGAGTACGAGTAAGGGTAAAAAATGAAAAAAATAACAGGAATGGTAAATTAAGTTAAGTTAATTAATTATAATTTTAAACAACTGACTTATTTATTATAAATTAAATTGGTATATTATTTCACCAACCGATAAATAAAATTCTCAATTAAAATTGTCCTTTGTCATTTTTTCGTAAATTTTTCGTGTTTTAAAAACGAAACATTTGCAAATCAAATTATTCTGTTGACAGACTATTGCTTTTGAAGTTTGTGGTATATTTTTGGCTAAAAAATGGTTTTTACGCATCTAGAAAAATGAACAAAAATTATGACAATTTTTGTACATTTTTCGTGGTTTTTATACGCATCTAGAAAAATGAATAAAAATTATGACAATTTTTGTGCATTTTTCTAGATGCGTAAAAACAATTTTTTAGCCAGAAATAAACCACAAACTACAAAAACAATGGTCTGCCAACAGAATAATTTGATTACGGCGGTTTGCAAATGTTTTGTTTCTGAAGCACAGGCACCTTGATGAATTTTGTAAACATCAAAATATCTTCCTTATTTATTAATTTACGAAAAAATGACAAAAGACAGTTTTAATTAAGAATTTTATTCTCTCTCGGTTGGTGAAATAATATAGAGGATGTTCCATTTAAAACAGTGTATTTTCTATTTTATCTCATAAACGCGATGTTCAATTGTTTTTTTGACTGCATCATTGCAATCAGCGTTAAAAGTACTACTAGTATGCCAACATTGTAGCTTTTATAATAACGGAGTTAGTAATAGTGCCGACTTATGTTTGAACAGGTTGTATATTTATATAGTTTTCAACTATTTCTAATATTTTATAGGACAAGAATCCCTTTTTAACCTTCGCTTTCAATATATTCATCATATTTTGACAATGACGAAAATTGAAACTCTAAATTAAACGTACGCTGTTGCAGATATGCTACAACCAAGTTTACTGATGAAATTGAAATACATACAAATTTCATATTTTTAATCGCAGAATTCTCACTTTTAATTCTTCTTACCTCTTCGATAAATAGAAACTACACGAAACACGTGGAAAAGATAAAGAAAACCTTCGGAATTTTGAAATCCAAATTTCACTTTCAGCGCGAAATGGCGACTGTCACGTAGCAACCAAAAGTTTTATTTTTATGTAATTAGAATTGATTTACAAAGCGAAAATAAGCACTTTTGCTTATTTATTAACTTTTTAGTGCGGGTAATACAAAATAGACACGTTTACCAAAAAAATACGCAAAACCACTATTGTCATCACTGTCTATATGTATAAAGTCATTGAAGTAGGAATCTTTTTTTTCATTTAAATTAGACACTTTTTGTTTTTAAAAATAGAGTATTAATTTTTATTTTTTTATATTTTTTATTATTGTATCTAGTAGAGCTATTTTTTCTAAATTCTGTAATGTGCAACACTTTTAAGTTTTGACCAGCAAATATTGCAGAGAACATTAATGAAAGAATTGAATTACTATTGAATTACGTTACTATGAAAAAAAGAAATTCACATCATTTCTTTCTAATTTTTGATATTCCAATCAATCTACCAATTTTGATTATTAAAAATACCATAATGTGTGTTTAGTTTAATTGTTTTTTAATTATTTTCATAGTCAACTTTATTTTTTAACATTAGCGTTAAAAGTAAATCACTTTTAATAGGCGTCTGTCATAATTTTACATTTTTAATTGAAGTATGCCATGGTTAAAAATTCAATTTTTTATAGCGTTTATAAAAAAATTAGTGTATTACGCGAAATGTGCTTTTTATAAAAATGTTCAAGTGTGCCATGAAAACAATATCATTGAGCGTCGTTATTGTTGCAGTTATTGTTTAAAACTGTCAAGTTCTTCTTGCTTTATGACTTATTGTTTTCATAAAAGAAAAACATTTATCGGAAAGTTATTATTATTAAAAGTTAATCAAATTTGTTGGCTACAATGGATAATAATCAGTTGATCATGGAGCTCTTCACGCGAATCTGTTGACTGACTTATTGCAAGTTTATAATAAAGTTGACAGTCGTTTGACTATGAATATAATTAAAAAACAATTAAACTAAACACAATTTATGGTGTTTTTAATAATCGAAATTAGTGGTTTGACTGGAATATCAAAAGTTAGAAACAAATGATGAGATTTATTTTTTCACATAGCAATTTACATTTGCACACTCAATGTTTTCTGCAATATTTACTTGTCAAAACTTAAAAGTGTTGCACTTTACTGAATTTAGAAAAAATATCTCTACCAGAAACAATAATAAAAAATATACAGAGCCATTTCAAAAATAAAAGTTGACAGTCGTTCGACCATGAAGGTAATTAAAAAAAGAAAATTCACTAACCGCTCTTTATAGTGTTTTTAGTCTCATTTCCTTTGCCTCTTTGTTTTTTAAAATTAGTTCATAAATAAAGGACTTATGGCTTGGGGCGTTTTTTGTATATATGCCGATTGATCGATCGATCGTCAAAGAACTTTTATGTATCTCCTGCTAACTTTCTTGCGGCTTTCATCATGTCACGTCATTTCGTCATATATTTTTTTAACTCAGATTTATATGATCGATATTTAGTAAAACAATGATCTGTATATGTATATAACTCAAAATTCCTAAAATTTAAATTACCTAGTTATAGCATTAAGTGGACGATATGTACGTACATGCAGATTACATACTTATATTTCTTCTATAATATCTATCTAAATTAAGAGTTCCGGGATTGTTTTATTCATGTTATATATTATCATAATGTTAGTTCATTACTAAGTATACAAGAATTATGTATATATTAAATTTATTTATCTCAATTATAATTTATAATAAATCAGTTGTTCAAAAATTAAATTAATTGAAGATGTAACTTACAAAAAAAATAAACATTTTTATGAAAAAGGTAAGTATTAACTTAATTTACCATTCCTGTTATTTTTTTTATTTTTTACCCTTACTCGTACTCGTAGCCATCCATTTGCTTATAACCAAAGTAAAGAATGATTACCGGGTAATCAATGAATTCCAAGTAACGAATTAGTTTCGAGTATCGAACCAGTATCGGGTAGCAAACGAGTACGGGTATCTAGTACCGAATACTAAAGTAACGAATACCGACTACCTAAAAGTAACGAAAGATCCGTCAATAGTATCGAGTATGGAACGGATACGGATACCAAGTAACGAATACTTGAAGTAACGAGGAGTACCGAATACTTAAAAGTAACGAAACTTCCCATCTCTAGTAGGTATCAAAAAATAACTAAGATACTCTGACATTTTTTAACGACCAAAGGCGTATACTCTCACGCCGTATACGTATTGTAAAGGTTTTCTTTTCGATGTTCCCCTTCATCCTTTCATATCTCGAATGAATAATTTCGAGTTTTCTCTTTTCTACCATGGTTTTCCTTTATTTCCTTTCTCTCTCTCCTTTTTCTATTATGTATTCCCCTTCTTGGTCTTTTCTCCATCCATCAGGCCAAAACTTCTTCTGTAATTGTGTGTGTGATTTGATTTTGCAAGTTTTTTCTCTCTGTTGTTTATTCTTACTTTCTCTTGAGTTTCCTTAGACATTTAATCTTTTTTGTTGCATTTCCGTGCACAGTTTTCGAAACCATTCTGTCGTTTGGAATTTTTTGATAACTTGCTCCAATTTACTCTTGTACTTAGTTTATTGTTTACTTATGTTTTATGTAATTTGTTCTTTTAAAAGCCTTCGTTTTATTTTTGTTAATTTTCTCTCATCTTTAGATGTCGTCCCTCTTTTCGGTGAACTTAGGTGGCTGCCGGGCCTCTTTCTAGTTTCTTTTATAGCAAAATCCAAGACAATTACGAATAGGAGTGGGTTTGAAATACACCCTCGTTTCACTTCTACAAAGACATCAAACATAGTATTTTAAATATATTTTCACCACTGACTGTCATATTCAAACATTGTTTATCGTTTTGCATTCTCGTATGGTGTACAATTCATAAAATGTTGGTGAATATAGAAGGGAATGGTTATTGTAAGTCCTCCATAAATAATTGCACATAATTGTTAAGGGTCTCTTGGCAAACCGCAGAACAACATTAACACTTGTCTGCACTTGGAATAGTTTCCTGAATTATTTTTTTACGCGCTGAATAGGCGATAAAAAGAGAGAAACAGTAAATTTCGTAATTTGCGGTGCGGACGGCGCGTTTCCCGAAGACACTTACTTCGAAATCAAACCGGGCATTGTTCGTTGTCCGCAGTGGCGTACAACCTTCTTCGGTCGTGCGAGCGATATGAGGCACTGTTATCGGCAACCATTAAGGCCTAAGTGCGCCGTAAAAGCGAGCCCATCAAACTTGTCTCGCTTTAGCCACTTAAATGCACAGCTAGTTCGACGTCGCCGTGCCGTTTTTCTTTGCAGCACGTCGGCGGTTGCCGCCGGTCGGGTCGTCCGCGAATTCGCGAAAAGGACAGACCGAGGCGTGAAGGCGGTTGCGGATCGGTTAATAAATCTTGAAAGGATAATTCGAAGAGCACGAATTATTACCGGGCTTTAGATTCGCACTGTAATACACGTTTTTATCACCTGGATATATACGAAAACGATTCGGGTTAACTGCATATTCTACATCTGCTTCTCTTCAACTTTATAGTTCACTAGTACTTGTAATTTTTCAATTAATTACTTGGAGCAACACTAAAATATAAAACGAAAAGACAATAGATTCCCCCTCATTTAAAATAACTTTCCTCCATACGAAATTAATTTTGATATTACAGAACAACTTCTAAAATTTTTGCCACCTCCCTCCCCTTGCGTCTTATGTATTCCACCGTCAAAGGTAAAGCACCCTTATTCATGTTCTCTCTACATAGTTTGCACCCCTAGGAAACCTTATATTAGCCGGAGCTGGCTGGCGTCCACGAGTCTCAAACATCCCCTCCCTTAACCCACAGCGGATCCGCTCCGACCCTTAAGGATAGGAAACGGTCATCTACTCATCCTACTTTCGAGGGTTGGGAGGTAGGTGGACATCCAAGATAAGGGTTCAACATGAGCCTTTGGGGTTCGCTTCCAACCCTTATTGCGGTCGCCTGCTTTTCCTACATCTAAGGTTCGAGCTGAAAGTTCGTTTTCAGTTCTGTATTTCTATATTTAAATATTATATACTAACTCGCTAGCACGCACCCTCTCATCCGTGCGGAAATTTATTCAAATATTTAACAATGTGAGAACGGGGTATTACAAACTAGAAATTTTAAAGCAGTTTCGATATTAATTAACATTTCTATTCTTACAACAAATATTTGATCACAATTCTTCTACTTCCTCACATTCTTCATCATCTTTATACGGGTTAGGCAAGTAACCTTTCTTCTTCCATTCATTCTTCTCATAGTCCCATTTCGAAGCCAATCCAGTAATGGGGTTGACTCTCAAATCGATCATCCGTTGTAATTGAGCCATCTTGCGTTCGTAGTTGAAAGTAACTGGCGGGGGAGCGTAGACTAAAAAAAGCTGCGATTATTCAATCGTTTGTAACAATACCATCCCCGTTTACCTAAGCTGCGCATGCCAATGAACAACCAAATACCAGCACTGATGTACATCAAGGTATACCCTATCACCGCCATCCATTCTGTGGAGACGTGCTTGAATTCGGGAAATGTTTGGCAGAATTGAGAACGGTAGAGATTCCGTTTCTCTTCTTTGGTTAGATGTCTCCAATCGCCCTTTTCTTTTTCGCGCAGCGCCTATAAATTCATTTTATGTAGGTATGATATGTTATGGTGACGTTTACCAAATTTCATTGCAAACTTTGAAAGAAAAAAGGTAATGTGGGTACCGTACCAAAACATCTGGTGTCTCTTCCTTGTAATTTATGGCAGGAAAGATTCAGTGAGGTGTTTAGGTGACGTATACAAAACTTTATTGCACATTCGAAAGAAAAAAAAAGGTGATGTGGGTACCGTACAGTAATTTCTGGCGTGTCTCCTTGTATCTTATGGCAAAAAAAGTTTCCATGAGGTTTTTATGTGATGTAGATCAAATCGTATCGTATACTTTGACAGAAAAAAAGGTAATATGGATATCGTACCATAATATCTGGCGTGTCTTCCTTGTATCTTATGGCAGGAAACGGGAAAGCTGTTAAGTCTGCATAACATGGCTGTCCGTTAATGCCGAATCCAACCATCTCTCTCGAGCCTATGATGCTAGAAAGATATTCCAGTTCGTAAGGGCGTTTGGTGACGTTTCTCGATGGTGGTGAGAACGATGGTCTTCTCGAGTTTCGAATTAGTTGAGACCGTAAGCCGAATGCAAGCAGATTCTTCGATGTCATTTTCGAAATGATGAGTTAATTGATGTTTACCGTGTAACCTTGGTAACAATTCGTGTGAGAAAGTATTGTTACGTAATTTCAATTGATTTTAATTCCCACAGACTTAAGCTGCATTCAATTCGCAGCCGAAATCAATTCGTTTTTATCAGTAGATCACTTAGAAGTGATCTGGATCAGTTTCTTTACATTTGGCTTATGGTGAATCCTGCACGAATCGAACGCATAAATTATTTTTGAATCGATTTAAATCGATCCAAATCGTTGAATCGAATGCAGCTATAGACATGCATTCATGATTTATTTATTTTCCTTTATTTGTTAAATTAATTAATGCAATTGAATTGTTGATCAAAGAAGGAGTACACGCCACGTTTTAACCTTTATTGAGTTTATTGCAAAAATATATTGTTATTCATGGTTGGATAGATAAAAAAAATATTTGTACAGAAAAATGATATCTAATTAAACTTCATAGAGGAATGTACCAAGAGGTTCTTCTTTCATGACTTCTTAAAGCAAAAATCTGGAAAAGGTTATACCTACATAAAGTTCTGTGATAAGTAAACACATTTCATTTATTATTGGTTTACGATTCAAGCAGGTTCTTGTCCGATGAAAATTGTATCACAAATTCTTTGAAATGGACACTGAATATGCGCACTTAACGTTTCGCCATCGTTCGAAGCTGTCCAAACGTTAAATGTTAGTGTGCATATTCAGTGGCCGTTTCAAAGAATTTGTGATATTGGTTTACGGTTTAAGTTCCCTAGAACTGTGCTACTCAACCGAAAATAATTCTCATAGAATCTGACAAAATGGTGCAGATCAAAAATCTGTAACGGGAGTAATCACAGTTTCACAAAATTGAAGCTCTGTAAGGGTTGAAAATTTCGCAGAAATATCTGATGATGATGATCGAAAGATCAAGGTCAAAAGGAGATAATAGATCAACTGAAGACACATTTGCAAAAATGTGTTAACTTTACACTTTGATTGTTTTCAGACTTTCCTAAAATTCGGTTATTCAAAGTAAAAAAAAATGTAACAGGTTGAGAAAGGCTTTTAAATTTTGATGCTTTTTGCAACGTTGACTTGAATTTTTAATCCGAAAGATTTCATACTGGAAGAAGTCAAGCAGTCAGAACCTCAGCTTTTAGTGATAACATCAAGTGTGCAAGTGAAAAATTCATCAAGCAGTATTTGAATTTTTCATAACATTGTGAAGCAGGTCTTGAATTAGATAAACGCAAAATATCACTGGACGGATAGCGATTGTGTATGCTACACTATGTTCACTCAAAGTATTCGTATCTTGTTTTTACCTCATACGAGATGAAGATCGTTTGTTGCATTGGTTGCATTGGTTTGTTGCATTGGTGCAGAATACCAATGCAACAAACGAAAGCGCTAATAAGTCACGTTATAAGCAAAACACTACAACTGTTTGACAACTGTCATCCTTTAAACGTCAATCGGTTTAGGAAGACATCCCTTTTTCGCTCTATCTTCTTCCATCAATAAATCTAAACCAACTTGATGAACTTTTCAGTTGAACACTCGTTATCTTTTGTTTTCCTCTTTTTTTAACATGCAATATTGGAGACAGATATTCTTTTTTGCTTTTACAGATGTTGCTTTCATAGGATTTTTTTGTGTTGTTCTAAGCCACGCCAGTTCTTTTCAAGTCATCTTTCTATAAATTCCGCGCTCCACTTGGATGCATGGAAAAGTATGAAAAGTTGGTATTGTTACTTATCTTTCATCTTACCCATCATGAATGATCCGCATACATGGAGAGAAAGTTAAGAAAAAATTTATCCTGTAATAGACAAGGCAGCAGATGTTTAGATCTTTGGAAAACGAGAAAAGAAGATGAAGAAACCTATAAGTAGAAGGAGGAAACGTAGAGTGTGAAGATGGTGTTGATGAAGAAGAAGAAGCTGATGCATAATAGAGCTGTGCGAAACTTTTATTAAAGTGCAAAATTTTTATTAATTCTCTATGGGCCAGTTGTACAAAGTAGGTTTAAACTGACGCTCAACTGAACCAGGTTCAAAGTGAACAAAATCGCATCAAACTTTATTTATGAATGCATTAATTGCCATATGTCATTAAGATCCTATGCGAATTTGTTTACTTTGAACCTGGTTCAGTTGAGCGTCAGTTTAAACCTACTTTGTACAACTGGCCCTATAAGTTGACCATAGACCTGGTTCAAGGTTAAAACTTATTATTGTAATGTTCTATATTAAAAAATGTTCATTTCTTGTAAAAAAGTTATAAATTAGAGTGTGTCCTATTCCTTAATTAATTATTTATTAACTAGGAATAAATAGTTCTTCTCTAACCAAGAAATTAAAAAAAAACACTAAGTGATTTTCTCAAATGGTCTACTGGTTGTACTATCACGAGCACAAAAAACGAGGCACTATTTTATAGTGTCCATCTTTAAACGACTATTCTAAACGTTGTATATCTTAGGCCCAGTTGTACAAATTCAGCTTAACTTTAAGCCAGAGCTTAAACCCATATCAACAGCTGCTAAAATAATCGTTGTTGTGGGTTCAAGCTTCAGCTTGAATTTAAACTGACATTGTACAACTGGCCCTTACAGTTTAGGTTATAATGTCATAATAACGACATTTCAATGATAGTTACATTTTTCTGAAATCAAAAAGTGCGACCACTCGGTTAGATTTTAGGCATTTTAACTTCTAGACATGACCCATTTTCATTCACCCTTAAGTAGTTGATCGTAAAAAAATATGTGTTCTTTAATGTTCAATGTCGCTCCTACTCACAGGATTATAAAAAATATTAACTATGTATTTTAACTACCTATTTAACGTGGTACACACGAGGTACAAATGCGATTTGATGTGACATTTGGACAACTGGAAATATAGAGAACATATCAAAAAATCATCTTCAGAAGGCAATGCATTTTGAAATAATGTCTTAGCTAGATTCAAAATATTTATAAAGATATAAAATTTTGTGAAACTAGCTAAGATATGGTTTTTAATTCCATTTAAATCACTTGATACTGTAAGAGTAACAAATATACTACACCAGATACCAGATACACCAGAGACAGAAGGAGACCGGCGTAAAAGAATAGAGGACATGGCTACTTCCACCTCTTTCACATTTTTTTAAAGTATATTGTCTTCCTTTTTTACATTGGTTTATGAAGTTTCGTGCAAAGCAAACCCTTTCTGCTACCAGCGATTCAATTGCTTTATCAGAGAATATCTATCCAATCTATCCTAAGTTTGATAATTCAAGACGAAATTGATTATCACCATGGATGCGAATTCTGACCACATACATGACTGTACTCGTCTGTCCCACCTTGTCTAACACACTAGCGCAATCGATGATCGTGTTTTACGACTGCTTACACCATTTTTCATCAATCAGAGTCACCGATGGACTCTTTGCATACCTTCCCCAGTCTTCGATCTATTTCATAACCGGGAACTTGTGAATCGGTAAATTTTCACATTTTGTGCGCAAGTGCTGGACTGAATTCGTATCCCTGGTTATTACCAACAAAGACATAAGTTGATTTGTTCCAAGAATAGTCGTAAGGTTACAATTTAAAGTTTTAAAAACGAAAATAGAATATGTTCTATCATTTTTATCAGTTGCATTGTAAATCAATAACATAAATAATTTACAAATTCATTTGAGCCACCACCTGTAAAACTTTCGCGGAAAAAAAATCATTTTATTTTATTTTTTGTCAAGTTCGATCAGTTACTTGCGTCAGGTTCGTCGAAGTTTACCGAAGCGAGATGGGGAGAAGGATTTTCACCCGCCCCGGGGCGCGTCGTCCCTCTCTCGGGGATACATTAGCCTCGTTTCCGGTCACACGAAATTGGACGTCCGTATTATATACGAGGACGTACCGCACGTGTATTAGGCAAATTGCACCGCAATTCTTCAAGAATGCGCATGCCGGCGTCGGCTATCGTGATTATGCAAATCAAGCGCATAACACTACCGACTTTACACCTCAAGATTAACGGCGAATATTATTGTATAGCTCTCCCCGAGTAACCAAAGAACGCCTAATGAGATGTTTCGCGTCAATCCGCTGCTAGATAAATGCTATCGAAAACAACATTTCTATTGCGCGTTTATCCAAGGAATTAATTGCCAATGAAATGAAGATGCTTAGCTATGTGACGTATGTACAAAATAAAGACGTTATTACCAGGAACGAAGTATAACAATTTAATTGACTGTATATAGCTTAAAATAATTGTTTTTCTATTGTTAAGACGTGACATTCCTGTAAAGAAAATATTAATTACCCCAAGTTTCTTGTCTATGAACAAACTATCGTCAAACATGAATACAAATCTACGTGTGCACTGTGCAGAGATCTTTAAGAATATGCAATAATTATTAATTACGGTTAGAAGGATCTTCTTCATATTTTATGTAGGAGTCAGGTTCTTCAATAATTCATTGCACTAATTCAAACACGTCGGCCGAGAGTACATAAATTAACAGATAAAATTTATCGCGTAAACTCTTCTGCTTCTTCTTCAAAGTTTAATAACCAATTAATTTAATCAATTAAGTAATAACAACTTAATATTTATTGAACATAAATAAATCCTAACTGAAACTTTCCTCTTTCGTAACTAATTTTATTAAGGTATCATGTTTTAATGACAGACACGGGAGGTAAAGGTTGACTATTTGATTTCGCTTAAAATTTATTGGAGGTTACTGCGTGTATTGTGAAATGAAACTACAAAATAAAAGCTTCATTAAGTTTTAAGTATTATTTGTGATTGAAAATTACTTAAATATTAGATTCTGAAGAAGAAAATCAAATTTTTGATTTGGAAATTGTTATAATACGCAGAAAACAAAGAAAAAGGAAGATTCAAAAAGCTCTACTTAAGGTTGGCTTGGTACGCGTAAAAGCGTTTAATCAAAAATTGAAAAATAACTTAAAAAACTTAAAAAAGTCGATTAATTCTAAGCGACTTTAGATGACGCACATCTTCCTAGATTTAAAAATAAATAAATATGCTTTATGGTAACCATAACTGACGTATGACATTTTTGTTCAAATATTATTTCATTGTGAAATAAAATTCAAAGAAAGGGAAACTGATTCTAAGTAAATATAAAGTAAATAAATTTACTCTTTTTTTTTGTTAAAAATAGCTAACTGCTAAGTCTTATTTTTAGTTAATGAAATCGATAATTTCAGTTTTTTTTTGTTGTGTTATTAGTAGTACCTAATTATGTGTGATTTTTATTTCACGCTGACCCTTTTTAAACAGAAAGAAGGGTTGTAAAAAGAATGACATTTTTGTTATCATTTATCCATGTCAGGTCGAATACCATCGGGAGAGTAATCAAGTCGCCATAATTTTTTTTTGTCGGTAGCAACAACAGCGAACCACCCACTTCGACGGTGAGTTGTGTAACGTTTCAGGGCGATGCCTCGCCAACGGAATTGGCCCTACCTCTCTCCCGTAATGTTAATGTATCTTCTTCTCCTCGAATAATGCGCCCCTCGTTTTATACGCGCGTAGGTGAACCTCTTCTCTAATGAATTACATTGTATGCACGCTGTTCGAAAAACAATCTCGTTACGTAACCTTCCATCGAATTTATAAACTCTCCAAGTTTTAATAATTCGTTGCACTCCTGCCCGCAGCAAACTTTTGTCGCTCGATGAAAGTATACTTTTATATCGACGGGGGGGTGCATAAGCCGAATTTGAAGGCTCGCGTTCGGAGTGAATTAATCGGACTGCGCGAACAATGGCTTCTCCCCCTGGCCCGCCCGGTTTTGTCACTTCTGAAGTTCGCCAGTCACTACAACCCCACTAAATCAGACTAATAGGGAAACTATTTTAAATCTATCGAAGCTTCCAATATGTTCCCGCTAATTGCGAAAGCCGGGCGGCACGACCGGGTCTCTAGGGGGTGCGGAGGGTCGAAGCCACATTTGTCCTGCAGGGGTGGTCCCCAAACAACCCTTTGTCCTCAAGAAACCCCTGTTTCCTTTAAACCCCTTTGGACGGTTCGAACTGTCTGTTGCTACAGCCGCAAGGCCAGTGGCGTACTAATTATGACGAACTAATTATTACACGTCATTATAAATTTATTAAACAATGACGTAAGTACATAATTAACACGTGTTATTATTAACTTATTCTTCCCGACAATTTATAAGAAATCCAATAAAATAATAGGGTAACAGCAAAACAAAGCATGCCCTGAATGTTTTAATTCAAAATAATTGTATTAATCAATTTCATTATTGTTCTGTCCTGAAAATATTTAATTATCTTAAATTTGTCGTCTTTAAGAACGACTTTATAAGACCGTTTATCAAATTTATAAAATAAAAAAACGAGAGACGTTCTATTTTGATTCTTTTAGAACGTATTCTCTGTGTAAGAATTATACGTAACATATCTACTGATATCTGAATTATTTAAAATCAACATTTTGGTGGTTGCTTTCTTCCATAAATTTTAATGGGGGGGGGTCTCTCCTGAACGCTCAATTTTTTTACCACTTCCCTCGATCGGTTTCCACTTTAGAATGAAAACACGTCGGGGCGATTTCGAATTTCGTTTGCTTTTAGGCAAGGAACCGCCGCCGCGTTCCGCAATATCAAATTTGTGAATATTCAACACCGGGCGGCGACCGGCCGCAACCCCCCGCACGATCGCAACAACCCCGGCAGCGTCCTTGCGCTGCGCGTGATTAGGCGCACGCGAGGGCTTAATTGAATTTGCTCTTCATATCCATAATTGCAAACATTTGTTTTACCTTTCGCCGCAAGTTTCAAAAGAAACGGGGGGGCCTAATTGCATAAGTCAGTTAAGGAGTATTCGTTTTTTAATGTTTTCATCGATACTGCGGAGTGAAGGTCTAAAAAATTTATTCCCCTACGTTAATTACAGCCGCCTTTGGTGTAAGTCTAGCGCACACGTATATAACGTGGTGATAAAAAGTGTTTAAATTGTGGTGTAGCGACCGCACTGACTGGCAACAAAACACAGAGAGAATGTGGGGTGCGCGGTCGGACAAAGATATGTGGGCCGCAGGAGTCCGGGGGTGGGAGACACGCAAACAGAACACCCCCGCGGCACATGACATGTGAGACACGGAGGGACGGCGCTGTAAGGTTGCCGGGGCGAAAACTCACAGCACAAAAAATATAAGGCTTCCGCAGTCGCAGAACGTCAGGAGACCTCTTTCTTTTTGTAAGTGATGGGTATTATATGTAATCTTGAGGCGGTCGAAGGAAGAAAATTTTGTGCTACTTCTGTCCTAAAATTACAAGGCCTCCAAGCACACATATTAAATACAAATACTCGAGTCGTTTATATCGAATTTACTGAATTACTTTCATCAGAATATTATAATACAATAGACAACATAGGGTGTCTGACAAATACTCAACTGAAAACTAAAAACATAGTATTTATGCATTAAGTTCAGACGGACGATGTGGTATAATTGACCGACAGACAAAATACGATGCAGGAAATAGTTAGTTTAAGGGTACTCGCAAATTATAATAAAGGATCGCCTGATATATCGAACGTAATCAGCATAGGAAGAAGAAAACCAAAAGCTAGGCATAGGAACAACCAAAGAGCAGGCAACAACAATAATTCTAAAGATAAAAGAAACCATTCAATTTTTTTTTTGTTTTTATAAAAATAATTTTTATTAAACCATCGATGATAATCATCGATTTCATCGAAGTCGTTAAATTTTCATGGCCTAAGGCACCGCAAAAGCACAAAAAATAGCCTTCAGATCCGAATTTGAATTTTTGATACGTGGCAATAGCCCGTGGCTTCAAAACTGCACGCAAGAGACCAAAGCAACTTTAAGTTTCGATAAAATCGATTCGGCCGTTTGCAACTTGCATCCAAGACGAAGTCGTCTCGTTCAAAACAATAAAACCGCCCCCCAAGGGGCGCTTAACACGTATGCATATTTAAAGCCACAAGCCAAATTTATCGAACACTAAACGGTAAAAGCCTTTAAATTTTAGGTACATTCGGAGTTTATGTGCGAGTACTTTATAGATACGTAGATGAAATGCCCCCGGCGTGTGCGGGGGAGGTTTCGATTTTCTTTTTTCGCGCCACGGAGACACACGCCCGATGATTTACATCGGGCCGTTTTGCAGTAGAAACGTAGAGTTTTGCGGGGACGTTTTAATCCGACCATAATTCATATAAGTATCGCCTCGCAGGGTAGAACCGAGATAGTATCGTAAGCCGTGATTAGTGTGCGGCTTGATGTGAGATGAGATGATGATGATAAAGTGCACGGTGCACGATTGAGATCGGGAAATACTGCGTAGTTAATTTTCCTATTCGAAGGAAGCGGATATTTATGTGTACTGGATAAATGTCAACTCGCACAGATTCTGTCTGATACTTATCCCTTGCACAATTGCACAACAAATATCGAATACTCTACTATATCATCCACAAGTAAAAGAATGCATTTAACATACAACATTTTATTCTTAACATCTGGACCTTTTGCCACCTCAAAACTGGAAGCGAAGGTATTCTATTGTTTTATTCTCCTGAGTAATAAACACAATAATTATTTAGCATTAAGTATAAGAAACAAATTTTCCTCTACGCGCCACTGTCGCATATTTAATTCTATGTTGCAGATGACTTGGCGCTGCAATAAAGTTTTTGTTAGTCTCTGCGCTGATTTAAATAAATAATTAGAGATTCATTAAGTTCTCGAGACTGGAAGGAATCGATTTTTTGCCTCGTTTAATCGTACGGAATTACGTTACGCTTGTAAAATAATTATTATCAATAAGACTATTATTACAGTAATTGCGTAAGTGTCGAGTGGCTGGTTGCAGCATCTTTATGTAAATTTCATTCGGAGTTTCCAGCACAAACATGCTTTGTCGTCGCCGTTGCTAAACCCAAACCCACTTATGAAATCGGCGGCGCGCACGGCGACTAGATAAAAGACCGATGTTATACAACTTCAGAGATAAATAAAGCTCGCCTGTGTACTACATGAAATATCTACGTGTATTTTCATTTACACGGAACACGGAGTTCATCTTTCTAGTGGAAATAGGAGCGGTCTTGTCGGTTGTCATCGTCTGGGGGACGAGCGAACTTGGATCTCAGGGGGGCCCTAGTGCAGAGGAAGGTAACGAGCTCCAGGAGATAACGAGACGAGGGAGGGCCGGCGTAGGAAGGACCACGATGAACTATGGACTTTACCGCATGTGGGCTACTTCACAATGGACATTTATCAACGAGAAACTGCACCGAGAGCAAACACAGCGCTCGAGGTACAGGTGGGTTACATAATGCGAAACTAAAATATAAATGCGCGCGCGCTACGTGTAGGTTGCTATGCTACGCCGTAACTTATCTATGAAATTAAATGCACCTGCTTAAATGAATAACAATTTTGAAAATTCTTTGATTTATAATATATTTATTCAGAATATACCAGGTGAGCAAAAAAAGATCAGCTTACCAACCTAACTCTTACTTTTGTATGTATCTTCTAGTACTTGTAACTCCCAGTGTTTCTCCATTTGCTTCATTTCTTGTCTTATCCAATTTTGAAGTCCATAACAATCCCATAAAAAAAAAACTTTATTTCGCAGGCTTTCTTGTATCTATCTGTGAGGTGCCAAGACTTTGCTCCATAAATCAGAATTGGTGCGAACACTGTATTGTAAACATTTAGACTTTGTTAGCACTCTTTATTCTATTATCTATCTCTATATCCAAATTTCCTTCTTTTTCTACTACCGAACCCAAATGTTCTTTTCTCTACCAATTACCATAATTTCAGTCTTCTTTCAGTTCTTTCAAATCAAATTTTTCCAGTTCATTCTTCCACACCCTCAATTTTGTTCAACTTTTCGCACTAGGAGCATACAGAAGTTCTTTTACTACCATCACCCTTTTGTTCTTGTCTTCAAGGCCTCCGTTATTTCATCCATAACTATTATAAACAGAAGTGGGCTCAGTGTACTCCCCTGATTGATTCCTTTTTTTGTTTCAAATTCACCTGTGTGTTGTGGTATTCTGTTCTTATTACATTATTAGTTTGTCTATTGGATTCTCTCTCTTCTTTCAAACTTCCCGTATTTCGTTTCTCTTTATTGAGTCAAAGGCTTTTTTTGTATATCTTTTGTAAACTTGCGGAGAAAAAATAGTGATCTGTCACACTGAAATTTAATGACGTTTTGATTATATTTACATACTGTATACTGGCCTTGTAGTAATGGAGGTTATACTATGCTAGTCTTTCTTATACCTTCTGTATTAATGGCAACCCGGCGCACGTTGGACTTCATTTAAGTAGACCATTACTCAAAGCAGCAATTAAATGTGAGACGGTATGACAGCTCCAATAATTTACTACTTTGACACATTCAATACAGATCGAAAGACAATTTACAATGCAAAAAAGAAATGAGTCAGTTTCTTGTCCGCAATTTTACATGCGTATATCATGTTTTCAATTGAAAAGTTAATTAAAAAGACTCCGAATATTTAGTAACTATGGGCACTCTTCAGAATTAACCGGTTACTCCACCGGTAGACATTTTAAAATTCTAAAACCCACTGTAAAGCTATAATAACTTATTATAGCTTTACAGTAGATTTTAGAATTTTAAAATGTCTACCGGTGGAGTAACCGGTTAATTCTGAAAAGTGCCCATTATGTATTTGATGTCACTTTGGGTTATTATAGCTATTTGACAACTCTCATCCGTCAATCGGTTTGGGAAGTCATCCTTTTGTCGCTTTATCTTCTTTCATCAAAGGAACAAAACCAACTTAACGAAGTTTTCAATTGAACAGTTGTTATGTTCTCTTCCTTTTTAATGATTTTTTCCGTAATTTGTCCAATTGCAAAGATCCTTCTTTTCTGAACCGAGCTTGTGTGTCAACCGTCAAAAGCAAATAGGGCCCTGAAAAGGGTCTTAACACAGCCTGTGGTCTTTTCCTTATTTCCGTGATTAAAATACAAATAGTTTTTACTTTACACCTCGTATTTCATTTGACTATCAACATAATAAAATGAACCTGAGAGTATATATGTACGAATTAAATACAGACGTGCATGATTAAGTATACGAGAAGCAACTGTAACAACTCATTTTATTTTATTCGTCCTTTACTGAAAATTTCTGTTGGATTTTATTTAATCAGGAAACGTTTCAATATTTTAATATGCTGACACTAATCGTACTAGTACTAATATTGTCGTGATCTTCTGTTTATAATTTACAAATATCAAAGTTTTTAAAAATAACATGATAAGGTTTGAGTTGAGAATGTAAGTCTTGAGGAGACGTTATTTCAATCTCTCTAAAATTTACATTTCTTTGTTCATTCCGAGAATTGGGTGTTCGAAACTCAGTCGATATACATTTATCTTTCGGAAACGTACTAAAATATGAGGAAGTAAATTTACATAGCGTTTAGGTAACATTATCTCTTCGATTTACGAGCGTTTGGTGTGCGTGTATGTGCGCGCGCGGTCGTTTCGTATTTTTTTAGGTACGGTACTGCATGTACCCATTAGTATTTGAGCCCCACGCAGTTGTCATGGGGGCCCCACCCGCGCCGATCCTAGCCGCACCCGGTTCAATCCCTAAACGCGTTCCCCTGATGGCCACCGGCGGACCCCCCGGCCACCCACCAACAATCCTCCCGACCGCGGACATACACGACCCACAGCACAAAGGCACTAAATTCACATGCATGTTCGAATTCAATTCCATTTATATGCATTTCACCGCGCTCGTATTGACCAAATTGTGGTGTGTGTTTAATATCGAATCGGATCATGTACCTCGTGTTTGCCGACTTTCTGATGAAAAAGCGCCTTTTTGCATTTTTAATAAGCCGCCGCTACACCTATCTCTCACGGAAATTAAATAATGTTATTTCGTTTTTCGCCTAATTAACTTTAGTGCGCTCCTAAGTACGTTAATGGACGAGATTTTTCGTCGCTCTCCTTTTCTGTACGCATCTGCTTTGACTTTTACAAAACAGGATGAAGGTATTAATTTGTTGTTTGTTGAGTAAACAGGCCCAGAATAAAATTTAAAAAAAAAATTTTAAACGAAGCTGAAACCATCAAAAGCTCAACGTCATCTTGCATAAATCAAGGAGAATTTCCTGGACTGGAAAAACGAAAAAGTAAATGATTAGAAACTTAAGGCCCCTTACTTATGTGTTTGTAACTCAATAACTTATCATTATCGAGAAAAAAATGGACCTATTTTAGGCTCTCGTGTTCAAAACACCGGCTTAATTATTATAATTATCGTAAAACGTTACGACGTGGCAAATATTTTAAAATTAAATTTCACCGGAGCCAGCGTTCGGTTCGGGGAGTTCTAAAAACCTGTGCCTTCAAAGAAAGGCTAGTTAGACCTAGGATGATGCCGGTGATAAAATTTAAGCGCCGCAATTTCGCCTAACTCAGGTCCTGCGTTTATAGGCGTAGTGCGGCTAATGGCCTAAGCTGACTCACGTTGCCTCTCACTGCGGGGGTGTTTTTTCAAGCCCTCGAATAATAGACGTGCCCGTACCCTTCCTTCCATGTCCCTCGCCGATTCCGACGAAATATAAAATTAAGACGTACCCTCGGTTTATTCATTCGGTAGCAGGGATATGCACTACAGTTATGAATTGATGTAATTATTAGTTCAGAAACTGGCGGGTTACCGGTTCGGTTGGTTTTATTGTCAATTGTTGAAGCGCTCTCGAACACGAGATTGAATCGCTCACTTCTTTTGATCGTCCCTTTTGAATATTTTATGTTGCGTTGTTGCTCATGTTTGTTTGTAAGTACGTTGTACGTTGATCCCTTGAAGTTTTTATTGATTCTATCTGAAAGTCTCCGTAGGTATGTAGTTTAATATTGCCTTTCAATTTTTAATCTGAAACAGGACTACGCACGCTTTGAAAGCAGTGTGCCTTCTAAAACACGTAAGCGTTTTCGAATACTTCAGCGCGAGGACCATAAATTCATCGCGGAGCGCGTCCGTAACGCGCCTGAATAAACTTGTTCCGAAAGTTTCTAAAGAATTCGCAAAGCACATGTTGCACGCGCCAGGGCGAAACATTTTTAACCCTATTTAGCTTGTAATGCGCGGCTCTGTCAAAGTTTTACGATTTTCCTAATTTCGTCGTTCTTTTGCTTAGCGTTTCGAAATTTATTTAGTCGATTTTTTTAAAAAACACAGTATCATAGTCCTATGAGACTAAACAGGTAAAGTATAGGTACATTGAAAGTAAAACTTCGAATTTTATCTATTTATACATATAAATATAGTATTACTGGGGAAAATGTCCAAACTTTTAAAGCGGCTGGACTACAATCCGATTATACGAGGAACATCATCACAAAGGAAATTCATTTTGAAAAGCAGAAACCCACAAAATTTTACTCTAGCCGCCTCAGGGGTTGAATGCAATATTATTACATACGAGGAAGTCCTCATTATACAATTGCATTCTAATAAATTACGGACAAGATTAGTGTACGAGTACATAGTTTCAAAGTCCTAACGCGACTTAGTAAACCTGCTGTTCTAGTACACTGATAAAGTCTATGGTTCTAACTTTTAACAGCGCTAAAGGTACTCCTGTATTTAACTCTAAAAGGATAACAAGTGACACAAAATCAAGAAAATTTTATTATTTATAGTGTAGGCTTAAATCAAAGAATTTTTTCATATGTGAAGCCTCATAGTCCTTTGCGAATATTTAATTTAAAAAACATAATTAAGCGTCTGAACCTTGGCGCAATCGTCAGAACAAGGAATCTCGTTGAAAATTTGTAAATGGTTTTCCTGTACAGCAACACAAAAAAAAGGGGGCCCAAGATTAGTCGCTGCGGCACTCTCTAATCTTTCTTGAAAAAACTTGAAGCATTATGCTTTATTGAGCAACTGGAAAGCAATGCAAGAGAGATACCTAACACTTGAAATAGTTCTCAAGCTGTAAAAAACCCTGTCGAATGCTACGTAGCAACATAATTTGAAGTTCTAAGTTATTTCTCAGCAGTCTTGGAGGATGGAAACTCTTTAAGGTGTTACTAATTTATAATAACATTTTGGAAGCATGAGACTAATAAGTACAATCGATTAAAAAATTTGCGAACTGTAGAAAGCAAAAAATTTGACATTTGAAAAACGAAACGTCGCGGAACAGTGTTGCCAGATATGGCGAGTTAGCACCATTCTGACATCTGTATGAAATTCTGGCGGCTTTTTCTGAAGATTCATTTTACAATATTCATAATATGTATTTAAATTAAAAAAAAAACAATAGAAAATTGACAATAAAATCAAAGAAACTTACAGTTGCGGAATTTAAAAAAGCACACAAATCTTTAGGCCATATTTTGCAATATTAGAGCACTGTGAATCGATCTCTGTCTGATTGACATAAATGCTGACAATTAAATCATGTAAAATGACACAAAACGAACATAATTTCAAACAAAGCCAAGTTCATAGCGAGACGTTTTGAGTGTATGCTTTTTTAAATTCCGCAGCTGCACAGTTGACTTGAAAAAAATTGACTACACTTAATTTTCTTTGGTTTGATTCGTTCGTGTCAATGTCACTGTTGATGTCATCGTGGCAGCGGTTACCTGAAAGTGACAAAGTTCTAATTCTTTCTAAATAAGAGGAAGTTGGTCAACGCAGACTGTATTCAAACATTATAATTTGCTAAAAGCAAATGTTTAAAGGTAACAGAAATTTTTTCTTAATGCTCTCTTTTAAAATTCTCATTTTTATTGTCAAATGTAACCTGTTTAAAAAAAAAAGATTTCATATTTGAAAGAGATCAATTTATTGTCAAAAAATTGTATGATTCTGAATCTTTGACTTTTTTGATGTACTCGTTTTTTTCTGCAATCAACTGCACATCTTAGTGATACTAGATGACAAAAGAGATATCAGGGTTAACATTGAACAAGTTAATTTTGACGGCTAATATATGTACACTTGTGCCGAAGTAAATCGTTACGAGTCAAGGGACACATCACCCTTAGCGGCAATATGAGTGGGGAAATTTAAACCTGGCATATTGAATATAACTACAGTATTTTGTCATACCAGTGCGGATTGCGATAATCCCCGTTATAAAATAATAAACACGATTCGCATCAATTAGGGCTGTGCGATAATGAAATTTTACTATCGAATAACGATAGTTTTCAATCATCGATAGTTTTCAATCATCGGCAAATATCGATAACTATCGATATGTCGATAAATTTATTCTTTAGGAAAAACTTGCTTTATAAATTACCAAATGGGTTTCATACTGTAGCCATTAAAGTACCAAAATAGAAAAAAATAATTTTATTTTCCTTTAATGATAACATTTATGAGCATCATAACGAAGAACAGCACCAGCGGGTCGAGTACAGTAGACCGCTTGGAAGTGTCAATTGCAATGATAGTCACTGTTTCCGCTGGAGGTCAACAAGGGCGACGTTAGTATGCTGGAGTAACGAATTTAATGCCCACGAGTGTACATAACACATATATTGTAAAATTTATGCATATTTCATTGAATAACCAATTACATCAAAAACTTTTGGAAGAATCTGGGGGTATTCACACATAATTACTTAAATCCTTTTATTATATTTATTTATTTTCAAATTATTACAACTTTGAGTTTCATACATTTAAGTGACGTCGCGCCGTTTAAAAATTAGTGAAAAATTCCTGGAATTTGAAAATGATACAGGGAATAGATAACTTATAAATGCGCTTTGTGGAAATGATATCGCGTACGCACTTTTGATATTTTACATTTTTTACTCGAGTAGTTTTTATCAATGGATAATTGTTTTTCTATTACTGAAGCATGTACGCGGACTAATTTCAATTAGACACTCACTACATTGTTAAAAACACTCTTATCTCTTTTTATGTACGAAGTACATAATATGTAATATCATGAAATGTGTAAAAAAACACGTACAGAAAATATATTTCCCATTAAAATTTCTTTCTTGTTTGGTCTGCTGAACCATGTTTATTTTTCTACACAATTTATTAATTTCAATGAGTTTTTCCCGTCATACAAGTAGGTACAATCACAACCAAAGATAATGTCATTCCGGTAAATGAACTACACCATCTTCACCAATCTAGTTTTCAATCTGTGGATACGTAGCGTTTGCTGACCGACCTTTTTTAAAACCAGGTTTATAATGGCTAGCCCTTTTCTTATTTTAACATGAATTTGACAATTCTAGTTAAATCTCTCGTTTAATTAAACTTTTTGTTAAGTTAAATTAGAATTAATGCCCGCAGTCAAAAGTGTTAGTAGAGTAAATTAAATTGCAGGTTTTCTTTTCACAACAACACAAACCGGAGCAGTTTCTTTTTTCGTTCTGGACAGTAGAGCGTTACTTCACCACGACGACGACACTAACTAATAGATAGGTGGTAGAGTTTGGTCGAACGACACAGAATTACGCGAAACACAACTTAATTAATATTGGCCGTAAATCAACAGTTAGCAATAAAAATAAATAACTGTGATGAATGGCTGGATGAGACGCGGACGTCTGAACGCTAGTTTCTTCGCCGGCGCGGCGATTTTAGAAATGTCAGTTCAATTTCTTGGCAATGAATTGCAGGACTTGTTTTATAGCGTATTTTATTTACTGCATAACGTTAACCTGTTATACGAGATAATTAAACCCCACCGTATTGGGTAAAATAAACATACTCGTTAAAAGTGCATCACTCAGAACTAATAAAGCTCATACGAGTATAACTGGGTAATTCTTACGATTTCATCTCAGAGCCGACATGAGTGCTACAATATACGATATGCCACCGAGAAAATAAAGATAATAATAAATTAGGTGAATAAATATAATAAAATTTACAACACCCAGTATTCAATTCAGCAATTCAAGTAAAAAGTGAGCAAATAAAAATCAGATTAGAGTAGGCGGTGCAAAGAAAATGTATGTCTGTGATTAACTGAATTAATTAATGTAATACATTCATGGACTGTCAAATTTATCGACTTTTTATTTAATCACAGACATACATTTTCTTTGCACCGCCTGCTCTAATCTGATTTTTATTTGCTCACATAATTAAACTTTATTTATTAATTATTAATATATTTGGTA
This sequence comes from Dorcus parallelipipedus, assembly GCA_958336345.1. NCBI lineage: Eukaryota > Metazoa > Arthropoda > Insecta > Coleoptera > Lucanidae > Dorcus > Dorcus parallelipipedus. The sequence continues at coordinate 39,634,193 of OY284477.1, forward strand.
ATTGATTTATTTTCCATAGTTATTTGTCAAATTACTTTAAACTGTCCTCGTGTAATGAAATCATTTGTCACAAATGAAACTAATACTCAAACAATTTGAAAAGTTTCGAAAGTGTAAAGGATAGCTTATTTCTGCAATTTTCCCTCTCAGCTGTCATTCTCCGGTCGAGTTTTTACGTAATTATCAATGTTACATTCATAGACGGTCTTTGAGAAAGACTGGGGAGAACTAAACCCTTCCAGCATAAAAATTACTCCTTCTCGAAACAAGTCACGTTTTTCTTTGAGCCGAAGTTCTAATGTGAACTGTGTTTAAATATTGTGCTCATTTATATTAGATTACATCAGTCTGAATCGTAGACAGAAATATTAAGTTTTTTATAGCATATTTGATTCTGTAAGAAATGTTAGAAAAGGTTTTCTTAAATAAAAGCTAAAAGATGATTTGGATCGGGAACTTTCCCAAGCTACTTTTTGTACCATAATTAATAAAAAAATTTCTCTTATCAACATTTCTTTCACTTTTTACTGTAGAGTCAACTTATGAATTAGAAGTCTGCAAATATTTGTAAGAAGTACAGTAAGTTTTATTGGATTTTTCGCTCTGGCATTTTTGTTCGCTAGTAATCTCTTTCAAAGACTATGAGTTTCCTTTAAACCGAACTTGCCAAATTACATAGTCTAAATGAGAGCAGTTTCTAGAATGAAATTTGATGAAATGACTCTTAATTCCCAATCACATGCAGACATTTTTAACCAATTCGATGCCAACCATCACCTACACTGGGTGACGCAAGTAAAATGTAAAAAGTAAAAAAATTAGCAATTCCTTTTTGCAACAGTTAAAATGCGGATGTGTGGAGGATATAAAGCTTTTTTTGCCTTCTATACAGGAGTAAATTAATTTAGTAAGAAAAATATAATAGTTGTTCAATCTGAGTATTACGTAATATACATTTATTTAAAAAACTATATTCTTAGGAAAATGTGCCTTAATCATTTGAATTCTTATCGAGTTCTACCAAATATATTCAAGAGTGCCAAGCCTTCTTCTACCTATTGATTTCGTTCCCTCTCACCGTCCAGAAACTATTCAAGAAGCACATTACTCAAACTTCATTTTTTCCTCAAATCATAAAAGGCATTCGGAACGTCTTTGAAGAGAAGAAATTCAAAATTTTGAAGAATTTTGACTCACAACTGAGGAACGCTGGATAACTGTTTCGAATAAAGTGATTATGTAAGCTACTTTGTATTGCAGAAGAATTATAGAAGTAAGAGGATTCACATGCACCATCCTTTTAACTAAAAGCGATTGTGTAACATAAGCTGCACTGATGATACGACTGCAATTACGGATGGATAAGGACCAAGAGATTTGCCAAATCTCTTGTTTCTACAAATTAATTAATACAACCCTTTGTCTAGTAATGATACTTGAAAGTATTATAAGCATTTAAAAACCTCTTATGTGTACACCTTATGTGTACGTAATTCTTATGCTACTCTTGTAGGAAATTATTGAAATAGTATTTTTTTTAGTATTCAGTGTTGCCAATGTAGAAAATTCATAGGCAAAATAGTATTTTAAGGGATCGTTAGCATAGAGAGAGGATTTAAAGCTTGAAATGTAAAGTACCTGCAAACGCACTTGGTATATAGTAAACTCTAGTGATACATCAGCATTGGTAGATAAAAGGTTAAGAATAACAAATTGAAAAGGTGAGCCAACATCTTTGACAGAGTGCTTAGGTTTTAAACAATTCATTGCCGACTTTAACCTTCCTTAAAAATGCATTCATTTTAAAAGTTAAGAAATAAAACTAACATTAAAGTAAGACTTGTATGATGTGCATCCTAAGGAGTAAACTCAAAGACGCTACGATCAATGTGAAAAAATTCTCTCACAAAGGGCCAGTTGTACAAAGGAGGTTTAAACTGACGCTCAACTAAACCAAGTTCAAAGTGAACAAAATCGCATCAAATTTTATTTATGAATGCATTAATTGCCATATGACATTAAGATCCTATGCGAATTTGTTTACTTTGAACCTGGTTCGTCAGTTTAAACGCACTTTGGCCCAAAGAATGGGCAAGGTTAAGGATCAACTTTTTTTTTCTGTGAAATGGAATCAAGGACGTCACGGCTCAGTTTTACAATGCCACTTTAAATTTAAGCCAAAGCTTATAAACCCTTAACGACAATTGTTGAAATAACCGTTATTATGGGTTTAAGTTTCAGCTCAAATTTAATTTAAATTGACATTGCAAAACTGGGTCTAAGAAAACAACTTACAATGAAGAAACTTGAAACCTACGTCATGTGGTTGTTCCACAAATCCCTTTAATAATAGCGTTTTCGATTGACCGCTCTAGAGCACTCGCAGAGTATTCTCATGTTATTTTGACCTCATGTAATAATAAGGGATGGATATATTCTGAGAGTGCTCTAGAGCAAGCAATCGAAAACACTATAAGACATATCGATCGTCTTCTGCCTTATTTCTCCCTAAATTATTTCAACGTTTCTGTGTGGATAAAGAAAGCTTTCATCTTGTCTGTTTTCACACATCTTCCTAACTCCTTCCAGAAGGGCAAGGGAACATTTTTAGGCTTGTTGCAAAAACGTTTGGCGTCATCCATCGTTTGTGGACTCGTTTTACAGAGACAAGGTCGGAAAAGGAAAACTATCCCAAATCAAGATCGATGTTTAGCTTCGTGTAGTCGTACTTCTACGCAAAAGATCATCAAATTGCACTTAGGTTGACTTATAGAAAGATCAGACAGTAAGCAACCGATTAAGAGAATCGGGTTTGAGGCCAAGGAGAACTATTCGAACACCTCGCTTCACACGACGACACGGAATAGCTCGCTTGAATTTTGCTCGTGAACACGTCGCTTGGTAGCTTCGAATCTGGAAACTAAAACTGTTCACAGATGCCTCGATGTGATGGGCGGGTACCTGTTTATAGACCCTTAGGTGAACGGTACTCTGCAGCATCTATACAGCAAGTCGATAATTTAGTTCTGGTTCCTTAATGGTTTGGGGTGGCATTAACCTTGAAGAAAAAACAGAACTTGTAGTTATCGAAGTCGTTCAGTACATACATCAACTCAATTCTGCAGGGCCATTCATATCTGCTGCATGTGATACAGGTCCAGATTTTCTGTTGACACAAGATAACGCAAGGCCACATGTTGCACGCATCACTACAGAATTTATACAAGAGGTTCAAATTCAAGCTGTGCATTGGCTCTCGTTAAATCCGGACCTCATGTGTGGGACATGTTAGAAAGAGACGTTCGCAAACGACAAAATGTTTCACAGAATATTTAATAGTTCACTGAGGAATGGAACAATACAACTCAGGAAGAACTTCGAAGACTCGTCCGAAGTATGATGCCACAAAGATGCCAAGAAGGAGAAAAGCACACGTTACCAAGACCTATATTTATTGAATTGATTAACTTTAAAAATTTAGAAACACTTAGGTTCTTTTGTTATCATTACATTTTTGTTTTAGTAAGTAATCAAAACCATGTTTTCTTTTATAAACTTCGTATATAACGTCAGAGTAAGTTGTTCCCCCAATTTTTTTTCAGCAGTGTATTATTAAAACCAACCTGTGTATCACTTTAACATTTTGTAGGATAGTTCTTTTTTTATGTTAAACATTCTCGACTAATAACAATGTCAGAGAACCGAGTTACAATAAACATTCACTCACCCTTTGGTTAGATCTCTCTTTCCCTGCTTTCTTTCTCTCTTTCTCAACCACTGTGGAGCTGAGGGTAAACGTCTTAACATCTGGGCTTCACTTTTCGATTCGATACGAGTATCTACTCAAGACTATAGGACTTATTTACTCACCGGGACCCTCTCCCGGCCCCACCCCCTCCAGCGGTGAATCTAGATGCATAAGTTCCCTGCTGGGATTCACGGAGAAGGTATCCTCGAATGTCCATCTTCGTACTTCGCATGCATAAAGACGAACCCCAGGTGGATATTAGCATACCTTGCCTTCTGAGCGTACGTTCTGCCTCCTACAGTGTTGCTACACCGGCCTAAGCACAGTAAACTCATGACCTTTCTTGGAAAGCACAATGCAATCACCTGGTTAGGTATACAACGAGTAGTGTTTCCGGCATCTACTACTCACGCCTCTGCACAGCGGATATGGTCAAATGCCGTATGCAGGTGAAGTGATCCCCTACTCTCTCCGATTATCGGCGAATAAAGAGCGATCACTCTTCATCACATGTCATTGCAATTAATTGCAACACTCGGTAGTCCGTCTGCATAATTAGCGCAACATTATCAACACGCTTACCCTTCAAAAACCGCCCCGAGACTGCGCTAGCATCTTTCTTTCCTTACAGCGTTTCATCCCTCTGCCTGAGAGGCATAAGATAAAATAAACAAACGTGCTCGTGTTTTACGGATATATTGAAAATGCGTAAACTTTCCTAAATTCTAAACTTGATAAAATTTACAACGACAACATTTTCTAAAATAGTTTTTAAACAATACTGCAGACAGAGGTACTATGCTGCATTGTCGTTTTAGTCAACGAAAGAGATGGAAATAATCTCTTTCCTTGCCTCGTACTGTTCTCTCTTATAGTCACAGATCCTTTAAAAACCCAGAAAGATAGCGTAACCTTGATATTGGGTACAACATACCGCCTAATTCTCTTTCATTATGGATCGGGTATACTTTGTTGTTGAGTATCCTCAAGTATGTAACGAACAAGTTGATGATAGCCAGCCAAAGTAATTAATTTCCAATTTTCTCAACGAATAAGCATTAATATAAAGGAAGAAAAACAACAGTCTTGCTTTAGCGCTAATTTAGAGAAGTACTAGGTTTGGAATGAACGTGTCTGGGTTTTGGAAGAGATCAACGTTTCGGTTCCGATTTTATAAGCATTTTCAAGAGAAGGTGAGGCATCAATCTGCCTACTCCTCAATGTCGACCCTGAGGAATAGGCAAATTGTACTTCCATAAATATCTCTTCCTTTTCGAACATTTGATGCTGATTGTACAACATACCAAAAAGGTTAGATCTGTCATTAAAATAACTTTACTTACATTTGAATGATATTATTTGAAATGAGACACTACATGAACCATTTGAAGAGTTTTCATTTTTGAAAGAGCTTTCGTGACAAGGAGTTCAAGGTATTCTTTTGGACCGTACAAGTAATTTTGGAGAATTGGCATTGGATTTTCCTTATGTGAAATATTTTCTGCTGTTTTCAAAGACGAGTACTGAATCGTTGTTTGTTGTTTTCTGTGAATCAATTTGAAACATGTTATTTGCCGATGCCATTAAAAAGAGTGGAAGAGAGCTGGAAAAAACTGAAAAACTACGAAAGAACCTTGAAATTGGATTCCTAACAACATAATAAATTTAATAAGCGGCATACACGGCATGAAATTGCATAAAATAAACGCATAAATTTGAAATTATAAACAGTTTTAGTTTCTTTGTCCGTCAGAGGAGCACAAACGCACACATCGATATACACGTCGGTCGGGCGGACGCTGGGTTATCTTTTAGGTTGAGGTCGCCTCACGACTCTTTCTTTGACAATCATAGTTGTCGTGTTCGGGGGGTTACAGGGGACCGTCACCGTCGGAGTGGGGATGGACGCCGACGTCACGGGAGGCAAGAGGCATAGAGGGAATCTTCAAGCGGGGAAATATCTCGTTCAGTCGTTCGCAAACCGAACGGTAGGCAGCGTGTGTTGGTGAACGGAAGCGCAAATGTTCCGATAAACAAACGAAGCCTAAACACAAAAAAAAAATACTCACCGAATTGATACTGAAGGTGATGAGTTCCGGTGGCGGGCGTTAGAAAACGAAGCGCGTTCGAAAAGAATTCGATTTCGTGAATAGCGCGTTCGTCTCGAATAAAACAACACGTTATGTAAGTATTGTTTGTTTGTTGAAGAAAAAAAAAGTCAAGTTTGCATATTTTTTAAACATCCGCATAAAAACACTTCTGGCGATAAGGTTGTTTTCCTGCTCCTAATAGACTTTCGTCGTGACAGTACACTCAAAAAAAAAAAAACAACAATGATAAAGCGAAACGTAGCGCGCTGCGAACCTTTTAAACTTTTTAATCTAATCAGTTTAAATTTGTAAGGACCGGCTAATGACGTCAGATTTCCCGACCTATCTTAATATTAGAAGCAGTTAGTTGGTCAGGGCCGCGTACGATATACAGTGTCCACGTGCTCGTTATTTATACATTTGTGCATTTCTCGTGGAAGGTGACTGTTTTCGCATCACGGTAATTGGGGGCCGGATTTTCCTTCCACGTAATGACTGGCTCTCCACGTTTCTTGAGATCCCTGTACCTCTGCCGCTAAAGTCGTCCGACAACTTTAATAACAATGTCTGCCAAACGTAAAGCATCTGCCATCATTCAACATCATAAGGTGAGTGCACCCAGTTTTCCTGCGCTTCCAAAACTCTTTTGTACTAACTTAAACTGCCATTATATGTGTGTACCATCGCGTTAATGACAAACGAAAACACAAAGCATTAATCATATTAATTAAATCATTGATTTATTACAAGTCGACACGCAATGAAAACAAACCAAGTTTTTAACCGCCAAGGATTAACAATCAGACTGATTCATCATGAGCCCCTGACGGTTTATAGAAATTAATTCAAGTGTCGTTATTTATGATAAACTTAATAAAACGTCTTCAAAAGCGAGATAGTGCGCGCTCAATTTCTCTTCTTACTCAGACCCTGAGTGATGTTGTTTGTTGTGAACTTTTTAATCATAAAAGTAGCGATGTTTTACGCCATAATGTGAGTTAAACGCCGATGCGTAAACAAAGAATTTCTCTTAATTCTAGAACTGATGTGTTCGTTTTTATTTTGGATCTAATTTCGTCGACAAAACTGGACTTTTTCCTGCTAGAAATTGCTATTTGTCACACCCCGATGCGCCAGGAGGAGGAAGAAAAAGGATAATGATCCGTTTCTTGCATTCGGTCGAGAGAATTAAAGCGAGGAAACAACAACTGCACAAATTCGATTTACGGTTTTTGTGTCGCCTTTATTTGTAGCGTAAATCAAATTTGATTTATCGCAATTGCGAACCCACCATGCAATCCGGAATATTATTAAAAAAAATGAGAGGGTGAGGATGCTTTTTTATTTACAATCAAGTTGATCTATTTGCTATTTTCCTCAATTACCTCTGTTACAAATAAAAAAACAACTAAATTTTATTGTCACCTGAAAAAGCCTTTCCCTTAATCACTCCATTAATATGGAAATTGGCAGACACATTTTAAACGATATTTGTGAGAAGGGGAAAAACACAGACAGGCGTGACAAAAATAGGAGAAACTTATGCATGGATAATTAACAAGATAATAGTTGTCTATTGCCTTACACTGTCTAAATCAAGTGAATTTGGATTATATATAACAAAAGAAGTGTATCCTAAAGCGTATTGTAAAAGGTACAAAATTCTATCCAAACTGTTGGAGCGGTTTACGATTTTTGCTTATGTTATTTTTTAGCACTTATTTACTTACTTGGATACTTCATAACTAAGACGGTATGTAGGAGAAACAGAAGGTCCAATTCAATTTTGACAATTTCGTGTTTTGGTCCAACATGGCCACTGCTTGATTAGCCCAATTAAGAACGAGACGTAAAGATGCCAGGAATTAAACATTCCATTTATTGAAAAATCTATAGAGAAATGCTCCTAACTTTAGGCAAACTGAACGAACGAAGTATTAAGAGCCAATGTGAAAAAACCCCAAAGAAAGATATTTAAGAAAATAGTCTCTTCATTCAAGCGATTAAGCGATTTGAGGACTTCTGGCGAAATTTAAAACAAGGTATACATGTATTGTGGAAGATGGAAAATTTTTAAAAAAGACTAATTTGGTAAGTTTACAGTTCCATTAGATTTCTTAAATTATTTACATAGAGTGTCATTTTAAAGTGAACAGTAAAGTGGAAGTAAAGTAATAATGAAAAGACTTTAATTAGATCCGAAAGCTCAGGTCTGAAGTAAAAGCTTTATTATGAATTTAAAAGTCGATTATCATCCTTTAAAACTAACGTGGTCATGATGAAGAAATCATGATAGGTCTGCCAAAAAAATTGATTAAACTTTATACAGGTTGTATCAGGCAGTTTAGGTTATAATAATGAGTGTGATATAGAGAACATACATTTGTCTTCTTTTATACATGCACGTGATATTCGATGTGCGACCTCCTGATGGAGATGGGGAAATTTTCTTGCTTTATTTATCTTTATTATATTCCATAACCAAAAGGAACCAACACAAGGAGCATCATTTGCATGTGAAAGCAAGACACTCACAGACGAGCACAGAAACCAAATTCAGAACCTGGAAATGATATACATACTTACAAACGATTTTAGGAATAAAAAGGCGAGTGAATCAAGAACAGGACACTGAAGGAAGGATTAATAAATATCTAGTCGATATTTGAAAGAATAAAAAAACTAGCTGAGATTATTTGAACACATGAGGAGGATGGAAAGCCACATAAGAAGAAATTAATTAATAAATAATTGGAACTGTTAATAACTTCCCTAAATTATGCAAACTACAACGAAATATTTCAAAGTACACGAGAAAAGCCTCATTCATTTAATGAATTCAGCAAATACATGCGAAATTTCTAAACAAAAGCAAATTTTTGAAAGTCTACAGTTGCATCCAACTAATTCGATCCCCATGGAGGCTTTTTTATTACCACGCAGAGGCATAAGATTTTCCTCATAATGTCTCAGTAGTAACGTACAAAGCAACAAATAAACATTTTTGCATAAAAATATTTCTTAAATTCACTTTTAATTAGATTTATTTGCTCGCCGTCGTATCTCTCCACAAGAAGGAGACGTTTTGCAACTTGCGAATGATAAAGCAAGTAGGTTATATCAACACGAATTGTTAATTCGCACTCGACTCCGGCACTATCGCAGCAGCATTGAAAAGATAAATATATTTTTGTTAACCGCAATTAAACGATTAGATCTGCGAATGAATAAAGGAGGCCGTGACGAAACAGTAAATAAAAAAAAATATTTGTCGAGATTACCTATCAACTCGAACTAAAATCTATCCATTTAGATCCAGAAGTAGAATTTAATACCAAGTCGATTTCGCCGAAATACATCATGATAAGTAAGAAAAAATGATGGAAGACAAGAGCCACTTTATTTATATTGATATTAAACTGATAAAAATATTTTTTCCTAGATTGTAAAAGAACCTAGTAATTATGATTACTAAATGAATAAAAACTCTCCTAGAAGCCAAAAATTATTCAAAGAGTTACAGTACATGTTACTCAATTTAATTTATAATTAGATATCATCAATTTGTATTTGTAAGGCTATTTACACACCCACTTAATATTAATTGTCTTGCTAATTCTCAAAGTAGTATAAAATCTAGTCGTCAATCTCTTGTCGAAATAAATCAGGAAAGAGTTGCTTAAAATTCGTCTTACACATTCACGCACTCTCCTGCCTTAGAATTTGAAGAAAGTGCCATAAGCATGTCTGTGAATTGGCCTTTCATTCAAATATAAATACATATGTAATGCATAATGTAATGCGTAATAAATACATGTGTAATAAAAAATAATCCAATTAATTATAATAATTCAAACGGAAATATACAAAATAAAACTCTTGGAATTATTTTTGAGTTAATTGAGGCTAAAGTGGCTAAACTAGTGCTGCAGTATTTCCCGCTGAGAATGAATTTCAGAAGCAACAAGAAATTTGTTTTTGTTGCAATATGTTGTTTGCTGTACATTAAATACAAGAGGATCTAAGATCTTAAAAGAAAATATGTGCCAGTGTCCGAGATTGGATAAAGGAAAAGTATGTTTAATTTATTTCCATAACACCGGTACTTCATAATTAAAAAAGGAAAAAAGAAAGACAACGAAAAAATATCATGTTGATAAAGTTGAATTCTGAGGCAACGTTACATAAAGGTGATAGCTTCAACTCTTGGCAGATTTAAACCTCCACTTACACCTGCATTGAAAATTACTAATTCGTAAACCAAATGTAAGAGAGAATTTTCTTTAAAAAAAAAAACCACAGATAAATCCTCTATAAATTATATGTAGATATTAATATTATCAACAGTCTAGGTCGGCCATTTTTTAACTTTTGCAATAAAAATTGACTTACAACAAATTTTTAAATATTAATATTATCGCACGTTTGAAGCATTTTTGATTTGCTAACTACAGAATCTGTTTTCTCTTTATATAGAAATAACAAATATTCAAGAATAACCCAGTATCAATAAAAGTGAAATTTAGTTGGATGCGACTGTACATACACGATGGTATATTACTGATTATTAGATTCCTATAAAAACCTTTCCCTCCCTTCTCTTATCCATCGCAGCAAACATGTCTCACTCATTGGAGCGATGATTCCTCTTACGCTGAATTTTGAATATTTGCACAACGAACAAGTTCCCCAATTGTAAATTGCAAGACAAGCGAGAACGGAAACAAGGCATAAGAAGTTCTTTACCAAAAGAGCAGTTTTTGTGAATTGGAAAATATAGAAGAAAAAGAGGAAAAAACAGAGAAAAGTAAATGAATGTGTTATTTGCAGAAACAAAGAATGACTCAAAAGAATGACTGAAATCGACGAGAAATAGAATTAAATATGAATTACAATTGAGATGAAAGTCAAAATATTTGATGAAGAATATTAAATAGTTGGACATGAAAATAGTAATAGTTATTAGTTTTTAATGAAATAAGAGAGTTTAACGAAACAACTTTTCACTGCAACTTAATGTGTTAACTATACATTTACACAGAGAAAAATATGTGGTGAAAATTAACACAATTGTTGCTGAAATGAAGCTAGTAACAAATTGTATGAGATATTGACACGGTTGTAGTAAAATTACAAACAAGAATATTATCAAGTGAAACAATTGTGTCAATATTTCATACAATTTATTACTGGCTCCATTTCAGGGACAATTGTGTTAATTTTCGCTACATATTTTTGGTGTGGCCTAATCCCTTTTAAGTGCGGCGGGTCAGAAATTGTACCTGATAAGAGGGCAGCCGGATTGCGGCCATCAGTTCTTAGAATAACAATCAAAATTATTCTTGTGCAATTAAATCTATCTTGCTATCTAGCAATTTGGTAATTGTTCTGATTTTATTTGTCTGTACCCAATAAAATTCTAGAAGAGTAAATTTGAAAACTTTGGTTGGTTCGATCCTTCCTTTTGATTTACAAAATAATTTTCCTTAAGGAAATGTGCTTTAATACAATTTGTTTTACTACATAACAAAGTACGTACTTTATTTACATGTCTGGTGACAGGAAATAAAAATAAAAATAATTTGATCTATTGGTATCCGTTAAGACAGCAGGTTGACCAGGGCCGCAATCCGGCTACTCCGAGAACGGTCACTATTTTGAACCCTAATAAAGAGATTGGGTATCGCCGCAGTCCAATAGTGCCCCATATTTTCCTCTGTGTACACACAGGTACCCAGTCTCTTTGATAAAATTGATTATTTGAAACAACATTAAATTCCACTACAACAAGTGCCATAGTATTAATAATTCCAAATGATTAAAAGATAATTCTCAGTAATCACTTTCTCTGATAAAGTAATAATCTTTAGCATTTATTTTTAACAAATTTATCCTATTGCTTTGTGTCACAAATTTTTAATTCGATAAGTAGGTATTCAAGAAAATTTTGAATAGAAAGTAAAACGAATCTAATTCTCCTTGATGCTTTTTCAACATCAATATTGATAACAACAAGAGCTGCATTCGATTCGCAGTCGAAATCAATTCGTTTTTATCAGTAGATCACTTAGGCTCAGTTTTACAATCCCAGCTTAAATTTAAGCCAAAGCTAAAACCCTTAACAACAATTATTGTTGAAATAACAACAATTATTGTTGAAATAATTGTTGTTAGGGGTTTAAACTTCAGCTCAAATTTAAACATTGGGGTTTACTGTAGAAATAAATCCTTAAAAATTCCAATCCTTGCCCAAATCTGGCAATGTAAAACTGGACCTTAGAGCGAATTCAACTCTGAACTTGGTTCAATTACTATGGCAACATTATTGTCTTTACAATTATTGCCATGGGAAGCAAACGAAGTAGTATTTTAGATCAGTTTAATCGCGTTTCGTTTATGGTAGATCCTTGCAGGAATCGAACGCGTAAATTCTTTTTGAATCGATTTAAATCGATCCAAATCGACGAATCGAACGCTGCTATTGTTGATTGTAGAATAATTTAGAATGGCAACCAAAATTAGACGAGAAACATGAAGCAATGTTGTGACACTTTCGATCTTATAATCAAGATTAATTTCCAGCGAACCACTTAATTAGACAACAATTACATAATTCAAACTTGTTTTTTGTTATTAATTAAGTCGACTTTTAATCCTTGCGCTTATAATTACGTAGAAAACAAAATTAATTTCCTAATTTCTAATTTTAAATGCAAATTTGGCAATTTGGTACACTTTAAGGTTCTAAAAACTACTGCACACCACATTTGTCTGTAAAGAGACAGTTGTATTACAGTGCACTTCATCATCAGAGTTAAAGATGTTCAGTGCTGCCAGTATTGATGCCACTATTACTATTACTGATGGGTGTCCAAAACACAAACGTTTCAGTTAAATTCGGCAGCATTAGTAGCAATTTTGCTTAGAAATTGGCGAAAGAATTCGAATAAATCGAAGAGTTCCTGCCGCAATAATAGATTGGAAGAATTCATTCGATAGTTGTCAAAAAACGGTTAGTCTGACCCAATGTCCGCAGTATAAAGTTAGGAAAGATATTTTCGTGTTTTTTTTTTGTTGTTTCCATCACGTCCGCGAATTTTCCGTTTGCCCAGTTCGTTAACGCTGCCCGCCATATTTAGTATCGCTAATTGCACGAGCCCGCGCCAGTTCTATTTCGCAACAAACTTTTTTTCTTCCTAATTATTTCATCTAATATTATTTGAGACGGACACGTGTTCGTCGTTTTTGTCAGCGTATCTGGGCAGGCAGTATTTGCAAAGCACGACCAAGGACAACTGGACCAGATAGAGCGAGCGCAAGTAGTCGGCTCATTTGCATAAAATTGCAGAGAGCCTCATGATTTGTTTAATTGCTGTTCGCACGCTGATAAAATACCTCCTTTAATGCTGATAAATTTAGAAAGGCGTGCAGTAATCCTCCGAGGCAATCATCTTCGAGTCGGTGATAACTCGACTGAAAAAGTATTACCTCCTGAAGACATTTCACGATCATCGCGCCGATTAAGTTTTAATTTAGATTTTATAATGCGCGGAAAAATCGCGAACGTTTAATTAAAATTCGTACCGTCTTGTTAAGAGATTACTGGATTCGCATCGTCGAGCAACACGACTCGTTTTGGTTTATTTAGCGTTGAATTTTATCGATGAAGTTTGCATTCTTCTTGGGAATAAAGTGCACCATAATTTGTGAAAACTTTTTCCTAAAAAAGACACGTTACAGTGCATGTATCGTCGCAACGAAGTTGCCTCCTAAGTATAATAATTATTGAATTTAAAAGTCCAAGAGTTACAAATAGGTCAAGATTCTTTAAGATTTAATAAATTCCAGACGACATGAGACTCGTTGTGATTCATTTTTATAAAAGCAAACCGGCACATACCCAACGCAAATCCTTGAAGGCGCGCGGAAGCTTTGCTACATACATTTTTAGTGTATTCTAATTTGTGCTCGTTTGAGAGAATACAAGCAAATTGTTTACTCGGCCCTTGAAGGCATAACAAGTTCGATTTAGACTGACGCTTTTCCTGAAAAATCTGTGAGTGTAGCTTTTCACAGTGTACACACATGCCGCCGTTATTATTGAGTTCGGAACGGGCCAAGTAATAACAACATACAAGCGGTATCCCGACTTTATGGGGGCCACTATCTGGGCAATTAATAATAATTGGAGGCAATTGCCTCCGCATAAGAACCCGCATAGGAAACCTGTTAATATCAGCGTTGTCGAATCTACTAAATATGGCTTCTTATCGAACTTTTTTTTTACACATTCGTACTAGCAGTTGCACCGTTTTAAAAACTGAGCAAAAATGAATTCTGTTTAAAACGAAGGAGAGTAATAGAAAACGTCCGCAGTTAAGCGTAAAAGAAAATGCAGGAATTGACGGAAACCGTAGAACGCTGAAATTTACATAAACATACCGAACACAAGTAATGCGGCCGCGTAGTGCCTGAAGGGTGAGTGCTGAAACGATGACGAATAATTGCAATTGCCTGAGAAATGAATGCTGCGCGCTTGCATTTGTCTTTAGGCGCGGTTTTTCTTACGATTTTTTTTTTCTGCATTGTTGCTTAACACTCGTTGGAACAACTGTTAAAAAGTAATCTGCATGAAAATCGACTTAACCAAAAAAAAAAAAAAAAAGAATTCTATTTTAATTCTGTTATAATTTAAATCCAGAAAATACAGACTTCTTAATTTTTAAATTACATACAAGAAAATGAAATCTATGTAAATCGAGTTTGTTATTTGCAATCTCTATCTTAAGAAGAGAATTTAACCGTTTTGGACAATTGCCGAAAATAAGCGATCCTCTGCTGCCAACTTCGTAACATCAATTCAAGACATTTGACCTGGCAATTGCGAGATCATGGTTAAGCTAATATGGCAACGTAAGTTTGCAAATCAAGTTTAAGTTCTGCTCGGTTCGTAACGAGCGCGAGAGACATTTTAAGTGCGGTATCCTTGTGCCATTTCCTCGTTTTTTTTTCAAAGCCTCATGTTCTTGGTTACGTAAAGGAGAATTGGTAAACCTCAAATTACATAAGCCGGCGCGCAAAAACCGCGTCACAAACTATTGATCAAGTGATCGAAAATGCGTTTTTCTCGTAACCTTGAGCGTATCCGAACGGTTCCTTTTTGTGCGCCATGCCGGAGTAATTGTTCCAGTGTTATTGTCAATTACGCGCTAGAAAAGAACAGAAGAAGTTTAATGGCGAGTTAATTTGATATTTTTCCTTGAGTAGGTAATTCCCACGGGCGGACAACTAACTTTGACGGCATTAAAATGAACTGCACCGTCACAAAGTTGCTGCTGTTTCTTAACAGTCTCCGAGCAACCACTCGTGGGGCGCGAGGCAGAGGATGGATGAATCCCTTCGGGCAAGAGAGGGTTGAAAGCATGAGTGTAGTGCATCAGACCGCAATGCCTATCAGTCATCCAAGTGCTTAAAAGTAGAGGGTGCGACTTATCCATATATTAAAGCTTGTAAAACAAAATAACGATATTCACTAGAAAAAAAGAACCGATTCTATAACTGTCTGGATGAATGAAATATCACCCAAATCTTGAAAACTGATCCCAATTAATGATTTGCTTCGTCTCATTATCTCATACGGGTATTCAATTTACTTCCACGTAAATACATTAACACTTTATAAAAGCTTTCAGTTTTAATGTTAAGGAAAACGTCTTCTCAAAATATTACTGCCACTCATAATGGGCATTTCAATTGATATTAATTAATTGAAACTATGGACAGTGAAATATTTCCAGACATCTTTCGCTTCTTAATTTTTAAATTCAGATTAGGTTTCTATGACGTAACGTCATGTTTTGAAATTTAGATTTAGTTTAAATATCTCGAAGGTTTCTTGTGTTATCTAATTAAGATCGAAAGGAAAACTTTCGAATGAGGAAAAATTTCATGCGACTTCACTTAATAGGTAAATTTTAATTGATGATCAGAGGTTGGTGTCGATAAATCAAAATTTAATAACGAAATTAGCTGTTAACTGTTATTATTTTTTGTTAGAATCGTTTCGTACACATTGAAGAAAATTCCCCTCAAATGACGGTTAGTGTTTACAACGCCATCTTGTGATCGAATAAGAAATTTGTCGTTACGCCAAATCAAAGCCAGTAGATTGATAAAGCAACACCAATGACGTCACAAGATCATTATCATATTATAAATTTAGGGCCAGTTTACAGAAAATTTAATTGCAATCAAATTTTAATGACGTTGTTAATTTGACAGTTTGCAATGTAATTCTTATGGCAACTTAATCATGATTAGTTTAATTCGAAATTAAATATTTGATTTGCTTTCTGTAAACCCACCCTAGGTTTTCAAATATTTTCTAATCAAAATATAAAAAATAAAAAACACCATTGTACCCTTCCCATCTTTACTGTCATTCACAAAATGCTTAGAACAAGAAACACGTGCGCCCTCTAAAGGATAAAAATTCGTTGGTGGAGCCTTCGTCGCTTCATGTCGGTAGGTACTTTATCATATCTATTGGCTCCTTGTGCCAGATATCTTGGGAGCGCCATCTTTTAGTCACTGAACTCTTTTAGACACTGGTCAGAGGTTAGTGTTAATGATTCTGTAAGGAATCAGCATTTCGTAAATCATTAAGCTCAATACGTAAGTTAAATTTAATTAAATGTCGTGGGAAAATTCACCCACCTAAAAAAAATTAAGTAAAAAAACGACTTGCTTTCTTGAGACGGGGCTGAGTTTTAAAATAAAACTGCATTTGGAGAATTTCAGCTGCAATTTGCATTACCAAATAGTCGCCGAGAAGACTCATCAAAAAGCCGGCAGAAGGAAGAGCGAACGACTAGGAAAACACGATCACTCATAGGACAAGTAGCTCATACGCAGTTTTTCGCAATCGGAATTTCCGTTCTAACAACAATATAAAAGGCGACTGGGTTTTACGTTAGAGATCACATAGCCCAGTAGTCGTGTGGTCGTATACATCTCCCACTGGGAGACTTCCACAGTCCGAAGGCGAAATTAATATACCAGAATGTCTAAGTGTGTGAACAAACTCCGAAAAATCCGTCCGCTTCTCTGTATCTAATACCATGGTTTGGGTGAGAAATACAGGAGAACCAATAACAATTCAATTTTGAGATTTTTGGGAAACAGGCGTTTTAGAAACCATTATTTATTTAAAAAAATCGATAAATGTATGTAATAAGAAGGTTTGTGAAATTTTTGAAAAAAGGATCATTTTAAGAATTATCAGTTCTTAAATTGCGAAGTAATGCAAAAGTGTTAAATTGTTTAATTGAAAGTAAAATGTGTATCATTTATCAGTTTTTTTTCTTTTTGGTAAATCATTCAATAATTTAGTACTTTAAACGTTTCTGGTTTCGATTTGCTCCAGTCCTAGTCCTGGCAAATTTTCAAGTTTCATAGGATTTGTGTTTCATTTCCTGTTTTTCTTCTCCTCTATCCTAATGTAGCCCAACTCGAATAGTGCCTCTACACGTTCTAAATAATTATCATCCTAGCTCATGATCTAGCTCAGAGGCAAAGTGCCCGAAAAGAGCCACTCCCCAATGGCTTCTACGTCCAGACACACAGGCATCGGCATACAGCAAACAACACACGTATCAACGACACGAAAAAGAGTACCGAATCATTTAAAATTAAGGAAATTAATTAATGAAAAAACGAATATTTTTTAAACAGGCAGGCATGGGAGTGAGAGTTTTAAATAAACTCTGATCCTGGAAGTGTCAATCTGCTTTCAAATTAATCAGAATAATTAAGGTGGATTGCCTTTCAAGAGCGATCGACACCTCTAATTGGCTAATTGGAGCCTGATGCAGAGGAAAAGTAGAAAATACAGAACTTTTAAAACGTCAACTACTGGAATTTAATTGCATTCGAAATTTATTATGCATATATAAGCAACAAACGAAAATATGCGTGAACTTTGAGAACCCAGTTAGTTCTATTAATACACGTGATATAAAGCTCGTAAATCAAAAGAAACCTTTAATAACACTGCTAGTACATAGTGGTTTGTTGCGTCAGTAATTAGTTCGTAGTGGACTGAGCGTATTTATGCAACAGGGTCAGCAAGAACTCAAGTTGATTTCTGGTACAGTTTTGTTTGTTTTTTTTAATGTTCGTAATTATTTACATAGGAATTTATGAATTATTTAAGCCACGAGGCTTGTCTTTTCCTTTAAAATAAAACTGTGGTAGAACTTGAATAGAATTCAGAAGAATACTAGAATGTCCTTCAGGAATGTTTGTGGAAATTTTCATTTCATCGATTTTTTTCTGAACACCATATTTACGGAAGTTTATGGTTGCTGTTTATTTTGACGTATCAGATCACAGCTCTAATGACTTTAATCATTAGGGTGAACGTTATGCACCAACAACGCCTGGTTTGCTCGCATGATCCGTTCGGCCACATGAAATTCTTTCTGTTGCTTGAGGTTTTTTATTTGTGCAAAAATATTGGAAATGATTTATTATCATTATACTGTTGAGTAATTCCTGGTGATAGTGTCCGTTGTTATTATTCGGAGGGCGATAACCAATCCTTATCGGTCATGCAAAGTCTAGAGCTAGAGAGCATAGCTTTGGTGTGTCAATCGCAACTTGAGCTTTAAAAGCAGATGTTAATGTTTTTTGTCGTACCAACTGATTTGGTTAGAGTTACACGTATTTCCTGCTTTAAATCTCAGGAATTTCTGATAGTGCACGTGACAAACATTTTTCGCTATCACTTCCTTCCACGTTTGTGAAAGTGTGCGGTAACAAACTCGTCCTTGCACGCGCCATTTTTCTCAACTCCATCGAACGCATTTTTTGTTAGTTCAATTAATCCCGAGTTTTCCTGAAACGAACGTGATTATTTCGCACGTGAGGATATTAGCATGATCTGTCGAATTTCTTTCGCACGAAAAGCCGCTGTCGAAGCGTAATTATTACACGGAGGCACCTGTTGAACGTTATCTGATGCGGATCACCTGTCCTTATTTACATAAGTTGGCCTTTTTGCTTTTCGTTGTCGTCGGTGTAATTAATATCACTTAATGGTTGCGGTACTCCTTACTACCGTCGTTCTATTAACATTCTAATCGCAATTATAGAAAAGAAATGCGCATGCAATTACCGCACTTAATCGACTTCGTTTTGTATCATAGATACAATCAGCGTTTGTAATAATAGCCTGCAAAACGCGAACTTGTGGATTTTTATAACTCTTTTTATTGAAGAACTAAGTAATTTTTAATAATAATTTGTATTTCTTAAGCAAAAAATCGTCAGGGAAAAAAGCTACTCAAAATTGAGGGCAACACCTTCATCTATTGAATTCTATCGACCTTTGACTTCGTGAATCCTTATTGCTGGCCAAATAATTTAAAAGCTTGCAGGACTAAATTGATTAGCGCAAGATGTTCGTAATAGTCGATGTTATAAGACGATAACATTGTCGCTTCCTTATTTGGCCGAAAAGGCGATTACGATCTTCATCCACGTACAAGACATAAACCGTCTGTCTGGCCCTGGCACTTCCTTTCGCAACGAGTGCGGAATATCTTATCCTCGGTCCATCATATGCGTTAATTTATAACAAAAGCTATTTTCAGGAGTGCATGCAGGTCACGAAGTAATTAATTTTAAGTGTGTTAACTGTGCTGGCTGCTTATAATCCGAAGCGATGATAAGTAGATTTAATCTAAAGGCACTTTTTATAAGCTGCGTGAAACGTGAAATATCGCAAATTCATTAATCCCGTTACAGATAAAATTTTCATGAATTTTAAAGTGAAGAAAAAATTAATAAAACTATTGTTTCGTCTTAGACCGATGTAGCAGTTATATCTGAAAATAAAAACATTTCTTTTAGGATTTTTTTATAAAATTTTAATTGTCATAAAAATTATATTAAGGACAAGGATAATTAAAGCAAAGTGTTTTTTGAAAAGTCATTTGAATAAATAAGTGAAAATTACTTTTTTTCAATTTTAGTGTCCATTAACTTTTTAGCCCGTTCGCGTTTTTTCTTTTAAAAATTAAATTCTTTTTTATTTGTATTTACGAGCAAATTTTCTTTCCGAGTAAAAAAAAAAACGACGAAAAGTTAATTATTTATTGTGTCCTAAGCTCCTCTAGCATCGATGGGGCGTGCCAATTTATTTTCGTCCTTTTCCTTTAGATACTATCGAACAAGTTCCGACAAAATAATTTGGGCGTACGTGTCTGAAAGTAGGTCGTGTGGGATGCAAGAAGAAGGGTGAATAAATTTAAGCGGGAACGATAAAAATATTCGACATGCGTGTTAAAACAGTCTAATTACATGCCAAACCAGCGAGATAAATAAAAGCGATCGAAATGAAAGCCTGAAAACGGTCACCAGAAAGATACCTGCCCTAAATTACAAGGCAAACATCAAAGGTGTACTCGGCCCCTGTTTAATCGAAATTAACATAAAGTGCGCAACTCTCTTGGCGCTCTTTTTTTCAGCCGCTTCAGAACGAATTTAGAACGCTGCATTTATTCATCATAACTTAAGCAAACTTAATAAGCGCAACTCGTTTAAGTTTAAGCAATTCGTTTTGCGACTACCTGCTTTTAATTAACCCCAACGAAATATTTTCTTTGTATTATTGCCGTGTTGCTTCCTTCTTCTTTTATTAATTGCGATTGTATTGTGTTGTGTAAGCCTCGTAGCATATTTAACAAATGCATGGTCAATGTTAATAATTGATTAAATAATTGCTTTTAATGCGAACGAAATTGGTAGGTACGAGGAAAACTGACAGATGTGCGCAAGTAATAAATTTAATATTTTAAGTGTCTAATCCAAAACGGTCGCAATAAAATAATTGCGCAAGTATTGAGTTCTCTGTTCTGTTTAAATTCGCTTTGCATTTGCCTAATATTTATTCTACTACTAACTATAAAGCTCGATGAAATAGAATTAGTTATGGCGTGCGCGTGTGGGTTGTGGAATGTTTAAATAAATAATGAGATAGAACGAGCCGAAATATTGTGAGTGATACAGTTGATCGATAGGCAGGAAATTTGGTGCGGGCTGAAATTAAAATTTCTCATGCATTAAATTGATGGTGATGATGATGATGACAATGCCGACCTCGGTGACGCTTGAAAAATAAATGCGCTGCACAAAAAGTTATGCAATGTAAGTGAAGTGCTCTCTCAAAATTTTCTATTTTCTTTACAGGATAAAGTCTCGACGTGCAAATATAAAATATTCATTTCTCTTTCGAGCTTTCTTTCAAACACCTCAGAGTAAATATAAAAACACTTAAAATTTGAAAACATTTTGATTTAATTGTTCCAAAATCGCTAAAAATTAATTTTTGGAAGAAACGACATTATTATTTTTCCCCATTACTATCTGCCTTGAATTTCATTATCAGTTTTTAAATATTTCTTACTTTTCAGTCTTTCTTGATACGTTTCACTTTAAAAGCTAAATATTTTAACAAATAATGACGAAAAATTGGTAGAAGAAGAATGAACGTACGCTGCTAGCAACTTTCGCTTCTTATGGTTTCTTTAATTTGAATTTTTTAATATTTTAAACGAAACGAAATGGAACAAGTTCACAAGAAAATATTTAAACAAGAAAAGAAAACCTGTGAGACCTCGAGGATTCTAAAAATTTTTCGCCTTTACCTTCCGATATTTCCTTAATTTATTTTTCATGTTTTTTACGCTTTTCTAAATAGTCCTTGCATTCCTTGACTCAATTTAGATATGCTCGTTTAGTCGCGACCTTACTTTATTTCACAGTGAGAAAGAGAGGACTCCTAACTAACCAGGTCTCTTTCCCCCTTAGGATTGCGACTATAATAGATATTAATGTTCAGTTGGTAAAATAGAGTAGCAAATTTGTAATATAATTTCATCCTTCATTCTTTAATTGACATTACGTTATTCACTGACAGCTTTCTTAAGATCGAATGCTGCTAACGTAGAGCGAAACGTGGAGACAGAGTGATCTGGGGAATTATAAATTTGTAACGCACAAGAAATTACCTTGCGTATTACATAATTTTTATTTGTTCTGCAGAAAACAAAACTTGAGAAAATCACCAAGTTAAATACTTGTCAAAAAGAGAATGGTGAAATTTGTTCGAAATAATTTTTAGTATAATTCTCTTTTTTAAAATTCTCTCTCGTCGTTTACTAACGCTGCTTCCTCTCGCATTTTCTCTTACTTCAAATATTTGTTCGGAAATCTAAAATTAAGATCGCACGTCGAAAATGCGTGTCGCCCGAGTACGTGTTGAATAAGTAATACGGAACAAATCGAACAGTCTCTTTTGTAATAAGTCACTCTAATGATTTCAGCGAGTTTCGTCACGATCATCGCGAAATGTATTAAAAAAGTCACCTTGATTGTGATGATCAGTTCGGCCTGGTATGCGAATCTATCACCGCACGACACATTCAAATTAATGCTCTTTTGTATCGCGCTGAATATCATATTGGGGCTTGGGCTGAATTTATTAATAACAATGCACGGGGAAGATAGCATCGTTGTCGCCGAGCTCGAACGCATACATGTATGGGCGTTACTATCATCCACTGTCGTAATTAGTTATTTCGGTTTAATCGATCGTCGCTGCCATAGGCAGCGAGTGACATTATAGTGTTGGGCGATATAGTTTAGGGGGTTGTGGGTGAACTACCACCAAATGGGAGGCCAGTTCATGCTATTTATTGATCGGGGAGGCATGAGGCAGGTGCACGCACAACGGGGTCGTCCCCCGTTGGCCCGGGGGGGTTCGTACCCCTCCGACTCCACCGCATTAACGTATGTAGAACGTACATGCACTACATGACACACGGTACTACAAGGACCACTATATTACACCGTTCCATTGATTAGCAGAATTAATTAATAAGTTTTATGTTCTGTTGGCATGCACGGAGCGTACGCCACTCTTATTTTTTTTTACAAACAACGCTAATTGATTAAAGCGAATTCAGTTGAAACAATCTTTCTCAATGACTTCGCCTTTTATTAAAAAAACATTTATATTTTTGGCGTGTCTCGACTAAATTGCATGTTTTTCGAACATCACGTCGAAAATTAATTAGAGGGGGGAGGGCTCCAAAGTGTTCGAATGTGGGTCATAAATTCTCATAAAAAAAAGTAATGAAAAGGAAACGGTGTAAATATCCCCCAAAATATTTTGGCAAGAAGGAGAAGTTTTAACTAAAAGAAAGAAAAGAAAAAAACGATGGTCACTCACGAGTGACGTCAATATGGCAAGTTATTCGAAAAAGAGAAATTGTTGAAGTCGTCCAAATGACAGACATAATTTAGAAGCATTAAGGAAGTGAAGAAAAAATTTTTGTTATTTGTACTGATTCTAAATTGATCAACGACTAAAGTGAAGATCACGGGTTTTAGGACTATTAAAAATACTAGTAGATCATTCAACTGACAGTTATCTTCTCCATAGAACCGCGGACTATATTATTCTCCTGCCGACGTTTCATTCCTACATCGGTAGATAATCTCTACAATCTCTATAAAGTGGTAGCAGCGACAACAGAAGGAAGACCAATGCCCTGGAGTTCTTCTGTAATGAAGAAGGCTACTGCCATTTCATACAGACCCTCTGGAAGTAACATCACCAAGAAGAACAGCAGCAACAATAGAAAAAAGATACATCTTATGTAAAACAGAGTAAAAGGAAATATTTTCTCCATGTCTTCCGGAACCTCGTACTATACTGTTCTTCTGCCGACGTTTCGTTCTTTCACTGGCGTGAAAGTACCTATAGTCTCTATAAAATGGTAGCAGTGACAAGAGCAGAAAGATCAGCAGCCCTGAAGTTGTTCTCTAACCAAGAAGGCTACTGCCATTTCGTAGAGACCCTCTGGAAGTGGCAGCAGCAAGAAGAATTATTTTGTATTAAAGAATGAAACGCCTTATGCATAACAGGGTAAAAGCCCGTATCTTCTCCTTGGCTTCTGGTAGAACCGTGTACTATATTGTTCTCCTGCCGACGTTTCGTTCTTACATTGGTAGAAATTCTTTATACCTACATGTATTTTTACAGTATTTTTACCATGACTATTGCTGGCCACAAATAACCAATGATTATTCAGGTAAATTTACCATGAAATTTTTTACAGTGCAGACCCTCTAGAAGTTGCAGCAGCAAGAAGAACACCAGTATAACAACAGTATACCTGAGGAAGTTATTTTGTAATGAAGAATGTAACGTCTTATGTATAACAGGGTAAAAGCTAGTATCTTTTCCTTGGCTTCTGGTAGAACCGTGTACTATATTGTTCTCTTGCCCACGTTTTCATTCTTACATCGGTAGAAAGTTTCTCTAAAGATGCAGCAGACAACAACAAGAACATCAGAAGCCCTGAAGTTTTTCTCTAACGCAGAAGGCTACTGCCATTTGGCCATTTGGTAGAGACCCTCTGGAAATGACAGCAGTGAAAAGAACAACAGCGACAACAGAAAGGAGATCAATAATCTCGAAGAAGTTCTTTTGTGATGACGACCAAAACGTCGACAAAAGAAATACATAGTACATAGTTCCATGAAGCCCATCTCCATGGGTTTCAATGGTTGCGGAAACCTTTAAGTCAATATAATTAAAATTTCTTATTAAAAAATGTATGCAATAAATTTAAATTACCAAACAAATTACGCACTACACTTAGTTGATTTTCGATAAAAGCAAAAGTAAAGGTCGTCCACAAATAAGAATAGATACGACGCCACAAAGCGCAGTAGACGAATTAAAACGAAAGAGTCCACTTTAAAATCTACAAATAAGAAAAAATAAATACCTCAAATATCCCAAATCTCATAATAAAGTTATTTGATATAAATTCGTTTCCATCCATAAACAGAAACCCAGTAAGAGTGTCAATATTTTAAATAATACACTATTACTGCGTTGCACAAAAAACATTAAGCCAGGATTAACAACGATTACTTCAACAATTGTTGTTAATTGTTTAAGGTTTGGCTTAAAGTTCAACTAAAATTGTATAATTGGACCTTAGGATGTGTCACACGTTATGACGTACAGCATAGAGTTAAATTTAATCATGGCTTAAATGTTTTGTGTAACCCAGCCTATGTATTAGATCCTTGTTTGTCTCTAAGGTTTTTTAATTCATGGGAATTCCACAAACTTGAGAACAAGTTGTGTCCACTTCTTTAACATTTATACAAAAAAGCGAGCAATTTATTGGAGTTGTTTATCTAGTACGTGATTGTGACACTTAGTTTGCTTAAAAGAAAGCAAGCTTGTAATTTTTAAATAAAACCACTTACTATACATATGGAAGAACATTAAACCCAGTTATCACAGTGTGAGAAGTACTCAATAGTTTGCTTACGGGAAAATAAAAGGGTTTACGGTTTCAAAAATTACAATTTGAATTGTTCAGAGTTGGCAGGCTTGCTCAGGCAGAGGAGCACCGGGAACAACGTACTAGGGATAACGACTACTGGCTCTGAGAAATTAAAGAAGCACTACTCGATCGTTAGCCAACTTACACTTTGGTGTTGTAGGTCATCTTATTAGTTTGCAGACAATAAACCGTCGAAAAACTCATTGGGCATTTGTTTTTACTGATCCTAATTGGTGCTTTCTTTATCACCGGTTGAGTGTGGAGAAGGTATCCAGGGTCTTATGTTTAGTCCACTTGTGGATTTTTTTCGGCAGTATAAGGAGTGGTGCACATTGCAACAAGTTTGGCAAAATGAATGAGATTCTGACATCTTCAGTCTTGAATTAGGCTTTGGTTTGGACCTGCCTTAAGGATGATTAAAGATTAAATTTGGGTTTGTCTGTAGCGGCATGTGATCAACAGTGTGACTTAAGTCATTTATTTAATTCTTGCTCATGTTTAAATTGTAATTCGAAGCATTATGAATATTGCTAGTAATAATAATCAGTTTTATTTCCTTTTAGACAATTTTACAATTGTATGGAAGTCGTCATATAATCTTAAATCTAAAAAAGTGAAAATACAATAATAATAGTAGCTAGTAGTGAGTACACTAAGCGACATGGAGATGTACTTATTTTAAATTCATGAAATTTGACAAATTAAAAAAATATATACATATAAGTATAAAACATACACACACTAAAATCAGCACCTACAAAATCACAATACCAGAGGCACAAGTTAGTCAAACATGTAAATGTAAGAATTCGGATACACTATATAAGCAATTTTCAATTAGAAATTCTTTTATTTTTGTTTTAAAAACATTTAAATTTTTAGCATTTTTAACATTATCAGGTAAATTGTTAAAAACCTTCGGGCCTAAAATATTACGAGATGATTTTCCTACTTTAAAATTTGCAAAAGGAATATGTAAACTTAATTTTTGTCTAGTATTCAAACCACGATACATACAGACATTTAAGTAGCGACATCTTTCGATCGCTTGTTGACTTAAATGTGCATTACTTTCACATCGCATTGGCGAATAACCCTAGGACATATCGGTTTGGTTTGCAGGGGAGTTCTCGGGCTACGGTTCTGCTGACGAAGGCCCAACTAGGCCTGAAACAGCTGTACAGAGCCTGCTCGGGGAATCCGCTGCAATCAAAACCGATTTGCAAAAAAAATTTTCATGATACATATAATTAAGTGGAAATTTGTGCTTATTTATATAAAGAAATACACATAACTCATACAAATATAATGAAGGTAAAGTTAAGATAGTAGAATATCTAAAAATATCTTTACAGCTATTGCTCTTTGACACACCTGCCATATTTCTAATAATTTTTTTTGCACTATGAAAACTTCTTGAAAAGATGGAGAACTGCCCGAAAAACAAACACCATATCTGAGTTTAGATTCTATGAAACCGTGATATAATTGTAGCAATTGAGCTTCTGTTAAAATATTCCTCAATTGTTTAAATTTATACAAATCTGAATTAAGTGAAGATATTAACTTAGTACAGTGCATTTTAAAATTTAAATGTTCATCAAGACACAAACCCAGAAATCTGGTGTAATGGCTCTTGCGTAATGTCGTTATTTTCTATTCTTAAATGTAAGTTTGACACTTGCTTTTGATGATTATGGAATCTTATATAATTGGTTTTCAGTAAGTTAAGACTTAATCTATTGTCCTTACACCATTTATCAACATCTCGAAGTACAAGATTACAATTATCATTTAACATATTATCATCCTTATTTGAAATTATTATGGATGCATCATCCGCGTATAGAGTGAAAGATGCCTCACTGAAATTATGTTCTAAACTGTTTATATAACATAGAAATAAAATAGACCCAAGGACAGAGCCTACATATGTATAAAGTTTTTCAGATTTAATGTGCGAGAATACATTATTTTCTATATGCATTATATTCACAAATTTACTTCTCTTTTGTAAAAACGAACTGATCCAGTTAATTGAGGAACCGTTCACTCTATACCCATTTAACACATTCAATAATATGTTATGATCGACACAGTCGAATGCCCTGCTCAGATCACAAAAAATGCCAACAGGGCACTCGCCTGCCTCAATGTAATTAACAATTCTATTATAAAATGAATGAATTGCAGTTGCAGTGGATTTTCCTTTTAAAAAAACATGTTGATTTTCTGATAAAATATTATTTTCATTGAGATGCTTCGAAAGTCGATCTAAAAAACAATATTCAAAGATTTTTGAGAAAGTGTAAGATAACGTTATTGGACGGTAATTGTCGATATTCAAAGGACTGTTCTTTTTATAAATAGGGATGATTTTACCCGTTTTTAAAAGTGTTGGAAAAATTCCTGTGCAAAACGACAAATTAACAAGATATGTTAAAGGTTTGGTAATAGAAAAAAGAATTTTTTTAACAATAAAACTTGGCACGTCGTCAGGTCCTGAGGAGTGTTTATTTTTTAGATTGTAAAACATTAAATTGTAAAGTTCCTCTTCAGTGAAGGGACATAATATCATAGGCGAATAAACTTCTTGTTGAATAATTATTTTATCCATTATATTGTCAGTTTGATGTACATATTTGTTTACAATGTTTTCCGGAATAAGTTTGAAATAATTGTTGAATAAATTCGCTATATCAAAAGTATTAGAGATTGGAATCCCATTTATTTCAAGGTATATGTTTTTTTGATTATTTTTATCTGATTTCTGCGTAGTTTCAGCGATTGTTTGCCATGTAGCTTTATTTTTGACGTCCGACTTAAAAATTTTATTCTGGTAATATGCGCGTTTTGTATTTATTATTAAATCTTGATGTTTCTTTTTTTCGAACTTATATCTCTCCCTGCATTCAGGGAAAACAGTTTTTAAATAATGTAAATTTCTTAAATCATTACTAGACTTTTTTATTTCTGCTGTTACCCAGTTATTATTATTGATTTTTGTTTTAACATGTGTTTTTAAAGGAAAATACACTTCAAATAATTGATGGAAAATGTTAAAAAAATATTCAAAAACTAAATTAGGGTCAGATATGTTATACAATTGATTCCAATCAAAATTAAATAAGCAGATCTCAAGTTTTAATAAAGACTCATCACTAAAATGCCTTTTTTTATATTTAATAGAACTATTTTCAACGTCAGGTGCATTAATTTCATATAAAATAGATCTATGATCCGATTTTATATTGTCTATTACGCAATTTACACTTGTTTGAAAATTTACAAAGACATGATCTATAGTTTTAACCTTATTTTTACTAATTCTGGTAGGCCATTTTTTTGTTGGTTTTAAATTAAATTCACTTAGAATATTACAAAGCTCAAAAAAGTCGCAATCATCATTATACGAATTTAAGTTGAAATCTCCACATAAAAAGATGCGTTTGTTTGGTTTATATACAGATTTAATTACTGTGTAAATAGTATCAAGAAAAATGGACAATATGCCTGATAGTGAATGATAACAAACTATTACAATCGTGTTATATTTATTTTAATTTTTTAGTAAAACGCCACAGACTTCATTCAATATGCCTTTCTTGGCAAAATTTGGACAAATCTATTTTTTTATTTAATTTATGCTCTTTAATGAAAATATCTACACCACCACCGTTATATTCAGACCTACAGTAGTAGTAAATAGTATAGCTAAAACGTAACCATTTAATCCACAATTTCTAATTCTATCATTTTTTAAAAATGTTTCCGTTAAACATAGGATTTCAAGATTTTTAAACATAGAAGTACAAATACAAATTTCATCAATTTTTGACATGTTAAGACCCTGAATATTTAACACCAAAACATCCGGGTTGAACATTTGTGGGTTTATTGCTCCTAGCTCACTCCTTCCTTCGTCCTCTTTGCTTGAAAAAAATTACTGATGCACTCATTTACAGGCTATTTACTGGGATCCATGGCGGACCTGAAGTTGATTTGAGATATTGTAACCTTAAACGATGAATACACATCCGGATATTTGGAATTTAAGTTTTCATATTTAACCTGAGTAGCCAAGAAATTCTTTAAGTCATCCAATTCTATACTGGGATCAACTCTGCAAACATGTAGAGATACCATTTTTTTGTTCTCTTTTAATTAATCCATCTTTAGTGTTAGTGCCCACAACACAGTTTGGCCGACGACGTCTCTTATTTTGATCAGTTTTCCACTCTTTAGATGCTCCTGTTTTTATGGTTGGAATTGCTTCTGCTACTGATTGTTCGTTCAAATGTATAATTTCAGACATTTTTCTTTGAGTTTCAGCTTGTAAAACTGCTGCTGAAACTTCTGTTGGAGTCATAATATTTTTCGTTTTTTCAGAAAATTTCACAGTGCCGGTCGAGTTATTTTTAAAGTTATTGGTTTCTTGTTGTAAACTTTGTTGGTGGTTTATTTTTCGAGTGCTTATCTGCAGACTGTTTTTGTCAGTTCACTTGATGTCATTTGTGATTTCAGCATGTTAATTTGTTCTTTTAATTCCGATATAATGGCATCCTTTTGTTTAATAATATATATAAAAATCGGTAACCCATTCTTACTTCCGGAACTAGAGTTCATTATTTCTTCTAATGCATCAAAAAGGCTCACTGTTTTAAGGTAATGTTAAGACCTGTGATTGTTTCTTTTCTACAACAAACCAGGAAGCATTTTCAATATAGCCAAGAACAGAAGTACCAGTACTTCCCTAGCCTTCTGGTTTGTCAGATTTTTCATCAACCGAACAATATACGAGAGAGAGCGAATGCCTCGACCTCTAACAAATTAGGCCGTCTTGGTTAGTTGTGATAGTTGTGTTTTATAGAAAATCAAGGGTACATTGCAATTAATTTTTTAAAAGATCGTAGTGTATAAGAACTTCTAGTGGCAAGCTCATTATTAATTTCTTAAATAATTATTAAATTGTTGATCAAATGTGAATTGTTGTCAAATTGTGATCACTTTTTTTTTATAATGCCAAGCCAAGCAAATGTCTACAAAAAATCACTCTCTATTTTTCACAGATTAATAATACTTAATGATAACTTAATAACAAGCAGATTCCGCTGCATTAGTTTCTCTAACTAGCACAATCGATAGATTGAATTGAAATTAATTTATGGCATACGAGGAATTGATACAAAAGTTTCTCGCACATCTGTTATTATCTGCTACTTGAAAATGACTGCAGTTAGCGTTACTTTGTAACTTTCTAACTTCTTAAAATTTTAACGAGTCAATCCAGCAACTCGGTTTCTTTTCCACAAAACGAGAACTACTCGGGTAATTTAAGCAAGTACGTCAAGGAAATGCCTAAATATCTATGATCAACTATTTTAAGTTTTAGGATTTTTTTCCAGAAGTTTGTTATAATTATACCTGTTCACTGGTCGTGTTGGGTATTCTGAGAAGTAAAACTCGCGCCGACTAATTACAATTGCAAAGCGGCAATTTTTCAAGTTCATTTTTACATACAATGCAAAACACCGAGTGCATGGGTAACGCTCGGATTTTTAGCGTGACTTGTATAACGTTGAAAATGTACGGGAATTAGTTTAGCATCAATTTAAAAACATACACCTTTACATTTTTTTTTATTCAGCCCTATATGAATGTGTTCGTTTCATGCCGCATAAAGCGGTTTCCGTTTTACAATCGTAAATTATAATGTTTATTTTAGATCCGGCTGTTATTGTTCATTATTTTAATTCGCTAGTCTAATTTTACTTTAATGCAATTTATATATTATATTTATTTTTATATGTATGTATGAACAGGTAGACTGAAGTGATAATACCTTCCTCAAATGGAACTTTTTAAACAATTACCTTTTTTCTGTTCCTAATTTTTCCACTTTAAATATTAAAGATATTACTTTCAGCTTTTCATAATCTATGATCTTCCTCAGTTTGGTTTGCCTGTTATTTACAGACACACTTTAGAGAGCTTTAGATCTTAGATGGGGTTGTTAGGCGATCTATCCTGGTATTCCATAGTGATTCACACAGATAATGGTATAAAAAGTTTCCTGATAAAGACGTATTATCTTGTGGAATCCCACAGTGGTCTATTTTAGGGCCTATTTTTATTTTTAATTTTCTCGAACTCTATTCAAAGTTTGAATGACACAAAGGTTTTAGTAACAGCTGACACTGTTGCGGAGTTACTTCGATTTAGAGTTACATAATAAATTTTAATTTTTTGTTTTGGACATAATTAGAATGCGGGACACTTAATGAATCTCCCCCCATGCAGAACGTGTTAGAGAAATTTGTTTGATAAGAAATGCGGAAGAATGCAAAAAGAATCCTGCAAAACGAGAGAGGGACAGCGCGCTTACAGTTATGTGTATAAATTGAGAACATGTGAGCGAAGTGTGTTTAAATAACAAAATGTGAGGTGTCAAAGTCTTTTTGTCGACTTAAAAGTAATCGCGCCTTTTATGGTGCGAATCGTTTCCTGTAATTACAAAATTACACCGCCACAAGCAGTAATTAAAATCATTATCGAAACTGTGTTTGTAGAACTGCACTGAATTTGATTGATTTGCGTTTCGGAGCTGCGTTACTTTTTACGTGCTCCGGGTCCGCCACGGCTTAATTAACGTAATTACATCCGACTTCATGTTTTGTCGTGCCACTAAACGTCGCGATGTTATTACGTTGGCCGTCGCGTAACTCGACGTAAGTGGACACGCAGCGTCGTCGTATATTATTATTTACGTTGTTGCACTGTCTGCCGGTGTCTTCGGCGGTTTCCGGTGAAAACAATGCCGCTCCTTCCGTTCTTATGACGTTTACTGACCCCTGCCTGCCGCATGAAATCGTCACGAAGCGAATAAAATTTCTTTATCGTGGAAGTGAACGCAGGCAGCACCTGTCGAGCGAAGACGTCTTCAGGCGCCGTCGAGCAGAAGCACGGAAAATTCGCGTTGAAAACGTCGCGGATAAATTCCAGTGTCAACGACTTTCTGTTCGAAGCGAGCTGACACTTTAAACGCCTGGAAATTATTACGTACGTACTCGACAGAGTTTTCATGTACACTAGTGTCGAAAAATTTAAAGGGAAACGTTTTAAAATAGATTAATTTTCATTTGAAACATTTTCTATTCCACCCTCCTCTCTTTACAAGCACTTCACGTAAATGAAAGCAGATAATAGTAAACGATACATTAAAATTAAATTGGATCAAAGTCAGTGTGTCACAAGACTTGAGTGGTGTTGTCTTCATTTAAATCTATTGCCTAATCAATATATTCTACATTACTCGAGTATTCTCTTCGTTTGTTCTTAATTTATTTTAGTGCGATGACACTTCCCGACGTAGTGTATGTCGATGTGGAAGAGAAACGCGTTCCCTACATCAATATTACCGGTTTTGAGTGGCAATGAACAGAACTACTGTTAAGAATAAGCAGATAAGTCGGCATGCGTTTTGTTAGCATTGCGGATTTCGTAACGTTACGAGGTCAACGGACATCGAACGTACTGAAGTTATTTATTGGACAAACCGTATAGCCGCGTTAAATTATTTGAAGTACGTACAATCCACGAATAAACAGACTTTTGTTGGTGTGCAGACAGTTACGAGGAAACGTTCGAGGAAAACCCACGCGAAGTTTACGCGGATTGCTTCATTTGTATCCGGAACACGCAGGAATGCAAAATGATGATAATTAATGAGTATGATATTAGTGAAGCCTGATTCTATGTATAGTACATTTTATTTATTTATTTATCAATTGCATCTTTCATTACTATTGCATAATTAAGCAAGGAGAAGGTCGACCACATTAGTGATGAATATATTAAGAAGCACAAAGAAACTCTCAAACAACCTCTTCAGTCTTACTTGATTTTACTCCATCGCTGCATGGATGCACCTATCCACTTCTTCGTTGCTGTGGTGACTTTCTTCCTATACTATCCCTATACTAACATTTTCTTTTTACTGGCTCCCATGTTTGGCATATAAAGGAACAGGAAAGAAAACAATCCAATCGAGAGAGTCCTACATTGATAAGAGACGGAGAGAAACAGTGGACGTATAGTAGTAGTTTTTAGCAGAGACCAAAAAGGATAGCGGAAGTGGATCAAGACTGACTAAACTACAGCAGGAAATGCATAGAAAGGAATAATCAACTGCCGACGTGGTTTTTGCAAACTTTTAGAGAGGAGTAAAAAGGATCAATCAAGTAAGAAGGGTAAACGAAAGCGAGATACGTAGACCAAATTGAGAAAACGACAGAAAATGGAACTCGCAATACTAACCATGAAGGAAATAGATCAATCTGACATTAAGTATCCACCAGGTAAAAGGATTGCAGAAGAATTAAACATAATCAGAATGGGCCCAATGGTTGGAAGGATAAACAAGATTGATTTCAATCAGAGAACCAAAAATAAAATATTCTAATGCATATGAACTTATACATTTTCATGGGGGATTTAAGCTCGGCGTTCACTGACTGTATACTGCTTGAAGTAATCAGAGCAGACACGGATAAGTTGCGCACTGTTCGTAAAATAAACACAGAAAAAAGTGATACGTCTACAATCTACATGATAAATAAATTTGAAATTCATAGACACTCTAGTAGTAACAGAAGAAGTTTGTAACGTGATACAGGAAATGGACTGTGCACGTATGTGTGTGCAGTTCAGCGCAAGCCAAGATAAAGCTGTGAGATCGCCGTCTGTCTGGAGAAATGAGAGACGACCGAGTGTGTCTGGAGCTCAGTCTATTTTTAAGCCTTTACATAACGGCATCTCCGTCGCTCAT
Organism: Dorcus parallelipipedus; assembly: GCA_958336345.1. Classification (NCBI taxonomy): domain Eukaryota; kingdom Metazoa; phylum Arthropoda; class Insecta; order Coleoptera; family Lucanidae; genus Dorcus; species Dorcus parallelipipedus. Next base: position 39,668,294 of record OY284477.1, read on the forward strand.
TACATAATTATAATTATGATCCTATTATTAACTTCCTTCGTTGTTCGAGCTTTCGTTGCTGAAGGTTATTTTGTAAGAAGTTTTGGCATTGTGTATTGGAAACAAAAATGAGGAATTTCAAAGGCAGAAGAAACGTAAATTCAGCTAAAAAGAGTTTTCTTCTATATGTTTAAAGTTCCTAGACTTAACTAAACGAATTATGCAATTGCGCAGCATTCAAAATTCAAACCTGTTTATAATCACTTGCACAATAAAGGTTTTCGTTGCATTATGTGCAAAGCTGTTTTTGACACGTGATTGCAATATACAAGTTAAACTCGGAAAGTTTTAATTCAACACCAACACCATTTTTATTTAAGAAAATACAATAGAGGACGATGCATAAAGAGGTAACGATTTAAAAAATAATTTTAAGTTAGCTTTAAAAGTTCTTGTTGGCACAAGGTTCACACTTTAATTCTCTAAACAACGCTCCATTTTGGTTGAAGTAGAGGTAGAGTTCACATCGCAAGACCTTCTGTGAAATATTATCCGTAATCATTTGATTTGGCTGGATGCGTTTGTAACAGAAAAGTACGTTGGGCGCCAAGTGAATAAATAACACGTTGGGCGCCAATTGTAACAAAAAATAAATAAGAGGAAAATTTGTAGGCCATTAAAACTTTGCTCTCTATAAATTCTCGGAAAGAAAAAACAAGTTTAGTAAACGGAGGAGAATAGACCCGTACTTCATTGAAGCAAAAACATATTATCGTCATTGCACTTCATTCTAATAAACAAGAATCTAAACAAATGGATGGAACGTTTCTCGGTTATGAGTTATGAGTAATTTTTACACGTGGAGGACATGCACATCACTATGTCATCGGGTATCACAGTAGTTATTTGTTGTTCGTCAAAAATAAATTTGTTTAAATTTTTGCCAAGGTTAAGGTTTCAAAGCCGCGTATTACAATGCAGGAAATGATACATTTATCTACCACAACGATAACGCAAATTGCTACTGCTCCTAACAGATCAGGAACTTCTTATTTTAAACGAACGAGTTTTAGTAAACATAAAAAGCAAATGAAGTTTGGTCCTCCATTTCAAGATGCGTTTTCGTTTCTTTTCGCAACCACAAGAGGAGATCCGCCGCTCGTTCTTAATTAAGAGCGACGAAAGTACAAAAAGCGTGAAACCGATACGTAATTGGTAAAAGGCTTGGTTAATCGCAGGTTGCGTTTTCTCAAAAATAGGAATGCCACGGAAAAAAAGGTTTGAGTTTCAAAATTAGTCTCGTATCGCAATTGTCTATGTAAAGTAGGATACCGTTAACAAATTGATATAATTTACAATTTGATTCGAAAGAAACTATTTATTTAAATTAATAGCTGAATTAGAATAACTTTAAGGTATTAATTAAAATCTGATCTGCGTTTGCAATAAATGCAAATGAATGTGCTCCATATTTAAATAGTCTTATTAATATTCGACTGCAACGAAACGAGACAACGTTATATTTCAACGTTTTTTTATTATTATTATATAAAATCGATTGCAAACAGAAAGTGTGGGGCGAACAGAGCTTTGGATGTCAAACTTATTTGGACATTTGACAAAATTTTAGGTGAGATTAATACCTACATAAATTTATTTGAAATATATAGCGAAGGATTCGCGAAAAGAAATTAGAATACCGGAGTAAAATGAAAGTGAAAGAATTTCAAACGTGAAAGTTATTTTATATACGATGTTGCTCTAGGAATATAAAGTTATATCTTCAGTTACACGCAGTTTCTTGAAGGGGATGGATAGGCTTTAGAAATCTCGTTAGAAAAATGAAATTGAATTCCAGAAAGTAATGGAGAAGCAAGATAAATGGCGCCGGTATCAGTTTCCGCATATGCGGAAGACGTAACCACTACACAAAAAAGGAGCGATATAGAAGAATCAAATGCACAAGAAAGGTAAGGACTGAGAGTAAAAGTGGAAAGAATAAAAGTTGTGATTAAACAAACGTTACAAAAGAATTGGAAATAAGTTTAGAAAGTGGAAGAAAAATGAAAATAGAAAATATCCAAGGATTTTCTCATCTGGTAGGAGTTGATGCCCAACACTAATGAAGCCGCAACAGTAAAGAAAATGACAGAAGCTAAGGGAGTACACCAGCACAGTCTAAACAAAGCATGGACCACGAACATAACAAGCAAAAAGAGACCGAAAAATTGAATATCTTGTGAGAAGAAGACCTGAATGGATTGTCCATGATGTTTGTGACAAAAGCACAAGACGTAAATTCAAACAAAAATCAGAAAAAGAAGTAACTATACAGGGAGGTAACGATCGTGACGATCTTTCAGTTTGTAAGAAGACAACGTTTAAGGATTTTTATAGAGAAGGGAAAAAGTTTGTTAGTAAGGAGAACTCTGCAAACTGATCTAAAACCTAAATGCCCTCCTAATGCGAAATATAAATTGGAAATCGAATATATCACATTAAACAAGGACCTAGAACGACATCATGACGCAAACGGTGAAGTAAAACCAAACGTGATAGCCCTAGGAAGAACTAAGTTATCAAGAGGCAGAGGAACGAGGTAGTTTTTAGCAAAGACCGAAAAGGATAAAGGAAGTGGCACTACAAAAGCAAATATATGGATTGTAGAACAGAAAATTGATAATCAATCGCTGCAGTAGTTCTTGCAAACATTTAGAAATGAGAAAAAGGACTAATCAAGAAAGAAAGGTAAATAAAAGTGAAACAGATAGACTTTGAAAAACCAGATTGAGAAGACGAAAGGGAATATAACTGGCAAAACACCAGACGAATTGAAATTTGAGCAAACCCTGGAACTGATAACAATGAAGGAAATGAAATGTAGGGGACCAAATGTAGTGCTGATAGAGAAGAAAAGATTTTTAGTGTCTGGGCGATAGAAGGAATTTCTGGATGGAAGAATTTTTCAAATGCAAATAAAATTGAAGCGTGGTATTCCCAAAGGGTCTAATGGCGGATTTCACCAACGTTACTTAAATTTATTCATCCGTTAAAAGTAAACGTTACCATGGTTACATGTGTTGAAGGTATAGGAATAATAATTCTTAATCGATGATTAAAGTTAAGTGACGTTGGCGAAATCCAGCATGAGTGCCAAATATTGCTAAATTCCTATTTTTCTATAAAAGGAATCTGTGTACCTTGGCTGCACGCATTAGAAAAGGTTCTAAGTGTCTATCTGATGTGGAAATATTTTATATAATTATACATAGATGACTCTCTCTCTTGCGCGCCATCAACAACAAGAATCATTTTCCTTAATTTTCTAGGAATTATGTTTTGGCACATAGACCCTTTGGGAATACCATGCTTCAATTGAGTTTACGTGTCATGGACCGCCTTTGGTAGAGCCATAACTAATATCTCTGACAAGAGAAAAGTGCTGAAGAGGCCCAAGCTTTAAGAAAACGTAGAACAGAACACAGAAGTTTTGTGATGCATTCAAGTAGTATTGAAAGGAACTTTAAGCTTGGGGAGAAATTTTTGGTGATTCAGAATGGAAGAAACTCCTGACTCGCGCGTCGCATGTCCCCAATCTTTGCTGTTGCAGACTTTGTCTTCACCAGGAATGCATTTCCTCTACTGTGACTATTATGACACTGTTGTCACACAAATCGTTTCCGATCTATATACGAGGCCATTGTTTTTGACATTTAAAGAAACGGAAATAGCGGAAATTTTTACTACAGTGCTAACAATATTTTTGATGTTGAAACAGGAATAGAAGTGTACAGGAGTAATAAGTACAAAGGATGTGAACTGTATTATGAAAGTAGGTATACAATCAGTATTCGAGTTCAGAGACTGCCATTTACATAATTTTAAAAGCTACTAAAACGATACAAGCAAGAAGAGAAAAAGGAAGGATGCGGCCGAGATACAAGGCGAGGCTGGCAACATAGTAGCATTATCTGAGAGCTCGGTGTGTGTACGTTGCCCTCGCGGCTCTTTTTTTAGGTGCTGCCAGAATGCGCACTCCGGCACTAAAGCCGCTGCCTGCAGTTAAGGCCGCACTTTTATTACTGCAGGCCGAGTTATGTGTCTTCTGTCTGGACGAACGGTACCGCCGTTACGTACTTTTCCCCACTAAAAATGCAAGCTGCAACTTTTACAGAACATTAACACTACTCTAGATTTTAAATTTAATGCGAAACTATGGTTTTTCTTTTTTGGTCGACGGCCCTTTTTTCATGCGCCGCGCCGTTCGGCTTGCAGCTTTAATTGAATTTTTAAAGCAACAAGTCGACGTTTTATTTTTGTTCAAGTTGTGCGGAACAAGTTCTGAAATTGCATACAATGTAAAGAAGCAAACTTTTCTGCTCGTAGCCTACAAGCTCAACAACTCGGAGGCCTCTCATCAAGTATGTTAAGTACTTATTATATGATGATTATGATTTATTTATTTGTTTTATTTACAAAATAATTTATACTGATTCTATTTATATAAAGAACTTATTCATCGGGAATTAAATTCATTTCTACTTCGTAATAGACCTAGCAATAAACAGATTGATTCGTTCGGGTTTATTAATGCTTCGTTACTTATGCTGGATTTCACAAACGTCACTTAAATTTAATCATCGATTAAGAATAATCATTCCTATACCTTCAACACATGTAACCATAGCAACGTTTACTCTTAACGGATGATTAAACTTAAGTAACGTTTGTGAAATCCGCCATTAGAGTTTAATTTATTACTTAATGGAACGGTACCTACTATTTTTTCTATAGGCAACTTTAGCAAGTGCCAAAAATATGTTTCCCTGGTTACTTTTTTATTTTCTGTTTCTGCTTTAAATCTCTCTAAACTATCGCTGAAACGATCTGAACACTAAATTAGGATATCTCATATTAAATCAATACTTAAGCAAATATGTTGTTTGTACATTGCTCGGTTCCAGCAAATCAAATAAATCGCCTGGTCTTTGACACTTCCAGTTAACATCAATCGACCCCAATTAATTAGCACGCAGTATAATATTAAATAAATATAAACGGAGCGTAACTAAATTTCGATAAGTGCTCCACTTAAAAACAAAACAATTAAGTTCAATTAATAACCAGATGATACGAGGTTGTTAGAAAAAAATTAATTTTTCGGCAACATCCTTGGTCCTTTACACTATCGGACTCATTGTTTTTAATTTCATCCATTGTCATTTTTTGCATATTATTATGTATATTCTTAAGCATGTCTGGCTTTCGGTACGAAGTTATGATAAGTTGAGTTGAAACTTCTTTTTCCACATTTCTTTCCATCTACTTCTATTTCGTGCTATTTTTTTGGTAATTTGGTAATTTTGTTTGCCTCTCTTAGTTTTTAATTTTTCTCTGAAAACTTCACTTGTTATTTTATCTCTTCCAGTTCTTCTTTGTTAGTTTACTGTTTCATTTTTTATTTTGGCTTAGGATTTATGTGCAAGGGAAAGTGTCATTGTTTTATTGATTGCTTCTTTTGATTATTTTTATTTTACCTTTACGGTTTTAAAGAATTTCCATTTTTTTATTGCAAATTATTGATGTTGATGTAAACGTTCGATTGTATCCATATTGTCCTCTTTTCTAAGGTAATGGATTGGCTGAAATTTTCTTTCAAAAAAAACCAACGAACTTTGTAAAACAATAAATGGCACTAGCAACTTGGCAAATTCAAATTATAATCGCCAAGTTATAACCCATATTTAAAATAATTACTTTTTGCATTTTTTCCTTATGTCACGCTAAAGAACGTGCTTGACGAAGCATAATGCATACATACGAACGCAAATTCGTCTCCGTGAAAAAAAAATGCACGCGTAAACTTCATAATTATATCCTCAGCTGCGGCTGTTTATTCACATCAAGACGTGTTAATTAATTTTGTTAACTCGTATATACGCGTTCTGTTTTCAGGAGAACCTGTCGACGCCCGAGTCGTCCGAAAACAACGAAGACGACCACTATACAGGTGAGTTTAATTAGCGAATTTTACTACGGCGACAATAATAATTAAACTACCGTTATGACTTGCGCCTGTTGGAATCAAGTTAACAACGGCCGAGGCAAAAATGAACGGCTTTAGAAAAGTCTTCGGGCGAGAATCGGAACGATGATGGTCTATTGTTAATGGCGAACGTAACGGTAAACAAATGTTGTAAATCAGCGATCTAATTTAATTAAATCGGGACAGAGTATTCCAACTGATTTATGGTGGTCGTAATTATATTTTCTTAAATTACAACCGGATTGGAATAATTAATTTTTTTAAATTCCCCGACATTCGAAGTATTAAAAAGTTAAATGGAATTTGATTTCATTTTTCCTTTGCAAATTGAACAGAATTCAAACCTTTTAAATCGAAGTTATTGTATCATCAATCATCAATTAGTAATACCTTCTACTTTCATTGGAAAGCAAAGAAGATAATTCGTTTCAGACCAAGTGGTTCAAAGGTCGCAGTCAACGGTCCAAAATTTTGATAAAATTTTACTTCAGAAGGTATTTGTGTGGATGTGTACGCAATGAAAGGTGTCATCCAATTATAACAAAGTCATGTTATTATAAATAAGAAGAATAAATTGTGAACAACATATGAGAATCCCATTAAGTTAATTGATTAATAATTATTACATTACTAACAAACTGACACATTATCTCCACCGCAACAACAAAAAGTTCCAATGCAGAAGTGTTTACCTTTATTTCAATTTGTCCTTTAATGTTTATCGCTTTAAATGGAAACACGCAACGAGCGACAACATTTTACATTTTTTCATATAATAATGAGCAACTTAATGAGACATAATGGATCATTTTCGGAAACATGTAATACCAACCATGGTTTTTTTGGTGGATGTGTATCAAAAAGGGTCGTTTATAAACCAGGAAGGAAATGCGACTGGTTGGATTTGGCCAAAGAAACTTCAATATTATTTTAAGTTAAGAGAATGCAAAGGAAACATAAACACAAAAAACACATCCAAGATTTCTGGTTAGTTTTGAAAAACCAAGTAGAATTATTACTAAGTGACGGTACGAATTACCGAGGCACGATTATTATGAAGCGCAGATTTATCTTTAACCACTCCCTTTTGCTAGTAACAAGTTGGATGAAAGCAAAAATGTTGCAAGCAGTCATTAAGAGTCATTCTAAATTAAAAAAAAAAAGACACAAGCAAGATGCACGTCAAGAAATCAAGAAACTGAATTTAAATGTTCGATGTGGGGAAGAATTCATAGAAAAGTGGGAAAAATTTATGCTGTTCATGGAAATTAAAACAAACAACTTTGCCCTAGTTTACAAGTTCAAGAAGAAATACCAAGAAGATGTCAAATATCGAACACAAAAATCCACCGAAATGATTACAGTTTTTGAAGTTAATAATTATAATAATATTTAATGGTCTCAATACTTACAACTAAAAATATGAAAATGCAGGACATGTATACGAGGTATGGCAATAAAATAACAGGACTGATGCTCTAAAACTGTTTATTAACAAAATTAGTCAATGAACATGTTATCATCCCCTTCAATGTAGCAGATCCCTCACACCGCCCCACACGAATCTTCCACTATTGGAAGCATGTTGCAATGTCGCTTTTTTCTTCACATCAGCAGACTCTGGTTTCTTTTAGCGCAAATTTGATCTTAGGAAATACAAATAAGTCTAATACGGGAATCCAGTGCTTCGTCAAAAACCTTTAGATCGCCTGCACTTTATGTGCTGGCGCGTTGTTTTGATAAGTATCCCTGGCTAATAATCTGACATAGACAAAGGTTACTGTAGTATTGAACGTTGCATAACCTTGAAATTTGGAAAGTAGGGGGACAACAAACGCAGATGAATATCCGATCTTGCTAGTTATTGTCAAGACCCCAAGCAAGCAGCCCGGTTATTTTATTACCACACCTCGTATTAATTATAATATGTATACAATTAAACCATAGACATATTCAAGCACCGCGGAGTATACGTATTACAAAGTTACCAGAAGTTGTAATATTCTATGATTGATTCAAACTGATTAGAAAATAATAAGCAATGGATCGATAATTTTTGGCCTTACGCCTATACGTTAAGATGCGATGAAGAAAAAAAAATTAAATTAAATCACGAAAACAAATATAACAACGCCTTTATAACCTTCCTCTACAATAAAATCACAAACTTTTCGATTACATCAGAGATAATTAACAAATCCGTTTAATCAAGAGGAGGAATTAGTTGTAATAAAAGAATTTGTAGTAATAAATGAAGTTTATGGCATATGGTTGTAGTACTAATGTGTCGATTCTGCGCATATCTGTAGCAACCATAAGATCTCTAAACCTGTAACTCAATTATTAAAATATGAAATTTTGAAGTTCTGTGATATGATTTTTCCTAGGTCTCCAGGATTACTCGTAAGTCTCTGTGCTATTATCTAATAGACTTACAAGAAATCGTATCATACTGAGAACTTCAAAATTCCACCTTTTAATAATTGACTTACAGGCTTACAGATCTTACGGTTGCTACAGATATGAGCAGAATCGACCCATATGTGTTTGGTACGTATAATGTAAGATAAATCCAGTTAAGAACTGAATCAAAAAGTTTTCAACAATCTTATACTGCAATAGAAAAGAACTGAATCAGTTTCAAATAACAATCTGTCTTTATTTAATTATGTTAGACTAAAGCAACTTATTAAAAATTGAGTTATAGAGTTTGACATGAAAATTCTCTTAACGTTTGCACCACCTTCTCGCTGTACTTTTTCCACTTTTTCTCGAAATCTTCGTCGGTTTTAGCTGCCATGGCTTCTTTTTTAAGTTTCCTTTTTACTAATACTTTTCAATTGATCGAAGTTCAGGGCAGTTTGGTGGATTATCCGTTTCCGTTAGAAAAGAGATGTTTTCACTTTCAAGCCAAATGATTCTATTCTTCGCGTAATGTGAACCAGATCTGGCCAAAAAAGTACATTATGATTGCGAATCATGGGCAATAGACGCTTTTTCAAACATTTTTCTAAATAATTGTGGTCGTTAATTGTTACATTTGTAAAGTACGGCCGGCTTCGTTGACCACAAGTACAAATCGCCTGCCAAACCAAAAATTTCTCGCCAAATTTTTCGACAGCAATACATTTGTCTTGATCACTAATATCATCTTTATTTTGTTCGGAATAGAAACTTTTCCCAGGAAATGTTGAAAAGTGTTTTCTAACATAAGTTTCGTCCTCCATTAAAACGCATCCGTCATCAAGATTTCAAAGCCATTTATAAAGACGTTTTGATTGAGATATCGCAGTGTTAAACTGTTTCTTGGATTTTTTTGGTACTTCTTGCTTTTTATACGTTTGAAAACCATTTCTTTGTTTCATTCTTTTTACCATTGAAGCACTAGTATTATATTTTTGGCTAAATCCCTTTGAGAAATATTTGATTTTCGTTTCGTTGCCTATACTAAAACTGTTAGACTGTTTCTTGGATTTTTTTGGTACTTTTTGCTTTTTATACGTTTGAAAATCATTTCTTTGTTTCATTCTTTGTACCATTGAAGCACTAGTATTATATTTTTGGCTAAATCCCTTTGAGAAATATTTGATTTCCGTTTCGGTGCCTATACTAACTTTTTTTTTTTAATCTTTGGGGCCTGCAGGCTGGCCATTTCTTGGTAAATCACTTATTCTTTGATTTAAACTCCAAACTCGCAAAATTTCCTTTCTTCAATTTTCTCGTTTAGGCGCCATTTTTGTATGACAGATATAAACCTTCAAAGCACAAGTTGCAATAGAAATCTTACTTACTATAAACAAAAATTTATAACAGATTTATTGTAACTTATTACTGCCTGAATTTTTTAAGGTTACATTTGTTGAAAAACTTTTAGATTCAGACCTTATAATAAAGCTTCTTCTAAAAATTGGACAACCTGGTTTACTCTTTTTTAGAATGAAAGGAATGTTGAATGATATAATGTCGTGAAGGAAGAAAAGGAAGTTAAATCATGCATGACTTTCTATGTCAGTAACTCAGATGGTTCATGATGACTAAATACCAAAAGAAGAAGATCGAGAAGGATGTAAAAATAATGTCTTCCCCATTTAATTAAATTTGATAACAACATAGCAATTCTTATTCATTTTACAATTATATTTTTCGTCAACTTTTGCTTTGTACTCTTAACAGAGCAAGGGTAATGTTTCAACTGCTTCTATAACGGAATGAAAGGAGTAGCAAGAGATGTAATTTTGTGAAAGAAAAGAAGGAAACTGAATCATTAATGAAAAGTATAAAAAGTCAGTAACTCAGATGGTTCAAACACTCGTTCAGATTGAGTGACGAAGACCGATGAGGAGAAAGTGGCAGCACAAAGTAATTATCGCCAAATACCAAAAGAAGAAGATCGAGAAGGGCGTAAAATAATGTCATCCTCATTTCAATTAAATTTGATAACAACATAACAATTCTTATTAATTTTCCAGTTATATTTATCGTCGACTTTCCTTTTGTATAGTTGACTTTCTATAACACCTTTCCTTTCTGTCCTGTACAATCAACATTGTCTTTCCACCACTGTTTCGACTTTTTTCTGTTTATTTATTTTTCTAATTGCTCAAATTGCTTGCCGTTAGTGTGCGTACTAACGTAATCGTATGCAAAAAGTTATACAGGTTTGTTTTGTGGGTTCTATCACATTCTCTGGTGATCTTCGCCCCCTTCGTCAATCTTCAATAGACCCACATATCTTCAATATTTTTCAAAATTTGGCAATCAACCAAGAGATGAAATGCATATTCTCATCTTAATAACAATGCTATTAATAACAACCTTTTTTTGTTCCTGGTAGGAGGGTTGAGGAAGTGGAACAACAATGTATTGAGGTGCAGAGATACCTCATAATTACTTAACATTCGTTTTCGTAGATGAAAATAATGGAATAAAATGGAATGAAATAAAGGAATGCACTTGGTTTTGATGAGCCCCAGACTTACATCTTTTGATAATTCAACTGGTATGTCGTCTATCTTTGCAGTTCTTTTAATTTCTCTGACTTTCTAATAGCTTTCACGATATCCCCCAGGTCTTCCATTGGTATTAATTAACCACACTGCGCTAATCGCCAAATAATCCTGCATTCTTCGCCGTAAGAGGTGGGGACGCTTCAGTAGAAGCATATGGTTCTATTACAAGTTTTTCATTTTTTAGTTTTTTTAACACTGTCGAAATCTGCAGATTTCCTGTTCTAATGGCTGGCATACACGACTTTCGTGAGGTTCGGTATTAGCAGTAAATATTCCAGAGTCTCGAAATTCTCTGCAAGTATTTCCTGATGTTACCTTTCAATTGCTTTCTTTTCCTACGTTTGTAAAGTGATAAAGTTTTGTATTATGCTTTGTTCGTAATCTACTGGGTATTTTATATTTTTTCGAAAAAAATCTGCTCTGTTCCCTACAGATTTCGCTAAATTACGGTTTTCTTTTCTTTCTATTTGATTTACCTAGCACGTCACTTCATAATTCATAAACCGTGAAAGATTTAATTCAGCTTTGGTGTATTTATAAAAATAAAAGTATTTTTGTATTTTTCTTTCTTTCCACGTTGACGTAAGTAATTATTATATAATTTAATTTTCCAACGGGGGACCTCAAGTTATATTTTTGTGACCATAAAATTTAATGCTGTCACTTTATACACACCACACCACGAACAAAAGATGATTAATGAGTATCGCGCAGATTTTCTCCCTTAAATTCGTTGCGAAAAAAAAAATGAATATACTGGCCCAAATACGTTCCGTTCTCCCGAAATATCTTTGCCTGGCTAACTTGTCGTCAACAGGCAGCGTCACCGCATCTTTGCCGATCATTTATAATTTAAACCGCCTTTACATTTTTTTTAATTCAAACAACATAGTAAATTAGCAGCGCAAACACCTACCTTGTGTCTAAGCTACTGCCACTATTATTAACCACCCACAACAGAGCATTAGTGCTAAATTGTGACGCTCTGAAAAAAAAATAGCAGGGTTGGTAGGATTTGTTTCGCTATAATTGATCGAAATAACGCGCTTGAACTCGCAATTAAACACGAACCACGTTGAAAACTACGTTAATTGCGTTTTCACTGTGCCGGAATTTCCATCTGAACATGCCATTTAGCTCCTAATTTTATTTATTTTTCTCACGCAACAAATTCTTTATGTTTTATGTGATAAGTTCCAAGTTATTTATGTATTGTCAAAACTGAGCAAAATTACATCACTACGTCTTGAACGTACCAGGTTATTTTTGCCATCGCTTGCAATGCACAGTTATACAATAAGTCATGAAACTGATCTTGGAATATGAAATTACAAGACGCAGAAACGTAAACAAGAACATGCCAAGAACTGTCTATTTAATAGTTGCTTCGTGTGCTTTTATGTTAAATTGGACAACGAAATTTTATTACTAAAGGTATGAGAAAAAAAATGCGATGTCTGGCGCATCCACCATTTCATTCGGTAATAATTAGAGTATATATGAGATTGTGGGCTCTGTAATTATTAGAACTCAAAGTTCACATAAAATTAACGAGTTTCTAAAAATCTGTTACCAGCGAGACTTTACCACAGAAAAAATTATAATTGCAAATTGACCATGGATATCTGCTGCGACAAAAATGCTATTGCAGGTGATTTTGCGCAAGCAGAAGGTAATTTAATCGCTTGTAGCTTTACACCGTCCTATATTTCGCAACAGGTACGAATCTGAAAGGCAGTAGCAACGTTAACTACATGTCGATTACATTTTTTTTAAATCGAGCGATTATTAGTTGTGCAGACTGATCATTATCTTTACACTAATCAATATTGATTTGCACTAATTATATGATTATGTCAAATATTTACTGTGCACGGTTTCTGCCTTGCCATTTTTTATTCTTTTGTGTTTCTCAGAAGAATCAAGATCAAAATTCCGTGAAATTTGTTCTTTTGGTCACAACAAGAATTAATTATTGGTTAATTGAATAGATTCGTCGTAGCTGACGCATTTCATCTCATTGACTTGCAAAACAGCAATTTATGTAGTTTTGACAATGCTTTTAAAATACTTTTTATGCTAGATATATAGTTGAAATGACTCTGTAAACCAACCCTGCTAATTCGTGATATGATTGGCTGTGCAGGATCCGGGGCAATGAAAGACAGCGACAAACTCAAGTTGATGCTCTTGGCTTGGAACTACCACAATCAGGCTCAAGGTAAAGACACACACATTTTAATTGGCTTCAACGCCGCACCACCAACAACATCACCTCTCATTTTTCACCAGGCGATTTCCACAACACGAAACCAATCACCACCGCCTAATAGATCGATCACTATTAACGTTCATTTTCTCCAAGTTTGTTTTGCATTCTTACCGTATTAACCTTAATTAGCCGGTTCGCTTCTTAGGACTTGATGGTTTTACACCCGTTCTGCGTTTAATTACAGTTTCGCATGACGGCGAATATTATAACTGTGATTAATAATTTAAGCTTTTTAAGGTTCTCATTAGGCCTGACATAAAAACATTGCTTGTTGCTTATCTTCAGAAACTTAATTTACTCACACATTAAATATAACCAGCGGTAATTGTTAGAGGAAAACTTGACGTTTATTTATTTTATAAATTTAACAAATTAGACAAAGACTATTGAAAATTAACTCAAAAAGAATCACTTCTGAAAATTGAAAATGGTTTGGAGAAAATGGGCAGTGTAACTTGTCAACCACCACTCTAATCAATCTAGTAAAAGAATCTAACGGGCAATGTTATTATGATGTTAGAAAACAAGTATTCTCGATAGAAACTTATAAGATCTGTAATTAAATTATCTGGCGGTGTAAAACCTGAAGATATGAGATCACCTGAGCGTAAGTTATAAGATTCGAAGACTTGGGATGATTGCATATCCACTTTCAGCTTAGCAATGAACCGTTGCTTACGTTCAGCGTAATTAAAACAACTTTCTGTTTCTGCATTAGGCAACAGGAATGGAAACAGTGACGCCCCGGATCTATCAACAGTACCTGGAAGCGAAGAAATGGCAGGCTTATGGGCGCAGTATCACTCAGCATTAGGTTTAGCCAAAGGAAAAGCAACACCGCCAGTACCTAGAGACCAGTCTGTAAGTATTTCAAATTTGTTGTATTTTGAGTCATTCATTCTTAGGGCAGAATCAAATAATACTCGTCGTTTCGAGCTCTTATGGGAAAAGCGTTCTTAATATGAATCCAGTTTGAATGGTTTTTTTTTTTCTTTGAATAGGTCTTGTTATTGCGGTTAAATGAACGTCCCTCACATTAATATAATTGAATTAAATTTAAACTACCATAATGAACGTAATCATGTGGTTATTACGTGAGGTATATGACATAACAAAAGAAAGAACAGATATTTACTCGTCCTGGTGTCGCATTACCTGGCAGGATTGCACAGCTGCACACCAGGAAGCAATCTAAATTCCTATCCCTAATCAGACTAATAAGGAGTTTTCAGAAATACGCAGATAATGCCAACGACAACGGCAGCACAGTTTTAGAGGTCATTCTCATGCGATTTTATTGATACGCCTTTAAAAGGCGAATAACACAATGCAATAATGGACGTGTCGAAGGAAATTTCTTTATTTATTTGAGCGCTGCTGGGAATTTTCAGTTTATTGTGTAAGCGAAAAAAACGATAAACCTTGAATTTGAGTTAACCGCGCGTACTTGGAAAACGCGCTGTTATAATTGAACACAATCGAATATAAGCGTCGATGCCTTTTACTTTGTGCAAAACACCTGTTGGAAAATACTAAAAACTGAAGTCTTTACTTAAAAATACAAATTTGATGATTTTTAATGCAGGAAATTATCAATTATCAAAAATTTAATCCAATCAAAAACTATCTAAAAAAAAAAAAATAGAACGTGTTCTATCTCCAAACCGTATCTGTCTGGAGTCCAAAAATTTCTTGTTCCAAATATTTATTATAGAAATTGGACCAAGTCTAGAACGGCCGCCTTTAACTAAAGGAGCAAAAACATTTTTTGAGAATTTTTGTCTGAATAATAGGCAAATCAATAAGGAAAGAGATTCGATAGACGATGATTTTCAATAAATAGTACTCATCAAAATTTTAAACGTCGCGTCATGCTAAGGTGCAAGTGACTTGCCTTAATATAAAATGGTAATGATTTAGAAAAAAAGTAAACAGCGAATTAATTACATCTTAGAACCACATACATAAAATAAAATGGTTTGGTAGTTATAAAAATAAAGAAGTCGAAAAACCGAAACTTTTTTAGATTCCCCGCTTAAACTTTGCCAGCTAATTTAAAAAAATAAATATATACAGGATGAAGCACACAAAATGTTAGAAGCCCTATTCTAAAGTATGACAATCTAAGAAACACCACATACATACATTTATTATTATTTTTTAAAATTATTAATTGCATAATTTAAAAATCTATTTGCAGCAAACACTTTTTTACTATTTTATAAAGGGTACCAACTTATTCCAGTTTTAGAAAATGTAAGTGTTAAATTTTGGCGATTTTATACTTTTTATGACCTCTTAAAAATAAGTGTCGCTCAATATTTCTTTTATGTAACTCAAGTTTCTTCGCCAACTATCCAAAAGTTTTTCGAAATCAATCTTTTTACAATAAATGATCGGCATAATATCCATTTACGTTTCTTAGCACTTTGTCTCTAGATCAAGGCATTTTTTAATTGTCAAAAAATATTTATTGATTAAAAACTCCCTTTCCACAAATGTCAAAAAGATAATCGAGATTCTTGTGCAAGAGCACAGTTCTTCAAATTGTAAGGAAGACTTGATAGTGAAATCAAGCAAAATATTAACTATCTAATAGGTTAAGATAAAGGGCTTCAAACGGAAATTGTTTCAACAAAAGTAAGTTTGTTTAATAATGACTTCTACTCGGTATTTAGAACTGTCTTGATTTTTCTAGTCACTGCCACAACGCTTGTTACGCCTTATGTCTTCCACTCTTACTCTGCAAACAGGATTTTAACAGGATTCAAAAAGAATGATGCCATTCAATGTTGTGATTGATAAATAAACTAATTTCTAATTTACTGTGTCCACCGACTAGCTTTACCACTTTCTTCCACACTTTTCTATCTGTGCTTTTTTCGTTCCAGTTTTTCATTTCCATGTTTCTTGAGTCTTCCACGTCAACAGGATTCAAAAGCAATGATGCCATCCAATATTGTGATTGATCAGTAAACTAATTTATAGTTTACTATGTCCTCTGACCAGTTTTACCACTTTCTTCCACATTTTCCTATCTGTGCTTTTTTCGTTCCAGTTTTTCATTTCATTTCATTTCTTGAGACTTCCACGTCAACAGGATTCAAAAGCAATGATGCCATCCAATATTGTGATTGATCAATAAACTAATTTATAGTTTACTGTGTTCTCTGACCAGCTTTACCAGTTTCTTCCACATTTTCTTATCTGTGCTTTTTTCATTCCAGTTTTTTTTTTTTCGTGTTTCTTGAGTCTTCCATGTCCCGTAACGTTTTCCTTCTGATTTCTATTCCACAATGATTTTAGTTGCTCCTTTTTTTATGTGGCGCGACGACTTTAGTCGCATACGATGTCTTCTCTACTCATTTTTCTTCTGCTTTAGTTATTATCAAGATTCAGGATAAGCACGTAACTAAAATTTTGACATACTCCTAAAATTTTTCTTTTTTAATAATTCGTCATGTATTTTCAACCCATTTTCAATACCATGCCTAGTCCAAGAAATGCTTTCAACTTCTTGCGTTCAAATCTTCTGAGTTCTTCCTCGAACTTTGTTAATGCCCATGTTTCCAAAGCATTAAAAGAAGTAGCTAAAGTCTTGTAGAATCTTAATTAGTTATTTTTTGGAGGTGTTTACTTTCAGCATCGACTTACTTATGCCGTATGCTTTGTTCGACTTTAATAACTTTATGACCTCTTTTGCGCTGAGTAATTTGGTACCATATTGAAAAATAAAAAAATAATTACATTTCTTCAAAAGTACGAGTCTTATTTCCGTCCTTTATTCTTATTATAGTTTAAATATTTCATTTTCATCTTAAAGCTTAAATCTCTGCGCTCTTTCTTGCACGATTTTTATCTTTCGTATTAATTAATTCAAGCCTGGATCAAAATGTTAAAAAATAAATTAAGAAAAAAATGTAACAGATCTATTTTCCTTCAATTTCTTTAATATCAGTTTGTTTCGTATTGTTTCAAGATCAGATGATCACACAATGATAAAAAAATTCTCTAGAACAGGCTGAATCGCTGCGAATTTATGAATTGAATACTGAACCGCAGAACAAAACGACTATTTATCAGTGTATATAGTGTTCTTGAACGATGATGCGCATACCTACACCGCCAGCAAAGCTCATCGAAAATATTTAGTGGGAAATCATGTCATATCCACCGTACAGCCCAGATGAAACCCAAACAATTTCTACTTTGCACAAAACTGAAAGTCTGTTGGGATGGAAGACTTTAAACTTTAAGGAGTTGAAAGAAACTGTCACTACATGTTTTATATACTTGGCAAAATCCGAAAATCTCTCTTACGAGTTATACTATTATTCCAAAAGTTGCAAATTATTTTTCGCACGACCTTCGTATACATACATATACAACAAAAAAGACAAGTGTTTTAATTTGAATAACTAACAGATTATCTTGCATCTCAGTAGTGTTTGTTATATTTTTATGGCATATAATAAAAAATTTTATGCTTGCACTAGTTAATACGCAGGAAGGATTAAAATTTAAACATTTAAGCCGTTTACTTGTTCGTTCAAGAGCTTCAGAATCTTAACTCAAAGTAAACCCGAACGCTACCACGCAGCTGTTCCGCACAGTAAACAATTTCAAAAAGTGCAAATAGTTTCAGAAATATTCCACAACCAGAAGGGAAGTTCTCTATTTATAAATAAGCCTGACCGTATTTCATTTCGCCTTTAATTTTGTTAAGGCACACCTTGCAAACCAGTTCCTAACAAACAAAAATAAAGAGCGTACGATAAATAGATAGACGGACGCATACAAACATACATGCATAGGTTTGGTTGAGTTGTTCCAACGTAACCTACACGAAATATCGTAAACAAACGTGCGCTGCGTTGAATTAAGTGCAATTAATTATTATTTTTTTGCTTGCGTTGTTGCAATCGGCCAGAAGAAGAAAAAAAGCCGAATAATTTAGCAGTGGCGTAACTGTTAGAAGAAATTAATTAAAATTCAAATTCAAGGCTATGACAAATTCTAATTACGCACATGCAACACGTAAACTTGAAAGATGTCTCAAGCAGTGATTCAAACTTGAATCTTATTCAATGTTTACTTTCAGGATCGAACTCTTAAATATGCCTCATCGATTTTATCATTACTCCCTTTCTTCGCCGCTCTCGCCAATTCAGGACATTATAGAAAATTCTATTCCTGTTTAAATTTTACTGTTGTTTATTGAATCGAAGTTACACTTTTCATTGTATTGGGATTAATACAAAATATTCCATGTTTACTATTTGGGGTAGTTCATACTTTATCGAGTTTTCGCTGTATATACCATGTGCTGCGGAATAAGACTATTTTAATAACTAGCGTGCATAATTATACAGTCGCTGTTTTACTAATCAATTTTTCATTGCACTTTATCTCGAACAAGATGGTTATCTAGAAAAATGGGGACGGAAGTGACCAATTTGGCTCGTTTATTATTTCGTTACACGGTGAAGTTTCACTGTAATTCAGGTAATTTATTAATTTGTAATTCAATATGAAAACTAAAATTAATTCCGTACGGATTCGCTTCGTTGGAGATGGTTAAATTACATACACATTTTACAAATAGTACGTGCGTGCAATAAAACGAAAATAGACGAGTTAAAATAATTTTTGTGAATAAGCCACCCCATAGTACACATAGTCTATTCGATACTAGATAAATCTAGAGCAGGGGTTCCCATGAGCTTTTGGGGGTCTTTTCGGATCGATGAAGTATTAATGGTCCAATGGGGGTCAATTAAATCTAAGTTGTATCTAAGTTTTTATTAAAATATATCTATGACTGGTCCACAGTTAGACGATGTCTTTGCCCCACGAGTCGAAATTACTTAATGAGATGCAAAATAAATAATTGCCTAACAACTCAAATTGGACTTTATTTTGATTAAGGTGAATTTGTGCAATAAATTCGTGTGAGTATATGAGGTGCACATTGCATGAAACAGCAATATAGTACACTTCTGTAATGCGTGTAATTACTAACTGCTACAAACAGACTAGATTAAAGGAACGCAATCCAGTTCCGTGAGTATTTATCTCGTGATTACCCTTAGCAGCTTTCCAGAGAACACATTGCGTTTTATACGTCAACAAATTATATTCTTTGGGAGACGCGCTAAGACAATGCCTTCCACGCAGAAGAACTTCCCTGTTGTGTAATGCCGGCGTTCCTTTTTGTTGCAGAGTCCAGTGAATGCTGAAACCGGTTCAGCACACGACGAAACGAGTTCAAGTGGCAACAAAGAAGATGAGGACGACGACGACGACGAAAGCGATGACAAAATCGACACGCAGACGCACGATCCAGAACGGTTGAAGGCTTTCAATGTGAGTCGCTAAATTTCCCTTTGGAATTCATTCGGAATTATTTTACAAACTCGTAAGGAGTTTCCAAACATAAAAGGAAAAATTAACTTTGTTAATCTTTTTGATGAAAATATTTATCATTTTCAATTTTCTGTCTACGTTTCTATATTGGCAACAATAAACAAGAAAATTGTGACTTATTAGTTCACAAACATTTGAAAGGAAAAAAAAGGAACTGTCCCGAAGTGATATTTTATTTATCTAACGGCAGAAGTAAATTCGAAACGAAAAGAAAGAAAGCTGCGCAAATAAATCCGCCCTCACCCCCTTGGAAATACAGACTTTTATTTTTAGATGTTTGTCAGATTATTTGTCGACGAAAACTTAGATAGGATGGTCCCCATAAGTAAACAACCGAAAGAAAAAATCCAGGCAATCATCGATTCGTGCACAAGGCAGTTTCCGGAGTTTGCGGAGCGAGCGAGGAAGAGAATACGAACGTATCTGAAGTCGTGTAGGAGGAACAAGCGAGCGAGAGATCCAAATTCACCTTGGGACGCCGTAAGTAGTTTCTGAATTTATTTTTATGCGAAAATAACTAACTCTGTTTGCGCAATAACTTTTGCATGCACGGCAGCTGTGAACTACTACACATCCTTGTTGGTACACACAAGTACGAAATTGTCCTGTTGCATACGCGACTTGTATTTTGTTGAAATTCAAATTGGGTTTTTTTTTCTTTTGTCGTTTGCAAACTAGGACGGGGACGTGGTGTATACTTTCGCTTTTTCTTTGCACGAATAAAAGGCAAACGAAATGAGTTGATTTATTTTCTAATTCAAACTAAATTTACATCAAAAATCAACGGCGCAGGCAATTAATTTCTAACATAATTCAAATGCCAGAATCATAGAACAAAGTACAATTAAAGTAATTAATGAAAGAAAGTTAGAAGGACTTTGTAAGGAAAAGCAGTTCGTTTGCATTCTAAGATAACCAACAATGTTATACATACTGTACTTCAAGTAAACTATAAATATGTAAGAAGTACCTAAGGACAAAAGCAAGTATTAAGTAGCAGAGTTAATACTTTAGAAACGACATAATTCGCTATAAATTAGTGGCGTTCTGATTTTGCTATACTTTGTATGTTGGTTAACGTTTCAAATATTTCGCCCATGCCATTGGTTAACCATCTAGAATGTACCTTCCAAATTTCATGCAATTCATTGTTAACGATTTAAGTATTTCAAATATGTTACGCCCATGCCACTGGTTAACCATCTAGGCTCTACCTTTCACATTTCATTCAATTGATTGTATGTTGGTTAACGTTTCAAGTATTTTGAGTATGTTACGCCTGTACTACATTTCATGCAGGTCTATGTACTTCTTATAAACCTGCACTAATTATACCCCCAATCAGAACTTGAAAGAACTACAAATATGAATTTTTCTTATTGTTTTTAAATTATTTTTAGACACGTCCAACACCAGCTCATCTCACCTCAGTTCAAGCAGAACAAATTCTAGCAACGGCTTGCGAGAACGAGAGCCACAATGCCAAAAGGATGCGTTTGGGGCTCGAACCTGTCAGTCAGCCAATGCCTTTACCTCCAGGTTCAGCGGTAAGTTTGTCAAATTTTTATAATCAACTTAAGACTTAAGTAAAACAGAACCAAACTTTTTGATTTCCCCCGAATCCGACTGTGAATTTTTAAGTTCAATTGTTTGTGGAGATTTTGATCTTCGTTATTACAATAAATATGGCCGGGGGGATTGCAGAATAACAAAGACGAGATGACGGAAACGGAAAGAGACACATAAATATTAAACATGAGAAAATTCTGCAAGCAGCTCGTTCACTCGCCTCGAATACAACTGCCGTTGTTGCATCGTCCATATTATGCATTAAGGAGTGCAGTTTTAAAAGCGAAATGTAATAACACTTATTTGTCAAGCCGAGCACGCAACGAAATCGTCGGGGCGTAGATTGAAACTACATCCAGCAGTTCTAGTTGAAAAATTAGAGAAAACGAAGGAATTGCTGACAGAATTCATTTGTGAGGAACTTTGATTTAGTCCGAATTTATTTCAGCATTTATCTTTAACCTAACAAGTTACGTCAATAACATTAATTAGTTAATAACTTAAACTAATGAATTTCAAAGAAATTTTGAATGAACTCTGAAGAAACTGAAGCAACATTTCAATTTGTTTTAAAATTATAAATATTAAAGCATTTAATTAAAAAAGAAACTTTCGAAATGTGTTCTATAAGTTTTCGCCATCTCCTCGGTTAGGATAACGTCTCGCAAGCTTAAATCGAATCAATTTCGAAGCGATGTCGCCAACTAAATACTTTGTTTGTCCGATTTCACGCGATCGATTGAAAAATCGTGCGTCCGTCGCAGTTAAATGACTTATTTGCTTTTCTCACAGCCGACAGATACGACGGCGCCGATAAGCAGGGGCCTAGATTTCACAGGAACAACTCCAATAAAAATAGAAGCAGATGCAGTGTCTGGCGTGTTTCCTTCCTCCACAACCCCATCCAGTACGCCTAATTCCGTTACGAAAGGATTATCGCTGACTCCGGACATAAAGCCCAACTTGAGGTAAGTTCAATTTTCAATAGCTTTTAGTAATTTGCCCGAAAGGCCATTTTATAACCAGATATAAGAAATCTATTCGAGGCAAGGATTCAACCGAAAAAATTCATTTTTCTATCCAATTTGGATAATTTCGGCGGCTAATTCGGAAACCGTTCTCGGTTAAAAACATTTGAAATTCTCTTGTTAGTTAATGATAGTTGGGACTTCAAGAAAGCAGCTACTGTAAACGTAATAATGTCTTGGATTTAATTGAACCTAAGTGCATAAAATTCATTAAATTAAAAAAAATTCTGCAAAAATGAATTCAGATTTATCTAGGATTGCTCAAGCAGAAAACCCCTCGGTGCGATTTCTAGAGCGTGCAGCCGAACTGAATTTTTTTTCGTATGCAACAACCCAATTAATTAAATTGCGATAATGTAGTTTAATAACAGGCGTTGCATTGGTGCTAATCAGATTGTTAAACGCAAGCATTAATTTTTTTTTAAAAGGAAAGAGTGATCCTAAACGGATCAATAAATCAAAGAATAAATTCCGTCAACTGGCTTGAAATGAATTCAAGAAAGCTTTTAGAATCAATTCAAATATGTTCATAAAACATAATCAAAAAATTTATTTATCTTTGAGTTTGTAGTATACACACCACCACATCAAAGGACACATTGAGATTTCAGAAATCCAAAGTTTTCTTAAAGAAATAATATTTCGTGCAAAAGGTTTCGATTAGTTTAATTTTGAATAGAGTTTTGACTTCCACATCCTCTGTCGTAGTAGTATGATACTACTATGAACTAAATAAGGAATAAGTATTTCAGTATTTCCCACGGAAAAATATTTATAATTATTAATTAATATATTCTCAGTTTGTTAAACTCTTATTATCTTTTCTCCGTTGTTGTATTTCTTGCCAAGATTTTAAATTGAACAACAATGAAGCCTTAAATTTAAATTGAGCACTTTGCAATCAAATTAGCGAAAAAATGAAATTCCATAACCAGAGGGTAATTTCTTTCTCTCGCGAGTCTGAATTTTTTACGTCGATGCCACGCCACAAGGAAAGCATTTTACGTAGCACAATGCCTACTTTTTCCCCGAGTGCCCCAAGTAATCGCGTACGTCGCCTACGCGCGGATTTGAATCTGCCTACGCACTTATTGAACCAGATGAACATGCCCGACATTTTTATCTGCATGTTTACCATAAGCTAAGAACGAACACAATGATCTGATATGAATTTATTATTAATCGATACATGTTTTTATTTTTGTTTGATCCTTTTCTCATGTTTTAAAGCATAACTTCAAGATCCAACAATGACATTGTATTTAGTTTGTTGACACCATTTCTTTCTTTGTATATTGCTAAAGCCAAATAAAAAATTCCTCAGCTGTATTTTATGCCTTTTCTCATATCCTATAAAAGGCATTTTTTAATATGATTTCAAAGACTATATTAAAAAATTCTGAGCAGTTACTTAAAAGCTCGGGTTAAAGTGTGCACCAGAAACCACTTTTACAACAAATTAAGGCAAGAAGAAATATCTCCCTTGGCTGTGGAGAAATGTGAGTGTAAAAAATAAGAAAGTTTCTTTTTATGTACGATTCATAACGGTTATCTAGAAGCCTTCTTGAATGTAAGGTTAGTGACAATGTAAAAATGAAAATATTTGTGTAAATTTAAACGTTAGCCTTCGACTAAAACAATTCGCTCACGGTTCTGGAATTTAATAAAAACAACCACGTATAGAAAATATGACATGTAACGCCCATTTTTATGCAACAAGAAAAGAACTGACGTCCGTTTTGAAAAATCTATAATATACTGTATATTGCAGGCCATTAAATCGCTTACTTGCCTACTACAGTTATTAATGTTTACATAGTTTTAATTTCTAATTAAAGCGTGCACAATTACGGAGCCCGCAAGTAATTGACTTTTCCGTTTTTTTTTTGCAGCGTTTCAAGTACAGGTTTGGTGTCCACACCAATGAATGGGATTGGCATCTCAAGTACAGCAGGTTCAGCACCGACCGCCATGTATAGACCGAATTTTTCGCAAGCGTTTCAACGTGCCGGGCCCTACCCCCTTTTCCCGGGTCAGGCACCCTTCGCGCCCGCCGGTGGAGGCTTGCTTACAAATGGTAATTTTTATCCTCCTTTTACACCATTTCCATGTTCTTCTCGTTCGCCTCTCTGAACACAGAACGAGAGAGAGACGCGTTGTTTTCGCCTGACGTAATGTAACCTTGCGCGAAGAGTGTCTGTTTTTAATCATGATTTTAAGAATGTGCGAAACGAACACGTGCCATATGCTGTAATTACGGCAGTTTTTATGAAAAGGCTTGTTCACGTGATTCAGAATATTTGAACTTTGTGCGACGCAATCACTACCAGTGTTTAAAACGAGATGGTACAATGGGGTCCAAATGTATTCGTCCCAATAGTAATAAATCCCTTCAAAACTGAACCTTATTGATATACTTGTTAAGACTACTCCGATTTTTTGGCGTGTCAGTACATTTGGACCCCATTGTACGAATAGGTTTCAAAGATTCTAGAAAAACCTTAATTATTTGCTATTACTCAGCAATTTACTGACTTTATTCTTCAAATTACAATCAACGTTTTAATTCGCATAACAAATTCATTTTGTGACGCGTTTATGCTGTCACCAAATCAATATAGCAACTTGGATACTTTTTGGGAAAGTATTTTGCAATAAAAATAAAACGTGGATGTAATGAATGGATTACTAAGGCCCAGTTGTACAATCCCAGTTTAAATTTAAACTGAAACTTAAACCCATAACAAGGATTGTTGAAATAATCGTTGTTAAGGGTTTAAACTTCGAATTGTACAACTGGGCCTTAGTTTTAACAAAATCTATAATGATACGCTTCGTGCATAAAAAAAGTAGTATACTTCTAAAGCTCGACTTGGTAAAAGCGCTTCTGTAAATTGGAATTAAATTAAAATATTGAAAGGATTTTCCTTTTGATTTTCAGGTCCTGCAGATCTGAGCATGAAACAGAAACCCCTCCTGAATCACAAACTGAACACCGGTGAAATGGCAGCAGTTCGACAGCTAATAACAGGCTATCGCGAGTCCGCAGCTTTCTTATTGAGGTCCGCAGACGAACTCGAACAATTATTGATACAACAACAATAAATTATTAAACGTGAACGAGGAGGAGCAAGAGCGTCGTCGTTAGTCTCACAAATGCCATATGTTGGTTAGACAATTTGAAGCGTTTGTTACTGTAAAATAGGAGTTTTATTTTTTATTAATTTCTGCAATTTTTTTTACGTTTTCAAGCACTGAGTAAATTTATCGTCGGCACATGAACTGAATTTTATGAGCGTGCGCAGGTTTGTTTGTATGTGTATTTTAATAAAAAAAATTAAAAATATATGTATTTTACGCAGTAACGTATTTATGTTCGTCTACAAACAAAATAACCGGCCTGTATGTGGAGTCGTTCGTTTTCTAAAGTGGTCTTTAATTCTCGTCGTGTTATATTACAGGAACCGATTGTATCGACACTTTGATTGCTATGTTTCGGTCGACAGATGGCGCGGAGAGGTACTAAAACGTTTTTGTATGTAAATAGGCTTTTATGTCTTTAGGCTTTAAATACATATTTATATATTGTAAATTGTGTAACTTAAGGATACATTTCTTCGTGTGTATAAACAAAAAAAAAGAGATTCCTAACTAAATGTTTTATTTATTAGAAGTTATGAAATATACAGGGGGCATACGAAGGAGTATATGGCGCTGGAGAATTTTATTATTATTGGTGTACCAAAGAGGGTTGTATAGATTAATTGAGTAACAAACAAAATTCGCCGATCTTACGCGGTTCCTTCCTCCGTAGTTGAACGCAATGTACTTGAGTGCGCGTATAGCCGCAAGTGTATGTTAAATTGTATTTAAACGAGAACAAAAAATGATTAAAAATGTGCATAGATGATTTACACACAACTATTTTTTTGTATACCTACTTGTAGCAAACCTAAGTGTTTTTTATAGAGCGACACTATTTTCTATAGTTTGCAAACTTTAGGACCTTCTTGAGAAAATATTTCTGTGATTGTTACTAAGTGTTAGATTATATTATGTAATAATAATAATAATAAATTCAGGAAGTGAAATCTACAAATTTTTGTAATCTATGTATCTGTATATGTATATTTCAACATTCCAATATATTTCTCAGTGTATATAACAATTAAATTGTATTTTCATCTGATTACACTGCCAGAGTTTTTGTGTATTAATAAATTACATCTATGTCTTTAGTTTTTTTTATTTATTTTCGATATTATTTTACAAGATTCATGGCGGGTTTCACCAACGTTACTTAAATTTATTCATCCGTTAAAAGTAAATCTTACCATGGTTACATGTGTTGAAGGTATAGGAATAATAATTCTTAATCGATGATTAAAGTTAAGTGACGTTGGTGAAATCCAGCATCAGACGCATTTTAAGGTAAGTATTTTAATTACACCGTAAGTACATATTTTAACTTGATACAAAAGCGATCTATATAATCTTATAGGTACAGGATAAGTTTCGTCTACTGTTGTTCAGGGGATCCTTCTGTAACAAAATATCTAAGACTTTTAATTATGTCACATGCTACCATGTAGATCACTCTGTATTTGCCGAAATAATGCTAGGCTGTAATACTCACTCTGAAACAGAAAAAAAATCTCATTTACCAAAGAAAGAAGGAGCAATTATTGATTCATCCTGCCTAAACTCTTTTCATTGCATTAATTTCTTTTCGTTTCGGACTTTTACATCAATAAAATATTTCTGTTACGACCTTTTGGACTTCTCTTCATATATCTGGCGACCGAAAAATCGTTTTGATTTAACACCCGGTATTTACGTAATTCACTAATAAGTTTAGTTATTTAATTTTTTTTTTAATTATAAGAAATGTTAATTGCGCCGCAGCACAATTATTTTCCGACTTATAATTCGTGTCGTGAAAGCAGATAGCAACAATGCCGTTGCCTCATAAGCTAACACGCACGAGATGGCAGTCGAAGCGGACAAAACGTGTCAACGCAAACATGTAAATGCTGGCTGCGAGTCGTCAGGATCGCAATGGGGCCCCCGAGCATATTCTGTATAGCTATTTCGGCCCTCATCAGCAGAACAGTAGCTCGAGAACTCCACTGCTGCGGCGCAATTATATCACATGTTTGCATTCACGCGCTAAGCGTGCGTATATGCTGTTGGTCGTCGGGGTTGCAGTGGAGTTCTCTTACATTTAAGAAACCAATAGGGGATATATATATTTAAATGCAATTATAAAAAAGGAAATACATCTACAACAAATAAGTACGTACAGGTAATTAATCATCAACACCTCAAAACAAAGTAAGAAAAATACTGATTCCATAAGAATTGGAAAGTAATCTGATGATAAACGAAGTCTAACTATGTTTGATGATCTTTTTAGGGAAGAAAAGTGCAAACAACATACTTAATCAAGTTCAGCAATGATGATAATTGAAGTAAATTTACTGGATGTTTATAAAACTCAATTGAGGAGCATTCTAGCAAAACAGGACATGACCATCTCTAACTGAACACCAAAATTACATTTCAGAGTTAGGATTTGTCAAGTTTTGATTGAACATCTTAACTTTTTATGCATTTAAAATAGAGTATGATCAATTTGAATTGGCTATATCCACATATTTTATTTAAACCAGTAAAGCTACTAAAATCTCATTTTTCATACAAAATGGACATGTCCTGTTTTGCTAGAACGTTCCTTAAATATTTTTAATAAAACTGTCAGATATTTTTAACAGTCTAACCTTCATAAATAATTACCAAATAAACATTATATTAAAAATAAATAAAATTGTTATTAATTCTCAAAACACATTAGTTGTACAACCAATATCCATAATCAGCTTGAACATATCATTTTTCTGTTCAGAATTTTACTCTCATTCTGTAAATGTTAATGCTTTCAAGAGTAATTTACAGACGACTTTTAAGATCGCATAGAAAAAAAAAATAGCCTACAGACTTTTGAATCCACTGTTCACTGGTGATGGTTATAAATATTTTATATTGCCTAAATCAGTGTACTCTTTCATAATCCCTTAAATTCATGATGATTCCTTCTCACTTATGGCAATCACAACCCAAGGTTCAAACAACTATTAGAGCTGTTTTTAGTTAAATTTTACAATAAATTACACTGTTCGTTTTATATAACATTTCTGAATCAGTTATTCAGGGATACAATTCGTATTGAACATATTCAAATATGTAAGTATTTCTTTTGTGTTTTGATTGTTATAAGGTAGCCTACATTACTAAGTGTATCCTTATTTGAATTATGATACTGAATTTTGCTTTTTCAAACGAAACACCCAGTATACTTTGCTCTGAAGTGAACTGTATCTGATTTAAAATTTAATCTTTGGTAGAGTATGTGATGCATCTGTGAATTGCTTGAAATTATCGAGATGCTCTTATATTATCATAATATTAAAATAAATCAAGTTATTAAATTATTTGTTATAATCATCAATACAAAACACATTAATACTTAGCTCAGCCTAAATGATTCACGTTCACAACATATAAGATAAAGGAAAAACTTTAATTACAAAAATTAATTCAAAAGTAAAACCCTTTGGTTTTCATTGTTGAGTAAACTATAAATGTTGTGAAATATAGAGACTGCATAATTTAATAGTATCTTACAGAACTGTCCATTAAAGCAAAAAAGAAAACATCCCCTTTTGTTAACATGGTTATCATCTAGTAACAATTCTGTAAACGCTCAGTATGTGTTGCCTTTAACATTAATTTATTAATATAAGGGGCAAGAAACCCGTATTCTCATCTTATAAATAAAATTGTGATTAAGAAAAAAGAAGACAGAAGCTTTATGTCAATTGAATTAAAGAGAGCGACGGACGAGCGTTGCCATTGGAAATAAATACGTTATTAAATTAATCATTGGATTATCATTATTATTAATCATTAAAGGACAAGAAGGACAAGACTTGTCATGAGAAACACGCTATTAAATTAATCATAGGATGAGAATACGGGCCATAGCCTTTTCATCATTTCTGGTGGTGTAAGATTAAATACTACTACTATAATTTAGCCTTTTCTGACATTCTTTTCCAAATTTCTCATTTTTCTCCCATCTTGAATTTATAGTCCAAGTTTTCGCATTTGATATCTCTTCTTTCCAGTGTTCATCTTTTGTCTCATATACTTTTCTTGTTACTCTTCCTTCCCCATTAGTCCAAACCATTCATTAGACTCTTCCCGTCTTGAGTTTGTTGTCCGACTCGTCTCATTTAATATCACTTCTTTCCAGTGCTTGTTCTCGTATTCCTTGACTTTCCTTTTTATGCTTTTTTATATTTCTTTTGCCTCGTATGTATTTCTTGTTACTTTTACTTCTACCCTACTTACTGTAGACTCTTTCCTGTCAAGAGGTGCGTCTTCAGTGTGTCTCTAAGATCATTGTCTCTTATTTTTGTCACTCACTGTTTCTCGTTGCATTTCTTAATAGTGTATTTCAAATTTCGCAATAGAAATTACTGGCTTTTGTATATTTGTACGCATTGTTCAAGATTCTTGTGCAATATTTATTCAAAAATTAAAGAACGACGCCTGAAATAATTCCAAGAAATAAATCAAAGACATTAAATAAATAAGGTGATTTGATTTCCCCTCCACGTTGCAGCCAAAAATGTACACAATAAATTATATACGTGTGCATATTAAATTCGTTTTAAAAAAAATTAGCACAGTGCAGGCTGCAATCTTGTTGCTCTCATAACTTTCTACAGTGACAAGCTAGATGTTTATTCTGATAAATACATAGATGCCGATTGTTGGGTAACGCTTTTATATTCGCAAAGTGGTTCGCATTTCTGTGCGACGTATACAATGCCGAAATGGTAATTTTATTCGCATGTTTTAGTCCCACACGCGTTTTAAAATTTACAGGCAATTTGGCCTTCTTTAAATTAGGACGATAATGGCAATAATTAATGCAGCCTTGAATTTTGATAATACGGGTGACATTTCTAGATGAAGGTTACAAATATTATAAGCAGTAGAAAGTTGTGGATTTGAGGAGTTTCTACATGTGGAGTTCATTCATTAATTCAATTGTTTTTAAGTAATACTTAAGAAAAAGTAAGTGTGTTTTTTTAAGTATGCATAACGGACTCTTTAGAAGTTTTACAATCGCTCAACGTTTCACTATTGGTTGATAGCTTCGTCAAGAGCTCCACGTTTGATGGCTAGACTCTTGTACAACAATCTCCAAATCAAAGATAATATCACAGGAAGAAATAGTCTGCAGCAAACTGTCGATTTTACGGCTCTGGCTTTAAAGACGTAGTAGCAATTTAATCACGAATTGCGAAAAATACATCGGTTTCAGTGTTAACATCATTATACGTGTCGAATTAATTTGTTCTGAAATATTGAAACCATAAAAAATTACAAATTATGATACCTTCCATGCACATAGGAGAAATGAAGTTAAAATAAGTTTTTTTTTCTTTTAGATGAATTTCCGTCAGTGCCACAAATAGCCATTCTAGAACCTTAATGATTTGTATCATTCCGTGGCGTTGGTCTCTTCTGCAAATACATCGAAAAAAAATTGCGAATAAGAAACACTGCTCCTTACACCTTTGTTATCGTTTCATTATGTTCGCCGAGATTCTCATGCCATGACCACCCAGCAGAAGTCACGTTTTCGCGTAATTTATTGAGTAAATAACAACAGAGCCCAAGATACAATGTGCTCGAAAAAATCGACATCTTACTTTTAAATACGAATTTACTTGTGCGATTTTTTTTTACGTTTGGTTCTCGGAGCGTGATTGTATCTTCCGTACAAAGTGAGAGCTATTTTTTTCTTATGGCCTTTATTTGCTTTGCAGAATTTCGTTTTGCAGGTGCAAATGTGGTGTTGGACGACGCCAAATCTTCAAAAGGCTTCCAACGTAGTAAATCGCTTTTTTCGATATATTTATGCTTTACATTAGCGCAACGTGCGTTACGAGTTTAATTTTTCGAATTAAGCAGAAAAATTTTGGGAATTCCTTAATCTATAAATGGATTTTGCGATAACTATCAGAAATCAAATTCAAGAAAATTACAAAGCAAATAATATCAATGCAAATATCAAATAAAATGAGCAGAAAAATTTTGGGAATTCCTTAATCTATAAATGGATTTTGCGATAACTATCAGAAATCAAATTCAAGAAAATTACAAAGCAAATAATATCAATGCAAATATCAAATAAAATGAGATGAACGAATTTTTCTGCTAAAAAATGTTGACCTTGATTGAGGAACAAAAACTAATACAATCATTGGCGATTAATCGGTGGATTCCCGATTTCTGACTCGTAACAAATTTAACGCTTCAATAATTACGTTTTTACCCCCTTGGTATAGTATTATTTAGATGTCCGTTCTCTCAGCTTTAAAAATCGGAATAATATAAAAGATTTCTTGACGTGATGTAAAAGGAGTCCCTCACGAAAAACTCTAGGTCTTAATTGATTTGGGTTGTGTATTTCTGATTCCATGAGAAATGTCGGTGTTGCTAGTTACATTACTCACTGCACTTGAATCAGCATTCGTATTTCATTCCTTTATCATTCGTAATAAAATATTGTTGATCGAGCGAGCCTGAAGAAAACACTCGTCGGAATAAAACGAACTAGAAATTGAAATGCGCAACAATGTGCATGTTAATAATAATTTATTTGTAACTAAGCCCATCAGAATCATAAAAACATAATTTTATTTATTTGCGGTTATTTATAACCAGTCATCATCCGACGAGCGACCGAGCGTCTTCGTTCCGCAGGATAAAACCGGGCAGCATGGAAGAGGACGCAAAACTAAAATAAATTGAGTTCATTTTGAATTTTTACCGAAAAAATGCAAACGTGTGCATCCCCGCTGTGCTCGAGAGTTCGAAACGTGACTGCGGATCGTTCGTACTTGAACCCGTCCCGCTGCACGTGTGGACGCTCCTCGTCCGGCCCTTCTGCCTTTTCGGCTCGAGAGAGAGACGAGCTCGAGAGCGGACGGGCAAAATACTGAATGCGAACCAATTACCTTTAATATTAGCACGTGAAAAACTCTCATACGTTCAGCGGCGCAGACATAAAAATAAATTGGAAACCCCATCGGTAACAACTTCTATATTCATTACCACCTGTAATTCTGGAAATCTACGGCTATTTAAGGTATCACTTCGCGTGCTGGTAACCGCCAATTCTTCCGTTAAGGACGAACTTCCAATGAATCAGCTGGATGTTTTAATTAACGTTTTGCTATACACTATGAATTCATCCACACTGATTTTATTACACTTTTCAAAAAGATTTTGTAATTTATGAATGCCCTGAAAAAGTAGTTTTAATGTTCAAGAATATACCTACGTTTCCATTTACAATATAAGAAAGGACCAAATAAAAATTGTGAAAAGGTATTGCATAGATTTTCTTCTTCTTCTTGTCTTTGGTTTATACAACTTGCCGTCGTCTTCTCATAACAATCACTATTGGTCCACGTCTTATCTTTCATCTTCTCATCCTTCTTTTGAAACATTTCGGTTTTCTTCTTTCTTAATCTTCTATGTTCTCCCCATTTCGATTTATCCGGTAGTTTTGAATTAAACAACCCTTGAGTCGTCTATCGGCATATGAGACAATGCGGTTTAACACTTTTCTCTTCTGCTCCTATTTTCGTCTAATTTATACCCTTTCTATTCTTGAGCTTCTTGCACATCATTTTCATAAACTGCACTCACGTACGTAATTCATTTTTATTGCACCATGCCGACCAACTATTATAACCCAGCATTAGTTCCCTTGATGTTGTACTTCGATTCCTTCCAAGAAAGTTTAAACGTTCGTATCTACTTTGAACTATACTTCCTACTTTGAATTGGCTACTTTGAATTGTATACTTGTATTTTAATTTCTCCTAACTCTTTATTGTCCTTCAAGGCATATTCAAAGTACTAAGAGCAAGTTGTTTCCTCTCTTTCTAATTACCTAACAGTAGGTGATAGTTTTCTTTAGAATTTATTGCCAAATTATCTGTCTTATCAAAATTCATTTGCACTTTGTAATTTTTATGTAGGCCATAAAACAAGAGAGTCAATAAATAACATTCACATTTTTCATAACAAGTAAATCCTGATTTTCCCAATAAATTGAGTTTTCCAATAAACTGTATTAGTGGCGACGAGTACGGGATATAAACCATTTTCTTTACATTTTTAATTGAAGCAACAGATACTGAAGATGTGACGGGAATTTTGACACATATCACGTTACGAATATTAGGGCCAGTTTCATAATTTTCGAATTTAAAGGAGACTTTAAAATTAAAGTCACATTCAGATGTGTAAACAAAAGTATTTTCACAGATGTTTTTACATCTGAAAGTGACTTTAAATTTAAGGTCTCCTTTAAATTCGTTTATGAAATTGGCCCTAAGTGCAAAATATACTAAATTTTTTGAGTCAAATGGCCTCAGGAGACGCAAACATCGAGAAACTCTTTGAATTTTTAATGTTGGAGCAAAAAGAACGCGAAAAGAGAAAACCAGAACGCAAGAAGAAAGAACGAGAAAGAAGAGCTTGATCATGGGAACTTATCAAGATTGTTCAAGGTCAAAGTGCATCAGAATCTTCAACTTTTCATTCTTCAGCAGCTAATGTTCCGGCATTCAACGCCTTCAACCAATCAGACGACTGGGACACATACAGTGTGTCCCAAAAAGTTTTATACAAATGGAGAAAAAGTTTATCTTACATTTCACAAAAAAAACTATTCCTTATAAAAAGCTCTGCATGACTTGTAAATCCATAATCAGGTACAAAATTTTTAAAAAATTGGCTGGAATACAGGGAAAATAAAAAATAATGATTTGGACGGAGAGCAAAATACGTTCAAACTGTAGTGGAGAAGCAAAATGTTCATTGAAATTGTGATTAAATAGCAAAAAATTATGCACACTTGTAGATTATTGATATTCCCAGATAAAAATTGATAAAGAAGGTTATCAATGTTTTATAAAAATAAATTATCTAACAATTGCTGAGGTGTTTATTTTTCTATTTTTATCTGGGAATATCAATAATCTACAAGTGTGCATAATTTTTTGCTATTTAATTACAATTTCAATGAACATTTTGCTTCTCCACTACAGTTTGAACGTATTTTGCTCTCCGTCCAAATCATTATTTTTTATTTTCCCTGTATTCCAGCCAATTTTTTAAAAAAATTGTACCTGATTATGGATCTACAAGTCATGCAGAGATTTTTATAAAGAATAATTTTTTTTGTGAAATGTAAGATAAACTTTTTCTCCATTTGTATAAAACTTTTTGGGACACACTGTATATTAACCGACTGAATCAGCATTTTGAAGCCCATGAAGTTGCCAATGAAGGTCAGAAGCAAAGCCTATTGAAAAAAAAAAACATTGTGCTGTTTCAAACTGACGAGAACTCAAGAGTATAGTAATACATACTTTCCAGTCTGCAGCGCAAGATTTTGGATGTTACACGAGGATCATTGGGGAGTGATTAGGATGAAACAATCTTTGTTGGTGGCCCGGGATCGATAAGTATGTTGAAGATTTGGTCAAGAAATGTGAGTCCTGCCAACACATCAAGCCAAATCCACCATGAGAATTTGAACATTGGCCACAAGCAAACAGACCTTGGAACAGAATTCATGTGGACTTCACCGGTCCATACACAAATTCAATGTAGTTGATCTGCATCGATGCCTTCTCAAAATATCCTTTTGTTATGCATATTTCAAATATCACAGCTGAAACTACCATTGCAGCTCTAAAAAGTACCATTGTTTTTGATAACGGTACTCAGTTTACGTCGATAATAACCAGTTGAAACAGTTCTATCAAGGAAATGGAATTGATCATCTCACTACAGCACCCTTCCATCCAGCATCAAATCGACAAGCTGAACGATCTGTTCGTACTTTTAAGACAGCCATGAACAAAGCATCGTGCGGAGGAGGAAGTAAGAGGAAAGCCCTACAAAAACTTTTTCTAACCTACCGAATTCCACATCCCAATTTAGATAAATCACCTGCGAAACTACTTCACGGTAGACAACCAAGAATACTACTGGCGTTGCTCAAACCACAATCAGAGTATCAATCAAGCTCTCCAGGCGAACACACTTTCATCAAGTTTTTCAAGCTACAAGAACACAAGAAGGAACTTAAAGGAACAATCATGAAATCCATTTAGAAAAATGATTTATGATATGATACGATCAAACAGTGGGCTTCACCGTCGTCATCAGAATCAGATTCATAAAAACCATAGCGACGTCGAAAGCAATGACGATGACTCTCAGCTGCGCTCACAGTTACGATTAGCTGCTCAAAGTGCTCAAAGAAATTTAAGATTTGCTGAAAGTGAAGAAACGTCAAATCATCCTTTGATTCAAGAATGGGCTAATGAAGTTTATAATTCTGCGGAAAAAGAAATAATTGAGAATCCTGTCGATACAAATGTTACACCACAAAGCAGAAAACAGGTTGAGAACATTCCTGGAACGAGCAACATACAAGAACCTTCTTCAATCCTTCGAAGATAGACTAGACTTCGACTTCGATTTTCAGCAGGGTTGAGAAATTAAGACTAAGACGGAAGAAATACTATTTATTGTTAACTATAATTTTTATATCACAAAATCTTTTAACCGGACACTAAACGTGTTAAGTGTTTGTGCGCTATTTAGTGTCCGGTTAAAAGATTTTGTGATACAATTTTCATCAGACAAGAATCAAATTCATATATAAGTTTTATGTAGGCCATAAAAGAAGAGAGTTGAGTTTAGTCAATAAAAAGCATTCATTTTTCATAACATGTATGTAAGTCCTGTTTTATAAGAGTTTCCCAATAAACTGTATTATTTATAAGCGAAGCATTCCGCTTTAAACTTCACTGGTACTCTATTGCATTTTTTGTCATTAACGTTTTGTATTGTAAGGTTACGAATTCGGGCTCAAAATGAATCAATAATAAATGTTGCACAAATTGATTTCCAATCTATATACTGTATATTTGCTTTAAGTTCTTAGGAAGAACTATCATTTTGAATAACATAATACGTGTGTCTATAAAACACAGACGTGTCGTAGGCGGTTATGAACGAAACGTCTTCCTTCATCAGGTCTATAAATTCCAGATAATTTCCAAGCCAACCAGAGATTTCTTTTTCAATAAATTCCACTGTATATGTTTCCCATTTCCTGAAATTCTTCTTTGTTGATTGCTAGGATAAAACAGGTTCATTAAAGACGATGTGAATGTTATTCACTTTGTAATAATTCCTCCTCCTTCAGCTGCCATACCATTTTTATTTTCTTTGTTGCATCGTAAGAATCCTTTGTGTGCTCTAAAGTAATTCCTAATTCTTTCTTCCAAATAAAAAAATATGTATTATGAAAAAAGAAAGGATTACGCCGTCCTATGTTTATTAAAACTGTAAGTAATACGGAGTGTTGTAAATTTATGAGCGTTGGAAGAGCTCGGAACTATGAACGAATAATTTTTTGTTTAGTTTGTTTACCTATAGTAAAAAAAAAGTTTCACATAATTGCGTGGTTTTAAAACTTGTAAATGCGTTCGCAGTAGTACCGTACAAAATATAAAACGTAGAGGTTTTGAAATCACTGATTAATTCACCGTGTCTTCCTTCTTTTAAAAGACGAAATGATAAAAGCAAATATAAGTAAGATTGAATTGAATTTATAAACTGGACAAGGAAATTAGTTTTCAAAAATATTTATTCGCATAAAAATGAACTAAGTGTTAATTAATAATCATGTGTAAGTAAATTCTAACGAATGACTCGATTGATAAATTATACCTAATAAGCTGAACATGTAATAGAATAGGGAGTGAGTCCTTCATAATCAAATTAATTGCTTCTCTCTAAATAATGTGTGAAGCGCATCGCAGTAACTCTGAAGTAATAACTGTTATTAAGAATTATATGAATTTATTTGACTACTTTTTTTAAAGTAAAAGTGCAAGAACTTGTTATATATTTGAATAAATCTGTAGTGTTCAATTTTTTTCAAAACGGATGACTGAGATGAGGATTTAATAATAAAATCCTTTTTATATAAAATTTGGAATTTTATAATTTGAAAGAATCATCGGTCTGTCAAACAGATTCAACAAGCAATGACAGTTTAAAGTTATAAGAAAAATTACGTAAGTCAGTCTCGAATCAAACAATGAGGAATTACTTTCTGCATTGAGCAGTCGATCAATTATTCTGCCGATTAGATTTATAAGAGTTATTGGTATTAAACGTATGTACGTACTGTCACAAATGAATTATAGCCTGTCGACGGGAATGCCTTTCGACGTGAGCATTTCGTATGGCGAAATTCCCCAGGAAACAATTGTGCCCGTTAATTTGCAGTTTACCGTGTTTATTGTTGCCCTCGTTTTTTTTTGTATCACTGACTAATGAACAACGGCAGAATTGCCGGAGAAAAATATGCAGCGCATACTTTCTATTCAACTTGGAAAAAAATGCCTCAACGCCTAATATTTCATTAGCAGACGTCAAAAGAAATTAAAGGCCTCACCCCTTTGCATAACGCATTCCTGTGTTGAGAGAACATTATGCACGTGCACCATTCCTCTCGTGTGGTTAACAAAAGTCCTGCTTAACAACAGCAGAAAAGAAAACGTTTTCGAATTAATTGCCTATGCCAGTAACGAAAAATGGCACGATTTCTGACCTCTTTGTGCTTACATCCCACGTCCCTGTGTGCAAGTTACAAGTTACTGTTCTGCATAGCTTGGCATCCGAGGTAAGTAGAATATTTTAAGTTTACTTATTATTCGATTTGAAAAATATAAGACGTTACAAACTACAGCTTAAATTAACTTGTCATCCGTTAATCTCAGAGTTTCGTAATTCAATCAACGATTACATAAGTTGAACATCTGTGAAGGAAAATCCTCGCAGTAAATCCTTTCATTGTGTTATTAAAATTTATTAACTCTCAAATTATACTAAGTGAATAAGCAAATAGCTTTCATTGTAAGGTAAATTCGAATTCATCGCGCAAATATTTATTTATACGGCCGGAGATCCATTACCAACGTTTCGTTCTAAATTGATTTAGTTATTCAGGCGTTGTTTTTTTTTTTTTCTTTCAGGCCGACACCTTCGAGTTTCGAATTCGATTCTAGGAAAGCTGGCGCGAAAAAACCTTTCTCTCCAAGAATTATTATTATGGTTTCGGTGCTAAATCTCACAGCACAGATAGACAACAATAGTGATTTTAGTTGCAGTTTCGGTCGCTACGAGCGCTGCTTCTTTTTCGCGGTTCTTCGGCGCGGTCTCCGCGTGCTGTGCTTATTTAGCATCAGTGTTTGTCCAGATCGCGACGAGCGCTGAGAGGGTGCAGTGAACTTACGTAATGCGTCACTAATTTCTGCCCAAGCTGCCTCAAAATTAACTCAATTGGAATTCGACGTTTGTCGAGAAAAGTGTGCGATACTTGCGAGATTAACGCACACCTAAATAATTCTATTTCACCGTCAGGTTCATTGCCTGATCGCGCGTTGAAGTCACCGGCTTGTCGCCTCGCTGAATATTTAAATCACCTAAAATCACAGTGAAAGTGAACAATTTTCGTTGTTTCCTGGATGTTTAAACGTGTTCAGCCCATCGCAATGCCGCAGCAATAAATCGAAGGTAAGTCTTGGACTTTTAGTTATTGGCTGCAGCATTTAATAAAGCGGATTATGCCATTCACTTGGCAACCTGACTTAGGTATAACATTGCGCTGCTCGCTTCTGCGAAATACACTTGAAACGTACGACGAAGTTTGTTGCACGTATTTAATATGCTTTTTGCAATATACGATTGTAACTAAAGAACTCATCTTAAATACGTATAGCTACAACGAAGTGAATGAGTTTAACTAAATTTGCGGCATTCCTCGAACGACCATTTCGGGTTTAATAACTTTTGACTTGGTGCGTAAAGCGTTTCTGCAATAACGTAAAGAAACTCCGGACTAACAAAGAAAACTTGTTGGGTAGGGATCGATTGTGTTGCGAAAAAAGAAGAGGAAAACAAAACTCAATAAAACGTTTCGCGTTTTACGACCGAATTCAAATTAACGAACTCGATAAAGATCTGCTTTAAAATGTGAAGTTAAATTTTAGCATCCGGTTTTGCATCGGGCTCTAAAACCACTGGATTCTTATTGCAATCGTTAGTAATTAATTTGCAAATTACTTACGTGTTTTATTAACTTAATTGAGCGGTGCGTTCCTTATACGTACGTATTTTCATGGGAAAATGTGCCGAAGTAATTAAATGTAGCTTAAATTCTTTGATTTTTTAAAAATTAGAAATAAATTATAATTTGGCTTTTACAATTCCAAGAGTAAATAATTCAGACTATGTTAAGAATTTTCTTTTTTCGTTGGGTTAATTGCACTTGCAGGTAGAAACGTTCAGCTTGCCGAATTCTAACAATCGTTTGGTATCGATTTGGAAAACATTTTTTTTTAATTTCGAGATTTCAAGTAATGATGCAATATTTTTAAGTTTAATTTGTAGATTTATAAAAAGTCAAACAATAAAATTAACTGCAATTGTAAAACAAATTTTACACAATTTTGAAAGACAAAAAAAAACTTGAAAATAGAAATACTCGTATAAATAAAAGGTTGTATCTTTTGCTATTATTGTCAAAGCTATTTTAGCAAAAAAAAAGACAATTTCAACAACAGTTTCATATACAATGCAAAATATATTCATATAAATAGCGACTGAAAGAATTTTAAACATTCGTTCCAAGTTAGTTAAAGTTTAATCGTCACTGAAAATATGCTACAGATTTTCGCTTCGGGCGAAAAGGTGTCTTATCAAAATTAGCTTGTGCAATTACGTTATAAAACTGTCGTAAACGTTAAGTGCATTTCTGAAAATAATGTAGTATATTTAAAATGTTAATTAACTAATTATTTCTTTTGCGGTTTTAAGAAGCACCGTTTTCCTGTAGAACTATTTTGCTCAATTTGAAGCATTTCTCAGATTAAACAGAGAAAAATAGGTAGTGAAAATTAACACAATTGTAGCTGAAATGAAGCCAGTGACAAATTGTATGAAATATTAACACAATTGTAGTAAAATTACAAACAAGAATATTATCATATGAAACAATTGTGTCAATATTTCATACAATTTGTCATTGGCTTCATTTCAGCTACAATTGTGCTACTTTTCACTACATATTTTTCTTTGTATATTCAAACAAAGCGAGAGTAATATTCGTGTACTTGTTTGAATTCAAGTTTCTCAAGTTTGCTAAGTGAAGTTGAACATAAAATCGAATTAAAATTATTGTTAGAATATATCGAGTAGAGATCATTTGGTAAACCTGTAAGGCTGTTTCACGATTGTTAGAAAAAATTAGAGTGTTTGTTCTGTATCTCTGGCAGAAGGGATGGTTTCAAACTTTTTACAGGCCCGAGTGAAAACTATTTTTATATTCTTGCAAATTATAACCTGCACGATACTTTTGTTAAAAAAATACGAAAGTATGTAAAGATTTTAAATATTTTTCGACTACTCTTCTGAAATATTGTGACTTATTAGTAAAAAATAAAAACTATTAAAATGTCAACGTTTAAAAATTGCGAATAAACAGAAGGAGAAAACTTTTATATTTCTACTCTAGCAAAAAAATATTTTCCTTTATGATTGCCAATCATTTCTCAATAAAACTTACATACCGAGTGATTTTTTAAATTTTTTATCACCTCTTGCCATGAGAACTGGACGGCATGTCTTAGCTTAAGTGAAAAGTACGTCATTGGACTCCTTGATGCTGTTTTACAGTAAAGCTAAGACATGCCGTCCAAATTCCTTGGCAAGAGTTGATAAAAAATTTGAAAAGTCTTTATTTTTCACTACCGCAAATATTATCAAATGCAAAGAAAAAAATACAGAATCTAATACCTATTTCGCAGGAGCATTTTCTTATTCCTTTTTTTATATTATGCACACGGTTTGTTTCTTAAGTTTTTATACCAAATTTCCTAATTTTTATTAAACATGTAGATCTTAGGAAATCGTGAATTAATTGAAGCATTAAAAAATAATCTCTTACCACAGTCAGTTTATATCCGTAGATGTGCATTTCGGATACGCTGCCATCTTCAATACACACACACACATTAAGTTAAAAGCTCTTTATGAAATCTTTGGTTGGTACAAACCGGAGGATTTTCTCCTTACCAAATTTGGAAATGCATTTCCACTGGAAATTTGACGAAAAGAAATCCTCCGGTTTATACCAACTAAAGGTTTCATCAAGTTCTTTTAACTTGTGACTCTGGGTGTGTGTGTGTGTGTACCTACTGAAGACGGCAGCTTAGCTCTGAAATACGTATGTATGGATAAAAATTAATTGTAGTACGAGATCATTCTTTATTATTTCTAAAACCACTGTCCTCTTAATTTTTTTCGTTTAAATTGAAGCAACAGGAAGAAAACTTTTATTAAAAATTTTCAGATTTCTCAGATTTTTTTATATCAAAAACTAATATAAAAGTTTTCAGAATTACATCCGGTATTATGAAGGCAAGTTAACTTTAATCACCGGTTTAATCTCATGGTATCAATTGTGAACACAATTGTTGTTGTGGCAATAAACTGGGGGTTAAAGTTAACTTGCATTTATAATACCGGGCCTTAACGGTTTTGAGTCAAGATTAACCTGTTACTAAGAAAAATATTTTTTCGTAAAATTAAACATAAAATCGTGTTTTCTCTGTAACATCCACGTGCAGCATAGTTTCTATGTAAAGAACACAAAAACACTATTTAATTATATTAATTTGATAAATATTTAATTACATATAATTTTTTACAAGCTCACAATAGAACATCTTTTTTTTAATATCTTTTATTGGTTCCCAAATTTTTGCACTAGGACAAAATGAATTCTATGTATTTATAATTCAATTATTTAATCAAATAATAATGAGTATTTACATTTCTTAAGTTCTATTTCTCTTCAGTAACTTAATGTGTCAAGTCTGATTTTCAAGTCTGTGTCAAGTCTCAATTTTTTAAGTAAAACGTATAAAGAACTAAATTACAGAATGAAAAAAAACCATAAATAATAATTGTCTATATTTATACAATACAATAATTGCCTTGAAGCTACTTTTAAAATGCCTTATGTAGGAGTATAAAACAAAAGATGTATTTAAATATGAGTCGAATATGGTAAGGCAATCGTGTTTGTGTATTCTGTAAATTATTTACTTCCAAAAGCAGACTTACAAAAATAAAAAGTGTGCTTGCAATCTTGTTTTCACCATTTCTGAATTTAAAAACCACCCCGGGCTTAATGTATCTGTAGGTAAGTTCACTAATATAAATAGAAAAAGATTTAATAAATTAAACAGATATATAAAAAATATAGCGAATATAAGTTCATTTCATTTAGTAAATAAGAAAAAATCTAAATAATAATTATTACACACCTCAGAGTATCTTCATCTCGTATTATTACACGAGGTTAAAACAAGATGCATGTACTTCTCAACTGCAAACCAATGCAGGTGTTTTCACAAAGTCGCAGAAAGGATGTAATGTGAGGATATTTTGTTTGAAATAATTCTGAGAAGAGAAGAATTTATTAAAAACAGACGTCAGTGATTAAAAAGAAATCCCAATAGATTGTGAAAGGTAATAAATGTACATACGTCAGGAAATTCCTAAGAAGTTATAAATGTGGTCACATGAAAATATCTTAGATATGTCACATTTAGAACATAATGGAGAAGCTTTCTGGTATTTGTTAAACGAATTAAATTGGAATCGAAATACTATAGAACGCGTTCACAAGGATTTTTCACTGCAATATGATAGCTTAATATAATGCAAATTTATTTTTTAAGAAATCTTCCCTTTCCCCGTTATTGCTTCAGTTCTTGAATTAATCCATTTGATTTCAGTTTGAAATTAATTAAAAGCAATTGAGATATGTACCTATTAACAACGCTAATTATGTATGTATACGGAAGGCGGACTAAAATATTTCATATCAAGAGAATAATGTCTGAAAACAAATTACTTCTTTCTTTTTCATTACTTATTTCGTTTACAATTTTAACAATTCGAAAAATTGTGTCCAG
The DNA here is from genome assembly GCA_958336345.1 of Dorcus parallelipipedus. Classification (NCBI taxonomy): domain Eukaryota; kingdom Metazoa; phylum Arthropoda; class Insecta; order Coleoptera; family Lucanidae; genus Dorcus; species Dorcus parallelipipedus. The sequence continues at coordinate 39,711,853 of OY284477.1, forward strand.
AATCTTCAGAGAAGAACATCTTTTTATATTATTTTGTAAATTGCAATATTTCGTAAAAATAAATTAATTAGTTGCATTAATTGTAGCGTATACCGATTAAATACATTCTTAATTTAATGACTTAATAACTTACTAGTACAATTATGTAAGTTTTGTTTGCAATATTTGGAAACTTTCGAAAAGAATTCATTTCTTTTTTTTTTCGTGTAAATATCGTTGAACTTGACACAGCATGACTGCGGTAAGTGTTAATTAGAACGAAACAGAAAAACAAAAACAGCTTTGTTCGGTCAATAACTGTTGTATAATTTTTAAGCACAAACGCATCATTATTTCAAAGTCACACCGTGACATAACAACTCGCAACGACCGGCCGCAACTTGTATACACCTACTCGCGTTGTCTTAAAAAAGCGAGTCCTTTAAATTCCTCGCTGAATTTTTTAAAGGTTGCGACAATTGCATTGAAAAGTCAGCTCCATTAATTTCATCCTCGTGATCGCAGATGAACGCTCCGAAACAATAATTGCTTTTTTTCTTCTCCGTCTGTCGCCGAACGCAAGCGGTGATTATGCAAGCGAGCGCGGAGCGTCATTGTTGAAAATCATTACCATGGGGCGAGATTTATTAATCTTAATTATTACATTTATTAATCAGAAACGTGGAGGCCCCAAGGAAGGAATTCTAATCGAAATTCGTATTCTCATCTCATGATCTGCAGATCTATCATCAGTGAACTGAAACAAAAATGGTAATCATTTCGCCAACTTAAACAAACCCACAATTCATCTCTCGCCCATCTCGCTCTCGCTTGCTGCAACAACCGTCGTAATTTTCATCTTTAATTGTTTATTTGAAATTAATTATTGCCAAGATTTATGTTTATAAATTGTAACTCTCATTACACTCGTAGATCTTTCACCACGTCTCTTGCAGCTTATGCGCTTTTAATAACTGACAAGCTCCAACCAGCACACTACTGTATCATTATTATCAAATGATTATGTTTCATATATTTACAATATTTATATTTACATTTGAAATTAAATTTTTTATTAAAAAAGAGAGAATTTAGAAAACTCATGGAGATTTTTAAATACATTCTGATTAGATGTTTTGAGTTTATTTAAAAACTGTTGGCTGCTACAGTAATCTATGGTAATCAAAAAGATCTCTTTGGCATTGGCAATTTATGCACGAAAATTTTATAATTGCGAAGCAATTCCAAACAAATGCAATCCCCGATGTTTGTTGCTCTTGTAATTACGTCTAAGCAATGCGGCGGAACTTAAAGTCTTATGGGAAGCGCTTGATTATTAACTCACTGAATAACTGCACGATTCGTTGCCTGAACTAATAAATAAAAGTTCGCATACCAACACGGATGATGGAACTCAAATACATACAGTCGTCCCGTCTATTAGTTTACGTTCACTACAAGAGAGAACTCGGCTTTTTACGTTTGCGCTTAAATCACCAGGCGAAGAAAATTTACGCGCGATAAAAATTTTACGAGAACCGAAATAAGAGAGCTAAGGCGAAGGCAATAAGACGGTGACGTTTACGGCCACGATCATAAATTTCAATGTGCCAATACATAAATCAAAACGTGCACGTCAATTACGCATAAAACTTCAATATTTATTGCTATTTGAGGAGAAACAATATCTGGATTACCTTCAATCTTCCTACCGGCAGCAACACAAACAAACCAAAAAGAAAAAAGAAAGATGAGTACATAACCAGAATTTTTAATGAGTACGCGTACACATGATAAATCAGACACCTCAATTTTAAATGATCTCTAATAAATAACCGACAAGCAACGAGTTGTAATCAGACGAGAAAAATTTTATCATATGCATACAAGGTGAATCTTGAATAGATCGACAAAGAGAGAACAGCATATGAACGTCACGCGTGAACTTGGCATTTAAACGGAATTTACGTAATCAGCTGAAATATGAATTCCATAATATCTACTTGACAAATGCATGGCAATTACCTGTAGTAAATTATTCCCTACAACTTATATAAATTAAGGATAATAACGGCCCCACTTTGGCCACCTGCTTTGACAGGTAAACAAATAAATCACTACAACACGAAAACAATTCAAAGAAGAATCCGTTCTTTTTTCTCATTTAGGAACTTACCCAATGAAATGAAAGTAGTTTGTAAAATCCGAAACAAAAATGATCAGTTTGAAATTTATTCAAACAGCAAGAAAACCAGCTAAATGGCTATCTGCCATTATACGTAAGAGTTTACTTAATATTTATGATCATATCGTGTATAGCAACAACATTATTTCCTAGCAGTTATATCTAAGCACTAGAGAAAAGGTATCTGTCAGATTATCACGTGATGCCGAGCCTAATCATTATTTATTAAGCAAATCTACTAACTACATTGCATACACGTACTTATGTTGAAGTAGATGAATGGCTCCGCATTGTGCTCGACAAGGAAAAAAAAACCTCCTTACTTCATATATAAATGCATTTGTCAAGCTGTCTCTGTGTCGGACTGCATAAGGTTAACGACAACGCACCTGAGTGAAAACTACACGATTCCTAATAAACTCGAGCAATCTTTGAAACCCAAAAAAAGGTGTAACATTTATTTTTCTCAACATTAAGATTAAGCGTGTGCACACTTCGAAACATCTCCATTCACGACATTCCTCGCCATTAATATCAAGCCTATCAGGTGAGGGAATTACGCAAGAGCGCGACGCGTTTACGAGAATAACATAACGTCCAGAAATATTACTAATAATAATATTCAGTTTACAGAAACTCGTTTCGGTTTTGTGGGAAGACATGGCGCAATTCAAATTAATGCAGGCGATAACTTTATTCGAATTTCTAACGGTGCCTGCCTGCCTTTTAAGTTATGAATTATTTATTTTGTCGGTCGACTCGAAACGCATTCGATAAGTGTTCGATTTCAAAAAGGTGAGTCTCATTGTTTGTTACTGTTCACATTCTTTATTTTTATGTTAAATATATTATACTGTCACAGTAATAAAAATTTAGACTTCCAACAAATTCCATTAATTCTGGATTTAGATTAAAAAATACACATATGAAATGATTGCATGGTGATAGCCGGAAGTAGAACATTTTTTCAAGCAAACCAATGATTACTAATACGTAGAAATTGAAAGGTGTTTGGCCGATTACCTCCTTTCAGAAAACATTTCAACCTTGATAAAAGTGAAGAGGATTTTCTCCCAACTGTTTAAGTTTCAACAGAATGACTCGTTAGTCAAGCTAATGGTTAAAAAAATTAATCAATAAAGTACTTGCGCACCAACTAAAATAAAAATTAAAATGGTTCATCGAACTGATGCTTAGAGCTTCTTTCACGCTAAACGTAATTGAGTTAAGCAATTTCTTGGCGTGCAGCATCAAAAATGCTTTTTTTTTTCTTGGCCGTGCAGTTGTGGGTCACATCTACAAATCCGATAAATTGCTTCAAGGCGCATAATGCGAAACCGAAACAACCGTTGTGTTCTTCGCTCGCTTCTTGCTGCTCTCATAAGGTATGTAATCAACTGTTATTACAGTTTACCGTACACGCAAGAAACTATTAGCTGTTGATTTATCTAAAAAGTGGACGTTATTGTTATTTTCCATTGTTCCGAATTTTTCCGGCGTAGATGTAAGCGTACTGTTTACTCTCAAGGATCAATGTTATTATTGCTTTTGCAACAAACAAGAACGAATAAAAGTGCGAATTTTAATATGCCATCCGCAGTACTTTACTCGTGCAACAAAATAAACCGGCCGTGTCCGTTGGACCTGAAAGATCTAGCCTAGGCACATAATTACGAAGTTCACTTTGAGTCTGAGGCAATAATTATGATTTTACGATATACCTACCATACAATAGAATTAACAATCCGCTGTAAGTAGCCGTTTTATTGTTTTTCAGAAGCCAGAGGTGTGTACCATTTTGCTCCTTTTTATTCAACTAAAAATAACTTGTTACATATACAGATTGCAACAATATACGACATACTTCAGTAGATACACAAAAAAAATTAAACGCATTAAGAAAATCATCATACGAGTAAATCAGCGCGAAAATTTTGTTTATAATACACTGCGGGTGTGACTGACTTACATCACGACGAAGTAAGAGCATCATTTTTTCACCTTCAACCCAATCGAACTTTCGCAGACCATCAGATGGACGAATTTTCGTTCATACAACAGTGAGATGAATTTATGACGTTAATAAAATGCAAGAAATACTGACCTAGAGGCACAAAACTTATAGCGCTTTGAAACTGAATAAGTACCGTTCAAACAAAAAAACAAAAATATATAAGGAGCCTGTTACGCAATTACATAATGTAAAGTTACAGCTTTCTGAAAATTAAATTCGTTGGAGTGGAAAATCCGAGGAAACATCAGCCATCATTATAAATTTCGCTCGGAATTTCCGACTTTTGAATACAGTTACTTGGGAAATTATGGTTTCCGTATATGAAAGCGGGCTACACATTCCTAAACGTTCATTAATAAATCTGCAGAATGCAAAAATGAATTTTCACAGTAAAAATATAATCGAAAAGAACAAAGAAATTTGCATTAACAATTTCGTTTCCTGAGGAAATCCCCAGAGGAAGAAAAAGATAAGTCAATCATTATTAAGTTATTTTAGAAGTGAGATAAAATATTAATAAATAAGCAGACTTAACGGAAGGAAATTATGCAATATACATACGTTAAAACAGTCGTAATTAATTAATAATATCCTTTCCCATTGTGTAAGAAACTGGTTTGAGAATTTTTAGAGTTTAGAAGAATGCCAGAGACTTCACTTTCCTCCAAGCATGTAATATTCAGTTCAAATATTGTTTTTGAATAAAATCATATTTAATACGTCCGAAATTGTGGTCTTGCTAACTACTTACTTACTAAATATTTTTGATATGAACAGATTCAGCTCATTAATCTTATCTGTAAATTATTAAAAAGGAATTTTGAAGATCCCTCTAAGTCTAAGATATGACTTCTCCTAGGTCTCTAGGATTACTTGTAAGTCCCTGCCTGTATTATCTAAAAGATATTATACATTACCTTATTTTTTGAACAAGATTTGGTTCAATTTCTTCAAATGAAGTTAAGCGTAGCAAAATTTAAATTGAATCAAAAATTATCTGAAAAAATAGAATATGTTCTATCTTCTATCTCCAAGCCGTACCTGCAACCTAAAGTTTTCTTGTTCTAAATAACGCGTGTTCAATTGAAAAATCCATGAAGTTGGTTTAGATTTTTTGTTGAAAGAAGATGTTAGACCTGACTACCTGAATCGATGTTAGGAAATATTCAAAAGTTATTTGAAGAACTTTTCAATTGAACACCTGATATTATTGAGGAAATTGAACCAAATCTTGTACAGGAAATAGGATAGCGTAAAACGCCCTTTAGAGACTTGCAAGAAATCATATCTTACTGAGAACTTCAGAATTCCACATTTTAATAATAGACTACAGACTTACAGAGCTTACGATCATTACAAAGTTGGACGAATAGACCAATTATCCAAAATCAGAAACCGTCAAATGATTTAAACCATTTAATATAAAAATTTAATACTTTTAGTTAATTGGAGATATTTACATTGCCTATTACTTTGATCAATAGTTTAGATCGCGACTCTTACGACATAACATTATTTCGATCATTCTGATTAAATTCTAATACGTATCATTTTATTGTTAATGACCTCTTTGATTGCAAAACAATTTAATTCCATCGTCATACATTCGGAAATGGTTTCAAGACATTTCAGTTTCAATTTTCGGCCATTGTTACGGACAGGATATCCTTTTTGATCCAATAAAAATGTAGCGGATCGTGCTTTACTGTTTAACGGTGTTTCACGTGCTGGTATTTTGCAAATAAAGTCGTAATTATTAAGCAAAAGACCGACTGAAGATGGGCACAATAATCACATACAGGGTGGATTAATTTCGTCGTCTCTCATAGGAATCTACTTTAAAACAATTAAATTGTACATTCAACAAGCGTTGGAATACTCCTAGCAACTTTCTGAAAGTTCTAATGGTAACATAAACAAGAAGTTTCAATCAAGTAAATTGGAAAGGACAATTATAGAGGCATTCGAATATATTCTTTTTATGATTTGTTTAATTAAAGTGGGCGTCAGTGAAAGTATTAGTAAATAATTGCCACTTTCTTTTGCAATTACCGAAACCATATATCAGGGTTAACTTGGAGCGTCTGGTTGAACCGCTTCAGTTTTTCTTCTTATTTTTTATTACAAAAGAAGTGTGTTCTGTAATGAAGGACGAAACCCCTGGCAAAAGAAGAAACGGTGTGGTGATTCAACCGGAAGCCCCAATGTATTTCTTGAACTTGACGAATGAAATTATTTGTAACGTGAATTGTTCAACTGATGAAATATTTTCTCTGTTTTACATTTAATAAACTTTCAGTACGCAACCTTGATAATAATATCCTCAATAAGAACGGCGTCTAATAAAAACACGGATTAACATAACAAGACCACGTTATTATAGTATTAGTAAGTATGTAAATGAATTCTCGATTATTATGAATATTTAATTAAACAACGCGTATACAACTGGAATAATGCAGAAGTAGTGAATTGGAGTTGTCTAATGGCCGACCTTTGTGCTATTTTATTACAGGCATTACTTGCATTCTGCGCTAACGAATGTGCAAATTTATCGTTCCCGACTACTTCCTATTGGTTTGCATTCCGAGCAACAGCATGAAATTAATTCAACATCAGAATTTTCCCCCCTCGATAACAACACTGTTTATTTATGTAACTGCGGTCGTACGAATTTTTTTCGAACGTTACGGTCCGCGAGCATCCACAAACCGAACATTAATTTCCCTCGCAGAAGTTATTTATTCGTGGAAATTATTTTCTGACGCTGAAAATTACGTGAGTTACAATTATCATTAGCTAGCAATCTTTGGAAATACTTGTTGTAACAATCTTTTATAAACATGAAATTAACTAACAAGAAAAAGAAATGCACTTTTGACTTTCAATTACACTCTCAGATTGCTTTAGCTGTAAAAGTCTTCAGGAAATGTCGAGCGAGAATTCACTTAAATCACGTTGTAGGTAGTTATTACCCAATATTATATTATAGATTTTATCTTCCTCAAACTCCGCGTTACTTTGTTCTTCAAAAACGAGCCCCACCTAATTTAATGGTTTTGCCTCTAACTTAGGTAACCGACAGGTTTCCGCATTATCAAGTTTAACCTTGCAGAAAAATCCAATAAATAAAAGAAGAAGCAAATTACTGCCTGCTTCTGCAAATAATTATCAATTTCACACATCTTGCAGCCAAACAGTAAGTAAACGGCGGCTCGTTAAAATTTCAACGCCGATGTTCACAAGGATTTGCCGTTTAGTGACACTTAACAGAGAACACTATTAACAATAATTACAAAAGGCGATTCGACTTAATCAGGTTTGAAATGAAAAGAAGAAGAAAGAATTACGGAAGTCGGTTACGAGCTTTGTTCCGTAACAATAGTCTTTTTGCACCCAGCTGGAGTTAAAGGCATTACATGAAATCGATACCTCCGACTGCTTACTGATCATTATTGATAGTAACTGATAGCATATGCGAACACGGTAGCGTTTGATTTGCACTTTCATTTTCAAAGTGCTTTTTTTTAAATTAAATTATGCCCGAGTCGTGTTACGTGCATTTTCAAAAAATTTTCACTTTTAGCTCCAACACGTTTTACCTTCATTAAACGAAAGTCCTCGTCCTAGCTACCAAAGACAGCCAATCTCCGATTCATTTCACGGAACCAAGTTTATTGTGCGTGTCGGATTTTATATTTCCTAAACAGGTGTCCGCTCGATGATTCATTATCTAACAGCAAACGGGCTGAGAATTGCCGGACAGGTCCTGCACGAGGTGATTTTTTTTCCTTCATAGCAATTATATTAGTCAATTCGTTTTCTTTCGCCGTTATATACATACATACTATGAAACCAGGTGGACGACAGTTATGTAAAACATTCGTAATCTCGAGGGTATACTTGGCAAGACAAGTACATACATAATTCCTAAAGTAAGTTCTTTTCTGAGAATAAGAATATTCCAAGTCTAAAACATTTTTTTCAAAAAGCTTCTTATATCTATTTCGGCGGTTTTTGTTGAGTGTTTGTGATGGTTCACTGTAAAATAATTGTCACCTGTATGTACAGACTTTTTGTGTGTTAATATTCATACTGTATATGCATCGATGAAAACTTCTTAGTTTTTTTTGCAAGTTAATGCTACATTGCAGAAATCTATTACATAATGTAACTACAACAAGCAACAGTAATGCATACTACTTTCATTAGTCATTTTATTATAATTAGATTAGAATTGATAAATGAGTCACATACTGCATGAAATCATAATAAAAAAGAAAGCATTCTCCACTATTTACCTTTTTGTTCTCAAGGCAACATATTTTGATTACATTTCAAATGATATCAAAAAAAGGTAAACATTCTATCGATTTAACTTGTTTAACAATTTTTTGTCGTTCAGTTTGATTTTATTATTGCTTGCCATGTTGCATTTATTCCAATGTTTATTTGGGTTTGTACTTTCAGGATTCTCGCTTCCGCCAAATCTCTCTTCTTCTTCTTTCTTAAATCGCCTTGAATGGTCTACAATAATGCGTACTCTAATCCCGAATAATTATTCAAAATTAGGTACTTCGCCACATCATCCAATTATGATTCTTTTACAATTCTAAGTACTTCTGTCAATGACTCTATTTTCCTTAAAGTTCTTTCTTTGTCTAAATCATCAGTGAAATCCACGTCCAATTTAACAACAATTCTCAAAATTATTTGCTATGTCTTTCTTTCAGATTTTACTTACATCTCGTATTTTGTAGTTTTTCTTCGTCCTTTGTTTAAATCATCAGTGAAAGTACGTTGTCCGACCCACGCCCAATTTAATAATAACTCCCAAAATTAGGTAATCGACGTAAAAGTGATTGCTGTTGCATTTAACCGTAAAAATTGCTTTAACATTGAGCGCTCGGTCACGCGAAGCGTTCGCGGTTTTTTTTTGGCGACCCCAAATATTTACCTTTACTTCTGATGGTTAATTCTATATTGTTGGAGCAAATTAATTTAGCTGCACGTAAAAAGGCAGCCGCCTAATACCATGCTTCCAACCTATTTTTAGCAGATCAGCTCACGCCTGGAAGAGGCTCAAACCTGATTCTGCGATGCCGGTGATTATGGGAACGGAAACTGTTCGCCATTATTTTTGCTTTAATTAATCTAACACGTAGTGTTACCAGGAGCTATTTTTTTTTTTTTTTAGAATAAATTGGCAGAGAACCGTTGGATTCATGTGGCGATCATGCTCATTTTGAAATGAATGAATTCCACTTAATTTTCATTTATACTAAGAAAATAATTTCAAAAAACTATCTGCCTCATTAATTATCTTTTTTGGAAATTGTTAGTCGTACGACGAAACGTCGATAATAGAGAATTGACGAATGTTGTAAATGTATCTTTGTCGAATGAGTTTTGAATTTGACAAAGGATTTAGAAGTTTCAAGGAGTAAAAGAAAGATTTTATAAATCCTATTCGAAAAATAATAACTACACTTTTGTTTCATGAACATTCAATCCATAAACAATCAAATTTTCAAATTTCGGTTTATAGTAACTGACTTTATAAATAGTAAACGTCATGTATCGTATCCATTTGTGTACTTTCACTTTTCTCTATTTAACTTAAATTAGACAAATTTGAAATTATAACAGAAATGAACAACCACATGCACTCACGAGTAGGCATTATTCACCGTTCATCAATATCGTATCGTAGGATTGAAATTTGTAATCAGTAAATACGAGGCTTAGAAAGGAAACAATTAGCGAAGAAGTAACGGTTCCTGGTACGGAATCGTAGTTAAAGCAGCGACAGGCAAACGGAAAACGTATAATTTCCCATATCGGACTCAGAGGCTTAATCCATTCTTGATAAGACGTTGTCGTGAGTTCAGAAAAATTAAAATTCATTACTTTGCAAGATCTTGTGAGAGGGTAGATAAGGAGTACTGGTAAATCGTGAAATTTTATGCCAATTAAATTTTAATATTGACGAACTGAATGATAAATTTAAAATACGGTTTACAAAATATTAATTCACTCAAGAGTAAGTATTTTATAAACTATGTACAGATTGGGAAATCAAAACAAGCAACAATTTTATCAAAGAACCTCTAAGTATGCTCTATCCTCTAAGTATGTATTAAATAAATAATTTTATAATGTAGGGAAAGGTTTTTAAACGAAGTCTTGCTTATTTTTATATGTCATAAGTAAAATGTAAATATTTCGGGAAACTATGTAGATTTTTAATGTTTTAAAAAGTATTTCTTGTTTTAGGTGAGTTTGATTGCTATTCGTGAAACAATAGACTGAAGCTTGTATATGTGAGTATAAAAATTTAGAAATCATTTAGAGCGATGTATAATTCCAGTCAGTTTTGTTACTGATAGAATACAAAAAAAAGGAACAAGGAAAAAGGTTTCGTACACTCTTTATCCTTTACTTAATTTATCTTCATTTGAACGACATAAAAATATAATCTTTTTTTAATTAAAAGAGTTTCTTGTTCGTTTTTAAATGGGGTAGAACAAATTTACTCTTTCTAAATCGCTCTATAATCGACGTTTCGCTGTATATGCTTAGCTCTGTCGAGGTTATTTTATTTTAGATATGCAATATTATGTGTAATATTTTCTTTCAATATTATTTAACTTAATTATGTATTGTATTTATAAAATAAATTATGTTTTAATAACAAATTTAGTGTACAGGTTTCCTACTAAATTTTGTCAAGTCACTCAATAGTGATTAAAGAATGACATAAGGAATAAAAAGAAAGTAGTAAAGAGTAGGTGGTTCAGTGTAGAAGAAAATTAGCTTCAAAATTTAGCAAATTCGACAAACATGCAAAAAGTAAACAGAGTAAAAAAGAAAAGAGTTAAATAAACATGATTTAATTAGCAAATTGGTTGTAAAATGATTGCAACGTTAAGAACCAAAACTGTAAAAAGGAATATTTTGTAAAAGCAAGAAGCACATACATTTCTTTTGTCGTTTTTATGACATCCTCTTGCAACTTCTTATCGCATGCTCTGTATGTATTTCTATTACTAAACCTTTTGGACTTTAATGAAGTTCCAAACAAAAAGAACAAAAAGAAAAAAATGAAAAAAAAAAGTTAAAAAAGATTTAAAAAAATCATAAACAAATAACTACAAATGAATGGTGATCAAATGAGATTGATTTTGGCAACCCTTGCTACATAACTAAAAGAAAATAGATTTGCTAAAAGTATTATACAAAAAAAAAATTAAAAAAGTGAAAAATCAATCTAATAATTGTTTCTTATTTTCTAAGATTTGGGGCTTAAAGTCCTAATTATTTTTCACTCTTGAGAAAGCTTTGAATAAACAAAACCATTAACAAATAACTACACAAAAAAATTAATGGAGATTAAATACCGTTTGATGGAGTTTTTTAAGTTTGGTTTTGGTGGTTTTTGCTTCATAATTGCGACACAAGATATTTGTTAGAAATAATTATGTGCAAGATAAAAGAACAACTTTCTTTTATTTTAATTAATTTTAGATATCACCGTGCTCCTTTAACAAATAACGTATGACAAAGACGTAATGACCAATATCCTGATTCAGCTTTCATTAAATAATCGTTAATGATTCAGCAAATTGCAAGTCATTATTACACGTACGTGTCACAAATCAGAAGATGACTTTCTCATAATCATTGAAAAGTGATATTACCTATTACTAAATATAAGGAAAGTCAATCAACATGTTTTTTTAATTTAAATCACATGCATTTGATACACGTTAAATTGTGCCATTATAAAAGAATACCTATCAAGGGTTGAGTTGGCGTGGTCAAAAAAAAAACAAATATGTACAGTCACGAGCAAAAAAGTTGGTCGTCAGTATCATTCAAAAATTTGATGTAATCGACATACACAACCATTTCACACTAAGAAAATCCGAATCAATTAGAATCAAGGCGAATCAATTGGAATCTGATTCATTAAGAGTCGATAGAACGAGAAAAATAGAGAAGGCCCGATCCAGTTCCATCAATAACTCGGTTATACATAAGAGTTCATTCAGAAAGGAAGTGGCAACTTATTTTAAAAGTGAAAGAGAACCTGCGACGTAGGTATGTATGATGCAACTGAAAAAAATCACCTAAACAGAGGGTATATACATATTTTCTGTATGGTGGAGGATTGCAGTAAATTTAGGTTTTCTAGATAAGTTAAAAGTTGTTCAAACCCAAATATCTTTGCCACATGTATTGTAATGTAAATACTATCATCATAATAAACCAGAAGCCACTGAGAGAAGATCAAGGGCTTGATGAGAGGTGGTGAAGGGTGATTGAAAATCATTAGTCGTGTAAGACGTGAATCAGTTTCCAATTGATACTTGATCCTTGATACTGACGGCCAATTTTGTTGCTCGTAACTGTACATGTGACATGTGACGTGTAACAGTGCCTATCTTCGGAAATTATTACATCATGAGATAATGTAAAATAATGTAAAAATGATATTCAGCGAAGAACGAAGATAATGAAGACAATTTTCAATTTCATAATTCCCAGTTTATGAGAAATCGAATCGAGTCGTTCGTTCCCACCGGGTAAGGTACTCGCAATGATTGCAAAAGGAGTTATTGTTCAGACGAGGTGAACTCGCCTCATTAGATATTCCTGGTTTTCTTAAGCGTGTTGATTATGCGCTGAGAAACGGACTGTCACATCGGCGGGAACGTGCCAAGAAGTCTGAGATTTTGACGTGGCGCTGTCTGTGAGATGTAATCTTGGCTTACCTCGGACGTTTCGTATTAATCTTGATTTCTGTGATTAGTTATTGCATATGTGAGCCCGCATTTATATTCAGCCTTTAATTAAACGTTGCGTACGTGCGTGCTGTACATGTACGGATCTCAAAACTTGATGGGATAAACACAGGTGAAAATCTAGATAACAAAGTAATTATAAAAACGTTCGAGTTTCGTTGGCAACAGAAACATAGTAAATGTTTAAAATTTTAACTAAAAATTAATCTAAGGCCCGATTTATTCACCTCCAATTAAATTTATCTGGTGATTAATTCCCATAGTAACTACTGTGCTCACAATTGTTACTATGGGAATAAATCACCAGATAAATTTAATTGGAGGTGAATAAATCGGGCCTTAATATATGAAAACATTTAAATCGAAATCGACCAATTAAAAATAGAAAGATGGATAAACTGACAGGAAACAAACTCGACGTGTAATGAGTGGGCTAGGCTAAGGATAAAATAATCTTCGTGACACCTGAATAAATTCAGTAACCGTACATGGTCTGTAGATTTTACACACGACTGAATTTAAAATCTTAACGTCTCTCTGGAAACATGTTATAAAATTTCGCGTCTCATTTGATTTAGGCGTTTTGATCTTTACAAACAAAACTGTTCAATCAAATTATTTCTTTCTATAATAATATTGATTGGCCTTCCTCCTCATTCAATTTTAAATTAAAAAGAAGTTAAACACAACATGTCTTTGTGGTATCGACAAAGCATTTCAGTTATATCCGTTTTTGTGTCAAGGCAGCTGGCGGTGCATTTCAATTCCTCCGGCATGTCGCCACATTTCTCCGTACAGACCAAGTCGTGTCTTAGTTTTCGTCGAATCCCGCAGAGAACGCGTACTTACCAAGAGAATGCGTAATGCCCCAGGTATGCTCGAAATACGTAGAAAATAAAAAAGCCTAATTCGTCGATCTTTCACTTACCGGATCGATGGTCCCCCCGTTGCATTTACGAGGAATTCGCTAATCGTTTCCTATTTGCACAGATGGAGGTTTTAATTGAGTTTCATTAGCGCATAATTACGCGTTTCCAGAGAGCGGTGTTTAAGCATTTTTCTGAAAGGCTTAGCTTCTGGATGAACAATAATCTTTAAGTCCGTTAACGAATTGCACAAGGTCGTAAAAGGTCAACTTATCTTTGCAATACGATTAACATTAATAGAGTTCTTAAACAATCCATCTTTAAATTACCATCGATTCATCTTAATTCAAATTTAATTGCTTTTACTGTTTCACGAGCAATATTTTTTTAGCAAATTATCTTTATTTTAGAATCAGTTCGATCAACTTAGTTCAATTGTCCTTACTTTCTATCAGGCCTGGATCTCAATCCTCACTGTCAACATACCTTTTAGATAGACTGTTTAGATAGTCTTTCAACTTTAGGTTATTTTATGTCTAGACTTAGTTGTATGAATAGAACATCTAGGATGTAGGATAACATAAGTTCCTGTTAGAACAATACCATCTGTAATCATTCACAAAAAATTAAATGTAATGTTTTTTTTTTGTTGTTGCAACAATAGCCCTGATCTTATTTGATGTAGTGCAACACCAAACAAGCTGCTTGCGCGAAGTATTACGTGCAAAAACTAATTTAATTCACGAGGTGTTGAGCAATTTTTTTATTTCTTAATTACCACATTACGTCAGGCAAATTTCGAATGTCTTTATTACTCCCATAAGAATTTGCATTACGCCAAAGAACTCATGGCGTACTTGCATGTACCAACCGGCAATCTAACAAGGCCATCGCGGTTTAGAATCAACATTCGCGTTAAACGGCAGGCATTCCATTCAATTGCAGAAGTCTAAACGGTTAGAGAGAAAAAAAAACCGGCCGTCCATAAATTATTTATGACTCCCAATGTTATTAATAATGCAACAGAAGGTTTACCCACACGAATTTGGCATGTTAGCTAATTAAATGGAATGCACTTATCAAAATGCAATAATCATGTAGCCGGCCGACGTGGGAGATCGAAGCCATCGAAAGGTCAGATTTAAGTACATTGAGTTTGCCGATAAATTTATTAATGAGGTTGGCCGCCATAATTCAAGTTCAATGATAATTTAACGGCACCCATTTCAGAGTATAAGCTAATAACCATTACGCAAGAGTGAACCGATTTATGAACTTGAAGGCTTGGTACTCATACTACTCAACTCATATTGTAAGCGTTTCATTGCAATCACATTTAGGGATAATCATTTACATTTCCTGTATATTTAAATAAAGCATTAACAGTCAGGGTTCCTTTTATGATGTATTCAATAAAAACCACTCAGCATGTACGAGTATGTATTTTCATTACAATCCAATATCAATAATATTTTAAAATTTGGAGATGTCCATAAAAAAATTAGAACCGTTTTACATAGTTCCAATAAACAGGCGTTCCTTCGTTTTTTTCACATAAAGTTTAAAACAAATAATAACATTTCTAATTAATAGTACCCCTTAATTATTTAATTAACACATTTTCAAAAAACCAACCAATTTGGGTTTACTGTTTCTCCGGCAATTATTTCCAGCTGAAATTAATATAAAAATACCTAATTGCTTGGCATTAAATTATCCTCGCATATGAAATGCGATGCCTTTGTTAGAAAAGAATTCCAACAGAGTCGATTAACTCCCGAGATTTTTCCCGGGCAATTTGCAATACGCGAACGCGCGTTTTTTAACGAAATAATTGCCTCTTAATAAATTAATGGCTTTAAGTAAGCATAATATATCTCGGACGTTAAAGGCGTTGCAAGCGCAAAAAATGCACGGTCTAATTAAATCATTATTAAAAATACTGATGGCTATAAATAATAAAGATGTTTGCAGCAAGACGCAAGAGCAATTATGATATTCACCACGCTTAATTATCGTGTTTTATATTTAATATGCCCTGTCTGTACCTTTGGTTTACAAGCGACTTTAATCTATAAATTAAGACTCTCATGTTAACTATGACACAACGCATTTACAATTGAATTATCAGGACAGATGCGGTACAACAGTTGAGAATATTTATTGGCTAAAGAAAAGTATTAATTAGTGTTAATTTCTCGAGTGATTAGTTTGTTTAACTGCTCTCGATATCATTCAATCCGTTTTTGCCAATATTTCTTGTCGCTGAGCTCACACATGAGATATTAATTTTTCCAGTTCGAATTGCGCATCAATTGGCGGAAATGAAATCTACTTTTAGTGCCGTAACGTGGGGCGAGCACGTGAAGAAAATACTTGAAATGCCCGAATAAGGAGAACAGCTTCTATTCGCTGTTAAGAGCAGGAAATTGATTTATCTCTTTTTCAAGAGAGAGGCTTCGCATATTGCCTCCTCGCAAACGATGAGGAGCAATTATTTTTTAATTACATAATATAACATGTCTCAATTCGGTTTTCTTTTTCTGTCTGATGAAACTAATTATTGGATTAATTGATTTAAAAAAATTAAATCCTTCACACAAATACTAAATGGATTTATGTTTAATTTTGTTAAACGTTTAAAACGAATTTCAATTTTTAATGCTTACGAATGGAAACAGATATCAATTTTTAATGTTTAGAAAGCTGATTCTTATGTGCCAACAATATAAAATAGTTCTATCCAAGATTAAACTGAAGACAAGTTAAATCAATGTTGATAATTTTAGTTTCCCGTTAGCTAATCGGATGTTCGAAATTTGTTCTAACGTTATCTTCTACTCTATCGAATCTACTCCAAATCCACTGGAGAGTATTACTTAAAAATCTTTTTAAAAATGGCCCACGTGCACTACAAAGAAGAAAACTTAGTTTTGGAGATGCAAGTGTTGGACATAACAGTCCAAAACTCTACAGTCTACAAGAACATAAATTGAATTGTCAAAACTGCCCAACGAAATAATGATCGGTTTTGTCAACTTTATCAGGTGTTCAACTTCGATGGGTGCATACTTTAGATAGTTTCGAAATAGTCATGAACTGCTCTTGGAATAGACCTAATATCAGAACGCTCAGAATCGTCCCAAAATAATTATTTAAAAATGATACGAGATCAAGTTTACAGTAACTTTCCTACAATGCCGTGAATAGAATTGAAAGTAGAAGACACCAAGATATCGAATGCATTTATAATTGGAGTAAATCGTCGATTTAAATATGCTAACTAAATGATAACTGAAATTGAATGACCGACCACATAAACTGGATGATCAAAAATGAGAGGTGATCAATTTTGAAAGGTCCATTCACAATACTCTTTTTACAAAGTGCAGTCTGTTAGTTAGATGTACTCTGATGAGTATAGGCCCTTTAACTAGTATTCCCTCTTTCGAAATAGGTTCATTATCGTTTTGTCACATTAGAAGTCTTCTGTAAACTACTTTCCTACTTTTTCCCAGTTTATTTATATCTACGTCCAATTTGCTATCACTCTGGGCCACATCGACTCTCGTCATCTTGATTTCAAAAAAATATTTGCACTATTTCGAATGTCTTAAGTTACCTATCACTTCTAATCTACTTTTGACACGAAACAAGAAGAAGTGGAAGATATTTCACGACTGTGTTACAACGTAAGAAAGTACAAAAGAATGGAAGCTGTTGGTAGGTTTTTGATTATAACATGTTTCATAATTTTTTGGTGGAATGTGAATCTTCAGTATTGAACTCCAATAGAAAGAAAAAATTAATGGTAATAACAACAGAAATGCAAGTAAGAAAAAGAAAATAGGAAGAATGAATGAATGATATATTAAAATTATATATATTAAAATATATTCATTTTAATAAATAGATTATAATTATTTCCATAAGGAATGTAATCACGGCGTTTACGTGTAAATTGTTTCTATTTTTACCATATACACATACATACATAATTACAGTCCACAAAATGTTTCAACGTTGAAACACGTGAAAGGATTATTTATATAGTTCTGGTTTCACGTCTGTGAACGAGCAAAAAGCGTGCAATGCGAACGTAATTATAATAGCAAGAGAAAAAAAATATATATTAAAAATAAAATAATTACTTTCTAAAATGGAACAATAACTTATTCACAGACACATGATTAATTCATGTCATACATAAACATAAAGGGTACACACACACATTTAATATGGATAACAGGAATGAAAATACGCTTGCATACAATTCAGGAATCGTTTCGATTTTAGTATTCAGGCCGTGCAACAAGCCATTGTTTTATAGGCTAACATGTTTCAACTTGTGTGTAACACAAAAATTAATCGAAAAAAAAAACAGGGCTCTTAAAAAAACATCATGCAGATTAGTGGGTTTCAAACACGTATCACAATTTTAATTAATGTGGCTTTATGATGATGATGGCAGGGCTTTTTATTTTCTTAATAATTATAGCCTCACATAATCTAACTTTACGATAATCTTTGAGAAATGTATGGCGATAAAGCGGGGCACTAAACATTTCACGACGCATTATATCGCAACATCTGTACCACAAGGTGTAATGAAATTAAATCTCGAGTTATTTTAATCTGAGAATAAAACGAGTCGCCAATTAATCGCTTGGCCCGGGTACAATTTTCTATGAACCTTCCAGTTTAATTGCGATCTCTCATTATAATTAGAAAAATCCTCAAATTAAACACCTTTTGCCTTGATCACGTCGTTATTACAATTTGATGATGTGTTATATCATTTATGGTTACTCAAAGAGTTGTGTTAGTGTTCCGACCGTTCATTAAAATCTCCGAGTTATAATACTTTATGCTTACGACGCGCGGTTATTAAAATTTGTCGTGTTTATGTTTCAACTTTTCAATGAAGTCTCCGCCTTGTCTGCGTGAGATTTACGTCGACAGCATGTGATTTTCAGATTAAGAAAAGAAAATTCAGCGCGCAGTTTTGTTTATAAGTTTCGATGGTATCACAGTGCGGTTCGTTCTTTTTACCTCTTCTAATTTTAATTCAGACTAAAAAATGAAAATAAAATACGTAGCAGCGCAGGTTCATTATAACACGATTTTTTGCTTTCGTTTTTTTGCTCTTCGTATTACGGAATTTATTAAGTAGCGTTGCATTATCAAGCAAAGTTTTTAATCTCCACTGGCATCAGAAGCAATTAAACAAGGAATCGGAATGTTATTATCTTGAACACCGGGGCTGTCTGCAAAAATATGAATCAAAAGATGTGGATGTTCGCTTTTCAGTTCGCCAAGGACAAATAAAAAGTGCTGAGCTTCCTTTATTCTAATTTTTATTTTTCTTTGGAAGAAATATTCCACATTTCATTCTTTCCACTTTATGCATTTTTTACCTTTCCTTTTGACTTAATTTATTGAATTTATTTATTTCTTCTTCTTCTTCTATTTTGATGCCGAGCATAACCTTTTTATACTCGTTCATTATTCCTGGCACTCATTGAGAATATTGTCGCTAGTCGCGTGTACGTACAGTCACTCCAATAAAATGTAAATGCGTGGTTTCATTAACTAATAGACGGCCAAATAAGACATTACTTTTAGTTGTGACTGTACACCTCGTATATACATACAAGCTGTGCATGATTTACTTCCATGTTATTTAGCACCTTTTTCCGTGATGCGGTAAAACTCTAATATTAATAGACGCCGATGGAAATGAGAAGCTTAAATAAATAAAGTTGATAAATTACAATCGACGCAGGCACTGCAACTACCGACAGCATAATAAATGATCGGCAGCAACATAATACCCGAGTAGGTGTGCTCTATTCTTGTAGGCACTGTACGGCACCGACCGATTAATATATCGATTAAATCAAGGTCGGCTAATTACTCGGCTCCGGCAAATTTATAACGGCCGACTTTAATTGCCAGCTTCTGCTTGCATTCGAATAGAATTGGAAATTCGCGATAGATGGGAGATTTACGCTAAACGCTTGCAAATTATTGCACTACACACAGTAGTGCGAAACAGCAACATACCTTACTTTACGCCTCTTACCAATCTCTCGACTATATCAGTGGAAGGAGAATTAAATAGTGCATCTGATAATAGTAGAAAATATAGGAGATTCCATTAACAGAAAATTAAGTTACCGTGTCTTGAATATCTTCAAGATATCTTGTAAGAATTTATACCTTTTAAACCGTATTTGCAATGACCAACACGACGTGCTCAAACTAAAGGTAACACCCTGTACTGAAAAAAAAAACAATTTTCTAAGTATGCATCTCACAATACAATCTTTTTCTCTAAAACAAAAAATCAAAAAAGTATGATCTTCAGTATAGCTTCACGTTGAAAGTCCAGTGTGCAACTGTATCAGATATTTTGCCTTGCCATCGTACATCTGTAATCTATAATCTGCTCGAAGCGAATTAATTAAGCGGAAGATATCAATTTTATTACAAAAAAAATTAAGTTCGATCTACCGATCGTAAAAGATGAAAAAAAAAGGGTCGAGAAAAATTCGAAAACGCTCGCCTGAAATTTGTCGCTTGGATTATTTTGAAAGTAAACGTCCAAGACGCGATGAAAAAAGGAAATAAATTAAGTCGGCTTCTTGCTCTCTTCACCGATTACAATCTTTTCTCGTATTTTTTCAAACAAAAAAGACTTCTTTAGAACGGTTGGGATATAATGGGCATTAAAAGCAAAATTAAGTTGATTCTAAAACGATTCAATCGAAGAATATATACACATAGCATATTTTTGTCGTTTTGCAAAGTCGACTGCTACAATTGAATGAAAATAGAATTCTAAAGTAAACCTTGATTCAAGTTACCATTTTTGTTTAATTTAAACAACAGAAAAGTTTTCTAATCACTTATTGTAATACAATTAATGTGAATTCCTTAATTCATAATACACAAGATTTAAAAAAATCGAACTTTAATGAATGAATGGAGGAATGAAAAGAAAACTTGGCAGCACTCAACGTCTATCGACACGAATCGTTTTTGTACAAAAGGAAAATCCAGGAAAGTGACTTAACATGCAGATAATTAATCGTCTGTGCTGGGCATCTGCTGCTCAATGAAGAAAGCTTGCACGTCAGTCATTTCGTTTCCTTTCTTTGATTGTAAGCTTCATTAATCACGTAGTTTTCTCCACGTGAACTCGTTCTTGATCTAAGCCAACCTATTTTCTCTTTAACGAAGTTTTAATTGAAAATTTTCGTTTCTAAAACCATTTTTACTTTATACTATATTACTTAACCATCAATTGATCACTATCTCTACATGATGAAGAATAGAGATCAAAAGAATAATGGGAGAAAGAAAAGTGGTATAATGACTAGAGATATGTGTGCATGATATAGAAGAGACCAGAGTAGCAAAAAGCTCTTTAAAAAAAAACAAATTTTAGCATTTTCTTGTTGAAATAACTTCTGTGTATTTACATATCTTACTATCATTTAATCTAATTTAAAATAAGTCCCACAGTAACTTTGATTGTGTACTTAAGGCACTAAAGGTCTTTTTAAACGGACTGTTTCTTTCATATTCATGTATGCCTTGACAGTATAAATGCAAACAAAAAATGTATCACCTTCCCTTACAACACTGGAACCCCCCCATTGTAGGTATTAATATTTCTGCAAAAGATCAGAAGTGAATATGTCTAAACACATATTATTTAATTAACGCTTTACTTGAATTAATTTTATGGAATAATTGCGGTTTAAATTTGAATTACCCCCGTATTTACCAATTATTTGCGGTTTTTCGTTAAACTCTGATTTACGTTCGTAACAGAATCATTTTTCACTTGGCTGAACTTCAATTAAATTCGTTCCTCGTCCAATAAGCGGAATTTCGCCCGAAACAGTAACGCCACTGACAGAAACGTAGGAAAGAGTTTAAAACAACTTACTGGAAGAATGTAAGTACCCGAAATTATAATACATTTTAACCTCCATCTCACGTAAGTAATTACAAAATTAAGTTGTCGGTTTTTATTTAACGCGTTTAAAATTACGGCAGCCTTGTGAGAAGCGGACGGAAAATAACGCGGCAATTATTTGACTTACAAAAATAATAATTTACATAATGTTTTAAATTACTAAACAACGAGTAGGAACCCACGCACGGCATTAATTACGCGCATATTACTTTTTCAGCGTCCCCGTTCCATTATAAAACAACAGACTTGGCTTTGGCCGTATGCAAAATTTTGTGTTAAATTCGCATCGTTGCGAAATTACACACTCAAGGTTTTACCTCAAACAATAGCGACGATAATAACAATAAATATTTCGCCCGTTACTGTTATTAATTACGATATTATAATCCGTTCTATTTATATGGAACGCATTGAATTACATTAACAACGTCTCTCTGTAGCATGTCAGGCGTGTGTTTTTATTTTTACAGACTGAAAGAATGCTCGCAGTTCGGTATTGTTTGTAATTAAAATTAAAACACTAGATTGGAATTATCAGCATTAAATATTAAATTACCTTGAAAATTAATCACTTGTAGTATGAATAAAATCCAAATAATAAATAACGCCATGTGAAATTGATTTCTTTTTTCGATATCGCATTCCTCCGTGCGATTCTATTATAATAAATTTAGCGCACGCGTTTATTTTGAATAGAAATTTTTAGTATGCTGTTAATTTACATGTATGTATGTAAATTGTAATTAATAAACATTTCACGTTGCATACGGGTAGTTAACTATGCTTGCAATAGAGCGCCGTGTAAATATTTCTAATTCTTCAACGGGCTTCGAGATCAAAGACAATTTCAACCGCTTTTCGAAGATAAAATAATATCAAACGCACAATTACAACAACATTTCTTAAACGGTTTCTCAACTAAATGGGTTAATTATTAAAAAAAAAACATTAATATGTCAATCATTTCTTTCATAATATATCACATACAGTAGCAGTTTCTATTAAAATCTTCCAAGAAAGGAATTATCTCTAAGTTGAGATGTAATCAAGTTTCCTACACGTCAGGACTTCAAGTATACAGTTGAAAAATTACTTAGAAATTATGTATATTATTAGGTTGTTCGGAAAAAAATGTCGTATTATGTTTAGAATTTTTTTATTCCAGAAAAGTTGGATGATATCGTGGAATACAACTGCTAGCAGGAAGATAGCAAAAGGTCACTGATGCAAATGGTGATTATACAGTTCAATCAAAATTTATATACTTATGTATATAAACATTCTGAATTAAAAAGAAAACGACATTTTTTTCCGAACAACCTAATATAATTACGTAAAAAAATAATATTTAAATTATTTGATGAAGAGAGCGTACACCCTCTCACATCAGCGAAGGCTCTTTGACACGTGCCTGAACTAAAATGCTGCAGGTAAGCTGGGCACACATCAAATACTGAAGAAACTATAAAATAGGCATTCGAGATTGAATGAAACAGTTGCACAACGATTATTAATATCCATTTAACAACCCAGAACGTTATCAAATACAGCTTTCTAACGCAAGATTTTTCAATGAAATATGACAACAGTTGTATGACACGTCCGCATTCGCCACCTGTCGGTGTTGACTTCAAATTATTTTAATTTTACTATTCTTTCAAACTTTGTAAGTTTTTGACCTTATGGTAAATATTCTCAATTTCATTAATTTAAGATTTCTTATGGCATTTTCCATTGACTGCTAGAGCATTCTCAGAATATCTCCACCCTTGTTATTACATAAGGTTAAAATAATATAAGAATATTTTATAACAGTCAATTGAAAACGACGGTGTAAAACTTGTAATAGAAAAGTAAAAGCTGCAATCATCGGTTTCTTTGAATTTATTTTAAAGAACTGGTTGGAGATTTCGATGATAAGTCAGGACACCTCCCTTCTAAGTGCTCATAAAATGAAATGGTTTCGTTATTAATATTCAGAGCCCTAAGTGGTGATTGCAATTGCAAAAGCACAGCATAGATATGTAAATAATATTCATTTAAATCAATTTTGTTTGTAGTTGCACTAAACAAGCGCTCGTAACATAAAGCATAAAACGCCTGCACACAACGGCTTTTCCCGGGCGCGTTCACTCCGAAGCATCTGGCTGGGGCTCTCTCTAATGATATTAGGAGCGATGCCATTAAAATGTTTTCTGTCGCGGCAATAATTTTCACTGCAGCAAGCCAAACACAGGCGCATAAACGTCGACGGATATTATATCAGTTATTTATTGCAAAGGCTCGTTCGGTTTTTCGCCGCCTTCTACCGCCGCGCGAGCTCTAACGAAAGCAATCAGGAAACGGTATTATTATCCGACGAATTTATGTGACAAACTTTCTCGTAATAATTACGTTGTGTGGAGGCGATAATTTTATGCGCTGCATTATGGACTTGCATAAATATTAATACTTATATTGGGTTTTATTGTAGTCTACGTGTCTGAATTTTATTAACAGAATTTGCTTTCTACAGACAACCATTCAATAATTTTATATACCTGCACACCTATCGTGCAGTTACTTTCTGACACTAACAATTTCAAAACCAATTGAATAGATACAACAGAGTTCTGATTTCTCCTCAGTTTCAAATTTCCCAATTTAATAGTCACCGAGAAAAGGGAATGTGTAAATGCCATCATATCATAAGTGTGTCATCAAATTAAAAATTAAGTTCATCCTACCTTTACTGTATCTTGAAGTCTCACACTTCCAAATCTCAAAGCACCAACAATTGTTTTTAAATTACGTACAAATTATTTATTAATTGATTAATGAATAAGTTTTTAAAACAAACGCGACACGACGAAACTGAGCATCTTTTATCAGCCACTATTTCGCCTTGACTGAAAGAAAGAACAAAGACACACACACTCAAGCTATTTTTTGCTATTTTTTTATTACGCATGCATGAGTGCGCATTTTTTGTTGAGAATTATTTTTAGGATCGGATGAAAATAGTTTATGCAGATAAATTGAAATACGTTTAAAAATTTTATGCGTCCAGTAGCTCGTTGAAAATTTTTGGTTTAAACTTTCTCGAGATTGGGAAAACATTGTTTGCACAGCGAGACATCGATTTTCCAAGCGGCATAAAATTGTTCGGAGAAATTTGTTTTCTTAAAAATTAAATTGGATTTTATTACAGTTTGATGATTAACAGAATTCATCTTCAAATTAATATACAAGATCAGATTCAAACAACACAAAGAGAGTATTCTACATTTTGCTAAATTAAAATTCAAAACTACATACAACATCAAGTTTCTTATACTTAATGATCACCAAAAAGAAAGAGTCACGTCTTCATTTAGTTTTTTTTTTTTTTTTTTGTTCTGGTCATCCAGAAATTTTCCAAATAAACCGTAGTTATAAACCAGAAATTCCCAGAATATTATTTTAGTTTTAAAATACTCTTCTTAAACAAAATTTAATTGCCGCTGGCAATCAAGACAACAAGCGCAAACACTTAAAATGTTGAGACCAACAAATTGTACGATTACATGCTTATTAAATAACTGGTTATGTGCAAGCCAAATTGACAGGAAAAGTGCGGTCAGCTAAGTGTTTGCGTAATTCAATTTCTCTGAAATAACGAAGTTAAAATTAACGCTGTTTTCATTCCGGAACTTCCTCTAAGAATTTTAGCTCAAAGGCAAGTTTACACTCAGATAATTTGCAAACTCTATTAAAAAGTGTCGAGCAGAGAACGATTTTTACCTAAAAGTAACAGCTTTTAGTAAATAAACTAATAACTTACCGAAAAGAGATTTTAGCTCTACAACATAATTAATTTAACTTTAAAACGTCGAGTGTTACTAGAGCACCGACATACGTTTCCGAATCAACACCAATACCAAACGTGGGAGTTCTTGAACGCATGTTAAGGCCTTTACAGACCGGCTTGCCTGCGCAGAACTAATTTGTTTATGTAAATTGGAATATACATGTGTTATAAGTACATATAATTGTTTCAAATTTTCAGAAACAATTTCAATAATCAAAAAATGCCAATTATATAACACATATACATTTCAATTTACATAAACATATTAGTCTGCGCAGGCAAAATGGAGTAAAAACCGGAGCGTCTGTAGAGGCCTTTACAAGACTGTGATAGATGCGCCATAAAAGATTTTGGAGTTCTAATTTTCTAATTGCGTATACAAATTGGTAAGCAATACATATTTTGATTAAGATCCACCAAACATTGTTAGGACTCAGTGTCCTTATTAATATACAACCAAGCGATCCGCTTCTACCAGCAGAAAATATGAATTTTGATAGTAATCAACACATGTTTTCTTTTGCGGCAAAATAGTGTTTACAAGGATACATCGAAAAGTAAGGAGACTGACTCTATTGAATGTATGAAATATAACAATACGTAACTACTTTCGAAAATGTTTTCTTTTTTCTCTTCTCTTCTTTGTTTTTTCTACTCTTGGCTTCTTCTTTATATCAAGTAAAATCATATGGAGCCTAGTTCTGGCAAGTCTTTGATCAATTCCTCAAGAGTTTAAACAGATGATTATGCAACGTGAGGCAAGGATCCTAAATCTTTAATAATTATTTTTTGAACTCATCGCCCTCTAGTTACTGTCTTACGCTCGAAATAGTCAACCAGGAAACAACGTCAAAAACACTGGCCCTTTGGAGCATTCTTAAATAAATCAGTGTTGATAATAATAAAATCTAGTTTATAAAATACCATTTTACAACAACTTTCATTCATTAACAGGCCCAGAAAATGGATAAATAGTCAAAAAATTCCAATAAATTTGACAGCATCATCTATTGAATACTGAAGCATGGCTTGCTTAATTTTACATTTTTGGTTTGCCATGACATGAAATTATATGAAAGTACTTCAAATTAAAATCATGGATGGAATCATCATCCATTATTTTTTATTGGAACGTTGCACACCAGAATTTCTTGCAAAATGTGTTCCCGCACTCGGTTCGTAAATAACAATTTCAATCAGTACCAATTAAAATTTTTAAATATTGTTTAGATATTTGTTTAACACCAGCTCCCATTGAGTATTAATTTATCAATAACCTTTAGTTAATTTTAATCACTCCAAATGTTCCTAACTGATTTTCTCACAATGAACGCAAAATTTAATCACGTTTTCTTTACGAGTATGCCAGAAATGAAGAGTTTCAATAATTAATTGAAAGATTTTAAAGTTACACTAAACAATTATAGGTATGTATAAATTTATAAAAGACAAGTGTTTCATAGCTTATTTTGAAGAAAGACGAGGCAGCAACGATTAGTCAGTTTTCGACATACCCTCGTATATTTTTCTTCTTCTTTTCGGTTTCTTTCGACGCCCATCTTATTTATCCAAAATTTTTTTTGTTTTCTTCTCTTTTCGCTTTTTAACCCGATTTTCACTGTCCATCCTAACAAACAGACCAAACCAATTTGTTTCATTTTTTTTTTATTGTTGTTCTACTGCTTCCTCATTTTTTATTTTGTGAAACTTAATCCTCAGTATTTCACCTAATGAGCATTTACGTTTTTGTTGGATTACCCAAGTTTCGCAGCCAGACCTTGCGTTGGTAGATTTTTTCTTCAAATTTATTAATGATAACTACTGAGGATAATGAATAAATAAATAATCAGATTAAAAATGAAAAGTCGAAGCAGAGGCAGTATTTAATCTAACAAAAAGGTATAGATTTCAATGCATAAAATAACAGTAGTAATATATGTAATTATATCTTGCAGTATAGGTTTACAGCTTCTAAAATTACAGCTTTGTAATTACCAAAGCCTGATTAATTATCACAACATTATGCACTAGGTCACTATCAAGCACGTCTCGTATTACACCATGATATGTCTACGTAAATATGGCGTGCGATTCAAAAATGTTAGTTAGTCACAGAAGGCAAAAACAACTCACAGAGAAAAGCAAATATGGAAACGAAACATAAATAATTCAATATTCTGAAAAAAGAAGAGTAAAAGAATGTGAGACGTGATGAAATTAATAAAATGTTATTTATGTGCCCCATCAAGTGTTAAGTTATTTTCAAAACGGAACTTGGTTGGGATGACGCCTGCGTATTTGTAACATGACAAAAGGAATTCACTTTGATTTATACCGTGACATATTAAACATGAGCGTTATGTTAATCTCTGTGATTCGACACCAGGAAGCAACAAAGTATTACATAACAATGGTAATTTATTGTCGACGTTCTTCCACCTTTAAATTTACGTCCTGTAATCCAAGCTCTGAAAGTGTGAGTGCACACGAGGAGAAGAGAGTTAAAAAAGTCACGAGCGGTCAGCTTCAAATGAATCCGCTAATAAACACGATTAGATATGTGGACGCTGAAAGTTACATGTAATTAAGGAACAGTTATTGCAATTCTCAGGACCGCTAATGAATATTTATGTTAAAAACGTTGGAGGATGCATACAATCGGCGTCTAATGTTTATTCAGTTTTGTTTTTCAGTTGCACCTCGGCACTGACTCATTCTGCCTCGACCATTATTGTGCGCCGCTCACACCTTAAAAACATTATGTGAATGTGCGCTCTTTTTCATAGTAGATTAACAGTAGTATTCATTACGACTTCAAGCGCATTAGTACTTTGTATACGTACCGACTTCTAACCGACTCAGTACAACAATTTCTCGTTAAAACTACAATAGCCCAGCAACGCTTTTGTTTCTGGCATTAATTAACAAGTCAGAACAAGCCAGGGTATTACGAATGACGATGACAAATTTCAGAGGAAATTACTTAACTATGTTTCATGAGAATACATCAACGGTATTTGTTGAGGATTGTACAACACAAAATCTATTAGACTTAACAACACAATATGTTGAAACGTTTCGATTTTAAGTGATCAAAAATGTCATAAATTTTAATTAAAAAATAATAATTGGTAAAATTATGTTTAAAGTATGAAATCAAATAAATATAGCCACAACGTTTTTCCAGCTGATTTTAATCACATTCATCCTCCAAAGGAAAGAAGTGGAAAACATGACGGACAAGCACAAGGTTAAGATTTACGACGAGGACACCGCACTAATGACCGCGAATGAAGGCGAAGTCTTGCAGCGAGTGTTATATAGATCCCGCATAAATAACTATAAATCTGTGCGTTCTGTGTATACCGTAATAATGATCCGTATCAGCGGTACCGGATATCTTTAATTAAGTATTAATTAATGTACGACCGAGGATATACAGACAAGATCAGGACTGGAGCTCTGAAATCTCGGCGTCAATCAACAGGAGCGCATTTTTGCGCTTTACCTGTAAGCGGTTACATCAGGCGAATTCTTTTCGGATTCTTTTCAGCCGCGCGACAGTTTAACCGTTAATTTTAATTTGGTTTTTCACAACCGACTCGATTAATTGTTTTCTGAATTCTTTGTTATCGTTCTTTTTTTCTCTCATTCTCTAGAAAGGCAAATCATCCTTAACACGAGTGAAGTGTGGAATTTGTTAATTTTATTGGCAAACAGAAAACGTTCTTTTTTTAAATATTTAGGCAAAACAGTCTACTAAAAGCGGACTGCTTTTCAATTAAATAAATAGGGTACAAAGCTAGAATGGTTTATGTGTTAAAACCTGTAAATTTAATGAACAATAAGAAAACAGTTATTCAGTTAACAGAGTCCCTCGTCGATATTTTAACGTCCGCCGTTTAACGTGACATAACTTAAATATTTAATTAGACACGAGTAACGTTCGCGCAGCTAGAAAAATATTTCGAAGGAGCACAATTCACGTACAGTTAGAACGTATACAAGTGTGGCGACCTGTATGTTACAGCCGTACATCGCAGATGACTCGAGATTCTGATGCAGTTACAATGCGAGAAGATTTTTCATAAAAGACCGCTATGAACTTGTGCTGTTTTAAATCAACTCCCAACTATGTATGTAACGTACAACATACGTTCAGAGTGGGTATTTGAATTGTAAAGCAGCACAATAACTGTACGTTTAATTATTGTATCTGTATCCTTCCTCCAATTGTTCGAGGTTTTCTTGCTTGGGTTTACTGTGTCACTCGATTATTTTTCTGCCTTTTTAGATTCACTTCCTTTCAATGTTTTGCTGGAATTTCCTTTATTTAAATCCCATTTCTGGTCAATTAGTTGCTAATTAAGGTTGAGTTACAAAGTCAACTCGATGAGTAATAGTAGTAAGCTTCCTCTACATCTTTTCACAATTTATGGACGTTGACGTTAATGTGGACAAGGACAAGAAATTCCAGCAACAAAGTTGAACTTATATTAACAGCACACAAAGAAATTAATAAGTCAGCGAATTATTAAAATCTACTCTCGCTCTGTCTAAAATAAAAGTGAAACATCAGTTGTCTTTTCAATTTGTACTAACTCTAATGGTGGCCCCTACAAAGTCGTTGGTTATCTTAATCTAAATGAAGCGGAATTTTAATGTGAGAACTCCGTGCCGACTTAAATTGAATAAACAAGGCACTTAAGTGAGATTTTTAGCAAGAATTTTGTTTTAATTAAGTGATCAAGCTCGCCATAGGATGGCCCCAGCCGTGAGAATTGAAATAGTACAGTTATGACCATGAAGAGGATACGTCCGGGCAGCTTTTTTCTTCCCATCGCGTTTTTTCTCTTTCGATTTTACGATCCTTACACAATTAAGCATACGCGTAAACGTGTTTTACAACAATCTTATTTTCATAATTACTCTCATTAGAGAAGAATCTCTTAATTGACAAAATTCTTCAGCAAAGCGCACTCGATGCAAGAGATAAGGAAAAAGCGTCAATTTGTTAATGAGTAATGAAAATAAGCGCGCAATTAACGCTAGCGGTAGATTCCGTAAGTAGAGCGAGGCGCGCGAAGTTTCGCATGTTTAAGCGGAAATGTCAAGCAGAGGAAGTTGAAGGCCTCAGTTACATAACCGGTAAACAGCGACCTCTATTGTTGCGCTCACTTTTTTCGGCTGGAACCGGCGAACTCTAACGGACTTGAATATTTTAAATTCAGTGTCGACTGCATTGTTATTTATTAATCCTAAAACGCAATATGTCATTACAAAATAGGAAATGTTTGCTTTCTTCGCCTTTTGAATTACATATTATGAATTCATTGTATATTTACAATTTATATTACATATAAAAACATTTAAAAAAGTATAATAATAACTCGGTTCAAGTATGAGTAGCGTAAGGCACTTGGAGACATTGATACTGCATTAAACGACGAACCCTTAGTCTTATTTTAAGGTAAATCCGAAAATATATGCATTTCTTTATCAGATAAAGGAATCACAGACGTACGTATATTATGTTAAAAGAGTCCGTGGCTTGCATTAATAAGAATAAGAAAAACAAATGGATGCTGCCATAAATAATTTGCTGTCAACGGTTGATAATATCAGTCGTAAACAATGCGATCCGTGACAAAATTTATTTTTGAATTGAATCAGTTGTTAGCACAGCACTCACATCGTTTAAATATATGAGCACAGCACCCCGTATAATTACCATGTTATTTAGTGGACGTGTATTATACAGTCCGTGGTATCTCGGTATGTTATAAAGATAATTTAATATCGAACAGAATTAACTCGAGATGTAAGTATTGCACATAAATCTTATGTTTATAGTAAGTCGTTTTTTTCCGAGATAATTTACCACATATTTATAGATGATTATATATTGGCGATATCTGGTAAAGAACCTGTTGATATTTCCGTAAAAATCTATAATGGATTCCCTTTAGGTATTGAAACAGGTACGAGATTATTCTTAAGAACAGCGTGCGCATTGTTATAATAGGAAAATTGTTGATAATTTTAATGTAAGCCATAATAGCTTTTAGATATCTTATCTGGCGTAAAGCAAAACGCACTAGAAAATCCCCTTCTGAAATTAGTGTTTTTATGAAAATTACGAAGCTCGTGAAAGCGCGCTTTGCTTCATATTTATTTTATACAACGTTCCATCAAGTTTTAATCATGATGGGACACGCTGCAACAAGCACTCTCGACTGCATTTTATGGGAAAATAATAATGGAAATCTGCCAGGCATTTTACTATAACAACTTTCAGCTTTATCGAAATATGTATGGTCTGTTGTATTTGCAATTTATTTTGATCGTTGAGGTGGCTTTGCGCTTTTTTTTATTTTATTTCGTACTGGTATCTGATGTGCCTCAAGACACTTACCTAATCCTACCCATTCTATAGTTGGATGAAAATACTACCTTGAACCTGAAAGTCACTCTAAAATTGTTCCGAAGTCATTGCTCGCGCTGTTAAACATATACAGATGAGCTTTATTGGTACTCATGCAAGCAGTTTGGTATTAGTCTGTCAACTACATTTAAGCAGCTTCATGAATTCATACGATCTCTAAACAGGATTGCGGAAGGCATCACCGGCGGTGCCGTTTGATCTCGTTCTCAACAGATGTTAGAAAGATTTGAAATGTTTTGATAAAACACGCATTTAAACGACGCAATTTTCAGTGCCTTAAAAGCAGATGCGTATTTAAATTTTATATTTCAAGGAGACTGTTGTGGGAACGAGAAAAAAAGAAGCGAAAACAAATCAGGAAAGAAAATGTTACACATTTAATGCCTTCGAATATTGATTAGAAAACGAAGTGATTTCGATGTTACACAATCCGATCATTTTTGTATTTTCAATCAACTTTTATGGGATCGGAAAAAGAGTAAAATAAAATTATTGATTGGCTATGGAATGATCAATTAAAATACAACGATGAACAATCTATTTAACCAATCGTAAAAAGAAGCAAAGCAAAGGAAACAATAGCCCAACGATCGCCGGGCAATATCCTGTAAGGTAACTTCCAGCTTTAATTAATGCAATAGATTCGAATTTGCATTACCTAATGAGCAGAAATTTGCAGCGAATATGCGCTAGCAATTATATTGCGTGATCGTGCAACTTGTCAATTTAATTTCTTCCTTACTGCTCCCTGTAACAACGCAGGTGAGCAGCACAAACGGGTAATGTCTGCAGTCAAAATAATTGCCAACATTTGTTTTGTGCACCACCCAGAGCTTTCACTTTTCTACTATACAGTGCAAAATTTGTCATATTTTCAAAAGATTGAAGTCGGTAATTGATGGTTAAGAAAATTATGGTAAAGAGGGAAGATGAGAAAGTAAAGAATACTTCCGGATATATTGATTACAGAAGAAGAAAGTAACATGTAACAATGTGGGCAAATTCAAATAGCTCACCTTTTAACATTTATCATTTACCCAAGCAACAACATTTCGTTCATTAGACGGTTTATATACGATAGACAGGGATATTTTTGGTAATGGTATATAGGATACCAAAAATTTTCATATTTTAATGGTACTAGTTACCCTAGGATATAAGTGATACGTTAACTATACGTTTTCATTAAATTGTAATAAAATGTCGCGACTTGCAAAACACGTTTATCAAATTATTAAATTCCATCTTATCATGTAGGCGTAGGCCCATAACATACATTTTTCTCATTAAAATTTATAATATAATCTAAAAAAGTATAATGAATGTTTAGATGTAACATTTATTAACAAATATTTATCCAAATTGGTCTTGTGACCCTTGTTACATAGTGAATTTTCTATAAAACTACTAACATTGTATCACTATATAAGATGAGAGCTTAAAATATGAGTATCTTAAAAATTTCGCCGCGAGATGTCGCGACCTAAACTGTTGCTCACTAAAGTTGTCGTTTATAAGTCAAAACCGCAGGAACTTTCTTGCCCATTACAAATCATCACAAAATATATAATTACTACAAACGAACAGACACTTGGTAAAGTTGAATTAAATGTCAACATTTCGCTAAACGTTTCACAGCTTCTTTAGAATAAGTTGTAATAATATAAATATATAATTATAATAATTTTATATAATTCCAAAATATACGTCTAGTATAAACCATGTATAAACCAGAGCTGTGCCAAGTACTACTTATAAATACAACAAGCACAAGTACAAGTACAATAGTGCTTAATTGTACTTAAATACAAGCACAAATCCAAAAGTAATTGTATTTGGACTCGTGCTTATAAATACTTATTAGTGGGGGAACGACTCGCTGCCGGCCAGACTAGGAAGCATTAATATTTTGTCGCGCAGATAGACCGCGTCTACTGCTATATAACGGAAAATAAAAATAACTCAGCGATAGATATATTATGTGCATTTGTTGAATCTAAAACTAATTGCAAGTACCTAACTATGGAAAAACAATCTCATTATATTCTAAAACTAATTGCAAGTACCTCACTTTGGACAATCTCATTTTTATTTATCTTGCGTTATTTTGTAAATGTTAACATTAACATTTTAATACTTGTACGACTGTACGTATAACCATAAGTATACGCACAGCTGTGAAGTGTACTTGCGGTAATAAGCACAAGTATAAATACAAGTACAAGTACTAAGCACAATTGTAATTAATTGTGCTTAAGCACAAGTACGAGTCCAAAAGTGCTTGTGCTTGTAATTGACTTGTATTTGTAACAGTAAGTACTCGCACAGCTCTGGTATAAACGTTGCGCGTACCCTATAAATATACATTTTGTGTAAACGTTATATTTATCCCAAAAAGAGACGTTAGTTAGACTGTCACTCATATGTATAAATACTAGTCTATAATATTCTACATTTAGACTAAATTCGAAACGTGTTTTAGACATATTCTATATTTGGTGTGTTACATGGGTAATTTCACTTCGTGTGTACAACAGTACGCACAAGCACCCTCCATAAAAGAAGAATAAAATTGAATCTATACGTTCGTTTACTTATTAACCAGAGAAAGGAATCTCTTAAAGAAAACACGAAATAGAAATCACGTTAAAGCTTTAATTTAAAAGAAAGTATCTCACGTGTCCCAGTTTTCCCTCGTTTAACGACTGTAAGCTGTATTGTTATAAATAAATAATTCATAAATGCAATTAATATTGTAACGGACTAGACTTTTTTTGAAATTGCAGAGAAATGCCATGCAGCAATTTCCCGCGTAATTTACTTGCATGAGAAGGTTAAACAATTATCTGTTGTATTGAAATTAATTTTCCATTTTACGCGACGGTCAACTTTAAGCGCACCTGTATAAGGCAAAGAGAATTCTCACGAGGAAGATTAATTTGTTCTTATTCCCCTTCAACCAGTTATGAGACTCGTTTTTTCTAACACATGGCAAATAACTTCAATTACATTAATACCGGTGTTGACGTGGCTATTATAATACTCTGTATTCAACAGGCTATTAGTGTGATTATTATTATTATTATTATTATTAGCGGTGATAGTGATAACCTAATATCACGTAAACAAAATAAAATATTTTACTGTCTATTAAATTTTAAAGTAAATAAATATCAAAACAACTTACTTTAGTAATTCGCTACTTTGTAACTAAATTAATAATGCATTTAAGGTTAGTGACTTGAAATATGTAATACATAAGATCTGTTATGTTTATGGAACACACAAATTCATGGAGTCTTCTTGCAACGTTCTAATAAACGTAAAAGATTGTAGATTGTAGAATTTTTGTGTACACCATGAAATACAAAGTAGTATCGTTATTTTCTAATCTTCCTCTATATGTATGCACAACTTGTGAATAGAAGATATAGATCTCCTGAAAATCGTGTGGCAAATACCTTCTTCATCTGACTTGATACATGTTAGCACGAGTATACGGAACGAATCGTATCAGGCAAGGTAAGGCAGTAGTTGAAGTACAGCACGAGGTACAGTTACCCGATATCCCTTTCAGCAGGTCAACGATATCTCGGTTGGAGCTGACCAAGACACGATTCTTCGTACAGTTCGCCGAGGAACTCGTTTTCGACGGCGATGGCTCTTTAAAATCAAAAGCTTAAAAAGAAGAGTTTTCGTTCGCTCGTTCGTTCGTTCGTTGCCCGCTTGACACAACTAATTAACAACGGCGTGTTAATTCGTGGAAACTGAGGATTCTTAATTATTACGAGGTGAAGGTTATTCGAACGAAAACAAGAATCGGATGTTCGTATTTAATTATGCGGGAACGAAATTAGATTATTGATTGTCGCACAATTCTACACAGTTTTGTTAATGTTAATTGGTGAACTTTTCGACAATATACCTCACCATGTAAACTTTAAACAAATTTATGATTAAACCTGTCTTTCGAATGTAGGTACGTTGCATGTGAAAGGATATGAACAGGACATCACTGGGTTAAGTATACTTAACAGCTGCTTTAAATATGGATACAATATAAATTAAATTTATGAGAAGATTATGCAAGGACCTATATTTCAGAATTACATCCTGCAGTGTTTCAATTACGCGTAAAAAAAAGGAGCAAGTAGTTGAAAATGAAAAATAATCTGCATGGGAATATCGTATCTCGTTTACCCAGATTCTCCGGTTAGTGCAAGTATAATGGAAAAATAATGTTACGCCATTAATCTAGCGCCTACAAAGCGGATGGAAACCTATTTCGACATTAGTTTCTTCGTCGGCGACGTTATCTAACGGCACTTCATCAAAACCATGCCGTTTTATTAGCCTTTAATTGCGGTCATGGAATAGTATAGGATTTCATTAAAAAAATACATTACGTAATCGCTGTTAACGAATGAAAAGACCAGGCAACATTGTATCCAAATCAGAATTTTATTTTTGAAGTTAAGTACACAGGGTATTGAAGAAAAGTCAACAGGTAACTTTTTGGACTGATTGCAACTCCGCAGATTATCTGCTTTCTCATACTCATTATGTGCATCTCCACGTATTTTGTTTTGCCTTTATTAATCCCCAACGTACCAGTTCCGTTTAGCTTTTCTCTACCTCTTGTAGAGAGGTTCGTTTAGTTACATACATTTCAAATACAAATAATTTAATACTACAATAAAAAATTAGCGTGGAGTGTATCTGTAATTTTCTATTAATTCTATCAATGTAAATTACTTGAATGCTCAATAAATTCAAAACAGTTTAGAGAAATAGTAAATAGAACGTTTATAGAAAACGAAACCATTCGTTTCCCTTATAAAGCAATGTCAACTTACCTACGTGTCAGTAGTAATTTATACTTTAATGGAGAAGGAGCCTACCTACCGCAAAAAAAAGTTTTACTTAATTTATTACTTCGAGAAATAGTAGGGGTAATTACAGTCGATTTCCAACGTGATTACGGCCCGAATATCTCCGAGTTTGATTTTCAGCACAAACCAGATTGAATTTATGTCTTATTATAAGCGTGCACTCGGCCGATCTGCTCGTCCGGCGCAAAAAGTAACCTGCATTACTGTACTTACTGTTATCTAATTAAGCAGTCGTCCAGATCAACGTTCGCCTTCAACGCGGTCATCGCAGCCGGCCGAACGTTCTTGGTCATCTCGAGCTGCACGGCAAGGATTTAAAAGGTTATGCGTTTTATCTGCTAAGTTCGTATATCATTACTCGAATAGGAATAAGAAAAATAAGCTCACATTACAGATATCGGGACGCAGTGAAAAATCTGCGTTCCCCATAAATTCTGTGCATATTTTCCGCGCTTAACGAGCAAGAAGCACTTTATATTATTACTACGCATCTGCATGCTACAAGAGAATCGATTATTCCACCTTTTTAACAGCAAAGCAGTCAGTTCCACAGTCGCAGTCGAAACTTCAAATAAGCTATTCCAAATCCAATGATTTTTTTTACAAGTCAAACATTGCAACTTATTGCTTTTTTTTCTGGCCAACAAAACCATTTCAGACTACCAATCTCATTTTGCAATTTTTTTTATACATTTCAGTTGGTTGTACCTATGAGAGAAAAAAGAAGACGTAATCATATTTTATCAATTTTGAAAGGCGACAGAGTTTTACCTAAGCACGATTACCATAAAACAGGTAAGTGCACCCTTGGTCGTAAAGATAAGTTCTTATGAACCTTAAACTCTTCGGACAATCACGAAGTGCAAAAAATTACGTTTTATGTGATCCTTAACTATATGCGACGAAATGTCATCAGCTTTAATAGTTGTCGCAGTTTATGGGATACAAGAAAATTACAATTTAAAAGGTCCCTGAGCAGATAGTGTAGATTCGTATTTTTTGCTGTATTTTTGCATCTTTTAAATTAACTCTGATCAAAAATCGAAACTGATACTTCACTGGCTTTTGAGAAGAGCGAAAATTAATGAAACCACGAGAATCTCTAATGATATATTATTCTTTTATGATTCTTATTGAATCTCAAATTGTGGCCTTGACATTGAAATGGAATTTTATTGTATAGTGCTCCTGACGACCTCGCCCTTATTGAGTTTAAGAAGAAATCGACATACCCCCTGTAAACGGTGAATCGTTGGAAACGAACAGTATGGCCAACATATTCGGATAACTCCTTAAACTTAAGAATATGCAATTTTTAACTTTTAAATTAACTTTTAGTCACTAATATTTACTTAATAATTACACATTGCGTTCGTAAAGTATGGAATAAATTCATTTTCTATACGAAATAAACGATTTTTATGTAAAATCCTGAAACAGGTCGATTTTTAATTAAAAAATGACACTTTTTTAGTTGAATTTTGTATCTCCCCCTCCAACCCCCTCCGACAGTTGCCCCTTTAAAATTTTTAAATAGAATGGAGGATCATGTTGTACCTCATTTGGAAGAGCTTTTCATTCTCTATTCAGTAGTATAAGTATATTTTTTTTATTCCTATCTTTTCTAAAAAGAATAATACATTTTAAAATCAACACAAAATTTTAAAATGAAATAATTTCAATGGAATATTCGAACTGGGAACCGTTTGATTCATGACAATAGTACAAACGTTTTAATTAAAAATCGACCTGTTTCAGAATTTTACATAAAAATCGCTTATTTTGTAGAAAATGAATTTATTCCATACTTTACGAATGCAGTGTATGTAATGTCGTTATTCTTTAGTATGTTATTTTATATTTACCCACCGATCGTAAATTATTTCTATTTTGCTAAAATAAAATGTTTAAAATTAAATTAGTCACGAAATAATTTAAGTAAATAAGTTTCTTGTCGTATTAAAAATGAAAGAAAGTATCTAAAGGCTGTTTTACATTATAACATTTTTTGGTACAAAGTGAGAGAGATAAGCTACCACAGTGAATTCTGATTGGTTGAATTGGTACTTCTCACTCACTTAGTAACAGATTTTAGTTAGAAAATGTTATAGTGTAAAACGGCCATTAAAGACAAGAATTTAAAAGTGATTAATTAATGAGAAAATTGTAAATTTATTGCAAGAACATGTAAGTTCAACACATGAAGAAACTGATAATTTAATGATACGCTCCGGTACGAAATTATTTATTTTATGGCGCTGGTCGCGGCTATGATAATCGTGCAAGACATTTAATTAATATTAACGATGTTGACTTCGAAATTACTACATATTTAGCTTTTTTTCCCAAAGGCAGAACTACTACATCTATATTACGAAGCAACGCAGATAATGCGTTTAATAAACAGAAATTAATCAAAGCGAACGTATGTAAACAGCGTTTATGAAAACGGCGTAATAAATATTATCAATATCGGGTTGACAAGTACAATTAAAATTCGTTCTTTTTAGTCGGTAATTGGTTTAGGTTTTTAACAGCACAATGCGAGAGTGTGTATGCGAGATGGGCACGGCAAGCAGCAAAATGACGAACAAAAATTCCACGATCGGAGTATACTCTATAAATCAGGCGTTCGAAATTGAGCATTTAATAATTCTCCGGTGTCGTCTCTATAAACAAGAATTTTCGATTCTGAATGTCTCGCGGACGAGCTGCCCCATAAATTATATTCGACCTTTCTTCCAACCTGATCTTGCTGCAGACTCTCTTAACAGGGATTTTAGTGTTACCATTAATCTAGTTCTGCGTTCGTTCGCTAATAACTCGTACTGCCTACGCTGTGCCTATAATTTACAAAGAGCGTTCCTTTAAAGATCACGATAATTTGTCAAGATTTAATTAATTTAAATAATCACCGGCTGATATCTGTGCTCAAGGACGCGACCTTACAATAAATTCTATGTCGCTCCAAACGTTTTCACTCAAACAGAAGAAGCTTTTTATTTACGTAAAATATGGTATAAATAAGGCATTCTAAAAGTTGTCCAAATTATAATTTTATGACAAAAACTTTCTACGAATAAGAAGTTTAAATTTGAACATTGAAAGACTTATCCCTTTCACATCAAAACTCGCTCTCAACTTGTTCAAGTCACCTCATTCTTTTCCATTAATCTTCCAAGCAGAATCAAATTCTCGTAAATGTTGCACAATCTGATTCCGCCGACGGACTTGAATGCTCATCGCTCGATCTCTCCTTTGCATAACAATCAATAACCGATCGATCCATCCATTACCGCAGAACATTGTGTAACAAAAAAAAATATTCGCATGATTAAAACAGCATCGCCCCGGCAATTATCGCTTCGCTCGGTATTGTTTTTGAATTGGGAGTTTCCCAATTGATGGCTCATCTGATTTTGGTGTTACGTAACGAAAACGAAAGTACTTATTAATAAGTAATAGCTGACAAATGGCTGCTTTTTGATTAAAAGGTGTAGGGGATGCTTGACATAACAAACCAAGAATGAAAGCGAAGAAAATTATAAACAATGAAGTGTGGGTACTTTAATGCTGTCCACTTTCGCCCACACTTCACACGTATCTCTTTCTTCCGACGATAAAACTATTATACGGTCTCCCATATCCACATATAATGGCCCGGGTAAAAATAAACAGGAAACATAACGCACTTGATGGCGCCCACCTACGGCGGTGGTTGAAAAATGCAAAGCAAGCAACATCATCAACAACAATACCCGGTAATTCTCCAACTCCTTACGCTAATTAAGGTAACAACAAAGAAATTTGTGTTAGCGCGGTAAATCATAATTAAGTCGCAGACGTTTATGGGTCCGCACGCCACCGACCATTTTAAGCGGTCAATTATTATGCAATTAGAAACTGACTGTTTTGTTGTTGTTGTTTCAGGTTCGAAACACCTGGGAACGCTTTCCATACGTGAGTATATTTCCGCATCATTCATTGTTCTTGCGGTGGTGGTGATGTTTGTCGCAGTAAATTCAGAAATTCGAAACGTAGCGGCGATCTACTTTTGCTCCGCGTTTTCTATCACATTGTGTGCACCACGGTAACGGCATAACAGAAGGAATGTAAATCACACCGCTAAGCGCGCAGGTAATAGCACGTTTTCATAGTTTATATACAGCACACAGACAGAGATTATTAAATTGTGAAAATTATTCCGTATCATGGAAACGATAACAGCACGAATGATTCCGTTATTCACAAGTCACTCGGATATCTATTTACCATTAGCCATAAGGCATGACTGTCTGTCGATTTCAAATTTTATTTCAATGTGTTAATTATATATTAGAGTTTAACTCGACTAACAAAATGCTCCAGAACATTCTAAGTTTGCATATAAGAAAAGCTTTTAGCAATCGACAAAGACTGAGGTAAACAAAGCAACATTGAAAGCACTACTTTGAGTTTTCGTGTTGTAACCCAGCATTGAACTCTCCGAATTCTTTATATGCATTCATTAGATACTTAAAACTAAAAATGACAGGAAGCATAGAACTTTGCAATCACACAAGAAATCTTTTTTTTTCTTTCATCAGTTCCGCATTAAATAGTACTTTCAGTTTTTCATCAGAAAAATAAAAGCGTAATGAATCTGGAATGCAACGTAACTAAGCATTCTTCACTAGTGATTTTATTACTTTAATTAACGTAAGTACGCAAAACTTTTGGCCGATTCCGTTTTACTTTCGAAATCATTCAATTCTTCGCATTTCGCTAATAAACCGTCGCCGAACCGTATAACTACGCCATAAAAACGGGTATCATTTGCACCAGACTGGGTTTTTGTAGTCCTGCGGTCAGACAATGATATTTCTTCAACTTCCTTCGCAAAGGATACATAAATCGGTCACTACTAATCACTTTGCTTATTTAATCGTGCGAGCTTTGATCTTTGCGCGTCAAGAACCCCTCGTTTTAGTGACCCAGTTAATTAATAGACGGATTCTCTTTTTATTTAAGTTATAATTTAGTGCACACGCCCTATTAACTGCGCAATGAGCCTCACGTTTATGCATACGGCCCAAATAAACGAAGCTTTGCGCACTGGTTAGCTCGATTTTAATTTTCGTGTTATATGGATGAAAAACTGCTGATTAAGAAAGGAGCTTTCGCAAAAATTACCTGACACCGTTCGAATTTGTGGGGTTTTTCATTTGTCTCAGTAAAATAAATCATTACAGACGTCTATAAAAATCTCGAAAGGGAACTCAAATTTTCTTTCATTGTGAGCTGCGCCAATTTTTTTATTGTTAAAATATTCCTGACTTAAGTTATTCTTACGCCCAATCTTTAAAATTAAAATAGAATAAATAATTTGTCCTAATGACTATTTTATTCATTTTTACTTTTTTAGCAAATACTCTTAATATTGTTGACTCCCATTCTGTACCTCATTGTTGTAAAAATTATTAAAAAAAACCGACTTTTAGTTTGGCTATCCATTTAGACTCTTGGGCAGATTCTTGGTCCATGTAAAATAGTATACGAAGGTAATCCAAAAACTTTTATGTGTGAATTGAAATGGTACTTGTATTCGGGTAATTTCGCATATGCGGTTTCTTTTATATATTCTTGACGAGCTTGAATAATTTATTAGTATGTAAAGCAAAACATTGAAAATAAGAAAACCGCAAGAATTAAAGAAATCGCACATGCGGTATAAAAGGAACAATACCGTATTAACAATCAATGTCACGGCTGTAAAGTTATTACAACAGAAGAACGAATAATAAGTTTGTAGCCTTTATGGCGAGAAAATAAAGTTGTTAATTTTTAGAGACTGCAAAGAATGTATTTAAAATGAAAGGGGGTCAATAATGTCATAAATACAATTAAAAAAAGCGTTAAAAATATATTTTTTATGTCATAAGTTACTTAAAATTTGGTTGTACACATTTAATTGAAACAAAAAAAAATAGAGAAAGGTACCAATAACACCTTCACTGGAACAGCACAAAAGTAATATATTGCACATAATCTTGCGGTTTTATTAAGTACAACTGAATCGTTGACCTGATTATGTTAATTTATGGTTAAGGTTAAGTTTATGTAACACAAGTCCTAGGTCGACCAGACACTTACTGAAGAAATACAGCAACCAGAGTAAAAAGTAAAACCTATGAAACGAAACTTGATTAGAATAAAATTGCAAAATGTTGAAATGTTCAACGCATTTTTTTTAATTAGTTTTGGTGGAATTAATTTATAATGCACATATTCTTCAAGTGTAATAGAAGTGTAATAGAAATGCTTCAGGAAGCGCCTTGATGTTTAAGGTTTAAGTGCTACAACTTTATTAAGAACTAGGTTCTAGGTTATTTGTTTGAAATTTGTAATTTGTAGCAAGAGCATGTTATAAGTCAACTGCATATAACAATATTAAAATTATTTCTGTTTAAGCCTAAAAACGAGAGAAGGAATATTTATGTAAATGAAAAAATAACTGAATTTCTTCTGGATACAAGTTTGTGTTGAGAAAATGTATTTCTGACGGGATTTGCAGAGTATAAAAAAAAGTATAAGAAACCAGTTGCATTTAATGTTAAAATCCATCCGTTCCCTGCAATATTAATGCTGCAACGTGGAATCTATGCCAACGTTAACATCGTCTGATTTATGCTCGATTTATTTAAATCCAGCACGGAAATATGTTAACAATGTTCAAATAACGGCTGAACTCCGGGACTGGATATCATCGATGAGTGCCCATGTAGAACGATTTTTACGAATAAGTTATACAGTTACAATCTATTTATGGCAGCAGGAGCAACTCATGCAGATTTCTTAATATGGAACGCGGCGAACACATGCATGTCTAAATCGCCGTCGTCGTTCGAACCTGCTGCACACTTATTCGCCTCGGATTAATTCGAATTTTCCACGTGATATTCAATTTACAGTAATGCTCGCTTACTAACCGCTCGATTTTATTATTATGAGGACGTGGAATTACGATTATACTCGAAACACGCCGTCGTTTCTTGGTTTTATCTTAATTCCGCGTGACGTTGTTTGCGCAGGATGCCATTTTCTTTTTTCTTTTTCGAAAACGATTCTAAACAACGTTAATCTAATTAATTAGTGACGCTGCGTGATTTAACTACAAAAACTGCCATCTTAAGGTAACTGTAAGCAATAATTATTTTCAATTGGAATGAATACATCCGTTTTATTGCATACTGCTTGTACAGATAAACAAACAGATTCTTTGATTTTCATTATCACATATTATTAATACATAATAAGTTACAAATACAACAATACTAAATCTCATATATTATATGTATATGCAGGATGTTTCTAACTATCCATGCCGATATAATAAAAGTGTCTTGGCAATTTCAAAAAAGTTCAACATTTTTAGAAAGAACTTAAAAACTTATTGATTTTATA
Source organism: Dorcus parallelipipedus (assembly GCA_958336345.1). Lineage (NCBI taxonomy): Eukaryota > Metazoa > Arthropoda > Insecta > Coleoptera > Lucanidae > Dorcus > Dorcus parallelipipedus. The sequence continues at coordinate 39,756,303 of OY284477.1, forward strand.
TTTATTATTATACATACTTCATAACATAATTCCAGAAAAGGATTGAATGTGCCTTACAAGCAGACGAAAAGAGAAACTATTAAATAAATTAAAACCCCAAAAAAATCAATAATTCAGAAACCTGATGAATCACGAAGTAGAAGTAAAGTAATAATGAAATTTTATAACAGCATAGAATCTAAACTAAAGGCACAGAAAATAAGCAGAAAATAAGAAGAGGAAGGAAGCTACTGAAGAATGGCCAAGAGGCAGACCAAGACCAGACCAAACCAGATTGAGGAAAAGAGAAACCAGGTAGTTCATGAAACTAGAAGATTTGCAGGACCGAAATAATGCTGAAAAGCTTCCATAAGTCTGATATAACAGATAACTGTAATTTGTAATTTTGCAACAATAATAGAGTGAACAGATTATGGAAGAAAGAAAAAAGAAATTTCTGATAACTGTGTCGTAACATCAGAGAGATCGCAGTGAAAAAGAAAAGTGCCCTAGCAAGTACAAAAACCAGTTAAACAAGACTTTACGAGATCAGAACTACAGAGGAGGAATTCTAAGGGTTGTAAATAAACTAATAAAAACTACAAAAAATGGCAAAACCATCAAATTAAACAAATACTAAATTTACAGAAGCAAAACAGATGGAAAGTAAAAATGACGCCGAGATCTCTTATAACAATCTAAGAAAGAAATTTAGTAATAAATCAAGAACTGATTTTTATGCTGCCATCTTCAGTAAACACACACACTCACAACTTAAAAACATTTTCCTCATCAGATTTCTACTGTAAATTTGGTGAGGAGGAGGCAGTGGTTTAATTATCTCTGAACCATTGTTCCTTTACTATTCTTAAAAAAAAAACTCAGAGAAGGAAGAAATGCCAATAGCCCCGAAGTACCAAATATTTTTGGACTACAAAGAAAGAACTGCTGGCAAAAAAATATGTACATGATTAACACAAGTGAGAAGAATAATTAAACGAGAAGGAGAGGTAAAAATATGTCAATAAGACAGGCAAATATCAAAGTGACAGAAATACTTTAATAAAAAGAGAAACAAGACTCAGCCAATACAAGAGAAATACTGAAGCAACATAGAATGGGTAAAATAAGAGGCTACTGCAATCGAAGAGAAGAAGCGATTTACATATAACTCAACAGAAAAACGAAACCGAAAGTAAGTAACGAACTTAATATTTTCCTCAAGCTTCTTTACCACACATGTATTTGATACCTGAGTGGTTTAAACAGATGATAAGTGAAGGCTAAAAAGCTCTGAGATTAATAATTCTTTAATCTTGATCCTAATTTTATTCAGACTTTTCCTATTTGGTGAGTTTTGTGTAAGGATTGGCAACACTGACGTACAAGTGAAAAAGTGGGGGAAGGTGCGCATTTCTAGTGGTGAAAATATTACTCATTTAACATAATTCCACAAGTAGCAGCTAAATAGTAAACACGTACTTGATGTAACCTTGATTGTAATTTCTGTTAATAAACGAATTATGCCTATTGGAGTGCTCTTCTTCTAACATCGTAAAGAAAAAATACAGTCCACTTTTCGGAGCCCCAACACTATTATTTACTTAACATGTACTCGTAATACACATCATTTTCTTGTATTGTCTACCTAAATTCTCTTTCCATAACTTATCTTCTAATATCTCTTTTCGAATAATGCACTTAAGTCCTACTTACTATTTTGAACTCTACTAATTACATTACCTATTGAACTGTATTAGCCTCAACGTCTTTAATGCTGTAAATTCGAGTTCTTGTTACAGTAACTTTGTCTATTTCGATTTACTTTCAATTTGGGCGTTAGACATTATTGACCAATTGAATTACAAGAAACTTTCAACACAAGTATACTGTACAACGTAGAGCCATTTGAAATGTTAACAAGTAACAAAGTATAAATTGTTTATCAAGTAGATCATCTCTTATACAGCACAATCAAATTTTTGTGAATAGCGCATCGAAACCGTAAGACGGTAAACCAGATAGATGGTAGACAGACGATTAGCATAAATTACAATACGAGAACAGAGCTCGCGAGGACTTTTGATATTTCCGCGTTGCCATATGCCATCTTCCGCCTACGTCCTCGCGGTTAATGGAATGTGTAGCAGAATAAATAGGTACTAACAACTTTACTACTAGACCAACAATAAGTGCCGCATATATTTATGCCGTGTGCTGTCTTCCGTACGTGCGGTTCTCGGTTTATCTTCGCGCTGATCCGACGGTCGCAGGTGTGAACAATAAGTTTAAACGCCTTGTTCAACAACTAGCAGTACAGAAGTCTATTGATTTTCTGGCGTAATGGCTTTTGTTCAATGCTGAATTACAAATTACAGACTACATTTGAATCCTGATTATTCCAAGAACTCTGTAATTAAGTAGTAAAACGGCGATAGCTAATACAATACAAAAATAATTCTACAATGCAAAAGCATTCGCTTTCTCCGGTTCGATTATATTATTCTTCGAATGTATATGAATTTTCAGTGCATTTTTATTTCGAACCTTTCAAGTTACTTCTTAGCCAAGACGCGTGCAAGGATGATTACTTAAGTAATTGCGCTGATAAATGAACCTATTATTATAATGTAGACATAAAATATGACCGTGGAGTCGGTTTCGATTTACGGCCGGATAATTTACATACGAAATTCAGCAATTGAAAGCAAAATTGCAGGCCTGGGCTGAGGAATCTCAATAAATTTAGTTTTTTATCGTAAACGCCCTCTTAAATAAACGCGTTCTCGAAACGAAGCGCCGTAATAAAAGTGCAGTAGTACTTTTATAACTCTTAAATAAACATCGGGCGACATAACCAGAAAATGAAAATAACTGATTTTTATATACAGCCATGTCGTAAATCAATCCCACATTATGCCAGTTGAAAGTATTTAATAAATTATGAGTATAAAATAAGAGCTAAAGCTAAAATTAATTAAAACCTAAAACTTTTGAACAACTACAGATGTGAATAATTTGATTTTATTTCATGCCCAGATTTTACTCAAAATAGTTATGAGAACCACTCGGTATGTTTTTTTTTTCAATTACTTTTAGATGAACGCGTCTTTTAAGTCCTATTCATGTCAAAATATATAACGTGACTAACGCCTTTAAGCTTCAAATGCAAATTTAAGCAACATCTGTACCCGCATAGAAGTCAACTCATTGTGTTCGAGTACAATACAAAATTTAAATAAGAAGGAGCAGCCTTTTACACGCCGGATTTTAATTATTCAATTTAATGTAACATTTCGCGAGATGACTGCGCGCTTTAGAATTTTTTCCTCGTTTATTGTCGCTGGACGAGAAATCAAAAAGCGTCGCTTCTCTTAATTAAGAGCGTCCGTGGGCCGGACCAGTGGTGGTCAATAAACTTTTGCTTTACAAGAATGCAGAGTCCGTGCACTGAAAAAACGAGTTCGCGAAACTTAATGAATCTTTTGTAATGTATTCCCACACACGATAAGACCCGCCAATTACGCCGGCCGAAATTTCGGCCGCGTAATGACGAACCGGCGACACGATAAACGCACGCCCGAAAATGTTTGACGTGTTAACGGCCCTTCATGAATATAAAGGTGGATAATTTTCTGCTGCACTTTTGCTTTTTTAAACGCCCGTGAATTCCACTTGAGTTTTGCACGACTTTTTGGGGTTTATACCCGGAGTCTTCGCTACCTCAGATAATTAAAGGGCTCATCCTTCGTAATTACAAGTAATAAAATTGTATGTGCTTGAGGTTTGCATTAAGGAATTTGACAACTTTTATTTTCTTTTCTAACTTCTGCAATATCGAACGACACTCCTTTTAAGTTGTATAAATAACTTCGTTAGTTACACATTCAATGCAATTAATTAATATGTATTAAAGTCTCACTTTTATTTTATGCAGCATTAAAAAAAAAAGCTCGAATATCCTTAAAGGATACACAGATATTTTTTAATTCTTTCACTATTGAATTGGTGTCCATACAGTGGCCAAAATCTGATATGAAAAAAAATTATTACCAACATTTTCGCACCATCCGTATTGATTGCGTTGCCAGTATGAAAGAATATTCTCTTGTAGTCAGCAATAAAAAAATTAAATAAATTGTTAAGGGCCCTCAATCGTTAAAAACATAGAAATGCTTTCCTGACTTTACAGAATTCTAAATGAGATACAAAATGAATTGTAGTGCTCTAGAACTAGAGGTGGGCGACCTTTTGTAAAACGTTGTTTAAATTCTGTTCCTCGTTTAGGCTTTGATTTCTTAACAATTAAAAAAAATCTAAACCCTCAACGACTTGGGATAAAAAGAAACCTCTTATTATGAACAGAAAAACCTTGAGGAAGCCAGCACATAAGTTTACCACAGAAATGTTGCTTTTTGAAACGAGCTTTTGCATAAGTTAACGTCCCCTCGTTCGAAAGTTATTATATTCGAATGTCCCAATCAAAACACAATAAAAGTCCCAGTATATGCATGGGACTAATTAAAAGTGAACTTGAAATTTACTAAATGAAAAGAAAGTGGGTGTTGAAAGAAAAATTTCAAAGGTGCAAGGGTGGCCGGTGGTAAGAAGAAGAATGCTGAAGCGAGCGAAGTGGACTCAAAGAATCGAATAGTTGAGGCATATACTGGGTCTTGTCAAATGGGGTCCTGAAGCAATCGTCAGAAGGATCGATGAGCACATGGTGCGGAAGCATTTGAGAAAATTTAACTTAAACAGCTGAAGCAGATGTCCTTGAAATGAAAATTCAGGACATTCTTCACCCAACAAACCTTGACCCTCAACTAGGGCCCCTAAATTTGACATGCACTTCACCCTCAACAGAGTAAAGTGCTAAAGAACATTGGATGTTGAAATAGCGTTAAAGAATTAAATACGTACCGGATTGGCAATGAAGTACCCATCAGAAAAAAAAGGTAGAAGAGAGAAATCAAGGAATAAATGGTTGGTAGCACCTTCAAAGAGGGATGCCCGTTGCTAAAGAAGAACTAACTTTGGAACGATGAAACCGGCCTCAAAAAATTAATTGATTGGGACATGTACCGGACTTTACACGAAGGTACACCTAAAATGCACTTCCTACATGCAAACTTCATCCTTAAAACCTCGTGGTACAAGGCTCACAGAACTGTCAAATTGTAGCACTTAAACTGCGCGCGACTATGCCTACAAAAAGATCCTAAAGCATCCACTAGTAGAAAAAGATAGGAGTTGACGTTCCAGGAGCAAACGGTAGGGAGGAACTCAACATCTAAACCTGAAGCAGACGACCTTGAACAGGAAAATATCTAAATGTAACTATGTAACTAAATGTAAATATCTAGATGTAACCTCGCCTTTCATGTTCAAAAGTATAAAGCTTGCTGACCTGTGACAATCTGTAGGACACGTACGGAAGTTGTTACAAGAAAAGATTCGAAGAAGAAGAAAACGATAAGAGAGAAAAATCGAGGAGCATCTGATCAGGAGGCGGTAGACGGCCTTGAACCGGAAAATATAAAAGCCATAATTGAATAAGCCTTATTCCAGGGAGTTTAAAAGCAGTCAAATTTTCTATTACTTTAATGTCACGGTCACTCATGGAATAACTGTACCATAGTTTATTATTTTTAAGTAATTTAGGCAAAAGGTATATTCAAATGAATTTAACTTGAAGGCTTCCGCGGCCGTCGTCCATGTTTGAATTGGCTTCCGGTTAGAACTGCGTCACATTGACTTCTTCTACTCCCGACGTTTCGTTCGTTTGGTGGTGTTGCTGCTACAGCAGCCCTGAGGAAGTTCTTCTGCTATGGAGAACGCAATGAAGAAGAAGTCAACGTGACGCGGTTCCAACCGGAAGCCAATTCAAACATACATTCAAATGATAATAATGGTAAATAAGAAAAATTCCACTCAATCAAATCATGCCCTTAGCCCCATCAGCTTGTTGGTATCTTGGTTTTCAGTTTTGTCTCAGTAAATTATTGAATAAATTGTAGGCATTGTAAAATTTGTTACTAATTTGCAGTTGGTGCTCCAAAAGTCTTGGACTTTTATGTAGACTTCTTAGACAGAGAGTTCTGCCAAATACCAAATTGAGTTAAAAAGGCTCTCATCGGCTATTAAACAAGAACCTACATTTCGCTATTGACGAAAAAGCTTTGTTGCAAGTGGATTTTGATTGCAATGGGAAAAAAATTAGAGCTTCCGGGAAACCTAACCCTCGATAAAGAAAACTTCGTCGTATCATTATTAATGCCTTAGAGCTTTCAAAATTGGAAGTAAATGTTGTCTTTATTAATCTGCAGTGCCTTTATCATTCACTGTTAGAAATGATAAACTCTCTGCCCATCCTCAAAATTCATTACCATACCATTTTGGTAGCAGGAATTTCCAATTCGTCTTGGTATGCGTAAGAGAACATTCTCGTTTTGGCCATTAATTTACGTTACATTAAAATGCAAAGTACTCGGCATAGGAACACATGGCGCGGCGGTTTTAAAAGGGAAACTGCAAGGAGGACGCTGAAAAAATGCCGTAGGAGTGGACGTAACGCCCGAAAGGAGCATTGGCTGCAATACATTTGCGAAAACGCTTCGCCGTCGCCTGCCAAAAACCTGTTGCTCCTTGCGGTATCTGCAGCATCATCTAGTAGTACAACCGAGGGCGGTCCGAAAGGATGCTGCAGATGGCCCGATAAAAGAGATCAGACGTTGCGCCCACGCGTCCAAGCTCTCTCAACCTGAGCCTGAATCACGAACGGGGAGTCATTGGCACCGTGACCTTGGCTTGACCCACGCTGTCAATAGGGGGAACGCGCTTTGTCTAACTCAACTCTAACCCCACTCGTATTATGTATTTAAATGCTAATTACGCTCGAGCGGGCATCAGATGAAGTGATTTAAATGTTAAGAGCTCGGCTTTCAATTTGTTACCCAGACCCTTTTACTATATTCTTCTTCAGTTTTTATATCATCGAGAAAACACAACAGTACGAATAATAGAATTCTATTCTCATTCTATAAATTTAAATACCACCACATTAACCAACCACGCAAGAGTACAATTAAGATTCATAATATTCGTCAAAATATTGGGGATCTTAAATTTTTTGAACCTGAGTTTTAATTCCCTGACCTTCTAAGGATGACTGTAAAATTGGATCGCTTGGTAATCGTCTTTCCACAAGCAGAAAGTGACTGAATAGAACTTCAATTTATATAGTATTTTAGCCTGTTTTTGTTGAAATTATGTAATAAAAATCCTTTTGTTAAAATTTTGAATCGGGAATTGTATAAAATGTATTGAAGGCGTGTAATTTGCAAAATCACTGAAACTAATGAGTCTTTGAACCTAAAATGTAGACGTTATGACGTTCTTAATCCCGCGTGAAAAAAATATTGGCAATTTTACACCGAGATCGATTAAAAAGCGACCGAATAAGGTTCCTGTCAGGCGACGGACAATGTAAAACTGCGAGTTAACAAAAGTCTTTGAACCTAAAACTATGAAGCATTGACTTCGAAAAATTCCCTGCATCAGCTTGTACAAGTAAGGATGACTAAATAAATTTTAAACGGTTTATTTGAGTTTGGCACCGCCCGCAGCCGTTTAGAAAATAATTAATAATATTACACTGGTAATTTAAATTAATTCGACGTTGTCAGGACGTTTACTATGCCACTCATCCGCGAGTCAAAACATTTTCTAGTTAATCGGTTACCTATCGGCCGCCGGCGAAAAAATCGCCGATTTTTATAATTGAACGTGCGAGGGAGAAAAAGAATCTTTAATTAAAAGCACGGCTATTCACGTCCGTCTATAAAATTTGCAGTGAGACGCTTCATCTAAATTTTAAATTGCGACCGCCTGCTTGCATACGCCCAAAAACAAAGAATTTATCGAGGAGAGTCATTAAACGAAGACAAGAGTTAATGCACTCCAAAGACTTATGTACATACAAACTGTATCATATTATAAATGTTATAATTTCATATGGAAAAATGGTTGTAACTTCTCTAATAAGTCAGAAGCTTTTTCCTTGTAAAATTACTGCAAAGATAAAGAATTCACTTATCGCATTAATTAATAGTGTTTTCGATTCGCTGCACTAGAGCACTCTCAGAGTATTCTCATCTTGCTTTAATCTCACGTAATAATAGAAGATGTAGATACTCCGAGAGTACTCTAGAGCAGCGAATCGAATATGCTGTGAAGTACATAAATGCAACTGTTATGATTTCTTTTCTTTAATTCTTAAGAATATAAATGATTGCAATTAACTTGTGTATTAATACACTGAGTAACATAAAAATTGTAACATCAAGAGGGGGTTGAATGTTTTTTTTTAATCAATTTCGGTACACGGAGAAAAATAGTATTGTTAATTTTACAACAACCGAACTTGTTGAAATATTGTTGTTTATCTTCGTACAAATGTTGACTTGAGAGAACCACATGTTGTAAATGCGGGTACAACTATTTTATAGTAAACTTTTGTTTGAATATTACTTTTAAGAAATAGTTGGATAAACAAGTGTTTATTGTTAGAACAACAACAAATTAATATTTATTATTTTGTGTTTACTATACTAATTCATTATTTTACCGCCGACATGTCATTGTGAATGCATCGAACTATACTACTACATTATTTTAACACTGATATGTCATTTGTGGATGCATAACCACCAATTCGTAGTTAAAAACTATAATATTGATGTTGGGTTGACGCCAAGACGTGATCAACATTAACAAAAGAACTTTGTGTGTTAAAAATCTTTTTGACACTGATGAAAGCTACAATTTCCATTGTTCACAAAAATAAAGTTGAAGCACCAATATAAAATTTGTGACACCAAATTCTTGTCCGATGCTTCACAATTGTTGGTAACTTAACAAAATATTTTTTTCCGTGTAGAAACGATTCTGTAATAAATCTGATTGTCATTCGCTTCAAAATTTGACAGTTAAAGGAAGATGCGTTGTGTTAAAATTTATTTCAAATAGACGAATTGAGTGTGTTGCAAAAAAAATCAGTTTCACTTTCTTCTATTTTCGGAAATCAGAAGGAAAAAAAAGTTCCCCGATCGGGCGATTTGCGCACGTCAATAAAACTACTACACAATGGTCTAGGAAATTGGAATCACGATGAAATGTGGGAAGCAATAACCGATTCGCAAGAAGCGGCAGGCAATCTAGATGATACGAAATTTAATTTAAATTTGATAGGTACGTCATGTTTTTCATAGAACTTACGTCGACTTCATTTCAATATTTTAATTCGAGCGGGCCGTGTGTTTCTTTTAAATTAAAATATAAATAAGTTTTTCGAAAAGGTTATTGTCGCCTTTGTACGCTACGAACTTTTTTTTTTTTGGGGGTACATGATTTCGCATCATTTTGTTACATATGATAGAACCAAAGCGTTGCAAAAAGAGATCTCGAAGATAATGTGATCTGATCTGATAAGTCAATGACTCGCGTTATTTCCATGCTGTGACCCTAGGGAAAATGATTTGACGAAATTTTTGCCCAAAAATTTCTTGAGAATGTTAACTGTTGAAGCCTAAGTTCTGGTAACTGTTGTTTTAACGTTTATTTTTAGATTTTCATTAACATGAGCGTGTAAACTTTGAAGAAAAAAAATTAATCGAATGCTGTAATCTTTAATGCAAGAACACAGGCTTCGATTTTCAAAAAATATTCGCGGATTCAATGGAGACCGTTAGAGGTCGTTGGATCACGTGCTGGAGATTCCGCCACTACATTAATTGCAATCAACATAATTACGCGAAATAACCTTTAATCTCCACAAAAACTCGCAGCTTTTACGATGTGTGTCTAATACTACTGGTTGCGACTTTATGACGTGCAGCTCCAATTCTTCTTGTTTTATTACTAGCTTCGCAATCATTCCACGTGAACAAAGGCCGAGGAATTTGCACGTACCAACGTAAAAGAACGCTTCGGATCCTTTTAGTACACGGCTGATTACTTTTTAAAATTGAACTTATTTTTTTACGCTGCACCGATTTAGATCGACATAAATGATAATACCACAAACAAGCAGATGATGATGAAGCATGAAATATATTGGCGTTCGATTTGACATTAAGACAACGGTCAACGCTGATGCTAAACTGGATAGATAGGTAACTAGCCACTTCAATTCCTGTTTAAAAACGCAACATTAAATTTTTAATTCTTATCCTTTTAAACAGAAAACGTCTGTATCACTTTAGATGTAATGAATAAGGAAATCACGACATAGAACTGACTCTAATTTCTAATGCATACGTACAACAGCAACCAAAGATAATGTCCTAGGCAGTACTTTTTTCCTCAAAGTTTTATTAACTGTTTTGCCGCTCGCCAAGAAATTAAACGTACATGTGTCGAAGTTCATAAATTTACTTTCGAAATTTCACACGTACCAGCCAACGAGGCACTGTGAAACTGACGTCCATTAAATCTTTTTAATGGCGACGGCTGAAAAAGTGCGCGCACTTGAAGTTTAGTTGGTTCGATTATTTACGGCGGCAATAAATGTGCATTCGATAAAGTTTTTCGATCTCAAATGTCCGATTTCTAAGTACGATTTACAGCCGCTGTTTCAAGCCCCTTGCTATTATAGTTGAGGTTCGTATTTTATTTTGTACGTGTATAAAAAGTCGATTATAAAAATCGGCCCACTCTGATGAGACAAGTTATTAAAAAAGGTTTGGTAAAAATTATAATAAGTTGCTATTAACAAACTGTTTATAAATAGAAACGAGAGACATTATAGCATAGGAATTATTAAGGACGTCATAGTTCTGAGTAATTAATCAGTAGATCGGCATTGAAAATGTTAACACATTTTAAACAAATACTTTGAAAGCAACCGTGTGTACCAAACCCAACTAGGTTTTCTCGTTAAATTCGTAATAGAGTGTCAATAGCGTTGACGTTCGAAATCCGTCATGCATCGCACTAAAACAAACAGTTTCGATTTCTAGAGAAAAGTCCTTGCAAAATATCTCGCATTCTTACATTGTTGATATTTTTTCGGAACCAACCCGGCCACACCTAGGCACACAAATGCATAAAACATTGGCGTATATACAAATCGACACAGCCTGTCGTGGTAATAACAACAACGCGAGAAAGTTGCGTGAGTCATGTGGTCGAAGAATTCGTACGCGTAATCGGCGGCGAAACGATTCGCGATGAATGTGAATGTTTGAATATTGAGAATAAGAACACAAACATTATTATTAGTATCGCCTTTCGATTTTTTACAATGAGCTTGAAGATCGAAAGGAGCTTCGCAGGATCGATAATGTGGATTCTGCCTTAAACTCACATTCATGTCGTTTTCATAAATTTCCTGCTTTTCGTGTTCGGAATCACCGTAGGTTTCGTCCTTTTTGATTCCTTCGTATGCACGACGTACTTTTCTAAATTTTAAACGCCTAACGGTACGATTTCCTTATAGTCAAAGGCGGGTCAAAGGTCCAGAAACCGTTGGCGGCGCCGAATAAGAAGTTTAAGCACCACGCGCACTGTAAATTACGTATCATTTGCGGGCAATTAAAAAAACAGTAACGCGCGCAAGGTGTGGCCCGATTTATGTTCTTCGGACGCTGTTATTATGCGGGGGCACTGATTGTGAGACACGGATATCGCCACTTAGTATAGAATCTAAAACGAACGGAAATAGTTCAACGTCGAGCTTCTTTTTCTTTTTGAACTTCCTATGGTGAATTCGTTTCTAATTCTATATATGCATCTATTATTTTCTTTAAACCTTTAACTGCGATTAAATTTATAAAGATTTTTGACGACATCTGCGTTTCACCAAAGCTTTGCCCGATCGCCTATTGACGACTCCCAGAGCTAAAGATTAAATTTTATATTGAAAAGCCCAAAGCAAGGGTAATTTTTGATCTTTGCATAGCAATTGCCATAAAAATATTAAAAAATGGCATTATTGGGCCATGTCAACCAATTACTAATGTTTTTTAATTTTATAAATAAATAAGAAAACTTGAAGATTGTTTCTGCCAAAAAAATATCCTAGTTAGCATATAACATGACTTGGCCTTCCGCTTTTTGCACTTCATTAGAAACCTTCCGCCGTTCAGAGATCACGCAATACTGTCGGCACTGAACTGTTCTCCTTTTATTAGTAAGCATTCCTTTTGCCATAACATTAACGCTAACCCAGTTCAACTTCCGTTCTTAATAGCCATACGCTAAGTTAGTCTGTAATTCACTCCATCCTACGGTTTCTAACAAATTTTGTGCGATCCTGGCAAGTTCAAACGAGTGCCAGATTACTTCAGGTTCTGAAATTGTATCATGGACAGAACGTTTTTTCAGCTAAATCTGCGCAAGATAATAGTCATAAATCAGAAGTAGGTTGGAATGAATCCAAGACATAACGAACGTGTTGTTTGTGTTCTTGTAAAATTCGTATTTTGCATAAGGCGAAAAACATGGAGCGAAGCAAAAATATGATTGCATTTAACCGAAAGCGAACGTTACACAATGCACATCGTTTCGTGTCGCCACCGCCCATCTTACAATAACACATAATTTAAGTCCGCGACCGCATAACATCAACATTTAAGGCATGGCCAGTGGCCTCGTATTCTTTTACTTTTTTCGGGAGGAACATGTGTGATGACCGAACTTCACCATGTTCGCCGAGGCGTCTACATTAAACACTCGAAATGTTTCAACCTCATACGTGGATCGATAAGACTTATCCCGTTTATACTTATTGGACAAGGACTTCCAAATATGAAAGTCCTCCCAAGATGCAATGTTACAGATACAAATTTATTACGCACCTCATTCTTATATGGTTTTCGGGAGTAAATAATATCTTTCTACCTGATCTTTTTTAACGTGACCAGGGCTTCATCGGTGCAATAAAGTAATATGATCCGTTGCTCATTAGATATGCAATTCTGAGCGCACACGCACGGTTAAAAATCACCGAAGTTTTATGGTTTCCCACGGAGCATCGCGTGTAATTTGTTCTGGAATCACGGTTAATTTTATGACTCAATAAAGTCGGATTTTAAGAGTCGATGTTTATGAGTGCTTAAATCATTATCGGATTATGGGATGGATTAAGTCGGAGAACTCCATTTTTTGCATTTATCTGTTATGGACAAAACACACAAGCGTTTTCAAACTCAAGACGCAATGCGTTTAGTTAAAGACACGAGGTTACAAATAGAAGGAAATGCTTCGGATAAAGTAGAGGAACACATGGGCACATGAGTAACATGAAGAAACAAAGGCTATCTAAAAATTGGATAAAGTATAAAAGAAAAAGGAGGAAAGAACGTAAAAAGCAAGCAATATATAAAAGAATTGTTTTTAGCTAAAATTAAAAAGTAATACATTTACCTTCCAATGCTACATTTCTTTAAAAAAAAATACTGCATGTTTTAACTCATGGCAGTAAAGTATATGTAAGAATGTACACTTATGCATTTACATTTTTTTAGCACATTGGTTGAGTGACTTCGGTTATGTGCAACTTATATTTTATTGTTTGCCTTGTTACGGTTTACTTGAAATGAATTAATATAGGAGTAGTTGGAGAAAATGGATTGGGAAAAAATAAATGTTTAGTGCAATAAAAGCAACAGAAATCGTAGAAATTCATAATAATAAGACTGTCACTTTTATAATAAACACATCCATGTTTCTTCTGCAAAAATGTAGGCGTTTATTAAGTCGCTAACTCCTTCTAAAGATGACATATTATTATATAACTAACTTTAAATGTAAAATTCGAGCAAGGACACTACCAATATTTGTAATATTCGAGGTCACATACTCTTCGAAGTCACTCGCTTTCACTTACGCCCACGAAAAACCAGGTGTTTAAATTTTAAAATGAGCTGGAAGGAAAATATGTGAATGGGACGAAAACAAATTAATATTTCTCTTCAACTTTATCTAAATTTTTTAATTTGTTAGATTAGCCCACGTCAGACTCAAAATTAAAAAAAAAAACAAATCCTCGTTCGTTTATCAAGAATTCCAATCGCCTCTCTTCTGCTGTACATAAAATAAATCGCAGCGTTTCTAGAACTGAAAAGTCAACATCCACATCCAGACATCTAATTTCGGCAACATCGTTAAAACAAATTTATTGAAACGGCCATCACTAACGCTGTCTATGTAACTCACCTACTGGAAGAGAACCCGAGAATATTAAAACCATAAATTTTACCGCAAAAAAAAACTGTGTCACTGGACAGATAGAAACGGTAGCAGGCATTGTGCTCAGCGCCCATAAATCGTAAAAATATGCTAATTTATACGAGTTCCTATAAGCTGTCAACGTCACACACGTCTATCTATTTTTGTCTAGTAGCCACGAAATCTTTCGTCTTCTTGAATTTATAAAAACAGCGGTCGACATTCTCAAATTTAATAAAAAACAATAAACAGTAAATGAAACTTGTAGGTTTCAACCAAGTATACCTAATTGGATTTGGATAATATCCTTTACGTTCCTCAGTCAAATCAAAAATAAAATATTTGTGATGTAAGCACAAAAGGAAATGAAGTTTCCTGAATGAACCTTAACGAATGTCTTGTCAGCGCCCATTTTATATCTGCTAAGAGAAGACGACACATTGACAGCGATGCACAAGGCGTGTGGTACTTGGCATTCTTTGCCGGCATTCCGCACATAAAATTAATTGCAATTACTTAAGTGAAACTCTCTTCGGAATAAACAATTTACGAGTACGTGACACAGGCTTCGATTTGGTACTAAAAATTAATTGGTTTGGCGAAAATTGTTCTTGGGCAATTAATTAACGGAAGGACTTTATAATTGCATTGTCGTAATCATCTGTTGTTATAGCTACATATTTCGAAGAACTAATGATGCCTTCACTGCAAGACACAGATCTCTAATGAATATTGTCAATCAATGCAGGGAGGTCCATTTTCTATCTTATTTAACCGAACTTTCAGCTAAAAGGAAATATTCCTTCGGGTAGAATATTTCTCCTCCACAATATATGAGGTAAAATCAGTTTATAATTTAAGTAGGTCATGAGTTTTTCTGCGAAGTTGACAACATTGAAGGACAATATTCCTCATTCCTGTACAATTCCTTGTTTCTTGGCATTTTAAAAATAAATTTGACTGCACAGGTTTTAAAATTTTGTTATAATTTGACTGTTAAAAAAATGAACTGATCCAAATCAGTTCTAAATGATCTACTGATAAAAACGAATTGATTTCAGTTACTAATCGAATGCAGCTAAGATGTTTCTGTTGTATGCAGAATTTGATTTAAGATCTGATCAATAATTCTGTCATGAAACTTTAAAGTCAAGGACTTTTCGTTCGCAGCTTTACTGAATAATTTAATCTTTCCTCTCCGCAGAAATTATTTACGTTCAACAATAATTCAATCGGCGTCTATCTGGTCATAGTTCCTGCGAGTTTTACTAATGTACAAGGCAAACACGCCGAGTGAATTACATCTTGTTAGCGCTTCTCTGTCGTTGCTTGCGTAAACGCATTAAAGTGCGTATGCACTAATAGTAATTAACACCGAACGTGTTGCCGCATAAAGAATTTCACTTACGCTCTTAAACGAATTAACGAGCGAGTTAATTGGATGCCGAAAGAAATTGACCGATTGCCTAAGCTACTGTTAATTTAAGGCGAGTCCCAAGAATATAGAAAATAAAAACTGAATATATTTTCTTAATTTCTCTATCAATTTTATTAGAAAATTCAATTTTACCGCCTCATCAGAGAGGAGAAAGCAAACGTTTCCACGGCTAGCCCGACAAAACATAAATGCCTAGCCGAGAAAATAATTGACGAAGCTTTACCACTAGGTGGTGCAACAATAATTTCTGGAATGCATTCTCATCGACATCAAAAAATTAACAAACGTAAGTTTCTTTTATTTAATTCCACTTGTATTTGGTTTTACTGGTGTATGTAACCAGCGAGCGCCTTGATCGCTTGGCCATGCTAGGACACGCAACACAGTGTTTTAAAACATCTATAATAATTTTAATAGTAACTCAATTTAATATTTTTACTTCAAGAAAAAGAACGTTTGCGTAATATTAACAAAATTAATTATAATGTTGTGTATGAAAAAAAATAATGTGTAAACCATGGCGGTAAAGTAGTTTTCGAGGTCTCGGGAAGTGGCCAGGCTCGGCTGCGCCTCGCCTGTCCATATCTTCTCTCGACCTGGAAAACAAACACTTTACCGCCTCGGTCTACAATATACTATTTTATCAAAATTTAGGAAGCACTCATAGAGGAAACAGGGTTGCGTTCATTTCGCGCGTAGTATTTTTGCTACTAGTCCAGCAAAGCGAAAAAAACGATGCTAAGTTTTGCTACCAGCAACTATAAGTATTTGCTGTTTTGCTGCGTTCATACAAGGCGTTCAACTGTTCGCTGTGTTTTGGTGGTCTCATTGGACGCAACTAATGTCTGTTGGTTGCTGATTTAAGCTCTGACCTTCTGGCGACGTCACTATAGCAATGAAACACGCATAGATTATAACATATGCTGCTAAGAAACTGCATTGAACACGTTCAAGTAATACAGCTGTTGGCCAGCGATTCGTAAGTTCCTGAACGGATTCCTGCTTGTCAAATTGCTGATCTGAATTAATTCACTACTTTCGAAAAACGAAGTCATATGACCGAAGTACAAATAATTTTAATTAAACTGATTTTAAATTAAAAATATGTAAATGAATGATCCTTACCGCTGGGCAACTTAACGTAAATAAATAAATGAAAGCGTGTCGTTTCAACAGCTCTATTGGGTAAGCAACTCGGCTGCTGCGGCCATCTGAACGCGCCCAATAATAGCTGTCAACTGTCATTGTGTTGACGTCATCAAGACAAATTAACGTTCCCCTACAGTGCTGCCGCTGCTGACATGAATTTTGATAGGTGCCAGAATCTGACAAGAAAAATATTATGATAATTCCACACCACTGATCTGACTATGTTGTCAAATACGAAGAAATCTGTTTCGATCAGTATACTAAAATCATAACCATCTTAAACATCTGACATATATATGTAGGAAAAGATGGCGGTGACACCGTAACTAATTGAAAAAGTAGTTGTTTGGAATATAATAGAACTTGCCAAAAAAACGTTCAAAAAAAAGTTTCTTTAAACCTTAAACAAGCAGTTCCTATAATTTTTGGGGGCTCGTCCGGGATTACTCAAGTACACCATTTGCAATCCGCTGATTTCGAACAGCTCATTCTCAATGATGCTCGAGAGGATACGCCCCAGTGTTCCTTGGGCGATCGCATGGGGCTTCACAACGCAGCAAGTGCAATTGGTGAACTTGGCCGGGGACTTTGGGGCTTTGGCTTTTCTTCCGATCTCCTGCGGAAAGAAGAACAAGCTTTCTTCACCAGAGCAGCCAACGCGTTTCACATTCCTAAATCCGCTGAGGACGTCGTCGAAGAAAGCTCGTTCTTCTTTCCGCAGGAGATCGGAAGAAAAGCCAAAGCCCCAAAGTCCCTGGCCAAGTTCACTTGCTGCGTTGTGAAGCCCCATGCGATCGCCGAAGGAAAACTGGGGCGCATCCTCTCGAGCATCATTGAGAATGAGCTGTTCGAAATCAGCGGATTGCTGAAGAAGAATTCGAACTTCACCAGAGAATTGGAGAAGAAATGATTGATCAGTTTCAAGACAAGCGTGAAGAATTAAGAAAACGAAGCAAAGAGCAGCTACTAAAAATTCAGGAAGAAAATAAAAGAACCTATAATTTGGAAGAGAAAACAGGCAAGACTGTATAAAATTGTTGATCTAGTAGCAACAAAAAGAACACAATTTGGTACTCAATTAAAAATTCAACGAAATTTTTTTTGGGAAAGGTATGACGTCTGTAAAGAGGGAAATCATGAAGGACCAAGAGAAACATCCACGTGTGCTAAAAATATGAAACCATGGATAGAAAATTTTACCGAAGAAAATGAATCCGAGTCGGAATCATGTCAGGACGGCCGAGTTGTAGGAAAAGATGGCGGTGACACCGTAACTAATTAAAAAAGTAGTTGTTTGGAATATAATAGAACTTGTCAAAAAATATACGTTCAATAAAAAGTTTCTTTAAACCTTAAGCAAGCATTTCCTATACCGTGAATGTAGTATCTTATTCTATTATTATTATTATTATTATTAGTCTACTCACAAAATTGTTAGAGCATTTTAAAAACAAGAATAATACACAGCGAGCTCTGTTTGCTACATCAAAATTAAAGCCTTATTATTATTTCTCGTTCCAAAACACCCATATGTCAATTTTTATGAAACTGTCAACAATTTCAACTCAAGTATTGAAAAAGAAAATTGAAATTAAAATTTTGAATTTGTTGCCCTGTATTCACATATTAACTTTTAGACTAAGGGCCAGTTTCATAATGGAATTTACAGGAGACTTAAAATTTAAAGTCACTTTTAGATGTCAAAACAAATATGAAAACACATCTGAATGTGACTTTAATTTTAAAGTAAGATTAGCTAAACCGCAATACTTTCAAGTCAGAAATCCACTTTCGGGATTCATGAATTACTTTTAGACCATCTTGTATACTAATATTTCAATTTATTTATATATTTACACATAAACTAAAACACACATACATGCTGGTCCACGGTAACGGCATATGTTAGTTTCAATGAGTTTGCTTTTCTTTAAATTTCCATAAATATCCAAAGTCGTCGGAAGTTTTTGTTAATACTTGAATAAGTAACTGCAAAGCTTAATCCCACTAACAGAGATCATAAATAAGTAATTATTAATAAAAAAAGTCGAGAGAAATATGCAAAATATACGGAAAATTCCATTTAAGAAATATAATTTTGGGGCCTTCACACATAATGCAATTTGACATTGTATTTAAACATTGTAAAATAATTAAAATATAATAATGCTGGTTGACCGGTTTCGATTTTTTATGATCTTCATCAAGATACTACAGTCAAAAATTAATAAAAATTGAAATCCACCGTATTTGAAGAGAACAGGGAGGAAATCAATCAATCAACCGATGATACATCAATTCAAAGGAATATCAATGATCTATCACTGAATATCAATGAAATATCATTGAAATATCATCCCTCTTCTCTTCAATAATGTATGACGATTGATTGCAATTTTTATAAATTTTTGACGATAGCAGCCTGAGGAAGATTATGAACAATCGTTAGTTAAATGAAAATATACAAAAAAATAGGATGTACTTTATTTCAATTTTACAATAAATAAAGGTTAGAAAGTCAAAAAATTTTTCTTGCTTCTTTGTAAAGACATAAACCCAACTGTCAAATAATAGGAATTTCTTCTAGTAAATATTAATCGGTTACTTCTATTTCATTTCATTTAAAACAATGAATTTGAAAATGATTTCATGATCGGAAGTTTAAATCCTTTTCAAACATTTTTGTTAGAAAAGTGACAGCCTGTGTATACATGATGTTAGTATGCACTATGATTTCTTGAGGCTGCATGAGCGTGTTTGCGGGATATAACCCGAAAGGTAGATAGATTTCTTGAACACCATCCAACTTAGTAAATGCTATATGTATAAATTACAAAAAGATTTTTTTAAAATTATCTAGTTTGCGATAAAATCGATTTAAAAAAAATTATATTGGCAGCACCTGTGCCTCTGATATAGTATAAAAATCTACACAGTAGCGTCACATAACTAACTGTCACATTTACCAGTTTGTTTGATACCTAACTGATTTGCAAATTACATTACATTTGCATAGGGGTATCAAACAGTATGGCGTCTTTTTTTGACACTGACGTTTAAGGCCCAGTTGTACAATTCGAGTTTAACTTTAAGCGAAGCTTAAACCCATAGCAACGTCCATTACAACAATGTTATTGTGAAGGGTTTAAGTTTTGGTTTAACGTTAAACTCGAATTGTACAATTGTACATATTAACCCTAAAAATGTGACGGAAAGTAATGTTTATCTGCCCTTGGGCTGCTAAACTCATAACAACACGATTTATAGTTCGTAACCTAGCGACACATTGACTCATTTGCGCGCTTTGACATTTCACAGAATTTTTCATTAAACGTAAGTTTTAACGTCGATAAAACAAAAAACAATATCGATAATTATTGTGTTACAAATACATTTTTTATCATATTGTATATTCACAAATTCTATTCTCTGCAGCACAACTCGAGCTAAAATTTATACAAAAAAAAAAGAAATTTACTTTCCTTTGTGAAATTTTTGTGATCATAACTATTTCTACGTTTCTATTTGAATTTATTAAAAATTTTAAATATTTAAATCAGTTGATGAATTGGCTAATAAACAAGCTGAATAAACATTAATTAATTTTATTTTTGCCGGTGACTTTGTACAAGATGTTCCGTTAGAAACGTGTCTAATTTTTAATGACCGGTATCAATCATGTCTCCAAACGGCACTAAAATCGTACTACAATTCTCAGGTGCGTCAAAATTCATTAAGAATTAATTTTTCTTTTGATTCGAAAACGACAATTTATTAGAAGCAAATTCCCGATACTGCGACATAATTAATACGCGCAGATATTTGTCAGCCAACCAAAAAAAAAACGATCACATCCGTGAACTTGTTCTTGAATACGTATCCAACTTATAAATTTATTTAGAAAAAATTGAAATTTACGAGGTGTAATTTGCAATAATTAATTGCGGCTCTCCGGATTCGTTGCATACTTAATAAATAACTGCTAATGGTGAATCGGAATCGGCTATCAATATTGGTTTTATTAATACAGATGCTAATGTGGATTAATTATGGAAGACTTTTATTCATTGGCGTATTTCGCGGAAGGGCGACGGCCGATCAGTTTGCTTTCGCAAAGTCACGTCGTACTTCAGAAATCACCTCCAAGAAGAGCCGTCATTGTAGTTGAAGTGTTATAAAACCTAGGAACGTGGGCATAAATACATACAAACAAAAGCAGGATGTTGTTATTCACATTCCACGATTGTTCCGCGGTAGCTAATGAACACAAGCAGTACAATAATTAACAGGCAAAAGCGCATGTAGCGCCACTGTTTACCCAGTGCAAATCGTTTTGCTCAATAGCAAATGTGCATGCAGTATTTTGCATCTGAAATGGCAAGGTATATTGCAACGAGTGCATGCACTTTTTGCTCGTGAATTGTTGTGTTTCTTTGTTTATACAAAGAGCAGGTGTTCCTTGGAAATAATGCCACATGTAGAAAACCAGTTTAGTCGATTTTAATTTTTCTAATGTTTTATTAATTAAAAGCAGTGGCCTTGAGAGAACGTGTTCAATACTGTATATTCCAAAGAAATTTTTATCGAGGATTCTACAAGGATCAAGTCATCCTTTTGTTTGTGCTACGCACAGACTATAGATAAGATGTGAAATTCACTTCATATACCTACAGTTGCTACAATAATTTTGTCAAGTATCTCGCTTTTTTTTGAATCTTAATTTCAATTTTGATAATTCATTGAACACATTCAAGAATTTTAACTTTAACTGACTGTGAGTTATCGGCGAAATCTTTCTTTTTAGTGCGCAAATTAAAATGCCCATCCTACTGAACCGTCGTAAAATCGCGCACCCATATAGGGTCCGTGAAACGCATCGACACAACCATGACCTGCAACTCTGTATTTATGTAACTACCCACTGATTTTCAGTAATACCATTTTGGTGCATTAACAATGTACGGGCGTACTTCGTGCAATGGAAATTTACATATTAAATTACAAAACGCAAAGTTGAAGTTAAATTGCTATTCAGGGTAATTTAATTGTCCACAGTCGCCTAACGTAAACTACAACTACAAACCGACACTTCAATTAATTTATTGTTCTTCGATTTACTGTTAACCAGCACACCTCGCTGACATACCTTCTGGAATAGATGGAGATATTTCCAGAACATTTCTAGTTGTTTCTTGGTTGCGCGAAAAGCACGGTGAAATTTCGAGAATTCTCCAGATGGTGTGACAATCATCACTTTACACGGTACATCGAGAAAGTATGATTTAAGGTGAAAACAAAATTTTGGTTTCATGTAGTTTTGCAACACTGACAGTTCGATCAGATCAAGAAAACTACTTGCGTATTAGTGCTAAGGGGAAAGGAGAAGATGCAAAAGCATGAGTAGAACAGTGAGACGAAACAGGAAAAGTGAATGTGACGAAAGAAGAGACGTCAGTGAAAGATAAAGAAGATGGAAGGAGAGACGATAAATTTTGTTTACAGGTAGTTTCGTAGATTGGACTCCCAATTACAGTAAACTGAGGGGAAGATGAGTAGAACAATGGGATGGAAACAGATGATGTGCGCGAAAATGGAATATAAAAAAATTTTGAGGAAAGAAACATCCCCTAAGGATTAATTTTGGTCTCATACGGTTTCATAGACCTAGCAGTAAAAAAAAAATTAAATGAGAGCAAGAATATATAGCTAAAACAACGAAAATGTGTTGTGTCATTCTATATCCAATATAGTGAGAGAAGCAAAATAAATTTTGTAGAGATATTGAAGGACAACCGCGAGCGTGAGCTGATGAGGAAAAAAGTCAGATGAAGGCAAAATAAATGACCGTGAGGAAAAAAAAGGACAAAAACGGAAAATGAGGAAACAGAGAGTACATAGAAAGATACACATAACAACTCATACAGCATCCAGACATCAAACTATCACTTCTTCCAGCTGTTTGCAGTGTTTGCACACTTCTTTCAAATGGTTTCACACAAATGTTGAAGAAATTGAAGGTGGATACTGAGAAGTCCTTAAAGATACAGCGTAGAATGACAAACTTTGCAAAGAATTTCACGAGACCATTAAATAATATTTTTCATTGAAAAAAAAAAACAAGATGTTTGTGCCCCTTTTAATTATTTATAACTAATCTAAATGAAAGATAATAACGAAATAACGATGCCGACATCTTCAGGAAATGAATTGTTCAATCATTATTGGCCAGTTCCTGAAGAAGTCGGCAATACGAATAGTGAAACGTTGAACACGCATAATCCAGAAGAAATCATTTCATTTTCATTCTCTAATTGTGATCTTAAATTCTTCTGAAGTAAATAATTTTGAATTTTCTTTGCATATTGTTTACAAATAACCACGACTTATTAAAAATTAAACTTGATGTGACTATTAATATGACCACCCAGCTTAAAAGATACCGCTTGTTTAAAGCATTATTATATTTATAACAGGACATCCTAAGAATAGATTTTTTGTACTTATTCGAAACACCATTAGTCATTTGTGAAATTTTATAATGAGACACATTAATTAATTCGCCGGCAATTACGATAACATGCAACTAATCGCCCGGTACATCCATCCACCGCTACAAATTATTCTAATCCCTGTGCGAATCGAATTATTCTCGTGCTCATATGCATACGCTGAATAACTCTGATCCATTCGGTCATAACAATTATGTTTTACGAGTTATTTTTCAGGAAGTTATTTTATAATCGCATTTAAGTAAAGCCATTAGCGTCGTTGCGTGCCTACCGACGTTAAAGAAAAAAAACTCGAATGTTAGGATCTTTTATGTCATTCTAATTATGTTAATTGTATTTATTCTACAAAGCGGTAACATTAAACTTAATTAGGAAAATAAACACAGTCTTGTCTTGTGATACACCTCAAAAAAGAAGTACAGGTAGAATGTCATTGCGTGTACTTAGTCAACTGTGGATATTCCTTTCCGTATTAAAATGATCATGAAAACTTGAAAAATTTACTTATTACGAAATGTCATTAGCTCATTAGTAACGAAGTTATACCACGTTGGTTTTCAAGGTGCTTGAACTAATGTGTAGGTTTATTCTGAAATCGCTTAGCACGTGCATGGTTCAGTAACAGAGTGCAAAAACGTGTGGCCTTGTGAATAAACGAAATTAATAAACATAAGCTTGTCTATTTATCTGTTTGATAAATCACGCTTCGTCGCTACCTGAATTTTAATTGTACGCGCACATTTGAATAAGAACTTTTTTCATCGTTTAACGATGCAGCCGCTAATTGGCTTAGAACTTTTTCTTGAAATTTACTAATCACTTTCTTAATTTGTTCAATTTAATAAAACAGGTTTCTGTTCTCTGATTTCCAGGCGCAAGAAGTATAATGTAATCCCGACCACGTAAGCGATCCGAGGTAGTAAAAATGTTTCAAAACGCGACCGTCTCATCGCGAAGCAGTTCAAGCCGAAGCGGAAACAGTTGTGGGCGAAACTCTTCGATGCCTTCGCTGAGGATGCGCAGCCCCTTATCACCGAAAACCTCTTTCAACCCCTTGTTCAGGCACTCAGATGCCCTCACCAGTTTCGACGCGTCGCACTTCATTTTTCAAGAACAGAAGCGGGACCGAAGACAGCACCGGAAGCACCCCGTCCTGCGCAGATACAATTCGCACGATTCGCATACAAACTTCAACGAAATTCGAATCGAATCGACTGATAATACGCCGGAATCGACGAAGAGCCGCTCCGATACCCGAACGACTCCGGAAACGAGTCCGGAGAACACGGGCGACAGAACTAGGCATCAGGAATTCGAGGCGAGGGATTTTCTGGAACGCTATTCTCTACCGCGAGTCGTGAGGGTGGAAGATGGGGAACCTTTGTTGCTGTATAGGTGCTTTGATAGTTTTATGAAGGTGCAAGCTAAGGGATTTGTTGGGAAAAAGGGGAAGGAGAAAACGGACAGTAACACCTTACATTTTCCTGAAGGATATTCTGGTAAGTCAATTTAATTATTATTTTTGCATTTCCTATTTTTATAAATTATACGCAACTTATATTTGAAATTAAAGCTAAATAGTGGTGGTTTTGTTAAAGTGACATGAAATAATACTTTTAATGTAATTTTTAAACTAACCTATATAGATTTCTTCTAACTGGTTCTTCTTCGTATTATTCATTGCAATGTTTACAATGTTTGCAAACTCAGAGTAATTATTTTACATTCGTTATCATTTAAAATATGATTATGATGATGAACTTAAATTCATTCACTTTAAAGTGGTTTCATCAATTAGCATAACATGGCACCCACTTAAGCAACAGATACATTCCCTAGAGGACTATCAGCATTTACATACTAGAAACTTCTACTAAATTTTGCTCTATTTGTCTGTAAACCAATACGCATACTAAGTTAATTTTTCTCCTATACATTTATTGAAGTAATTGCCCAGAAATAAATGAAGTAGTACAAATACCTGCATAATTAATCTCCCTGCGAAATCTCGCGTCCAACAAAACACAAAGATGTCGTAACGATGTTTGCGAACACCTCGGTACGTTACGTAACGAGATTGCATCGTTACTTACATTTGCCGGCAATTTTCTTTTCAGAACAAAACTAAAATGTGAGAATGAGAACCTAGATACACGGGTATGCAACGCAACCTAACGAATTTCACATGGCTCAACGTGTTTGCATAAGAGAAGTGTAATACTTTTGTTTTTTTTTCCATGTTTCGAGAAAAAGACCTTGCCTTATTAAGAGCTGTGACGCAAAATTAACTATTAGTAATGCAAATGTATGTGCGGACGCAGAACTGGGAACCTCGTGAACAATGCACGAGGAAGTCACAATGAGTTTCCTTGTGTTGAAGAACTCAACACCTAATTCTCACACTTTTCTTTCGATGAAGGACCTTTGCAGTATCTTGCGAATACCAGATGGTAAATAAAAAGAACGAGTTACATAAGTAGGTAATTTATTTAATACCTTACTACGTGTTTTTGTTACTTTATAATTAATTTAAATTTCAGAAATATATCAGTTTCTCTTGTCTGTTTCGTAGAGATTTGTGATGTTTCGTAGTTGTTTGCTCAAGAATGAGAAGTAGGCTATTATTCTTATTCTGATTTGATTTAAGAATGTGAATAAAAAAAATATAAACAAAAATGAATAAAATTCCATTTCGTTTAAGAGCTGCCAATGTCAAAAAGATGTTCGCCTTGCATAGTTTCGTTTTCTGCGCCACAAGCTCCCATAAAATTTGCAAGGTATTAAAGATGAGCGTTTTGCTCGGGTTTATTTATCCCTCGTCCGCAACGAGAGGTTGAAATGTGAATAATAAGCGAGAACGCCCGAAGTGATAAACTTAATACATACTTAATTTTATGCGAGACCGCTTCAAAATGAAATTTCTATATCCAGGCGAGCTTAGTCGGAATTGTTAGAATTTTTACAAGAACGAAAGTATAACCTAGTCGAAGAAGTGGAATAACCGCCCGAGGTGCCAGACTCTGAATTAAGTAAAATCTGCGTTATAAATAGACACAAATATCGTTAAGATCTAAGTTCTGCGAATAGGTTTTTTTTGCTGGGGCAAAATTATTATCCTTCTGTTCGGGTTATGTAAAAAGAAGCGTGAAAATATTTTCAGTATATCATAAAGCTAAAACGTATCTCCAAGACGAGATTGTAATTAAGATAGGCAGCATAGAAGAAGTATTGGAACATCTCTCGTCGGCGAGCGATTGTTTTAATTAACAATTTTTAATTATGGTTATCCTGATTGTAAAAACAAACACGGTTCAAGCAGACACCGACTATAAATTAAGCGATTAATTACGCAAATGAGGCCAAATTCATTATAACACAGTAATAACGTCTGGGTGAAAGAAAGTAATTTAGTTAATCGACCGTATCTTATTCGATTTCATAATTCCGTCTGCCAAACTTTTTTTTATTGCTAAATTATTAATACCGAAGAGATCAAACGTGTCGTCAAACATCCCAATAGGTTAAACCCCTTCATACACGAGTAGTTCTTTTTGTAATCTATTAAGGTTGTTACTACCCGCATTCCGCTTCTATGTAGGTTTATCGTCGCAGTTTATTTATGTTAGCACATTCCGCCAATCCATGCGTATCACTTGTGATAGGAACTTACGAGTTACGTAAATGGGGGATAATTCGAAAAGGATAACGCTCAGCATGCTTTATAGCAATGTAGGTTATCGTCGGTAGTAAATTTTCAGTATTATCACTTGTGCGGCTCGACGGTGAATGAAAATTGTTTGTTGCATTGCGGTATTGAGCAAAAAACGCGAGGCCGTCTTGGCGAACATAAATTTCACACCGGGTGATAAGCAAATGCGAAGCAATTTGTCGTCGAAGAAAGTTGGAATGTCGGAGTGAGCGTTTGTTAATACTACCGAGAAATCTACTTTATATGTTGAAAACGGGCTTAATATTAAAAGGTCACCATAAATTTTTCCACGTTAAAGAAAAGAAATTAAGAGTTACTTAAGAACGATTTCTATTTCCTGTGAATCTAAATATCCAAAGTAACCCAAGCGAGATACTGCAATGAATTCGAAATAAATTATAAAGAAAATAGTAATATGAGGAATGATTTTCAAACAAAAGTAATCGACCTTGAGAACTTCTTGTTTGCCATAATTTCTAAGGTTTAGAGTCTTTTGACTTTTGAGAAACAGTCAATCATCTGATATTTTAAAGATTTGTTAAATGCAAAATGTGCCCCCAAAGTTATTTTCATTTCTATTTAGCCACATTCTGTTGAATAAATAATAAAGATTCCTTCAGTATACAAAATAAAGCTGGGTATGAAGCGATATCAAGAAAATGAAAAATTTACCTCAATATTCTCATCTGGGATGCTGAAAGAATGCATGCAACTTACATTTAACTAATTATAATTTCTCGGGCAGTTCGTAAAATCAATATAAATATCAACGTTTCCCTGTACTTCTTCATGATAAATAAATAAACATGTTGTCACGGGGAATTTTGAACAAAAGACCAAATTTGAACTTAAAATATATCCTGAAATATCAACTGAAAATGTGTTTAATGATTTATCTATGAAATGGGAACATTTTAACGTATTATTTTTATAGTAATTTAAATGTAAGAGAAGTTAAAACCGATTCTGACTCCGCAATCTAAAAATTGCTTCTAATTTCGAGACTGACTTTAATTTCAGAGCACTACAAAGAAAACAAACATAAAATGTGTACTTAATTATAAATATCGACGATTTGAAATTTTTTTTTTATCTGTGGTGGTTGCCCAACGGGGTCCTAAGTCAAAGACTTGTCAGGACCTCAGGAGCGGGAGTGGATCATTTGGATTAAATCGTGCATTCAATAAAAAAAACGGTCCAGTAGGCTATGACACGCTTTAATTTTTGTAAAATATTTTGTAAATTAGTAATAAACGTTGATTTTTAAATGTCTTCTTCTAACATCACTCTAATTCAAAGGAGACATTGCAAAAGTAAATGTTTAGTACTAATTTATTAAACTTTTTACAAAAATTACAGCCTACTTGACCGCTTTTTTTATAGAACGCACGTTACATATCGTATGTTTCATTTTGATTTGGAAATGTGTACATGTGTTAAATCTTCCAATTGCCATGTTGTGCTGCCGATTGTTTCAACGAAACATTCTGTATATTATCATACATACTGTAGCTTTCATAAAATCCGTAACATATTTCCCTTGTATTTCCGTTTTCGTTTTATTTTCTTTCCTGATCTCGTATGTTTTCTTAACTAATTCATCTTTATAGTTTTGATATGCCAACAAAATTGTTTCTTTTCGGATTTAACGTTGTCTGCTGTTTTCGTTTTTCTTCTTATTGCTTTAATCTACTTGGTTTTCTTTTCTGGATTTTTGTGAAACAGGTTGCATTCATTATGCTTTGGAATTATTATTACATTATAATCTAAGATGTAAGATGTAACATTTGGAACTGTCGTTTAAAGCTAGATACTAAGTGTTCCGTTTTCTGTGCTCGCGACTGTACATATTGCAGTGATATTTACCTATGTCCAGAAATTTATTCGTCGTATGCTGTTTCTAACAAACTTCGCATCTTATAAAACTTTCCAAAAATGTAACGTTCTTCATGCAACATTTTCCCAAAAATACAAAGTTCCACAACAAGTAATTTTCTTCATAATAACATTCCCAAAACAACAACGTTTCACAAGAGGCGTTCTGCAAGATGCAAGATGTTCTTCAGGATGAAGCATCTTACAAGTTGGAGCGTATTTCAGAATGCAGCTTTCTATAAATTAAAAATTTGTTATATTTCAAATATTTAGGTTATTGATAATGTTATATAATTTAAGATATTATTGAAATGTTAATAGAATACTTACTTAGTTTAATCTTAAGTTTGAAATATTTAAGTTATAAACAAAAATGGCGTCCTGGAGAATTGAATTTTGAAATGTAACGTTGATCCGGTTTTAGGACGTAACCAAAATTAATGAAATATCATTCAGCTGACAGTTTCGGTTTTATTTTACACCTTCATCAGAGCTTGTAAGTATTACAATTAGGTTCATCTTAATTACAAAACAATTTGGAAAAATACCTCTGATATAAACAATTAAGACGACAACCCATAACGGTTGGAGTTAATAAAACAGCAACTGAAAAAAAGAAACCACGCTCAGTCTAAGACTGGTAAATACAAAAATGTTTCACCTTACGGGTAAAATGGTCGTTATAACAGATTTGGACACAAGTCTTCAGGCAACAAAATGGCCGATTTTAACATAATACACAAAAATTGTTGATTGAAACACTTTAAAAGTGTTTTAAAGTTTAAAGGTAAGGTGAAACATTTTTGTATTTACCAGTCTTAGACTGAGCGTGGTTTCTTTTTTTCAGTTGCTGTTTTATTAACTCCAACCGTTATGGGTTGTCGTCTTAATTGTTTATATCAGAGGTATTTTTCCAAATTGTTTTGTAATTAAGATGAACCTAATTGTAATACTTACAGGCTCTGATGAAGGTGTAAAATAAAACCGAAACTGTCAGCTGAATGATATTTCATTAATTTTGGTTACGTCCTAAAACCCGATCAACGTTACATTTCAAAATATTTAAGTTATCTGTCAGATTGACGTTTTGTGTGAAATAAATGTCAAATTGATTGAAGTATTTATAAGTAAGATGGAGGGGTTGATCACCAAGGAGAATAAACAAACCGAGGAGTAATGGGGAGCTTATAAACACAAAACGAGAATCTTTGAATAGCAACCATAAAATCAACATCAAAAAATAATTTTGCTCTTATAAAATTTTAATCCACAATATACGTAAATTATGTAAAATTTCAACTTTCTTTAATTCATTAACAACGCTAGTAGAAGTCTATCCAGAGATGTCTCACAGTATATCGCAGAAGTAAGTTCTTTTGGTTTAAGGAAATTCTTTTGGTTTTAAAAACACATTACATATAACACATATTGTCATTCATCAATCATTTGAACTATCAATACACATATACAAAGAATTCTCATTATTATAGAAGAGTTATTGTTTGTTTCGCAATTGGGCGTAACAGGTAGCAACACTTGGCAAATACGACTCTATCTATAATAATAAAAATTCTAATTCAACATTACACTACATCTAAACGTTACAAAATTCTAAAGCATCATAGGAATTTTATTGTTTGTTTCGCAATTGGGCGTAACAGGTAGCAACACTTGGCAAATACGAAATTACCTGTGTTTCTTTAGAATTTTTAGATATACATTACAAAATTAAAGAATTAAATTACTCACCAATTTATCTTCAAAAGAATTTTCTTCAAAATTATAATAAATAACTGAATTTCAATTGACATTGAGAGTTCCCACCCTGTTCTGTCACTTTGACATTTTAAAATAAAATTCATAAAAGACTACTAGATTACGTAATTGTGTAGTGGATGTGGTTTAACGATTAGAATAAAAGAAAATAAACAATTTTGATACTTACCACATAAGAAGGCAACACTACAATATATAATTTAAAAAAAAAATTGCGATTGTAATATTTGGACTGTCGTGATCATTGATTTCTAGTGCGTCTCATACATTAAAAACTTGAGTTATGTTTGTATTGTAATTTTTCTTCGAAAGATTTTTACCACAATGAAATATTATTAAAATAGTTTATTATACATGGATGGCACATCTTCCATCATTTAAAAATTAATTTCACACACCGTTACTCTGAAAATTTACTTATTTTCAGAGTTTATTGAAATTTAGCTCCGCCATCACCTAGGCACAATACTAAAACCTCATAACGGGACGAATCAAATTAATCGCAAACTTGCGAAAATTGCGGCCGTTATTTGCACTCCTCAGAAAAGATGAATAACCGTGTACAAAATGGCATGATTTTTTCCGTTCTGTATTTAAATTAATTTTTATTATTATTATGTCGTGGGAAGCTGTTGAACTTAACGACCGAACACCTCTTAAGTATTGTCTTTTAAATTGCACGTTTAAACGCTAGGCTGTTTAGCGTTGACGTGTTAAATTGATATTAAAAATTAGGATTTGATTGTCGGATAACAAATTAGAAAAGCCTCGACGTAGTTTTTTTTTCTGTGTTGAAGTTAACGACTCCTTTCATCGTTATTTACAGGATGGTTTTCGCTTTTGAACGAAAAGGGAGAAAAATGCGCCGTGTCGTATTCTTCGATGCTGCAGCTAGTTAGAGAACAAGTCTGCTCTTTTATTAGCCTCCAACCTTTTACCGCATACGCTGGTCATAACCCTGACCCCACAGGTAAGTTTATTACATACACTTTAATGCTGTTTGCATTAATAATAAAAGTACATAATCTTAAGTATTATTCAACTTATGCGCGCCTTGATAAATACGACTGGCCATCAAAGGAACAGCTGGGGAGCTTTCGACTTAAACACGTACACTAAAAATTTTTAAGCCGAAAGTGAAATCGTTTTACGACTTATTAATCCTCAAAGACAACTCAAAAATTTGTGTGCGACAGTAAATTCTGTATGTTTGTACGTATGAGGATGTCTTGAACCTTGAATATTGAACGCATCGGATGTTTCTCTTTAAAGCAAACTCAGAAGAAAAGTTAAACGAATCAGCTTCGGTATATAAGAGTAAAAACGATCGGCCTTGTGTAAAACTTCCAGCAGCGTAATGAAACAGATTGGTTGCGGCTTGCGGGAAACGCTTAATTGCAATTTCGCATTCTTCAAGTTTCAGAACCGCCGGGAAAGGTGCAATATCTAAAAACGCAGGTCAGGGGCGGCCAGCTTTTCCAGCTGAGGGCCGTCTTTCAACATCGGGACCGACTGGACGCAGGTCGGCACTCCATAAAGTCTTCTGAACTTTCTCGAACTGCGAGGGACAAGGACCTCGCAAATCGATATGCTCAACTCATTAGTCAATCTAATCAGGTAAGTTTAATTGCTTCATAAGGCATACATCATTACAATATTCCATTCAAGGTAATTACATAGATATCCTCTTCTTTATTACAAACATTGATGATTATTGTCCAACAACGTTTGCGTACGAGCACCCATGTGATCTATCCAATGTCACTTTGTAATTGTTTTTTCTAAAATAAATCATAGATTTCTTCATTTATCCAAGCTTTGCTTCAATACAAAAGTCTAATCTATTTCTGGAAACCATGTTTTTTTTTCTACAAATGTACATACTGTGCATCACTGTCTTGTTCCTGTAATCGTTACCACGAATAACCTTGCTTGTACTGTGTGCACTTACAACTCGGGCGAAGCGATCCAACAAAAGAGAAAATCGCCAACAAACACTTCGATTTCGAAACACGCAGTTCCCGGTGTTTAACGAGCGAACAAAATTAGTCTAATGCATTTTATCTGTCGGATTGCGTTTGCTTTTAATTGCGTCGAAATCGTAACACGTACCCCGACATCGTTCTTACCTTAAAGATTGAAAACCGCGGCGGCGGCTGCGAAATGGTCATTAATCTACAAGTTCTGGTCTGATTACTTAAAGCATTTCACGTATAAACCGTAGAAAACGCATCGTCATTAAGATGATGTCTGCTACGTTTAGTTATAATTACGGCTACAGTTATTTCTAATTTTAGAAAATATGTGTGTATATATAGATTATACATGCCTCACTTATCATCGTCTTCATATTTCTCATATTAGTTTTATCCATTTTTGATTACTCAGAGATTTCAAACCCTTTTAGTCTGTGAATTTTGGGTCACCCTATAGAACGTTCTTTAAAAATCATTTTGTGTTTCACTTCATTCATTGTTGTCATCATTATTATTTATGGTATTTACTTTACAAAAAATGTTAAGCACAGCACTAAGTAGTTATTATTTATAAATTTATTCAATTTCTTTTAGTTTCTTTGTTAATTAAATGTTTTACTGTTGTTTAGAAGTCCAGCAAAATGTTTTTAAATTTTAATATATTTCTGCCTTTTTTATTTTCGTCTTTAAAAAGAATCTAAATTGAATTAACATAAATTGAGATTGGTCTTAAAGATATTTCGTTTTCTATTTAATTAAGCTCCGTGCTACTTCCTACTCGAATGTCGTAAACATGGTAAGCTGGCAATTGAACATTCTAATTACCGCAAGTTAATTGCCAGGGGCTGCCACATACGCCTAGGATATTTGTCGAAATTAAACGTTTTCAATTAACACGTGCAGGAAAATCGCCGGACTGTGAGCAATGCAATCAAAGGAATCGTTATCGGAGAACACTTATTCCGTTTTAATTCTGTTCGCAGGAATTTTATGTGCCTTTAACGACCAAAGGTGAATTTTATGAAATCCACAGCTCCATGAAGGCGCGCCTATGTTTCCAAGGGTTATTGGACAAGACGGGACCCCTCGCCTTGGACAGAGATTGTCTGTACAAAATAACCCATCTCTTGAGGCGAGTGTCGCTACCGGTTAAAGTGAAATTACTGGCAGGACCATTACCACCAGGATTACCCAAGGATTTTACAGGTACATTTTTAATCCCGTTATTTTCGAAACTGAAACTGACTGACGATTAACATATTTAAACGAAAGCGAGTTCCAGGCACTGCCTAAATTACATGAAAGCGTGACAGGTAAATTCGAGCTTGCCGAGTCATTTTTATCGTTTTCGAAAATTATAAATAATAACACGTCTTCGTTTAAAATGTTGTCAATTACTTCTTGGAAGGCTTCTGCCTAAACGCAGACCTGCACTTAACTCCGAGGATACTTTGCTTTTTTTCTACCCCACTCAAATCACTCTAAAAGCCATCATTTTTAGCAAAAGCTCACCTAAGAAGTAGCAAGGTTTTTTTAATTGCAGTTAATTATAGTTTATTTAAGAAAGGTTTCTGTGATTAACCAGGATTACTGGTCAGCAAAAAAATATTTACGTAAACGAACTGATTAAAAAAATTGCACTTTGAAATTCGTTAAAGTATTTTGCAAATTTGGTTCAAGATAATAAAAGCAGTTGCCTCCAGGTAGATAGGTCCACGTCAGAAAAAAGAACAACTTTCATTTGCTTATCTCGATCTTGTTTGGGTGTGTTTTCAAGACAATAAAATATAACTGTAATTTGCGAAACTGCAGCAGAACTGTTACGTAAAAATATTAATTATAGAAATCACGTAATTCTTAGAGGAACAGACGTTGTTGTATAGATAACAAATTGATAAGATAGAATACACAAGGAAATAAATTATAATTTCGATTAAAAAAAGAAAACTCTGTGTTACTTAATCGTAACTGTAATTAAGCGTGCGAATTGAGAATCTTTCAGAATTTTTCTGCGTTATTCCGAGATGATGATTCTGTGAATGAATAAATTTCTCATCTAACAAGGCCTCGCATTATTCGCCAAAGAAATCCTGCTCGGTATAACGTAAATGACGTAACAGCTCCGGCTAATAAAGTACCCAGCAGGTAATTTGCATAACATAAATATAATTGCTATATTTGTTGACACCTGTCAAAAGTAAATAATGTTAGTTTTATAGCTTATGGGTTATCGACCGGTCTGTTATATATTATGTATAATTAAAAACAGGACGCACCATCATGTAATAAGCCTGTTAAATTCATTACTATCACGTAACATCCAGATAATGCGAATTTGATATGTAATTTGCACTATATTTTATTGCCTGATGTTATTAATGAGATTTGCATATAATTTTTATTTGCCACAACACTGTGAACATAAAATTATCTATAATTATATAATAGCAGCATTCCAAAAGAATTCTAATTATATGCCCTCTCTACTTGCAGACACTTTCGTTTTGGAAAAGAAAATTCAAGAACCGCTAATGGTAACTTGCACCCTCCCAGCACAGTCCGAAAATGCTAAGCATGAAATCAGCTGTATCAACCTAAATTCCAGTCTGAAAATCAGGCGTAGCATGCTGGGCTTTGAATCTGAAAACAGGCTCTTCAAATCCCAACGACTGCAAGCAGCCTTGGCGTTTTGTCACAAGAACGTCGAGAACTGGTACCGAGAAGTCAGGATAGCCCCGGACTTCCAACAACAACAACAGCACCAGCAACAATCGCCACCATCATCAAAAGAAAACGTCAAAGTACGCGCCCCCAAATCGACTGAATGCAACGAATGCAAACGATTGAATCAATTATGTATCGAGCATGATCTACGAAGGTACACAGAAGTTGATCTTAAACAGAAGCAAATAATAACCAAGGAAGTCCTAGAGAAATTTCCAAAATCAAAGAAGTGGTACAGGCATTTTAAAATACTAGGCATTAAAACGGATAACTCATTGGAAAAGTATCGCGATCTCGACGAGTGCCTTGAAGGAATGGACAGAATCAAAAGCATAGAACGATACAAGGACATGTCGAAATTAATCGAGGAGAGATTCGGCAAGAAAAGCTACAACCCAGTTAAAAAATCAGCCAGTTTCATGTTCTCAAGCAAACGCATTGACTTGGAGGAAACAACGACGCAAGACACCAACAATTCGGCTCTTCTGAAATGTCATAGCCTAGACACTCAATTATACACGGTCGAAGAATCCAAACCGATGAAATCAGAAAGGCGCAACTCAAAATCAAACATATCCGAAAACCTTAGCTACGACTTTCAAATGTGCATACTAGAAAACGATAACAACCTAGCGGAGCAGAATTTATTTAAAAACGACGGCCAGTCACTCAAGGATCTACCATCGATGAATCTAAGCGTGACCAAAATTGATTTCGACGAGATTAAACCGGCCGACGAAGTCCAGCAATTGAAAAAGAACAAACCCGACTTGATTCCAACTTTGCCTAAAGACGACAACTCTTACATAACAGATAGATTATGCTCCGAGTTCCACGTGAAGACGAAGGTACAGAAAAGAAGCCTGAGTAAGCAGAATTTGTTGGAGAAAACGAGATGCAGTGTTCGATCTAACGGGGCGAAGCCGAACCTGTCGATTTTTGACCTTGAAATTGACCGCAATGACCTGGCAGTTAGTTCGAAATCTCAAAACCCGAATATAAGGTCAGTTGTCGTTCAAGTGCATGAAGTATCCAAAACAAAAATGCTGGTTCAAAATAAGCTAAAGCTCGCCGAGATAGACGACATACCCTACAGTCAAGTGGCCGATGAAATCAGAGAAAAACCGTCGGGAAAGAAAAGCCCCGATGAAAACATTTACGCGGAAATCTGCGAAAACTCCGCCGATACTTGTGATAATAAAAAAGTTATGTATCAGTGTAAAAGAACTAAACCGAGTAGTGAGTACTGTTACGTGAAATTAGGTTCTAATGGAGATAGCGTTACGCAATCCGATTCGGATGAAGCTATATATAACACGCTCAGATAAGTTTTTGTACATTTGTATATACGTTAGCTTTACATGTATTTCGATATCATAGCTTAAAAAGCTTGTAAATATACCAAAATAAATGTTTCAAACATTTATTCGATTACTGTTAAGAAAGAATGCTTTATAAAAATTTATACTTCTTTTTTATTTTTTGTTTACTAGAAAATTTCCAAATAAAAGAAACCTTGGATTACGTTCCTACATCATTTTTCCGACTGTTCTTTCAGAAAAAAAAATCAAAAATTCACCTTATAGACCCTACGATACAAAATAATTTAAGACAAGAAGTAGAAGAAATTAATTCATTTTTGGAAACGTAAAATATAAAAGGCAGAATGCCTCTAAAATCACATAGATAAATTTTGCAGGATCTTTCCCATTAAAAAACAACAAACAAACCTAAAAGTTCGTTTAAGTTCGGCATGAATAATAATTTGTTTTGGGCAAATTGGGGAGGATATAAAAATCTTGTGTGTAAACAAATAAAATAATTCAGAAACTCACAAATTTAACATTAACACATTCATAGTGTTAAGTAAAAGCAAATTGTTTTGCGAAACATGTAGCTCCAGATATTGAACGTTTATTTTTATTAAGATGTCTGGGCTGATTTCTTCAAAGGGAACTTACTGTATAATTAATTCATAACACTGATTTCAGAGACACCTGTATTTTTTAACGGTATGAGTACATTATTTTTTTAACTTATTGTTCTTGTGCTTTGAAATTCTGTCTTGCGGGTTATTAACGCAATTTAGGTTTTCGTATTTTTTCATTAAAACGTCAACCAATGCCCAAACACAAGAAATTAAGTATTTTAGAAATAACTTGACAATCAAATTTACAAATGTGTTGCAAAACGTAACACAAACGTTTCCTTCACCTTTAAATGTTTAAAATATAATTCTTAAAGACATGTACTTTTAAAAGGGGCGAGAGAAGCATTATAATTTTTATTTCAGGTAAAGATACATCAGATCTATGATACGATGGTATTCGATTTATAATTTACAACGGTATTACTATACGGGGTGTTTGCATGAAACAAATTCAAGTCCGTTTATTTCTCAGGAAGCATCAAAAAGTTCTCAAACGTATGTCAATCGAAAAACCCTTGTAAATTCCTGCTACTGTTATGTTAACAAGCTTTCCAATTTTGAAACTGTGTCAGGGAGGAGAAGAGGAGATGTTCCTGTCCCTTATAAAATCAGCAACGACATGATATTGTAAAAATTAATATTAAAAATAGAGAGGTAAAGGAGGGAGAGTTATTGCTTTTGTTTACGTTAGATCTACAATGTGACACATTATCTTATACTAAATTTGTATTTGCAATTCAGTAAAGGAGATTCAATAAAAAAGAAAAATTTTGGCTTACATATAGCTCGAAAAACGTTGGCTCACTTATTTTCATGTGAATGATACTTGAAAGCTCTACAATATTATTGCTACTCTCATTTTAAAAATGTGACAGGAGGGAGAGGAAGAGACGTTACAGTTCGGTAAGGATGTAAGGAAGCTTTTAAGCCAGATCTACAACGCGACACAATTCTCACTAAAACTTGATCTACATTTTACAATTTATTGCTGGTAATAATATACCGGGTGCTGCATATAAAAAAGCGCCATTATGGCTTACGTCTCAAGAATGCGTCACTTACAATCAGTTGTTTTCAACTGAGAATTATCCAGAAAGAGAAAAGATATTACCCGATGCTTCAGTTCACACTAAAATAATATATGTATCGTGCGTTCAATAAAAAAAACGGTCAAGTAGGCTATAACACGCTTTAATTTTTGTAAAATATTTTGTAAATTAGTAATAAACGTATATTTTTGAATGTCTTCTTCTAACATCACCCCAACTCAAAAGAGACATTGCAAAAATAAATGTTTATTACTAATTTATTAAACTTTTTACAAAAATTACAGCCTACTTGACCGTTTTTTTTATTGAACGCACGTTATAATGTAATATAAAATAATAATATAAAATTCAATAAACAGGATGTAATCCATTAAGTTTCACATACTGTAACCACTATTAATATACAAGAAAAAAAGGGAAATTACTTGAAACTTATTCGATTACACCCTACATATAGGGAGTACATTAAAAAAAGTTTGACTTTGGTGTATGTATACCTCAGGAACGCGTCACTCAACTGTTCTGGAGAAGATGTCATCCAAAAGCTCGTCAAATTTATTGGTATTTCTGTGATACACATATTTTCTTATTTTGAAAATTCGTCAGGTAAAGATGGGAGTGACATTGACCAAATAAAGAGTGAAATATGAAAAATGGCCCAAGTGTTATTTTGTTAATCTTACAGGAGGTACAAAAAACACTTTACAAAGTAATGGAAATACCGAGTTTTTTGGACTTGTTTGAAAAATATTCGAAATACTCTGTATAGGGAGCGGCACAATCATGGCACTAAGGGCCCAGTTTCATAATAGTA
Organism: Dorcus parallelipipedus; assembly: GCA_958336345.1. NCBI lineage: Eukaryota > Metazoa > Arthropoda > Insecta > Coleoptera > Lucanidae > Dorcus > Dorcus parallelipipedus. Next base: position 39,795,460 of record OY284477.1, read on the forward strand.
CTTACAGGAGACTTTCAAATTGAAGTCACATTCTGATGTGTAAACAAATGTGTTTCCATGTTTGTTTTGACATCTGAAAGTGACTTTGTTTTAAAGTCTCCTTTAATTTCAATTATGAAACTGGCCCTTAGACCCTAAAACAGTAGTAATCACCATTTAAAGGAAAATGGCACTTAGGCCCTTTTGCGTATTTGATTCTTCAATTGACCAACTTTCGATATACGATATGTTTCATGAATATTTTAATAAGCTTTCTTTTCGGGTACCTATATTTAAAATTTATTTGATTTTTATTTTCGGAGGTGACATCTCTCCCTCTAGTTAGTATCTCAAGAACTCCAGCATTTATTTTAAACAATTCAAGCTGAATGGTCGCATTTTGGAAATTCTCGCATTACCTATTTCTATTTAACAAAATATATATTTATATGGAAAATACAAACTTCCAAATTAATACTATAAGAAAACGTTAGGTAATTATTGTTAATATTGATCTATGTACAATAATTACGATAATTTGTACTGAGCTGACATCTACTGTTACTGTTCCTAATTACACAAACATGCTGACGCAGTGTTGCCAATCCATGGGAATTTTTCCGATTCGTGGTAATTTCTATGCCTTAAAATTGCAAAATGAGAAATTTTTTTGAGAGAACAGGAATTCTTGTTTAAATTTTAAGGCAAAAAATGCAAAAAATTGCATGAAATTGCAATTTGAGGGAAGAAATATAGAAGGGAATTTTTGTCTGTGACAGAGAAAAACAACTGTCAATGGTTGGCTGAAATAACATAACCTTATTTCAAATAAAGTAAATATACAAAGTTCCGATTTCCGATAATAATAATGCATAAAAGGGATGGCACTAATATTCTACAGCTATTTGAAGAGAACGATCTGGTGAAGATATGTGCACCGATGGTCAGATACAGCAAGTAAGTTTAATCGAAATGCAAACACTCAATCCTCTAAAGCAAAAAAAATGTTTTACATTTAATAGGCTACAATTCAGAACACTGGTCAGGTCTTACAACTGCGACCTGTGTTACACACCGATGATTTTGGCTGACTCGTTTTGCCGCAGCTCCAAGGCCAGGAATAACGAATTCACTACAAATCTAAGTAGGTAATAAAAGCACACAATACAAACTTATGCGGCCAAGTTCCTCAATGCCGAACGTTTTCAGATGATTCACCAGTTGTTGCACAGTTTGCTGCAAATACAGTCGATGATTTTGTGTGTGCAGCTAAATTAATATCACCGTAAGTTATGTTATATGAAATTTTATTTATATTGAGTGTCCACCAAGTACCTAATTCTGAGTAATCACAATGTATTCCTCAAAAGCTCTATATATGTATGTATGTACTGAGAAAAAAGTAATGTCTCCCCTATAAATGTTAAATTGCAGTCTAATCCCTTCTGACCACTATTATAAATAAACAGACAAGCAAATGAGCATGCAGGAAAACATTAAATAAATTCAACTCGTTTTTATTTAACTTTTTGATCGCAACTTAAAAGTTTATTATGGAAACATTACTTTCCTTTTTCAGTGTACATTATGTCAACTATACAGGCTGTTCTTATTTCTCTGAGTTAAAAAGCAGAGACTATTACACATTTTAGGCCATCCAATTTTATAATAAGTGTCTGTATGTCTAAATTAAATAGTTTTCAAGGTATAGATACTTAACTGTTTGAAAAGAAAAGCTCCTAAATGCTGCTTTAGAAAGTCAGTAACAATAATTTAAGCTAAGAACCCTCAAAAACAATACCAAGGATTAAAGTTTTGACCCCTCAATTTGTATTCAAATTAAAAGACAAGTACTAAATGAATAACAAAGTTTTTAGCAGACACTGTGACACTAGTTATAAGAATTAATAAAATTTTAATTGACAGCATTTTCAACATATGATAGATTTTACAATACCTACATAAACATTTTATACAAAGGCAGTTCAGAAATTAAAACGAAAACGGTATCTATTATCTAATATTTCTAATGTTTCCCATTCTCTATTAGACAGTGATCTAGCTGTAAAACGAATGCACTTTGGACATTGGTTCAATATTTTGTTACTCACAGTGCACCCGCATCGCCTTTATCTTTATTATTTAACAATTTTATTGTTTTTTAAAAGGCAGTGAAAAATTTCTCACTTTTCGTGATAAGGAGCGCTGATATGATAAACTGCATTCAGTATTTCTCCTCTGTTTGGTTTCGTTTAGGTACAATGTTATTTCTTATTTAATATTTAAATTGCATTTATTAAAAAAAAAAACTCTATGTGAGCCTAAAATTTGTATACAGGGTCTCCCAAATAGAGTGGTCTATTAAAAGTTTTCGAAGAAGGGAATATACAAAAATTCTGAAAATTAGTACACTGCCCTAAGGGAAAGCGATCTTTCAGATTAAAATATTTTCACTTTTATATCACTTCCGGTCATACCGGAAGTCGCCGTTAACTTTCTTATGAAGTGAAAAATATTTTTCACTTCTGACGAAGGTGTCGAACGACGGCGAAACGTTAAGTGTTTTGTGCGCTATTTAGTGTCTGGTTTAAAGATTTTGTGATACAATTTTCATCGGACAAGAAACAACTTTAAATATTTCTTATTTTAAATGGAATGCTATACTTTTTATTACAAATTCTGATTCTACACATTATTTTAAATAAAAAATTTTAAGGCTTCCCTATACCTAAATGTATCCGATTTTGAGATATCTTCAAATTTATTTAAAAAATTGTTTTGGTGACTTTTCATTTAAGACAATGTATTTACGCCAATTTCAAATTTAAAGATTGAAGTGACATGTCGTTGAAAAGTATAATGTTCAGACTTTCAAATCATATCTTAATTATCACTGAAAAATTTATAGGGTGGTCACAATATGGTGTCGAAGGTCATTATGTTTAACTTCCCAAAACTCAATTTTCGTAAATGGAACACCCTGTATATTTTTACATCATGAGATACAGAATCAAATTCTACATCGATTGATATTAGCATTCCCTATACCTATTTCTTTTAGTTTCCTTGTTATCAATAATTGTTTATTATAACGGCATATTTCGCTAGAATTATCGAAATTTTTCGCAGGGAGGGAGAGGAGTAGTAAAAAGGGCAGTTAATACTACAGCTCATACAAATAAGTGTCGACAAAATAAAAATATTTATTGAGTTATACCATTAACAGATAAGTAGAAATAAATAAATAAGTTTCGACGAATGCTAATTCATTTGCTTCATTGCCTGTATAGCATTCCATTTAAAATAAGAAAGCTAACGGCGACTTCCGGTTTAACCGGAAGTGATATGAAAGTGAAAACATTTTAATCTGAAAGATCGCTTTCCCTTATGGCACTGTACTAATTTTCAGAATTTTTGTATATTCCTTTCCCCGAAAACTTTTAATAGGCCATTCTATTTGAGAGACCCTGTATAGCTATACGTAAAAAAATATGGCCTTTTGGAATAAATAATAAATAATGTCCGAGCGTTTTTGTAAAAAGAAAATATTTTAGGATATATTTAAGGTGTTTCAGACTTTTTATCCATTCTGTATATAAATTGTCATGCTTATTTTAGCAGGCAGTGTACCTTTTTCTTTTTCAAAATACTGAAACTCTTTTTTGTGCAGTCTGTGTTGCCTTTAAATCTAGATAACATTGGGCGAGGTCGATTTGACTGCCATGGAGTTCTCGAGCTACCCCTCTACTGAAGAGGCCCAAATAGGGCCGAACCAGCTGTCCAGAGAATGCTCGGGGAATCCACTGCAATCAAAACAGCCTTGCAAAAAATTTATAATAAACATAACAGTGTAAATAAATGAGTGGGCTATAGTGCAGTAAATGCAGCTTTGTTATTACTTTGTGTACCAATTGAGGAGGAGAAGTAACAAAGGGGTTAAGTGCCAAAACTTTGAACTCGGGAAATTGACTAAAAACTACAGCATTCCCAAAAAACAAACATTTTATTCACAATTTTTAGCCTACTTTTTTCTTAGAATTTTTTGTCTGAACACTTAACCCGTTTTATAGGATGTTGTAGATGGCAATTAGAGCCCTACTATGGCAATATCTCACTTTTCGACAAATTGGCACTTAGCCCCTTTGTTACTTCCACTCCTCAATTTTAGAAAAGAATTCTTGATTTATTTCTAATAAAATCAAGAAAAAGCCTGCAGCAAATTGTTGAATTTTCAGAAAATGATTTTTTTTAAATGAACGTCTGCAATCAATGTGTGAATTAGTTTTATCTTTTGCACATGTGTACATTCTAGGTATGAGGATATGTGGTACAAAAATTTGCTATCTAAGATGTGAAAATTTCAGTTTGAGACAATAATTTTTTTTAATTATTATTTTGTGTATGTTATATTATTTATTTTATTTTGGAACCGTAATATTGTTTATGGGCACCCTGTTGCAGGCATAATTTGACCTTTAATGCTCAAGGGCTTTAAAGTTAACAAACCCGTAATTACAAACAAAGTAAACAAATCTATAGTAAAGCAAACAATTTACATAATTATTTTATGGAAGCAACGTGCAACTCATTCGCATATGATATAAAAATATTGAATCTATAAATTTTGACCAAAATAAAATAAAACGTTGTATATACCACGTGCATAATTGTAGATAATAGCCCTCGAGCATTTAAAAGCACTCTCGGACTATAATCTCCTAATTATGACCTTGATACATAAATAACTATTATAGTAGGTGTGCTTGCAGACCAAGGGAAAAATGTACATTTTGTTCTTAAACGAAATTATTATTATTGTTTTTTAATCTTAACCACAATTAAATACTAATATATGTATAACCTTTAACTTCTAATTCATAAAATCATTAACTATTCTGATTCATTTTCTCCTGTTAGTTGCATTTTTTTTCCAGTGACGACATTTTCCTTTTCTTATCAATAATTGGTCTCTTAAGCTATGTACACACGGCGACACTAATGCCCGATTTCACCAACGCGGATTGACACCAGCACTCGGATTAAATCCAGTGTTAACACCAAGTATGCGTTTCACCAATATGAATTACATAGAAGCTGGTGTCAACACTCGGATCAGATTCAACTCTCCGATTTTGACGGATTATTTGAATAACACTCGTTTTGTTTTTCATAAAAGTATGTATAAGTTTTTGCTGTAAATTTTATTAGTGCTGCAAGAAGGCTGTTTTTAATTTAAAAAAATTAAGAATCAAATCTTTCAATGAAAACTACAAATAGGTATATGAAAAAAAAATTAAATTTCAAATAATTCTGCCTTGTAACGTAGTAGAAATTTTAATAAAAGAAATTGTACAATGATTTGATTGAATTGAAATTTTTCCACATATTTAAGCTTGAACGCGGACATTAGGTATGTTTTTTTGCAAAATTCTGAAACAAGTAAATTTTTAATTTTAAAAAGACACTTTATTGCAAAAGTCTTTTCTCAATCGGCATTTGTTTTGTGTATGTATTGTCATATGATAAAATTGAATCACGCGTATTTACTTGTATTTACAGAGTTTATTTCCAAATTGTAAGTGCTGTTTAAAGCCCCTAAGCTCGCTAAACTATATGTAAGTGCTGTTTATGAACAGTTTATCGTTAATAAAGCGTTGTTAAGTAGACGAATCGTAAATTAGTATTTCCAGTTTCTCCTCTAAGTACCTACACAATGTCTTCAGATTCTTCCTCGGACGATGAGTTTATTAACAATTTAATCGAAGTGTTACCAAGAGAAAGGCAACTGCGAAATCGAAGACATCTTATGGATATCTATGATGACATAGAATTTAGGAGAAGGTACAGATTTCCGAAAATCACCGTAAGGGAATTGCTGGAAATTATTGGTTCAGCATTGGAACCGAAAGATCTGCGCAATTTACCTATATCTGCAATTGATCAACTGCTAATTGCCTTGCGTTTCTATGCTACTGGGGCCTTTCAGATGGTGCTGGCTGATCATATTAATATTTCTACGTCAACTGTGTGTAGAGTGGTACACAAAGTTAGTGAACAAATCGCGGAATTGCGCCCCAACTATATAAAAATGCCACGGACTGAGGAAGAACAAGGAAATATGAAAATATTGTTTCATCTCATAAGTCACACGAAGGACGTTGAACATCTATTTTTGGGCAATTAAACGTATTTTAATTGAATAAATAAGCCTTTTCTTAAAGTGAACTAAAAGACATTCAAACCAAACATATTATTTGGTTTTACAAAAATCAAATAACCTCTACAACCACACGCGAAGTATGTACCTATGTACCAACCATGCATACAGTTACTAAATTTTTAGGGAGTTTATGATATTTTACGGAGTTTAACTAAATTGTATTGGCGACACTGAGGATTTGTTGATCCATCGTGTCGTAGCATACGGTTTATTTTGTGAAACAACACAAAGGTTGAATCTCGAATTAATTCGTGGTTCAGAGTTAACAAACACCTGGATTGAATCCGCGTTGGTGAAATCGGGCATTAGAGTGGACACTTGTGTCTAGAGCAGTGTCTTGACTGCCCACACGTACTGCAATTTTTTAAGGTAGAGTAGTCTCGGACACAAGTTTCGGATTCAAGTGTCGGCAAAAAGTGTCGCGTTTGTCTACACCTCGCTACGATTTCGCTAGATTAAGAATTTCGTGGGTAGTGTTTTACTATGCAATTTTCCTGAAAATCAAACAATTGCTGAACAGATATTTGCTGCTGTGGTAGGTACTTGTATCGCAATAAAAATAAAAAATCGTAGAAGACGAAAAAGGAAGTTGTGGATAAAAGAGACGGTGAAAAATAAATAAATTTCGGTTGCTATAACACGTTATCCGTAAATTAAGACCTGGTGACGAAAAATTGTACAAGAATTTTCTTCGTACGTCAGTTACAGATTTTGCCCACTTATTGGAAGAAATTACAGAAAAGAGACACAGCATACCAACGGAAAAAAGATTAGTATTATCACTAAAATTTCTGCCAACAGGCCAGATAATTAAAAATATTTTTCCTAAAATTGTATTAAATTTTTGAGGCAATTCTTCAATTTATTGAAGCTATCTGCTTTGACAGCAAACCCTTCCAAAAGAGATATAAAATTCTTTGCTTTTTCCTTGGTCCTGGTCCACTCGAACTTCGACATCTTTGCGACACTAATTAAAAATTTCCGAAAAGATTTGACACTTATTTTAACTTGTCCACACGTGAATTGCAACGACACTAGCGACACTGCAATTCGCTCTAGCGACACCGATCTCAGATGCTGTACACACGCCGACACTCGGTGTATACACTCGATCTAGACACAAAAGTGTCGCTGTGTGTACATAGCTTTATACAGGTCTATCTTAATCATCCTCTCTGTTTCAAATCTCTCAATGTGTCCTAGCCTTCTTTGCGCCTTAATAGAAATATACTGCCTGTTTCAAATTCTTTTTGAAATGTTCACGCTATCTTGTCATAGTTCCTTTATTTATCCCGCCGCTAATTTTTTACATTATTTTCTTTTAAACAATCAGTATGAGGTTGTGCTAGGTTCTTTATATAAAATTTTTAGCTCTCTACCTACTCTTCTTCTCCATTCCACATCTGTCTTTATTTCTCAATAAAGGTCCCTCAGCATTTTATAGTTTTCATTTTTTGCCTTTATTACCTCATCATTATTAAGACTATTAAAATGAGAAGGTTTTAATCGTCCTGATTATTTAAACTGCCAAAGAAAAAATAGATTTTCGATCTTTTTATGAATATTGTTTATTAATGAATGTAAAAGAATTAGTTCTTCAAAATGTAAATTGTAATTCAACTATTTTTGAAGAAGTTACAATCAAACAATGAAAAAGATACTAATAATTGATATTAATTACCTAATAAGATTTTGTTTTCTAACTATGTAATAAAATAGAAAATTTCCACACAATTTTTTTTTATTAAACTTTTCCTCATTGTTACTCATAATTGCAAAGTTTTAGTGTATTTTTTTTGTAGAGCTTTTGAGTTACTTATACAGGGTGAGTTATTAAGCGCGCCGCCATCGACAGCTCATTTATAGAACGAGAGAGAAATTTCCTGCTGCATACTACAACCATACCCTGTATGTTTCAAAATAATTTTAGATAATAACATATGTCCAAATAAATTTCTGATAAAGGTAGGTCATGGAAGATAAATTATTACATTATTTACACTAAAATATTGTCCAGTTCTTGAGTAGTTAAGTAAAATTGAAGTTTAATTGGCCATATCTTACAGCTTGATATGTCATTAACTTCAAAAACTACTTGGTGTTGTAGATTTTTATACTCCATGACCTACCTTTATCAGAAATTTATTTGGACATATGGTAGTACTCAATAGACAGAAACTCTTTGTGAAAGAAAAGAATATCTCTCGTTCTCGTCACCTTTAGTGGACTCACCCTGTATTTATACTATTATAATATACTCCTAGTTTATATTTGGGATGCTTGGTGCACGTCCAGTATATGCATATTGTAAACATTTTAGACACTGTGATGGTGTTGATTTAAACTGCGGTTGCCCTCAAAGATGGGCGAAACAGATGGGTATTGGATGCATTATGTTAGAGAAGCCTGAGTTAATATCAGACCTGGTCAAAACCTGTCGAAATCAAATCTCAAAACCTTTCAGCGTGAGTGTAAAGATGAGAATTCAAAGGAATCTAAAGTAGGTTGGATTCTAACGGATATTTATGCAATGATCGCTGACCACTGTAAACGTTGTCGTTTTACACCAAACGCTCTGTATTTTGCGACTTTTACAATTTTGTTAATTTTTTATGAATATTTGGGACTAGTGATGATGACTTTGTTTTGTGTTTTACGATAAAGTAATCCTTAATGTATTAACGTCAAGAAAATACTTTATTAGATGCTAACATTTTTTTTGCACATTTTAATTTGGCAACACTTCAATTTATTAATCAGGTATTATAATTTCATTTCTTACAGCATTTTCATCTGTGATCGTTTTAATTCAGGAGCAGTTTGCTTGCAACAAAATAATTAATTAAGAAAAAAAAATAGGGAATAGAAAGTCATTTCTTTGTACTTATTGACATACATTGACATATTAGGTATACAGAGTGTCTTGTTTAAAATTGCAACGTTCTTTGTCATTACCGAAATCTTGTCACTTCTTAAAACTGGCAGCGTTGGCATAAACTACCCGGATAGAGATTTTTGTGAGGAAATTAATGTTAGAGTTTTTAGCAACACCATTGAATTATGTAAACAACTAGAAAAATGTGGAGTAAGTTATTTATCAGTACACTCCAGAACATCATCACAATTAACCGGCGCAATTAATTTAGACGCTCTAAAATTAATTGTGGAAAACGTAAACTGCCCCGTAGTCGCTAATGGTGGTGTTAAAACATTCTCGGATTGTGTGAAACTCCAACAAGGGACAAACTGCAAAGGTATTTGTTTCAAAATGACTCACCGTTTCAGGCAGTAACTTCAAAGTTTTCAGGAGTGATGGTGGCCAACGGACTCCTCACAAACCCCACGCTATTTTCTGGAACTAAGGAAACGTCCTTAGAGTGCGTGCAAGAATGGGTCGACATTTGTTATAACAGCACTTTGAATTTTAAAGATTACATGCGTACCACGCATACGATTTCCGAGAAGCCACCGAATTTAACTTTTCAGTGCTTCCATCACCATTTGGTTTTCATGCTTGAAAAAATTTTGCCTAGAAGTAAGAGAAGAATATTCAATAATTTACAGAAGTTTGACGAGGTCCTGAAGTACTTAAGGGAAGAATTTGATGTGATGCCGAAGTTGCTCAGTCACGATGATTTTAAAAGAAACGAAGTGTTAGACTTATCTTATGATGATACTATTTATAACAGTGGAAGTGATGTTGACTTGTATGATTATTTAAGTGATAGTGGTAAATATTTTCGAAACAGAACGAACGAGGATCACACTGAGTATAATTTGGCAAATATATTTCTTGACTAAGTACTTTTTTAATATCACATGTTATTCATTAATTCAATTATGTCATTGTTGCTAATTTCATGATTTTAATAAAAAAATGAATTATTTTAGTAATCTAATTAGAGTTTTATTTAAATGTCCAAATGCACAGCAATGTAATAAGTAGTAGACACTTATTTAAAAAATACAATATTAAATGAGAGGATTTAGTCGACTCCGGTATTCCATTTAAAATAACGAAGTATATTTCAAAATAATTTTAAATTGTGCGGGGCTTGAAAAGATGAAACTTTTGGGTAAAACATTTTTTCATATATTCAACAAGAATCCGGTTATAGGCCACACACTGTATAAGTGTAAAGATAGCTGTACTTATACATGCACATAAATTTTATAATTTCTAAACGTAAAAGCCTAAACCAGGCCTAAATATACTTACAAATTTAATTTAGTAGATTTACATCATTGACACCAACGCTTTATTCCCGAAATTAAAACGCGACCAATTTAGGCATCCCACTTTTCTAATATCAAAGCGAATTATTTAATTTAATTATTTAAACGGAAGATATCACATAGTGAACCGAACAACACACGCACAGTTCTGCAATTCTTTAGCTCTCTTAATTTCCAAGGCTGCTCTGATAGCTAGTTTTTTACCCCTACTTTATCAGTACGCGTTTCAAAATGCAAAAACGCTCGAATAGTTGTTAGATCATCCATTCAAAAACCAGTTCATGTTTTACTGATATTTTCGTCCTTGTTAAAAACCACAGAAAAAAATATTTGTTTGGAACCGTGTTCACCGTTTTGACTTCAAGCATGATAATTTCGAACATAATTAAAAATTCGCTGTAACCGAAAAACATCTTCCGACCATTTTAGAAAATTCCAAAAACATTTATTTGTCCTTTTATTCTAAATAATTACTAATTAACTAATAATCTGTTTAAAGAACTTCAAGAGTGTTTACATATTTCTAAGTTACCAAAAGTTTAAAAAAAATTCGAAATTGTTGCAAGATTTAGCGCGAAGTATACAGATGTCTCTAAAATACGTGGACATAATTACTGATTCCTAGGTCCAAAGTAAGATGATTTAACTGAATCATGTGTATCCAGAAGTTCGTTAAATTCATTAAGCTAGAATTCTGCCTCAAAGTTTTTGAGAAGAAAATTATTTTTGCTTATAACAAAAGAATGCTTGAATTGTTTTGGATAATATTTGGTAGATATGAGGTCCACAGGAATGCAAGGAACATTTTTGGCTGATTTTAGTATTTCAACCCATCCCAACGCCTACTCTAATCAGAAATATATTTGACTGCTGATGGATGCAAGAACACAAAGAACTTATACTTGTCCTTTTTCTTATCAATTTTGTGTGATAATTCAACAAGTATTTTCGCCAACTTGTTATAAAATTTCTTACAAAAAGGGAAGTACCCACATGGAAAATGTTGTTCAGCAAAAACAGATGTCTCGTACTAATATTAATATTTGTTATAATTTTTCTAATTCTCAATTTACTTTACCTTTTATTGGTCTGAATATTTTGTATTCTGCTGTGACTTCTGGAAAAAAACGTGATGCCGACTAATGGATCCGAATCAGGGCCATAGCTAGGGGAGCGCCAAGAGAGGCTGAGCTAGAAAATTTTAAGCCTGCCCTGACCTGAAATGAAATGATTTATATTAAAATCGTGTTTCGCCACTTCACAACAGGTGAAAAGAATGAAACTTCGTCATACTCAGCTTTTTTTCAGATTTCTATCAGTTTAGACTAGCGTCAAATATCGATCCAATTGGATCAAATTTGACTACTTAGGTATGAGGCTTTTAAAGCACTTTCAAGTGAAGAAATGTGAAAGGAACCAGTTATCTTATCCATTTTCTAGGAAAATATTCTAGGAAATATTTCTAGGAAAGTATTCATTTATTTATTCTACCCAAACCGAAGTGGTTACTTTTAAATTCCTATTAAAGTATTTTTCTCAAGGTCGTTTTACATTTCCTTATTTCTTGTATAAACTTTGCTTCAATTTCCTAAACAATTTAATTTATGTTGTTAATTGTATGAACATTTAAAATGAATTAAAACTTTTTAGAAAAATAGAACGTGCTCTACCTATCTCCAAATTTATCTGCAGTCCAAACATTTCTTGTTCTAAATACTTACTGTAGAGATTGAGCCAAATCTTGTACAAGAAATAGGGTAGTCTAAAATGGCCTTTATCTATAGAAAATTCACACAACAAATTTAAAGTGCGAGCAACTGTAAACCCAAACGGTGACCAGAAAAAAACACCCACGAAAATGATGTACAAAAAAAAAGCCCACGGTGAAAATGTGTACAAGAAAAAAGCGCACAACTAAAATTGCTCATACCAAAAATGCTTACACGGAAAATTGCTCACGTAGAAAATTGTGCACACGGACAGTCACCGATACAGAGAAATATAATCAACGTCATGTCGCACAACATATTTGTACAATGCCATGAATAATATTCTACAATCGCTGAATTAATAAAAGAAATAACGTGTAAACAATTAAAAGTTCAATTAAAAATTCATCAAGTCGGTTTTGATTTTTTTTAATAAAAGAAGGAAAAGGGATGACTTTCTAAATCGATTGATGTTTGAATGAACGATAGTTGGTAAACAGTTGTTTAAACGTTTTGCTTATAGCATAAAGTGACATTTCACGTCGACCTAATTCAAAGCCTGATTCACAATATTACGAAAAAGATAAAGCCTATAATACTGGATGAACTTTTCAATTGAACAACTGATTAGATTTACATTTCTGATCGCTCGTTTTAATTCGTTATAATTGAAGCTGTTTCCTAATCGACGTTTCGCTGAATGTTAACAATTTTGAAAATGCTATTAACACAGAGTGAAACATAAAAGTTGTTAAGAGAATTATACACTGAAGAGCATAACTATAGCACCACATGAAATTCTGAAACATTTTATACTTAACAGAACCCTTTGAGTTAGTATTGTTAACGGTAAATTATACACGTCTAAAAAAGTATATTAATTGATAAATGAAGGTTTTTTTTTTGAAAATTTAATTAATTGGTAACGAAAATCTAAATTTTTCTTGGAGCACGACTATAGCACCACTTCAAAAAATTATTTATTTTTAGAACTTGCGCAATAAAAATTAAAAAATTAGACTTAAAACTACATTTAATAATGTGTGTGTCCTCCAACATTACGGATGGTCTCGAAAATTCTGTTGTTCATGCTTGCAATAGGCTTATTCATTACCTCTTGCTCAAGGTTATTCCATGTTGCATTTATGGCGTTTTTTAATTCTTCAGTTGAGTTGAACTGACGGTTATTTTCGTAAATTCTTCGAACCATGATACCCCAAAGATTTTCCATTGGATTTAAATCCGGCGAACAAGCTGGCCATTCCAATAAATTTATTGCATTTTCTGTAAACCACCGTTTTGTGTGTCGACTGATATGGACTTTTGCGTTGTCCTGTTGGAACACCCATTCTTCTCTTTCATTTTCATCAAAAAATGGTAGCAAATTGTTTTCTAGCAAGGTGGTGTATTCACGACTGTTCATTCTGTTTGACGGAAATGCCAATCTCAAACCACCCTCCTTTGAAAATGCTCCCCAAACCATTACGTTACTACCGCCAAAGTTTCTTTTGGAAAAAAACTGAGAGTTTCTCCTTAAATCCCTCCAATACGAATTGAAACCGTCCGGACCGTCCAAGTTAAACTTCTTCTCGTCCGAAAAAATTACCTTGAATATTTAAAAAATGAAAATAAATCGCAAACGATTATTTAACAAATGGTTACCTTTTCCCAGTCTTGATGCATATTATCCTGAGCAAATTGCAAGCGAGCAATTTTATGGCGCTGCAAAAGTCTTTGGACCGTTTTTAGTTTTTGTCTCTTAATGTGGGGACTCTTTTTCAGAACTCTCCTTACAGTCCAGCGGGAAACATTAAGACCACATTCCACAGCAAGTTGTCTACAACTTTTCGTGCTGTTACTTGCTAAATTAATTAATCGTCGTTCAGATCTAGGCGAAATTTTTTTTCTTGGACCGCCTTTTTTGTTTTTCCCATAATTATCTGGACTATTCAAGAAATTTAAAATAACCTTGTGGGATCGAGTTACTTTGCGAGCAATTTCTCGAATCCCAAGCCCCTGTTCACGCAAAGCCAAAATTTTTCCCTTTTCAATGTCTGTTAGGTAAGTCCCGCGAGGCATTTTTCAACAGCACTTCAAAATTCACTGACAGCAAAACGTCAATAACGTATATTAACATTTTGTTTTTACTTTTCATGGCACACTTTATTAAAAAAAAAAAAATTATAATGGTACTATAGTTATGCTACAGGCGAAAATCACATTTTTATAACTACCTATTCACTTTTTCAATAAACTACGTGTTTTTCGGGCTAATATACTTTCAATGAGATGATTAATGATGTCATTCAATTCTAGATCGAAAGTTTCATTATGAATTAAATATCTTAGAATTGCGATATGGTGCTAGTTATGCTCTTGAGCATATTACAAATTTGTTACTCATACACTTTGAAAGTGTACCATTACTAGACTAAAAAGATTAAAAGAAATGAAATAAACATTTTTCCAGAAAAAAATAATAATAATAATTTTGCTCTCTTAATTTTAATCAATTAAATAACACAAAGTAACCAATTGAAGTAGAGTGGAAAAGCCCATTAGATCTTATACGGTACAGGGACATGCATGGAGAGAGTCGGGGAAATTTACGTATTAAAAATTTGTCGTGAAAGTAGTAAGTTAAGAATATTTTTCGAAAGAGGTTAGTTATTAATTTGGAAAATCCGTCATTGTCTTGCATAATACTCTCTTTTTAATTAACTTTATCCAATTCTGCTCACAATCCAAATCTATACAAACCTAATTTGAAGATGACATTTTTTCTATAAGATAAAGATTAAACGAATCGAAGTGACCAGAAGCTCTTGCCCAGAAATTATTAAGGTGCCAATTTTAAATCGTGGCCCCTCAAGATTTTAAAATAGGCCACCCATCAATCAAATCAGAATTAACTTCGTGTTTTCATAATGTAGGTACTAAAAGCAAGGAAGTAGAATGGGTTGGCTATTTTAAATTTTTAAGGCGTCACGATTTAAAATGGGTGTGTATACAACAAATAGTCTTGTTTCGTCATAAGAAAGGGTGCCCACCGTTCTGAGTACGCTACTTGCAATGATTGTAAACATTTTAAAGTAACAATATTTTAAACTAACCATAAGAAAAAGTAAAGTAAATTAAAGTTAATTATCGTATTTAAACTCGTCATTAGATATCTGTGCTATAAATAAGTGACTTTTTGAAACTCGTAAAAGCTTGAAAGCTTACTGTAATCTGTTAACAGCATAAACTACTGTTAAATGTTTTAAGACAACAAGAAAATAACTATTCAATTTGATTTAATTTGTTTTTTTCTACAACCTTGTCTAAAATAGATACTTTAAATGTTAATTTTAGTTTGCAATGTATTCCTTTTTAAAAAGCTGTGCATAAAAAGTTCTTTACAAACTCTAGTGCATATGAAGTAAAATGTAAAATGGGTTGTCTATTTTTAACTGTTTCAAAACATTTTTATAACCTATATCAAAGAGTAAATAACTTATACAAGATGGGACACTTGAACAAGGAAGTGCAAATTAGAAAAGAGAAAACATTTACGCCAATTTAAATGTCCTTTCGAATACTATCGAGTGTTTCCGGACAAAAATTGTGTATGCTACAATTTGTGTCATGCCAACGTCATTTGATGTTAGTTTCCCCCGTATTTCGCTCACGCCAATTAAAAGGGACAACTGGTTCAATGTCATTGAAACTACTCGGCAAAGATCAAACGTGCTGACACGGAGTGTTTTCTCTTGAATAAGTCACCTACTCTTTGCCTAAATGTATTTGGATTAAAGTAAATTATAAAGCCCGAAAGGAACAAAGCAGTTGGTAAAAAAGTGGTTGTAGAAAAAAAATACCTACACAACACGTGTGTAAACATGTTTTTATAATCTCGTGCTATTTGCGTACTTGCTTAAAAAGGCCTGCTTTACACACTAGTTGCATAAATAACTATTATTTACATGTTACGTACGAAAGCTTTTGTATTTTAATTTAATTCTGGAATTTATTTTTATATTATTTTAAGTAAGACTTGGCATGTCTATAAAGCCATTACTTGTTTAAAAATGCCCCTTTACTTGTACAAAATTTTAGTCTAGTTAAACTTTTTTGTTGTTTCCTATCATTAAAGTTTATTGCAATAATTTAGAAAAAAAATTAATTTCTTCAGATAAAGCGTTAAATTCTAACGTGAAGAAACCATGACTGAGTGACATTAAAAAAAATATTGATGACGAAGTAAAATTGATGCTGTCCATTGTTCCTAGTCTCATCTTCATGGAGTTCCCTTCAGTGTTCTCTTTGGTTTCCCTGTTTCTTGCGGTCCCGACTGGTTTCTTTGCTTACTTTTATGAAACTTTTTGTTTATTCCTTTAAGTGTTACGTTGTTGTTTCTTTATTCATTTTCGTGTTGGGTCGTTTCCTCTGTTCTGTTGGTTATTTTTTGCTGGATTTCTTATGATATTTTCAATTTCATTTGCTGCTAGGTCACTTGTTCTGTCTTGTACACTCTCTGGAAGTTTCAACTATTTTGGCTTCTGTGATCAGATTTTGGGAATGTTGTAATTTAATCTTTTATGAAGCAGTTCTATTTATTGGTTTGTCTATTTGTTGCCTGTAAGGTCTTTAATGTTCTCGTAAAGCTTGTGATCTTCTGCCATTTGCTCACTTGCTTACGCGGTTGTTTTAGTTTCTTGTAATTTGATCCGTTTCATGAAAATGGCGATAGCCGAAACTTCCGAAAAACTCTTCCTAATGCAAAGTTATTAAAAACCTTTAACCTAATATAAAAAATTCTGTGTCTAGTAAGATATTTTATTTTAGGTACACATATATTTAACAATATACTGTTGTAAAATCAAATTTTAATACTCATAAAATCACATTTCATTTCACTATTTCTAAAATTTATTTGTACTTTCATTTACTTCATTCCAAGTCACCAAAGAAATCTAAGACATATTCCCGTAAAGCACTTTTGTGCTCATCCGTCATTAAAGAAAAATCAGTGTACTCGATCTCTTTATTTACATCAATGGTTCCCGGATCGAAATAAAACACCGGCAAGATAAAAATCGCGCAGAGAAACCCGAAAAGCTTAAAATCTTTCAGTTCTGATTTCAGCCACGCCATCGTTACTTCCGTCATCAGTTCTTCGCTCACGCCGTTTTCTCTGGAATGCATCCGTAACTCTTCCAAATATCCGGTTAATAATTTATCCAAATGCGCAAGACGATCAGACGGGCGCAAATTTATGTACAAAAAATAGCTCAAATCCGCCGCTACCGAAGTGAAACGCATCATCTGAAAATCCAAGAAACGCACAGTATTACCTCGAAATAAAATATTACTGCCCCAGGTATCTCCATGATTGAAAACACTCAGTTTTCTATCACTCGTAAATATATCACAGATTTGTTTGTAACCGGATTGTTCCATATTTTTTAAACCGGTGATAATAACTCTTTGGTTGCTTTGGCTTTCTTGCCCATGGTCTTCAAGGACCAAAACGGCGTTTTTTATTTGAGCACGCAATGCGTTTTCCAGTTCTTCATTTTTATCGTTCTGGTAAATTTCGGTAATCAATTTCTTGAGTTCTTCCACGCGTGCTGGTTCTCGCTCATGCAAACTAAATGAAGCAGCGTGTAATTTAGCTAATTCCTGAAAATAGAATGGGATAATACACAGATATTTTTTCACAAGATGCCCACTGCCTAAATTTTCCTTGTTACCTTCAAAACGATTAGACTTTCGTTTGGTGAAAACCGATGGCCTTTGCTCAAGCTTTTGTATCCTAAACTCGTCAGGTCTTCAAGTATTATGAGATCGTGGCTAAGATATAGACACTCGGGGGACAACAGTTTTGATTTTGAGTGTCTTTTTAGTGCCGGTAAAATGTGCTCGTAGGCTTCGACTTCGTTTTGGAACACTTCATCGAAATGAAACTTTTGCGCCATCAAACTCTTTGACTTGGTCTTCATAATCACAGTTATATTGTACGCTGAAATATAAAATTATGTCCAAAATTTTCCAAAGCTTCTAAGATTTTAAGTTTCGAGGGTAGGTTCCTGTAATGTGGAGTTCCTTTTACAAACACCAATAATGACTTTATTGAAATAAAAAAAAGTTGTGCTTGTAAATAATGATAAAAAAAAGAATTCAATTAGAATCTGGGTGCTAAAGTACATATGTTTTTGATTACTTACGACTGGAGTTTTTTAATCCATCAATCAAAACCCTTTGAACGTCAGAAACAAAATTTTCCCCCTTTCCACACGCTTCGCTTACCCTTATTTTCACCACCTTAATATCGTCCTCGTTTTCAATTCTGCGTAACACCGACTCGTAAAATTTTGCATCTTGATCCATTAAATAAGTTTATTAAAATAATTAATTGGTGTCAGTGGACAGAAGGAAAACGACGACGACATAAATCTGAGCTTGAACAAATGTACAGTGAAAAATCACCGCGCGTGCAGCGGTTTTAATGGGAAATTCGCCGTAAAAATCATGCGTTTTTCAAATGCGGAAATGCAAGGTCAATCTATTTGTAGTATTTGTGCATGATGCAGCCGGTACACATTTACGTAATAGATATTAGCTGTTGACAACACGTGGAAGATTAGATAATATTTCTTCAAAAAATTATTCTCGTATGCTGGCTGCATTACATAACAAAATTAACAAAGAGGGAATTTATACATAAATTGCAGGTACATGTGTGCAAACTGCATCGCTGCAGTTCAAGTGCATAATGTTCGTGACCATGACTTTAATTGGCTAGGATTCAAGGATGATGATAATAATAGTGCAACTATGACGCTCTTTATTGATATGTTATTGATTGCAATATTCGCAATCAGCATTTCTTTTGCGGAAAAATCTGGTGCACAAATATTTGAGAGGCTAGAAGATAAAGAAAACTACGTCTGTAAGATACTTTAAAACTATAAATGTGCCTCCATACAACCAAGAATACTTTTTCCAAAAAATATTGGAAACGTTAATGTAATGTCTGAAAATAGAAGAAAAGCTAGAAGCCAACTATAAGAAATTCAGAATAAAGAATGCTTAGCAAGAGGTAGTGTCAATAGCAGTAGTTACTAAATACTGATTTATAACAATAACAAGATTTAATTTCCAAACTAAAAACATGTGTCTTTTTTAACGTAATACTTAAGTTTGAGATTACATTTCTTTTTAAATTTAAAATCGAGAGTGAAGTTCTGTAAAAATTCGTATTAAGTTTCAACTTGTTTTTGTTGTTTTGCACAAGAAAGTCGTTGCACGAAAAGAAAACGTAATTTTTTACTAGCACAAGTCAGAAAGTTTGTCAAATTGACCGTGAAAATTCAGTTCTTCTTTATGCAAATTGGCATACACAAATACATTTGCGCAAATGGCATAAGCATGAAAACGAACCTTTACACTGTATTAATTTAAGATTCATTTTAGGACTAGCAATATTGTATTTAATTTAAGTTTGGAACTACACTGTATTTAATTCTGCGTAATAAATAAAGAACACTTTCACGTTGAACTAATTTTTTTTAAATATGTACTGGGTGTTCCAACGGTGTGTATTTCTTCTGTGGAGCCTATAGAAATAACAAGTAGAAAAAGAGTTTAAGAAAGTTATACTAGACATTACGCGACACATTTTAAAATTATTTTTAACTATACAGGCTGTTCCAAAAAATGGTGGTGTATAGAGAGAGAATTTTTTTTTAAATGGAACACCCCGTATACTTTTACAAATTTAGATGTTCCGTGGAGAGCTGATTACAACAATATAAATATATATAGGTTTCACTCAGTTATTTTCGTAAAAAAAAATTTTTCTTCGAAAATTCTTTAAAAATTTACAAAGTTTGAACTTATGTTTCTGACTAATGGAGATGACACAGACTTACGAAAATATAACAAAATATTCTTAAGACTTTGCACTTTGGACTTGGAAATCTGAAAAAAGTTAAAATATCTTTTAACATTATACAGGGCAAACAGTACTTGCGAAGCACAGTATCTCATTTTTTTTTAATGGAATGACCTATTTTTTATTTCAGAAATAGATAGTACTTATAGTACTGATATCAGGTTATATACCTTTATTTCTAACATTTGTTTAACTAGAAATATTGTTTTTACTACCATTAGAATTTTTATGGTTTTAATCTTTTATTTTTGGAAATAAATTATAACCATAAATTTGAAAGTTCCTAGGGCTTCCCAAACTCAAAATGCAGATATCAAAATTCGAATACCACTGGTCACGTACCGAGGAAATAAAAATATTTGAAGTGGACATAAGAGTAAAGTAAATAATTTTTTTTCGCATATTTACCTGTTTTTCTCGTATCAATGTGAGTATTATAAAAAGTTAAATGTGTAGACCTGGACGTTTCTTCAGATATGATATAAATACACTCTGGGATTTACTTTTTGCTCATTTACTATACAAAAATTATAAATGAAAGGCTAAATTGTTCAAATAGTAGTAAAAACAAGTTTCTAATGAAAGAAGTGCTAGAAATATAGGTATATAACCTGGTATCAGTAGAAAACTAAGTTTAAGAACTACCCATTTCTGAAATAAAAAAATAGGTCGTTCCATTAAAAAAAAATGAGATACTGAGTGCTTCGCAACTACTGTTTGCCCTATATAATGCTAAAAGATATTTTAACTTTTTTTCATATTTTCAAAAAGCCCAAAGTCCTAAGAATATTTTGTTATATTTTCGTAAGACTGTGTCATCTCCATAGTCAGCAACATAAGTTCAAAATTTGTAAATTTTTAAGGAATTTTAGAAGAATTTTTTCTTACGAAAATAGCTGAGCGAAATTAATATATCTTTATATCATTGTAAATCATCTCTCCGCGGGACATCCAAATTTATAAGAATAAACTGGGTGTTCCATTAAAAAAAAATCGCTTTGTATGCACCAACACTTTCTGGAACACCCTGTATAGTTAAAAATAATTTTAAAATGTGCCGCGTGATGTCTAGTATAACTTTCTTAATATTTTTTTCTCTACTTGTTATTCTTATAGGCACCACAAAAGAAATACACACCGGTGGGACACCCGGTACAGCTACAGGTACAGCACTTTGCTTATTACAAGCATTCGGAAATTTTCTTCACATTCTTAAATGAATATAGAAATTTGAAATCATTGCAAAACTTGAGAGATTCAGGTGTCATTGCTATTACCATGGTTGAGCATTGTACAGTTGCAGTCATAATTCATGACGTAACCTTTACAGAAAAACTCATCGTGGACTTTTTATTTACGGTTTCCAAGCAAAAATAGACAAAATACGACATCTCGAATTCACTTTTAAATAATAAAGCTCAGTTCCAACTACGCCTTGTGACGGTTTCGAAACGGTCATAATCAGTTTCCCACCGAAATAATGATCGATTTTGATAACGGTTTCGAAACCGTCACAAAGCGTGGTTGGAACAGACCTTAAGATTGGGATGCATTTGACGTTCATAGTTTTGAAGGAGATGGGAACGATGTTCTGTAAGCGTCATGAACTAGGATTGCGACTGTACAAATAAATATACAATGAAAATATAGTTAATCGACTATACGTCGGTAAAATAGACTTAGGGTTTTCCTATAGAGTTGTAGGGTAAGGAAAGGTAAAGTAGGCATTCCAAAAGACATCACTTTTAATTTTCTGCGCCAATTTCTACATTGCTTCTAATTAAAATGTGAGGCAATGATTATTTTGTGTAAGTTAGGATCAAGAATGTGCTTATAATAGAAAGTAGAACAATTAGAAAAAAAAACTATTATTTGGTAACATAAATTCAAATAAGAAAAAAACTGATTTTTCTATATACGTGTGTGAAGTTCTATTTATGCAGAAGTACGAGCCCAGAATCATATCGTTT
The DNA here is from genome assembly GCA_958336345.1 of Dorcus parallelipipedus. NCBI lineage: Eukaryota > Metazoa > Arthropoda > Insecta > Coleoptera > Lucanidae > Dorcus > Dorcus parallelipipedus. The sequence goes on from OY284477.1 coordinate 39,817,513, forward strand.
GGCCCATTTTACATTTTACAGATAACTTTTTAAATAATTTAATACGTTCACTATCCAATGATCCATATGTGGTTCATGCTGCTCTTGAACCACAAGTCCGTGACTCATATGTGGGTCAGAATCATGGTTCTCATTTCTAAAAATGTATTACTTGGACGTGAAAATAATAACCATCTGATTTTCAAGGGACTCAAGAAGACCATTTGAAAAAAAATTTTTGAGATATCTGATACCGTTCTGTTTCAAATAATTTTAAAAGAGTCGCGTGACCCATATATGGGGCTGGAAAATCTTTGTGGCGGACATATAACGATCTAAATGAAATTGCTATATGGACAGTGTAAGTGTTAATTTAATTTATAGACATTTATTATTGCTAAAACTGTTTGAAATATTGTTGAAAACCTTGAAAATTATGATTAAGAGACATTAATCTGAAATACTTCTTTAGGTTTGTAAAACAAAATTATTTAAAACGTAACTTGTAAAATCCTAACTTGGGCCAAATGATATGACTCTGGGCTCGTATTTTAATTGTTTAGAAATATTACAGTGACGTTGCTAAAATCTATGCAATATATGCGAGGCCGTGAGGAATTAACATAAAAATTAATTGTTTGTCTCGTAATGCAAATATTTCTTCTGTAAAATAAACCCTGAACTATTTCTTTAATCATTTTATCATCCAAACAAAAATCTCTAAAAAATTTCCCAACCTACCAGCTCTGGTCCATCTTTGTAAATGTACAAATGTAAAAACTTTTATAATTTTATTGAAAGATCGAATCATATAGCGTTTTCCACTGGCTGCACCAGTGTGCACTCAGGATATCTCTAACTCGTTTTATTACATAAAGCTGAACCGAGATGAAAATACACTCAATGCACACTAGTACAGCCAGTGGGAAACGCTAATAGTAGATAATCACCTCGGGCATCAAAGTTTCCACTTACACAAAGTTACTGACGTCAGCAACATTAATAATCAACTTCTTTATATCAATTACAAAGAAGATGATTATGATGATCAGTTTCTTCTTGCTAAATCCTTTAGTCCATATAGGGTTGTGATAAAATAATGGATAAATTAAATATTTTCAAGACAATCAACTTTTTCAAAAATCGCTCAGACCCGATCAGATCTTATTTTATTTTTTCTTTTCAAGGAAATAATTTTTTTACTGCAGGTTGTATGCAAAAAGCTGGAGAAGTGATAATTTAATTTTTTTTTAATGAAATGCCAGTCACGTGACTTTCAACTATTTCTGAAAACACGGTATAATTTCCTTGAAACTTTTTCCTTTTTCCTTGAAATTTTCTTTTTAAAATTTTGATGCCAAGCAACCAAATAATTAGTTCAGTAAATAATTCAAAATCATCAGTTATTAATCTTCTTTCTGCCAACTGAAATGATGCCTTTTCCTTTATATTGACAAATATTCAAAATTCCTAATATCGCGACCCTGAATAAACAGAAGCAGGGATGGATTGACCATAAAAGTAATCATGTGACCATCGTTTTGTGAACCGACACTGAACAGGCTGACTGAATTAAAAAGAAATATAGATTGATTTACCTACAACAAAGCACGGACCAGTCCACCCCTGTATAAATTATAGGATCCGTTACAAAAATTAAAAAACAACGTATCACACAAATTTTGAACATGCCCAGGTTTCTAAAATCAATAAAACAAGAAAGAAATTTTCAGACCCTCCTGTTTGTAGCTGCACAAAATAAAATTAGAATAAAATTGCTAATAATTAGTTAACATTTAATTTTAGTTGTTATACAATATTAAAAGAAAGGACATTAAAACTGCAAGAATTGTTTTCTCTGTTCGTTATTGTTCTTTCGGTTAATACGTATGTACCTATATGCCACCCAAAGTACAAATGTGTTCGTAAAGTAACTTATTTTCAAGCTTTCATGTAAATACAAATTTAATTGTTAATTAAAACGCAATTTGTTGTAATGTCAATAAAGGGTATCAATAGATTTTGAATTGAAAACGGTAGAGCACTTTTTAACACATCACTGGAATCAATAATAAGAACTCTCTTCAACTGAGAACATTAAGAAGAAACAATGATCGAGATGGGTCTGTAAATTAATAAAAAGAAAACCAAATTTTAGTGGACATTAAAGAAAAGGAGGACGAACACTAAAGGACTGAAAAGAATAACATTTTGAAGGAGGTTGAAAAGATAACAACAAAAGTGTAGGAGAATTCAACCGAATAATGAAATTAAAAGAAAGCAAGCTTACAAGACTACTTTGAAACCACCTACAATAACAAAACAACAGAGAAAATAAAAATCTAGGAAAGACAGATGATAGTGCATCAGGACTACATTTCTGAAGGGAAGAAAAGGGAGAGACATTCCATTGCGAATATATACAGTGAAACATAAGTCATTAAAACATGCTGATTGAAAAGGTTGAGACATCTGGAAAGAATGGAAGAATCTGAAATTATAGAACATTAAAATAAAACAAAATAAAATATTATGGTTATATGGAAAGAAACAGAAAGGTGAATTGGAGGAAAGAGGCTCAAAAACTAAAAGTTGATGGTAAGGGATAGGAAAAAGTATGGATGGATTAAGGTTATTAAGCTGTGAGTCTCAATGATACAAGAATGCAAGTGTCACAAAAATAATTGGTTAAATTTCATTAAAAAAAATTAAAAATATTCAGATAAATAAATTCGAAAACTGGAATATCAAAACCATTGGAGCTACCAATTTACTTTTTTTTGATGAAAATGGATCGGTCGGTATCTTTTGCTACAAACTACCCAATGGACAGCAGCCATATTTTATCAATACCTAATACCTTATTTTTATTACACGTTATAATAAGAGCATTAAGAGTTTCTTCTGCAACTCAGTTTAAAAAATATTAATTTGCAACTCGTTCTATAATTTGTGATCAATTTTTTGAACTATATTTTTGTTGTACATAAATCATTTTGTCATTAAAATCATGAAAGTCCTTCAATGTAAAAGCTGATTCTTTTAAAACAAATCATTTGGCAATCAACAAAAAGTGAAATCATGATTTTATGATTATGTCGTAAAGCTCAAACTTATAATGGGGTTAAATAATAGTAGTAAAAAATTGGATGTAACATATTTTTGGAATAATTTTCCGGAAATTTTCATTCAAATAGTCCAACAAAAAAAAAAACAACACAGGTGCGCTGTTAAACGTGTACTTGTCGAAATAAATTTTCATCTTATCCCAACAAGCTTTCAACAGTAAAAGCTCATCAAAGTAAAAAAAAAAAATTCCGAGACCCCCAAAAATACGGCCACACCTAGAGGGCGTACCCGTCGTCCTGGAAGGAGTGTGTATCAATATCTAGGCTCCACCTTCACAGGTTCGATACTACCACCTTCCCCCTGTTCACCTTTAGTTGCGAAGCCATCCGCTCGGAATGGCGGCGCCATCGTCGTTCCGGCCTATCTAAATTCCAACTCACATTACTCGCACTTGTAATTTAATTGTGTATTTAATGCCACCCGCTATCAACAACGTGGATGTATTTATTTAAATTTCTAATTTGACGACCGCAGACGAAACGCGAACGCGACGGCACGGTCGGTGCGTTTCTGTTCGACGCCGTCGCCGTCTTCGGCGTCGATTTTCCGCTAGCTAGAATTCTATTCGGTTTCGATGTTTTGCAAATCCGAAATCTCATGGATTTACACTCGCTTATCATTTTAGTTTTTGTGAAAACATTTGCCGACTGTAATTAACTTATAAATTAAAAGAGTGTTTATTGTTACTGAATGAAATATTAAATTATGTTGTACAACGTTCAGACTTACTCTGACTACGCAAGACTGCCGTCTTATAATGAGGTGAGTATTTAGTTTTTAATTATTTTTAATTATAAGGCATACCTGCATTATTTCAAGAGTAGGTATTCTATTTTCATTCTATTTCAGCAATGTCAAAATTTTAATTCTATTCTATTTAATTAGTTTAATTATTAATCCGTTGAAAGCACTAAGTGAATAGAAGATTATATTTTTAACCTACAGGTTTTGTTTCTCATTTTTTTCTATTTTATTATCCTTTAGAATTAAACATAACAGACAGTAGTTTCCTACTTATTTTTTGATGTGTATTATATTTTTATTATTTGAAATATTCTTATATATAATCAACAACAAGTAATTGTATTTCTATTCCATTTAGTGTCAAAGAGCAAATCTTTTATTTAATAGAATGTTAATAAAATAAATGAATAGGCACAATATGTTGTACAGCACTAATAGATTGCGAATCCTAACATCTTAATAACTTTACAATCAGTTTTATGAGTTTCAAATAATTTGAAACGTTCTCTACAGTTCTCGGATTCCTATTCTGATTTTACGATAGATTCTACTGTTTCGTTTTACAAAAAGCAAATACAGCAAATGATTGTTAAGTAAAGTCCTATCATAAAAGAAGGTGCGCCGTTAACTAAACCATGGAGACAAGATAATTTATTATAGACCCTACGCGGTATCGATAATTTTTATTGTATAAGGTCATAAGTCATAACACAAATAGGATTTGGAAAAGCATACCGCGAAAGCTCGATCAGTATCCTGAAAACTCGAAAAGTCGATTGAAGTGTGTTCTAAACGCTGTCGCAAATATTTACTTACAATTTTGTTGCAATGTACACATGTTTACAAACTTTAATTTTCCTTCGTAAAAGTAGCTAAAGAAGTATTTAAAAATTCTTTCAAAAAGCAGAAAAAACAAAAAAGTCTTCGAGCTTCTCTATTTTACTGTATTTTACTCTATTTCACCTTCCTTTTTCAGTTTCCTCCCTATCGTTCTATAACATTATCAAATCATTTTTTCTGCCTTCTCATTTACTTCTTATTTTTTGGCCTATAACATACAGGCCCTTAGACTACCTTTATCCACATTTTTCTGCTTCACGCTATTCCTTCCTAATTCTAACTTCTTACCTTCTCTTTCTTTTCGTATTTATTTTCTCTGTTTCATGTTCTATTTTTTCAGTTTATTATTTTCTTCCATATCCTTCTGTAATACTATCAAATATTTCTTCCATATCCTTCTGTAGTAATACTATCAAATATTTTTTTCTTCTACCTTCTCTTCTGCTTCTTGTTAATTGACCTATATCTGTACAGGCTCTTAGACTACCTTTTTCCATACTTCTCTTTTTCACGCACTTCCTTTACAGTTTTTAATCTACCTGGAGACGGTTCCTTTCCTATTTATTTTCTCTGTTTCACGTTCTTTCCTTTTTCGGTTGACTTTTTCTGCCATGTCCTTGTGTATTATTATCAAACTATTTCTTCTTCTACCTTCTCGTTTGTTTCTTGTTAATTGGCTTTTAACTACACAGACACTTAAACCACATTTTTCTGCTTTGTGCTCTTCCTTTCCAATTTTTAATCTGCCTTCGGAAGATCCTTTAAATTTAAATCCTTTTGAAAAGCTCCAACTTCTAAATTCTCTTCCTTTTCTTATTTATTTTCTTTGTATCACGTTCTTTTTTCGGTTTACTTCCATATCCTTCTGTAATATTATCACATCATTTTTTCTTTTACCTTCTCTTCTGCTTCTTATTTATTGGCCTAGAACTATGCAGGCTCTTAGACCACCTTTCTCCACATTTTTCTGCTTCGCCCTCTTCCTTTCCAGTTTTTAATCTACCTTCGGAAGATCCTTTAAATTCCTTCGAAAAACTCCATCTTCTACCTTCTCTTTCTTTTCTTATTTATTGATTTCGAGTTAAATGCGCTTCTCGATGGCTTATTGATTACTCCTTTTCGTTTTTCCAAATTTTTTATCTTCATTGATGATAACGTTTTACTATTTTTCTTCGCGGTTTTCCCTTTTTCTTTTGCTGTTTATTATTGATATCACACTAGATGAGCTTATCTAAAACTTAATTCCATCTTTCTTTCCAGATTTTAATCTCTAGGCATTTCATATCCTTTTCTAATACGGTCTTACTATTTTGTCCTCGGTCTCCTCTTTTTTTCCATACTATTCGTGTTCTTATGCGACTATGTTAGAGGTCCTTCTTGACCTAGTCTTTACACGTAATACCTTCTGGAACTTGTGGTTTCTATTACACAAAAGAAGCAAGAAAATGCAAATTGTGGCCGTGGAGAACATTTAAACAAAGAGATTTCAAATTACAAAGAAATTTGAAAATATGGCCGCCATAATTAGTCATAAAAAATATAAAGATGGAAACGAAAAACTTTAGAGTAATTTATGAAGAAAAAAGCACAGAAGATGTATGAAGATAATAACAATACTTCTTGAACTTGATCAACTTTCAATATACGACTTCGTTGACTTCATTCAATGTTTGATAAAGCTGATGCACTATTTAATGATAAAAAAAGACAAACTACTTTATATTAAGCAAAAAATACTTCCAACAAGAGCTATCGCATTAGTTATTTTGTTCACATCATAGATCATACATCTGACTTTAGGAAAATTTGCTTTTTTTGTCATGCTGTGTCAATGTTGAAACGTGACAATATAAGAAAGTGAGAGTTTTCAAAAACTAGTGTTTTCTTTGAGTTACTCATTGAAACTCTAAAGTGATAGATGTGATATCTAAAGTGAAACTGTGAAGTGATCTCTATTGTGAAACTCTAAATGTAAACTCTGTGAATCCAGAAGGGACTAAAATGTTCTCAATTAATTTTTAATTATCTAAACCAATTACGTTTTCAGTCTTTCTTTGCCATTCTATTAGGTTTCAATTTATCAAATAATCGCCCAAGTGATTCCTTACTCTCGTGAATCTTTGCTAATTTTTTCATCAATATAAGAGGGCCGAAGTTGCCACAGTTTTTTCTTTGTATCTGTCGTTGAAAGTGCTATTTAAAAAAATTCGAAAACGACTGCAGAGTTCTTGAGCTTCTTATACACAATATGCGGATTAACATAATTATTTTAGAAATACGGTAGGTACTAAAACTGTCAATGGAAAAAATTATTAAATCTGACATTAGTTTTTGAAAATCGTTTTACTTTAAGAGGATACGCGAAACTTAAAATACATAAATAAAAATGAGCCTAGGTAAGAGCTTTTGGAAATGAAAGCATTCTGTTTCATTTAGAGGAAGCTTAACAACTGGTAATAGATTCATATAGAACAACTTACAATGTAGATTTGCTAACATGTTTGTGCTTTGAATCCCTCAAAAAAAACTGAGGCTTAATTGTTATTGCTAAAGCTGCTTGACACGCAGCAATAAAATTTCCACTCCAGGCAGTCTTATCCTGGCGCAAGTAAAAATTCAGGATAGTTACGCGATTTATTTGCCTTCGTACACCGTAATCTGCCAGCAGATACGTTAAAAGCAAAACACGCAAGCTAGCAGTTTATGTATTTATAACCTTGAAAGTAATACGTATGTGAGACGCTCGTCACACTTTTGCTTCTTATCGGCGCAATTCATCAGCTGCATGTGCATTTTATCGGTGGCGGTGCCGGTGGTGTCCCCAGGAAAAGAATGTGTGCATTTAGTATACACGTAATGTGGATTTTGCTGAGTCCGTCACGTATAGTGAAATAAATTACGCGCAAAATAAAAAAAAAAACAAACTAAACAGTTTCTTTTAAATCAATCGTAAAACGCAAAATGATTTTTTTGTGTTAAACTCTTGAATCAAAAACTAGCTGAAAAATAGAATGTGTTCCATCTCCAAATCATATCTGCAGCCCAAAAATGTCTTGTTCCAAATATTTGTCACAAGAAATTGAACCAACTCTTGTACTACAAAAGAAATAGGGCAGTCTAAAGCGTACTTAAGAAGAGAGAAAAATATTTTGAAGGAGGACTCAAAAAAAATTAAATAAATTCCTTCAAACTCGAAGGTTTCTTCATCAAACTAACATTTGAGCAGAAGGTATTTTCACTTGTTGTACACAAAAAATATTCAGTTTCTTTTTTTTTGACTCCGTATAAGAAAAAGATTAAGTAACAAAATTTACAGTAAATTGATTCATTTACAGCAGCTGTCGTCAGCCGAGCAGCGCGTAATTTATAACTCGCCAGATCGGTCGCTAGGGGGCTCGTTATATACACTTCATGAGCGAGGGGGATGTTTTTTATCTGATTTAGAAATCAAGGAGGAAATAAATTTTTGAACGGCATACACGGAAGCGATAAAACGGGGACGCCTTTTTTTTAAGTGATTTTTACGACAACTCTAATTATTTACAATTTGTCGCCAGTACTTATCTTATAATATCAAATTACAAAGTCTATATATTTTTAAAAAATGAGCAAATTTTTATTGCTAGGCGTTTGGTTAATTCCACGTTCTAAAAACGTTCCTGTTTTATTTTTTTGCTGGAACAAACTAGAAAGGCAGTAATAGACAACGTATTGGTAGTATTTATATTTTCAAGTAGAGATAACGTTCCCCGATTAAAATCTGAGCAAGGCGTGCTGCAACCCAACAATGGATAATGACTGATTTTTAGATGGGACTCCAGATTAGAGAGGTTCAGATGTGTAATAAGGGTGGATGCTTCTTTGTTGATAGCAAACGGGGCGACAAGGACTTTATTGCTGCGCTTTCAGTGCGTGTACTTGCCCTAAATGGGCAACAAAATGCCATTATATGATTCATTACACATTTTAAGTTGATAAAATTTGGCACCCCTGTTATTGTTATACCTGTTTGTTACTACCACAAATCAGGATTATTTAGTAATTATTTAGTTTTCATAAATTTACAAAAATATGTATATCAATCTATTCACTTGCAAAAGTGAAGCTCGTGTTACCGCCTCAAAATGAACACTCAAAAACTTATTAAGAGCGACGTTGACCTGACATTTTTTTTTCTTTTTTGAGAAAATAAAGCCGGCCCCGTATGATCACATAAAACACGCTATTTAAACTATTAGCGAACAGGCTGAAAGGACCACGACAGTCAGCCATCGGCAAGCCCATTGTACGCGTTTATAAACACAATGGATGGCCATGATTATCGGAGGATGCTCGAAAATAGATCAGGTTTCCAGTGCGTTCGACAATGTATAATCGGTGGTGCTTACAAGTTCCTATCGGAATTGAAATCTGTGGAAAAAATCGATCAATAGTTTGTTGCCCTTTCACAGATGGTTTTGCTCGTTATTAATTAAAACAACAAATTTCGTAGAAGAAAAAGAAATGAAATTTGTACCAATAAACGATAAACAAGACGTATAGGCTTCCCTAATAGAGTGCCGATGTTTTATGCGGCATTAACCCCTGATTTGTAGAAATTCCCCGAATTTTTCGGTTTTTTCTTCGGCCGTCTTCCTGCACATGGCACCTTCTCCTCCTCCTTAAAATACGACCGCGGCGTGATGTCTAAATGTATATGCGAGTATCGGGTGACATACTGACGTTTATGGCTATATATTGCTCGGGCTGTGTGAAATAGTCGTGTTTTGGTTATTAAGACAAACTATTTTCAGTTCCTCCCGTAAAATCTACCATCAAAATTCCACATTATCACTTTCTTATCAGATAACCTACATTCGCTCCGACAACAAACAATTTTTTTGCTTTCCACCGTGATGGTGATGACACAGTTTCAGAAAAAAGATGACAAGCTGTTAAAACACAAAAGTATCAAAAAAGAACAGGTACAGAATTTTCATCTTAATTAACATTCATCTAATTTTGTGCATACAAGAGAAGTGCTTTGAACTCTCTTGTGAAATTTGATTAAACTAAACCTCGATCTTCGTATAGCAAAAATCTGATTTTGAAAGAAAAAAATTACGTCACTCTGTATTTTATACTCGAAAGATGAATCTTTCAGGTGTACTACAATAATAAAAGCGGATTTATAGAAAGGAAAACTTGAAGATTATTAAAGTCAAATCTTGGCAAATAACTTCTACAGAGTAATTCAAGCATCAAGTTATCAGTTATTCTTTCCTTCCCTTGCAAAATGTATTGGCAATTACCAATTTAACCAATGAATTAATGAATTACTGAAAAAATTTCAAGTAAAATATTTCAATTTGCCTCCTACTTGAAAATATTTCAAAAACATTCCAATAAAATAAACCAATAAAACTAACAATTGTCAGGACTCAACGCTTCTGTTTGATGACGATTATAGTAGCTACTTTAGTATTTTTTAAAAGTAAACTGAGGTAAACCCATTGAAGTTAATTGCTAAATAAATATTGCCGAAGAGTCTGTAAACGTATTCAATATAAATTCTATTCGATTTAATGAAAGACGTAGCTCAGAAACCGAATTAATTTGCAGATTGCACTCAATGTGAAATTAAATGTATTAGCTAAATTCTAAAAATAATTTTCTTTCTACAAAACTACTAAACATGTCACACACTTAATTTTATGCAGGCGTATTTAAAAAACTGTATTTGTGTTTTCGACATTTGAATTTATTGAAGGTTTGGCTTGTTAAGTTTTTCGACTTATAAATCTGGATAGAAATAATAGTCTAAACATGATTTAGTTATTCAATTTAATGATTATAAAAAGTTGCGTGTTATAAATGTATATACAGTGCGGGACAAAATTATAACCGCACTTAGAGTTTAGTCCCACCGAAAAAAGTACATTTTTCAAATTTTCTCTCCATTTTTAATTTATTTTTGTAGTTGGGCGAGTCCACGAAAATGTCAACCTGCCTCTAGTTTTGTAAAGATTTTCTTATGGGAGCAGTAAAGATTTTCTTATGGGAGTAGTAAAGATTTTCTTATGGGAGTAGTAAATATTTTTTTTCATAAGAGAGTAATATAAATTTGTTTAGTATACCTTTACTTTTTTTTGTAATTATTTTATCAATAAAAAAAGTCTATTAAAGTTTACCGAAATTTATACGTAGAACAAGGTTTGCAAGATGATTCATATAAAAAATAATATTTTAAAATGAAGTAAATCATTATTGGTACTATGGCTGGGAGAGGGTTTTCTTTTACTATCATTTTGAGCAAAATAATCTGAAATGTTTAATGTATTAAAAAAGAAATTGTGAATATTTATACTAAGAAATGTTTGTCGCCTGATTGACGTTAATGCAAAAAGTTTGTTTAATTGATACATATCCTAATTTTCAGGCAAACAGTTTATAGAACGTTTTAGTTTTTTTTTTTTTAATTATTTGCATTTTCGTATCATTTTTAATATAACATTTTGCACTGTCGCCCGATTGACAGGAATACTGTCGTCTGATTGACGCGATTTTCTAAATATTATAAAAGAGCCGTTGCAGGAGTAAAAATTGCAACAAAGATTTAGATGAAGTGCACCTTTCAATCTTCAAATTATTTTACAGAATTCAAATAACATTTATAAATTTAGAGAAATATGTATATACATATAGTGACATCTAAAAGCATGACGTATAAATCCTGTCGCCTGATTGACGCTTACTTTGTACATACACAGCAAAAATATTTTGTTAAATTAACTATTAGAGGACGAAAATGTAAACGTTAATTAATTTTAGTCACTGGTAACAAAGATTTGGCATTAAATTTACTTAATTTAAATGATCGCTGGTAGTTAAATATAAAAGTTTACTTTTTACTAAATATTTTGTAAAAATAACTCATTGCTGTTTAATCTCATTTGATGGTATATTCAGCACATGAAAAATGTAATTTTGCATCTAAGTATAGTAAATATACCCACTATCGGTGCAAGATCTATGTTTCTTTTTTGCAATTTACACAAATTAACAAAAACCTTTGTTATGTTAACGATATATGTCAAGACGGTATTTTAACTTCTTGTAAAAGTAAAAGAAAAACAATTTTAATCTAATTCAAACAGATTTTTGTAGTAATATTTGCAACGTTTTAATTTATTAAGAGAACTCTACAGACTCTTGCAAACTTTACTAAAAATTGTAGTGGACCTGTAGGAACTATATTTTCTTGTCAGATTAACGAAGTATTATTTACTGTGTAATATTTCATTTAAAAGAAACAATTTTTTAAAACATTACAAAACATTTTAACAAGTACATGGTATGCTCTTCTATCTGCGATTAAAAGAAAAAGTATTAATTCTTATTGTATGTGTAAAATTTAAATATACTATTTCAATAACTGCTATGTATGTCGCCTGATTGACGTTGGAATTGCCCAGTTGTGTTTATTAACGTTGAAATGATAAGATCTGATAATTTTTTCAACAAAAAAATTCCCAGCTAAATTCTCCCAACATAAGGCGAATTATGACAAGAATTTTAGTGCGGTTATAATTTTGTCCCGCACTGTAGTTGTGTTATTTATATTTTGTATTTTAATTAAGTAGAACTTAAAACTTATGAATACTCATCGACATGGGTAATTTTGAATTACAAAATCTCCATGATATACAATAAGCGCCAGGCGCCTATTGTCACATAGTTAATATTCGTTTACGCGTGGGGAGAGAGTGTGATGCTGAATAGAATTGGTTTAAGTTATTGTTCACATGAAGAACTATAAAGGACTATAAACTATATATTAATCGGTCCCATAAATTTAAAGTTTCTTTTGAAAACTGATCACGTCTGTTTAAATTTGGATATATGTATAAGTACACGTCTGCAATAAAGTTAAGCACACTGAAATAATACAGTTTAAAGTGGACGCAAAGAAAAAATATAAATTTGTCCGAATAAAATACGAGGCAGAGTCAAATTAAAACCTTAAAAGTGCCCTAAAAACTGTACCTAACGGAAACTTGATTTACACGTTGGGAGAAGATAAGATAATTACTGTGCTTAAATGTATTGCAAAGAAGTGTACGTATCTGTAGCGTAGCAGTGTCAATTGCAATTTAATCTGGAAAAAAGATCATTAGCATAAATCACAGGAATGGAACAAGAACTGATACAGTTGTGCAAGTAGGAACTTAGAAAATCTAAAGCACTATCAAAGCGACCAGAACAAACAGTTTATAATAAATTATTGAAATCAAAAATTTTAGAATTCCCCAACAGTAACAAAACTCTTAGAATACCCTTTGTTACTTCTAAAAGAGCTATATCCAAAGTGATTATTGGTTAAAATTATCATATTGCTCAAAAAAGAAAAAATCAGACAAGCCTGAGAATGGTAATATGTAAGTAGTTAGTTAAGAAACGTTTCATGCGTGTAAAATATCTAACTATGGACCATACTTTTCTAATACTAGCAATTAAAAGAAGTCAATTATTATTTTTGAATTATTTTGAACAAAACAATTTTCAAAAAGCCACTCCATTGATACTAAAAATCTTTATTGAACAATTTTAGACCATAGCAGCCTTTCTTCATCCTATTAGCAAATCCAAATGATTTAATACTTTTCTTTTCTGTTGACTTTTAGGTCTCCTCTGTTTCGAGTCTTCTTTCTTCCCTTAAAATCAAATAATCGATTATGTATATTTTTGATTACTGAAGCGCCCAATTTGTCATTCTCCTTTTTCCTTCTAACCACCGCAGGTCTTCCTTTACATATTAGTTTCTTGCGTGTTCAACTTTTTTGTCCTTAATCTCCGCCTTTACATCCACAGGTTATTATTGGCCTTATCATTGTTTTGTATACATTTTAATTTTGTGTCTTCCTTCCCCTTTTCAGATCAACCATCTGTCGTTATGGTTTGATGAATTTGATCATATTTTGTTCATTTATAAACTTGATTCGACTACACTCTCCTTCTTTCTTTCCACCACCATAAATTTTCTTTTATATTTTACTTTCCTATGTATTTAACGTTAATTAATTTGACTTCCATAGGTTATTGTGGTCATTTGCAATTTGTTTTGAGGCATTTAGAGGATTCCATTTCACATCCCTCAAAAACGTTTTAACAGAAATTGTTTTTCTATTCAAATAGATACATCGTTTCTACTGCTGCTGTTCTTGCATTGATTTCTTTTTCACTTCTTAGCTTAATCTCAAATACTAAATGTAGCGATCACTGCCTTTTTACTTTGCTCTGTTTCAGCCTCAAAATTGTTGTTATTGTTGTATGTCCCATCTTTCCTCTCTGCCAGAAATTGATACATATTTTCCTCTTACTCGAGTTACTTAACTCTTAAGACAAAAATACTCATTGGAGTAAGTTTGTTATAGTAAGAATTTATAACAGCAGGATAATCTTTTTTGAGACTGTTGCATCACAAATTTTATTTTAAAAAATGGTATTTCTCACGTACTTTGAATTACAGAATACGTTTGTCCAGTTTCAGGAACCCCCATTTTTTTTAACATCGAGAAAGAACCCCGCTTCTCTCTATTCCTCCACAATTAAAATTCACTTCAAGACGTGAATGCCCTTAGAATTTCGAGAGACCGTCGGACGAAATTCGGCGTGCGTTCGATGGAAAGACCCACACAGACGCGCGATTGTGGTCTGTGTGAAACGGAAACAGTTGTCAGAGGACCGCCGGTCGCTTCAACCTGTCAATCATTGTCGTCAAAGAAGTGCAGCCGAATTGCCCGCCCGAATCTACCAGACGGAACGCTTTCAGACGACGACATGTGAAAATATTTAAGTCGTTGTGCGTAACGAGGGTATTTAAGTAGATCGGGTCCATAGAGAGGTTCGAAATGCGAAAACTTACAAATTTTCTGACCAGCCCTCAGCATAGAGGAAAAACCGTTAAAATTACATTGTGTGTCCAATAATCATCATTTTCAATTACTTATTTCTTTTCTAAGGGAATTTTAGAGGTTCCTAGAAATGAATTAACGAAGACATAAAAATGCCATTTAATTGCAAGAAAAGTGCTAATACGAATCATCCATAGTGTACAAAGGGTCTATTTGTTGTTTAACTTAATATTAATTTTGGATATTAAAGTGGATGTTTCAATGAAAAATGGTATATCCTTGGTGTCCATGTATAAACTCAGGCTAACCTACTGCTCTACAATTTTACATGTAGTATAAATTTCGCGAATATGTATAACATACATCTCACATTATTAATCCAAAACAAGAAAGTCTGCCTCTCAGCGTACGATTATCGAACGTGTTTCGGTTCCCCGTCTGTACAGTTCTCGTCGGATGTACAGTGTATAAATAGGGAGCCGCTCGTAGATATCAAATTACGCCATTATTCCGCTACGGCCACCCTTACCTGCCTCTGCCTGCCTGCCTACCTCACCTTTGCATTGCTGATGCTCATTTCTGCCTCGCAGAATTCGCATTGTACGCATTCACTAAATATCGATCAGATAACGGAACTTTGTTACGTAAAAGAGGCACATCCGACAGGAATCCTTCAAATTAATACGTTTTCTATTAGCTACCAACATTTTGCGAACGTGTGATTCTAGAGGAAAATTTAATCGCTTCTGAAATGGTCAGGATAGAATTCAAAAAGAATCGTAATCCAATTAAACCACTTTATTTTTGTACAAAAAGTACATTTCTTATATTTCCATCAACAGCTAAATGGAGCAGTGATCATCCAAAGGAAAAATGAAGCTTACTCTATTAAAGTTCAATTCACACGGTTACTAGATTGCTCAGGAACCTTCCAAGTTATCAACTCCCACTCACCCTCTCAACACTGATGAATAAATAGCGTAGATTTTTTAGAAGAAGGCAACTCTCGATAGACACCTTCTTTTTCCTTTCTGATTTCACTTTTTTACCGAAAACAATTCTCACTAAGTCAAAGTGTATCCTATACATACACAATTTTGCTTAAATTAAATACATTATATGTATGTATATCCTACTAAAATGAGGCACAAAAAGCTTTCTTTTAAAAATAAAAACGAGGCAAGAAAAATATAAAATTATTTTCGCCTGTTAGGGATTATAAAAGGATTCTGAAAATGGCCTAAGCAGTCACCGAACATTGCTCGTAAACAGAAATAATGCTTTTGTGCCACGTATTTCTTTCGCCTCACTGCTCTGCAATGCAGAGACTCGTGCTAACTAACCGCTTGTGAAAATTGAGTCTGGCGCCCAAAGTTTCCAATTATTTAAAAAAACAACAACTTTAGGATTAAGAAATGCGTTCCATTAGGTTTTCTTTCTTTGCGTATTACTATCTAGAAATAATTTTGTTTTTAATTATGATTTCATTTCAAACATTTTCTGTTTTATTTGACAGTTTTTGTTTAAAGTTATCTCAACAGGTTTTACATATTTTAAAAATGTGCGTATATACCGTGCGTATATACAATGTAAGAAGTGAATAATCAAAGGGAGGATGAACGATAAGAAAATGTAGAAAAAGAAGATTCAAGCAAGTAGTAAATAATACAGGAAATTAAATGTGGAAAGACGGAAGGCATATGAAAAAATTAAAGACGTCTGAGAAGATGAAGAGCAACAGCCAGGAGATCAAACAATTTTCCTCATAAATATATAAAAATTACGGACACATATGACAATAAACAGAAGAGGACAAAATAAGAATATGAAGAACAATACATATATGGAAAACAACCGACATTATGAGAAGCACGTGGAATACTTAGAGATATTTGATTGCTAGGAGACTGGTAATTGTCCTGATCCATTTATGGAAAGAGTTGATAAATTCAGATGTGAAACTTATATAGGCAGCAGAATAGTCAGCAAAATATAAGATGATTATCAATGGATTTTAGGCAGAATCGATCTACGACTGACCAGAGCATTTTTGTCGAAACAAATCCTACAAAAAAATTATGCCTTGTTTAAAACAATGCAAGTTTGTTACAGAATGAATTCTCTAAAGAATTTATGACAAAGAAAAAGGAATTCAGGCAAAAGAATTCAATTTCGACCAAATTCAAGGGTTTCAACCAATATATGTGATTAATCTATAATTAAAAGCCCATAACATAAGGAAGCCAAAACCAATTATTGGATACTGCAAGTTATTTAACATAATTTGTCAAAATTCTCACACACCTCACCATTTAACATTCCACAAGAATTTGTTTTACGAAGAGCACCAATAAATAAAAACTATTCTTAATAAACTACGTAAAATCTGATTTTATTAAAAGCACAGATCTAATAAACAACGTGAAAGATGAAGAAAACAAAAGAGGAACAGAGTCGTTTATGTAAGGAGATCGCAGAAAAGAAGGCGTGAAGTATAAAAAAAAGTGAAATGTTTAACGAATGGAAAAAGTGAAAAGTGTCAAGAAAACTGAAAACTGAAAAAGGAGAGTGTGTAAGAAGAAGACCACGGAAGAGATGTCTCAATTTAGTTGGTCATGACTCATGACTTAAAGGCACAGAGAAAGAAATTCATTGTTAGAGTAAGCTCGCTACATTAAGGTGATGAGAGTCTACTCCAGTACACAAACCCAAATATCTATTTGTCCGTTGCTTCATTTTGCAAACAAAAAGGAAAGAGTCAAAATCATGAAGGACTGACTGGTGATAGTGAAATCCAAAGGTGAGATGTTCTAAAAGAAGGTTATCACCCTTCAAGATATTGTAGGCCATAGAAATACAACACAAATCCATCGCCTTCAACTTAAGACATTGATAAATAAGCATCATTGAAAACTATTATTACTCTACTATAGAATGGCGAAAACCACATCATTTTGTGACAAAAAGATTCAGTTCGGATTCAATCAAGATTTCGAAGGCATTGTAATTTTCGAGGTTGAACTGTTGATGGTTCAATTTGGGAGTCTTCATCATGGTAATCCATCGCCTTTAACTGATAAATAAGCATCATTGAAAACCATTAGTACTCTACTAGAGAATGGCGAAAGCGACACCATTTTGTGACAAAAAGATTCAGATCAGATTCAATCAAGATTTCAAAGGTGTTGTCATTTTGGAAGTTGAACTGTCGATGGTTTAATTTGGAAGTCTTCATCATGGTATTTTTGAGTTCTAGGACTCAGAATCGGGTAAGCAAAGTGAAAGGTTTCACCAAGTAGCCATACCCATGGAATCCGATACCTTATTGGCTGCCGTTTGTTGGTGGGCAGCAAAAATTTACGAGAGAGACGACGATGAAGAAGAAGTCTAGAACTCAGAAACACCATGGATGATCTCGCCATTCAGTGCCGTGATGACAGCTATCTAAGTGATGAAGACTTCCATCGATATCAGTCCAACTTTCACAATTATTACAGTGCTCTCAAAATCTTGCTTGATCTGATTTGAACTTTTTTATCCAAAAATGATGTATTTCATGCCTTTTTCATATTTAAATTTATTTTAAATTTTTTCTCAAAAATGATGTGTTCCGTTCTCGTATCAGAAAAAAAAACATATACAGTATACACCAATTCAGGCGGCTTTCCTGATAAAACATTTTCCTTCAAAAAATACCCAGTGTTTTAAACTGTAGATCTCAATAAAATCCTTAAGGCCCAGTTGTATAATGCCAGTTTAAATTTAAGCTGAAACTTAAACCCATAACCAACGATTATTTCAACAATCGTGGTTAAAGATTTAAACTATGACTTACATTTAAGCTAGAATTGTTTAGTGACCTAACATCGAAAGTTCCCGTTAGAAGTATTTTTGTTTCATACCAAATTTACCATTTTCGTTGAGACATCCGAATTCAGAATTTCTTTGTCGCACTGTGTAATAAAAGATCTTTTGGACTTTAACCAATTTATTATATGATTGTAAGAAGTGTGAGCCCAATGAAGAAAATTAGTCCATTCATATGATTGCACCTTGTTAAATGCGTAGCTTAATACAAGACGAGACAGTTTTGGATTTCCTGCGTGAAGCTAATCGAGGTACAGAAACCATACAACGAGATTTCCCCAATGTTTGTTTTCCACCCCGCAGCGGACGATATGACTAATCCGTTTCACTTTAATAAACGAGGAAGTTCTTCTATGGGTTCTTCCTCTGGTGTGCGTGAGCTTCCTTGCGTTTGTTCAAACCCCTGGCTTCGCATCGACACGCTCCGACGAGCTTGCTGAAAGTCAAAAAGTCGAAGCTTTGCGGCTTCTCTTGTTTTATTTCAGTTTTTTCTTTTTGAATCGATGTCCTCCTAATTACGTTAAAAGAAAACAAAAAGAAATGGTGTAGTATTTTAACTTGTATCTGTACCTACTAGAACAACTTCATGAAGTGAAAATATTTATGTTATATTTTCGATAAAATGTTTCCCAGTGAAAAATGTCGCGTTTGTGATAGTGACGAATGAGATCACACTTTCGACAGAAAAATCTAATCGCCGACCATGCAATTCCGAGCAGTCTTATCTTATTGTTGCGCATGTGTGTAATTAAAAGGCAGTAAGTATAATTATGTCTATTAACAGTTCAAATAAAAATTTGTTCGACACATTTAGATACGGACGTCATCGTCTTTCTAAGAAACTGATAGACACATGTGTAATTAAACACAGATAAGAAAACTGAAACGCGTTGCTGGTTTGCATTGTTTTCATACATTCGCATTACGTAATTGATTCGCTGAAGCACAATTTTATGTTATGAAGGTGAACAGAGAAAAATGAAATTCTTTTTTAATTCTTTTCTAGAGGTGAAATAACAAAAGTGACCACAAATTAAATTCATTCCATTACATTTTTGATGTTTTAAAAGAAATGCGGTAGAACAGCCAAAATAAATTACTTAGCTGTCCTAAAATGCAATAAAAACGCAATTCCCGACTGAAATAATCTGATAAATGCCCCTAGAGGAAAACAGTATTCACACTTACAGCCGGTAATATAATTTGCAGGCGGATCAGATACACAATTATAAATTCCATTGCAATTGAATTTGCTTGTAACATGAGACGAGCATTGCGACGCTCGGCCGCCATTTCCTTCCCTCCGTCGTCGGGCGTCGGAGCTCTTTCCCTCCGAAAGGCCCCCGGCAGAAGTTTTACTTTTATACAATCGGAAAATCGCTTAGACACACGTAAATTATTATTCGTTTGGGCGTTTGTTAACGAGTCAAAACACATTTTCCAGTGGTCTGAATATCCGTCGTTTTATAATTGCTGAAGGGCGCATTCAGGTATAAGGCCGATGCTGGTGAAGTGGCCGGTGTGCACACAATGAAGAGCTGCGGAGAAGAAGTATTTATTCAGTGTTTACAAAGGCCTTAGATGATGGGCTGTTGACTCTCGCCGCAAAAAGACCAACTCTATGATGTAAATATTGTTAAGGGGGGTTGAATTTTGAAGTAGCATGTTGACCTTTCCGAACGGAAAGCTACACTAACGAGAGGAATGCTGCTGGCGCCACACACGGTTACTTTCGAAAACAACTACTGAAAAACACACCTAACATATCTGCAAGGACTTTGATATAGTTTCATAAATAAATTTTGTTATTTATTTAACAATTTTAATAATTGTTTGTTTACACCCAAATATAATAAACCGTGTGAGTCACTATCATACGTTTCATGAACTTTCATTAGTCCAATATCGGCCAGAATTACTTAGATCTTAACCCCCTGTGTTAAAACCAAACTTCGACAATTTTCGTCAGATTTTAAGAAATGTTTAAAAAAACTGTTTAGATTGACAGCAAAAATGAAGGATAGGGGGAGAATATATTTAGATTTAGATCTTTTTGTGTAATTACCCACTTCATTTAAAAATATTTGCTACTTTGTATTTATTAAACAGCGTACTTTCTGATTTTAGTTGGGCCGCGCAGTATACCATTAATAATTTTTATGTAAATTGATTTGGCTTTGTTATTGTAGCGGTAAAATATTCGATGACGAAATATTCATATGAGTGTAAATAATTAAGTAAGTTCTGTATAGTTAAATTCTTCAGGGACGATAGTCCAGGGAACGTTCAACATAACACAACAGTAGCTGAAATGGTTGAGTAAGCACCTGGAATCCTGTCTCTCGCTAATGAGCAGTAGTCGATATCTGAACAAATTGGACGTTGAGTAAGATATGTCCAATTAGAAGGAAAACTTCAGACCATAATAAAATGAAATTTCGATTACAAGAAGATGTTTGAAAAACTAAGTATAAAATGACTATTTCAGTTAGTTTGAATTTAAAGTAGAAAATAGATTGATTTTTTTAAAGTATTCTAAGCTAATCTAATTCCCTTGCTAGTTAAGCATTACGCTTAACACATTGAGCTTTATCAATACAACCAGAAAATTCAAGATGAAGATCCAGGGTAAAAAAACTCATCGTTTATAATCAATTAAAAACCAAACGACTAAATTTTAGGGTGTTGAAAAATATCAAAAGTAAAACCTTCTAGGAAAAGCTAAAAGGTACTATTATAATAAGCTTAAATATTTTCATATATTTTTGTCCGGTCTAAATACCGTTGAACTTAACACAGGAGAGATAAGTCAACAGCTTTAACTAGGCAGAAAAGTTTATAAAGAACTCAATAAATCAAAAAGAGAACTCTTGGTTAAATGTTATTACCGTCAGAAAATTGGGCAAGTCTATGAAGTACTATCCATCAATTGTAACACAAAATAAATGTAGATACATGGAATATGAACACTGCCCTTGTTTCTGGTCTCCCATTTTTCTCCTCTTCATCGTTATATTTAATGGAAAGTCAAATTACGTTAACATTTCGACTTGTCAATTAAATAAGAACGAAAATGTGTTGAAAGAAGAGTATTGTTAAAAGACAGCAGGACGATGGATGGGTAGGTTTGGATAATCTCTGCTCCTAACATTACTGTTATTAACACCAGTTATGTTATTGTAAAGATATTGTGGCTACTAAAGAACTTCTATACAGCGAGAATTTTTTAACGTAAAACATACATAAGTGCTATTGAATTTTTTAACATAGGCCGAAAAGTACGTGGTAACCATGGATATGGTTAACATTAATTGTCATTATCAGAAATGAACACAAAGTCTGATAGAATTTTTAATTAACAGCTGTTATCCAAGTAATCTCATTTTATTTTAATCTCATGTAATAATAAGGAATGGAGATATTCTGAGAGTCAATAGAAAACGCTATGAGTATAGTTAACACATAGTACTTGATAAGGAAAGATTAAAAATTTCAATAAATAGCATAGCAAACTGTAGAGGACTAATAATGCTCCTTTGTGGCATTTCCTACATAAATTGAGTGTTGTGGAGATAGCTCCTGAAAAGTTTAACACTATTTTCACTGAAATCCAGAAGCAAAATTAATCAAGTCAAGAACTTTTTAAAAAGCTAGACGGACAATCACGACAACGTTGCCACAATCGGAGGATCTAAAGACCTAGAAAATAGCTGATCTTAATATGAAGCCAAATTGCATAGTTAATAATAAGCAGAAATTGTTCAAATACCTACAAATTTCTGAATCCAAATATTTTCCAATACCTTAGCAAGAATTAGTAGGATGCTAATTCCAAATCTTGTTGAGGACGAAGGTTGTTTTTTGGAAGAGCTTCTTTCCAAGATTCAAAGAAAACACTTTGAAAAATGCAGATATTGATGAGATATTATAATATAAAAGGGAAGCATTTGGAACACAACCGAAATATCTGAAGACCTTTTCTATGATAGAAGACAACTGGCCCTAACTTGAAGCCAATCTGCGTAGTTAATAAATAAGTAGAAATGGTTCAAATATCTATAAATTTGTGAATCCAATACCTTAGTGAGAACTGGAAGAATTCTAGTTGGTTCCAAATCTTGTAGAGGACGAAGTTTATCCTTTTTTGAAGGGATAAGTTTACTACGTCTTTTCAAGATGCAGGAAAACACTTTGAAAACCGTAGGTTTTGATGAGACATTTTAATATAAAAGGGAAGCGTTTGGAACGCAAATTAACAAGAATAATAAAATTCACATCTAAATAAAATGCATAAAGTAGGGAAAAAATAACACACAGTATGTAACTAGGAACTAGGAACGGAAATTAAATACATATTACTAACTAAAGTAATAAATAAATATTTATTGCACAGGTCTGAAAAAGGAAGAAAATTGAAATGACTTTTAAAG
Source organism: Dorcus parallelipipedus (assembly GCA_958336345.1). Taxonomy (NCBI): domain Eukaryota; kingdom Metazoa; phylum Arthropoda; class Insecta; order Coleoptera; family Lucanidae; genus Dorcus; species Dorcus parallelipipedus. The sequence goes on from OY284477.1 coordinate 39,840,395, forward strand.
GTGTCAGCAAAAAAGAATAATATTTTTTCGCATGTTTGGAATTAGAACTTAAATTCAATTAAAACTAAAAAGTTCAAAGAATTACTTAGTCTGTGTTAAAATCACATTATCTTCCCGTCAGTGGCAAAACTGTTTTGAAAGACGCAATCGTATTTATAGGCCTCACAAAAATATACCCGGCAGCGTCGGGGCGCCCCCTTGTTTCTGCGCTCTTGACACTGACGAGATTTGACACTAATGCTGGTTATTTGCCAGGATAGCACGTGTAAGTCGCAGTTATTTAATTAAGCTCACAACATGCACTGAATAAGCTTCAAAATTAAATTTGCCTGCTCTGGAGGACAATCTTCTTTCGCCTTTACTGGAGTTTACGTCCACTTTGACGTGAATATTTAAAATTGCTCCCATTTTACAAACACAAATTGAACAACAAAATAAAATCACATTGATTAAATCGAAAGTTTAGGAAAAAATTTAAAAATAAATAAAATGTAACAAGCTGTATTACGAAACCATAATTTAACCCTATTAATTAATAACATCGTCCCTTTCTTCCCCCGTGCCTTCGCGTACAAAAACACAATTATACTCGGCAGTAATGCGATCGCATACTTCAATTATATTATTATCCGAAATTACTACCGCACGTAATGAGACAACCACCGTCATTGTACCATCCCAATCCCAATTACTCCTAGTAGTGGTACCATGACGACAGGGCCACATCAGGGGGACGTTGTTTGAAGAAACGCACCCTCTTTCACCGGTCACGGGGCCCAAGTGTGTCCATTGTGTAGCCCCGCTCATTACGCAACGTTTCGGCGTTGTTCATTTTCACGTTTCCGCAGTGTACCACACGTGCAAACGAGGTGCAAATTAATAAGAAGCCAATTATTTTGTTTGAGAATATCGCTTACGATAACCCGTAGGTTATTTTAATCAAACTACTTGTACAGTCGCCAGTCAAATTCGATTATGTGGAACAAAGCAAAAGGGCCAGTTTTTTCTTACCGCTTAGTTTTTTTCGTGTAAGGAACGGCTGTGCGGGTGGTTGGTCAAGTAATTAAAACCGACAACCGTTTTCTCAGGCAACGTCCTTTCAATTTTAATCCTTTTACGTGAATGCATTGGATAACAATTTAATTCTGTTAATTTGCAAATGAATTAGAAGAATCAGATTCATATTTATTTTAGAGCAGCTAAAAGAAAAAGTGGTCTAAATACTCTCACAAACCCTTTTCTCGGGCGTCTTTCTTAATGAATGGACTGAATAACAATTTAATTTGCAAATTAATTAACCGAGTCGGATTCGTATTTATTTTAGGGCCGTGAAAAGAATAAGCTGGAGAAACGAATGTTGTATAAACACTGCCCCAAAAACAAAACGAGGAGGGTTAGAATTGTGAAACAAAAAGATGTTTTTGTTTTTGCACGTTGGTTTTCTCACTGTTCGCGACGGAATCGCAAGGGCTTACCATAAATTTGGAAAGAGGTGTCGCCAAGAGAACGATGTTTAAAAAAATTGATTGCCGTGGTTTTAACGAATTAAGAATATTATTGCACAGGTAAAAATCTGGAGTTCCATCGCGTCTAGTGTTTCCTGGCGTCCACCCGTTTCTGGTGTTAAAATAAACGGAGTTAGGACGTTTAACTTTAGAAAGTGTTAACGTGGTCTACAAAAGTAGCATTTTAATCTTTGCGGTAGTTATTTCTATATATGTATTATATATATATATAATTTTTTAACACCTATTTTTAGACGCACTTTAATCAGGAAAAGATTTTAATATCACTAAATGAGATGAGCTTTACAACTTTTCAAGTAAAACTCTATCCGTATTTTTTAACACCGATTAGGAGGAGAACATTTTATCCCAAAAATTTTTATGTGTGTGAAAGTATTGAATATTAATGTAGTAAATTAAGAAATTATTCGAATTTGCAATTAAGGCCCATTTGTACAATTGCAGGTTATCTTTAAGCCAAAGCTTAAACCCTTAGGGCCATATGCACCAAACACCTTAATCGAGCTTAAATTTGAGTGACGTTTATATTGTGACATTTGAAGTCTCACAACATTGTCTAATGACCAGTTGCACCAAACACGTAAGCTGAGCTTAAATTTAAGTGGTGTTTATAATGTGACATTTGAGGTTACACAACATTGTGTAAGTCATATTCTTTGTGACGCTTAAAGTTAAGCAGAGCTTAAGTGTTTGGTGCAACTGGCCCTAAGTCACGCTTAAAGTTAAGCTGAGTTAATTTGTTCGGTGCATACGCCCATTGCAAAAATTGTTAAAATAATCGTTGTTATGGGTTTAAGCTTCACCTTAAATTTAAACTAGCATTGTACAACTGGGCCTAAATCTCAATTTGGCATAAACTAATGCGATACTCGTACGAATAAACTACAAAATGAATAAAATCATTTATATTATTCGAAGTCGTACAAATTATTCAAAGTCCTAAAAATAATACATAAGGTGAAACGAGGAAAGATTTACAACTGATTTGTTCATTAGATAAATTCTGACGTGCAAATAAGCTTTCGTAATACTCAGCAATTTTTTCCTCTCCCAATGAATTTTCTCATGGATAGACTGCGGCATTCTGCTTTAAAAAAGTGGAAACCGTCACCTTGCAAACCGCGAACCGCAAACGAAATAAAATCAACGAGTTGCCGTAACATGATCCGGAGGCAACTGCGTAACGAGAGTATCAGACCATTGCAATTACTCGCTTTGAAAGACAAAGGGCGCAAAAACCATCGCACCCAGCGAACTGGTCCAGCGCTCCTGTAATTCAAGCAAATTGTAACCCGATCTCCCCAAAACCCTTTTTTCCGCCGAAAAACTTGTTATTTATTACCGCGCGAACGGAACTCAAACACAATACGCATCAAGCGCCTATTAGGATTTCCTATTTTTCGGAGGAAAGAAATTTATGACCTTTCAAACGCACATCTGGCCAATTTCATTTCATTTAGGAGTATTATTTATTTCGACCAAAATACGTGGGCTGTAAGGTTTCAAGCGTGATCGGGCGGTGGATTCTTTAAGTTGCGAAAAGAGGGTAAAACAAGGGATGTTTTTGTAGCTAAATAAACACTTCTGTTATACAAACAACCCGTTCTGAAAACCAAAATGTTTCTATTTCTGAACATCCCACTCGAAGCTGGCCCCCGTCTCTCTTAAGTAAAACAGAACTATATTTTGAAAAAGAATATTTTTGCCCAATTTAAAATAACACGCACACTCAACACTCACCAGCACATAAAAATGAAAGATAGAATTAACCCTCATTTACGCGTTTATATACCTTTTCTAGATATTTGTATTCATTTGAAACTTCAGCAAGCATTCATGCATCAATTATAAAAGTGACATTTTTTCTCTAATTATGACAATTTTCAATTTTAATTTTAATTTTTTGACGATAGCAGCCTGAAGAAAATAAATTTATGGAAACCGGTCGCTTTATTAAACTTTTAAAATTAGCAAATATTCTTATTACCATTTTATCTAATCATTGACAATCAAAAGAATCATAAAACTATTACCTACTTTCCTTCAGCACCTAACAAATATTATCGAGCATAAAAAATTCCGTTTGTAAAATGTGAAATACCTATGGAAATATGGTGAAGGTTATTAAGTTTGTGTAAGCATTATTCTTTCGAATAAAAATTAAAAGTGATTGTAAAAATGCAAGTACGCATTACTCAGAGTCTCAAACTGAATAAAATTATTCACATTACCACCCTGATGTAGATTAATTTCGTCTTCTTTTTTATAACGACTTCACGTATACTGACTACATTTCTATCGGGGCAGGGCCGGCTCTACCTGTAAATACATTTTCATTCGGAAGCTATGGGCGAGATGGGAATATTTTGAATTTAACTGTTACGGGTGATGTCATTTTACCCCTCTCAGAGACGCCAGATAAAGACCGTATCGAAAAGAAAGTTGACATTGAAAATGTTGTATATTTTTATTAAATTTGTAATTCAAAGTTTAACAATTATACTGTCTTAATTTTTATTCTTCAACAACTAATCTAACGTAATAATAACGAACTAACTTTTAATTTCTAGCAATGTTTCGAACTCTGCGTTTCACGTTCTTCATCAGGGTTTGGACAGATTCAACGTCAATAGTTGTAACCGCCTGATTCAACTTTTTCTTAAAGTCGGTGAGACATGTTGCAACTTTGAATTTCTTCTGTAAGATTTTTTTCATGTTTGCCCAATAATTTTCAATAGGCCGAACTTCAGGGCAATTTGGTGGATTAAAATCTTTCTCAACAAATTCTATGCGGTTATCTTTGTACCAAGTTCTGACTAACGCTGAATAATGACTTGTTGCCAAATCTGGCCAAAATAATGTTGGCATAATGTATTTGATCATAGGCAAAAGACGTTTCTGTAAGCATTCAGTTAGGTACACATTTGAATTTAAACTTTTCTCTTTAAAAAATGCTTTGGACTTCATACCGCACTGGCATATGGCTTGCCAAATTAATACCTTCTTTCCGAATTTTTCACAAAAAACTGATTTTTCGACTTTATCTAATACACATCCTTTCTTGACAGTATAGTACTGCGGTCCTGGTAATTGTTTAAAATCAAATTTGCAGTACGACTCGTCGTCCATTATAATGCAATACGATTTTTTTTGTCAAATTTGTATCGTATAACTTTCGGGCTCTAGATTTCACCTTTCTGGATTGTACTTTGTCTCGTTTTGGTTGTTTTTGCTTTTTATAAATTTTAAGATTATGTCTCTTCTTAATACGCTGTATCATAGCAATAGACGTATGAAATTTTTTAGCTATATCTCTTATTGAGGCGGTTTTGTGATTTTGAAAATATTTACACACTTTTTTGTCTAATTCAGGATTTGAAGGCCCCATTTTTCTCCCACTTTTCGGCAAATTCTCAAAGGTATGATGTTCCCCTAACTTCATGATAATTTTCCGAACACATTCATGTGACACATGTTCCTCTTTGGCGAGTTTTCTTAAAGATAATCCCTTAACACTACACCACTTGTCCACTATTGTTTTTCGTTTTGCGAGATTTAATATCGTCATTTTACCTGTGTATGAAATTAATGCCCAAAGATGTGCAACAATAAACTACTTGACAGTTAAATAATTTATTTCTGGCAAATTATTATCAACTGTTTCCATGGAGTACCAGACTTTGCGTTTAAAACTGTCAACTTACTTTTCGATACGGTCTTTAGATTATAACTCGTGTCTAAATAAAAACCTGGTCAAGTAGGCTACATTTAGTTATTCTGCTATGTAAATGCAATGGATAAATTCTCGATAACAACCCACTTGACCAGGTTTTTATTTAGACGCTCGTTATAAATAATGTGATAATAATGTGTGTTTAAATCTCGTCGCGGTTTTTCTACAGTTCGGTTTCTTGATAAATAAATTAATTTTCTCCTTAGTTTTATTTATATTCAGTAGGAAAGATAAAATTCTTTCTGAGAGTTTTTTTGTTTGCTTTTAATAAATTTAAGAAAGTCGTAAACGAAAAGTTCTCGAAATGAAAATTGAAGTATCCCAAATTTTAGATTATTGGATGAATTCAGATTCAACGTTAGATAAGCCGAAAAGCAATTCATTTGCCTAGAGCCTAGAGAAACATCAGAAACTAACAAAAGTTTTAAATGCCCAGAATGCTGTTTCTTCTCTCCTCGAATTATTTTGACTGTATTGTGTGTACTTTTATTATTGTACTTTGATATTTGAATCTCTTTCTCACTTTCGTCGTGGTATTTAGAGGACAAAAGTGTCTCGAGAAGTCCCTAAGAAAATAATTATATTAAAAGTATAGGGGTCCTTAATCTACTTTCTTCAATCATATCTTTTCAATTCCGTCCGGTTGTTACAATGGTATGGAGTACGGGAGCTCCTGAGTAGTCCGGGGCCCGGGTGCTTTGCATCCGGTGCACCCCCCTTGTGGCCGGCCCTGTATCGGGGGCCCAATTCTTGAAATCATTCGACGTCATACGACATTTGTCAAGTAATTTCAAGAATTGGGTCCCAGATACGCAAAAGCTAAAAGCTTTTAAATTAGAGAAAGCGATCTTTCAGATTAAAATATTTTCATTTTTATATCACTTCCGGTTATACCGGAAGTCTCATTTAACTTTCTTATTTTAAATGGCATGCTATACTTTTTATTATAAATTCTAATTGTACACATTTCTAAATAAGAAATGTTATACCTAAATGTAACCGATTTTGAGATATCTTCAAATTTATTTAAAAATTGTTTTGGTGATCTTTCATTTAAAAGAATGTGTTTACGATATTTTGAAATTTAAAGACTGAAATGACATGGCATTTGAAATGGCGTTGTGAATGTTCAGGCTTTCAAATCATATCCTAATTATCTCTGAAAAATTCACAGGCTGGTCACAATATGATGTCTAAATTCATTATATTTAACTGCCCAGAACTCAGTTTTCGTAAATGGAAGACCCTGTATTTGTTTACATCATGAGTTACAGAATCTAATTCTACATCGATTGATATTAGCATTCCCTATACCTATTTCTTTACATCATGAGATACAGAATCTAATTCTACATCGGTTGATATTAGCATTCCCTATACCTATTTCTTTTAGTTTTCTTGTTATCAATGACTGTTTATTTTATTCTGTTAATTAATGGAATAAATGCAGTTATTCGTAGCAAGCTTTGAAAAAAGAGGCAGATATTGAACTGTTATTTTTTAAAGAAATAAATAATTGCTAACCATAACATTATTTTGACATATAATGATAGGTTAATGCTATTATTAATAGCAATCGGTGTAGAATTTAAGTTACACATAATGAGCTTCGACATCATATTGTGAATTTTTCAAGGATAATTAGAGTATGATTTGAAAGCCTGAATGTTATACTTTCAAACGACATGCCACTTCAATCTTTAAATTTGAAAATGCCGTAAATACATTCTCTTAAATGAAAGATCAACTTGGTATGGATGAGCTTTCGTAAAAAGCAAAAGAACAAAGCGACCGTCAATTTTGTTTATAATTAATGTTTACGTCATTTTCGAAACCCAAAAACCAAAGATAGGTAAAATTAATCGATTGTTCGTAAAAAGAAACATTTCTCGTGTCGAAAAAAAAAGAATATAAATCGATCGTTGCTCGTTGATCGTCGATTTTATATAAAATCTTTTGAAGCGAGAAAGGCTACTGATTCTTTTCTTCGTCATAAGACAAAATAAACAAAAGACTATAGGGTGTTCCCCCAAAAAACATTCCTTTACAAAAATGAACGCAAGTCGATCTTTCTTCGTCAAAAGTAAAAAGAAATAAAAATAACAAACTGAATTCAACTTTTCTCTGATTGTTTTATTTATCAAATTAGAAGGAAGAAAGACTGCCGCCTTTTCTACTAATTATTTTCTTCCTCACAAGACAATTTATATAAAAGACTATCGAACGACTATCGAATAGTAACTACATTTGTCTCTTTTCTTGCTTTAATTCCTGTCAATATCAAAATTCTATGGTTTCTGTTACAACCCTGCTTTTATAGTATAATAAAAAATGCAAGACATCGTTTTTTATTATAAAATACAGTATCATCCATAAAGTCCATAACAAATGAAAATCTACAGTGTATCTAACAAAATGTGATGTACGGAATATTTTGCAAAAAAACGCACATTTACTGTTTCATCTTTTTATTGAAAAAGTGTTTATGTTTAAAGAAATGAATGAATAAAGCAAAAGCGAGCTCTTGGTTATTGTGAAATTTCCATTTTCGTTTTTAAGAATCTTGATATTCCGAATTTTCAGCCTAATTTTAAATTAGATATAATTATGGCGTATTGTTTTTTGTTTTTATCGATATGTAAACTAATTGATCCTAGTAAAATCTCATGGCGTTTTCTATTCGCTGATCTACACGGAGAAAAATCGTATTGTTAATTTTACCATAACCGAACTTGTTGAAATATTGTTGCTTATTTTCGAACAAATATTGACTTGAGAGAACCACATGTTGTAAATGCGGGTACAACTATTTTATAGTAAACTTTTGTTTGAATATTACTTTTAAGAAAGAGTTAGACAAACAAGTGTTTATTGTTACTTATTGTTGTTTATTGAACAACAACAAATTAATATTTATTATTTTGTGTTTACTATACTAATTCATTATTTTAACGCCGACATGTCATTGTGAATGCATCATACTATACTACTAGATTATTTTAACACTGACATGTCATTTGTGGATGCATCACCACCAATTCGTAGTTAAAAGCTATAATATTGATGTTGGGTTGACGCCAAGACGTGATTAACATTAACAAAAAACTTTGTGTGTTAAATATCTTTATGACACTGATAAAAACTACAATTTCAGTTGTTCACAAAAATAAAGTTGAAGTACCAATATAAAATTTGTGTCGTATATATGACACCAAATTCTTCTTAGATGTTTCACAATTGTTGGTAACTTAACAAAATATTTTTTCCCGTGTAGAGCACAATCAGAGTATCTCCATCTTCTGTTATTACATGAGGTTAAGGGAATATGAAAATATTCTGAGAGTGCTCTAAAGCAACAAAACGAAAACGTTATAAATTTTATTTTTAAGTATCAATGATAATTTTGGTATAATCTTTCTGTTCAATTAAAAATTATGGTTCAAAAAGTGAATGCAGCTGGAGGAACAACAATAATTACTAATATCGCTTCATGAAAATAAACAAAGAACTCCTACAAACCAAAAAAGTCACACTTTTTTATCTCAAAGTTCCAGGGGAAATCGATTTTGCAAAAATTAGTTAGTATGCTCTTTTCCAAAAGGCACTCGGTATATTAGTGGAAAAATAACCTTTTGTAACAAAGCGAAGTCCCTCATATAATAGAAAAATATGAAATAATTCCTGCAGGAGGAATTAATGACCTAAAATTCAGATGATCAGAGACATCTTGGAGAGATTGATTGGGGCCCCTAGAAAAGTTGATTTTTATGGCCCTTTTTTAACTTGTCCAATAACCTGTATAGTCGTCCAAGTTTTCTATCGGTTTTATAATCTTGCTATAAAAAACAACTTCAAAGAGACCGGCCTGTGTTCGTCTTTCTGTCGCTTTGACAGGGCAATAAAACCGCTACTAAACTGGGACGACTATACTAGGGCCAATTTATCTAAAAATTTGGTTCGAAAACATGACATTTTTTTTTTGTTTTCTTGCTTTCAGAAAATAAATAATTATAAATAATTAAAGAGTTGAATTAATTATAGAATAATTAGAATGACGGAACATTTTAATTAAAAAAATGTCTTCATATTCAAGAAAATTTTAACTCAAGCAATTCTTGTATGTACTACTTTTATTCAAATAAATAAATTGAGGTATCACATAAGTTTGATTTAACCAAATTTTCTCCTGCATGTTCAAGAGAAGTCCAAGAAATTGACATCTTACTTTCAAAACCTCCTAAGTACATTTTTACAAACATGAGGTTTTAAAAACTTTGAAATGAATAACTTCTTATTTTCGCATGTCTGAAAAACATTGTGCGTCTTGTTCACTATTAAAACCTAATTATATAGGCTCTACTGGATCCAAAATTGTATAGAGAACTTATAAAGTTTTGAAAGTTTTGTCATTATTTAAATATAACTAGATAAAATCGTAAAACTTTTTACGAAATCAAAACAACAAAAAAGAATTAATTTAAAATGACTTATTAAATAATATATCATTTACATATATTAATATATCATTTACATTTATTGTAATTAATAATAATAATAATAATAATGATAGTAATATTTGTGATACAAATAGAATTTTTTGAATGAATCTCTGAATTAAACATGGGTTTTCACTTTATACAAATGTAGCTTCAACCTGCAATTACGATTGTAAATGACTGACATAGTAAATTAGTACTGAAAGTTGATGCGACGAATTAGATAAAACGTGCGCAGAACAAAACCAACACATCAACAATTCCACACGACTATCCCGAAAATTAAAGAATAGTGAGCTATGCTATAGTGAAACGATCGATCCCCACCAAATTACTATGGCAACGCAAGATGAGCCAATCGTAGAAACAGCTGCGTATACAAACGTCAATTTATCCCTACCTCGACTCAAGTTGTACATGGTGGGGATTGAGGGAGGAGCCTGCCGCGGCATGGTTGCAGATGTATAGGACTGTCACTAGTAGTGACATGTCAGAGGAAATTTTATTTGGAACATGTTGCGCCGTCCCTGTCGAACTCACTGGACGGAAAAAGGACGAAGCTCCGGAGTCGTGCACGTCGAAACATCAGGAGCGATCCGGCATGAATGAAACGCTTTTATTGCTCACCCTCTCGACAAATATTAGCTTTGTTTGTCAGCTTTTCAAAACTGCCGGAGTCTGAAAGATCGATATGAGTTGAAAGTAATGAGGTTTTTGTGTTCTGTGTGAGTCCGCTCCCGTTTTCGGCATTACCGGAGCCTTGTTTTCCACGAAATTAATTAAAAGTTTCCGCGCGCCGTCCTTCTTTTCGCAAGTCCAAAGTACTTTTCTCTTAAGCAAACAGTGAAAAAGTCCTCAACATAATTTTCCGGTATTTTTCCAAAAATACATGAATTTTTCTTTTCAGTCTAATACAAAGTAATTTGATACTTAACATGTATGCAAACGAACTGACGTCCTAAAGTTTCGTTCCAAAAATAATATTAATTATAATAATATTAAGTAAGTGTTAAGTAACATTAACAGAGAAAGGTGAAGTACATGCAACTTAAATGAAAGTGCACCCTCATATATGCTAGCAATATATCCAAAAATATTTTCTGAAACCTTTCTAGCATATCCTTGACGGATATTATAGAACAAAAATACATCAACGAAGGCTTTCCTGGTTTCTACGCATTGTGGTTTTGTGGTAAACTCTCATTCGTATACACGTGGGAAAGACATGCTCGCGTTCACCACTGTCACCTCAAAATATAAAAACCACTAAAAAATTGTTTTTATTGCCTTTTAAAATTGCCGTGTTGCCTTTAAAATTGAAAATTATGTTATGTTTTGGCAGACATTTGGAAAATATACACGTTTTATATTTTTAGGTGTTGTGGGGCTTCTTCAGAAAGTAAAACATATTTTTAAAGACCTTTGTTTCGTTACTTATAGTTGTAATCTTGGAATTGTATTCTTCAACAGGACTGCAGTTGTAATCTTGTATCTAAATACAAAAGGTCCTAACAGACAATTACTATACAGAGTGGAAAGTTTAACTGGAATAAATTCTGTAACTTAGAAAATTACCATTTGTAGCAAAATTCTTGGAACAGGTCAATTTTTAATTTTAATGGCACATATTACAAAGGGACTTCTTTAACTTTTCAATTATTTGGAGGGGTGAAACAACCCCTAACTTTTTTTTTCTAAATAATAATAATAATAATAATAAATGGAAGGGTATGTTGAGTAATTTTTTTTCTTAAAGCTTGTTCAATTGGTAATACAGCTACGTTTTTATTTTTTAATTTTTTTAATTTTTTTTTAATTTTTCTTTCCTGAAGTTCTGCTATGTCGTTTGGTTTAGTCACATAAACTTTACTTTTTAAATACCCCCCCATAAAAAGTCTAAAGGGGTGAGATCTGGAGATCTTGCTGACCACACAATCGGTCCTGTTCTTCCTATCCATCTACTGGGAAAAACGGTTTTAGTAAAAAAAAAAAAAATCTTTTTTTTTTTAATTTTTTTTTCCTTTTACTGTTAAAGAAAAATTAAAAAATAAAAACGTAGCTGTATTACCAATTGAACAAGCTTTAAGAAAAAAAATTACTCAACATACCCTTCCATTTAAAAAAAAAAAGTTAGGGGTTGTTTCACCCCTCCAAATAATTGAAAAGTTAAAGAAGTCCCTTTGTAATATGCGCCATTAAAATGAAAAATTGACCTGTTCCAAGAATTTTGCTACAAATGGTAATTTTCTAAGTTACAGAATTTAGGTATTCCAGTTAAACTTTCCACTCTGTATAATACAATTACATAATAACACAATTAATTGTAATTTTTTTGGAATGGGTTCAATTAACAATGAGTTCTTACATGTAGTTTCTTTTTGACTATTAAAACATTTCCTAAATTTTATTTCTGTTCGTTACGTACTACATATTACATAACTAAGTTAAAAATGCAAAAAATAAAACGGTTTCTGATATTTTTTTATCAATTACGATCCACTAAGCATCAATTCAAAGATCATATCACATTGAAATGAAGCAATGATGACATTATTAGAAACATTCTTTTTAATAATTGTCCTTAGAAATATTTAATCCTAATTAAAAATTAAATTAGATGCAATTAAATTTATTTTTAACTAAATTTAATTGTGATCTGCAACTAAACTATTTAATTGCAATTAAATTCTATTGATGTTAATTGTGATTAATTTTACTTACAATTAAACATTATTCAATTAATCTTTTAATCAATTAATTATTTCATTGAATTTTTTTGATTAGTTCTCTTCACTGTTCGCAACATTATAAACTCTGTACTCAAGTTAAAATCATTCTTGTTTCGTCTGCGATTGCACGAAACGTCTTCAGCACTTATAATAGCTTCACTTTTAATCATAAAATTACAATACATAACAATTACATTAGGCATTTTCGGAAACTATGATCTCGGGTCAGTTCGATCAATTGGATCACTGACGGTTCATACAAGTAAATGTGTAAAATTTCTATTTCGAACGTCAAGATCACTGAACTTACTAATCCGATTAATCGGATCATAATTTCCGAAAACGCCTTTTGATGGTCTTCAAATACATATTTATAAAAACTTATTTATATGTCTGGATGAACACTGAAAAATATCTACCACAGGTGAAAACGTTGATATGAAACAAAAAATAAATATTTTTATATTAATTTTTGGCGCAGGAACTAAACGATTAAGTTTGTTTGATTTTAAAATTAGAATAACTATGAATATAGCAAAATCTTTAATTGATCAGACAGGTTGCAAAATCAATAGACAAGTCGATGTTTCGTTTGACAGCTTCTTCAGGATAAATTATTTATAAATTATTCGAGTCCCAAAAGTTTCCTTTTCTTTCTTGCCACAAGCTTGTAAGTGTTAGTTGATTAGGAATTAAGTATTAATTTTGTTAGAGGAAGTAATGAACGAGCTGACAGCTTTTTCAGGATAACGTATCATGAACAAGCTGTCAAAAAAGAGCCTCAGCTTCTCCAAGATAAATAAACTGTCAACGTACACTGGCTTTATTTTGCGACCTATCCAATAAATCATAATAAAAATTTTGTAATAATTTTCAACCATAAGTGTAACATAAAACATCAATCAAAACAAAGAGCAACACAACCAAAAAAGTTGCAGTGGTTCGAAAAGTATTATTATTATCATTAGTTTTTGTAGAATTGATGCAATCAAAGTAAATTAAGTGTAACCAATAACAATGTCTAAATACAATGACCCGCATTCTCATCTTATGATTAAAAACGTCGAACTAAAGTTGTGATTAAAAACCAATATTTTATAAAAAATAGTGCATATGTGATGTCAAAATTAAAATACTGTCAAAAATCTTTGAGAAACTAATTTAGTCTTACTCTTTGATTTGTATTTATTTAGAAAAATACAACCAGCACCAAGACTTTACCTCAAATTCGACGTTCTTTACAGAAAATAGAAATTTCGTTTTAAAAACACACGTTTTTCTTACATTATACTTTTAATAAATAAACGTAATAATTTATTTCCATTTATTTTTTGTTTAATAAGAAGACGAAAAGAAATCAGAAGATGAAAGAAATCTTAATAAATTTGGCTTTATGTTAAAGATTATAAATGGTTTAGAAATTAATCTGATATCTTGTTTCAATAAAAAGAGAAACAATCGAAGTCAAAAGTGCGAAATAAATCGATTTCTTTGCAGGTAAATTTCCATGTATTACGGACTTTATCTAAATAACTGTAGGTGTATACTAGCGCTTCAAAGTATTAGGATGACCAGCGTGATCGCCTGGCACTGTGGAAGTGTACCATAAGGGTCAAGATCGAACGATTTTTTTGCTTTTCATTCGGATACTTTTAAGTACCAGTCTACCAATTATCGTTAACATTCCCTGAGAAAGAGCGAGAATTTTCCAGTTTCATGTAATTCCCTCGAACAAGTCAAAGGATTTTAAAATTTCAGTTTGTATTTGAGAGATTTGAGAGATTTGTATTTGTAGAGATTTGACTTTTAATTTTAGCTGCAACACAATTAGAAAGTACCTATACACATTATTTTGTGAATACAGAAGAAAATGAAACTGTGAAGAAAAATGGTAAGTATAGCAATATGTATTAGCGTTTATTTTCTTCATGAAACGTGGTTGATTCGTCAAGTATCAAGAATACTTGGCACAAAAGCAAAAGCCTAGGATAGTTAAATAATTGGCGTTTTCAAACTTAGTCATTTAAAGCACTGTTAAAATTGAAATAACAATGTTGAAATGCATTTATTCCTGAAAACTAATAATTTATGCCCCAACCAATATTGAATGTAACCTTTCAATAAAAAAAAAAAAATTGTCAGAGGTGTTGGCTAGTGAATCCTGATTCGAATCGTGGATCTTCTGAGTCGATTCGGGTAAGCCCGACACTGAATCGAATCAGTGAATCGATGCAATCTCTCGGCTCACCTGAATCGAATCAGTAGATCCATGATTCGAATTACGATACGCTAACTGTCAGTAACTCGTGGATAAGTTTCGTGAATGCACATGGACTGAATCAAATCTTACCGGAAAAGTCTGTTCTCTCATCAGCAAACAAGTCATCAGAACCTTGAAATCATTGAATTTATACAAAACTCATGAATTTAAGTTTCAAATACGGAGCCCATCGTCAGTAAAGTTCGTACCTCTTCGAATTAATTTTTATGTAAATTTATATGTAAATTACGGAAATTTGCGAAGGTCAAAAGCAAAGATCATAATCAAATGATAGCTCAAGGAGACTTGTCAAAAGCAGATTATCTTTGGTCAAGCTCAGGTTGAAGGAGTTTTTGTTAAAGTAGTGAAAATTGTTATACGTATTGTGATTTTCCCTTCAAGCAAGGGATTTACCAGAAATATATAAGATTGAATGGTAGCTCGTACTTTTGGCTCAGGCAGTCTTGCATGTTTCTGGCAAATCCCTGATTAGGGATCATCTGATTAGGATCTTCGGTATTGACCTTAGCAATTTTCATAATTTTATACATAAATTAAAAATTCATTCGAAGGGGTATGAACTTCACTGATGATGGGCTCGTACTCCTGGATAGTGAAGACCAAGACCAAAAGAGCGTGTTTGTTCCTAGCACGGTTTACAAATTGAAAAATCAAATAAGTCATATTTCAGTATTCATTCACTGATAGTCAGATTGGAACAATTATTCAAATAATTTGAAATTTTCTCTAAATTTTCGCCCAAAAGATGCAAATCACATATCAGAAACCTTAGAGGCGCAACGTCCAAAACAGTTAATCCGACCCCTAAATCATTATGCGTCTCATCTCGATAAATATTTATGACTCAAAATTATAATGCATAACACCTAATAAACCGGCCCTGTCTTACAAAGTGGCATGAATAACAACCGCAACAGTAAGTGTTGGCTGCTCGTACTCCAGACGTGTTGCCGGCTCCCAGAGCGCCACGGTGTCGAATTTCCATTGGAGAAGCTCTCCAGCACTTGTACGAGTGGCCATTTACATAAAGAGGTTATTGTATAATACACATCGCACTCCCAAGTGTCAATATAAATGCCAACGCCAAATTCTCCGATGCGAAGGTCCGATAAGAGTATTCGTTACAGTCACACTGGCAGCTATAAGTTTCGAGTTGATTAATAAAGCCTGGAAGAATGACATATTTTTTTTTGTTAATCTGCAGCGTTTGTAAGACAAAAAGTATTAAACCTACATATAAAAAATATACTAGAAAATATATTGGAGATCATATTTTTTTTCAGGTTTTTAATTACCATGAGCTTTGCAAACTCACATAGAAGATCCACGTTTTACCACAATTGTGTTAATGTAACGCATATTTTCAGCTTTCTTACTGACATGGTGCGCACTTTTCTGCGATACTCTGCACATTTAAAAGTGGAACAGATTTATCGGATTTCAGAAATTAGTAAGAGTGCAAGTTCTCTTAACCTTGAAAATGCAATCGGGATTTTATCGGGCGAACGTGATAAAACTTACTGAAATGCAAAATTCTTTTGAGCGAAAAGAAAGGACGACTGACGTGTGTGTATAGAAGAGGATGTGCTGAATTGTGTCTTTTTTGTTTTTCTTTTACATATGAGGTGCCACACCAAAGGCACTTACGTGCAAAAAAACTTTTTTAGTTTTGTCAACTTTATTTATTTTATTTTGATCTATCTTTTAAAAGGTATTGTTTAATTAATTCCTTTTCTATTAATGTCTTCTCTTATTAATTGCTTGCAGTAAAGATGGTTTAATCCAGGATTACCAGACTGGTTGATTTTTCCCTATTTTTGGAGGTTTCTTTTCGGATTGGGGTATAAAATGTTTTAAGTTCAATATAGTGGGATATTTTTTTAATTTCGATCAATTTAATTTAATTAAAATGCAAGTCAGAATTCAAATTTTATCTTTTCTATGAAGTATAACATGATTTTATATTTAAAACATCACCACGAGGAGAAGAGTCTAATCAAATCTGTTAGTTTTAACGAAGTGCAGCGATTCGGTTCCCCTGGGAAGGGGTGTTTCGACAATTACCGACCTCATCATCATTTATCACTCTCTTACGCAACCAATTATCAGAGCAGAGCCCGGTACTAATGACGCGTTATCATTAGGTTGGAGTAAAGTGAATTGAGTCGCGTGTTTTTTTACGAGATAAGGTAATTGGTAATGAATTTATGAGGCCAGAATTAATTAACTCGAATGATGCAATAAACCGCAAGCACATCTGCATTTCATATGCGTCGTGAACATGTGAGTCATAATGATTTTGTCTGTATCAAAAATACAAATGTGGCAAATGACAGATTAACGTTCAAAGTTGTTTTCACTTTTCATCAGAGGCGTAAATTAAGCGAAACTTAAGGGTCCATAATGTAAATGGATTCATGTATTACTGCATAAATTGGAGAAGATAAGCCCTAACCACTGGATGGCCTTTGCTTAAGGAACTAAAATTCCTAGTTACGCCACTGCCAAAAATTTATAATTACGAATAAACAAATATTTAATTTAATTTTTTTTTCCCATTTAACTAAGAAATTTTGCTAAAATTCGTTCACCTTCCACTATAGGTGTTGGGAGATAATAAAAACTAATCATCGACGAGACGAAATCTTGAAATATCATCTTGTTATGACTCGGAGGTATAAATAATGCCGCCTCGAAAATTCCAGGCCTGCTAAGTAATTTTATCCATTTTTAAGTTATTGTAATTATCAGGACACACGATACTTTTAACTGCGAGCACGTGTCATCTACGGGGAGGCATAAATATGCACTGCAAGTTTATGGAACGAATCCTTATCGAGTTCTTTATGCCTTCACTCGACGCTAATTGTTATTGCACGCTTACACTTCATATTTAGATAAATTTTAAGTGCGAGCAACAATTACTGTTATTGTTGTTGGCGTTCCAGCATATTACACTGGCGATTATTTCATTTAAAACTAAATTTAAAATATTCCTAGACCACCTTGTATTTCTTGTACAAGATCTGCACTGATTCTATTTTGACAATTGGTTTTTGGAACGAGAATTTTTTTTATTATTTAAAAATAGAACACGTTCTATTTTTTGATAATGTACAACGATTCAAGAAAAGAGACACATTTTATACAAATAATAGGGAGGGCCTTAACTTTACTTTTCAGATATAAAATTAATTTTTATTATTTAAATAACCGGTTTGGGTTACTTCAATAATATGTGTAAATTAGTCGTTGCAGACTCCCTTCCAGTTGAATCGAGAGCTTTTTCCCTACAGGGTGCATTGTGTTAACACAGCGACGTGTTTGAGACATATGTTAAACTGCTCTGTTAGGGGCGGTAGCCGCAAGTATACTCTCCCTGGGGATTCTAAACAAATGTAATTTCGGTATTGATTTTGATTGGCGTCGTTGAAATGAACAACTTAATAACAGCTTGAAAAAAACCGTGTAATTTTGTTGACAATATACAGTTACAAAAAAGGGTACTTACTTACGCACCTATTTCTCTATTTCAACAGAAAATAAACATGTGGTTTTAAATATAAATATTATCGGGATATTCGTTTTGTGAAGGACGAAAGGATTAACTCGTATTTAAAACAATATTTTAAAACATTGCTGTAAACGAGACCACAGAAATACACTTAATTTAAAAAAAAAACAAGGTATTAATTCATATTTCAGTATAATACAGCTCGATGTAATAAAATCATTCAAAGGGAGAGAATTGTTAATTTGTTTCGCGATGTGAAAAGTGACATGCGGCGATGGGGTTCATAATAAAATGTAATGTCGCTGGCTTGCAGTAAACTAGTGGCTTGGGTTTCAAATTTCAGGAGGGTTCAGGAGAGCCAAGCGCATTCGCGTCGTCCATCGAATCTGCGGTTTAGCAGCAAGAAATAAATTATTTATTGATCGTCGTAATTTCGATTTTAAAATTGCCCGCCACCCGATTGATAGGTTAATTTCCCCGCAAAAATTGTCACATATTTCAGAGGAGCGTCGGTCGTAAATCACGGGCTTTCGCTTTCTGTTGGTAACTTGACTCGAAGAGGACCGTTTAAAAAATAAACAGATGTGATATGAAAAATGCTCTGCGGGGCAGACAAAAAAATTGCGACAACACGTGAGGTTATTATTATTAATTTTTGAATTCCGTCGCGACCGTGACCGTAGCAAATTCGCCAGCTACTTCGATCTCGGTCAGCAATTTTAATGCCTGCCCTGCAAAAGGCAATCAACATAAAATCACCAGTAAACACAGAAGTTATTCTTGCGTTCATATGCGTTACTAATGTGGGGATATTTAGGCCTTTGTTTATTTGCTTGTGTATTGTGTTAGATTTTTACTTTTTTCAAGTTACCAAAACCTTTTGTACTAAAGCAGCCCTCACACGATCAATATTTATTGTCAATTAAATATTGTCAATATGGTCAATAAATATTGACAAACTGTAATTGCCTCACACTATCAATATTTATTGATAATGTATTTAGTTTAGCGCTGGCAGTCAATGATGTCATACCGACATTTATTGTCAATCTTACAAATATTTTGGTTTTCATCAAACCAACCCATCAATATTTTACATATTGACAATCTAAAAATTTTTCTACTCACACGTTCAATAATATTGTCAATACTCAGATATTGACAATATATATTGATCGTGTGAGGGCTGCTTAAGGTATACGAAATTCGACTTACACAATCTCTTTTTCTTTTCGACACATTTCGTCAACTTTCTTTGCCTTTTTTCAGTAGTGAAATACCTCAATACGTTCATTGTGGTGTCATTCGCTACATAAAAGGAACGCAGATCATGTATCTTGCTTGGTCTTTAAAAAATTTGCACCAATCATACACTTGCGGTTCCAATAGACATGTTTTACTAAACTCTGCAGCAAACTTACTTAAAATTAGACAAGTTCACATCTTGTAACTGTTTGTAACATCAAACTGATATGATTGCCACAATCAATTAAGATTTGCGTAAAATAATAATTCCTGTTTGAAACTGAACAGCCCTCGTATAACAGTTGGCTTTATTTTTACCTGGCTTATGCGGCAAGATATGTTTGACTGAATTAAGTAATAAAAGAATTTGAATTTTTTAATGAGCCTCGTTTTATGTCATGGCTTGTACGCTTTCATTTAATAAACGCGGGGCATTTCTCACGCTCTGACCGCTAATGAGCGTTAATGAGAACATTCTGCATGTGCACTGTTAATTATATACTGTGCTTGACTCGTATGCGGACGCAAACTACACGAGCGTTTATTTTAATTACACTTAAAACTAAGTGGTGAGTGAAAACTACCTTTATCTTCTATCAAAGCGATCAAATATACAATGCAGAAGTTCAATTCTATCCTAATTTTATAGTATTTTATATAAACTCATAAAAGGTCATAAAAGACCCAATGGATAATAAGCTTGTTGAGTTTAGCTAACAATAAGTCTGAGACTCAGTTACTAGATGTTTCAGTCTCTTCGGGTAATTATTCAATCTGAAGAAACACACAGTATAAGTTGAAATCCGATCTGTAACCTCTGTTACATTACACTAATTTCTATTATGAAAAAATGTTATGGTTACGCGTTCTATTTCCTTACTATTTTTGGTAACATAATTTATTCTTCTGTTTTACACTTTCCTAAAATTTGATATACTTTTTTCCAGTCCTTTTTTTCTACGCACCCGACGCGACGGTATATATTTCTCGAAGCGTTAAGTTTGTTGCCAGAAGTTCTAAACTCTAAATTACCTTTGATTTTTTTTGGTTGCATTAAAATATTAAAAATGAAGTATTAAAGAAATTCAATTTGAAGACTTTTTAAAAATATTATTATGAAGAATGAACAATTATTATTGAAGGTGTTGAATGCATAAATGTACCCTTCGCTTCATATTAGCCAACTCTCTTCTCTAAACGTCAGCATTTTTTGCTTGACATTGCCCCACGATGTTATCTACTAAGACCACTATACACAACGATGCAATTTGTATTGCAGCAAGACACAAAGAAAGTTAAAACAGGCTTTATACGAACGCAATGCAATGAACATTGCATACAAAAATTACCATTGCTCGCAGCTTTATATTTAAGCTACTTCATGAAAGATACCAATTTCTAAATGTAAATATTTAAGATGCATTATATTGCAGTGGTCTTTTTGAGATTAATTAGAATTATTGTTCACACACATTTACCGATGCGCATACGATAGAAATTGCATCTTGCTCCAATTCAAATTACCTCGTATAAACCCTACTTTAAGATTAGTTGACGCAAGATTTCTTGCATTGCATTCAGTTTATTGCATTGCAGAATATTTTTAGGGATTTTAACGTTATTTTTGATATTACCAACATGAAATTTCAACAACGAGGAACACTATTTTTATTTGCAGGCTACATTTTAAAGGTACAGTATCAAAGGGAAATATTTATTTATTATGTTGATAACACTCGTGCAATGCAACATAACTTGCTATCAAGTAAAGTGACGGGCAATATGCAATTTTTCCGTGCCGTTTATTGCAGCAATGTTCCTTCCGTGTAAAGCCTGCTATATATCATCTAAGGTGTGTACAGAATCTTTAAAAAAACAGAATGTTTTAAGAAAGGAAATACAAAATAATCTAGGGGTGTCAAATCGCAAGAACGCGGAGGGTTACGATCAGACACTTATTAATCGATTGTCGAAAAATTCTTCCAAGTAATTTAACGTTTATCTTGCTACATGAGGACGAGCTGAATCCTGTTGGAAAAGCCGTTTTGTATTCATCGTCGCCTAGCTGATTTATAAGCGGCTCTGGAATAAGTCGACGATGATTTCAGCATTTATGCTATAGTTACTATAAAAATCAATTATTCTACTTCTACTGATTGTAGCTTCACGAAAAGTCTACTAAAGTCTAATGATTTGGGCCACACGTTACATCTTCAGACATTACGTTAAAATTGTAGTTTTTACACATTTTCTGACAAAATTAATTCCATTACGCCACTGAGTAACTATACCATTAATATTTATATACTCAAAATTATTACTGTATGTGTGCCTAATTTAGGTGATCACGTGGTTCTCGGGAATTGTAGAAAGTACGATACTGTAAATAGCGTTTCTTTAGTTTTCTAAAATTGTCTTTTGTTATTATTATTGTCATCATTTTGTTAATTCTTTGTTTTTTTAAGAAACTATCTAATGCCTAATAAGCTTTGTCGGGCTGCTTTTAAAAAAGTTTGAAGTGTCGTGTTTGAATGTTTCGCTGGATGTTGTTGACAGCTTCTTTAGAATAAATAAAATTATTTATTTTCTAACACAAACATTGACATGTTAAACATTTTAAAAAGTTGTTATGACAAATGATTGTTTGACAAATTTCAACAGACAGCAAACTGCTTTATTTCGAATAAAAAATTTAATATCACGCACCTCTGACATTTAAAATTAATAGTACGTCAATTTTCAATAGCTTATGGACCCAGCACCATTGTACAGGGTGTGTCAATTTCAATTTTGGAAATCTTAGTGTCCGTAAGATTAACAGAAAAAGTTAATGGTACTTCACTTATTTATTTATTTTTTACTTTCTTCCTACATGTTCTTTTCTTCTAGTGATATTTATAAATAAAACGCGCCTGGCGTTGCATAATCAGACATAAAAAGCATAACTCCATCATTTTTTTTTTTATTCACCGTTGACAAAAAATAATACTGAATATTTGTTGGTTGTAACTTCCGTCATTGATGACGCAGAGCTAAAGTTCCGTGAATTTGATTATATCTATCTTTTTCTTGTTAACTGCTCATTTCAGCTTACATTAAGATTACATCATTTACATCATCATAAGATCAATTTTTTGTGTGTAATTCTCGAAAGTATTAGTGTATGATCTTTTTTATCACTTAGATTTAGGCCCGGTCTTTTCATCTCCAATTAATTTTTATCTGGCGATTAATTCCGACAGTAACGGTTCTGATCACAATTGTTACTATGGAAATAAATCGTCAGATAAAGTTAACTGAAAATGAAAAGACCGGGCCTTAAGTTTATCGATATGTGTTATTTATTTAGAAAGAAATTTTAGAATTCTTTAGAATGTAAAATTTCTTTTCATCTTTTTACTATTTATAATTACAATTTTCTAATGTAATTTACAATGTTTGAATAGGATTTTGTTGTTCGTGTATAACTATTAATTGAGTTAGTAACATCATACATTCGTTTTCATTTGGTTATCGCAAAATCTCAACGAGATTTAGAAATTTTGAAAAGTAAACATGACTTCAGATTAAAGCGATGCTTTTGTCACGAAAGATGACAGAGACGGATTCCTTTTGTCAATCACCAAGTTCGGCTACACGAATTAAAGCTATGTTAGATCTCATCTTACAAGCAAAGTATCGCTCGCATACTCCTGTATCATGTGTCTCCATTCATATCTGCGATTGAAATATGACTGTGTGTGACTCGGTGCGTATTAATTTGTCAACTTCATTCATAAATAGCTCATGTCACTTAGCGCTGCCCTTTTTTCGCCGTTCTTCTTACATCCTCTCAATTACTTTGTAAATTGATGTAAATTGAGACGAATTATTTCAGTAGTTTAAGCCGGTTTTCACTGTTTGTATGGTTTTGGTCTATCGTCAAATTTATTAATAGACGTCCTACATCCATGGCCGGATTTTAGCATTTTAATACTACTTCAGAAGTTCAGTATTAAGACAATAATGAAATGATGTTATTGGTGAAAAGTCAGTCAATTAAAAGAAAATACTTAAAGTAAATTTCTAGAATCATTTTCATCGTTTTTAACATCACTATTCCAAGATCCTTTTCTTGCCTGTTATCTTTTTTTTTGTCTTCAATAATTTCCTGCGTTCTCATATCATAAGGACCATCTGTTCTCTGGCAAATCTGTTTGGTCTCATATTAAACGTCGTAATTCTTTTCGCATACATCTTACCGCTTTATACCTGAGTATTCGGCGAGACATTTGCCCTGCGAAGATGAATCGTACAAGGGGGTGCCATAAATCCGGCCCGACCGAAAGAAAACGTATTGCCTGCGCGGGTCAAATGTTACGCGTGAGCCCTACTTTACTCCTAATGAGTTGGAATCGGAGTAATTGGAAACATTATTAAATGTGTTGCTATTAATTTACCCGCCCTTGTGAGTTACGTTGCGTTTCACAAGCAGGAAAGAGCAAACGCAACGGGTTCGAGGAAAGTACGTTATCGATTGTTGTAGAATTTGAGTTTCTCATGATTTCCGAAGGTAAAAAAAGAATTCTCATAAAACTTACGTGGAACAAAAATTGCGGCGATTAAAGAAAAAGGGTTAACAAGTTCGTTTCACGTGAAACGTGTACTTACGTACTTAAAGTGCGTTTACCCTTTCGGTAAAGGGTTGCCCTATATCCGTCGGTTCCCACATAATTTCTAGTTTTCTTATAGAAAAGTATATTGTGTACATACCTGCAATTCAGAAAATACTTTTTCGATAGGGGTAAATCCTTGACACCTTTAAATAAATAAAATTAATTGCAGGCGAACGATTTGAATGTTGTTAACTTGATGTTAATAGTCATGTGTACACTCTCAAAAAGGATTCCCAAAAATTCTTGCTCGCTTCCCCCGTTTGAAGAATGATATTCTTTTATAATTTAGAAATGGCTGAATAAGTTCAAATCCTAAAATTAATTATTAGTTTAAGTGATACCTAAAGTTGTATGTATTTAAGAAAGGTAAAAACGGTGCGTTATGGGTGTTACTAGTTCTATTGTAAGTAATTTCCGGTGATTTCAGGTTTATATAAATAAAATTGGTCCTATTTATATGCTTTGGTCGCCCTTATATGGTCAAGATACGATCTTATCGCAACCACGACGACTTGAAATACAAGTAAAACTCGATTTCGATCATAATTTGATTAGTTTATGGCAATGTTCCGGTGTGAACTGAAAACTGAACAGCTGCCGCTAGGAATTCTAGTTGCGCTTTTTGAGCTTCCTGTTTTATATTTTAATTCCTGTTTGCGGGGCACATAAATAAAATATTTTCGTGCGGAAAAAACCGTCCCACGTAAACGCATGTGTGTTTAGAATAGTTTTGAACCCGGCGTGGTCGAAACGTTTACAGAAAAAAGCTGTTTTATTGTCGCGATTTTGCCGCTAAAGATCGAGCTGCCGGTTTTAATCGTCAGTTAAAATCGAAGTGTAAATACGTCGGCTTTTTTTCGTAACAATTTTATTTGGACCAGGTGCGCGCAGCGCACATTTTATATTCCCTAATTTATGTTTGCTACTAAATTTTAATAGAATACCGAACAATAAAAATGAGTATATTTATGAGATCTACAAAAAGATTGTCAGGAAAATTTATGATGTTTATGATAGTAAAACAAATGCGCCGTACAGACTATTTATCAAGACGTGCTCCCTTTAAACAGGACTTAAGCCTGGCACACGAATTTTCTTCCATCATATGTTGTGAAGTTAAGATTCACATAAATTTAATTTTTTATTTTATTTATTGTGCCACACAAATTAGGCTTCACAAAAAATTACTTTAAAAAATACCACCATCGCCCATCTGGAAAACTAGTCAGGAGAAAAATCTTATTCGACCAACGTCAGGGACAAAATTTATTTACTTCTGTTCACAACTTTTGCTAACAATATTTCATACTAATCCATGTTTTTCATATCTTAATATATCCTGGCCTCGACGCCCGTTTATTTTCAGGCGTCTTATGTTTTAATCCGATAAAATATGTTGTTTTAAAAACTCATAAACTGACAAATTAATGATTTGTAGGAAGACATGATTGCAATTAATAACTATTTTTTTTTTGGAAAATGGCAAAATAAACTCAAATTTTTTATTTCAAAAGTTTAACCAGAAAGTACACTCAGAATTAAAAATAATATCCACCCAACAATGTGGCCTTACCACTTCTGACCGCTATAACAAGCAGGCGGACAAGAGAACAGGCACACATCGATGTTTTTACTTGGCCACTTGCTTGTTATGGTGATCAGAATGCGAATGGATAAGACTACGCATTTACATTTTATTGGGGGGGGCACTACTTTTAATTCGCCATAATTTTGTTTTTTAATTACCAATACAGAATCGAACTTACAAATGCCTTGTTATTAATTTCATTTTATTATTGAAGCTATGAGGTCATCAAGTTATTTATGAAATAGTTACAGTTAGTTATCATATCCGAGGCGAGTAAAGGTCTTCAAAAGCAAAATAAAAAACAGAGAAGAACGGGGGAAGTAGAAAGAAAATGTCGAAGAAATTAATTTAAGGTGCGTCTGTAAAAAGGGTAACACAACACCAACGCAGGATAAAATTTCAGAGGAAAGGGTTTTCAAAAATAAAGTGCAAGGTACTTATGTCTATGCACTTAACTCCTCCGAACTTCGTCTCTCATGAAACCATTCATTTTTTTTTACTTATCACTGCTAATTCAAATCACCAACAAAGACTGAACAAAAAAAAAGAAAGAAAATGTGGAAGGAATTTAGAAAGCAATTGAAGATACGTCGGTAAACAGGATAACGTAGGTTTTTCTAAGTGAGATCAATCCCGAAAAATATTATGTAGCGACGGACGAGGACTAAAATTTGATTTCATATAAAAGGGGCACTAAGGGCGATACCTGGCCACTTAAAACTCAACCCGTACTCAACTCAAAACGTACTCGCGCAAACAAAGGAATTGCGACTTGGGTCTTTTATGGTTTGAATAAAATTTTGGTTAGAAGGACGAGAAGAAGAGAAGTTTATTATGTGTGAAATTTTTGTGAAGTTTAAAATAAAGTCATAGATTCTGGGCGTAAAAGCAAAAACAAAGATTAATCAAGGGCAATGAATGAACGAAAATGAAGAAAATAAAACTGGAAAAAATTCAGAGAGCAGAGGAGAACAAAAGAGTAAACACTAGGAAGCATCTCTAAGTTGGAAGAAAATTAAAATATGAAAAGCAAATCAAAAATCTGTAGTTTCAAAGCAAGTAAATAAATGTAAATGTAAATAAATGCTTACTTATTAATGAAAAATCACATCAGAATGAAATGTTTCGCTTGGAATAATAATAAACCAAAATCAATTGAAAAATTATAAAATGGCTAGTGTTCAATAGAGGAACTTAAAATATAAAGACAGGCGAACCTCATTACTCGTTATTGTTTATAATTAAATGTTATGTATCTTCGTTGACGTAATATAGCAAGTATGACCAAAGGATGAACCAAATTTATTAAATACAGATGCTGATATTAGCAAGGGAAAGATATACCAAATATTTAATTTTATTAAGCAAATCAAGTGAATATAACATTATGATCCAGTTATACAATGTCAGTTTAAATTTAAGCTGAACTTAAATGTTTCATCTTAAATTTAAACTGGCATTGTATAAGTAGGCATAAGGCGAGGTTTCTCAGGCTCACTTGTATAGAGTAAAGTTAACTTTGTGAACATCATTGTTATCATGGGAGTAAACCGATAGTCAAAGTTTACTTGCCTTTATATAAGTGGGCCTCAGTCACAGTTTAACTTTAACCTTCAGTTTATTTGCATAGGAACAACTGTTTTCTTTTTATAATTGTAAGTATAGAAATAAACTGCAACTGAGAAACCGGGCCCAAGAATTTCAGACCATTAATCTTTGAACTTTATGGTTTTTTTTTCACATTTTTGCTTTACTGAGATCTTTGAACTTCTATGTTTCTAGTTTTTTTTTTTGTAGTCCAAACATGAGAGAACTTTTCTTTCAGTTAAATAAATTTTAGTTATTTCAGTGGCCTGGAATAACTTTGTACATTCTTTAACTCCCCTCACTTTACTTTATTCACTCTTCTAAATTATTTTATTTAAGAAATTATAAAACCAAAAAAATGGGAGCCATCAGGCATAATATTTTTAATTACAACATAATCTGGTGTACTTTTCGATAATGTCTCTTAAGCCCACGCATTTGAAAACACAGTTTTTCAATTCGTAGGGTGGGTTTACAGAAAGGAAATCAACTATTTAATTTCGATTAACTGTTTGATTGAGATTAAAATTAGCGATGCCTAGAGTGGGTTTACAGAAAGGAAATTAAATATTTAATTACGATTAACTATTTGATTGAGATTAAAACTCCTGTTGCCATAGTAATCATATTGATAAAAAGTGGCAACGCGAACTTTAATCTCAATCAAATAGTTAATCGCAATTAAATATTTAATTTCCTTTCTGTAAACCCACTCCTAGTTTAACAATTTTATTTCTAAGGCAACACGGATTTTAAACTCAATCAAATAGTCAATCGTAATTAAATATTTGATTTACTTTCTGTAAACCCACCCGTAACTTAAATTTGAGTTAAGTAATTTCTAGCAAAATAGAATTTTTATTCAAATGCAGAAGAAAATGAAATTCAAAAAATTAGATTTTTAGTTTGGTTAATTTTTCAGATTTAATTGTATTAAGCGAAAAAGAAGTTTAAACTTATGGTGATTATAAGAAAGTTGTTGTAAAATTGACAATAACCACATTTATTTAAAGCGATAATTATTGGCCCTTCAAAAAAAAAAATTGAATCTTGGTTTCTAAACAAAACGTGATTTTTAAGAGTGGTCAATAATGATTAAAAATAATATAATTTTTCATTCGTTATTCTTATATTATAGTCTTTCAGTTATTGCTCACCCTACAAATTATATTAAAAATTAAAAAAGGTATAATGGAAATGGAAACATCAAAACAAGAAATACTTCTTCGAAGGTTTCCAAAAACAGTACAACATAAAAATCAGCTAAGGATTAAATTATTATCTGTAATAAATTTAGCACTAGGAATAATTTTATTATTTACGATAAAAAACTATGGAAAGGGCCGCAAACAATTTCTTATCAAATCAAGCAATTTTTTTTTCTTTTTAAAAAAAAATATTTTAACTCGTAACAAAAAAATATGGATTTGATATTATTTTCAACTTTCATCCACATGAACATAAAGGACAATTTTCTTCCAGACGTAACTCATTTGCGATTCATAACACACAAAGGAAGAAGAGCTGAGCTATAAAGACAAAGAGAAAAACGTGAGCGTAACGTTTCACAAAAGTTTTCCTTTTTGAATATCTAAAAAGTTTCTCAGAAATGTTACATTGCAATTGCATTCCCATCTTCTATTCATTCTGCCTTCTTCTTCTTATTAATCCGTTTTCATTTCTCTTTTCCTCACACACGTCTTTTCTGTATCCATCATAATGCTCTTCTTATTTTTCTACACATCAAAATTAATGCAAAAATGAACAAAAAAAAACGAACGAAAGAATGTATTTATTTCAAAGTTAAAAAGAAAGATATAATGAAAAATGGAATAAGAAATGAATCTAAAACGAAGATGTGTATATGTATAGGTACGAGATCAGATGAACAAATAATGTAGGTGAGTTAGTTTTAAATAATTATTCAATATTCAAGAAGTTCTAACAGGAGATGAAAAAACAAAAAGGAATTTGAACAATTAGGTAAAAGAAAATAAATTATCGGAAAGAAAATAACATGATGACGAAATAAACTAATTTAAACTACAATAGAAGTAGAAATAAGTAAAAGTATCCAGTGTTCAATTGAAAAGTTCTTCAAGTAGCCCTTGAAAGCTTTGATAAGATTGTAAGCAGGTCTTGATTTAGATCAAAACGAAATGTCACTTGACATGAAGCATTTTCGTTCGCTGTATTATCTTAGTGTGCACATAGAGTATTCGTATGTTGTTTTTACCTCATACAATAATACGAGATGGAGATACTCTGAATGTAGACTAAAGCAGCAAAAGAAAACCCTAACAAGTCACGTTAGGTTATAAGCAACACTACAACTGTTTGACAGCTGACATCCGTTAAACGTCAGTCGGTTTAGGAAGTCATCCCTTTTTCGTACTTTTCTTCTTTCAACAAAAAATCAAAACCAACTTGATGGACTTTCAAGTGAACATTCGTTAGTTGTAATACGTCTCTTTCGTTTAACAGGACAGTATAATAGGTATTTACATTTTTTAAGACAAATCTGAAAGTCTTATTCAAAAGCTGAAAATAATTCGCAAGTTTATTTTTTAAGTTGTTGTTCTATGATTCCTTTGGGGTAGAAAATTCCATTTCGAAGCAGCTGCAGGAGTCAGATTTTTCCCCTTTTTCTTTGAACTTCTTTTTGACGTAATAGTTTTCGTGAAATTCTTCTTATGGATATTCTCGAAGGGTTTGATTATACAAGTACTAGCCATAACAGTGAGACCACAAATATAAATTTGCCATGAGGAAACGATTATACTTAATTTTATAATATTATATTTGCATTAAATTTTCTCCCCTCAATTTTAATGCAAATTCTCCATTTCCGGGGTCCGTAAATTAATCGAATCTGTAGGTACACACGTTGTTCGTACCTGAGTCCAGACACAAAAAGACAAGACAAAATAACATTAATCACGAGCGCACCATTGGACATTTTCAGTCCTACCTTGAAAAACGAATTGTATCATTGGTCCTGAAAGGCTTCAGCCGTAGTTACTACTCCTACCGCCAGAGGGGAGAATTGTACGGCGCCGAACGGAAACAAGACTCCGGCAAAGCTTCAGTAACAATCGTTCTCTCAGGCTATACGATACGAGAGCGCTTTGCGCAAGCGCTCACCAATCAAAAAACAAAAAAACGATTGTTTCAGACAATTACTGCGCACTTGATTTTCATTTTTTTACGCAACTAAAACTCAGAGAAAATTTAATCAAATCCTCGATAAGTGCACAGTGTCTTTTACTCGGACTTGTTAACTGTAAGATACCTTTTGTTTAAGTGAAGTTACCAAAAACAATTATTGCCTTTAAAAAAAAATGCGTGTGTTCTGTGCTTAAATTATGTAAATTCTTCAGAGTATAATCGCGGTTATTTATTTTGGAACTGACCTCGTACTCCAAAGCAGGGACTACTTGTTGTTACGACTTTTGATTAGCGCGTTTAGATTAATCAAATCATCATGCTGTGATATCGCAAGTGTTTTTTTGTTTGTACGGACTGGTCTGCGGTAACAGTTTATGTTTTGGAACCGGCGCCGGCGGAAGCGACGTGGGTACCGACGGGTACCTTCACTACCATGGTCACTCTCATGCCCTGCAATTATTTGAATGCTAGCTCCACGAGGTGCACCATGATCGACAAAATGTGTGAACCGAAGGTATTCTTTTTAATTACATTTACAAAAATAATTTCAAAAAAAAGGTCTCATCTTAACAGAGAATTTTAATTTTGTTTTAGTCAGAAAAAAACATTTATTTTTATTAATAGTTTTTTTATTATTATTACATATTTGAATTGATATGACGAATTGCAAAGTTAAAAACTTTATACTTAACTTTCAATAATAAGCACATTAATCAATTACAAGAATTAAGTGTTCTATTTATTGTAAAAAATATATTTGCAAAATTAAACTTAAGCATTCGAAAATAATATTGAAACAACAAATATTCCCATTTCAAATTTTCCCCTTTTGACTTCTTTTAAATTTTGTTTTGTTCTTTGAGTTTCAATGCTTTTTAGTTTTCATGTTTTTGTTGTGTGCAACTATGAATTACTAATTTTAATAATACAGACATAAGAAATGTTTGTGACATTTTGTGATACCTAGGCCCTGTTTATACAATTCCAGTTTAACTTTAAGCCAAAACTTAAACCCTTAACAACAATTGAATTAATCGTTGCTATGAGTTTAAAATTCAGCTTAAATTTAAACTGAAATTGTACAACTCGGCCTAACTAATTTTTCATAATGAAGCTACTTTCAATTAATGACCATTTTTGTTTTTTTTTTTTTGTAATCGGTTCATACTATAACAAATTGCAACATTTCATTATTTGTTGTAGTTCTTATCAATACAAATTAAATTATTTTGTAAAAATATGCAAATTTATTTATGCAAATTATTCTCTAAACAGCTTCTATGATGCTTGGAACATCGTCGTTTCGCGGTGCATTCTAATTTTTTTCAAGATTTCCGGCGCACAATTTTCAATAGATATGAAACCACACTTTATCTGTTTTTGTCAAATTTTTCTTTTCCTTTTAAAACTATTGACTTGCAAATTTATTTGTCCTTAAAATAAAAAACTCACAGATAAAAATATTGCATATTTTTTATTTCTTAAAAGCCCAACAAAAAATTAATTAAAAAAATATGCAATAATTTTGTCGATGAGTGTATAAAGATTAGAAAGAAAATGAGAATTTACCTGAGGTTGGCATTACTGTAAAAGTCTTTGCTGCGTATCTCGCTACCTAACTGATGAAATTTTAAATCTATTTCTGGTCAAAATAG
Source organism: Dorcus parallelipipedus (assembly GCA_958336345.1). Taxonomy (NCBI): domain Eukaryota; kingdom Metazoa; phylum Arthropoda; class Insecta; order Coleoptera; family Lucanidae; genus Dorcus; species Dorcus parallelipipedus. The sequence continues at coordinate 39,872,572 of OY284477.1, forward strand.
AAACCAGTGTTAGCTTCACTTTTAACCAAAGATTGATTGATATTTTAAATCCACATTATCTTTTAGTGAAAGAGCATAAATAAGAAAGGAATTTAAGAAACATTGCCAAAAATTATACGCAAAAAATGAAATGGAATACAAAATATTAATCAGCGATTAATTCCCCACAATGGACTGGCATTTGATGACATTTACTTAAATATTTGAAGGTTGTTTTCTTGAAATTAGTTTTTACGAATTTGGTACCATTTGTAAATTAAATATAGAAATATAAAAGTACCAAAGATAACTGAAATGGTGTTTTTTAAAGACAATCAGCTGATTATTGTATGTTAATGACATCAGTTTTAGAAATATTTTTGGTGTAACCTCTAGCACAAGTAACTGCCTAGAGCATAAGAATGGTTTATCAAAGCCAAAATAGTTTTGAGGTCATGTAACAAGTAGTAGTGACAACGCAAAATTTTTGGAACCAAACCAGTATTTTGAAGATGGATACTGATCACAGGAAAAGAGTTATTTCTTCAACAACTTTTGAGTGTTACCAATGTTTTAGGAAAGCTCGAACTCTTTTTTTGCACAACTTTTTGGAAATTGTTAATTAACTTGGACAACTAAGGAAAAAAGTTCCCAACATTTTCTTACTCATTAAATAAACACTGACTGCCACAGTAGAAATTTGTACATTTAAAATAGTCGTTGCATTTCGATTAGTGAAGGCGAATTGATCAAAATGGACACTACTGTTATACAAGTTTAGGGGTCGATTCTGTTCATATCTGTGAGAGTCGTAAGATCTGTAAGCCTGTAAGACAATGATTGAAAAATGGAATTTTGAAATTTTCTGTAAAAGTTATTTTACACTATCGTATTTCAAGTTTAGTTCAATTTCTCAAACAATTTAATTTGCAGTAATTAGCATCAAAATTTTAGAAATTGAACCAAATCATATACAAGAAATAGGGTAGTCTAAAACAGTCTTAAGATATGGTTTTTCCTAAGTGTCTAGGATTACTCGTACGTCTTTGCGATTTTATCTTAGAGACCTACAAGACATCGTATCTTAACTTAGGAATTCCACTTTTTAATAACTGAGTTACAGGTTTACAGACCTTACGATCCTTACGGATTTGAACAGAATTGACTCATTAATTTGGCGAAAATGAAGATCCACCAAAAAATTATTTTACTCCATAAAGTCCTGTCTGTTTTTTCATTTTTTTAAATATCTGCTACTGCTTTAGAGCTTTTGACATTATTCTAAAGAAATGGCAATTCATGTTAGGTACGTAAATCAAAATGACGCGCAATAAAAGAATACCTTGAAAGAAACTAGCAACATATTTATCATAATTAGTGATCTGGATTCAGATCATGAGTTAATAATATGCACGTCTTTTAAATATCACTGTGAATTAACGCCGCTCCAAATTAAACAAAAAAGAAAGGAATTAATTATTCATAATAGCAACAACTGTACAAGTTCATTCAAGCAATTTTAATATACCTGTATCTCCTTAACAAATTATCTTTGTTCCTAATCGTACAAAGCAAATCATTGATTTTTAAGTTGATTTGTACCCCCGCGCCGTACAAAGTAGAGATGATAAATCCAGTGGCGTAGCTAAAAGTGAATGAAATATAGCAAGGGTCCCCCAATACCTAATTCAATAATTTATTCATAGAACATGATTCAAGCTATTAAATCTCCACAATTTGCATATTTTCGTCGATTTCCCTAATTACATATATATTTTTAAAGTGTACTGCTCAAAAAATTGTTTTTGTTGCCGTATGTCTAGCACTTCTAAAAATAATTAAATATTAATTTATTTAACTGTAAATTAATTTTTGTACAAGTGCAGAGGTAGATACTTTAAACAAGTAATATTTATAAACATGCGAAGTCTTAAAAACTTTAAGCCTACAACTAAAAACGATGACTACTTATATTTTTTGGATAGTGTAGTTACTTTTCCGGGAAAAGTAGAAATAATAAGACCAGTGGCGTAACTAGAAATTTTACTGCCTTAAGAAAAATAATGTGATGCCCGTATTCATAATGCTTCCTTCAATAAGGGACCCCTTAGAATGGGTATTGTTATAAAGCAACTCTCTTACCACAATCCCATTCTAAGGAGTCCCTCATTGAAGAAAGCCTCAAAGAAGCACTATGAATACGGACATAAGTGTCCTTGAATTCTTACACTGCACTCTTAAGCTTCATTGAAGTGTGTTTAACCCTGGTAATGAACCCGCCTAACAATTGTCTGTCATTGTCGTAATTAATAGACAATTTTAATTATTTCTTCATTTGTCAAAAAGTTAGTAAGGGCGTAGCTATGAAACAGAACTCATAGGGTTACAAAAAAAAAATTTTTTTACATAACTACCGTCTGCACTAATACACTTAGGCCCGGTCTATTCATCTCTGGCCAGTAAGATATTGGATAGATTAAAGATAGGCAAATGCATTGCGCTAATCGTCAAGTAATAACTAGAGAGTCTAGGTTTTAATCAGTTTGATTTATCACGAGCGTACGCTTGGAAAGAGTGGGGTCGTAACCAGTATACGTTGCATAGACAACAGTGGGCGAGCTCGACGACGCACAGTGGTCAATTTGCATTATCTGGCGCGGCAAAAACCCTAAATATAATTTCATATTTAAAAATTAAAACCTAGGAAAACGTAAACCTACAACCTCTCTAGTATAGTATCCAAAAGAATTCGAATGATCCGCAAGCGTAGAGTCCGTCCCGATAAGGATTATAATCTTATCGATTTAATAAGCGTGCGGTGGTCAACCTACGTTTTGTTCAATTTTATGTGGTTTTCTTTCAGAAATCCACATGGGTCAATAAAATGTGTATCCCCTTTTAAAATTTGATGTAACTCTAAATTTCAGTAGTTCAAAAAAAATTTCGGTGACATTCGTAATCACAACGAAATTATAGCCGTGTTTGTTGTACATATGTGACAGACTAGAAATGATGTTATTGGCGCGTATTGGTAATAATAACCACTGTATTATCGCAAGTATATATTGCCTTTTCAGTGTACACTGAAATAATGTGCAATAACCTGCAATCTCCAAAGTTATGACCTTTTTTTCAACGTTATAGCTGGTATCACTAGGTGTGCCATATTTGACCTTTCCTTATGTGACCCTATAAAATTTTTATGTAGATATTCGTAAAAAAATATACATTTTTGTAATTCATTATAAAAAATGGGGGTTTCCATTTTAAAATATTAAAATTATTTTTGTACCCCAACGGTACGCCACTGTACACATATATTAACTAGTGTAAAATATGACAAATTTATAGTAATATTCGACATGTGAGAACATTTTGCAAAAAAAAATATTTTAGGAAATATTTAAGGTGTTCAAAATTTTTATACACACTGTATACAGTGTTTTTTACGTACTCTGTTTTTACATTCTATGTTTGTAATTACATAGCTACATACCTAGCTGTGTATATTACTTAATAAACTATTCACTTCTGGCATATTATTTTTTGTGTATTATTCAAAGAAACCTGTTGATACCCTAAATCTTAATATGCCGCAAAAGTTTAGAAAAAATACCGAATATTGCATGGTATCTATATTTCTTTATCTATAAAATTGATATGAACAACTCAAAAATATAAAATAATTTTTCCGCGCCAAATAATTAAAATTGACCACTGTGCGACGCTGCGAGTGCACGGAGCCGAACAATGCGTTACTGCATCGAAGCTCGCGGAAAAGATATACCGTCTCCGCTTGGTCGACTAACGCGCATAACACAACTGATTTTATTTTAGACTCCCTGGTAATAACTTAGCACTTTACTGAGAGATGAATAAACCGGGCCTTAGTCCAGCGTTTATCGAGTTATTTCATTCAATAAAAAAAAAAAACTTGTTTGTGCCTCAAAAAACGTGTTTCAACTCATCTGAGGAAAAATTTCGGGCCCTGAAGTCTTTGAACAAAGAGAAGTCGCGGCTTTCGATAATGGCTTGAACTATGCGAGCTTTATGCACCCTGAAGTTTTCGTGCAACAGCAAAGTTTTGCTTCTCCATGAATTCGGACGTCCTTCAGTAAACCACTCTATTAATTATAAACTCCTTTTCTGTACAATCAATATGCAGAATACCTTCGCAGCCCAAAAAAAAAATACAGTCGCCATCAACTTTCCAGGTCATAACAGAGTTTTCACCTTCTCCGGAGGTAGAGAGCCCTTATGAATCCATTGCATCGACTCTTGCTTCATGGGAGAAACCCAGTAGAACACCCAAGTCTCGTCGCCTGTGACAGTTCGCTCTCTATGGGGCCAAATTTTCCTGATAAATTTCTTTCCTCGTCAGTTTCTGCTCTGGTGTAAGGAGTTTGGAGATCCATCTTGCAGAAACGGTTTTTTCATCCCTAAATATTCGGGTACAAACTTATAAACTGTAATTTCGGATACTCCAAGCACTGTGATCATTTGTTGATTTTTCCTGCTTTGTGCTGAGGTCACCCTGAGTCGCGGCCTCATCGAAACACCAGAACGTCATTTGAAAATGAAATGAGCCATCATTGCCAGTTCAGCTGGGATATTCTTTCATGAATAATTTCGGTCCATTTCCCTCATCACCGTGAGATGCTCCAACTTACTTTCAGTCATTTTTCGGAAGAGGGAAAAGAATTGCAAAACATGACGAACTGGTACAAGATTCATAAAGTGCTTGGCATAGCAACGGTAATTTGACAACCAAGCATTTTTAGAATATCTTCTGCAAATTGTAAAGAAAAAATTTTGAAATTTTCTTCGTTGCAGGTGAAGAGAGCCAGAACTGACGCAACTCCCGACTCGACTGATAGAGATAGGTAAGTCAACTATCTAAAATAAAAATCATTTAAAATAAGATGCGTTAATTACCCATATGAAATATGTATTTGCTTAAGTCGGCCAACAATGTAAAACTCCTAAATACACATTGTGTTTAGATTTATGGGTAATTCGTTAGACGTTAAGTTGAATTATTTCACAAGGCAATAAACAGTTATTGAATCATCTCCATACATGTAAAGTTGTAACGGGGCTACAATTTTTTTGTTAACACTCGTATGTTACATACAAACAAGACAACATGATATTTATCGACGTAAAAATTGTGTTAATGATCCGTATATTTTAAACGGAAAGAAGAATAAATCTATTTTAAAAGTCGAATTAAAATATTGCCGCGCTTAAAATTTGTCTCGTGCACGCCTTTGTCGTTTTGTTTGTCTCACATGTCGTGGTTGCATATGCATGTTAAACCTTTCGATTTGTTTTAGTCGTTCCAACGCGGCGTCTAATCGTCTTATTTTAATCACCACGTTAAGAAGACTCGGTTCACAATGTGTTGGACGTAACGTAGTTTTTCGATCGCACCACATAATTCCGTTTCGGGCGGGCGTAAACACCGTCCTTTCTCCGGCCGACGGTTTTTCGAGTCGCGCATGTAACGAGGTTTATTACGAGCCCGGGTTACTTGCGTCATCAGATAAGGACCTTGTTAACCGCCGCTTTGACAGAGTAATGTTCGTGTAACCGTTTTAAATAGGCGCGCAGCGTTTTGTAAAATTTGGACCAACACGCACCGCGCTGACCCTTTACAAATAATGTCTGTGTAAAACGGGTATGGGACACAAAACGACCACGATAAACTTGAAACTATATTATACCAATACTTGACGAACAATTTTATAATTTTAAGTTCCTTACATTTAAAATCTTTTGCTTGCAGATAGCTTGTATAATCAAAAAAAAAAAAACTTGAAAAACGATAATCGAGAATTTATTACTTAATTTGAAAGTGTTTTTCAAAGAAGTAGAAGATCAAAAGCCATGATTCATAATAAGGCCTAAAACTAATTCCATTTCACATTCTTTTCAAGTAATATAGAAGGAAAGACTTATGGACCAAGTTCAAATGAAACCAAAACAAGTGCACCTGATGTTGGAAACAGTTATAACAGCCACTCAAAATTTTCAAAAAAAAAAGCACGCGGAAGTATTTGCCTGAAATGGAAGTATTTTCGAATTATATTCCAACAAAATATGAGTAGGTAATATTCCAAAAAGAATATGCTTGAAATTTACTCAGTGTTACACAAGTGAACGTCTAGAGGTCTAAAAGCTTTTCAGACATCAAACATGTTTACTCATTTCAATATTTTTTTTGTATTATTGTTAAGTCTGAATGGTTACACGGTTCTATTCCTTTTATATTTATAAATAACTTGCCTATCTAACAATAACTTGATTATTATTAAGTATTAAATAATTCAAAACGGCAGTCATAATATTAAATCAAAACAATTTGCAACAACAGCAAGGGACAGTTTACACGAAGCCCATTTATTTAGTTAATTGTAAGGTCATTCGTACGAAACAATCGCAATTATTTCATTTCTGTAACGCAATATATTAATAGCACCCCACCCACTTCGATAAATTGCAACAAATTGCGACCGCAAATAACATTGTCGGGTGCTGAGTGTGCGCTGGTCAGTTATCGGTGAATGCTGGCGATGTTTACTACCACATAGTGATGTTGAGTCTACAGGACAAATCCTAATAATATCGGCCGAGTGACCGACGACGGTCAAAGAACCAAGTCCCATTTCCATTCCCATTAACGCCAGAAGAACGCCCGTGCCATGTGTGGTTCAAAAAGGCAAGGACAAAATGCGACCCGGCATTTAAACTATTCGAACTTGGAAATGAGTGAAATATTGCCGCCTCTACTGTTATTAGACGTATACTCACGTCAGTATATGAACTATTAATGACTTTAGAAACAACCCCCTAATAGAAGAGGTTTAATTTTTGACCTACCCTGAAAGAGAAATGGTTTGAAAAATTATTTTCAAATTTCAATTTTTTCAAACCGAGATCTTTCAATATTTTTTAATTATTAGAAAGTGAAAAAAAAAAGAAATATTCTGACGAAAGTTTGACTGTAAACTCTTTTAAATCGTTCGTTATCAATAGCGTATTCGTTATCTTTCTTAACCGAATGGATATCGATTTCTGAGTCGTTTTATTAACCGAACCCATGACAGAGTCTGCAGGATATATTTTATGTGCAAGTCCGCGTGTAACGTCCTCTTTTTTATAACAATACACCCCCACGATCGTTAAGTGTCATAAACGTCTCCTGTCTTCATAATAATCTAACGAAATCTTTAAGATGAAGAGAACACCCACCTCGTGCAACTAAAGTGGATTGAAGGTTCGATGCTATGCAGGTTCATTATCCCCTAATCGATTGTCTTAAATAACTGACTTGCTTTCATTGAGCGAACTTTTGTTCCTTCAGGATAAGGAGACAACATGAAAAATAATATCCTACGTAACGGTTCGTCGCAAAGTAAAAAAAAAAATATGTACTCACATTATTTTTATGAGATTCTATCTCTAGTGCTTAATTGTCATGCATTTTTAAAACACAAAATTGAGAGTAAAATAATAAATTTATTGCTTTCAATGAATGCTTCTGCTCAATATCCTACTTGGTTGAAAGAAATACAAACAGAAAAAGAACAAAGTCTAAACGTTTTGTTATATTTAATCAAAGGAAGTGACTGACTATGCATATGCATATATTTATGTTTTACCAACTGAATAAAACCAATTATGTTCCGAGAAACTGACGACAGTTTCACCAGATGTGGCTGAATAATTTTGCCTCTTCTTAGAAATAGCTAATAATAACTTTTTACAGTTATAATCTAAATTAAATTCTTGGTTATGAATTTTTTTAGCAGTTGATTTTATTTCGCTTTTAAATTTTATGTAGTCCCGCAAAGGAAAAAAATAGAATCATAATAGAATACTCATGCTAAAGAAATAACAATTACGTTCTATTAAAATAATTTATACAGTGTGCGGTTGGGTGTACTCCCTTTTTTTCTTATTTTGTTGACAATTATGTTTATGTGTCTCGAGATATACTAATCTTCGGTCGGACAGGTCCTTACATTCCTTCGCCGATAACATCTCACCTGGGATGCACGCCAGCCCTTATAAACATCAGCGCGTCTCTCCTGCGTTGCGCCCGTCTACGCACCGGACTACCAAGACGACGACGACGACTTCGAGATCTTTCAGATAGTGCGGGAAAAATGGAAAAAATTTTACTAAGTGCGTGTCGTTCGAGAACTCCTCGTGTAAATAAAGTGTAATACGCGTTTTTATAGACACGGGCGTCATTCAGAACAGGTTATGAGTGTGTAAAGCACGCGCGTTCAACTCTTGCTTTTTACTAAATTCCAAACTAATTATACAGGAATACCTAAAACGACTTATGCTTGAAACTTTGCAGACTGCAAGGAAGGACAAATTGAATGAATTTCTTACAACAAAATTCAGTATAATCTCAGGAACTCAACTCCATGGTTTATCCTCATATTTGTCCTCTTATGTTTCCTATCATAATTGTTACAACAAACAATAAATTGAAGAAGAGACGAAAAAGGAAATCTCAAAGGGGGATACAAAAAGGAACATACATAGATTCAGAAAGATGGATAGTTACATGTTCCTATTGGTAACAAATGCGAAGAAGAAGAAAATGAAGACAGTACGGAAGAGAGGCTAAACACGAGCAATGAAATATGCTTAGGAAAGAAAGAAAGGAAAAAAAAGCCGTACAAAGAAAGAACTGTATGGGTTATAAAAGAACCAATAAATATTCAGTGATGTGGTTGCACGAACCGATTGAGAATGGAAGATGCAATTCTCCTGAACGTTTAGTCTTTTACTTCTGTAATTACTTCAAAGTTGCACTTTGTTTTATCATGACAAGATATGACGTCACTTTTACACCAATTGCTCATCACTTGTTCATTTAAATTACACGTTTCTTTTGCTTGAAATGAAGTGAACATAAGTAACAGTTTTCTTCCCCCTTTATCGATTTGGAGGAAACGCAAACCCACCTTCAATAGTGAGTCTTCGTCCCTCAATTATAATGGGGGGTAATAACTGTAAATTGTAGGCACGCGAGGTTATGCAGATTATGAATTTGATTATAAAATTACTACCATTTTTAAAAAATATTCTTATTCTCATAGACGCCAGTGAAACTTCAAAAAAAAAATCAGTTACACAAAATACTTGTGCTGAAAAGTAAGTAGCCATTAAAGGTTATTTACTTTCCACAATTCCTTTTAAGGATTACTCATAATTTATTATTTATATGTTTTCTTTCGTCCTTAAATGCTCCATTAAGGCCCAGTTGTACAATGTCTGTTTAAATTTAAGCAGAACCCAAAACAACGATTATTTCAACAATTGTTGTTAATGGTTTAAGCTTTGGTTTAAAGTTAAACTCGAATTGTACAACTGGGCCTAAGATAGAATCACTCACTTCCCTTAAGTCTAAGCTCAGTTCCTTTGGAAAAAGACAACAGAAATCATTATAAGTTGCTGCTTTTGCAAAGGTTACTAAAAAATTCACTAGAACAAGAAAATAAATTGAATAGTTGTTAATAATAGAAACTAAAGGAGTGCTAATACTGTTCGATCTAGTATCCCGAAAACATACAGGATGTTCCATTTAATAAAAATATCATGTTTGGGTCTTCAAACACAACAGCCTCCGACATTGCATTGTAAACTTGTAAACGCACGGTGAATATTTTAAAGAAAACGAAAATATGGTTAGAAAGTATAGAGATTTTTTTTTTCAAATGATATGTAGCTTAAAGCTTTGCATCTCAATACGACAATATCTTCAACAAAAAGTTTCAAGAACAATTTTTTTGAATTAAATTTCAAAATATTTCCAAATTTGTTACATTTAGGTCTAGTCTTCGTCATAACTCATAAATTAACTTTAACTTTCAGTTTATTGCTGAAAGAACAATTATTTTCATAAGTAGTTGCTATTATGGGAATAAGTCGAAAGTTATAGTTAACTTATGATTGAAAAGCCTGGCCTTAGAATAATGAGTCAGATCAGAATTTATATTTAAAATAAACAATGGGGTAGCCTATGGCTACAACTTTCTTCTACCCTTTGCCTGTTCCTTGCCTTCTCTTTCCATTTCCAGTTTTTCAAATTCATAACTTCGTTTTCTTCCAATTGGCCACATCTTCATCTTTATTTTCGTCATTCTTTTAGTGTGCAGTTTTTCTATGTGATTTATTAACAAGTAGTATCTAGAGCTATGGGGGCACTTTATTATGAAGAATTGACGTTACGTACCAAATGTGAATATATGGTTGTCTATCGTCGCTCTGACAGGCGCTCGGTGCTGGAGGCGCGCTGACGCTGGGCAGGGGGCATTTTTTATTAAACGGTCCCTTTCTCAGTATTTTTCGTCCCAATTTTTCGTGCGGCTGCTTTCTCAAGATCCGAGTTGGTGTAGGTCATTGCCACCATCTTATGTAACCTTAATTTTGCATTTCTTGAAATACGCTTTGATTTCATTAGTCTTTGTATCATTGCAAATATTTTGTTGCCTTTAATGAATCTTTCCTTGATTTTTTATTCATCGTATATGGATATATGAAATACCCCCCCCCCCCATTTTTAAAACGGATACTTCTTGTTTCTTCTTTTTTCGACTTTCATCTCATTTTTGATTCAACCTTTTTCATGTCTCCTAATGTCCAATATTTTCTTTAGTTTTCCGTAAGCTCCAAACTCACTCTATTTGCTCCTCTTTCAAGTTTCGTAACTGATAGAGTAATCTATTCAAAATAATGAGTTGACGGTGCTTTCCGGTATAACCGAAAGTGTAAAGCTGCGTCCAGACTTGAACAGGACAAACAGAACATACTGAACGAACCGTACGCGGAGAGCAGAATAGTCTGAACAAGTGGTCGTTGCGTTCGGCATTTTTTCCTTTTCTATTACATTGAAATGTATATTTCCGTCCTCTTCTTAATTGTTCGGCGAAAATAAATACTTTAAACTGCGTGCAGCTTGAATAGAACGAACAGAACAAACATAACGCGCAGAGCAGAATTCGCCACGTGTGGACGTGAATGTGAACAGAAACAAACGAGTCAAATGTTTTCCGAAGCAATTCCAGTTTACCGACAAGCTTCGGAAAACATTTGACTCGTTTGTTTCGGTTCGGAGACACGTCCACACTTGGCGAATTCTGCTCTGCGCGTTCTGTTCGTTATGTTCGTTCTGTTCAAGTCTGGACTCAGTTTAAAGAGTTTATTCTTCGCCGAACAATTAAGAGGAAATATGTATACATTTTCAATGTAACAGAAAAAGAAAGAATTTGGCGAATATGCCGAACGCAACGAGCACTTGTTCAGACTGTTCTGCTCTGCGAGTATGGTTCGTTTAGTTTGTTCTGTTCGTCCTGTTCAAGTCTGGACGCAGCCTAATACTCATACGTTAGGTAACAGTGAATCGCTCTCTTTCTAGTTTAATCCTGAATGAAATTAATTAAGCTATAAATTTTAAAAAGAACAGAACAATTTTTTTATTTATGTTTGAAGTCTTTCTGTTTATTCTTTAAATGCAGAAATAATAATAAATCACATGAATAAATTAATTTGTAAAAGATAACAGAATGACGTGAACGCGAGGTGAATTTAATATAAATTACGCGCAGCTGCGTCTGAAATTTAAAGCAACGATAGAAAAATAATAAATATCGATAATAATCGGGACGTTGAGTCGTTGTTTTCCTTTCCGGGGCATTTTAAATTAACGCCGGTCGTCAATAAATAAGACAATTTGTCAGGCGGTTTTTATTATTTCCTTTCTTCCGCGCGTATTTATGTGCCATCGAAGAAGGCGCTGAGGATGAAATACGTCCCACTGATATTGCAATTCAGGAAGCAGGACCAGGCCGACTGCTGGGACATTGTTCGTAACACGAACTACCTACTACCACGGACAATAGGAGCGCGACTTAAGTGACACTAAAAGGCCCGGCCTTTTAAGGGTGTGTGAAGTACATCGAACAATGAAACGGAAAAACACTATTTTTCGGGTGATTCCTTTGAGTTGTGCAACTTCTTCTTACACCGAATTTAATTTACGCGTTGGAGGAGGTGAATGAGGCGATGAATCCTTGCGCAAGGCGAAGAGGTTTAAAAAGTTTAATTTTGAAACATGTCGCTTACAGAAACGTCCGGATTAAAAAAGACTGGAAACAGATGTCCACATTATTCTCACACATGGGATATTTTTAATCGCCGAGTTTATGCTCTTATCAACGTATACATCTAGGATATTATTATTATTATTCTTATAAATTATGCCTTAAGCACTTAAGTATTGCTGCAGTTGAAAAAAGTGTTACTCGGCTCTGTTTTTAGAAACATTAACATAAAATGTCCTGTCGCACAATGAGACCAGAAAGAGAAAAAAGTGGACGACGCTCTGCACTTCGTTTGAATAGATAAAGTTGTCATCACAAATGTACTAATCGGCTTATATCCGCCTTCGACCTGAAGTTTTGGCTACTGGTGCCTTTTGTGTACGTTTGAAATTTTTGTGTGCTTAAAATTATTACTATTACGAACAATTTTATTACAGATTCTCATTTAAGTTTTTAAAGAGCAGTTATAGTATTTCCAAACTGCTAAAAAAAAGGCAAAAAAATTGTTTTCGAAACATTCAGATAGTATATGACCATTTCAAGTTTCTAAGGCCATTCAGAAGTGGAGGCGAAGAAAAAGAAGATTGCTAATTGTGCTTTGATGTTACTAAAGAATATTAAGATTTAAGGCTCTTTAATTAAAAAATCAGATTACTATTTAATTTAAAAAGGGTATTTACTTGTATATTCTTACATGAACGTTAACGCAGTAATAAAACAAATTCATTATTTGAAAGGTTAAACAAAACAAAGATTTTTATTTGCACCGCCAAATCTTGGTAAATAAAAAGAAGATAAACTTAAATAATGGCTGAGTTTTATTTCCCTAAAATTACTTTATTTATCACATATTTTGCACAAATCATCCAATTAACATAACTGAAGTGATAGAATTGCAAAATGCAAAGCCATGATGCACATGTTGTCTTGTTAGCTTGATGCTATCGGACCCTCATAAACGCAGTTCCCGTCTTTTTTATGTGATTTTCTGTTGAATTTAATGTTTTTGTAGAAATATTTTCTAATTTAGAATCGTTTTCTCCGTGTTTCCTTTGGTGTTTTGAATGCAACGGAAAATATAAAACACTTTTATAATAACAACACATTTTAATTTAATTATCGGTCACGTTATTACCAAAACCGGGCCGTAAAAAGTGAAAATTTATAAAACCCGCCGGCAATAAAAACGCTTGTTAATTGTCTAGCGCATAAAGAATCGAGGATCAACGTAGATGTTTATATCAATTATAAGAACGAGAGGAAGATATTTGTCGTTCGCTGGTTCGTCGGTTAATTCTTTAACGGGGCGCGTACAAATTGTCCCACGATAAGAGCGAGCTTTATTTAGTTGTAATGGAATTAATCCACGGCCTGCCGAGATTGTGTGAAATAAAAAGAAACAAGTGAAGATAATAAAACAGCCGATGGTAGGTGGGCTGGCAGGGCACGCTGCGACTAGGAGGTCCGGCGCGTTATGTGACAAAACAACCATAATGAATTGATCAAGATTAGGTTCCGTGTTTTTAATTGTCCACTGGACCAAATTTTTAAGAAATATTGCGCTTCTTTTTGGAAATATGGACTCATTCGACTTGAACGAATACCTTATATGGGTGGCCCCCTTTATCTTCGCCTTACATCAAGTAGCTTACCTTCACTTTTAATTATTTCATAAATAGGCAGCATGTCTTCGTTTAGCATGCGCACGCTCTATTTTGGTCACATTGTACTTAAGCTGTAATACAACGAAATTACAACTTCATGAATTACTTTTACATTAACCGGTGTAAGGTATAACTTACTTTCATGTTCAGACTTTTTTTTACACATTCGTATAACAAGAGTCAAGGACTACAAGGACTGATTTTCAAGAAAAGTTAAATACAATACATCAACGTTAATAGTATAGCTAGGAGAATTCTGGAGATCAATGACATATCTCCATCGAGAGAGTCTAATTAAAGGGAGAGAAGACCCTGAGTTCTTCAGAAAAACCAGAAGGTCTTAAGGAGAGAATTCTTCGACAGCCCTGTGTATCAACTATGACCAGAAGGTCTCGAGAAGTCTTGGTATGGCAATGACCAGTATGATTGAATTTTTTGTGTAGGAGAAGACTTATCACAGATGTTCTTATCGACTGCAACCAGAAGATCTTAAGAAGTTTAGGGGTGACAATGACCAGAGTGAACTTATGTAGGTGTAAAAAGACACCGACAGCTCTTGCCATATACATAGGTTACGTTTAAAGAACTTAATATTAAATATATGGAAATAAATCTGATTATTATTATATTCAGTGTAATTTTTCATATTTCTTGTAGAATGAGCTGGTCCCTTACTATGAAAACAAGGAACATTTCAAACATTTTACTAAAATCAGTAGTACTAAAAACAGTGAAAAAAATTAAGTTTTCAGAAGCAGAAGTGGAAAACATCGTATAACCTTCGCGATGGGAGACTATAGTGCTCGAGAAAATTCAGTAAATGTAAAAAGAAGAAACCAAGGGGTGGTACGAGGATGAGTGGAATGAAAATGAAAAACAGAACTCTGCGGTTTGAAATTGTGATTAATTTTCAACATATTTCCCCACCACCTCAATATATTTGGTCCCAAGATGATCCAAAGTCGTTATGCCTTGATAAAATTCAGAATTCTCAAGTTCTTCAAAATAAGCAACCACACCAGCATTAACATCATCGTCCGTTGAAAATTTCTTGCCTACCGAAACCTTCAAGACCATCCTTCATCTCTTTATTAATGTCAGGTGATGATAAGCCTTTCAGGAAGAAGTACTTAACGACCACGAATTTCCCTAGTGTTGATATGATGTTTGACTGTTGACAGTCTAAAGGAGTGAACTTTCCAATGCACCAAAAAAATTGGTTGAAACAGCCGCTATCTATCCGTCATTCTACGGACTTTTCAGCCCATTCTCGTATGTACGTTGGGAGTTAGTTATCATCAAAACTGTTGTAACTTTAATTTGAGAAATCTTTTCTCAGTTTGCATAGCTGAATTATATTTTAATATATTTCTCCTTCCTGGAATTTTCCCCTGCAGCATCTACATTAAGCCATTTTCTTCATATTTTCTTTCACACTGTGACTTGTTGCTTTCGATAGTTCTACAAGTTCTTCCTCTTTTCCTAATCTTCTACATACTTCGATTTTACTATCCGAACCTCCATGTTATTTTCATACATCTCAATTGCCAAGATTTCTCTAAAGAGATCCATACCTCTGACTTGTAGAGAAGAGTAGCAGAGATCTCATTAACCGAACACTCAACTTCCAAACTCAAGTTTTTGCTACGCAACTCTTTTTCCAGTCTATTTAAATTTTCTTGGGTTTTTGAGGACGAGGACAAAAGGAAAAAATAGGGGAAAAAATAAACCAAAGACCAAAATAAAACTGCACCAGAGAAAAATTATTACAAAAGAAATTAAGTCAAAATGGGCCGAACACTTGATACGAATGATTAGAACCCACGAAGGGAAACAAAAGAAAATGAAAATACTCGAAAACCAAAACAGTACATTATGCCCTCACCAAAAGAAAACAGAATGAAAAAATTGTAAGTTGTAAGCCATGGATAATTTACATAATTTTAAAATTTATGTTCTTTATCAATAAGGTTGTAGAATAAACAATACAAAACAAATCAAATTAATGATAAAAGTGTAAACTAAACAAAATACTTTAAACTGGCAATAGCTTTTCTTGATTGGTAGATAATGTAAATTTGACTTTTTAAGCATGCTTTGGTCTATTAAGTATTCGGACTCATTATTTTAATATTTATAGGCCACGACTAGGACTTCAAATATACCAGTTCTGGTTTGGACATAAATATAAAATTTGAGGAAATTAAAAAAAAAGACAAAGAACAGTTCTCCCAGGTACAGGCAACAAATTTATGCACCGCGATCATTGATGGTCGGTATCTTGTATCTACAACAGTTTTCGAAGTTTTATCAAATCTTAATCTTCGAGCACGACGATTTATTCCCCGAGTTAAACATCCATTAACTTAACTAATGTATATACGTCAAACAAAAAGAAAAGCTACACACGTAGGCATTCAAGATATGCAATATTCACACTCTAACTTTACGGCGTTTAATTTATTTTTTTATTGCACGACGAAGCAGCGTTCTCTCTTTCTCTCGGTGCATTCATTATCCGCGGCCGAAAAACGCCGGCATTAATTAAACACCCACAAATGAAATTCGCAATTATTACGAGATTTATTTATTCGGGACGCTACTGTTATTTATGCTGCTCAACTTAATTCGACTTAAAACTGCATTTCGCTGTCGCGATTATGTGTGGGCAGTGCAGATCGTAAAAGCGGTTTTATTTCGGTCAATTTCCAAATTTTTAGATGTTTAACGCCCCATAAATTTTCACTAATTCCTGAAATAAAATTGAAATAATTTCAAGGCCTACAGAAAATGTCTATTCTTTGGTGATTTGTGCCTCAATGTCCTAGAACTATGAGAACTCTGTATGTAATAATAATAATAATAGAGGTTTATTGGTCATAGATTATACAGACACACACTTGTACACTTATAAATCTAACCAAAAAAGTGACCAAAGGGTTCTGAATCAGCAATTCATAAGAAAACGCTGCTCTTCCTTGCCTTCCGACTACTGTATGAAAATGAAAATAAATCTTGACTAGATTTATCCGCTCCTGATCTTCTTTATAACAAGGAAAATCAAGAATTTGGAATTTTGTACTCTTCTTCTGTATGGTTTTTCGAAGCTTTTCTTCTATTTCCTACGAAATTTCCCTGACCTTCTCTATTTTCCCTTTTCATTTCATTTTCGGAACTTGAGATGAGGTTTCGGATTTGTATAGAAAATAAAAATTGGCACGAGCAAATAAATTGGAAATATTGTTCTCCCTAATTATAAGGCAAAGAAAGTAAACATGAAGAGGCAAATCAAAATCGGGAAAAGTTGAGACTTGTAAATGTAAAGCAGATTGGTAGACTTCCTAGTAAGAGTGGACCTAAAAGAACAAAAACCAAAATATAAGAGAATGAAAGAGGAACAATCGGAAATAGATGTAAAAAGATAACTCGTTGGAATAGTGGAGGACAGAAGCATAGTTGGGAGAAAGTAGAAGAGAAACCATATTAGTAGAACATATTCTGATTGAAAAGGACATAGGCAATTCGTTGCAAATATCAAAGACCATAAAGGAACCGAAGCCATTGCATTCGGTTGTGCAATAAAAAGTTATGTGCATTTATAGTTGACGCTGCGCCCGTTTTCATTAGCCAATTAATCAATCAAAATCGGCCGGCCAGAACTCGGGAGTACCTTAGATCGATAGATTTGAATGTTCTCTTTCATATTTTGCAAGAAATTCGGTTGTGCAACATTTCAATAAAAAGTTATGTGCATTTATAGTTGGCAATAGTTTTCAATAGACAATTAATCAATCAAAATCGGCCGGCCAAAACTCGGGAGCAGAGGAAGAGAAGAGTTTATAACAAATATGAGAAATAACGAAAGCCCTGGAGATAATAAAACATCAGCGACGAAGTGAATATATGGAGAAAAAGAACGAATAAGGAGTTGTGAATAAGGAACAAGAAGGGAAAAATGAGACAATCCAAAGAAGAGATGGTTGAAGGAAGTCGAAGCGAATCTTGAAGCGATAGGAGTAAAGAAATATAAAAGTAAAGCAAGATATGGAAACTGATAGTCAAAGAAGCTCAGGACCTGCAAGACCTTTCAACCTAACACGTATTTACAAATTGTATAATTGAAACAATTTGTTGTCCATCAACTTAGAGCGAAGCGTCATTTATAGGTACTAGTTTTTTTGAATTGTCCTGTCCTGAAGTTTCATCTTATCCCAATATGCCTCTAACGAATTCTTTTCTAATTCTGTACTTCTGCTGATATTCTTAGCATATCGATCTCTAAATCTTTTATTTTGTTACTTATTTTTAATAAACAAAATAGTAGTAAAATTTGACACTCTTTTATTTCGGGTTCAATTAACCGCGCTGGGCTTTATGTGTTTACGTGTAACTTCCTTGTTTATTTAAAAATTAATTTAATTGCGCGATTAAACTTCAATAGCCAAAGCTCGTTCGCACGTACCTCCGTAGATTTCTCCGAGCCGCAAAGCAAACAGGATATTTTATGTGACATTAATGACAAATAATTGCAGTATTTTCTTCTATAGAAAAATTAAGGTTGAAATTAAGCGGAAACAGAAACAAAAGGAATCTAATTCATTTACTTATTGCCCTTGACAATAAAACCATGAACGCATGTCCCTAACAAATTGGCTACATAGTCTGAGTATTTATGATCCTCAACGCAGTCCATACTTCTTATTAGCAAGTGAAATGCGTTTGCTGCTGGTGTTGGTCAAGTCGTGGCAAAGGCGATAAATTCACTGTTTATTTATAGATATTGATTTAATCGCCATTAGATGTGAATTGTAAGTTTATTTCGGATGCGTAATGAAGGCGGAAGCTTTACACACACACACACACGTACGCAGCAGTAGAAAACCACGCCGTAAAAGATCAGTAATTTTAGTACTCTTTTACTACCAGCTTGCGAACAGCTTGTCGAAAATAATTTCCTTCCTTGTTTATGCGTCGGACTTTGAGTTTTTAAGACCTCGGTCAGATAGTTCGAATTTATAAACTGAACCAAGTTTAATTTTCTTTTCGAACGAATTTATTGTTTTTTGATCAGACAAATACGACTTTGCTTTTGTTTAACCTTTTTTTTATATTAATATAAATTTGTACCTCAAGAATAATTCAAAAAAGGAAAAAAGAGATAATTGTTCGAAGTAACAGTGATGTTCCATAACAAAAAGGCACTCTGTATATGCAAAAAAATTAAAAAGTTTTTTAACTAGATTTAACTACACCTGGTTTCCTTTATAATATCGAAAAGCAAACATTAAGAAATAGTCTTCTTCCGAACGAATTTTCACCTTTTTATCATGCGCATACCGTGTTCATTCCTTTCTTTCTATTTCGTCCATAATAGTTTTCTTCTTTTTCCTCCGTTTCTTTTACGCACTCTTCATAAACCTATTCGTTCTTGCTTCTCTCTATTTGACTTTTCATTTTTTTTTCTAATTACTCAAAGCGCTTTCCGATTTCCATGCATTATGTTTGTTTCCATCTCATTCATTCTTCCTTCTTTCATTTGGCATCCATTCCAAAATTCTGGGCGTTCCTTTCTTCCTTCTTTCGTTTGGCGCATCCATTAAAATATCTTCGATGGTATTCTCTCAACTCCACCTAACATGCCTACAGAGTGATTTGATTTCTTTCTATCTCATCTATAATAGTTTCTATTTTACTCATCTATTTCTAAATCTCTTTATTCTTGATTTTTTTGGCCTGGACTTTTATTTATTCTCTTCTTTGTCTCTTATATTTCTTTCAATTAAGGTACCTTCATTTACCCTATCATTTTTTTTCTCCGTGTAATTCATTCTTATAGGTATTTCCTTTTTATTTGAGATTACGCTCAGCCTTCTTTATTTCCTTTTTAGTATTGTATAGTTTAGTATTGCTTTCGCCCAGGAAATTTTGAGCCTCCTTCTAGTTCATACTCTTAGGTGTTCTTTTAGTTGTCATCCTTTTAACGTTTTATTCTTTCTGTTTTTGCATTATCTTTTCGCATTATCTAATAATAATTCAAATTTGTTTTAAATCAGCTTACCTATATGTATTTTTGGAATTTGTTAAATGAAAATGTGTGAATGTATTGTATTCGAATTTTTTGAGAATGTTATAAAAACTCTTTCGTTTGATTAGAATAAATTATTTAGGTACTCCTTAGCGAGCAGTTCCTAAACAATATATCTGTCATCTGGAGTGAAGCATAATAATTATTTCTGTTTGTATAACTAAATGAACTTCCTAACCTAAAAACTGGCCCGAGAAAATAGAATATAATGAGTATTCTTCACATTTTAAACATGTGTGAACCAAATGGCGGGGATCTCTCTTCGTCAGACCGTTCAGGCCGGCGGAGTTTTTTGTCTCCGTCTATTTCATCGTTGCAGCACCATTAACTTCGGAGTTGACACTTGTTGTTTTCCATGTTAAAACCTGTGGCAGCTCAACGTGTTTCAAGAAATGTTAGACTTAACTTACTATTGATTGTATTTTCGAACATTACAGATAGCCGGGACACGTGGTCATTTTCGTTTTATCTTCTTTTTTCGACGGCTACCCGAATTCGTTCTAAAAATTACACGTATGATTTAAGTCGGGTCTCACTTTCGGTTCCAATTATTTTTTGTGATTGACGCTGACGGATATATGGAATGAATGAGTTTTCATTTCTGATTGCATTTTTTTAATGAAGATGTCCGTCAACAAAGTAATTTCATTTATTTATTTTTCAAAACACTAATGAAATTTCAATAACAATTACTCATTGGATTTGTTAACAGTGCCATCCAATCCTTGCTTTATCATTTTATCACTTTGATCAGACCGATAATGCCTGAAATTAATCTTCATTTAACGAATAATTTAAAACTATGCAAAAACAATCAAAATATTACATTATATAGAATACTCTGTATAAGAACAATACTCTCGATTCCGTTATTAAAATTTATCTATAATTAAACACCGAACGTGACTGAACATCTGAGAGGGTGCAAAACAAGAACGTCTGCGTCTTCGGTAATTCAGATCTGTTCTTGGCAAAGCTGTACTTGATATCACACTTTATCACTAAAGAAAGTACCAATTCCTAGCCTTCACAAGCAATTTGGTAATCTTAGCCAAGAGTGTTAGGAACTGAAGAAAGCAAACCGAAGACTAAGAGAAAAACAGAAAAGACAATCCTGTGTGTCTGTGAAGCTGGCGTATCATTTCATGGAAACTCATTAATTATAGTGAGTTCTGGCTTTATTTCTAATAGTTCTATAGTTCCTGATAGATAAAATCGATAGTTCTAGTCATTAAAGCGAAAAAAAGCCAAAGTGCAAACTGAGACGTCAGGTACACGCAGCGTCTCACTTTGTCCTACGCAAAATTAAAGCACAATTCTTATAGGAAATTAAAAGATCTATAGTTCTACATGGGTTATAGAAAGAGTTCTAGAGAAATACATTGCTATTTCTTAATTTAAGAAACACTAATGACAAATGCATATATTTACGGGAATACAGATGAGACACTGTCGAATATTCGACAGTTCTGTAAGCTCTATAATTTTTTCCTTGTAGTTCGGAACTTATCCAACGACCCTCTGCAGAGTTCCAGCAGATTATTTTTGAGCAATTTTAAATCCCGCGAAATCGCGAGTTATACGCGTTATAAGCACAGAGTGAGACGCTGTCGAATGTACGACAGTTCTGTGTTCTATAATTTTTTCCTTGTAGTTCGGAACGTATCCAACGACTTTCTGGAGAGTTCCAGCCATAAGTCTCATTAGATTATTTTTTGAGCAATTATAAACGTCGCGAAATCGCAAATTATACACATTATAAGCACAGAGTGAGACGCTGTTGAATGTACGACAGTTCTGTGAGCTCTATAATTTTTTCCTTGTAGTTCGGAACGTATCCAACGACGTTCTGCAGAGTTCCCGCCAAAAGCCCCATTAGATTATTTTTTGAGCAATTTTGCACCCCGCGAAATCGCGAGTTATTCACGTTATAAGTGAGACGCTGTTGAATATACGACAGTTTTGTGAACTCTATATTTTTTTCGTTGTAGTTCGGAACGTATCTAACGACTTTCCGCACAGTTCCAGCCATAAACCTAAGTAGATTATTATTTAGCAATTTTAAACACCGCGAAATTCGAATTACGCAATTTGTATGAGACGCTTTCTGTTATTTGACATTTGACGTATATTCGACAGCGTCTCACTCTGTGCTTATAACGCGTATAACTTGCGATTTCGCGGGATTTAAAATTGCTCAAGAAATAATCTAATGAGACTTATGGCTGGAACTCTCCAGAAAGTCGTTGGATACGTTCCGAACTACAAGGAAAAAATTATAGAACACAGAACTGTCGTACATTCGACAGCGTCTCACTCTGTGCTTATAACGCGTATAACACGCGATTTCGCGGGGTTTAAAATTGCTCAAAAAATAATCTAATGAGGCTTATGGCTAGAACTCTGCAGAAAGTCGTTGGATACGTTCTGAACTGTAAGGAAAAAATTATAGAGCTCACAGAACTGTCGAATATTCGACAGCGTCGAATCTGTATTCCCGTAAATATATGCATTTTGTGATATTAGAGTTTCTTAAATTAACAAAGAGTAATGTTTTTCTCTAGAACTCTTTCTATAACCCATGTAGAACTATAGATCTTTTAATTTCCTATAAGAATTGTGCGTTAATTTTGCGTAGGACAAAGTGAGACGTTGCGTGTACCTGGCGTCTCAGTTTACACTTTGGCTCTTTTTCGCTTTAATGAGTAGAACTATCGATTTTATCTATCAGGAACTATAGAACTACTAGAAATAAAGCCAGAACTCGCTCTAATTAATGAGTTTCCATGAAATGATACGCCAGCTTCACAGACACCAATCCTGTGCATAAACGAAGTAAAAACTACGGATAAGTCAGTAGTGTGGACGGATAAGGTATTTAAAAATAACAAGAAGAGAAAAAGAGGGAACAAAAGCAGTCAAAAGTTAAACGCACCCTCAAAGGATATACAAATTGTGCAAAAACTTTTCATCAGTTCATAAGTTCCAAAATGTTGATTTGGTTTCAACTGATACTCTAATCCGGCTCGAAGGACCGTGTTAATTGTTTGATCTTTTACTTGTTTATATAAAAACCATTCCAAATAACTCATGCATTGTTCAAGAATAAACAAAGATCCGACTATACAGTGAGTTACAGTCATGATCATGAGAGAGGCTACCTTGGACATTAAACAGGATAATAAACAGAATGCTGAAGGTATGAGAAACAAAAATGTTACGAAAGATATTTAGCGGAAATAAAAAAAAGCGAGACTTAAAAGATCTGAAATCAAAACCTAATACAATACGAATGATAAAAGCTCGAAGAGTCGGGTGATTAGGATACTCAAGATTTCTAAAAGTTAGACTACGTCGCTGTCATATACAAATTGCTACTAAATAGTTGGATAAATAAAATATTTATACCCTGACTCTGTTTGATTAAAGAAAGGTACTACCAGCAAAATTCAATTCATAGGAATAAGAGAAGGAAAAGATTGAGAACGCAATGCAAAACCTAAACTGAAATGGCATAAAGTTGCTGGGAATAACAATGTGGAGAGAGAAGGCTGCAGATAGGAAGACATAACTCGTGTCTAAATAAAAACCTGGTCAAGTAGGCTACATTTAGTAATTCTGCTATGTAAATGCAATGGATAAACTCTCGATCACAATCCACTTGACCAGGTTTTTATTTAGACGCTCGCTAGAAGAATATAATTAATCAAACCTAGTAGTGCTAAACTATTTGTTTTCGTATTCTTAATGTCACTTTAAATTAAAGTTTCCTTTAGTCCTATTTTGAAAACGGGCCCAAATATTTTTAAACTTAAACCAATCGTTTCTTATGCCCAAACATAAATCAATTTGCAAATGAAATCAACTCGATTCGAAAGAAAAAATCTAATTCGTTAAAGTTGTTAAACAAATTCTACTTAAATAAAATCTTTTTATAATTAAATTAAATTAAATGAGACGAGCGGAAATTTCTTTACATTTTGACCATAAAATCTAAATCAACACTCAACACTATAAACTAAGATTTCTGAACCATACCATTTTTTGAGAATGTCTCGTAGTATATTGCTTGACAATATTTTTAAAGATGTAAATCGTAAAAGGCAATGTTTGACCACGTCCATTACGCAAGGTAAAAACATTTCTTGTCCGCCGTTAAGTGGGCACAAAGAACGGTCATTCTTTGTTCGTTTCTCCTTTTGTTGTCGAAATAAATTTGCTTCCGATAATCAGCGTATCAGGGCGGCCGAGATTAAAATCAAGCGCGGTGACTTTTAGCGCCCATGCAAGCCTTGAACTTTTGACACGGCCTAACATGGCTTAAGTATAAGCGCAGTGGCGTGCATTTTAGTATTCTATCGTTAAAATTAACTTTTAAAACTGAATAACTTCAATCATCAAAACATTTCTTTAAATTATATTTGTAATTTAGGGATTTTTAAAATAAATCTTTTTTTTCAAAGTGCATTCTCTTTTCTTAACACTCTGGCTGCCAAGCCGAAAAAAGGTTTTTCTTGTCCCAGGCCAAATATGTACGTTTTCAGCTAAAGATAAAAATAAAGACTGGTAAAAGGCTGAGGAGGAGGGTGCAGGTATTATACAAAAAATCTTGTGAGTGTTACAATTTCATGTTAAATTTTAAATAATAAATTCGTTTTGGGAAGGGCATGTAGGAAGTGAAAAAAAAGAATTCAAATAGAATTCATTTTCAGTAAGAAAAGTAGAACTTGTTGGTTTTCTTTCATGACGGTCTTGTCCTCGTTCCGCCGCTGCCGCTGTAACTTATAATTTATGCCAACCTGACAAGACGTATGTCACTGCTCGTGTCACACCCAACGCGACACGAGCATTTCACTACCATACCCAACTATACGTCACCCATTCTAGCGTGTAAATTCCCCGAGCAAAGAGAAAGAAAGACGTAGCTCCGGCATGTGTGTTTTTTTTCGCGACACCCGCATCAGGACCGGGCCTTTCCGAGAAATTTATGCGTTTCGTCCTCCGTCCAATATATTAACGGCGACTCTTTCCTAGGCATGTTTAGATTTGGTGTGTGTGCGAGCGTACGTCATTTTACTAGACTAGAACAAATGAGATGTTGACTCGGCACATTTATCAAATTTACTCCACGATTATACATCGGAATAATACAAATGAGTTGGAGTTTTCAGCTTTTTGAGAGATTAATCTGGTGATATTTACCGGAGGTATCCATGTGTAAGATTAATTACTATTACGAAAGACTTTGTTTTTACCGTGTTTGTTTCTTAATTTCACGAATAAAAAGAAACACTATTCATATTCCAAAAAAATCCAATGTTTTATTTATTTTAATATAAATGATTTTAAAATTTTAAAATTGCAGCATCAATATGATTGACAAACTATGATGAATATAAAATAAACTTGTTTTTGAAATAAAGAGATATTTACAAAAACCTACGTCGTTGACAAGCGGCATTTAATAAAGTACGTCTACAGCTTAAAATTTTATTATGAAAAAGGAACCTTATTATTAGCGGCATCCTTAGAGCAGCAGGATTCGAAGATATGTGTGTTTGCGAAGCAATCGAGAACGTGCGCTTAACGTCAATATTTTGCGGCAAGTCCGCCAAAACATTTGATCAAGGACATAGTTTAAATCAGTTCTCATTGGATAGGTCAAGGAACGGTCGATAAGATTTTTTTTAATGCAAAGCAATGCACTTTAGGTTGATTTTGAAAAACTGTTTACACCAAGCGTCTGGCGGCGTGCTTGAATCAAAGTAACATCGCTTTTTTGTTTGCATTCGTGTCAGTTACAATACTGGGCCAATAAAAGTTACAAATAAATCAATAACGATTAACATTTTTTTTAAATCAGCGCTGAAGCATACCAAAAAAGTGCACCGTTCAGCTTTAGCGCTGCTATAAAAGGAAATAATAATATATAAACAATTTAAGAACAGTTTGAGTTAAAAGTAATAGCGTTTTCGATTAACTCTCTAGAGCACTCTCAGATTATCCTTATCTTGTTTAACCCTCATGTAATAATAGAAGATTAAGCGTTCTACATCTGTTTAAACTAAGTTCAGAGTTTAAACTGAGTTTAGAATAAAAGTCGTTTTTGAAATAGAGATCAAGCAGCTAATTTATATGATAGAGAACTGTGATCAAGTGATGTACTGAATTCACTTGAACTAAAGTTTAAACTAACATTGAAAAACCGGATCTAAGTCGAATGTAAAAGAAAATCTTTTTTTTAAACTGACTTGCAGAAATTAGAATTTATTCTATCCTTTATGTTTAAAATTCCATTTTTCAATAGCTCTATTAAAAAAAGAAAAGAAAACAGAAATGAGCTTTAAAAATTTTTGAATTATCAAGAAACATAGATTTAAAAAATAAAATTTTGTTCTTTGAAAGAAAAGTACGTTGTAACATATTAGATATAATAGTTTCTTTCATTTTCTTACAAAATAGTTTGAAAAACGGAATTCGGTCTCTGCATGATTGGAGCCCGGGTGATTGGAATTGTTGGGCTACTTTCACCATGAATTTTTAAACAATCGATACAGGAAAAGATATTTGGAGAAGTAAGTTATGCGAGATTTTAAAATGCATGAGATCTCTAATCCTAAATGCACATTATGTCCCCAAGCCGAGAGGGCCTAGTCAAGTTTAGAGGCCCATGTGTTTAGCTATGCTTATGTTTTATTTGATTATTTTTGCTACTTTAGTATTAATTTTTTTGAAAACAATATTCGACTTTTAATTGTTCTAAAAACTTAGACCGGAGATTGTGTGTTGGGAGCAGCTCCTGATTAAGTTTATTTTGGGCCCCTAGTTTAAAATTTCAAAGCCTCTTCTTTTATCTGGTTTTCTAATAAACCCATTTTTGATTGATAAGCCACAGCAATACCAATTATCAATTAATTAATTAGGCAAAATATTTTAATAACTGAGACCGAAATACATCTTTTTACAAATTACATATACCAAGGCGGTCAAAATAATAGCAGTCACACCAAATTCTCAAAAAAATATGTACAGTGAAAGCTCCCATAGCGGACAGCACTCTTAAGCGGACACGTCTCTTAGCTGGACAGTTCTTAATCTCCCATTTATGTAATTTACATGCATTTGCATCTCTCTTAGGCGGACACCTCTAATGGATGGACAGTTTGCTGGTCACGGTTGGTGTCCGCCTAAGAGAGCTTTCACTGTACACTCTTAAAGATTATTTGTAAAATTAATAACATCTTATTAATTAAATTAATTTCGCTGTCTCATATATAAAGATAATAGTGTTTTCAATAATTGAAGGGAAAGATATTCTTTTAACTATCTTGGCGTTATACTGCTATTACTTTGACCGCATATGTACATGTTTACGTAACTCATGATAGCTTCGAGAAAGCATTTCTTTTCCGTTTTAAACAAATTCTGCAAAGACTTTTTCAAAAAGATATAAATTTCATGTAAAAGTGCTATCGTTGAGTTAGAAATTTAGATCAAATTAATCAATTATAATTTTGCAAAAAAAATATTCATAAACAGTACCTGCTTTATTTTTCCTCACATCTATTTCTGTATATCTTTTACATTGCAATATACTATACCGAATGAGCTAGAAATATTATCGCCTGTTTGGATTTCCTTCAAATTCCATAAATTAATTATGTTGATACACTACACACTAGTGGCCATTTGCACCAAACACTTAAGCTGAGCTTAAATTTAAGTGGTGCTTATAATGTAACATTCTTGGGTTACACAGCATTGTACTGTATGATTTCTAAAATTTTAGATCAAGGGAGGCCGTGAAAGCAAAACGTATGGCGTAAATTAGCAAACACAACAGTTTATTCAAAATGATATTTACAAAACTTCAAATTGCATTCATAATTGAACAATATTTTCCCAGTGGTGGTAACCAAAACGTACGTATGAATTAATTTAAGCTGTATGTTTTCCCCTTCACGGCTTCCCTCGACCTAAAATTTTAAAAATCATACGGGATAAGACATATCTAAGTGACTCTTAAAGTTAAGTTGAACTTATACGCTTGGTGCAAGTGACCATTAGTCTTGTGACAATATTTCGTAAATTTAGTGGCCACTCAGAATGAAAATTGGTAATTTTAATTCCTATAGATTCGAATCAATAAATGGTAATGTATAAAACGAAAGTGAAAAACGAATGAAAGCGAAAATACAAAACAAAAATCTTTGAAAGCGAGAGAACAACGAACGACACTGTCAACAACAACAACAACATGGTTGTCAACTATCACTAAGAAAAAACACCAAATTCAATTCAAACAGGCGACTGCATTTCTGACTCTCACTGTACTTATTTTGCTTACTAAAATAATGCTTCACGTATTAATTCACGATCTGTATAATACAGGAACATGTTAGCTTATTTTTTTTTACTCAAGGCAATACTTATACAGGTCATTCAAGTTTATTCCAAATCATACTTTCAAAAAAAAAAACTATGACAGAGTTTTAAGTTAGAGGATTTCTTGCTGAGTTTTAGAATTAAAATAAAACAAGTTAAGTAAAAAATTTCAAAAATGAATCTTGCAGTGTCATAAATATTAACACAGGAGGACCTGGTAAAGCTAGTGAAATGTCATTGCGACCTTAATTATTAATCTTCTTAACTGTTAATCATCCTCATACAGAGTGTTTATAAATGTTTTAGGTCAAGTGTGCTGTTAAGTGTCTTTTCCGCAGAATAGTACAAAGTGAAAAACAGCAAATTTCAGCAAAAGACGAAATCAATGTCAATGACATTTTTGCAATTGATAGATGGCAGAAAACAAATACTACCCACTATTTATTAAAAAATGTTTATACATAGTAAAAATAGAATTTCATAGCCAGATTGATACGGAAACATTTATAAACACGTAGTATCGACTGATTTTTTTAATTTAATCATCTCTTGACATGGAATTTGGACGGCATGTCTTAGCTTTACTAAAATGTAAATAATTGCCATTTAATTGCATTCGTTGAGGTTATTTTACAGTAAAGCTAAGACATACTGTCCAAATTTCATGGCAAGAGTTGATAAAAATTTTAGGAATCAGTCGGTTATAATCCGAATATTTTCTACAACATTGAATACGCATATAATCTTACATTTTATTGAGAGATATACGTGAATGTAAATTGAGAGAGAGCTTTTATCTAAAACGTTCATTGAGACCTTCAGAGACTAGCGCTGTAAATTGTACTACTGTAGACTATACAAATTACAAAAACCGAATCAGGTGTACAGGGTGAGTTTTTAAGCACCCCTTCTTCCATAACCCATTTATAGAACGAGATAAGATTTTTTCTTTCACAAGGACATTGAATACTACACTGAAGAGCATAACTATAGCACCACATGAAATTCTGAAACATTTTATTCTTAACAGAACCCTTTGAGTTAGTATTGTTAACGGTAAATTATACAGGTCTCAAAAAGGATATTAATTGATAAATGAAGTTTTTTTTTGAAAATTTAAGTAATTGGTAACGAAAATCTAAATTTTTCTTGGAGCACGACTATAGCACCACATCAAAAAATTGTTTATTTTTAGAACTTGCGCAATAAAAATTTAAAAATAAGACTTAAAACTAAATTTAATAATGTGTATGTCCTCCAACATTACGGATGGTCTCGAAAATTCTGTTGTTCATGCTTGCAGTAAGCTTATTCATTACCTCTTGTTCAAGGTTATTCCATGTTGCATTTATGGCGTTTTTTAATTCTTCAGTTGAGCTGAACTGACGGTCATTTTCGTAAATTCTTCGAACCATGATACCCCAAAGATTTTCCATTGGATTTAAATCCGACGAGCAAGCTGGCCATTCCAATAAATTTATTGCATTTTCTGTAAACCACCGTTTTGTGTGTCAACTGATATGGACTTTTGCGTTGTCCTGTTGGAACACCCATTCTTCTCTTTCATTTTCATTGAAAAATGGTAGCAAATTGTTTTCTAGCAAGGTGGTGTATTCACCACTGTTCATTCTGTTTGACTGAAATGCGAATCTCAAACCACCCACCTTTGAAAATGCTCCCAACCATTACATTACCACCGCCAAAGTTTCTTTTGGAGAAAAACTGACGGTTTCTCCTTAAATCCCTCCAATACGAATTGAAACCGTCCGGGCCGTCCAAGTTAAACTTCTCGTCCAAAAAAATTACCTTGAATATTTAAAAAATGAAAATAAATCGCAAACGATTATTTAACAAATGGTTACCTTTTCCCAGTCTTGATGCATATTATCCTGAGCAAATTGCAAGCGAGCAATTTTTTGGCGCTGCAAAAGTCTTTGGATAGTTTTTAGTTTTTGTCTCTTAATGTGGGGACTCTTTTTCAGAACTCTCCTTATAGTCCAGCGTGAAACATTAAGACCACATTCCACAGCAAGTTGTCTACAACTTTTCGTGCTGTTACTTGCTAAATTAATTAATCGTCGTTCAGATCTAGGCAAAAAATTTTTTCTTGGAACGCCTTTTTTGTTTTTTCCATAATTATCTGGACTATTCAAGAAATTTAAAATAACCTTGTAGGATCGAGTTACTTTGCGAGCAATTTCTCGAATCCTAAGTCCCTGTTCAGGCAAAACCAAAATTTTCCCCTTTTCAATGTCTGTTAGGTAAGTTCCGCGAGGCATTTTTCAACAGCACTTCAAAATTCACTGACAGCAAAACGTCAATAACGTATATTAACATTTTGTTTTTACTTTTCATGGCACATTTTATTTTTAAAATTTATTTTAAATATTTATTTTTAAATTTTTTCAATAAACTACATGTTTTTCGGGCTAATATACTTTCAATGAGATGATTAATTACGTCATTCAATTCTAGATCGACAAGTTTCATTATGAATTAAATACCTTAGAATTGCGATATAGTGCTATAGTTATGCTCTTTAGCATATAACCTAAAATTATTTTGATACATTTGATCCTCTAAACAGTAGCACGTAAAATATTTATATTTACTTAACCAACCAAGAATAAATTAATATTTTGTTGAAAACGGTCTGATTTTCTACTTCCCTTGGAATACTCGCTGTAAACGTATTGTTTGTCGTATTAAATTAAATGTTAATTAAAACAACTGAAGCTTAGGAACTACTCGAATCAATTTTAAAACATTGTTAATTACAAGAAAGTAAAAGAACTGTATTGCAACAAAAATACAATGATTATAATGTAATAGAAATACGCGCACTAATACTTAACGTTTCGTATTAACGTTTCGCCTTAGTTCGACAGCTTCGTCGCTCGTGAATTAAACGTTTTCACTCATCGATAAAGAATAATTTTACCGTCTTGTATAACAAATAACTATTATTTAAACAAAAAAATTCAGTTGCCATGACGGCCATGGCCCTCCTAATTATTGAAAATGTCTTAATTCATTGATTAACAGAAAAAAAAAATAGACAAAAATGTGTCCTCAGATTATTTATTTTAAAAAATAACAGTGAGTCGCTTCTTGTGCCAGTGCGTGTATTTCAAGAGAAGCAGAAAATCAGACCGTTTTCAACAAAATATTAATTTACTCTTAGGCCCGATCTTTCCACCTCCTGATAAATTTATTCGAAGGATAACTTTACGAATCACCATGGAAACCATTCACAAAAATCAAATTATTTGTCAAATAACGTTATCGGGGACTTTATTAGAAGGTGGAACGATGAAGTCTTAAGTAGGTTAAATAAATTAAATATTTTATGTGCCACTGTTTAGAGGATCAAGTGTTATGTCCTACAAGAAAATACACAGAGTGTTGCATTTAAAAAAATCCTCTTGCATGCTACCATCATTTTACGTAACGCTCTTTTTCTCTATATATCAAAATAATATTAGGTTATAGTACTCAATAGGTAGAATGTCCCGTCCCTGTGAAAGAAAAAAATTCTATCTCGTTCTACAGCGTGTTTCACTTTACATGAAGACACCTGAATAAGCTAAGTTCACATGCATTGCGGATACGCAAAATTTTTATTGCGGATCGTTTCTAATTGGTTCATTATGTATATTTCAATCAAAATGAACCAATTAGAAACGATCCGCAATAAAAATTTTGCATATCCGCAATGCATGTGAACTTAGCTTTACTTGTTGATTAATAACGCAATTATGTAGTATAAAACTTTTACCAGAGATAGAGACCATTAAGTTTAATCTTTTTGTAGGAATGGATTCTTTTTGGAGTCTAAATTTGGCCAACTATGATTTAAATAAAAACTAGTGTTTCAAGTAAAGTCATAGTAGCGATGAAGATAGAGAAAAAAGTATTTAAAAAAGTTGTTGCTAACCACTAAAATACTCCAAATACGAAGTTTCGCTGAAAAATTTTCATTTTTAATTTTTCTAGTAAATTCATAGATTTTCAAGTAAAGTCATAGTAGCGATGAAGATAGAGCAAAAAAGTATTTAAAAAAGTTGTTGCCAACCACTAAAATACTCCAATTGCGAAGTTTCGCTGAAAAATTTTATTTTTAATTTTTATACATTTTTGTGTAAACTCATTGAAAAAATACATTAAATATGAAATAATAATTTTGTTACACTATTAAATATGATTATGATTAATTATGATTTCATGTTTAATGTATTTTTCAATTTTTTCAATGAGTTTACACAAAAATGTATAAACATTAAAAATTAAAATTTTTCAGTAAAACTTCGTATTTGGAGTATTTTAGTGGTTAGCAACAACTTTCTTAAATACTTTTTTGCTCTATCTTCATCGCTACTATGACTTTACTTGAAACACTAATTTTTATTTAAATCATAGTTAAATCAGATTTAGACTCCAAAAAGAATTCATTCCTACAAAAAGATTAATCTTAATGGTCTCTATCTCTGGTAAAAATTTTATACTAATTGCGTTATTGTTGAACATACAATTTCCCTTATGTAGATATCATAGGTAGTTATATAACATTAATATAGTTATAGTTTTGTTTACAAAAAACAAACAATTGAATGTTATTGTAAAAAGTCTGATAAATATAAATTATCCTTCAATATAATTCTTAATAAACCTTAGTTCATTATTTGGTTCACCACACCATTATCAAGAGGTTATGGGCTCATAATCAACAAGTTATTCAGGTGTCTTCATGTAAAGCGAAACACACTGTATAATTGAGCTATGGAAGAAGGGGCGCTTAAAACTCACCCTGTATAATCGCAACCAAAGATAATGTCAAACTGAAAACCTGTCTGGTTTTAAACACGATCTTTGAAATTAGAAGGTTAATAACGACTGTTTACTGTAGTTTCTTTCTTTCTGAGAAATGAATAAAGATTTCGGCTTTAGCCCATAACTTACCCTTTTGGTAAACTGATTATCTTCGACGTCTCCACTTTGTTCAGTAGTTGTATAAAATTGTTTCAAATATTTGGTATTAAATTAAAATAGAAGAAGAAAAACATATAATGATTTAAAAGATTATATAAAAATAGATAAAAGGTCAACATATTAATATGTTTTTTTTTTATTTTTCGTTTTAGACTGGCGGGAGATACGGCCTGCAGCCCTCAGAGTGGACACTCCTCATCCACATGTGGCTCTCCACCAGCGACCGCTTCCACGGCAAACAGTCTCCCCGACCCCCTGTCGACCCCCACCGCAACGTCTTGCATAACTTCAACGCATCTACCATCATCATGGTCGCTACTCGCAGACACGCCCGGTACATAAATTTTATTCTGGCCTCATTGTGCGACCAAAAATCTCAGGGGGCACATAAGAATTCAACTTGAAATCGAATATCCTCGAAACTCACAAATAAAAAAAAACGAACAATGCCGATATAATCAATACTAATTAAGTTAAAACATTTCTAATTTACAATTCGTTGAAATTAATACGATTTTTTTGAACAGGCAAAAAGCAGACTTTAGTCATTTACATCATTATTTGTAAACCGACATGACATTTCTCATTTAAATTTAAACAAAGTAGGATAGGATATAGACACGTAAATATTGCGTGTACGCTGAATTTCAAAATGTTTTTTATAACTTGGCGGTTATTTATTTATTTATACGTTCAATCAATATTATATTTCAACTGTCTCCATAGTAATTTAATTTTCTGTGGTTTATAAACATTAAAAAAAAAAGATAAGAAATGAACAAGCAGCTCGGACAAGGACGCAAAAATTTATGTAATCAAAATAGAATTTGCTACTTTGTAGCTACAAATCTCAAACTGCAGATATTTTTTAAATTAATGAGCGTTCTTATATAATTCGTTTCGATTCAATTCAAGCAACACATGTTTGTGGACTAATCGATCATTATAAAGAAGTGAAAAGTTCATGTGTGAATTTCAGGAGTAAAAAGCGAAATACGAAGTCCTGGCCTAGCGGATGCCGAAGTGGCTGCTTTAAGCCAAGATCCTTCCAATTTTTACAGTACAGCAGTCGACCTAGGAAGTGTCTACGACAAAGACTACCCCCAAACATACACCACCGCACACCAGTATTATAACAGGTACGAAGAAACTTGCAGTTTCTTGTAACGAACTAAAATTTTGTAATTTCTGTCCAGTATGCAGCAAGCTTATGGTACCACAAACGCTGCAGCTGCTGCAGCTTCTTACATAAATCCGGCGTCGTCGTTCTACAACGGCTCTTCATATCCGTACTCATCTCTGGGTTCTGCAAGGAGCCTAAATCCTGCGTGCAAAGCCAGCACAGGATACCTGCCATCACCGTACTCATCACCTGCATCGCCTTTTCAAACGACGGGGCATTCACAGTCAGGGCAATATTCACCTTACACGAGCTACGCCAGTCCTGGTACCTCGTTTGGACAAGGATTTACAGCACAGGTCAATAATTTCAATAAGAATATTTTCTTTTGGACAACGTTTCCTTGCGTAGGGCGTGGACTATGGCGGTTATGGGACTTATACAGCAGACACTCAAACAGGTCAATATGCTGCGACGAATTACTATACATCTCACAATCACAATTATTCGCCTTATGTCAGTTCGCCGAGTTCAAGTGGAAGTATAGGTACCTCAACGTATCAGTTAGCAACGACATCTTTATCAGGTAATCTTTTTGGTCCAAATTTCTAGTGTACCTAAATTCAAAATGTAACGCAAACTTAATTCGTATTCGACATTTCATTTCATTTTTTCTTGCATCTAACAACCACCATCAACAATTGAACAAAGCCATTTATAAAAGAAAAAATATTCCAGTAGGTAGGGGAGAGTGGGGTAAGATGACGAAGTGGGTAAGATGACGAACGGCTACTTTAGCGTTGCTAATGTGCGCATGTGCAGTAACATTTTATAATTGAGTTACCTATTATGCAAGGTTATAAAATAAAAAACTAGGTGGCGCTAGTCCATTTTAGTTTAAACAAATGACAGTTAACTCTTTTTCGAGTTTGTTGTTGTAAAAATCCGTGCCTAAAACTTAAGGAAAAGACCAGCAATAAAAGGTAAGAATAAACTGACTTTTTACCTGTGCATTTAAGGATATATGGTGCTTAGAATTATAATTAGTAATTTCTCTTATATGAATCAATTATATTTATGCGGCATGTTTCTTTATTTAATATGGGCTTGGGGCAAGATGATTCGGGTAACATGACGAATTCGTCATCCTACCCCATTTGAAATAAATGATTGTTGCAGATGCCGCGAACTTACGTAAAAAAATCTGATCGACGTGCGTGGTCAGAAGACAATTTAATTGCCGCCCTATATGCTGTAGAGGAAGAAAACTTGCCTTGCAACCGTGCTAGCCTAGTGTATGAAATTCCAGAGCCTACACTGAGGCGATATATTAAGAAACGGCGCGAGAATATAGAACTCCCCATTCATGGCGGACGTTTCAAAAAGACATTTAACAATGAACAAGAACAACAGTTTGTAACATATCTAAAAGACATACATTACAGGGCATTTGGACTAACGTCAACTGAATGTCGCAAATTAGCTTTTGAATTTGCTGAGCGAAATAATATTCAACACCGTTTCAATCAAGAAACCAAATTCGCTGGAAAAGATTGGTTGATCAATTTTATGAAAACATGGAAAATTAGCTTACGGACTCCCGAATCAACATCACTTGGGCGCCTCCTCAGTTTTAATAAAGTCGAAGTTGGAAGATTTTTTAATCTATTAAGAGAGCAAAAATTAAAATACAACTTTAGTCCAGATAGAATTTACAACGCGGATGAATCTGGATTGTCTACTGTGCCAAATAAATTGCCGAAAGTGTTGTCTCCAACAGGTGACAGAAGAGTCGCTAAAGTAGCGTCTGCCGAGCGCGGAAGAAATACTACGGTGGTTTGTGCAATGAATGCCCGGGGATCCTTTATTCCGCCTTTCTTAATATTTGGAAGAGTGCGGATGAGACCCGAGTTGCTCAACGGTTGCCCTCCAAATAGTTGTGGTACAGCGCAAAGGAATGGTTGGATGAACGCAGAATGCTTTGTGCAGTATCTTAACCACTTTATTAAATATGCACATCCCACAAAAGAAAACCCAGTCCTGTTAATTGTGGATAACCACACGTCTCATATTTCTCTGGCTGCTGTAAATCTGTGTAGAGCAAACTGCGTCATCATGATAGGATTACCTCCTCACACTACCCACAAGCTGCAGCCACTCGACGTAGCTTTCTTCGGCCCTCTAAAAACTTATTATGCACAAGCCTGTGATTCTTATCTGGTTAATAACCCTGGTCAAAGAATAACCGATAAGGAAGTTGGAAGACTGTTTGGAGAAGCTTATGTGAAAGCAGCTACAATGGGAACAGCAATTAAAGGGTTTGAAAAGTGCGGCATAGAACCGTTTAATCCAGCTGTATTCAGTGATTTAGATTTTATGCCGTCAGATATATCTGAAAGGTGCCAAGTCGATTTACACAATTTAGGCAATGAAAATAACGAAATGCCTAAGGTCCCGAATGTCCCTACTTTGGAAGAATTTTCCTCAGATGATGACGAACCACTGATCAATCTGCAACGTCAAAATAGAATTCAACGTCAAGTAGTTGTTCATGAAGCTGAAATAATGTGGCATTCGGCTCAAAATTTGTGTGGATCTACTTCAGCTGCAAATTTATCCAAACCATCTAGTACTTTGGAACCACCAGGACGTTTTACATATGCAGACCGACCATCTACCCCCGTAAATTTACCTGAAAATTCTAGGTCAATCAGATCACCTAGGCCTTCCACTTCTAAACAAGCAGATATGGCTAAAAAAAACAAAGGACAACAGATATCTTTTTGGCAAATTAGACCATTACCAAAGTACAATAGACCTGTGTCAACTCGTCCCAGGAAGCGACAGATATCTTCAGTTATAACTTCCACACCAATGAAACATATCCTTGAGGACAAGGAAAATGAAGAGCGACAAAAGCAAGAACGAAAGATAAAGAGAACTAAGAGAGTCAAACTCGGCAAAAAAACTGTTTGAGAGAAAAGAAGAAAAAGTTGTGTGTCCTGGATGTCTAGAAGAATTTATGGACCCACCTACAGAAGATTGGATCCAATGTGCTTATTGCAGCGTTTGGTGTGTACAGACTATGCGCAAAGGCGATTTACATGTGATTTATGTATATAGTCATCTTACCCCAATTGGTTAGTCATCTTACCCTATGTGCGGGGTATGATGACGAAAATGCACTTTTTTGTAATATTAATTATTGTTATTAGGAGAATTTTTTTTTTAGTTATGTTTGTGTAATATTATAGAGTATACTTAGGGCCATCCAAGCAACTTTAAGTTAAACCGAAATAAATATTTATTATCTCTCCACAATTATTTTCTCTTAAGGTCGCCAACTTACCCCACTCTCCCCTACTTACATAATTAGATTAGCAAAATATGATGAAACAGAATAGAATAAAAATAAGAAGACATTACACGTTTCAAAAACCAAATAAAAGAAAAAGAACCAAAGAAGAAGATATGTTGTGCTTATTGAGTGCTGCAAGTAAAATTTGAAAAATTATTTTCCTTATTTTGTCTTATACGAGGGGAAAAATTATGAGCAAATACTGGTTTAAAAATTTAGAACACAAAGATCAGAAATATGTTTATAAATTTAATTACTGTCGCCCCACCATTTTTTATATTCACGAGTTGCCACTAGAATAGTTGTATATCCCTTAATATTTAAAAGCTTCACTTTTCCCTTTATTAAAATGAATCTTTAAATATTTTATGCAAAACTGAATAAACAATTTTGACAGACGGCGGAAAATTAAAAATAATATAAAATTCAAAACGCATATAAAGTTGTGATTATAGAGAGATATCCCTAAAAAAAATTCGCACGTTGAAAAGAAATCAAATGAAAAAATAAAACTTAAAATAATAAATAGATCAGTAAATGGTGTCAATATTGCGCTGTTCGAAGAAAGAAACCTTATAGTCGAGGATGTATAACAGAATTTTTATTGTATTCTAACATTCTTCTATATTTCCTTCTATAAATCTGCATTATTATTTTTGCAGAAACTTTCTAAAACACTATAAATTTATCAGTCATCATGAAACGCGTTTTATTGTACTGATTAGTCAAAACGTTTTACTTAACGATTATCATTATTTAAAGATATCGTTATGACATGAGTTACAGAATAAGGTGGTAAATCTAAAACTATAAGTCACTATTGGCCTTTTTTATATTACTATGTAGACAAGA
The DNA here is from genome assembly GCA_958336345.1 of Dorcus parallelipipedus. Taxonomy (NCBI): domain Eukaryota; kingdom Metazoa; phylum Arthropoda; class Insecta; order Coleoptera; family Lucanidae; genus Dorcus; species Dorcus parallelipipedus. The sequence continues at coordinate 39,911,129 of OY284477.1, forward strand.
AATTAAGAGAGGAAGAAATAGAGCGAAATTATTTAAATAATTTAAAAAAAAATTAGTTAAGAAAATCTCTAATAAAACATATACAATCGATTTTTTAATAAATTTCTGTATGACCACCTTCTTTTCCCATGCAAAGAGTAATTCCCCTTCGCAGATCTGATAATGCTTTTGGATCGTTGCAGGAAGAATTTCATTTAGGTTTTCTCTAATGGTTCTTTTCAATTTGAAATGGCCTCTTTGCAAAAAATTTTTCTTTCAGATAATCCTAGAGAAAATACTCGAGGGGTGTTCGGTCAGAAGGTCTACACTGATAAAAGTTTTTATGTAAATTTACCGTAATTATCGGTGACTGCCAGTGACCACCGATAATTATAGTAAATTTAAACTCATAATTATAGTAAATTTACATAAAAACTTTACCTACCTAAGGTATATCTACACTCATAAAAATTTTTGTGTAAATTTACTGTAATTATGAGTTTAAATTTACTATAATTATCGGTGGTCACTGGCAGCCACCGATAATTACAGTAAATTTACACAAAAACTTTTATCAGTGTAGGGACCAAGAGTTTTCAAATACCTTCCAATCTATCATCCTTAAAATGTTTTCCTGTTCTACCGTAAAATGTGTCATGCTGACACCATAAGTTTCATCGAATATTAAAGGATAATTGGTTTAGTACTTCAAGAATGTGCCTGCTTAAAAAATATGAAATTATTTAAAAAAGTTCAATTATTAGGTATTACTCACACGTGTAGCAATGCAAGTGCATAGGAAGCGAATGACTCCAACATTAAAAAGCGGTAGCTTAATACAATTACTTATAGGAGAGTAAAGAAAGGAAAATATAACCACGTGACTTCGGGCAAAAGTCAAATAACTTGCATGGCTGATATAAGAAATTATTATTTTTTTTATAAATTTAATCGGATCATCTTCGCTACAATGTAGAACTAATATTGTTCCCATCAGTAATCCATGTATACGTTTATTGTTTTGCCTTAAATCGGCTAATCAGCTAATTTTAAGCAAGCGTCCTTTTCTAATAATGGAGTCATTATGATATTCATTTCTACTATATCTATGGAATTTTCAGAATCCACCAATACACCTAAACTTGTGCATATACACAACTTCTAACAAAAAAGAATCATATTCCTTGAAGTCAAGCAGGAAATCTAAGACAAGGTTCAAAATCTCTCTCCTTCAGGCTGTATTAAACAAACAGTGACTTGTTTGGGTGTTCACTCTTAAAACTAGAAACTGTTCATGTGCTTGGATAAAATTTGGGAAATTCTTTTTAATGATGTTTTTGGGCTTTTCTTCAACAGCCTGCATAATTAATATTAATATTAACCTCTTACGCTCGTGAATTTTTTGAATTTATTATCGACTGAACTTGTGCTCCGTCAGTAACATGCCAAAGAATAAATGCGTACTTACCTTCTCCTGATGTCTCTCAATGTATATCGCTGCAGCTTCCCTTATAACACTAGCCTGCAAAGGTTTGGCGGATGACATAAAACTAAGTTTATGTAGTAGATTTGTGTTCCTGGATTCGAAAAAAATGTAATAATTTTTTCATCACGTCCCATTTTTTTTAATACGATATTTCAAAATACGTTTTTCAAACATAATTTTCGAGAAACTGACTGTTTTTCCTCTTTTATGGGCAAGATATCGGCTTGCGAAATACTCCTTGTAACTTAGGCTCTAACTACTAAAGTCATATGATCAATCCTACTAGAATTTAGCCGAATGTAGCATTTCGTGACTAATTTGAGTATGGTTTCTGAGATTTGCCAAGAAGATGAATCTTTTTATACAGAATGTATATGTAGTCAAAAAACTTAAATTTATATGTGGTTTCTGAAGGTGCTCGAACAGTAAAATTTTTTGTAAAGAATACATTTTTTGCGTAAAGTCAATAATGAAAACGTTACTTTGATATGTGCAATATGAAAATAAGAAATTTGAATTTTATAGACAGACTGTAGTTAAAAATTTAAATTTAAATTTAACCATTGTTTCTGAAGTTTCTTGAGAAACAGAACTTTTTGTAAAGAATAACTTTTTTACTCTTGTCAACTCGATCCGGGGACAATTGTATACAACAGTATAAAGTTTGGTTATAACGAATCCAAAAAATGCACCACAACAGGTTCGTTATATCGAAAGTTTAATAAGTTTTTTAATTGCTCGAAATATGGTACGTTATAACAAGAGTTCATTTCAAATGGATTCAAAATAGCCGACCTTCACAGTAATTTCATTTTTTTTTAAACCTGACGTGATAGAAAAAAATTAATAACAGATTCTTCTTTACAGTGCCAAATTCATTCAAAAACACCCAATTTTATCTCATCCGCAAAAAAATATATTTTTTTCGCAGGCTAGTGTAATTATCTCTTCTCACACTATCACTACTGTTTCTATTCTTTTTTGTAAACTCAATTTCACTAGCATTCTGCTTTCACTAAACATTTTAAAAATGTAAAACACAAACTCTGCTTAAGTACTCATCACAACTGACAGAAGTAATATTTTTCTCAGCCTACTATGTAACTTATATTAGATGATTCTTAAAAAACCTAAGGACGTAAAAATATTATAATCTTTTTTTTTTCTTAGTACAGAAGTGTAAATTTTAAGGCTTTACACTAAGGAGAACTTTTCTTACAAAAATATTTTTTGTAATATAATTTGTAATTTAAAAAAATGTCATTTGGTAAGAACTTCCGCAAGAGCGGCGGTGCAATCGCTGCTATGTATTATGCAATCTGTCAATTATGGCCACTCAAAGTAAGGGATAGTCAATTAAATAGTGGCAATTATAACGAGTTAATATAATTAGATAAGAAAAATAAGTATAGGAGACGTCGTATTTAACACAAACAAAAATCATCATTAACACCTGACTTGAGTAGTTCTGTTGCATCACGCAGCGTGGCGTAGCGGTCGCTGGCGCTAGCGGACGAGCCGATAATTTTAAAACTAACCAGAAACTAACGAACTATCACTTACATGTAAATTAAGACAGACGTAAAATTTTAAACTCAAATTGAAAGATGTGTAAAACTGGATGTAAAACGGCCAATAGCGTTTTGACGAGCAAATTTTAAATTCGGTACTCCTAGTTAAAAAGCAACCTATAACAATGGCAACACTGAGGAACTCATAAATTTTAAGAATGTTTCGCTCTTTCGTTTATGCATGGCTTATGCTTGGCTCTTAAATAGCTGCAACTGAGTCCCTAAATTTGATTGACATTTCTTTTCTGTAACTTTATCTCCAATTTTTTCTTCGCCTCTACATGTAAATGTTGTATTTCAAATTATTGTATTGAAATTGACGCCTATTCACGTCAAACGCTCATTTCAAATCAGATGAGCCAACACAAAATTTGAAATTACCAAACCGTACAACACAAATGTCAATCAAATCTAGGGACCCTAGTTGCAGCTGTGCACAATACCTAACCTAAACTCGGAAACTTATTTAACATAAAGATTGGTTTTTAAAATTTCTAAAATGTTATGCCCTTACAGTGACACAAGCGAAAGTGACGAAGAAGGTGTAAACAAATACACTGCATTTTTGACGTAAATACTGTTTGTGTGGTTTTAGAAAGTCCTTCGAACGGCCTAACGCTCGCCGAAGGACCACATTCACCCCTAAAATCGGAAAGCACGAGGAGGTCAAGAGATTCACTGTCTGGAGCAGGATCAGAAACCAGGGGACCCAGAGGAAGAGGTCGAAGAACGAATACAGTCTCACCAACCACACCGGAGTCAACCACTGACAGAGTTTTCATCTGGGACTTAGATGAAACAATAATTATTTTCCATAGTTTATTAACTGGTGGTTATGCAACAAAATATAATAAGGTTAGCCCCTATTTTTCACAATTAATATTTACTTAATGAAAGCTTTACTTTACAGGATGCTCAAGGAGTTGTACAATTGGGTTTTAGGATGGAAGAGATGGTTTTCAACATGGCTGATAATCATTTTTTCTTTAATGATATTGAAGTAAGTATATTTTACCAAAATACTTCATAAAACAAATACATTTATCTAGGACTGCGACCAAGTCCATATCGATGATGTATCATCAGATGATAACGGGCAAGACCTCTCAAACTATAACTTTGCAAACGACGGCTTCCATTCTTCATCAACTAACAGTGGCAATCTCTGTTTGGCAACAGGAGTTAGGGGCGGTGTTGATTGGATGAGGAAATTGGCATTCAGATACAGAAAAATTAAAGACACTTACAATAATTACAGAAACAGGTAATGAAATTGTTACTTGTATTTATCGTAGTAATAAACCTTTCATTTCAGTGTTGGAGGGCTGTTGGGACCCACAAAACGTGAGCAATGGCTGCAGTTGCGAGCAGAAATAGAATCTGTTACAGATAACTGGCTTACACTAGCAAATAAATGTCTCACGCTGATCAACTCAAGGAATAATTGCGTCAACGTTTTAGTTACAACAACTCAACTAGTTCCTGCGCTTGCCAAGGTGTTATTGTTTGGACTGGGTGGAGTCTTTCCTATTGATAATATTTATTCAGCTACTAAAATAGGTTAACGAGCACGAATTCTGATTTGCAATTAAATTAACCAAATTAATTTTAGGAAAAGAAAGTTGTTTTGAAAGAATAGTGACAAGATTCGGACGGAAGTGTACATACGTAGTAATTGGGGACGGACAGGAGGAGGAAGCAGCGGCGAAAGCCTTGAACTTCCCGTTTTGGCGGATCACAAGCCACAGTGAAATCGGAGCGTTATACAATGCTTTGGACATGGACTTCTTATGATCGAACTTACATAAATGTCGATATACATGTATAAATATATTTTATAAGGGCCACTGTTTTATAGAAAATTATTATGTAATTCGTTATATATGTAATGTGGATATGTGTACATATACGATCAAAATAGTCTAATAAATGTACCTATGTACTAAATTTATTCCGAAACAAAAATAGTTAATTTTTTTCTCAGTTATTTCTTTTAAAAATAAATTGTGCAATATATGTCTTGATGTTTTTTAATATACAAGAGCAGAAAAGTATTTAAATAAGAAAAACAAAAATTATTGTTTTTTTAAAGAAGTCTTAGCACACAATTTTATTATTAACTTATATTATGAAGAAATAAAAACTTATTGATAGTACATTTTATTCACGACTTTCCTAAGCATAAAAGAATATAAAATAAATGCATATTTAATTGAACATTATCCAATCATTGTCCGTTTCCTACCTCTTGCACGAACATCTTCAAACTTTGCTAAAACTTCTCTCTGACCGTTTTTATATTGGCTTCGATATGACTTCAGAATTTTTGAAAATAATTTATCATGTACGCTATGCGTACTTAAGAGTGCCCTTTCTAAAACGTACAGGTCAACACCTTTATCTTCGGCACTGCATTCAGTCCGCGCTAACCCAAAATCAATCATCACAACACGTAAGCGTTCATAATCCTTGTAAAACTCACTTTCACCAAACTTATTCACAACTAATATATTAGAAGTTGTTAAATCACCGTGTATTATATTATTAGCATGCATCTTCGCCAATATAATACCTATGTCATTGCATAACTTATCGATAGAATCTTCGTTTCCTTCGAATATAAATTCCTTAGCCGTAACACTGTGCTCAAAAAATTCCATGAATATCGATCTTCTGCCCAGATCCACGAGATAGAGCATGGGTGTGCTAATTCCAACAGACTTGCATTTTATTATTGCGCGAGCTTCGGCCTTAATTCTCTCTTTGGTTAAGCTTGAATCCAGTTCTGGATGACGATATCCTTTTTGAAATCTCTCTTTAACAAGCGTCGTTTTTCCTAGATAGGCGCCTTTGTATAATTTACTCTCAGCGCCCTGCTTTATTAATTCAAAACCTTCCATTTCTTTCATTTAACTACTGTTCAACATAAACATTTATAATAACATCGGACAAGAACCAGCTTTAATTACTTATAATAACATAACCTATAATTTTTGACATATTGCCAACCTAGTTTTCCTTACCAGCAGGTTTTTACACAGGGCTTTTCTCCTGTTCAAAAATTTATTTAACATATTTTATTTGTTTTGTTTGTAAAAAGTGAGCAAATAAAAGTCAGATTAGAGTAAGCGGTGCAAAGAAAATGTATGTCTGTGATTAACTGAATTAATTAATGTAATATATACATTCATGGACTGTCAAATTTATTGACTTCTCATTTAATCACAGACATACATTTTCTTTGCACCGCCTGCTCTAATCTGATTTTTATTTGCTCACAGGTTATTATCTAATTAGTTATTAATTAGATACGCGGTTATACGTAAAAACAAAATATTTCGTATAAATGAACAGCGGTTGCTAGATGGCGCTTCTGCTGTTCCACGCATTTTTTATAACACGGGCGTTAAACAATACTAATTTAAATTGCTTTATTTACAATTAAATTTGATGTTCTTTGTAACATTTTTCACCCCTCACTATACTCACTTAGCCATTCAATATCGTAATACCATTGTAAATTGTATCCAATTGTATCGGGTTCGCCGATTGGCGCAGCGGTAGCCTAGCCGACTTTGCAACTCGTGTCTCTCGACGGCGCAGGTTCGAATCCTGCTATTAACCATGGATGTTTGTGGTGTTTAATGACTTTGACCCAGCTATAAAAATCTTCGTGAATGTCTGGAATGGCTTATATGCCGAAAGACAATAATTGCAGCATTGCTGCGCAAAGCAAAACAAAACGAATTGTATCCATGTTTGTTTTGTCAATCCTACTGCTAGGTGGCGCTAGTTATTTTTCTAGATTTTTCCACAAATTGCTCACCTTTTATTGCAATAACAAGAATTCCGATATTAATTAGAAAATTAATTTATAAAGACATCACTGATTTATTGATTCTACGCCAATGCGTTTGGATTACGTAAACTGGTCATGCGCCATGTCAACCTCCTCCTTATGACATCGGCATCCATTTTATAGTACCATCGTGCAGGTAAGCAATCATTAATTTAAATATTGTATTTCGCTTATAATAATTAATAGAATTGCTTTGCATTTTACAAATTATGCTCTTGCCTCCCCATCACCCCTTATTTGTGTAACAGTAAACGATATTTTAATATGGCGTTGGTTAACACGATTAGGTAATCAGTATGTCAAGTGATTTTTGTACATAAACTTATTTCTTGTAGATTTCCCCAAAAATTAAATGTTTGCTTAATCTAGAATTATTTACAGATCATGGCTGGCAGGCTTTTGTCACTAAGGGTACTTCGAGCAACGAGGGTGTCATACGGTGCCTGCAGTGCAAGTACCAGCAGTGCTCAAGATGAAATTAAAGCACTAATTGGCAACCGCGAAATCGTTGGTTTTGGTTACAATGGCCAGCCGAATTACGCTGATCGTGCTGATTTCCCTCTTCCGGCTATCAGATGGAAGGAACCCACACCAGACATAGTTGTAAGAAGTTTCTGTTTCAATACAGATTGCTCTCTTTAATTCATTTTATTTAAAAGGCTTTGAGGGAAAAGGAGAAAGGTGATTGGCGTAAGCTGACGACCGAAGAGAAGAAGGCTCTCTACAGGGCATCCTTCAGGCAAACGTTCTCTGAGTTTAAAGCACCTACAGGGGAGTGGAAATCAGTTGTTGGATATGCACTTGTCTTTGCTTCTTTAGGGTTATGGTTATATATAGGAATGCATTTATTCGGTAAGTAATAACATATTTTTCATTTGAGTTTTGGGTACTACAGCTTATTCTAAAGTAGATGGTAAACATTGCTTACATATCATCATCAATCGTCCATGTAGTCCATCAATATTTACATAAGGCCTATTTACATAGAATTAAATAAATAAGAGAGAGAATATACTGTGAAATTCCTAAGACATTGAAGTTGAACTTGCATTTTTATTGTCTGTTGAAGGTAGCATTTTAATTATGTGTATTTTTTTCCTTTAGTTTTTCATTCATTTTTTTATTGTTTGCTTACTTAATTATACACTGTGTCCCAGAACTCGCGCCCCAGAGAGCAAGGGCAAATGCCGATAGCAATGCGAAACACATATTCGAAAACTAAAATTGTCTAATTCAAAGGATAAGCGAGTTAAGAATAAAAAACAGTAGCCAATCCTAACAGCGAAATAGAAGATGGTCATAGGTATTGCGTAGGATTTCATTAAGTTGCTAGGATACTTAGAAATGCATTGTTGATACAAAAAAAAATGTGAAAAAACTGGTCCACTTCATTGTGACACTGCTGTCAACCTTTGTAACTGTCACTTGGAAGGTTTAAGCGTAAGACTCGAGCAGATACCGTCATGTTTTCCGTCGCTGATTATAGCGAAATGATAATTATTTATGGAGAGTGTGGACGCAACGCCAGAGAGGCAGCACGAGTTTTTTCTCAGCGCTTTCCCGATCGTCCCCTAGACCATAAAGTAATTCTTAGAGCTGTCACAAGAATGCGAGAGACCGGTCAAGTTGTTCCGACTCGTAACGAAATTGGTGGTGCTCCTAGAAGAGTTCGAACAGTCGAAAACGAAGAAGCGATACTAAATGCATTTGAGGAAGACGGAACAAAAAGCATAAGAAAAGTTTCACGCGAACTGGATGTTTCGCGTTCTTCAGTTCAACGAGTTATGAAAGAGGATCGCCAACACCCTTTCCATTTCACAAGAGTATGGTCAAATGTAAATCCGCATGCTATTTTCGAACGGGGGTTTCAAAATCGATTTTCGATTAATTTGTGGGCTGGTTTATTAGGAAATCGCGTAGTATGTCAACAAATAATTAATTTCTTCTTAAATTCTAATTTGACCATTACCTTCTAGGTTGGACCTTTTGAATTTCCTGCACGTTTAACAGGCCAAATTTACGCAGAGTTTTTAAATACGGAACTGCCAAATTTATTAGACCCCGTGCCACTGATTTTTCGGATCAACGACTATTTCCAGCACGATGGAGCACCACCACATTTTAGCCGCGAAGTTCGGGAAATCTTGAACCAACAGTATCCTGGCCGATGGATTGGACGAGGTGGTCCACGAAATTGGCCTGCTCGATCACCGGATTTAAATCCTTTAGATTTTTTTCTTTGGGGGCACGTAAAAAACATTGTATATCGTGTACCTATTGAGACCGAGGAGCAGCTCAGGAACCGAATCCAAGATGCTTTTGCGGCGGTTACTCCTCAAATGGTCACGGACTCTAAATCGAGCCTTTTGAGAAGAGCACGGTTGTGTTTAGAAATGAATGGTGGACATTTTGAGCATTTAATTTAATTTTTAATACCTTTTCCGACCAATTTTTGTTCCTATTAAAACCTCAATTGTCCGTAAATACATTTGACTTTTCAGGAAATACTGTCACATTGACATTACAGTGGACCAAAACATTTTTGGAAGTTTTACAAATAACAATGTTCTACCGTCTCCTAGCATTATTTACAGTTCCTACGTTTTACCTACGCGAGAGCTCTCGGCATAGGCTACAGCTTTTTCATTCTCGTTCGAATACAGTTTAACTTAGACAATTTTTGTTTCCGAATTTGCCATCTTCATTGCTGTAGGCACGTCCGCTTATTCTCTGGGGCGCGAGTCATGCTATAAGTCATGCCTAGGAACTAAAATATTTTTGATATAGTAATAATCAATTCTTTGTTTGCTTTTTTGCGAAAATAACAGACAGTTTGATAAGAAACTTTCTCTAAGAGAACACTGAAATTCTAATTTACACATTGATGTTGAAACAAAACAGACTTTCATTTTTTATGTACTGATTAAATTAATAGACCTCATACATTCATAAAATAATAGCCACTGGTAAGTAATTTTCGAATATTATGGTTTACACCTTTAACTTTTTTCCAGTGTACAATCCTATACCACAATCATTTGATGAAGAACACAAACGTGCGCAGTTAAGACGCATGCTCGATCTAAGAGTAAATCCAGTTTTCGGTATTTCTTCAGAATGGGACTACGAGAAGGAGGATTGGAAAAAGTAAGCAGCGCCCACGTACTTTAGCAACAATTGAAGCATATAATTGATGAAGTTTTAATGAAGACAGCCATTAAGAATTCATTTATTGTATAAGAAACATAGTGAAATATAGTGAACTAACTTATACTTAAATCTTAAATGTGCTATATAGAATTTGGATCGCACTGTTTATTTTCATTTTCTTTTTTTTTTCTTTCCTTCCATGTGATACTTAATTGCGGGAGCTGACGTTTTCTTTAGTCACCATTTCATTGTACAGATAATGTTGCGATGTGTATGAAATAAAGTCTTATTGATAAATAAATCTAGTTTTTGGTTAAAGTAATTCTTCTTATTTATTGATGTTTGTTAATCTCGATTATCACACTGCAAGTAAATGTTAAACATTTTATTGTTATTTATAATAATTTAATCTACAGTCAAAAACTTGATAAGACAACATTTAGTCCTTACACATACGAGAGGACTCTGAGACAGAAAATCGTAAAGTAAATGCTGCTATAACATAAATTATAGATGTTTTTGGTAGTTATAAACTCAATTCTTAATAAAATACGGAAGAAATTCAAAATTAAAAATTCTCTGCTATGCTGGCGCCATCTGTTGTTCACAAGTAGTAACGTGAAATCATTAAGAAATGAAGAGAAAACTAATCAGTAAATTAATTTGATATATAATGAAACATTCGTCTTGACTTGAAAAAGGAATAAAATTTTTATTTTTTTTAATGTACTCCAATTTAATTTTTTTGTCAACGTACCCGACAATTACAGTTTCCTTTTTGATCATATAGTGTGATTTGGTGTGGTAGTACTGCTTGACTTTGTAGGGGTATTCAATCTTTCACGAATTGACGTTAGTGTCCTTGATGGTCTGGCAGATAACAGAAGTATTAAATGATGGGCCGTCTTGTATGCTAAAAGTAAACACGCGTAGACGGACAGAGTTTGTCACTGTGATTAGTTAACTTCAAGTGCCGATAAGTGTTCAAGTCTCAGAAGTAAGTCTCACAGTACAATAACTGTAATCGCATCGGTTTTGATTCGCCAAAGTAAACTATTTCTGAACGTCTGTTCAATACCGACTAGGTAACGTGAGCTAAGGAATTCGCGAAAATAAAAGTCCGAGACTTCGAGTTACCATATTCGTGGCTACGCCGGGATAAACTTCCAAGTGTACTTTTTCGTCTTGCTAGTTTTATTTCCGTGCTATTTAAAACGGTATCCGCCGTATGAAGGTTAGTTTGCACTCACTTCTTGAAATGCCAGTTTATTGTCCTGTTAGATCTTGTTGGAAAATTCGATCTTAAATTCCTGTTTTCTTTTTGGTGTTACAGATGGCTGCTGTGAGTGAATTGTGGGTCTCGTGGTTTACCTGCTGTGTGACTCAACCTCAGAAAAGGAGGCATCGGATTGATAGGTCAGTTAACAATTCACCAGTTGCAATTTCATTTTCTCACATTATTATGCAAAGAATTAAAATCAGAGAACCAACAAAGGGTTGTTATCAATTTGGGAAATCTACAACACGTGAATTTACACTTAGAAAGATTTCAAAGTTCACGTTGATGTGCATTGTACGTGTATGCATGTTGTAATTTAATCTTAAATGTAAGGAGCACATATTTGTACATAATTAATTTTATGTTTATGTAAATACAGAGTTTCTAAGGTACATAAGTATGAGTCACTTCTGAGTGTTCACTGCACAAATCAAACTTGAATTTTGTTTGCAATTATTCACTGTACAGTTGTGCATTACTGAGACAAAACATAAAACTGTCTACAGGGTGCTTGTTTAACATTATAATCAAAAAGAGAATCTATTTGAACTAACTCATATATGTATATGAAAAATTTCGATGATGTCAATGACACTCTAATGCCCGTCCCATATTCATAGTACTTTCTTGGGGCTGCCTTCAATATGGCTCTCCTTTGAATGAGCATTTTTGTTAGACAACTAAAGGGAGCCTTATTGAAGCAAGCCTCAAGGAAGTACATCTTATGAATACAAGCATAAGTCACCTTTATTTATTTCTACTTAAAATTGTTAATAAAATTAAGTAAACTCAATGTCAAGGCAAATTATAGGGTATTGTAGATTGCTCTCTATATTTGCATAAAACTAAAAAGAATATTAACTTATCTGTAACAGAAACACTTAGTATAGTGTGTTCCATTTTAAACTTTCGCTGGGAATCTCTTTATATCAAGATAGACAGTTGTTAAAAATAAAGAGAATTATTTTAGGATTCAATTATTCATAGTAATTTTCAAAAAGCAGCAATTAATTTATGAAATTTGTTCTTATTAAAATATGTTAAATATAATATAATTAATGTTTAAAATATGAAGCAAGACAATTTATTTTGATTACTATTAAAGTATCTGTACTTTAAAGAAGAAAACGATAACTTATAGAGCCTTGCTTTTACTTAATGAAAACAGTGGTTAATTTTAAACAAGAATAATTATGATAAAATTTGCAAAAAAGTTAATACAAAATAAATTTTTTGTTTCCCAAAAGTAAAAATTGTACAAATATGTATTCACTTCTACGTCCATTACTATTTATTTACACTATCGGACAAAAGTAGAGCAACAAAGTGTCAGAAGCCATTTTTTCTTTGTATCTTTTAAAAATTGAATAAAGAAGCTGTGTTATTTAATTGATTTTGAATTGTAATCATTTCAATATTATATCATAAAATTTTGAAACAATTCAGATACGATTCAGTTGTAAAAAGTTTGAAATTAAATAAAATTAGCAAAAGTACGTACGACAAAAGTAGAGCAACATTGGAATTTTTTTTTTAATATTATCTGACAAACAAAACGATAGAAAAGTAACATATAATTAATAATTAATAGCATATCCATTATTTCTTATAATTTTTTGACAACGTCGCGGCATAGAAGCAATTAATTTTTGAAGAATATCGTCCGGGAGGTTTGTCCATACTTCATTGATTTTATTAATAAGTGACTGTTTATTTGGAAATGATGTTGTGCGGATACGTCTTTCTATTTCTTCCCATAGATTTTCTATGGAGTTTATATCAGGAGATTGTGCCGGCCACTTCAAAACTCTAATGTTATTCTGTTCAAACCATTCCTTAACAAGCTGTGAGCTGTGTTTGGGGTCATTATCTTGCTGAAATGTAAACCGCAAAGGCATTTCCCACTCTGCATAGAGCAACATTACGTCTTGGAGTATATCTCTGTAGATAAAACGGTCCATAATTCCATCAATAAAATGTAACGGGCCTACGCCGTACCCCGAAAAACAACCCCATACTAAAACGCTACCTTTTCCATGTTTTATAGTCGGTGTAACGTATTTAGGATTAAACCTTGTATTAATCGGCCGTCTCACACGCTTCATTCCATCAGAATTAAAGATTTTATAACGACTTTCATCGCTAAATAAAATTTTCCCCAATCCTGAACGGTCCAGTTTAAATGTTGTCGTGCGAATTCAATCCTAGCAAGTCTATTTCTTCTTGATATGAGCGGCTTTTTAGCCGGACGTCTACTAAATAGTTTTGCTTCTACTAATCGCCTTTGAACTGTTCTTGCAGCAATATTTATTTCAGGAATTTTTGCTATAATTCGCGATGCAGACTTCCAAGGATCGTTTTGAGAAATTCTTTTGATCCGTCTATCCATCCAAATTGTGGTTTTCCTGGGTCTTCCTGATTTTGGCATGTGATCCAAATGTCCTCTTTCATTAAAAGACGAAATTATCCTTGAAATAGTGTATTTCGGCACATTAAACTGTCGCGAAATATCCGCCTGCTTTTTACCTTCTAAAAAGGTATTTATCACCATCTGCTTTAAGTCCTTGCAGACTGGAATACCTCTTGGCATGGCTAGACCTGTACAGAATTGATTGAAAATGGCCAGAATACTACACAAACGCACAATTCAGGTTACCTACACAACAGAAATGTTATTTTGGAAAGAAACTGAAAACGTTGCTTTACTTTTGTCGCGCTAATTTTGTGTATATTCAAATTTACGGGCGCTTAATTTTTTTGTTTAAAGGTTATAAGCAGTTAATTGTCGTTGGTGACAACAGCACACTATGATATTTGAAAATGTAATATAGTGACATAGAATAATAAACTCAGGAATTTGTAAAATTAAAAAACATACTTTTTTCAAAAGTGTTGCTCTACTTTCGTCCGATAGTGTAATTATTTTTTAATATGATAATCATTTACCTGAATTTGTTTTCGTAAATAAACATCGAAAGTTTTAAATAGGCTATAACAATAATTGAAACAAACATACAAATCAGAAGAGGAAATAACTTTAAGCATGTGATTTACTTAATATAATAACCTTTTAGAACACTTTCAGAACTATTAATAGAAATAAAAACTTCAAAAAGCGCCAGTCATTTTAAATAACGCATTAGAAACAGTCATAGCTCATTATTTCTGTAAAATTATAATTATACACTGTGTATACTGTGCGATATTATCCCGGCATGTTTTCGTTTTCTTTTTTGAACTGCCAGGTTTCCAAATGCAACGAAATGACAATCGTTGCACACACAGTGAAAGAAGCGAGGCTTAGACCAGTTACGTGTTGCGGTGTGCGTTTTCTCCTTTTAAATATTTGAGCTTGGTGAAATTAGTCCATCGTTTTTATCATTTGTTTAGAAATAGTTTAGAAATTTGCATTCGCCGAGCAGCTCGTTTGATTTTGCAGTTTTTACTGTGAAAGTGCAACGCGCTACGAAATGTTGCAGTTATCAGAAAAAAAATGTATAAGAAAATACACACAATATTTACGTATCACATTTATAATTTAATTAATCTTAATTATAGTTTTTCCTTTTATTATATGTTCTTATCATTGCTTATATGGCAGTTCATCACAGGAGACAATTTATTACTTTTCTTAAAAGCGTCAATATCAAAGCAATGAACTTATTTTTTTTGCAACAAATCAGAGTTAAAGGCGGAAACCTCATTTGCACAGGAAATCTTATCGAGTTTATTTTCTTTAGTATCGATACCATCCGCTCAGATAACGTTATCTACGTAGAAGCGGTTTTCATTTACTAGTTGCAATTATTAATAAACAAATAAACTTATTTTGACTCATCTTATCATTACTGATTCATAATAATAACACTAATTTAGTGGACTTTGTTTAGTTTGGGAATTGCTAAGCAAAATGCAAATATAATTTGAAATAAATAAAATGTTGCCTTTAGTTACAGATCTATCTATATCTTAATAATACTGTGAGGTCAAATTAATTTGTAATTGGAGTAGGCCGTGATACACTGTGTTCAACAATGATTGAATGTGCCGCTCTACAATAATTTTTTATTGTCCCCACGGCATTGTGTCTAAATTATTATTGACATCCTTATAGGTAGTAAGTAGCTATTGAGGGATGAAAGTTTGATAATATTTCGGAAATATTTCAGATGCAAACCTTCAATCATTGCTGATCACAGTCTATAATCGGTGACATTGATTAACATAGAATTTCTCATCGAAAGTTATTTTGACAATTCAGAAGTGACATGTACAGTAGTGAATAGTTATAAGAGAACACTCGAAAATTTGCTTAACACTAATGAATAAGAAAGAAAAAGTCAAATTTGGCAGTGTTATTGTTTTTCGTACTATTTTAACTGTCCAACGGTACTTTATCAAAAGCATACATTCTTGATTGGTTTTTTTTAGTGTTGCCATCTCAGAAAACCTACAATTACAAATTTTGTTGATCTCATGGTATTTAATTTCCAAAATCTATTTGTAATGAAAACTTTGTTCTTATAAAATGCTTTCTAACTCCTTGAAAATTATGCTTAAATCGGAATTTCTTTCGTAAAAATCGTATCAAGCTCGTTAAAATAAATTGCATTATCGGTTGCTAAACATATCGCAGCCTCTTTAGATAAATCTCGGCTTATTCGGTCGCTTGTAGTTAAAATAGTGATTAATTGTTTCCGACAGAGTAATTAATTTTTAACTTAATCTTTCTCAACCCCGTACGATAAAATGGAACACTTGTAAATCAGAGAAATTTATGCAATAATGTTTTCTTCTAACTATAAATCTAATCTGTTATAACTCATAACATTAAAATAATAATTTGTTTGGAATCATTGGAACGAACCAATTTATTTAAACATTTTTTTTTCATTCAAATAAAATGTTTAGGATTTATAATTTAAAAAAGCCTGTTGCTTCAAGCTTTAAATGAACTGGTCGATATTTTCTGTCAGCTACGACAAATTAATAATGTTTTAAATTACGTGAGTAATCAGCCGTTTCTTGAAAATACATTTTGAGCAGTTTTACTCTTATCTGCGAGCAAACATGCCACTCCATCAAAGACATATTTCCCCTTATCTCGCACAGTCTAATTGAAAATTCTTCAGCTCTTCGTTGTTTCTACTTATGATTACATAATATACAGGATAACCGACATATTATAACGATGACATTTACTGCGCGATTGATTGAAAATAAACGACACTTTTTATTTATTGTAAATCGTACATTTGAAAAGTATTCATCGCATACAGTCCGATTATAAAAAAAGAAAAAAATGCTGTGTGAGGTATGAATTTAATTATTGCACGTCATCCAATTAATTCACATCGATTAACAGGGAAGCAAAACGGCTCCCAATAAAAGCCGGATAGAACGTTTCCCGCATGATAAATCGTTATTAATCGTGTACGCAATGTAAATGATAATAAATAAACTTGGCGATCATTGTCCCAAAAAGAAAAACGCGATACATAAGTCTAGCGAAACTTAGTAAAGAATTATTTCTTTTTAACTTACGTATATAGTTAGGGTTCAGGGCAACTCTTCCAAATTCAAATTGTGAGAGCTGGGTTATCGAAAGGGATTGCCTTAATACTCGCGAATGATGACAATTCCACTAAGCTTGTAATTACTGATGGATTATTTCCTTAACGACACGACCAACCTTCACCAATTTAGAAGGCTCTTAATGAACTCGAACTAACCTTCACCGAATTTAATTTCTCGTTCAACGACTTTGTGGAAGTATTTATCACATTGAAAATGAAAAATTCTGGACCTAAAAATTCAAGCCTACTTTTATTTAAAAACAGGCAAGGAACTGAAAAAACACACTGTAGTTAAAAAATTGTCTGTTGAAAATGATGTATTATGAAATTCGTAATTCTAGTTCGAGAGGCAGATTGTAAATTCAATGCAAATATGGACGTTTCGCTTCTTCAGGATAAAGAAATTGAAGAGGCTATTAACTTTTACCTTTTGATTAAATTTGCCTTCTCTTTGATGGCTTTTCCTTCTTTCTTAAAATAAAAAGTTGAGGTCATCTTAGGAAAAAGAAGAATCTTTAATTCTTGGTTTAGAATTCTGTAATACAAGTCTCCTGTATTTTAATCTCCTGGCGTCTTTGTTGGTCCTGGGTTTTTAAATTAGTTTTGTTTTTGTGTTGTGCATATCGTGGCTTTGACGCCCTTACTGCGGTCCTTTTCTCTTGAGGCAACTCGAGAATACAGTAAAAGAAAGAATCTTCGATTCATGAAATTCTTTAGATCTCCTGTACTTCAGTCTTCTCTTTGAAGCTTATATTTTTCCTTCTCTCTTAAAGAAACTTAAAGTTACTCTATCTTAGAAAGAATTCTTTGGTTTCTAAAGTAGTGTACTAGACGTCTCCTGTGCTCTGGTTTCCTATAGCATTTTATATTTGTTGGATTTTTCCTGAGACTTTTGAAAATCATTGAGGATACATCAATAAGAGCAAGAAGAATCTTTATAATCTTTTAAATCTAGAATATATTTTTTTTTGCTTTAGGGGTTTTAGAATTCGTTTAAGTTTCTCCTTCTTTTTCTGAGACTTCTGATTTTCTGAGGCCAGGAGAGAGAAGAATCTCTTAATTTCTAGAATTCTGGAATCTTAACACAACACACATTCTTTAGTGTTTCTTACGTTGCAATTCTCTGACGTTCTTTTTGCTTTTGTTAGACTGTGTTAGAAGAATGAAATATCTCTAGATGTTAATAGTCTAGAATTTTGGAATACATGTCTTCTAACATGTCTATAACAATGTACTTTTTTTCTCTTTTAACTTTTTTTTTTCTGGTTTTTAATTTTGCTTCCCTCTTAAGAAAACTTGAAAATGCATTAGTTGGAAGAAGATGGTCCCCTTTTATGTTTCGGTTTCTAAAATTCTGGAAAATATTCTTTAGTGCCGCCTGTACTTCAGTTCTCTAAGTTTTTTTTTCTAACAACACTTGCTAATTTAATGTTTCGTTCGTCCTTAATAGAATTTGAGATAAGAACATCAAAATGAAGAAGAGTCCTTGAGCTTTTTATTTCTAGAATTCTGAAATTTTACATTCTTTAGTATCTCCTGCTTTCTTCGCTTTAATTTGAGATTAACTATATCCGAGTCGGTACAACTCATACCTAATCTTTTTCAAGCTGTTGATTATCATTTATTTATTAAAGTAGGGCTTGGATGAATTTAAAGAAAATTCTCAGATCTTCTCGCAATTATTATTACTGGAAAGGGTTAAGAGATCTTGAGTACCTATACATTAAGAGGAAGAAGAATCTTTGATCTTTTGATTTCTAGAATTCTTTATTGTCAATTACGGCTCTAGACTTCTGGCATTCCTAGAATTTTGAAATATATCCTTTAGTATTGCTTTTCCTCCAGCCTTCTGAGTTATAAAACTTGTTTGAGTTATCAGATTTTCTAGTCTTATTTATCCTGAAAGTTTCTGATCTTTTGATTTCTATAGTTTTTAGGAAATTACTTTTCAGTGCTTTTAAATAAGCTGGAATACTGAACTAAACGTTTGTCGTCCTTTCTTTTTTCTCTTGTAATGTAATTTTTGGATTCTTTATTAATTATTTCTTGTCTTTTTCAAGCAATGAAAAATGTACGAAAATCATTTTTTTCTTGTGTATTTAATATTTTAATTCATGGCTCGATTTTATGATCATAAAACATGTGTCGGGACCATTTCAAGCGTGTTACAATCCCGACGACAAACACGCAAGGCCTGGTGAGATTGTATACGCGAAACGAAAAGTGACGAAATTGTGCCAAGCGATTAGGCCGATTATGTCATGCCCAGTATGATAAACAAAACTTCAAAGGACCTACATACACCAGCAAGCTTATCGATCCTTCTGTCCGGGGCGCCAGTGGAACATGAAAATCGAACGATTCCAGAAATCGAACGTGAACGTTCAGAGATTGTCTTCACTTAAAAAAATTACACTATCGAGGCGTCTGTGATAGTGATAATAAGTATGCCAACTATACATAAGTACATTCAAGCTCGAGTCGTATAAAACCAAGATGTTACTACTTAACCGAGGCAATTATCGAACAAATGCATCCGTCTTAATGAGAAAAAGTCGTACATAAACCAGATGTACTGAGAATAACTTTTTTTTTTCTTCTTCCCGAAGCAGTGCGCTGATAGTCTTCTTTTTAATAAGTTTTGCGACGAAATGAATTAAATGTTTGCAGTCAAAATATTATTTTGCTATGTCATACACAAACATCCTCGTTAGTTTGTTGATTTTAATAAATAAACAAGCTCGTACACTATGGTGTTAACGCATCCCGTTTAGATTTTAAGTAAGTAATTGGCGAGTTAAACTAGTCACATTCGTTTGATATCAAAAAGTTTATGTACATTGGAAGTGGGTTGGGAAAATTACATTATGTTCCTCTTTCATTTTTGTTATTTTGGTTGGCAAGAGAAATCCTCTCACAGGATATTTCTTGGATAGTTCCAGTTTAAAGTTTTATGAAGCCTAAATTTCTCTTATTGGTGTTAATGACTGCACTTAAACATATTGCAGCTCTCCTATTAATAAGCTCGCAGGGAGCACTTGTAAACCACATCTTTACCAGGTGGTGTATGAGGAACTCACCGTTGTACTAACTACTTGAAAGTACCAAGCAATATCATTTAATGATTGTAAAATATATAATAAATTGAAAACTCAAACAGAAACGTGATGATAGAGTCGGCGTGTGTTTCATACTTGCTTGTATTAAAAATGACCACGTTTCAGTTCAAGAACCTTGATCACGCAGACGGAAAATCATGCCAATTTATTTTTCTGTTTACTACATTCAAAAAATATTTCGCAATTGATAAAATTCGCGTAAGAAGCCTTGACCGTGCTTGGAAGATATTATTAAGTTCCTATTTACATTCGAGAGTATAAATTACTTTATATATAGAAAGCGATACGTAGGAGCGTGAGGAATTTATCAATTTCGGGAAAGTTTTTAGCGACTGCAAAATTCGATTTCTGTTCCAAAATTTTGGCGAAATATTAATCAGCTTTCGCTAATTAGATAATCGAATAACGAGTCGTTTTATTTATGAACTACAAACGTTTCTAATCCTGGTGATAAAGCTTTTGACGTAATATCTTGTATCCATGCCAAATATCCTGTTTCCTTGTTAAAAAATTTATTAATAAATTTGAACTGAAAAAACAAGTATTTTTCAAACGTAATCTATCTTGTTATTGTTCAGATTCGTCGGTACTTGAACTTTATTTGTGTGTATTATAGAAAATTCATATTTAGCAACCATGACCTTTGTAAATAAATATTGGCAATTACTTATTCGTAAATCCCAGAAGAAATAACTACTCTTAAGTAGAACTTTTTTTTATTTCATGACTCTATGTAGGTGAGTCACGATTTTTAAAAATTATTATTATTAAAAAAATTGTCGAAATCCACACCTTCAAATTAATGAATTGCATTTAATCCACTGAATTTGTAATTTTAATCATTCTAAAAACTATTTCTTTGAACAAACGTTTAATGTAGAATTTATTTGCGGTTTAGAGAAACAGTGTTTTGCTGGAAAAGGTAAGAGCAAGGTCAATTTAAATGTAACATATAATGGAACAACTTTTTTCTTATAGAACTGCTTTCGGTGTATAAAAGAAATTCGAATCAAGGCGCAAGTCATTGTTTGTTGTCTTGTCACTTAAGGAGCGTTATGTTATACCTTAGGTAATCTAATGTATTATTGCTTCTGTGTGCTGTACGTAAAAGTGAACAAACTCCTTTAAAATTTGCTTCAACTTTCAACCACAAGTAGTCTTTGGATTAGTTTCATCAAAGTAGTTTTGCCTCAAACAACGTTTACATCACTAAAAATTTCCAGAAATAATGATTTTAATTAATCTAATAAGTCTAAACCCATTTGATCATCATTGTACGAAAAATATTTGCTTTATTTACATCTTGAAAATACAAATTATTCGAAGAAAATGATGTTTACTCAGATGAACAAATTTAATTTGTGAGATATCAAAACTTGGTACTTGATAAAAATAAACTTAAGCTTAATTAATACTGATTTCCTGATGACTTAATGATGACGAGCGTAGGATTTTTTTTTATGAGACAATGCCGTTCAAAGAAACCTTTGCGAGTCACTACATCAATAGAAAGAAGGTTCCGCTTAACGTACTAATTTAATTTTCTTCTTTCAGGTCAATGATAGGAGAACCCACAAATTTCCAGCACACTGCGCACATAGGCAGCAGGGACGTTGAAATGCCTAACGACCAACTGACGGCCCTGCAGATGCAAATGAAAAGCAAAGGAGGATACGAAGCCACTTTCAAAGTTAGTGGAGCACAGTTATTGCTCAGATCGAATCTCACCGCTTTAGTTTAACAATTTTTGTTTTGTTTTGTGTTAATCATCCCCATGTTGCACTTATGTTAGGCAAAAATCGTCAGACTTGTCTCGCCCCCTTTTATTACCCGTTACGTTTGTGTTTCAGCTGTTGATGTTTGCTTATGTTTATTAATTTAAACGCCTTCGGGATAATTTCGCTCGATTGAAAGTCACGATCTTAATTGATTGGATGTGGATGTGCAATGTTGTCTTGAACGTTAACACCATCATTCTAAGCGTTCGTAATCATCTTCGACCTTACATTATTACTGGAACTTTAATTTAAGTTTCGACTTTTACTTCTAAACTTAAGTAGCTCTCATCGTTAAAATTTTGTGTTTCATTTGAATTAAATAAATATTAAAAATACTATGACTTCCTCTAGCATAAAACAACAAACCGAGTTTTATTTATTTTTATATAAAGTTGTAAGGTCTGAAGCATTTTGCCATCGAAAGCAATCGAACAGCCAATAAATTATTTTGTTGTTTCAGGAACCTGATTGGTGCCAATAATGTAGTAGTACCATTTATTGTTCAACAAAATTTTGTAAATAAATAATGTTATTTATAAGGTCGGCGATCTGGCTAGAACTAATTAATAGTTGTTGAAAACACAATATTTATTCAAGTGATAGTTGTTACTTGAAGTTTTTACGACGCATGTGTTTATTGCAAACATTGTTTAGATTATAACTTGATTGTATTATAACCGAATTGTAAGTTTTTGTTTCTTTCTAGGTTGTAAATAAGTATGTATACACTGTAATTATTTTTAATTCTAGACTAGTTACTGTATTTTTTTGTACATTGACATTTACTTTGACACAGATTGTATTTAATTTTACTTTATGTTTGATCGAAACTTTTTATTTTTTTCATCTGATAGGTTGTATTGAGGGCAATTAATTATTATTTTCTAGTTGTGCCAAGAAATCTGGTCGCTATTTTTATTTTACTCATTGAGGTTTATTTTATTTAAAATATCTTTAGTAAACGAGGGATATTTAGTTACCTAAGCGTATCATTTCAGATGGCGTCCATATATAAACCGCCTTTTTTTAAGAATTGAGATTGCAAGTGCATTTACATACAGTAGAAAAGACTGTTCCATTTTTACACTGAATTATATACGTAGACGTAGTACATCGTCCATAGATCATGTTCCCAAATTTTTACACTTCCTCATAGGACGTGTAAGTTCCCTTTACCTATTAATCGCTGTCTGTGATACAGTGCTATATATAATGTTACGAGATTGAATAAATATATTTATAATACTGCATTTACAACTCACTGGAAAAAGGAACCCATAAACGAAGCAATACAGAAGTGAATGCCTTACATTGTTGGTTTGCACTGGGACATTTCATGTAAAATTATCAAATGTGCGTGTGTGAGTGTGTTCTTTACATATTTTTGCACAATACTTATTTATTACTAGCACGAGTATTAGACGATCAAATCAATGTACTTATATTAATGATTATTATAAGAGCTGCTGTGAGTTTGATATCAGAATGCTTGTATAACTGTGTCTAAATGTATTAAAGAAAGAAAATGCAAAGTTTTATTTTGTTTTTACTTTTTCCAATCTAAGTCACACTTTACTTGAACATCCTGTATAAGACATAAGAAATTCTGAGATTGTATTCTTAGGTATCAGATTACAATGCATATTTGTACGAAAATTTGATTCAAAAATCTATCAGTTTTGATTAATTTATTACAAATTTTGAAATAAATTATTAACCAATGAAGAATTGACAGTTTTTCAAATGTTAAAGACATTTCATTTTTGTCAGTTGGTAATGATGACAGCTCAAGCAAATATGGCGTATAACTGTAATAAAAGTATGCAGCCTTCTAGTGATATGTTTAATTATTATTTGACGATGAATATCAATAATATATGCCGAATATGTTTGGAGAAAGGCCCCAAACTGATGCCAATATTCGACCAGATCAAACCCCGCCATTTCTCCATCCTGATCATGGCGTGTGCTTCAGTTCAGGTAACTCAGGTGCTTGTTTACTTCCGCAAACTGATCACACACCTGTTTAAGGTCATAGAAGGCGACGGTCTTCCACCCTACATATGCCAGAAATGCATATCGAGGCTAAACATCGCCTTCCAGTTCAAGTCGCAATGTGAAAGTTCTGATGCGAGACTGAGGGCATGTTTCGAGAACTTGAATCACATGCCCCCAACACCAGACCTGACCGGCTTCATGGACATCAAAAAGGACTCCAATAACTACGATCAGAGTCAATTGCAAAACAATCACTTGGGGAATACTACGAACCAAATACAGCAAACTGATGATTTACAAGACATTCAGGTACATGAAAGTAGTAATGGAACAGAGGCGGATGATATCCAGAGGATACAGGTTCAAACTTTACAGAATGTACAGTTGGAAGCGGGCACATCTTTACAGGTTAGAACTGAATAAATACTTATTTTAACAATTTATCCAAAGCAGCTGTCGATTTTTAATTAATCGTTAAAATAACATTTAATTATGGACTAAAAACCTTGGTATTTATTTTAACTTGACATACATATCAGCTGCTAGGCCCTTGCTAAGAGTTTATAAATTTATTTGGACCATCTACAGGAGTTCAATTTGAAAAGTCCTGAAGATGGCCTGACGTTTAAAATATACTTTAAATTATTTACCTTAAATAAAATTTATTGTTGATTGTTGTAGGAAGTTATATTTCATAAACTGAAAGGCAATTTTTTTTCAGGATATAGTGAAAAGTGATCTGACCGATTTAAAAATCGAATTCAACGACTTAAAACCAACAGATCTAGATTTAAAAGTAGAAGATTTAAATTTGGTAATGAACGCGACGACGAACTTGAAATCGAAAAAGTCGCAGAAACACCATCAATGTGACACTTGCGGGAAGGTATTCCGTACAAAACCCGGCCTCATACACCACATACGAATCCATACGGGCGAACGACCGTACGTGTGCCACCTGTGTGACAAGCGCTTCATAAACGGCGGTCATTTGCACACGCACATGAGGACGCATACCGGTGAAAAGAATCACATCTGCGCGGCTTGCAACAAGGCCTTTGCCACAGCCCAACAACTGACGAAGCATACCATTGCGATACACACATCTGAGAGGCCGTACGCCTGCACTTACTGTGCCAAAAGGTTTGCGAGTTCGAGTAACTTAAACACTCACATTAAAATACATACGGGGGAAAAGAATTATCACTGTGATCAATGCGGGAAGGCGTTCTCCACGAAAGGACAGTTGTATCAACATATGTTGGTTCACACCGGTGAGAAAGCTTTTCTATGTGAATATTGTAATAAAAGGTTTTCGCAGAAAGCACATTTAATTAGGCATCTAAAAATGCATAAAGCTTAGAAGTACTATAGTACTATGAATGGGAAAGTAGAGAATGATTTTTGAAGCAGCACAATGGTAACTAATGACCCGTTTCATAATAGGACTAAAGCAGTCTTTAAAGTTATGTACAATAAAGATGTTTTCGCATTCTTAAATTGACTTCAACTAAAGTCTCCTTTAATACCATTATGAAGGCATTCATTTTACTGTTGCAAACTTCATTGTTTATCTTCTTATTGCTTCCGTGAGCGAATGATTTTTATAAAATCACCCCAGAATAACGTAAGAAAGAGTTTATATTAAACAGAAACGTGAAAGGCTCATTTTTAACTCGTTAATAATAGTTGAATTGGTCGATGAATAACATTGATTTAATTATCGTTCTGTCTGCTTTAATTTAAATGTAATAATCGTGACTGAATGGATGTGTAGTACAAAATTATTTATATGTTATGTGTCAGCCTTAGTATTATAATTTACTATTATTAACATAACTATCGTAACATGTCGGTGATAAAACTAGTTTTAAGTAAATAAGTATTATGTCGTGTATTTCTTAGGTTTATCATAAACAAGTAAGTACCATTTGTATGGCTTGCATATTTATTTTGAAGATATCAGGTGTGAATTTTTTATTTATATACACACACACACTCATTTATCAGAAGTACTGTCCTATATGTACTTTATACATATAAATAATTTATATGTATAACGAATAATTTCGAATAAAATTATTTAATAGATTTTAAAGCTTTTACGTATAGTCCTGACCTATCTTTAGTTATAAAATTTAATACGAGGCGAAAAAAGTAATTAATATTAAAAATTGAAAGTTATTGTATTTAAGTTGGCGATACTGTATGTGATAAACAAGAGTTTTATCACAACAGATGGCGCTAATTTGTCACAACAATGGAATTAAATAGTGTTTTATCAATGGATTTAAAACCTATGGATATGTTGGACTATTACTGTGATATTAACTTAAATTCTTTGTGCAGAGTGTGTTTGGAAAAGCACCAACCAAACAAGGAAGTCTGCAATATATTCGAACCGTGCAATAAACCGGTGGACATCTCGCATATGTTGATGGCTTGCGCTTCAGTTCAGGTAAGACAACCGGAAAGAAATCGACTAATAATAACAGATTTACATAATTTCCAGTTTTAATTTTAGGTTATGGAAGGAGATGGCTTGCCCAGTACGATATGTCGAAACTGTATGACGATTTTGAATGTTGCTTGGCAGTTCAAGTTGCAGTGTGAGAACTCGGATATCAAACTGAGACAGTTCTGTACGAATCAACAGCAGCTGGATGTAACTCATGAAGTTGGGAGGTACAACCTAGATATTAAAGAACAAGATAGTTTTTACACGACGAAAAGTGAATTGCAGAACGGAGATAGTTTCACACAGGACAATTCGAGTTCAGAAATTTTGCACGTAAGTTAAAAGGAAAGCATTAAATTATCATAAAGCCCGGTCTTCTCCAGTTAACTTTGTCTGATGGTTTATTCTCCATAGTAACAATTGTGTAACTCATCATTACAGAATTTAGTCATTTTTTTTATCACTAAGCTATCTTCAACTATCATAAACTTGAACCAGTAACTAAAAAGAAACAAAATTAAACTCAACTTACGATGCAATTTTTAAATTTTTTATCAATAAGTAGATATTGTGATTAGGATTTTTTCTTTTGCTCAGCTTCAAGACCAAAATTGAGATTTTAAATCTCAATTGATGCAATAAGAAATTTCACTTTTAGACTCCCGAGTCCCAACAGAGTTCTCCAGAAGTAAATGTGGAAAAGAAATCCAAAATAAACAAGAAACCTCCTCGGCAGAAGATTCCCAAGGAGCCAAAAGAACCAAAAGTGCACCAGTGTGATACTTGTGGAAAGACATTTAATAGAAGAGAATACCTTACACAACATATTAGGATACACACAGGTATATTATTTGTAACTATTTTGTTCATATGTCAACAAACTGAAGAATAAATCGCAACAAAAACCTTGTCATATACAAAGGACTACTAGATAGATACACATTTTAATAATAGAAATTATTTCATTATTTTTGGCTAATATACAGGGTTACAAATAATTATAGGGCCAAAATAGGGATTTTGTAACTGTTATAGAGATATAAAGTCGATTAAATTACAAAAAGTTGCACTATTTTGGTACAAAAGAATTCATTCACTTCTGAAATATCTTCAAAAATTTGAGAATCTTGAATATAAAAGAAATAAGACTTATTCTAGAAATTAGGACATTTTTATTCAAATGTAATAATCAAAATTAGCAGCTTCCTTTATTATTCTTTAAAATGAAACGTTTTTTCTTTAATTAAACAAATTTGTAGGTGAAAAACCCTATCGTTGCCATTTATGTGAAAAACGATTTGTAAATTCAGGCCACCTTACAACGCACATGAGAAAACACACCGGCGAACGACCACACAACTGCACACTGTGCCCCAAAGCGTTCTCGACCAGGCAAGAACTACAAAAACACATAATGGTGAGCGCATTAATTCATGTAATACATAATTAAATGAGCATTTTTTTAAAACATGTGCCAGGTGCATAATGGTGTGCGCCCCTTCATCTGCAAAATGTGCAACAAATCCTTCGGCAGTTCCAGCAATTTATACTCACACTTAAAACACCACACCGGAGAAAAGAATTTCACCTGCGAAAGCTGTGGGAAGACGTTTTATACGAAGCAGGAACTCAAGCAGCATTTGGTGGTGCACACCGGAGAAAAGGCGTTCCTCTGCGAGTATTGCAACAAGAGGTTTTCACAGATAGCACATTTACGAAGGCACTCGAAATTGCACAAGACTTAACACTGACCAGTATTTTTTTTATTGTAAGTGCATGATATTTTTCTGTTTTGTGATATAAAATTAGTGTATTTCACTTTTCGGCCCATTTTTTTTTATAAAAGAGATCTTGTACACTTTTTCTATGCAAGTACATAATACATAAGTATTAATACGAACTCAAGTGTTGTAAGACTTAAAAAACAACAATAAATAAAGAGGTTCTTGATATTTTCTTGATGGCAAACCTTTTCTAGCAACTTAAAAGTGGATAATAAAACTCCTCTTTAAATAAGACATATTTATTACAGATCATTTAGTTACATATTTTCATATAATTTCATATTTATTAATTTATTTATATATTTATAGATGGGAGATTCACCGAGGCAGTCTGTCGAGAAACAATGCTCACAATGAATCCCATAGTATGTTCACATATACAATATTGGCAAAAAAATAGACAAGTAAAATAAAAGAATACTGCTTAGATCAGCTCACAACAATTAGTTTCACTCATACTCGCATTCTGTTCAAAGTCTGTACCTACAGAGAATTGCTTTTTACCGCACTTGTGCATGTACCACATGCCATGGTCCGGGGACTTCTCAAGTGACTGCGGCGCACAGCATGGGTATCTAAACGACAGAGCATTGCGTATCGTCGGCGTATTACCGAATTTGTGCAGAAGTAAATTAATAAGAAAAAGAAAACATGCATTTTGGTTAAGAGATAGATGAATGTAACAGTAAGTTTTCACAGAAAAGTCAAAAGCTAGTAGAGTTATGAAACGTCCTATATATATAATTATTGACAATAAATTAGTTAATTGGGAAATATTTTAATATTGCAAAGGTTGTGTAGAATTTTATGTTGGAGGATCTTGCTTTTTCAAAAAGATTCATTTCTAAAGTCATTTTAGATATCTTTGTAACTTTTGGAATAAGCGAGATTTCCACGTATTCTAAAGTGGAAGCGTTAAGAACAAATGAAATGAAAAACTGCTAATTTAGTGCGATTTTTAGATGCTCCTTAAATGCTACTCAGTCTAGATGATGCGATGAGGCAGAAGTGAAAATATACCGACAACACACAACCTGTCAAACTTACAGTTATAAATATGTATAATTTATTAACAAATATAACATTCAGTAAATTCTGATTGACGAAGCGGCGCACTTCACGGTTTAACGGTGAAAGTCCGCCCTTTCGTGTTTAAGACTAGCGGCACATATATATTTTATTATTAATAATTAGTCACTACTGAACTAATAAAAGCATGATTTTTATTCAGTGATGATTCTGCTAACGTTTACTTAGAAAAATTATCTAAGTCAGCGCATTTTGTTTTAATTAGAAAGAACGTGACACTAATGTACTAAAATCGTAAATCACATTTACCTAAAGACTTTTTAGTGATGTGTCTTACTGGCATCATGATAATTTTTTTAGGCAAACTGCGAAATGGTCATGCAAAAGAACACGCACCTAGTTCTCTCTCTCTCTCTTCCTCTTTCTCTTGTGCTACTACAATTGTAAATTAAAGTCTCCATCGCTTAGCACTACTACCTTTTCGATCGACATTAGTAAGAAAAATACTGAACAAGAAAGACTTCTGACAATTACTTGAGCTAATGAATGGACACATCCTTCAAACATTTTTGCAATTACAGTAATTCTGTACAAGTAAATACGCAGACCATATATATTCTTTAGCTCAACAAAGTGTACGGGAAGTGGGGGTATAATTAAATAAAATAAAAAAATACGTTAGACCTGAACATTTATGTTAAGCAGGATAAAATATTGCACTTAAAACTAGTGTGACTATAGAATAAATAAAAAAGTTTTTTGTATTTATAAATATAAAATAAAGTATTGTAACAAAATCAACAAAACGAAAGATCATTTTCACAGCAAAATAAGCTTCGACTACAAACATTAAAAAAAAAAAAAAGTTCATTGCACATGATGACTGTAATCTAAATAATGTGATGGTGGTGGGACATGAAAATCCAACATTACTAACGCCGAACCTGTACTCGTGTACATGTACACTGAAAGCAGTTTTGTTTAATTAACAATCCCGTGCACACAAAAATGCCAAGCTGCGTTAACATTTCTCCGTTTCAGCGAAAATAATTTTGGATTCGTCGACCAAAACGTGTGCGCTTTCGATCATTTATTAATGAAAGATGAAACATAGAGAATGATAAATTGCTGCAGCTTCACCTTACTCAAGAAATTCAATGTAACTACGAAAATCTAAACGCCTTATGTATATCACAGTCATTTTGACAGTTTGCCTATTGTTTTTTTTTTGTTTTTCAGCAAATAGCAAAAAAATATTTGACGTGAACTGTTAATAAGTCAAAAATAACGCGTAGGTTCTACCTGTATATTCTAGTGCAGTTTCTCTATTCTAGTTTTCATTGTTTTGTGATAAATACATTCCAACACAATTGACTTATAAAATGTATAGTGTTTTGTAAGTCGGAGAAGTGAGTTTTCTTTTTCTTTTTTTTTGTTTTTAAGAAAGAAATCACGCATCATCACACACGTTCTGGTTAATTAATGGTAGACGTGATATAAAATAAAAGTGTTTACCATCATCAAATCCGCTCATACTAAAATTAACGATAGTAAAATGTACCCGGAGTACGACAACAATTAACAAAGTTTTCTAATACAAATTGTTTTGCGTTGTTTCATTTGGTCCTATAAGTTATTTATTGTTTATTATTTTTTAAGGTTCGTAAAACAATTGCACGATCAGATTTGATGATCGTATCGAGGAGTGAAAGTAACAAAGGTATTGTAAAAGTGCATGTACGTCCTGGTACCTGTTAGTAAAAAAGCGCTGGAGACAGAAGCGGCTAAAAATGAGAGGTGGGCGGTTATAATAGTTCGAACTGACGGAGATGCATGCGCTGTATGATATCGCGGCAGTCGTTGAACACTCTTTTTATGTTCTCTGTGTCGACGGCACAGGTGAAATGTGGGTAGCAATAGTGTTTCCCGTCCCCTGATGCCGTGCTAATACGCTGCGAATAAAACGGTTATAACAGAAAACATGGGCGTACTCTATTCGGGCTTACTCACCAGGAACTCATCACGTATAAAGTACTTGGCTCTTACAACCTCGGCTGGCTCGCTTGTATCGTTAGCTGCATCTGATGGTGTCTGATATTTTGCAAACTCTGCGAAATAATCTTCTAGCTTACTCTTTCCTAAAAAAAAAAATCATTGAAGTTAGAAGTTGTTTTATACCTCAAATGGAACCCACTATCCTGAGATTTAATCAATATGTTTCATGTTTATTTTTTGAAAGAAAGAAAATGTGTACATATTTAACTTGAAAATGCTAAAGCCCAGTCAATGAATCGTAAGGCTTGTTCAGGATCGAAAGGACAGTCCTAGAACCATCTGGACCATGCGCACAATAAAAAAAACGCTTTTTTTCTTCTGCGCATGCTCCTGACAGTTCTAGGACCGTCCTTGCGAAAACCCGAACAAGCCTAAAAATTAAAATTAGATGCTATGGGAAAGGAATTTGAAATTTCATCTGTATTTATAGTAACTAGTCTATAAATAATGTTAATTAGTGAAGTTCTTTAAGGTTCTTTAAGTTCTTTAGGTCTAGAAATTGTATACCTTTATTGAAAAATGCTGAAAATAGTAAGACACACTGTATACAAAGCCATGTGCGAAAAATAGAACTTAATAAATTAAATTACTGTTTAAATACAGCAACAAATAACACTTTAAATCCTTTAATTTACTGTTATTTATTTGCTTAGCGTTTAAGTGACCGTGCCTTATCAATAATTAGAAAAACAGGAGAATTTAGCAGCGCTGAAAATTTCACGTGATTGTTACAAGGCAAACAAACATCTAATCAACAGGAAGAATCAAAATAATAAATAGAGAGCAAAATTTATGTAACTAGAAAATAAACTGACTCGTAATGGAATGTTCTAATTCGCTCCTATCTACTTCTTCAATTTAGTGGATTCTCGTCGCTATAGATGATGAAATTGTAAGTATATAAAATCAAGTAAAAAAATTAAGTGAATTCACCTGCTAAGATTTTTTCAGCGAGCAAGTCTTGTTTGTTGAGGAAAAGAATAACAGAGACGGTACGCAGCCACCTATTATTCCAGATGGACTTGAACAGATCGAGACTTTCGCGTAGTCGATTCTGGGTGGGATCTTCACGCAAGACCATATTGTACGAGCTGCATGCCGTCACGAAAATGATGGCCGTAACATCATTGAAGCACTGTATCCATTTACGTCTTTCATCTCTCTGTCCGCCCACGTCGAACATGCTACAAGTAAAAAGGGCAAGCTCAGTTTCAAAGGGCGAGGAATGCAAGGAGCGACTCACTGGAAGTTGACTTTGTCCACCTGGAAGCGCGTTTCGAAAATTCCGCTAGTAAGTACACGACAACGAAGGATGTCTTGCTCGGTGGGTGTGTAATCGGGCTGCTTGATTATGTGCACCTGATCAAGGAAGTACTTGGCGCAATCTATCAGTTGATATTCGTTACTTCGTTCATACGTAGCCTGGAAACAAAAATAAGAATCACCTGATTATATGAACTCTAATGAGTCATAAACAATAAAGTTATTAACTAAAAAATGGGTCTTCTCTCTGGAAACCAATCATACAAAGAAGAAGACCTCTCTTTATAAGGATATCAGAAACTAAGTAAGAGAAGGGAAGAAGATGTTAACGAAAAAAAGTGTATATGATCAACAAATGATCAAGAAACTCAATAAACTTTGGTCTTTAAAAAGAAGGGAGCCAACGATGTTGGATTCGTAAGAAACTACTCTGCAAGAAGTGTATTCTATTAGCTTTACAATCCGTGAAGGCCTAAGGCTTATTTGACTAATGACCTCTATTTCTGTTCGTTTTAATTGTTTCTCCCAAATCTCTTCTACTGTTTGTCCCTTTTTCTTTCTCCACCTATCCCCTTCTTAGAAGTTTCCTTATTGCTTTACTTTGTAATAGTCTTTCGAGTCACAGTAGTCATTAGATTCTAATTGGTGGTAATTCTAAACTTACAGGTTTAACCTTAAATAACAAATTCCTGAATACAATTCCAATTTTTCTTGCACTATATTCCGATCAGCGTAGGTCGTTGGGATGTAATGATTGCTGTGATATGAGGACTTTGATAGTAGAAGTCCATTAATTCTTGGTTCATTCTCTATCCTCCGTAGATTTGTCTCACGTTGATAAAGGACCTCTTTGTCTTGTTGCTCCCAGTTCCTCAATACTTTTGAATATCATTATTATTCGAAAGTGGTAAATCTGAAGCAAGATTGTTTTGCTATTGCTTGTTTTATTATAAATTGATCGATCTGGTACTTCCACAGTATACTTATCAATCAGTAGGGACAGTTCGTATCGGCACCTTTGATGTTCATACTACCGTTTTCAGAGCCAATATGGCCGTTATTGGCGGGCTTATATTTTATTGCTACTGTTCAATCTTTCTCATCTCTCCACATCCATCACACAAAATGCTGAATTAAAAAGCGCCCACTTAAAAGCAGTTGATGAATTCACCGATGCGCCACACGCAGCCGTTTGTGGAAAGTCCGCCAGTTTTCGCATTCAAAAACTGTAGCAACGGAAACCCCAAGCTGTCCCTACTGATTGATGAATATACTGTGGTACTTCTAGATCCGCTCCGATAGTCTCCAAAATTATTTTCATTGTTTGAATTTACAAATGTCTTATAAGTAGAGACCGGACTTTAGGTGAAATGCCTTTGTTTAGTTCTTAAGGTTTTACAGATTTTTTTAAAATATCTCTTAGTTTCATTAGAAATAGAGGCTAATGACTCGAAAAACTCGAAACGAAGAGATATCTTTAAAAAATCTTTAAAACCTTAAGAACTAAAAGGCACTTCACCTAAAATCCGGCCTCTACTTATAAGTCACGTCCAAAATTGTCATATTTTCTCCTTCTTAGATCCTGAGGATTAAGTTAAATGTTTTTCTTTTCAATCTTTCTTTTATTAGCTCATTTATAATAACATTTTATTATCTCATCGATTTCTTCTGTCTGTAGAGGAGCTACATTTTCGCTTTCTTTATTTATTTCCTGCCTATCTCTTCGTCTGTCATCAGATTTGAAGTCACTAGTTTTCTTCGTTTCCTTTCGACGTTCTTCGCTTTCTCTTTTGAAATTTTATAGAAGTTTCTAATCTCCTTCTCTTTAAAATATTCCTCTAATATGTGTTCCCTCTTTTTCTTAAATCCTCGTCCTCATTTCTATTTTCTTTTGTGTCGTCGTCTTAGCTCTTCCCAAACTTTTACATTTATCGTCGTGTTCATGTTTCTTTAATAGAAACCTCCTGCTGCTTTTCGTATAGCTTTCCAAATAGCTTTCATTCTTTTGCATCTTTTCCTGCTTTCTGTCAGTTTACTCAGCTTCTACTTCTAGAATTCCTCTATTTTTTTTCTTCTCACTCTGAATAGTTATCACTAAATAATCAGAAGTAGGTATAACATAAATTTGTTTCGTACATGACAATGACGGTTTGTTAATAGACAAAATAAGACCTTCCAAGTACATATACTTACAATTGGAATTACGAAACAATAATAAATTTCTCTTTGCGTTTTAACACATGACAAATTAATTATCTGGAGATCTTGAACCACATTAACAACGCATGTGTCTTAATTTAGAAGCGACTGAAATATTTAGAACATTGAGAAACAAAAACTCAATCGGTTTCAATGAAGTCGAATTGAAATTCTCAAGTTTTCTTCGATTAATTATTATGTTTAATAAACTTACCTTATTTATTTCGTAGTTAACATAGATACAAAAAAAATTACATTATTATAATAAACATATTATGATATTCTACAATGGAGTTACGATTGATTTTTTTCTCAGTTTTGTAAATAAAGAAAAAATTATTCATGAATAGTAAATATAATAAAGTGCGATTAACAAGTTTTTCGCAAATAATTGTGTAAATATGTATATGCAAAATTCATCGGTAGAATTAATTTCCTGGAATTGAAGCAATACTAGTATTATATTTTTAATCAAAGAAACTTTGAAGTACTCTCACCTTTATTTACATATTCTGAAATACTTATGTTCTGGCAGTACAAATTTATTAAATGCTATCAACAACGGACAAAATAAATATTGCATATATGGTGTGTGTATGTAAACAATTCTGACGCCAAAAATAGAACTTTTCCGGTGAACATTTCCACGCTTAAATTAGTTATTGTTAAGAGATATCAGTTTTATTTACGGTCGATGATGTAACGGGCCTAAGCTAGTTTTAATTGTGGCATAATCTATGACATAAATACATCTCTATTTATTACATTTTATAGCTTTATTAATTACAGATCGAGTTTATATCGTCGTCGATAGGAAACGGCGAAATAAAAAAACCAAATATTTTATTTTGTGCGAAACGACCGAGTTTATTTAGATGATATTTTTGTGTAAATGAAAATTAATCCCGTCTTTTTTCTGTTGATTTTATCAACACAGGCTGCGTAACTCTGACCCAAATAATAAAATGCATTTTCTGGCACTTAAATAATTGCCAACGCGGTTTGACCTAAAACTTAATATTACATATCAAACTGGCAGTTATAAGTGACAGGTTCTGAATAATATATTCATTTATTGTTCTCATAATATTTAGGCCCAGTTGTACAATTCCAGTTTAACTGTAAGCCAAAGCTTAAACCCTTAACAATTGTTAAAATAATCGTTGTTATGAGTTTAAGCTTAGGCTTAAATTTAAACTGGCATTGTACAACTGGGCCTTAATGTCCTAATAAAGATTTTGGAGAAAAATATTAATTCTAATATTCTACAGAATAATTCAAATAGAACTCGAGGGACAGCTGAAGTAGGGCTAAAAAAAAAATT
Source organism: Dorcus parallelipipedus (assembly GCA_958336345.1). Classification (NCBI taxonomy): domain Eukaryota; kingdom Metazoa; phylum Arthropoda; class Insecta; order Coleoptera; family Lucanidae; genus Dorcus; species Dorcus parallelipipedus. Next base: position 39,947,036 of record OY284477.1, read on the forward strand.
ACAAGCAAAAATAGTAATTCTTCAAAAGAAGACTTTGTGAATGTGAAAAAATATATTCTGTTGCTGGGTTTTCCTACAGAAGAATTTAAATAAAACTCGAGGAACAGAGGAAGAGTTATTAAAAAACTTTATAAAAAAAAAGAATGATATTTCAGAAGAAAAAGAAGTCTTAGTTGATGTGAAAAAAGTAAGTCTGTTGTTGGGCTTTTTTACAGAAGAATTCAAATAGAACTCGAGCAACAGAGGAAGAGTTATTAAAAAACTTTATAAGCAAAAATAATGATACTTAGAAGAAGAAGAAGTCTTTGTTAATGTGAAAAAAAAATAATCTAGTTGCTGAGCTTTTCTACAGAAGAATTCAAATAAATTCGAGGGACATCTGAAGAGTAATTAAAAAACTTTGCAAGCAAAAGAAAAATGATGCTTTAGAAGGAGAATAAGTCATTGTTAACGTGTAAACAATTTTGTTGCTGAGCTTTTCTACAGAATTCAAGTAGAATGGGATCAGCTTAAATAATCTTCCCAATTGACTAGTTAAATTTCCTACTTAGGATGTGAATTAAAAATTCCTGAGCAATATTTTGGTTCAAGAGCAACTTAATTTATTACAAATTAAAAAAAAAACAAATAGTTTTTAATGGACATTACAGAAGGAATAAAATTAGAATCTATTTGACATTCGCCTGCTGGAATTAAAAGATAACTCTAAAAATAAACCCGATGAGTAATAAACAAGTTAACAACACTTTAAATTATTATTTTAATTATGTGAATCAAGCGTGTAAAAATAACAGGTTCTAACGCAATTGTTTATATCTGCCGGCAGTCAAACTAATTCGCGTGCAACGATGAAACAAACAAGTTGTTGGTCCGTCCGTCTGCCCACGAGCTTTTAATTCATTCCTGAACGACGTCCACACTTTCTCGGAATTTCGAGAAGGAAAATCGAATTTTAATTTAGAGAACACATGTACATCAATTTATTAATAACCACTAGAATAATAACAACAACAGTAACTACCTTAAAATTTATTATTATTGGGCTGTTTACGTAGTGCCTAGGAAGTATTCGCTATTTTATCTGTAACATTAATCATTTAAAAATATTTCCTGGAATGCAAGGATACTTGACAAGTCTAATCGAGGATTTTATTTGAACTTCGTTAATATATCAGAAGATAAGGTGACAAATAACTTTTACAACTGTTTAGTTTTTTGGTACCCATTTTAATATGTACTAGTATTGACTCTAAAATGTTAGTTTTTGCAATTTCGTTAAAAAAACAGGCGCTTTTTCACTTGTTACTTAAACAACCACTTCATGTGTCAGTACCAGAAAATGTTCTTTCAAGAAACCTTTACCTGAACGCCTCTATCTTTCCAAAGTCCTTCAGTGTGTTCATAAAACTCGGGAGGATAATCGAAATCTGTACCAGAAGCACAATCCTGAATCCAGTCCACTCTTGCCTGGTTCTCAGGACGTTCCAGCTGGACGGGAGGTGTTAAAGTCGACATTGCTCCCGTAATTGTCTGAAACAAGAAAGTTTTTAGCGTTTCAGTTGAAAACAACAACAGATTTTTTTAAATCCTCCTTACAAAAAAAAAATACTGTGTTAAAGTATGAGAACTCTAATAAGTTGAGTAATTATTTGACAAAAACGCAAGGGGGTCCATTATATGTAGGTGTATCAACTCAACACAGTTTGGATTCAGAATATACAATAACTTTTCAAAATTGAGGAAACGATGATAGTTGCACAGCAAATTGGTTGAATTCCTGGCAAGAGATTTGAGATCGTTTGGGAATGGATTTCTTCATCTATACTTTCCATACATCCACATAATTTGATTATTATTTGTGACTCTTAAATGATACGATTTTCTTTTTATTCAACCTCCATGTATATTCCAGATTGTAAGATGAGATCCACTGTAGCGCTTTAAGTTAGGGTTGATTTGGGACATTTCAGAACCGGTTTTTTAATATTGGTTTAAACTCTAGTTTAAGTCAACTCTGTTCGTCTGTTTTCTGTCGAACAAGTTTCGTGTTTGATCTTTGATTGAAACGCATCTTTTACTCTAAGACTAGGTTACACAAAACGTTACAATGTGACACACAATGTGTTGTACGTCATAACGTGGGTCACATTCTCGGTTACGGTAAAATTTAATCCTGACTTCAATGTTTTGTGCAACCCAGCCTATGGATCGGTTTTTCAATATTGATTTAAAGTTCACAGTTTAAACGGAGTTTAGAATAACAGACTTTTTCAATTAAAGATCAAGCAAGAAATTCTTTTGATAGAGAAGTTCTGAGATCAAGAGATGAACTGGAGTTTAAACCAATAATGAAAAAGCAGCCCTAAACTCGTTTAAATTCTGAACTAGTTATCTTCTCTTCATTTATGTATTTATTTATAAATTCGAATTTCTATTTGTTCAAAGTGTTTCGCAGAAATAATAAAGGCAATTATATTTCCAATATTAAAAACGTTCAGTGCATTTCCTTCGTAATTTATCACAATTAAAACCTCATTGAAACCTTGCCAAAACATCGTTGAATTCACTTACAGACAGTGATATTTAAATAAATGCCAACGCGTCATGACAAGCAATGTTTTAATGCTAACATTACTTTCCACCGTCTGCTGTCGAAGATATATTTATTAATGACGGCTAATTTGTCCGAGCTGAATATGGTAATGTGCCAAAACTGTAAATAGTGCGATGAGCAAGACCACTAGCTTCCTGTCCTTTATATAATTCCATTCATTATTTCATACTATCACCAACATGAATATTCAGTTTTCATAATAAATTCATGGCGTGTGTTAATTTGCATGAAAAGAAAGTCTTTTTTACTCACAGCATGAGGCTCAAATTATCAAATTACATCGGATAAAAATCGTTGCCTATTTTTACAGGATTTCCATGCAAGTTAATTGTAAGGTCATGGCTTGCAATTTGCAATTTGTAATGTCCAAATTAAAATTATCGCACGTGCGGAAACACACGCAGACTTTATTTAACTATAACGAAATTGCAGTTTCATTCGAGACGATAAAATCTAGGACAATGTACATACATTCTCATTATGCAGGATGTGTACGAGTAAATGTGCATAACATAAATGTAGCAATGTCAAGACCTAATGAATTCTATTATAAAATATGCAGGGTGATTTCAATACAAAAGTTACAGGTTTTGTTTTGTGAATTCTATTATAAAATATGCAGGATGATTTCAATACAAAAGATACAGGTTTTGTTAACTAAACAATTTAGAAATTTATTGCAAGTCAGTTTTGATTGCAATGGATCTTCTTGACAGCTTTTTCGGCCCTCTTCAGCAGAAGAGTAGCTCGAGAACTCCACTGCCATCAAAAATCGGCCGCAGGATGCCACGACCGTAAACTATTGCTTAAATCAATTTAATTCATAAAATAATCTAAGTTAAACGAACTAAAACGTATTTATAAAAAGGGATTAGCACTAAGTTATTTTTGGATTTAAATCAATTTTGTTTGACTTTATTTTGAGATGGTATCCCTCCAGGGATCTGCTCTTGTATTGCAATCGACATAAAATAACTTTTTCAAGGTAGTTCTACAGGTAGCAATCGTTCGATTTTTTCCTCTTCAATTATTAAAACATAACGATATACTTCACGTAATACCAGCGTTGAAATTATACCTTCTCCATTTGAGTTCACTTATTTTATCGTTAACGCATTATTTATTAGGATGTAAAAATAAATCTGTATGTTATTATGAGAAAATTACTATTATTTAAGTACTTGTAAGTTTGTTGTTCCCACTTATTTAACTTCGCGTTCTAATTTTCTTAAAAATGTTATAATAATTAAACCCTTTGTTACTGTAAGGTCATTAGGATGAATAATACAGGGTGCTTAAAAAATAGCGAAACAGCAATAAATGTTAAAAAAATTCTACATTATATTTATGTTTCTGTCAACTGAATACATAATGTGCCTTTTTTAAAATTTCTTCTCATAGTTGGGCGTGAATTGTTAGTTGTGAACCAACCTTAATCGACTAGACGTTTGAAAATGAAATAGCATAAACCCAGTTTCAAATTAACAAAACGTTCTGAAATGGTTTCTCTTGCCAGAGCATTAAACTTTTATGATCGAATCTTATTTTCGAAGTGGCCGCCAAATTGAAGGCAAGTGTGGCACTACTCTTTTCAGGGCTGCTTCCATGAGTTTTCTTAAAAATATCCGAATCTTTTGTTCCCTTATGACAAATTTCACACGTCTTTGAATTATGGTGGTTAAGCTTTTTTGAGAGACAGGAACTATTTTACGTTAATAAAGGCAGTGAAGGCCCCACAAAAAGGACTGAAGAAGTGCATGTGCATGAATCGGCAAGAACTCCGCTTAGTCAAATAATGGGAATTAACAATAGTCCTCATATGCTCTTGAACGTTAGCAAAGGAGTTTTACGTAGAATTCAAGCCCGTTTCGATGAAATTGGTCGACATTTTGATCACCTATTATGATTTTACTTTGAATTTTGAATAAAATTTGTTAATAAAGATTTTTTTGAACTTTGACATCTCCTTCAATAAGAAGAGTTAGGTTATGATATACGTCAGTGTCAAGCAAGGATGGTTCACAACTAAGGATTCACGGCCAACTGCGAGAAAAAGAAGGCACCTTATTTATAATACATATTCAGTCAACGTAAATTCATAGGTAACTAAACGCAATTGCTTACCAAATTAATAACTTGGCTGCCAGATCATTTTTATAATTTTTGTGCAAAACATGTAGGTACTATTTAGTGATTTTGAATAAAAATTGTTGTTCAACATCATTTTAAATATGTCTTTCACTATAAAAATTGTTGAAATATTCAGAAATGGTAAATAATAAAAATTTCAAATTCCCATCTTATAGCCTCCATATCTTCAAGGAATAACGATATTATTTTAGATAGAATTTTTTTACATTTTTCCCATGCTAAGAGGGTATCCCTGAATAGTGCAGAATGGCGCTGTTTCGTCATTTTTTAAGCACCCAGTATACAATCACGTTTTCAACTACATAATTACAGATTTAACTCACGCTTCTTATTTTTTGCTGAAACTTTTGCCGCTCTTCAATCCCATAGGATTTTCGCATTTATGTTATCGTTTGGCTTACTCCCTCTTTCGTTATTAAAAGAACACCCTTCTCCTATGTCATTTCTAGCTCTATCCCTTTCAATCAATTACTACTTCTTGTTACTTTTATTATTTTATCCGCAAGATAGCTACATTTGTTGTTCTTTCTGAGGTAATGACTAATGACTCCAAAGAATTTTGGGCGATGCGTTTTTAAGAAAATATATGGAGATCGTCAGGTACATTGGAAGTTTATAATGAATACGCGAAGGAGCATGAGTAGAATTAAGAGAAGAAAATAAACAACAAAAAATGAAAGAAGAAATCACGTTCAAAGAACTCCCTTCGCCAAGATATTTTGAAATGGATCGAAATCATTGGGACTTGCATATGAGGGGCTCAGAGCTGAAGTGAACTAAGTCCAATATTTGTTATTTTGGAGTTGCACCGTCCACAAGTCTGCCGTAAGCTCATATTTTTCAGTGCTGTAATGAACCAAATCCAACTTCAAGGAATAGATTAACACTTTCCCACCCATAAAAATAATAAGAAATCATATTTGAATTTATTATTAACAAGTTAATTTCTAGCATCCTATCTCACATTTAGTTTGCATGAACTTGGTCCATTTCAGCTCTGAGCCTCTCATATATGGATCGAATAATTCCATTGGTAACTAAGATCAAGAGTGAAAAAAGTGTAAAACAGATAAGAGTCAACGATGTCAAAATGAAAGTCGATTTTACCAATCAAGTTCTCGAATATATTGACGGATGCTAATTTGTAAAGCAATTTGGAAAATCCGTTGAAAGCTGAAAATCTCAAAGGAAAACAGATTAAGGAACAACCTGGAACATACATTAGAAAAATACTAGGCTGAATATGGAAGGCGAAAGTGCAGACCCATATGCACCCTAAAGTTTAGTGCCAAGGCTGTAAAGTACCTATATCGAATCTAATTCGGTAATTATTGAAATATCTTGGTTCCTACAAAGTTATCCTAATCAAATTCAATTTTTTTAATGAAACTGTTCCTATAGGTGAAAAAGTGAAAGCCCACATCTACAGTAGAATACATGAAGTATCCAACAGTATCCGAGGAAAGTGCAAGGATGAAAGGAGAAACAACGAATATAATTAATCGAGTCAATGATTCGAAGTAATCCTTTGCTATAGTCAATTAATACAATCTTCTTCGATTTGAAATTTCACATTGCCTCCACTAATTGTCTGCAAATACGCAATCATCAGTATCCACTTTTCCATGTTTCTTTGTCTCACATACGCCTTTTACACTTTTGTCTCCTTTTTCTGTATTATGTCATTCATAATCACTAACAATAATATTGGACTGAGTACTTCACTTTGCTTTCTTTGGTCAGAAGCTCCCCCGATTCTATCCTGACATAGGTTTCAATTTTATGTAAAATATTTGATAGTATTTTTAGTTTATTACTTTCATCTCTCTTCTCTAAGGTATTTCAGATTGTTTTCCTTTGTATGCTATAAAACGCCATTAGGATGTTTTTAAATGATCTTGCTTGCTCCCCCCTTTCTGAAACCATTTTGGAACTCTGTGCAACATACTTAATTTCATTTAGAACATTTTCAGAACAATACTACGCATAGTGTACCTTTTTTTAAATATTGGTGTCATTAGGTCTATTCCAACCACACCTTGTGCCCGTTTCAAAACCGTCACAAGCATGCACTCATCAAAGTTTTAAACTCGGCAAAGTTGTCAACATCGATCATTATTTCGGTGGGCAACTGATTATGACGGTTTTTTAAACAGTCAGAAAACATGGTTGGAACAGAGCTATTAATTTTAACAGACCTAATTTTTTAATAATTCTGGTCTAATCCCGTCACATCCCTCTTTTTTTATTACTTGCATTCTTTTTCAATACATATTTCTTCTTGCAGTGAGTATTCTGGTTTGTTAATATCCTCTTCAAACACCTCTCCCACTTGCTGGTAGTTTTGGGTATTGAGCATTCTGACCATCTGTTCACAATTTCTTTTTCTTGTTTTAAGTACATACCATATGTCCAAATAAATAAATTTCTGATAAAGGTAGGTCATGGAGTGTAAAAATCTACATCACCAAGCAGTTTTTGATGTTAGTGACATATCAAGTTGTAAGATATGGCCAATTAAACTTCAATTTTACTTAACTACTCAAGAACTGGATAATATTTTAGTGTAAATAATGTAATAATTTATCTTCCATGACCTACCTTTATCAGAAATTTATTTGGACATAAGTTATATAGTTGTTTATTTTTAATTTACTCTTTTCTTTTCTTAATAATTAAGCAAAAATAGTTGCATATTTCATATTATACAGGGTGTTTGTGAAATAAGTGCAAAAACTTTAACCACATTACCGTGAGAGCACATAGAACAGGGAATTTTTTTTTAATTTTTTCATAATAGGGGGGAAAATTATTTTATCCGCCCCTTATACGACGGTCATGAAACAACAAAAAACTTACGGAACCTGCTTCGCTGATCGTAGGCAATAAACATCGCAGGCGTGACTAATATGCAAAGGCGCACTCACTCACCGAATAATATCTGTGTCGAAGAACACATTCAAACGTTCACTACAGTAATTTAGTAATGTTTATAACAACTAACTGTTCAAAGTGGCATCCATCATTAGCGACACACACACGAAACGTTCCATAATTGCGTAAATACGGGGACATTACGTCGGCCTAATGTGTAAATTGCCTAACTCCACTATTGGGCCAAATTAAGGTTTTTAGGCCATCTTACACAGAATTTCTTCACAATTTTAATGGAAATATTGCAGTTCTGTTTTTTGTTCCAACAGATGCTTTCTGCAGTCGAATAAAATTTCCTTTTCTTGACCTACCTCAAAGACATAGATGTGCGATTTTCTTGAAATGTGTAAAACTTTTGTTTTATATGGACATATGAATTCAATCGTTGCCATTTATGGTGATGTATTACAGGTTTAAATATTTGCATATAGTAAAAGGACACCCGGTATAAGATGTTCTTTTCAGTTTCTAGTTGATTTTTTTCTTTTTACTGATTACTTGATGATTCTTGTTGCAACGTAAATAACATTTTAATGTGTCGTCTGCCTCGATATTGTTACGAAATGGAAAGGCACACCCAATTAGGAGTTGTTTCCAGTAGCCCCGTGTTTTATTGCATTTTCATCGAACATTGCGTACTAAAGACTGTAAGGTGTGTTATTTTTAATTAATTTATTCAATTCTTGTACTACACTTTAGTTTTCTTTTAGGATTATATTGGCTGAACATGATAGTAGACTAAATTTAAATTCGATTTACAATCATCGCCAGAATTCCGCCTTCGCCGATATTTGCGTACATTTCAGCACGCAAACGCACATTATAAATTCAGTTTGTGTTTGTTTACGCGTTTGATTTTACACCGGTCGCCTATTTATTTATGCTTGGGCCCACCCGATCGCGATCTGGATCCGCGCCTGCTTTAAGTGAATCGATAAATATTTTTAGCAACCCGATCGCTGCTGTTTTAAATGTTTGATGATGATGATTGTTATTCTTAATGTGATGGCAAATTATTTCAGCGGGCACGTAAATATTAACTGGAAACGATTAAGTAATAATTAACATTCTTTCCAAATGCCCGTGACATGATATTTTACTTCGATATTTATTTTTCTGGTGACAAATGGATCTTCCTTTTCATTTCATGGTCTTGTATAAATATTGACTTTTGCTAATGCTAGAGAGAAAAAAAATGGAATTTAAAACCGGAACGTTGTTGCAACAACCTTCACGGTTGACGTCTTGTATACATACCATACATGCTTCACATAAACTAATTGTAAGTCATTAAGTAATAATTAAAAATTAAATCTGCAAATTTTCTTTTTGTTAGCCACTGACTTCATGTTTAACTTTATTTATAGGAAGTTGTAACTTTTTAATCACATTATACAGAGTATTGAGAAAAACTCGAGATAAACAGTATCAGCAGCATTTCCTGGTGAGAAATTGCCTGTCCTGATTTATTTTAAAATACTATTTTCTTTAAATAAATTTGGCAAATTCACAACCAATTTATAAAAATCTATTATTGAAAGTCTGGTAATAGTAACAAATGAATGTATCTAAAAATGCTACCGATATCATCACACCAGTCAAGGTTGTATGTTACAAGCAATTTTTTAATAAAATTCAATTTATAGTAAATTTTCTTAAGACTTAAGTTATCTTTACTTCTCACGACACTTTACACGAGGAAACATTACGCCTCCGACGTAATCTCATTCAGAAAAAGAACAATTATAATGATCTAATTAACGTGAGTATAGCGTAAGAATTACGTGTATGTACATCAAGTGGTACGCCATTACCTAATGGAAATTAGCCTGCAGGTTTAATTGGAATAAACTGAGCTATCAGGTTGCGTTGTATGGCACAATGTAACATTAAGAGACAAAAGGAGATGGCGATAATTTTAGTTATATATTAAAAAAAAACAGCTATAATGCAATTACAATTTATAGTAACTTTCCAAAATTATACCGGTTGTTTCACTGAATCTTGAAAAATGACAATTATATTCGTAAAATAAGTAACAACTTAAATTTTTTAAACAAAAATCCAATGCAAATAAAATTTCGCTTATGTTCCAAATCAAACATTTTAAAAGTATAAGTCTGACAGTTTTTCAAGTTTGATATTAGTCAGTGTTACCAACTACGGTTGCAGAAATCACGGCCTATTCCAATTACAAATTCATTTGATCTCGTGGTATAATAATAGTTTCACTACTTTGCACTTTCCATAATTTTTATATTTTTTTAACACGTAGGAATTCATCATGTGATTTATACTTTTTTTTTCATTAATGTAGGTAAATCATTCAAAAGAAGCAACAAAGATAACTTTAAAAATAATAATAAATGCAAATTAATATTATAACGTTATCAATAAGGTAAGTGTGAGCATGAGTAATAAGAAATTATCTCGGTTGATAACCGCAATGAATTGCTTTATAGTTATCTACCGCAGTGAACTTGAGATTAAGAATATTATTTAAGGCCAAAATAAAAAGAATCAATTTCCTTCAAAATTATTTTCACAAAAATTTAAATTCAGAAACTGGAAAGTGAGAATCATTAAAACTCACAATACCTTGATCGTAAATATGGATATTGCCGTTGTGTTAATTGAACTAAATTTAGCGGACTATTTCTCAAGAAATCTCACGAAACAGATCGTGTCAATTTATTTTTGTAAACAAATATAAAAATACTACATTATAAAAATACAATTAGATTTAAATTATGTACAGATTTAGGCAGTGGCGGACTGGCCGATGACAAGTGGAGCTTCTGTTAAGGTAAACCCCCTTAACAATATGGCCGTTTTACACTATGCTAAAATTTGATACAAAGTGAGTGAGAAGTGCCAATTCAACCAATCAGAATTCACTGTGGTAGCTTATCTCTCTCACTTTGTACCAAAAAATGTTATAATGTAAAACAGCCTTTGAACAAAATGTTAAAAAATAATAGCTTTTAAACATATAGTTATGGATGGGCTTCTTTTTTCTCCTGGCAACCAATATTTTTAGATCAATCCTCCACTGGGTTTAGGGATTAGCTAGCCATACACCAGCATTCATTTCATTCATGTCATTCTTTCTTTCGACAATCTTTCCCTGATTTCAGAAAGCTTTAGTGCCTCACTGAATTAAAAAAAGAATGTCTTACTTGAAATAAACACTTTTACAATTTACACAGAAAGATCTCTGAAGTTTATCGTAGTTAAACGAATGATTACTGAAGTCATACACTAAAAAAAAGGCATACATACTTGCAGAGATAAAAATCTTGCTATCTCAAAGAACATGACATTATAAACTATACTGTAAGAACTTTAGAACTCTTATTTGAAGCTGGATACTATCTAGAAAAAAAATAATATCCTGTTTTTCATACTCACCATTGTACATGTTCAGTCTTAGCCATTAAGACTGTATACTTTTCGTGTGCATCATAATTTACAACCCTAGGCTAGGATATACAGATCAATATTTTACTCATAACCCTGTGCTGGAAACTATTCCCCTTTTCTCTATTAGCCAAGAAAGACCAAAAAGAGAAGGAAAGTCACTGTATTTTTCAAAAAGTTTTCTTGTCTGGCTTGCTCAGTTTCCAAATTGATCTTATCTTTTAGTTTTTTAGTTGTGGCAACACATGGAAGACTAAATCTAGAATTTGAAGAAAATCTAGTGGCTGTTACATCGAACTGGATCCCCCGCATTAGTGACAGCATCAATTTAAGCATGTTGTAACATACCTGTACAAGTGTATTTGGTGTACTTAATAGGGGACCAAACACTTTCTGTAGCATTTACGTAAATTTTTATACCATAAGACCTTTTAAATAAAAACCTACAAACATTCCCTTTTTATCTTTTTTGATCAATAACTCTGAGCTCTTTTACATACCCCAGAAAGTCGTAATATGATCACGTGAACGTTCTGTGTACTACTTATACATTCTATTTGAACGCATCAGGAAAGCTTTGATTGTCCCTGTACAGATTTAGTTTTGGGGATTCCATGAAAATACTCCTGGTATAGTCAAGTCCAATCTTACGAATTTCAGGCTGCTCGTATTAGTCTTAGGAAAACCTAAGATTGTACAAAGTTAAGATAATCATTCATTCAGCATTGTGCTGAGTTATCTATCCAGAATTTTAAGCGATGGTCCAACAAACCAAAAAAGAAATGCATTTGTACAACTATTGTCCAGACAGAATGCCAGATCGCGCTGGGGATTCAATGACAGAGACTCTATGTGTAACAAAAAACTACGAATTAAGTCAGATTCAAAAATAAGTGGAGTACATTTCAAAGGCAGACTGGTTCTCTTGATCGTTGATAAGCAATTTGGTTATCAGATCTTTCACTCATTAACTTTTTCAGTAATGACTTTAACCACTGGATGACAATAACGAATGCAGTCATTACACTGACGAGAAAGCACCGAGTGGAAGATTTAATTGAAACGGTTACATAAACGTTGCAGTTGTTTAATGTAGCTGCCCTTGATGAAGCTTCTCACCCTGTAGATAAAGTTCAACATTGTTTTCCTTTTTAAATTTGGACATTCTAAACTTGCCCCTGAGATCTAAGGTATTGAATCAACACTCTGTTCAGGTAACGCAATTCCATTCCTTTCGTGAGAACATTGAGAAACAAAGACAACAAATATAATTGTCGCGAATGCAACAAGGAAGCCAACAGTTTCAGGGAATTCTGTTTGCCACAATGGCAGTAGTTTAAAGTGAAAAATTTAAAACAAAGTGAAAACAGTTTCAACACAAAACAAATTGAAACTTTACAGGCAAGCTCAGTTATTAACAGCAACTTCGTTAAATGTCACTCCAAATTATAACAAACTTTCGATTGTGTTATTTTATCCATAGATGAGAACAATGTACGACAATAATAGACATAAAAAGTCACTAATTGCGCTACCTGAATACGAAGTGCCTTACTGAGATCTTCCACTGAGCACCACTCATTAGCATTTTAAGTAACAATTTTAATTAGATGAAACGAATGCAGTTGCTACTTGAATCATAGATGGAAAAGCAGTGTGTAAAGGATTTAATGTTAGTGGCCACCCTCTTCTAGTAAATGATCTCTGTCCAGTATAGTGGTGCCAATACTAGTGCAATAGTTCTTGCATAAAGTTACAATTGTGGGCATTTCTAGATAATTAGAGATCAAGTCTTCCACTAAGCGGTCCTCATTAGCATTTTAAGTAACAACTGTAGTTTAGTTTACTTGAAACGAAAGCAGCTGTTACTTAAAACATTGATGAGAAAGCTCTGTGTAGAAGGCCAAATAAAAGCAGCTTAATGTAAATGGCCACTCTCTACTCCAGTCCAGTGCTATTTCACTAGTCTAGTGCTTTTTTGCTTTTTGCACGTTACCATTACCAATAGGTAAGGATAATTTTATGTTAAAATGTCTAGCTGAAAACTCCTATATTAAAAAGGGTGTGTTTAGTAACTTTTGTGCTTTTGTGTTGTCTGTCAGTTCTCTTTTGTTTTTGTTTTTCTTTTAATTTGCAGTTTTGTAATTCGATTATCAAAATATTTTCATATAAGTTTTAAATTTCAAAAATTTTGAGGTTTAAAATGATGAAAAGCCTAAAACCTTATCTGGTGAAAATTTTTGTAATCTAGTACTTTCTTCCTTGAAACTTAGTGTCAAGTTATTCCAGTGCACTGGCAACACTGGTCCAGTATTGGTTACCGAAGGATCTGGTGCATCCTATGCAAAGTTGTTTTAGTACTTAAGGCTTTCTGTAAAATTTATTTTCTATGGTAGATAAAATGATTCTGTGATGAAGGTTTTGAGTGTTTGAAAGAGAAGACTTCGGATAGCTTCAACAAATGTATAAAAAGTTGAAATAAAGGTTATGTAAATGAAGTAAGAATGTCCTGTGAGGACGGGCTTTGTTTGCTTTGGCATTCTTAACATTTTGTCACTAATTAATTACAGTGATAATGTATATGTGTGGAATGTGAATTGTATATATGAACAATTATCATCGGAACTTACGATTATGGCATCTCGAATATTTTTCTTGATATCTTCGATCTTTTGGTGTTTCTCTCGATCACTAAATCCATTCACGTGAAGAATGCGCATTTGCTTGACGATTGTAGACTTCCCTGATTCTCCGGCGCCCAGCAAGAGAAGACGATGAGTGGCTCGATAAACCTGCTTGTCCTTTTGTAGCTGTCGATTGATCTGGTTGCTGATGCGTTTTTGAGCACGGCTGTCGTCGGCACCTCCGGCAGCCTGCTGAGAGTCTCTGTTGCCGAAGCAGCCCATGGCAGCCAGAGAGGACCACCAACACCCGGCGCCCTTCTCGGCGGCGCCAGGGCCGCACTCTGGGCCCGTCGCCACCGTGGCTGTCGTCGTGTCCGTCGCACTCACCCTCAGAACATCCAGCCTTCCCGCCGAACACGATCACTGTCGAATTCTCATCTCTCACGCACTCACAGCAGTTTGCACTCTCTCATGGTTCTGTTGACATATGTCAAGAAGGTTAGGTATACGCCCGTCTCCGATGTAAAATCAAAACACCACAACACGCACAGTAAACGAATAAAACGGACGAACAATGCAGCTCATCCAAAATTTAAAATACCTTACAAAAATGGCTCCGCGGCATACTATGTTTAGAGAGATTCAGATATACATACATACGCACACACACATACACGCCAGTTATTTATACTTTACGAACATCAAAAATAGCCTAGACTAGTGAGGCAGATATGCATTAGTCGTATATAACACAAAAGTCTATTTAAAAATAGAAGCTGGGCGATTTTTTTTATACAGTTTTATCACGATCCTCTGTCGGTGCTCCCAAAAACTACTTGATACACCCTGACAGTAAATCGACTATGCCGCAACTTCCGCACACAACGCGACCACCGGATCGCCTCGGTGAGAATCTGCTGGCACTCGGGGCACCGGTCAATATCCGCCGAAAACGTCAACACTTGCCACTGGAGCCCCCACGGAAGATCCCACGAACAGCGGACAGGTGAATCGAAACATGTCCGACGAACTGATTGCGGTCGGCCTTGTTCGCACTGCGAGGCGCCACCGGCCAAATAAATTTACGGTCTTGCGCAAAAATTTCGGCTCAAACACACCCGGGTGTGATTTGAAATCACTGATAAAAATATCCGCCGGAGACAGCCGCTCACACATAACGAGGCCGATGCTAAATCCGTTTTATCTAAAAATCGTAAAGTGACAGTTCTCATTTATTCTTTTGTTTTCTTATGCAAACTGTCGAATCTAAGGGAGGGTCTTCCTATATGAGCTACACAGACACAAGAATAAATTCATTTCTAAACGTCAACTTTATTAGTCCACATAAGTAAAGTATATTCGCCAGAAAAAATCAATTTCTTCCTTTTATATACATACATACAAGCCAAGTTTTATTACGGGCACAATTCAAAAGTGACGAAAAAATGTTGTTCAAGTGAATAATTCTGTTGTTTTCAATGTGACTACTGCATTATGTAAATAGATGGCGGCAGATAAATAAAACAAGTTAAGCTACTTGTACTTAAGTACTCCCAAGTAGTTACATTCGTTGTAAGTACCAAGATAAGAAGATAAAAATCGGCTTTACTTCAAATTTTTCCACATTCTTAAAATTATTAAATTAATTATAATTACTTATTTTTACGATAAAGTATTTTGAAATCACTCTGCACATGCAACAAAGAACAAAAAATATTTGGCATTTTTTGTTGCCCTTAAGCCCCTGTCACATCATCAGTCAGTTTGATCAAACTGGACTGACAAACTAAACTAACGACGTCATGGAAGCTGTTTGAGCAATTTTTTTTAAATTTTAGGGGCGCCTCTATATCCATCAGTCAGTTTGATCAAACTTGCCTTATGTAGGTTTAAACGCGCAGGAAGAGATGCGAAACGGAAATCTAACATCTAACCTAACCTATAAGGCTAACACTGCCACTGCTTTTTTTCTATCCATTTTTGCGTAACTTTTTTAAAATGATTTCCAAGAAACTTTAACCTCAAAGTTTGGTCAAATTTCTAGTGCTAGTGTGACGGCGCAGTTTGACGAAATAACGAATTTGATAAGTCTTGACGTCATTGATGTAGTTTGTCAGTCCAGTTTGATCAAACTGACTAATGATGTGACAGGGGCTTTATACTTAAGCTAGGTTCGCAGCTATCCGTTTATATGTCTCCGACAATACGTTGACCAATCATAGCTCGCGTTTATCGATTGGTCACATTCTATCCGACGACCGGAGAAGTTGGTTCAAGATCAAATTTTGCCGGAGATTTCTTCCGTTGACAGCATACAATGCGTTAATATATTTTTTAGATTAGAGGAGTCTATGAAAAGTAAAACCTAAGTCGTAGCTTAAATGAAATTAGCTTATGTCAAAATTGAAATGTCAAGATACATTTGACGATAGTAGAAAAAAAATTTCCAGTTGAATACATAAGGCTTTGTTAAAACTCTTTAACTCTAACTCTTCATGATAACGACTAATTTCAAATGCCGTTGGATTGCTTGCTGACCCATGACTATAGTGTTCAAGCGTTTAAACAACTAACAGATTTGACAGGGGTCAGGAAGCAAATGTCAGAATAAAAGATTCGAATCAAGCTAAGAGTCTGATTTTGTTTTTCATAGCCTCCCCTTATCTAAAAAAATATATTAACGCATAGTAGTTTTTAAATAGTCACGTAGAGGCTAGGTACGGGATTTTACATTTTAGTGCTTTTAAATCAATTTTAATTGTAACTCATATGATTGTATACATTTGATTGCAACTTTTTATTATTAATTTATGATATGAGTTAATTCTGAAGTTTTGTTTTTAACGCGGACGTAATAACGCACATATTCAACCTGTCAACTACAAAACGCCGTCAAGCCAACTGTCAAATTTATCCACATAGCAATGATCGCTTCAAAAATGGAACATCCGTTGACGGACGCAACCGTATAAACGGATAGCTGCGAACCTAGCTTCACGTTGTGATTCTACACCATAAAAAACTAGTTTTACAATAATATTTGAAGTTGACAGTTTTTTTTTCCATTCTGATACTATCTTAAGTGTGTTCGTAAACTCTATTGGATATTCCTGAGTAAAATTCTTTCTCTCTCATATAAACGATTTTGTATATTTTGCTTTTCATTTTATTCACTCCTAGCGTTACCCGAGGAGACTTTACGAACCCAGCCTAGCAGTTCAGGATTTTATACCTACAAGTTTTTTTGATCATTCGCTACTTTTACTGAACAAATCGACACTACGGGCCAAATTCAGAAACACCACTCACACTCAAACTTGACATTCGACGTTATTTGAAATTTCCTTTTATATTTCTTTGTATAATCAAGTTTATGGTCAGCATAGGTACATTACTTAAAAGTACTTAAATTTAAAAAATCATTAAAATGAAAATTAAAGCTCTTCTGAATTTCAAATTAACATCAAAACTGTCAATTTGAGTGCGAGTGATGTTTCTGAATTTCATTACTAGTTTACGAGTAAAGAGTTAACAGGAGGGAGACGTACTAACAGTAGCTTTTTTTGTCCAAAATGGTAACTAAATATAGCCTATGCATATCATAGGCATACACCAGCATTTTACAAAATTCTGGAACGTCAACAAACCATACAGTTCACATACAGTTCAGTGCTTATAATACACTTTATATTATGTATTTATAATACACATCGTACATCGTTAGATACCGATATTCGTTAGGTGGTATAAGGTTTGTTCCAGAAATAGCTCGTAGTCGTAACTAGTTCGAAATCGTCAAAAGCATGCAGTCATCAAAATTGTACATTTGACGGCGCCGTTAAAATCGGATGGGTAACTGTTTTTAATGGTTACGAACTATTGCTGAAACAAAGCTATATTTTGACCAATCAGTGGATTTCTATGTATTGATTGGTCAAAATATGTCACTTAATGATTATCGGTATCTAACGATGTCGTTATGATTTACAGAATAGGAACCATGCAAATGCGAAGTCAGCGCCACCAATGACCATATTGTGCATTAGTGGTATGAAAATATGAGTTGTTTCACATCATTAGTGTCCATTTGAACTTGAATATTGTAATGTAATGTATTTCAATACCAGGAATGTCAAGTATTATGTACTACAAATACTACAATCGTAAATTATCATAAGAGTGATATTATTCCCATGCAATGAGTCTCAAGAATTATTTTCATATCACTAATTCATAAATCACCACGTCAGGCGACGCTGAACGCAGAGATGTGCATGGCGCCTATAGGAGGGGTAGGAATGTCAATTCTATTCTAAACATTGGAGTTCTTTTACTAAAAATACTTGGAAGAAATTTATTTACATTACGCTTGCTGCGCCACTGACCATCCAAAAGTAACATAAATGTCATTCATTTTTTAACCTATAATAGCCTGTCATTGTATGATTTGAATGTACTACTAATCACATTTGCTAAATAAACACGTAAATTCGTTCTAAACTAAGATACAAACACAAAATTTCCAATTTTGTCCATTTACAGATGTCAACAAACCAAAGTGGTAATTAAAGCTGGTTGTTGTCCGATGAAAATTGTATCACAAACGAAAAATTAAAAATATGTTTCACTTCTGACGAAGCTGTCGAACGACTGTGAAACGTTAAGTGTTTATGCACCATTTAGTGTCCGTTTAAAAGAGTTTGTGATACAAAGTGGTAACTTCCGTCAAGATAAATTGCACAAGTTTTCACCTGTTCATTCTTTTCTCGTAGTATCCAGTACAATTTTATTGATTAATTTATAATCTATGATCGTCAGTAATTATATTTCAATTTCTTCTAATACCGTTAGAGGTTACAGCTAAACATAACATTTAATCGTATAATCAATAAAATTTGGGGAAAACAACCAAGAGGCGAGATATTTAAACTGGAAGTTCTCATTTATTATAAACAGCAGAAATGAATCTATAATAAATTAACTTAAGAAAAAAGATCAGTTCAATTGAAGGGGTCAGTGGAAAAGTTGCCTATTCCACAAATTTGACAAAATCGCCATACATTACTCTGCCCATTATGTCATAAATACAAATATTTGTATCCGACGTTTTCTAATCATTTAATACAGTATATTAGGTGCTGCTAATAACCCTTTTTATGTTTTCTTTATAACCATCTATTTTACATTTTATTCTCAACTTTTAAGGTTTTGTTCTCGAATCTACATCAAAGTGGAATAAGCACCTTTTCCACTGACCCCTTCAATTGAGGTATACAATGGGCCCGTATTCTCATTTTATGATTAAAGTCGTGATTACAATAACCAAGAAACGATACCGCTTTATGTCAATTTAATGTGTAAGAGAGTAACGGACGAGCATTGTCATGGGGATTGAACATGTTATTATAGTATATTATTTTACGAGTTTCACAAGAAGGCTTATTGTAATACGAGTGGGGTTGGGGTACGACGAGCGAAGCGTAGCAAGCTCGGAGTGCACAGCGGAACGAGTGTTACAATGCCTCTTGTGAAACGTGTAAAATATAGTATTTTTTCCACTTTGCGTCACTTATTGAACAAAAATATGACAAATACTGTCCAAAATTTGATCTCCTTATATATGGGGAATTTTAGTTGTAATGCGTGGCAACACTGAAAACCTTTCGTTTTAATCAAAAGTCACATTAACAAGTTATTAATTTTTCTTATCCAGCTTCATTGTGAGTATTCTGTTAAGTAACAAATAAATAATGAGTTATTTTGTAAAATCTATTAAATATTTTCAATTAAAAATTGATTAAAATTTTCCCAAAAACAGTTTTACAATGAGCTTCATTGTGAAACTGTTTTTCGTGTCACAATGAGTTCATTGTGAACGCAAAGTAGAAAAAATTAATTATAGAATAAAAATACGGGTCAATGTGATCGATAGACTGTCTGAAAAAAAAAACACTACTTACGAAGAACTTGGAGAATTCTAGGGAAATTTAGTAAATTTTGTTTGCCTAATTCACTTTTTGTTAATTGTTAGCATTCGCTAGCGATATTTTTTTATGTTTGTTTATTTGTGTCGTTGCTATACAAAATTATTTTCAATCAATCAGCTGTTTTAAATTAAAAACACATTTCATAATTTAAATATTATGTAGGGTCGCCGGGTGACTTGGCGGTAGCCTAGCCGACTTTGCAAGTCGTGTCGCTCGGCGGCGCAGGTTCGAATCCTGCCATTAGCCATGGGTGTTTGTGCTGTACGGACTGAGACCCAGCTATAACACAAAAGAAAATTGTCTGGAATGGCAATTGCCGCAAGACAATGAAAGCAGCATTGCTGCGCAAAGCGAAAGAAAGGAAGAAATATTATGTAAATAAATGTAATCAATTTCTGTTTAATTCCCTCTGTATAGTTTGAAGTTAATAAATTTTCCGTTGGAGGGCTTATGATCGTGTATGCCAATCACAGTTCGGTCACAAACTACCAAGTTTAATATGATTTTCATGATTGAATTTATTAAATAATCCTTTAATATTGTTATAGTTCACATATTTTACAAAGATATTAAAATATACAGTGCGAATTTTCTATTTCAGAAAATAGAATATACAAGCAAGAAAAGCAAATAAAAAGTGTAACCGATTGATTGCAGTAAGGAAAGGGTTCACATATTTAACTGGGGTAAAATTTAACTCAAGACACATTTAAAACAAAAATAATTAAGAGAATTTGTTGGTAAAAAGAAAACGAAGTAAAACAATCATAATGCGGAATAATATATTTGTAAGAATCGAAAAAACATAGCTATGCTCTATATATAGAAACAATGAGAATTTTTAAGTACAAGACTAGACAGTATTTTTGACGCATGGCATCAGAACTAACAGCAGTCCATTATTATGTTTACTACAAGCTATATAAACGTATTTACACAATACATCTCCATTATTATTATTATTATTACTATTGTACGAGACTTTAAATATCGCATATTTGAGTAATTTGAACGACTCACATTTATGAAGCATACACGGCACGGTCACTTGCAGCACGCGATAAATGTTAAGAACTGCCAACAGAGTAAAGTATCTGACATTCGGTATTGTTTCTTTTTTGTAACAAAGTAATTAATTAGGTGACCGTGTTGTGTAAAATCCCAATACATCTCACACCAAATTGCGTACATATATCCTACGATTATCACTTAAATAATAACCCACAAAGAAATGCAGTATTCAAGTAGAACAGATCATTAAGTGTCTTGTGTATTAAACAGATTATTAATCTAAACAAGCTGTTGTTAATCTTACATGTAAGAAATAAAATCGTTTGATACTCGAATTTTCAGTCTTAAAAAAATAATTTCATTTCTTTCAAAAAAAAAATAAAAAAATTTCTGATATGTTGAGGCCAATAATTTGGGAAATTGAAACATTCGAGTATCACATCCCGCACGGTTGAATCATCTTACATTCTGGTATTAAATAAACATTTTCAATTATTATAGCAAACAAAGCATTTGAATTAACACTGAAAAAAAATATATATTTATATTATGTATAAATAAACAAAGATATATAAATCTATAAATGTTTCATAAAAAAATATTGTAACAGTTAATACGGGATATCAAATGTTAACAAGGCATTTCTTAGCTACAACATAACCATTCTGAACATTATTTAATCTCTTTCTAAATCTTACCGCTATATTTTTTTTTGTAAAAATATATTCGAGTAATTTTCACTTTGATGGGAGAAGCGTCAGTCAGTAATTTTTTTAGTTTTCTTTTTGAGTAAATCCGGAGATTCTTCGACATTTAAATAAATCAGTCTTTCAGGTTAATTCGCTTCGGAATAGAAATAATCTTCAAAATGGTTTGTTGGATTACGTTTTAAACTTATTCTATGCATATACAATAAGAGAACATACTTAATGCGGAACGAAAACATTTACAAACAATTTGGTGTATCCTTCTTAAATTATTGTCAAACTATTGTGAGAATTTACATCACCTGAAAAATTAATAGTGTTTCAGTAACAACTTGTCTCAGTGCAGTTGCAAGATATGTTCCTTCAGTAAAAATCCTTATGAAATACAAATAATCATGGTATGGAATGATGATTTTCAAAAATAATATTCTTATAAAACGTAAATACTTTTACACATTAATCAGTGATACATTCCAGTTTATTAGAAATAATTTAATTGCATGTATCACTGGTCTTTATTTGTGCTCATTTCTGTCATATATTATTAGGCTCAAATTTATTAAACGTACAAAGCAAAAAGTAACAAATCAATTTAAACATATAGAAAACTGCTATACCTTTCTAGCTGAAATGAAAAAAATAGCTAAATGAATATTGAAAGGGATAAAATTTTAGTGCCAAAAATTGATACAATATTTTATGTGACAAATAAATACATTTAAATGAACAAATTAATATCTTTTTGTAATAAAAAAAAACGCTTCTATTCAGAGCTATTAATACATGACAATTTAATTAAATACTGATTCATATTAAATTGTTGTGCCTAAAACACACTCGGTTTAAATTTTATATGATTATTAAACACAACAGTTGCGAGTATTTTTACGCTTTACAAAATTCATAACGAGAAAATAAACATCGAAACATCCAGACGCATGCATGACGATGATAAGTAATTCGTGAAAATATCACATATTTACAACTTTCCGTGAACAGATCTAAAATTTTTAAAGATCTATAAGATTCAAATTTAACTTATTGTACACAAGCATCTTTTAATATTTGCCGACAACATCATTAATTTTAATAACAAACAAAACTTTTTCCTTCTTGGAAAATATCAGCAACATTTTCATTTCTACAAAAATTAATAAATTAACATGAATATTATTATCACGGGAATGAATACTTTGGTGTTAGAAAAAACGCGTTTGCATTTTATTTATCTTTGAATCATTCTTATACGATTGCTTCCTTATATTTTTTTTCTCTAATAAGCAATGAAAATGTTACTGATTTTTTTATAATATGTATTTAACAATGGGAATTTAATAGTAAATCTTAATAACAACATGAAAAAAATGCCACACAATTATCATTTCATATCACAATAGGTCAGAAAAAAAGTTGTACTAAGTAAAACGTGTGTATCAAAAGCAAAACAGGAATGTATCGAATAAACGGCTTTCAACGCTCATTCAATGAAAGTGTATACAATTCACGACAATTGCGATTTCCGACAATTACACAGCCATTTTATGATGCGCGCATTTCGCTCTACGATCGAGGGTGGTTCACTGGGTCGAAATGATTGTGAGTGACAGTAGTCGACGTTATCGATGGGTCTGCTGGAATCGACAGTTGAGACATCCGAGAAGAACACGGGGCTATCAGAAGACCTGCTGTTACTCAACATGTCCTCGTAGCTGTCACTCGTTAGACCCAGGTGCTCGAAGAACTGTTCGAGGTGACTTATTGGAGGCTCCGGCGGTCTCCAGTATCGGTCGCTGATGTCGGACTTGGAACGCAGAATCGGTCGATCACGTTTATAACGGAGGCATTTTTGGCGTTTGAATGTTGAAATCGGTTGTGGATATCGCGTGCGGCACTCGGGCTCCTGACAACAATAGTATGAACTTCCACCGCTATGCTGAGTACTTGATCCAGAATCTCTTCTAGTATCCTAACAGGCAATAATAAATTATGGGAAAGAGTAATGGCTTCGACTTACTTGTCTCGGAGGTGGTGGAGGTTCACTCCTCTGAGTATAATGTCCGCTGGAGCCTCCACTATCACGGTTAGACAGACTCTTATTACTACTTTTATTAGAGCTAGGTTCGGCGCGACAATGCAGATCCGGCAGGCTCTTGTGGCAACGTTGGGCGTACTCGGCGGGTGGGCTAAGGGGCCCCAACTGTTCCACGCTGAGCTCCTCCGCGCTATCACACACCAGCAACTGCCTCAACTTGTTCTGCAGGAGATCATTGGTGCCGACGTGCACAGAACGACGATGAGACAATGGCGGTAGAGATCTTGACGGAGACACGGCCATATCTACAAGGGAATGAAAAAAAAAAGAGATGTTGCTTTTAGACCAGAACAAGAAAGCAAGTAATTTATAAGAATAATCGAAAAAATGTTAAGCTAGTTGAGCTATTTTAGTAAAGCACATCAAAGAAGATAGAGGAAACTAAGGTAATAACTGGAAAGTGTTGGAATATGTTATATAAATTATATTAAGTCTTTAATTTGATAACATGTATGTATTTGCCAAGGACATGACTTATGGTTTATAGTAAAGGAGGCAGCAGAATTATTAGATTTTAAATAAACTGTGCGCATGTTTATTAATTTTTTTCGTAGAGCTTTCATATAAATATTTTGAGGAAAATAAATCAATTTCCGTTTTTAATAATTCTTGAAACCGAGCAATTACCGAAGGCATTACTTAAAACATTTAGATTCTAAGAAGTATGTAACGAACGTAAATTATTGAAATATTTTATTTAATATATATTTTTTTACGATTAGAGAAACAGAGCTATTACTACGTCGAAGCTGTTTACAAAGATTTGTAAACAATGGCTACTCTGTTATAATCGATAATTATTATTAATTAAACACAGTTGCGTTGTGTTCCATAAAAGCGGGTAATTATTACCGGCTATGTATCCGGTATTTAAATGGAAAAAAGAAATAACCATCGGCTGCTTTAAGCAATGCACTACATTCTATTAGCAACACTTAAAAAAAATACGCGTTGAATATGAATAACGAATAATACTACGTATTTATATATTGCGTTTACTTATAAACAAACATTGTGACGTTATGAAATGCGTATAATTTTCTAGTACCGTTTATCATAGAATGGTAATTCTAAAGTTCGAGGAAAAACGTTTATATAAAAATCGTCAGACAATAGCATAGAAAAAAAGGTCAAGGAGAAAATTATTATAATGCGTCTAGGAACCACCCCGGTAGTAATTACAATAAACATCATTATGATATGATAGATTAATGAATAATGATACACCCGCACGTTAACTATATTTGTAATCTTGTTAAAAATTAATCGAGCCATCTACATTCAACAAGAAATGAACAACTTTAAAAGGACTGTGATAGTATTCGAATAATTTATAAACAGTATTAATCAATTAAAAACTTTCATAAAATCCTCTGAGCATTAGCAACAGTAAAAATAGAACTAAGTAATTAAAAACTGTAACGGAACTGTAATGAGTACGACACATATATCAAAATACGATTTAGAGGTCGTTTTAATTACCACTCCAGAGGATTAACATTTATCAAAACGCACTGGTGGCAAATGTGCTGGTGTAATAACTTCCATAAATTAAAATCGCGGCCTTCTAAAATTGTATGTGGGTTAAGTGTAATGGTAGGCCGCAGATTCGCGTCCAATCCATTTAATCACTTCTGCTTTCTCACAGACATAAATTCTGCATTGCATTGTTTGTTCATAATAAACTTAACGCCCCATTTCTCATATTAAGTAGCCCAATTAACACATTGTATTACTTCATGTGCACGCACATAACATGACGTTATAGTTTTTAATAGTGTAATACACAGGTATTAACAAATAAATCAAAAACTTTAGTTTGGTTTGAATAAGTTATTTACAAGATGTTGAATGAATGTGAATAAGATTGACTACAAATAATTTTTGATTCATATGGTTTGCTTGGTAAAACAATCCTAAGGTCATCCGCTCTCTGATAATAAGTCTCCAAAGTTGTTTTAAACTCTTACATTTAAATTTGCTCATCTTTGTGTACCTGTTTACTTAGTTTGCAATTAGGTAAGTAGAATGAATCATATTTCAATATTATGCCTCCATAGACCTACAATTTCTTTGCAATTTCGTTTATCTTTTGTCAATGTTGGTATGAAAAGAAAACGCACTGGATGAATAATAAGCCAAACAGAAGAAAGATAAGATTAACAAAATTTTAATTAAGTTTCTGAATAAAATTATAACAAAATGTCAAATTTATGAAGTGACCCCCTTCTTTCTACAACTTGCTTTAGTACAATGACAATGAGTCGTGAAGCTCTTCATTTTCTAAAAGTATATTTATAGTATCGCCCTCCATCAGAGAGACGCTATTTTGCGTGCAGTGTTTCACTGTCGAGTCGAAAGGGTAAAGCGTTCCATTCAGGGAGTCCTGATATAAATAACACCACCCTCACGGTGTTGAAGTCGAGCATTACAAATAATAATTTCGCGGCCACTCCGGCACGAGCATTACACATCTGGGTAAATTTATTATGGCATGTTATAACATACTTTCCACCTGCGAAATCGATTTATTTAACGCGTGCATTAGTCCAATAAACTTTAGGGGAAAAAAGCAACAAATTACCGCTTAAGGGTCTGAGGGAGTTTAAAGTAAATCTGCACGATATTCACGAACGAATTGTTTTAAACATTTTTAATCGAAGTAATTTGTTAGAATCGTGACAACAGTTATAAAATAAAATAAAAAAATCGACATTTACATTAAAATATAAATTGCAAAGTCTGAAATGAATATAAATAAGTTTTTTATGATTTAAATTTGAGCAGAACAACAACGTTCGTCGCCTTAAATAACCGATGATCATGGAAAACGTAAAATAAAACCTGCAAACGAGCTAAAAGAGAGAACGTGATGTTCAACATGTAGAGCCAGTTGTGCACAAAAAACTAAAATTTACACCATATGTATTAACTAACGTCTGCGTCTGTACATAAATAAGTTAAGAAGTTGTCAAGGCCATTTGATTTGATTTTCTATACATCATCAAGTACATTAATTACCAATTCCATTTTAAAATTGTATTGCTAATTGAATCTACACCTGTTCATAATATACAATTTAAATCAGAGGGGGTCTGTGCAAAATACTGCAGAAAAAAATTGTTCTCCTTTTGTTGCCGTTATTGATTCAGAGCTTTACATAATTTGCAGATGTTGATAAACCCAAAATAATATCAGTTTATCTTTAAGTACCGAGTAAAGTAATACAGTCATTTTTCTGGTAAATAATTTTTTGATGTTTTCCACTTTTTGATAGATTAAAAATCTCTTATATCAATTTTATTTCAGTTAGAACCGCTACTTTGAATTTTTAAATATTGTAAATATTACTCACCCAACATACAAAAAAAGAAGTTTCTGGTTGTATGAGCTT
The DNA here is from genome assembly GCA_958336345.1 of Dorcus parallelipipedus. Lineage (NCBI taxonomy): Eukaryota > Metazoa > Arthropoda > Insecta > Coleoptera > Lucanidae > Dorcus > Dorcus parallelipipedus. The sequence goes on from OY284477.1 coordinate 39,973,970, forward strand.
CGAGTCAACAAACATATTTAAAAAAAACCCTTTCTGATAGAGCTTTGTGACGTACACATAGAAAAATAATAGTTGTAATAAATTATGAAAATAAAATCAGAACGTGAGTTATATTTATACAGGGTGTATTATTATACCATGCGATTCTACGTTAAAAACTGTTCCAAAAATTATAGTATACCATTTTCCACCTAGCTCTCTGGTTATGAAGTTACTGAGCGCTGAAAACTGATGCTAATTTTATAAGGTGTGATAAATATTACCTGATATCGTCAAAATTATATAAAACATGCAATACATTAATTAACCAAAGTATTCTCGTCTCCTTTTGCCTGGTTCTTATAATTTATATAGCAAATTGTTTTGCATTCTATGATTTTAGAGGTTGTTATGACATGAGTATGTAAATAAGTAAGTTTATTTTTTTTAATCATATTTATATTTATATAAAATGTAATAAATAAATTATCAACTAATTCAAAGCAGGACAATTTTATTTCATACTTCTTGTGATGCTTTAGCCTTAGCAAATGTTTTCTGATCAAAACTTGAATGGTTTAAGCACATGAAATTCAAACTCCAGAATTTTTAGCAATTTTTTTACTTATTCACAACAACACGATAATTGTTTGGTAATGATGCTTCACTAATGTAGTTAAACTGAAACTCAATTCGTTTGTGTTGTGGTGTAGCAGCTAGGTACTCATAATTTCTTATTAGTGTCATGTTTGTTTAAACTTTAAACAGACGAAATGTTGTAACTCTTACATAAAAAATTATCAATGTAGTCTTATGCAATTTTAATTCTACTGTAAAGAGCAAGATATAACTTTCTGAGAACCAGTAATTAACAGATTATATCTAGATTCCCCATACTTTAAAAATAAAAATATGTAGTACTTTCTCTTATTATGAATCAATTTCTGTAAAGCTTGGACATGACACGATCTTTTCTATTAATTTTTAAATATGTGTAAAGTTCTTCTAACAATGTTACAATAAACGAAGCAGTACTTAAGTGTTCATCTACTCAGGAAAAATTTTCTTCTTACTTAGTAGATGAACAATCAGAGTTACTTTATTTTGACAATTTTTAAAATGCATTGCCCTTCTGCCTTAATTGCAGTACCTATATTGAAGAATCTTGTTGTGAAACATACAATGTGATCAATAAAGACTGTCTGAAAAACTGCTTTCCTGAAGTTAGAACTTGGAGAATTCTAGGGAACTTTAGTGCATTTTGTTTGCCTTAATTCACTTTTTCTTCAGTAGATTCACTAGTCATATAATAATAATAATAATAATAATAATAATAATAATAATAATAATAATAAAGTTAAATATCTTTTATATTTGTTTACTTACTTCTTTGCTATACATAGTTACCTATTTCAAACCAATCAGCCATTTTAAAGATTGCTTTAAGTACAATAAAAACATATTTCATAATTAAATAAATGATCTAAGATCTAATGCAGTCCCCCATTATTAAAAGGTGTCATACTGTAGTAGGTACCTATAAATTAAAGTATAAGTAATTAACCAGTAGTGTCACTTAAATGTCATTGTAAAAAAAAGCGGCCATACTGTTTGATACCCTTATGAAAATGCAATGTAATTAACTTGCAAATGAGTAGGTATCAAACAAAATGGCAAATGTGACAGTTATACTCGAGTGACGCTACTGTGAAGATTCTTATACTGTCGTAGTGACATGGACAGTCATTATTGATCACACTGTACAGTAAAAGAATTTCTAAGTCCGATCGAGAACAAGAATTCAATACAAGTATTAAATAATAGACGGCATGACATGTGGTATTTGATACGTTAAAGAAAATGTTACTTACACTGTGGCAAACTGGTTGGTCTGTTATAATTTGTATGTCCGGTGACATTAACCGATTTGCTTCTGGTGTATGTACCATATCCACATCCGAAGGTCTGTACAGGTCTTGTGGGAATGGATTGCGTAGTATCACGTACGATTTCAGACTTAACATAAAACGGCTTGCTTTCGGCTAATAATTCGACTGCCGACTTGCGTTTGGAACGCATGCTCTGCGATTTCGTCAGCGAGGGGTACATCATCGTAGCCATGTTAGCAAAAAAAAAGGCAGTGGAATCAAATAATATTGTTAACTTCCTACGTTGTGCATTTGTTGCTATGTGTTTGTCTTATTATCTTCTTCAGTTCACATTACTTTTTTTTCTTATTTTTACGCGGTTTTGTTTTTAGATTGCCTGAAAACGTAAAAGCAGTAATTCAGGTGACACAGCGGATACATGTCTGAGAAATATCGGTCGACGAAATTTACAAATTTTTGAATTCTGCAAAATCAACTGCACGCAAACAAAACAATCGCAACTGTCAATACAATACAAACAGAGCAACTGGAAGAGGAACTCACGTTATTACTAAGGAATTACTGCATTTCACACCATTTGTGCAAAATTATTGTTACGCGTTATCGGATTTTATTATCACATAGTTTTTATTCGAATTGTGTTTTATAGCAACTTCGGTTTTCGCACTACTGACCGACTGCCAGCAGCCATTTCTCAGCTGTCTTTGACTGCGTGTCACGCATGCGCCATTTAAATTGCGTGGGAGGTGTTGCCAAACAATTGCACATATCAATACTAGATGGCCGATAAATGTCATTAAGAAATTAACAATAAAATCCCTAGATATACCGTATGATCACAATTCTTTTCAATTACGTATGGAAAAGGAAAAATTGTCTTTTATTCGTACATACAATTCTAATTAATTTGACAGTTGTTAAAGCGCACTAGGTGTCGATTCTAGAGTGCAAACATTTCGATCAATCAAAAGCTGCATTCGATTCACACGTCGAATCAATTCGTTTAGATCAGTTTGGATCAGTTCACAATCGTGAAATTAATGTGATCCTTGATAGCGAAACGAACAAGTTTATCTGAACTGTTTTGTTTATCTGTTGTCGCCACATAACCGATACATAAACTTAGTTTATCGATCTAATGATCTAAATGATTCTTTAAATAAGCAGGATCACTTTGAAGTGATTTGGATCACTTGAAAGTATGGTGGGGGTTAACTGATCTGGCAGGAAACGAACGCAGAAAAGCTGTTTGGATCGATTTAGCTTAAGTTGAAAATTTATGACGTCATTTGACGTTTCGCTCACGATTCAACAGATGACTTCAGACAAAATTTGTTGCTTTTCAATGTAAGATTTCTTCATCAAAATAGTTTTCGAATTGAAGTTTGAATTTATTAGAATAGACAACCTATACTTACGTAAAAGTAAACATTTTTCTCAGAACTTGTTCATATACAGGGAAATAGAAATTGATTGTCCTGATCCTATTTTCCGTGAGCTTGATATCAATATTTACATCTAACACATGAAGGTTAGAACGAAAAGCAATAGCGTGCATAGAATATTCATGAAACTTACATCCAAACCTAATCTAATTAATAAGGAACATAATTATTGTTTAATCAGATTGTTATTACAATGAAATAAACCATTCTTCATGAATGAACGGCAATGAACTGTTAACAAAATCTTGAAATATTTAGTAACTTGAACTTCCCCAGATCTCCTGACTTCATTTTAACAATTCAATGTAAATATCGATATCAAGCTCGTAAACAACAGTGTAGGATCAGGACAATCAATTTCGATCTCCCTGTATGATTGCTTAAGTTCCCTTAAGTATTTTGGAAATAGGACTCTACTGAACACGTATTTAGTGTAAAAGCTATCTTTAACCTTTATTTAGGGTGGCTCAGCGGTTAGCCTAGTCGACTTTGGAAGTCGTGTCGCTCGATGGTGTAGGTTCGAATCCTACCAGGGCCTCGGATGTTTGTGCACTAATGACTTAGCCCCAGCCAAAGCCGTCTCTATCTAACAAGCCGTGCACTTGTAAATTTGGCAACAGAGCAAGTAGTCCGATCACGAGTTTCACCAGTTTGACGTAAGTTGTACGAGATAATGCTGTAATGTAATTCTGTACTTATCAATCAAATTTTATTGTTTATTATTGTTTATTATAGTATTGGTGACTAAAATAACGTTTTAAATGTTATATTAACAATCAAGGTAAATCCACAAAGCCTAATTCTGCTAGATAACCAAACTTTTTCGTTTTCCTTTATTTGCTTTTATTTCATACAAATGTGACATTTTTCGGATTTTCAATGGTAAAAAAAGTGGAACTTTAAAGTCCTAGTACTTAATTTTAAACTCGTTAAACGTCTAGTTTGAAAGAAAATTTCATATTTACCTCGAACGAAAATTGACTTTAAATATATATACTTGGAAGTAATTACAGCTTCGGCTAAACAACTTGCTCCTAATTACTTTAAAACTGGACTTTTCGTTGTAGATAATAAATAACTATTCTTTCTGAATTATTAATTAGGTTTATGTTGTAGATGCCAAGTTCGATTAGGACTACTTTCGGGTATCAATGCGCCAAGCGTAACACGGCTTGTTAGATAGAGACGGTTTTGCCCCAGCTAAACATATTTCGTAATCGTAAATGTCTGGAATGGCTAATGATCGAAAGACAAAAATGCAGCATTGCTGCGCAAATCAAAAAGGATAATCTTTATTTAAGATATATATAGTGTTTTCAACTATGTCAGAGTCCCAGATGATCACCCAAATCAGGCAACCAAACTTACACTTACGTCATACCGTGCCTTCAAATGAATTTCTGATTAAAGTAAGCCGTGACTTTTTTATAAAGTTGGCGACACGCAATACAAGAGCACAGTATAAGAATCTACACCTAACACACTTTTAAATTGAAACCAGTGACATTGCAGTAGTGATGGGTTTCCACCCGGTGCAATCGTTTCCACCGGTGCAATCATGGAATGCACCCTCAATGCACCCGGTGCATTGCCAATTTGCCTAGATTCATATAGGAAATAAAAAATGCTTCAATATGATACCAAATATAACATATTTTGCGTGGATTATCGCTATAGTATTATTCTGTAATTTACATGTTCACGACCTATTTAGACTCTAGAGGGCCATGCTTTTTTTTCGTTAAGTTACGTACATGGATTTTGATAGAACTCAAAATGTGACAAATGTAAAATTCTGACACTTTAACGTCAGTCCCATCGACTATATTGCTTCTTATACTCTACGTTGGCATGAAGAAAGTAAAATAATAGCATTAAAACAAATAAATTACTTGTGACTTTGTAATACTAAGTCAAAATGCTCAAAATCAATATTTTTTGGTGTCAGTTTTCAAAAATATAACCATCAAATTAAAATGGAATATATTCACTTGGAGGTACCAACAAAAGTGTCACCCTAACATGGCCTACTCTGAGTCTAAAAAGATCGTGAATGGATTATACCTAACGTTAGTTTTAAAAGCGAGGTTATGTGAATACAAATCATGGTGGCTGATTTATGGGCAGTGATGCCAGATACCGCTTGTATGATACCTAATTGTTCTTGTTACTTGTTCTATATCGTTTTACTTACGGCGACGGTTCATATAATTGAATAAACAAATAAATTATGATAAAACGATATAGAACAATTAACAAGAACGGTATTTTGTACCATAAAAGCGGTAGATCTGGCATCACTGTCTACATGTCCTGCGTGGTCACAGTCATAGTTTGTGATTGCGATAAAAAATAAAATTTTATTAAATACGTTATGTTGCTTTTAATAGATACCACAAAGTTAATTTTGTACCAAAAATTTGATAGGAGTAATATTTTCAATAGATAAGTTATAATCAATAATTTTTTAATATTATGTTCTCTAACACGAATACTTTGCAAAACTAACGTAACCACTGATTTTTAATAACTATAAACTAGAAATAACATTTGCTGAGGGTAATTTGAATAAAAAAATAATAATTTTTTATTATATTTTTTTATTATAGAAATAAATAACATATGAATAAAAATAATAATATTCTTTTTATAACAAAAACAAACTTAATATTAACTTTCTTTGATTATCTAGGTATTTAATATTCAACAAAGACAGGTAAGTAACAAAAATAATACTCTGTTTCTCATTACACATAGAATTCTAAATAAAACACAAGAACACTAAAGCACATCAAAGCTGATAAACCAAAAAAATAATAAATTAATATCTCTTTTTCATAACGAATTGTTCTAATTTAAAATTTTGTACAACCATTATTTTTTTACCATTGCTAAGATATAAGATTTTCTTATTTTCAGGATTATTCAATAATTCTTGGCCATTCTGTTTTTGACTGTCACTTATTATCATCCCATGTTTCTCTTCATTGCAAATTTCATCAATCTCTCCACCTAATGTGTTCGCGTTTCCTGCTGGGTTTTTGAAATTGGCTTCTTCGAAAGTACCTCTCATTGTACTATCCTCAAAGCACTCCAAATTTTCTATCTCCTCTTGACACATTTCTTCATCATTTTCTTTAGATTCTACATTTTCACTATCTTCACCTTCATCTGTACATATAAGTTCATTAACGTCAAACTCATTGTCTGTTTCCTCGAAAGTTTCTTCATCTGTAATTTCCTCTACACTTTCTTCAACAGTTGTACTATTATTTCTTTCTGTTTTTTTAATATCCTCCATTTCCTGGTCATCTAAAGTTTTTATTTTATCCTGTGCATATTTCAAATTGAATTTTATGAAAACAAGTTTCTCTGTTCGTTTCTCTAGTAATCGGTTTCTTTTCTTTGTTTTTATGTTTGCAAAGGTTTTGAAATTCCTTTCACAACTAGCCGTTGTTGCAGGGAGAGACAAGAACTTTAATGCAAACCTGGTTAGGATTTTTTCAGGAAAAAAGGCTTTCCACCAAGACAAGCCATCCAAATTTTTAGTAGAAGCCCAAACTGTTTCTGTGGCCCAGTTAATTTTTAGTTTATTTCAGCTATTTTAACAAAAAGCTGTATTTTCTCCGTTTCGCTTAGACTCGCTTCATCAGCAAGTTTTTCTAAAAAGCTCATGATTTTTACAAATTCCTGGTGTGTCAAATCATTGTTTTCACAGTGTAATTTAGGATTTAGAAATCTTGCAACCAATTGAATATCATTTTCAATGAAACGCGTTCTTTCAGAAAAGTATATCAAAATCTGTTATTTTGTAGAAACTGTAAATGGTCTCTTACATGGCTTAGAGAGGGTTTGTCACCTTCTAGTGTTGAGATAATTTCGGAAATTGGTCCTAAAAGCTTATAACATTGTTCAGCTTTTTTCCAAAACATATCTTCAGATAATATGAGCTGCTTTAAGGCAGGTGAAATAATATCATATATTTTTTTATGAAAGCAGGCTGCTTTAAGAACTTCTTTGTTTTTTAATAAACTTCCTAAAGTGGTTGCATATGTTCCCCACCTAGTATCAACAGGAACTTTGAGGGTGCATCCGTTTGTCATGTTCTTTCTTTCTGAATTTCTAAGAATACTTGTTTTGGTACATGTTTATTATTAAAGAACTGTACAATATCTTTTCCACTAGAAATAATATTTGAAACAGTGTGAATTTTTACAAAGTCCTTTGCTAATAAGTTTAGAGCATGTGCAACACAACCATATGCCATTAAATGAGAAAAATTCATTTTTTAATAGAGCCCATGTAGCCTTCATCACAGGTGCATTGTCAGTTACGACTGCTAGTATTTTATTTGCACCAATTTCTTTGATGACATCTTTTAAAGAATCACTTACATTTTGAGCAGTGTGACTTTTAGTTCCCAAATTAAGTGATTTATAAAAGACAGGCTCTGGAGTTGACAGTATCACATTAATTATTGCGAGTCCGTTAATGTCTGTTAATGTCTGTCCATCCATCTGTAAGTAATGTCATGGATTCAGCACTTTTAACTTTCTCATTTACAAAGAAATGAATTTTATTGTATTCTTTATCTAGAAGATTGCTGAATAATTGCTTCCTAGTTGGCAAAACAAAAGTAGGTCTTGCACGTTTAAAAAACTCAATGTAATTATGATTTTCAACTATGGAAAATGGCATATTAGAGGTATATATTGCTCTGGCAAATAACACAGATAGCATATTTTGTTCTGACGATGTAACGGAATAAAAAAATTGAGCTAAATGAGCTAAGTTTCTTCTGACACCAGTGGATAAACTAGTTGTTGAACTGCAAATTGATTTGGATGATAATTCTGAGTCCAATGTAGCCTGTGAGCTTCGTGATGGTCGTTTGAAATATTTTCCTTTTACATCGACAGGACAACTTCGACAATTTTTCAGGTGACTTTTAATTTTGAAGGATTTCCAAAATATATTTTCGAACAAAACTTGCATTTAGCATATGTCCTTTTACTGTCGCCTTTTTGTATTTGGTTAAAGTTGTTCCAAACATTATCCTTTAATCTAGGCATTCTAAATTCAACCTGATAAATATAAGAGAGTAAAAGAGGATTTTTATTCAGGAAAGCAAACTTACGCAATGTTTTGTTCAGGTTTTAAATTTTACCCACAGGTTATTACTTAGCTACAGATTAGTACTCAGCTCAGGTCAGGCGGTCAGGCTCAGGTAGTGAAACTGTGGTGAAACGTCAGTGGGTCAGTGTCAAATTCTCGACCGCCATAGGTGGCCATAGCCAGCGGGAAATTTAAATTTTTGAATGCACCCGGTGTTTTCATATATGCACCCTGCTGAATGCACCCACATGGGTGCTTTCATTGCACCGGGTGCATTGCCTGGCCCATCTCTACATTGCAGTAAACAGAATTCCCTAAAACTGTTGTCTTCCTTATTGTACTTGCGACAATTATATTTGTTATCTTTGTTTCTCAATCCTCTCACGAGAGGAATGGGATTGCGTTACCTGTACGGAGTGTTGATTTAGCACCTTAGGACTATGCACATGCCTGCGTTCAGCGCCGCCTGGCGATGATTTATGCATTAGTTAGAAACATTGTTTTTAAGGTTAATACACCTGTGACACGTTGAAGTGACGTTATTAACGTCACTCTGTAATTTTTAATTTTGCAATTACAATGGATGTTGAAATATATTTTAAAATCTTGTTTATGTAAGTGGACGACCAGCTGGTAGTGGCCGGCCATCAGGCGCAGTTACCCTATGCATAACTTCAATAGCCAAGCGAAAATTTTGGTATTTGCGGAAGAAATTTTGCATGGCATTGATGGTCAATAAAATTTTTGGTTGTGCGCAGATTTGTTGTTATTTCTTGTAATTGTATTAAAAATATTTAGGGCTTTTGCTAAATTTACTCAAATCTTGCAACAAGTTTTATTGTTTGATAATCTGTACATTTCTAAATATGCAAAATTTATACAAATCCTGCATGGTGTCACTAATAGATGTGAAAATATATTACAAATTGAATTCTATTGTTTATGAGCACAGTATTTCAGAAAACACATCAGAAGATCGGGAGTTAATTATTGTTGGACATGTGCATTTTCCGTTATTTCTAAATTTTTCGTTTCAAACACGGTGGATTTTAAATCTCCGTACACAAATTTATGGAAATTTGCCTAACTGGAACGTGTTCTTCGCTCTTTTACACCCACTTGTATAAATAAAATGGGTAACGAGAGTGACTCATAGAATTAATGTAAAAGTGCTATAAATTAAACAAAAATCTGAGTACAAACCTCAATTTAAGAAACATCACTAATATAATCAGTCTTTTAATACAATTAACACAAAGTATTCTAGTTAAATAGTATAAAACATGTTCCGCATGCATTTGACATGAAGTCGGTCTGATGATCAGTTGGGGCTATTGTTTAAATTGACTTCTTCACATGAAACGCATACCATCCTTATCCTGACCTTAAATGTATTCACATTACGAAGACTAACCATCCATTAATCATCAACCGCATTTGAAACTGGCCTACATTTGTTGACTTGCTTTCCGACTTCTATTCATGAAATTCTTCAAACTTTCATTTCATCTGAGTCTCCTACACATTTTTCGAATAGAGTATGTTGTACGTAATGACTGATAGATATTGAAATCTATGAATCACTTTCAAAACGGCATACAAACTTAAATGTTTCAATCCATATATATTTTCTTACTACTGTCTGGATAATTTAACATTCTTCCTGTTACTATAACTCTTATGACAATTTACAGTTGTAGTACATAATAAGTATTTGACCTTCTGGTATGAAATTGTAACGGTCCGTCAATCTTCGGTTCAGGTCTGTAGTTGCTGATCGATGCTCTGCTTGACGGCGGTTCGGGTTTGCTCGTCGGAGTCCAGGTTCATAAATAAAAGCGTCGATCACTTAGCAAATACAGTTTTATTTACAAACAGTTCATAAATACACGTATCCACAAATTGGGATATTTTTACAGCGGTAACACTCACGTACAGGTAAACGAAATGTTAACCTCTCGGACGGTATTTTCGGTAGCGGTTATATACGGTGTGTCTCGAGGACAACGGTAAACTACGGTGTGTCTTACGGACACTAATCGCAGGACGGTGGTTCCGGAAACGGTGTGTCTTACGGACACTTATCGCAGGACGGTGGTTCCGGAAACGGTGTGTCTTATGGACACTAATCGCAGGACGGTGGTTCCGGAAACGGTGTGTCTTACGGACACTAATCGCAGGACGGTGGTTCCGGAAACGGTGTGTCTTACGGACACTAATCGCAGGACGGTGGTTCCGGAAACGGTGTGTCTTACGGACACTAATCGCAGGACGGTGGTTCCGGAAACGGTGTGTCTTACGGACACTAATCGCAGGACGGTGGTTCCGGAAACGGTGTGTCTTACGGACACTAATCGCAGGACGGTGGTTCCGGAAACGGTGTGTCTTACGGACACTAATCGCAGGACGGTGGTTCCGGAAACGGTGTGTCTTACGGACACTAATCGCAGGACGGTGGTTCCGGAAACGGTGTGTCTTAACGGACACTCACGGACCGGTAACGCACTGTGCATACGTTCCTACTCAGGGTCAGGATATGCGAGACACCCGCATTGGGATAAGAGAGAGTGAGACACCCACTCTTGGATCAGGATGTGTGAGACGCCCACACTTAGGTAAGGGAGAGAGAGAACGAGACTCCCGTTCTCTGGTAAGGAAGTGCGAGACATCCGCACTCGGTAGGAGAGAGTGAGACTCCCACTCAGGGATCAGGATGTGTGAGACGCCCACACTTAGGTAAGGGAGAGAGAGAACGAGACTCCCGTTCTCTGGTAAGGAAATGCGAGACGCCCGCACTCGGAAAGAGGAAGGTCAGGATAAAAACAGGAGCGGTTGCAGGTAACGCGAACGTAGCACAGATTGTTAAACGCGTTTGAGTCAAAACATCGTCGGATGAATGACTCCGCGAACTACTGCATTCAAGTCACGTCCGGTGACTCGGAATGCCCGGGGCGTCACTAACTTCAAGCCACGTCGGGTGGCTTGATAGCGCGGCGGAGCCACGACCATCGGCTGGATGAGCCGGTGAGCGACTAACTCAAGCACGCTCCGAGCGCGCTTATAAAGGCTTGCGCGTGGTGGGGAGTCCCACTCCCTGAGAACTCCCACCCTAAATTATGCCTTTATGAATCTGCGCAAAGCATCCTAAATTTACAGACTAAATTTATATATATACAAAACTTAACTAACTATGTACAAAAATAGTAACGGAGTGGTCACTTCGTTACATCCCCTCCTTCCTTCGGTACAGCGAAATGCCGGTAGGAATGGAGCATCCCTATAAGTCGGCGGGTTGACAGCTGCATCCAAACAGTTCTTTCTTCCGGCTTGCATTTCTCCTGCGGCACCGGCGATAGGTTGGACGGTTGTCCGGTTGCTTCGGTGGGATCGCATCAGCAATTGCGGTCAGGGGAAACGTACCTCTCGGGACGGGGGTGCTGGCGGTTGTGGCCGTGGGCGGGTTACCGGTGTTTAGGCCTCTTTAGGTCCCTGCTCGGGCGCCATGTAACGGTCCGTCAATCTTCGGGTCGGTCTGTAGATGCTGATTGATGCTCTGTTTGACGGCGGTTCGGGTCTGCTCGTCGGGGTCCAGGTTCAGAAATAAAAGCGTCAATCACTTAGCAAATCCAGTTTTATTTACAAACAGTTCATAAATGCACGTATCCACAATTTGGGATATTTTACAGCGGTAACACTCACGTACAGGTAAACGAAATGTTAAACTCTCGGATGGTATTATCGGTAGCGGTAATATACGGTGTGTCTCGTGGACAACGGTAAGATACGGTGTGTCTCGTAGACACTTAAACAACGGTAATATACGGTGTGTCTTAAGGACACTGAACAACGGTAAAATACGGTGTGTCTTAAGGACATAAACGGTAACTCTAAACACCACGCAAACTGTGCATGCGTTTCGGTTTCGGTTCCCAGGTTCAGATCAGGTAAAAGGAGGGAGAGAGAACGAGACTCCCGTTCAATGATCGGGAAGTGCGAGACACCCGCACACGGTAAGAGAGAGTGAGACTCCCACTCTGGGATTGGGATGTGTGAGACACCCACACTCAGGTAACAGAGAGAACGAGACTCCCGTTCAGTGATCAGGAAGTGCGAGACACCCGCACTCGGTAAGGAAGAGTGAGACGCCCACTCAGTGATCAGGATGTGTGAGACACCCACACTCAGGTAAGGGAGAGAGAGAACGAGACTCCCGTTCTATGGTAAGGAAGTGCGAGACACCCGCACACGGTAAGAGAGAGTGAGACTCCCACTCAGTGATCAGGAAATGTGAGACACCCACACTTAGGTAAGGGAGAGAGAGAACGAGACTCCCGTTCTATGGTAAGGAAGTGCGAGACACCCGCACACGGTAAGAGAGAGTGAGACTCCCACTCAGTGATCAGGAAATGTGAGACACCCACACTTAGGTAAGGGAGAGAGAGAACGAGACTCCCGTTCTATGGTAAGGAAAAAGTCAGGATAAAACAGGAGGAGCGGTCGGAAATAACACGATCGTAGCACAGGTTACCCAGCGTGTTAGAGTCGGAACACCGTCGGGAAGATGAGCCGGTGAGCGACTAACTCAAGCACGCTCCGAGCGCGCTTATAAAGGCTTGCGCGTGGTGGGGAGTCCCACTCCCTGAGAACTCCCACCTAAATTATGCCTTTATGAATCTGCGCAAGGCATCCTAAATTTACAGACTAAATTAATATATACAAAACTTAACTAACTATGTACAAAAATAGTAACGGAGTGGTCACTTCGTTACATCCCCTCCTTCCTTCGGTACAGCGAAATGCCGGTAGGAATGGAGCATCCCTATAAGTCGGCGGGTTGACAGCTGCATCCAAACAGTTCTTTCTTCCGGCTTGCATTTCTCCTGTGGCACCGGCGATAGGTTGGACGGTTGTCCGGTTGCTTCGGTGGGATCGCATCAGCAATTGCGGTCAGGGGAAACGTACCTCCTGGTACGGGGTGCTGGCGGTTGTGGCCGTGGGCGGGCTACCGGTGTTTAGGCCTCTTTTGTTTGCATGCCAACAAAGAGACCTGCGGCCATATGTTGCAATTGTTGAATCAATTGCACTTTTGACTTTACGCTCTAATTTTACAGAAGAACTCGCGTCGGGGTCAGTTTTAAAATGTCTTCGCATTCACTGGTCCGATTGGTTAACTTATTTGTCGAAGTCCTTTCCCTTCGGTGCACATATGTACAGTTAACCTGTTCTTCAGTCGTAAAACTTCCGGATTTCCGCATCAGCGTCTCATAGTTACTATCACGGTCACTTAGTTCGCGAACTGGTCACTGGAGTCGGTGTATCATCGGCCTCTGGAATCGGTGTGTCATCGGTCACTAGAATCGATGTACACTCTGGTCACTGGAATACTGGAATCGGTGTGTCATCGGTCACTGGGATTGATGTACACTATGGTCACTGGAGTACTGGAATCGGCGTGTCATCGGTCACTGGGATAGATGTACACTCTGATCACTGGAGTACTGGAATCGGTTTTTAAACGGTCCCTGCTCGGGCGCCATGTAACGGTCCGTCAATCTTCGGTTCAGGTCTGTAGTTGCTGATCGATGCTCTGCTTGACGGCGGTTCGGGTTTGCTCGTCGGAGTCCAGGTTCATAAATAAAAGCGTCGATCACTTAGCAAATACAGTTTTATTTACAAACAGTTCATAAATACACGTATCCACAAATTGGGATATTTTTACAGCGGTAACACTCACGTACAGGTAAACGAAATGTTAACCTCTCGGACGGTATTTTCGGTAGCGGTTATATACGGTGTGTCTCGAGGACAACGGTAAACTACGGTGTGTCTTACGGACACTAATCGCAGGACGGTGGTTCCGGAAACGGTGTGTCTTACGGACACTTATCGCAGGACGGTGGTTCCGGAAACGGTGTGTCTTATGGACACTAATCGCAGGACGGTGGTTCCGGAAACGGTGTGTCTTACGGACACTAATCGCAGGACGGTGGTTCCGGAAACGGTGTGTCTTACGGACACTAATCGCAGGACGGTGGTTCCGGAAACGGTGTGTCTTACGGACACTAATCGCAGGACGGTGGTTCCGGAAACGGTGTGTCTTACGGACACTAATCGCAGGACGGTGGTTCCGGAAACGGTGTGTCTTACGGACACTAATCGCAGGACGGTGGTTCCGGAAACGGTGTGTCTTACGGACACTAATCGCAGGACGGTGGTTCCGGAAACGGTGTGTCTTACGGACACTAATCGCAGGACGGTGGTTCCGGAAACGGTGTGTCTTAACGGACACTCACGGACCGGTAACGCACTGTGCATACGTTCCTACTCAGGGTCAGGATATGCGAGACACCCGCATTGGGATAAGAGAGAGTGAGACACCCACTCTTGGATCAGGATGTGTGAGACGCCCACACTTAGGTAAGGGAGAGAGAGAACGAGACTCCCGTTCTCTGGTAAGGAAGTGCGAGACATCCGCACTCGGTAGGAGAGAGTGAGACTCCCACTCAGGGATCAGGATGTGTGAGACGCCCACACTTAGGTAAGGGAGAGAGAGAACGAGACTCCCGTTCTCTGGTAAGGAAATGCGAGACGCCCGCACTCGGAAAGAGGAAGGTCAGGATAAAAACAGGAGCGGTTGCAGGTAACGCGAACGTAGCACAGATTGTTAAACGCGTTTGAGTCAAAACATCGTCGGATGAATGACTCCGCGAACTACTGCATTCAAGTCACGTCCGGTGACTCGGAATGCCCGGGGCGTCACTAACTTCAAGCCACGTCGGGTGGCTTGATAGCGCGGCGGAGCCACGACCATCGGCTGGATGAGCCGGTGAGCGACTAACTCAAGCACGCTCCGAGCGCGCTTATAAAGGCTTGCGCGTGGTGGGGAGTCCCACTCCCTGAGAACTCCCACCCTAAATTATGCCTTTATGAATCTGCGCAAAGCATCCTAAATTTACAGACTAAATTTATATATATACAAAACTTAACTAACTATGTACAAAAATAGTAACGGAGTGGTCACTTCGTTACAAAATTAATTACAAAATTCAAGTTCAAATGTACACTGAGCATTTGAAATGACAGATGTACATTTGAACTGTCATCATACTGTCACTCGTGTTTTCATACCACTTATGCAAAATACGGCCATTGGTGGCGCTGTCATCGCATGTGCATGGTCCCTATAACTGTCAGTGTCATATTATCTGATTATGACATCACATAAAAAAAATGTGTAAAGTAAATGCAAAATTCAGAGAAACACTTAATTGATTCACTTCAAAATAACACTCAAACTTAAAGCGGATGCTGAAAATGCTATCCTTCAGCTTGAATGCACAAACGTACCCTGCGCTTCTTGTTTTCAAACGCGTTTGCCAAGCTGTCAGTACTACAAAGCCTGACCTTACGAATAAACATAAAAGCATAGAGCATAAAAGTAATAAATGTAAACTTAAATAATGTTATAAAGCCTACATCCAAATTTCTATGTAATTTATTAAAACAACAAATACGGGAACATCGTGATTGAAGCATAGGAACCTAAACGGGCAGCCTGTGTTCAATTTAAGTCACTTTTATAGTGACAAGCGTGACAAGGAATCTTACAAGGTATCGAATCATATCGAATGCTCAGATTTATCAAGTAGCCAGACTCCCTGTAGAGAAAGAGGAATTGATATTAACTTAAGAGTGAGATGGTAAATACACCTGTTTAAAAAGCATTGCTCATTCTAAGTCACGTGATATAGGCTTCGAGTGACATCCTTGTCGGATACATGAGCCAAAATTACTTATAGATTTTCGCTATTTCACTCACATGCTGATATCAATCGAGAATACAGGAAACATAAGGCACTGTCTATCTACGACCTCCCAGATCATTGTATCGAAGGTATCTTACAGTCCGCCAATCTAGGGAAACAAATTTTTCTAGAATGGCCACGTAGGACCGATTTTACAATCGTCGGATAAGCACTATTATTGGTATAACCTGTGGTATAACGTGACGTAGGTGTGACGTATTTTTTATAGATATGGAAGGAACATTAAAGGACATTTGGCGCAGTTATTCCGTTCTTATTCCACGATTGTAAAATTGGGCCTTAACCATTTTTAAAAACCAAGTATAAGATCATATTATAAAAGATATAAAACTTAATTAAAAAATTATGATATGTAAATAATCTTTTTTAATTCGCTAATCCGAAAAAAAGAATAATCAAAATAATCATGATCTCTTTATAAAACTTGATTTGAAAGCCAACTTCTTGATTTGTCTAAAGTTAGATTGTAAATTCTTTAGGGATCATGTGATTGTCTAAAATAACATGCAATTGTTTGAAAAAGTTTCCTTATAATTTTATTTACTTTCTATTTGTTAAATTTTTGGCAATTCATAAGATGGTTTTATGTTTTTGAATAACATAAACACAAATCATTACGCAATCTTCCAAACCGAAGGCCTATCACATTTCTTTTCATCTCCACACAACCTATTGAAAGTAGAGTCTATGGGGAATCCCAAAATTTCTCGCTCTTCTTGTATTCTAAACGAAAACGTGCTTTCATGAGTTCCCATAAAGTACCTTGCGTACGAACAAATAATTTGATCAATTATCGCTAGCCCCCCATCCTTGTATTTTGTTTTAACTGATTCTGTTGGTTCGTATTTAAATACTTTGTATGCTGGTGTCAACAGTGATGTTAATTCTTCAATTTCTAGAAGAAAAAAGAACTATTTAAAATTTATATACGAATCAACTACAAGCTGTACTTTTAAAGTCTACATTTTAAAAATAAAATAATTTTTTTTTTAGTTATTATTATTTATGGCAAACGATATATTACAAAACAGATTTAATGCTTATATACCTTCATTTGCAGCATCACTCGCAATGAAAACTAAACTTAATTCCAATTCTATTAACTTATCTTTGATTTGTTTTGCTGCGCTTTTTATGCTGGGAACTTCATTAGGTCTTCCCCTTAAGAAATCTCTCCTTCTTAAGTGTACGCTCAGGTAGGGCCCTCCCTTCGCAGTCCTCTTTGCCTGAAAACAGCGATTTCAGTCTTTATCAGTTACACATTAAGTGTGCACCTTTTCCTTAGTCCAATCTTCAGGTAGTAGAGTGTTATCTGCCTCATCTGTCGAATTTAGGAATTTAGCTCGGAATTCTGATGCAAGCTGCCTCAATTCTTTGTTGAATCTCATGCTCCTTCTGCATTGCCAGTACTTGGCATCGCCGAATCTATCATGAAGTGCTACTTCAGCATGGTGAAATAAAAAAGTTCTATAACAGTAATTATTAGAAAATGTAATAGTAATTGTTGCAACACTTACTAACACACCTAGATTTAGACATTTTTAAAATTTCACTCAGCTGTGATGCATGACCATGAAATGACAAACACTTTGTGCTCTTTGAAGTAATATTATTATAGTAAAAGAAATTTACGTCTTTCGGCTCATTACAAGCTTCCACTATCATTTTCTCCTCAAAATTTCCGCTTTCAAACATGTCCTTGAAGTGCTGTAGAATGTAAACTTCATCAATTTTTATTCGGGTATACCTCGGGGCAATTTCTACAAAAGAAATTGCGATACCACTTTTTTCATGCACAGATTGCTACAATATAAACGAGTTTAGCATGCAACAGGTATAGACGTGGTTTCAAATGGGCTTACCATCGAAAAACTGGTACATTTCTATAACGGGTGCAAACTTCTGTAAGCTTTTTAAGTCAAAAAAATGTGACCACGGCGTTTGTTCTGGTTCTTGGCCATCGTAATGCCAGTGATAGAGATAAGACCAAGGGGGAAGGACTAGCTTGAAATTATTTAAGTCATCATCGAGGGAATTCTTTAATTTGTTTAGAAATATTGCATATCTCATGTAGACGTCACGACGCAAGTTAAAACCTTCAGGGGGATTTACATCATAAAAAATATATCTGCAAGAAATGTGATGAATAGAAAAATCAGAAATGTATTGGATCAATGTATGTTTAGTGTAAAAATAAGATAAGTTATGATTTATGTTAACAATTATCCACAACTGGCTTGAATATCTCCGTCTCTTAAGGAGGATTAAAATTCAATAAATTCATCTTTCATACAAAATGAGTTGCCTTACTTTTTGAACATACTGTAGTTATTTACCTGTAACTAGGTGTATCACAATTGTGTTGTTCTTTGCAGGATCCTTCAAGTTCTGAGCAATAACTGCTCCCCCAAAATAACGGGATCAAATAGAAAAAGCACTTTAAATAATTCATATCTAATTCTTGAAAATAATTAAAAAATTTTAGGTTATGACTGCAATGCAGCCAACTGTAGTTTTTTTTAATTTGTTTTAATGCAGAGCGCCGCCGCAGATCTTCAAAGCATCTGATTGGTTGCTTTGCTTGACGCGCAAATTTAAAAAGCATCATAATTGATCATAATTAATCGAGAATCTAGTATTAACGGAATTTAATTGTAACCAAGTGTCTTTTAGCACAAATATGATTCTTGGGGCACAAATAATGAACATATACCTTTTTAATTTCAAGAAATTTATTCCTCAAATTTTAATTATATTGAAAGATGACGATTCACATCATCACAGTAAACACAATTATCTATTATTTTCAGATCACATTTTTGGACACAAGTGCATGAATTGACGTTGAATATACAGATAAAAACCATAGTTCATAACGTAACACAAAAGGAAACTTAACAAGAAACGGATAACACTTTACATAGTGACGTAGGTAGGTGTCGTCATAACACCACAATTATTATTTAATGCCGACATGAGAACATATCCATCATTTCCCCAATAATTCGACCAACTATTTTTGATCAGCCAATAATCTTTCCCATTAATTGTGCCGTATCCAACAGCAAGAACCGCATGATCTAGCTGATCTTCCTTGTTTCCACTAAAATAACATAAGCAATGTAAGAATGATCAAAATTAATTAAAGACTGATTCACCATTTCGGTTCATAATAAATTCCATTCGAGTAGAAACTAAACGTACGATGACTAGCATCAATTGCAACACTAATTGGGCCGTGCTTGAATATTGCTAGCTTTAGTGCATTTACATCATTTGCTGTAACGTTTACATATCCTGTAATTTTTGCTACTAGTGTTACATTGTTCACATGACAATATCCATCCTGTGTAAAAAAATAAAATAATTTACCTTACCTAACAAAGTGTTATCAAAAATTTAATTACCTGACCCAAATAGGGACCATACTCATCTTCACTTGGAATTCCCCCATGTTTTAGCATCCACTGATATGCTCTAAAGTCCTCACCACCATCACAACCATTATTTCCATACCTGAAGCATATTTAAATGTAGATTAAGAAAATGAAATGGAATTACTTTGCAAACCCCCAAGAGCAGTCTATCAGCGCCTGCTGTGAAAGCCGTGTGAGTGTGCCAGTTTTCAAAAAGTAGGCGCCTTCGATAGCACCTATTGTTCCAAACGACCAACAAGATCCACAAACAGATTGATCTACAATTACATTAGTAAAAATGAGTTAGCTACATTAATTTATAAACTACCTTTAACTGGTGTAACTGCACCAAATAGTCTCCAGTCAAACTGTGTAGGAACCTCCAAGCGATTCACATTTTTGTATGGAAAAGGAGCACCACCATTGTAAACTCCAGAATATGTTTTCCCTCGCAGAGCTTTTAGTTCTATTTCTGTTCTATCGGCTAAGTGATTTACGCCTAAAGTGAAACCTGCAATTAAGAATCATCATTGGTTTTCCTGCAAGAAAGAAACGCATTGATTTTACCCCTATGCCGCCTGTTGGTGGAATGGATAAACCTAATATTCTGCCTGAAAATTTCCTTGCGGAAAACATGTTCTTTCTCATTCAAATACCGCCTTCCATGTTTCGTCTTGAACTTATCGAATTCGAAACCTAGATGTGACTCGAACAAGGGATGAATAAATTCTTTCATGGGGTTGAAAGTGTAAATGTGTTTGTCGCCTGGGCCAGGGAAAGAGGTGCATGTCATATCTGAAATGTTCTTTTTTAAAACAAATACTTCGAATTTGTTTTTGACTTAAAACAAACCTGAATCGATTTCGAAAGTTTCAGGTGCAATACTGCTGATGTCAAAGTAATCATACTCTAAGTAATAGTGGTCGTAATGACTTCCAAGTAACGAGTTAAAACCTTTCATTTCATATCTACAAGTAGACAAAATAGTACATACAAGAAGTTCTCATGATGTTGCAATTTCACATACTTAACAGGAACAGCGTATTGTCCTCCGAAATTTTTTGCATAATTTTTAAACCTCATCCAAATTGTGTATTTATTTGTTTTTTGCCCAATCGTTTGGACGAGTTGCCATTTTTGGGTTGTAATTCCATCAACAATTTCATCACCTAAAACAAGAGCTCAATGAGTTAACAAACTGTTACAAAACAGTGTAATGCATGATACAGACCAATGTATTCAAATCCATCGAGTTGAGGTAAAATTGTCTGGGCCTCAATTTTCTGATCCTTGGTTCCATTAACTTGAAGGCAGGTGTTTGCGTTTGCCTGCACTTCAGTTGTAACAGGGGCTATCTTTATACTCGAACCAAACTCCCCGAGTGTCGAGAGCTGGTACGTTTTTACCATGCCACCGTAATAGTCAATGCGTGATTTTTTAGTTGGGGTATCGTACCTAAAATAAGAAAATTGAGTTTAAATTCATTTATAGCAATTTCATGAGAATATTTTTGTTGTTAACATAATAATTTTCCATTAGGTTTTTTTAGGGTTCAAGAAAATGATTTCTGAAAGTTGTTTTAATTCAAAAAAACTGTGAATCTTCATAAACTAATGGTATTCTTCATTGAAGAATAAATCATAAATTGATGTTTTCTAGCTTAATGTGCATAATTCAAGTAATCATCAATCACATTGTGTAGGTATATAGATAATTTTTGAAAATAAAACTGGGATTAATAAATAATAGTAATAGCGGCTGTTTGGTAATCCTATGCAGAAATTAGATTAAAAAATCAGGAGATGGATAAAGTAATAACAATTCTTGTAGCATTTTAAGAATATGCAGAGATCCCCATATACATTAAAATTCACAAGGAATAAAATATGTAAATTAATATTATGCAATATGTAAATGAATTTTTTCCAAATACAATTTATGTTTGCTTCAAATGCCTTTCTTTTTAAGTTAGAATATCAAAAAGTCAGATTATTTATATACAGGGTGAAACATATAACATTTCTGGATCATTTTGATCCAAGCTATCACCCTGTGAAATTAATATACTTAATTCCCTTTCACATTGTGTAAGTAATAACTGATCGCTTTTTCTTGAAGAGGCATAAGACCACACAAGCAAAATACTATAAGTTTGGTAGTGAAAAAGAAAAAAATAGTGATCCCTATAGTTACAAAGAATGATCGTAGGGAGAGGTCAGTATTAAAAAGAAATCATTAAACAAATGCACAATGATTTCGCGAATTGATAGTTACGTCAAGTATACAATTTTGATGGGTGTATGCTTTTGACAATTCTGAAGTCAAACATCAAGTGTCAAAACCATTACTCTTTTCAATTCCGTGTTAATCTAAAAAAAGAAATTAAAATTTGTCGTAATTTTTCTCTGAAGTAAAACATCTTTGGACTTAATATAGTTTATTTAAGAAAGTTCCGTTATTTTGAGTTCTAACGATTCCAGAAGTTAACAAGCTTAATCTTGAATCACCCTCTATACTGAGAATAAACATATATAGTTATGAATGGACTGCGGCGTTTGTTAAGACATTTCAGAGACAGACTTGTTTTATCTCGTGCCTACAAGTTTACAAAACACCATAAAAAGGCGACGTATTTTAAAATATTTTCCGACTTCCAAGAAATTGTTATATTTAGGCCACTCAACCAACGGAGTGATCACACGTTACCCTCGTGGCAAGGACACGGAAAGACGTATTTACACCAAACAGAAACAAAACCAGAGTTGGGCCGCGGGATGGAAGTTGTCCACCGTTAGTGGAGTGTAAATCGGGTTCACAAAAACGACAATCACGCAGTTTTATTGCTCCGTGTGTTGGGTTGCTGGGGTATATGTGTATATGTACATACTTCGTGACGTGTTAATAATTTAATATATTCCGTTTTTTTTTCTATATTACCTTTCAAATGTTTCTGATGTAGGCACCCGTTACCTGAATATTAGGAAATTTCAAAAATTTCTGTTCTAAGTTTAGTGATAAAAGCAATGTTCCAAGAGAAACCCTAGAAATTGGACACTGACAGGTATAGAAAAAAAAAGTATAAGCTTAAATGTGCGCATGAGATAAGACAAGTCCGGCTCTGAAATGTCCTAACAAACGCCGCAGTCTGGTTATGAATTATTTATTGGAAACCCAGCAGTTAGTTTCTATTTATAATTAATCAAAACTCGAACATTGAAGACCTGAACATGTTAGTTAAAAAAATTTAAAAAATACAATTGTTTATTTGTTACGTATGTATTTTCTTGAAATATTTCGTCATAAAGCAATTTATTTTTTCAAATAAATTTCCAAGAAGTAAATACCTATAAAATAATTACCGTGTTTACTTACCATGCATAAAACGGTTCTGAGATTTCCGCGTACGGTATGAACAAAGTCCCTTTCGTGGTGTAGGTCGAGCTCCAGGTCGGAGGTGTTTTCAATTTCCTTAACGCGTCACCTAACAACAAAAATTATGTAAATAGAAATAAAACGATGCAATGGTGTAATAATTAATTACATGCTGCGAGCGCGCAAATGGCCAACAATAAAACCGGTATCCTCGACATTGCTCTCGTGACTTTCTCTCCGGAATCAAAACCGCGATTGTGCGCAAACCTCGTTCTGTGACGGTACATATACAAGACGACAGCAAACAAACCGGTGACCTCTTGGAACATTTCCGATAATAGAAAGAGGTTTAGATTTTGCGCCGTAGGATAATTCACAGGATCGCCGGGATCGATGGAAGACAACTCCACGACAACTCATTAATAAATTAACATTCTCATCATAATTCTCATTAATAAATTTTTGATTGTCTTTTTTATTGAGAAAATTCGGTAAACAGGGTCGCTTAGCAACCCATTATAATTTTATTTATTCTTTATACACTCAAATTCAAGTTCATTTTATTTTACAGCGTTTTCGATTGACCGCACTAGTGCGCACTCAGAATATCTTCATCTCTTGTTATTACATGAGGTCTAAAGAAGATGCAAATACACTGAGTGCAATCAGATGAATCGAAAACGCTATTCTTCTTATATTTGTTCAATCCTCCTTAATTTAGGGACGTTTGACGGTTTTAGACTTGCACGAGTTTCTATAAAAAGAATGTACAGACAGGAAGGTATGTACTCATGTACAGGTATAACAGTACATTGAAGAATCAGGCAGTAGTAACACTCAAATGTCACTGTCAAATCGCCATATTGTTTGATACCTGCTGATTATTATTAACACATTACGGTGAAGTATACGGTTCATTTATTGGTTAATTTTTTATTATATGCCTATCGATCGGTAAGTCAAAGAACTTTTATATGGCTACCTTCTTCTAACTTTCCTGAAACGTATCACATGTCATGCCATATCATTTCGTCGTATATTTTCTTAACTCAGATCTATACGATTGACATAGAATAAAACAAATTAATTGTATATAGGTATAAAATGGGTATCAAACAATATGACGGTCGAATTTAACACTGACATTTAATAACGTTTTCGGTTGAACTGCACTGTATGCACTGAGTGCGCATATAGAGTATTATGTTGTTTTAACCTCATGTAATAAAACGAGATAGAGATATTTTGAGTGCACATAGTGCACGCCAATCGCTATAAGTGTCGTTCAGGTACAGTCGCGGCCAAAAGGAGTGAACACTTTTTATTACGTCAATTTTAGATACAACACGTGTGTGCATAATCGGTTTTAGTAGCTACTAATTATGAACTGATACTTATGGATGACAAACAGTAATATTTATTGTTTATCATCCGTAAGTATCAACTCATAATGGACCGCATTAGTGATGACGTCTAAATATTCGCGAAAATTCAAATCCAGGTCATTCCCGTTTTGATGTGAAATAAATTGAACCTTAAGGCATAAGACAATAAAGGTCACTTTACAAGGGTCAGTTTTTGAGTCACTCGTATGCAAGTATTAGAAATATTTAAGACATGAAGTGTCCCAAAATGAATAATTTGAAGATTTAACTAAACATCTGACTCAAATTATCAGCCTAAGATATCAAAAATATTTATTTATTGCGAATTGAAAATGATGTAATGCTATTTTCGTATGTGACATGCGCACGAGCTCCTGCTATCGAATATATAATCTAATTGTCACTTGTTTCTGTTTCATATGTTCGATAGTTATCTGTGTTTACTGTTTTTGTGATTGTTGGTGTTTGTTTTGTTGTCTGCTTATCTGATTTTGTTTTGTTCGTTAGTTAGTTCGTTAGCTTGTTCTGGTTCCTTGTGTTCATAAGTTTCGGTATGTTCAACAACAAACTGTTAGCGTTTTCGATTCACTTGCACCGGTTGCATCTTCTTTTAACATCATGTAATAACACGAGATGAAGATATCTTGAGTGCGGTCAATCGAAAACCTGTGTTACATCATTTTCATTTCGCTATAAATAAATATTTTGATACCTTGGACGAATGATTTTGAGTCAGGTGTTTAGTTAAAACTTCAAATTATTCATTTTGGGACACTTCATGTCTTAAATATGTGTAATACTTGCGTACGAGTGGCTCAAAAACTGATCCTTATAAAGTGACCTTTATTGCCTTATGCCTTAAGGTTCAATTTATTTTATCTACGACCACTACTGTAAATTACAACACATAAACTAAGTAAGCCGGTGTTTACAAACGTCGTGCGTAAAGTAAGAAAAACGCACAACGCACCTACTTTACGCACATTTGCAGTTAGATCTACGTAGCCGCATCTCATTAGATTGACAGTCGTCGAAATTGTAAGTGTCATTGCTGATTACTTTGAAGGTAATTTTTGTGGTCGTAGATAAAGTATAGTACAAAACTCGAGTTGTAAAGCAATTACGCACTTGTGGAATTACTTGAATTCGCCGCTGCGCGGCTCATGCGCAACTTTTCCACCGTGCGTAATTTGCTATTTACAACTCTCGTTATGTAATATACTATTATACCAAATTGGGAATGACTCAGATTCAAATTTCTGACGTCACACTAATGCGGTCCATTACAATCGCACAGCAAAAATTTTAGTATCTAAAATTGACGTAAAAAAGTGTCAATTTTTTTTTGGATAGCGACTGTACGAGCCCTGTATGAATTACAAACTATTTTGAATTCAAAAAATTTAATTGATCCTAAGAAGTACACATTAATAAAGTATTGACAGGTTTGGGATTGACTGTCGCTAGTTGCACCATTCATATAGACTCCTTTTCCACTATTTTGTGTAAGTATATTTTATAGCGTTTTCGATTCATCCGCATCGGTTGCAGTGTATTTGCATTTTCTAACCTTATGTAATAGCACGAGATGAAGATACTATGAGTGTGCATTAGTGTGGTCAATCGAAAATCACATTTTAAAGCTCTGTTCCAACCACGCTTTTCGACCGTTTAAGAAACCGTCATAATCAGTTGCCCACCGAAATAATGATTGATGTTGACAACTTTGTCAATTGCAAAACTTTGATGAGTGCATGCTTTTAAAGTTTCGAAACCGTCACAAAGCGTGGTTGGAACAGACCTTAAATTTAAACTAAACCTCCTATTCCGTAACTCATAACAACATCGTTAAATACCGATAATTGTTAAGTGAGCTATGTTGACCAATCAGTGCTTACATACAATGCATTTCTATGTAAATATTGGTCAAAATTTGTGAATTAACGATTATCGGTTTTTAACGATTTCGTTATGAGTTACATTTACCAAGCAGGCTTCCGTTTGTATATAAAAATACAATTGCGAATGGTGGCTCGAAATTCAATAAAGAAAATGGCCCGTATTCTCATCTTACGATTAATTGATGTATAACGTGTTCATTTCCCATGGCAACACTCGTCCGTCACTCTCTTACACATTAAATTGACATAAGCTATATCGTTTCTTGTATATTTTAATCATGACTTTAGCTAAAATGCAATGCTTTAATCATAAGCTGAGAATACGGGCAAATGTAAAATAATTTTGATTACACAAAATTAAATCACTCACAATAAAAATTGCTAAACAATTTAAGTAAATCAAAACTTGAACTATAATTTATTACTACTATTATTTATCATTAATTGTAGTTATTTGATTATTATTATTGTATGATTAACCGATTAACGCTAGATGCCCCTGATATCGCATATAAGTAAACAACGTTAGATTTGGATTTAACAAGAAATTGCAGAGTTCAACAAAGAGGTCAAAGGTCGCTGATACTACAATATTTTTAATAAACAAATATTACAACGTTTATGCATCAAGTATGTATGTATATGTATCAAAATATATTTAATATAATAACAAATAAAAAAATTAGTACCTACTAATTTATTACTACAATTTAATTTTATTACAAAATGTTCTCAGCTATTTTCTAAAACAGAATGTATAGATTAAAACCAGAACGTGAATATTTATTTAATACCAGAAAGAGAGAGTAATATTGATAAAACCTAATGTTATTTATTTATTAATAGTTTCGAAGCAGGCCTAGTTTATTGTGTTATCCGGTTATTGTCAGCTTTCTTTAGAAAAAATATAATAAACGATTTGTTATAGGTAGTAAATAATAAACGCAGATAAATCAATATTTAATTTACGAGTATTTCGAGGTATTTAGCACAATCCAGGCAAGTTGAGAGTTTATAATAAGATTTTTCATGCAACCGCATTTGAAATGTGTTGTATGTGGTGCGGTAATTCCCTCAAACTACATCATTGATAATGCCGTACACAAAACGCTTCCGGTATTCAGGACAATCATTTTTGAATTTCCTTAGAAATATTATTTTTTAAATCAAATTATGTCAAGTGGTTTTGTAATAAAGCGAAAAACGAGATATTTCCACCTAATGCAGTTATTTAATCACAGTAATGTACACAGTTCTATCTATCTTTAAAAAGAAAAAATTATTTGCTTGTATTTGTATACGTTTAACTAAACCAATAGACCTAATTTAATTACATTCTAGAGCAGGAAAATGCCATCCCACTTGCTTTAAAAAAGCATAAGTAAGAACCAAAGCTGAATTATAAAAATAATGACACATTTAGTTCCCCCATTTAAGTACAATTTAAAAATAGACGAATTTTTAAAACTTGCAACTTGTTGACGATAAAAAATTTGAGAAAAATAAACTTCTCTTAATTTATTAACTAGGTATACAAATGTAAATAAAATAAACAAATATTTTGTACCCAATGAAACAAAATTCAAATTTATATTTTATTAATAAAAAAAAACAATAATGATAACTACAATAAATTAAATTAAACAGCGAGTTGAGCAACAACAAAATTGTGATCTTCAGTAGCAGATTCTTGCATGCACGGTATTTTTGCATCTTTATTCTACAACAAAAGCAAAATTAATTAATAATCTTCACTGCTTTTGACAAGGAAACCTCATACCAATTTCCTAGCACGTTCCTCCAGTAAACTGTACGCGAAGTGATTCAGAATTATACTTTTAGGCATGGCAACTCCCTGAAATCTATAAACGGGAGCACCCGGAATATCGGTGTTTAATTTAATAACATTAGTCACGGTAACTCGTCCTAAATGACTGGTGTTAGTCACCATTGGACCTTTCGATATATCCACCAGTTGACCAGCTCTATATAACGTCACTTTATTTGAATTGTTTGCGGCAATATCTGGAATCTGCCTCGTCTTATGCGGATTATTCTTGAACAGGAGCAGTGCGAAATCGCTGGTCACATCTAGGCACTCAATTTTATGATCTTGCTGGCAGAATTTCGCCATTTCTAGGGAGAGCACTCTCAGTTCCTGTTGTGTAGGGACCCAATTATCCAGAGATAGTTGAATGTCATACACGAAACTACCCGATTTCACTGAAACAATTAGATTAGAGATCAGTTTAGCTTTAGCTAGGATTGAAGGTAAATAAATACCATTAGGGACTGGGAAACTGTGCAGGTGGACTTCTACTTTATTTTTGAATCCGTTATTCGCAATTCCCCCCAAAAGAAAACTGCAAGTGCGCCAGAAGGCTTTGTTCACCAGAGCCGGTTGTGGTATATTGTAGTGTAATAATTCGAGTCTGCAGGATTCTGGAATCGGTTTGTGCATGTGCCAGAGAGAATTTCCATTTAATAAAGCAACTGCTGCCTTATTCGTCACCATTTCGTTTATATCTACAAGAAACACGCATTACTCGATTGTTGGCTGCTGTGATACTGCACTAACGTCTAGCACAATCGTAAGGCGTTGATATATTCTTGTTCATTATCAGCGTCGTATTTTCTGGTATGCCTTCATACTGAACCTCGATCTTTTCTATGCGTCCTACGGCTTCTCTCTGTCGCTTCTGTTCCAAGGAAAAGAGCTCGCTTTGTCGTTGAATTTCTTCGGCTGCATTACTGAAGAGGCCTACAAGAAGTACTGTACTTACAAATACTCTACAATCATTTTAATTCGATTACGTTTATGAACTTGTTGCAGTAAATTCTTATTCAGCTGAAAGGAAATGTTTCTGGACATAATTCTGTTGTGCTTGTATATTTTTTCAAAAATTATAATTCCATGCATTCAATGACATAACCTCAAATGTGACATACAACTGTAATCGTGAAGATAGCCATCAACAATCACTTTTGCAGGATAGGCAATCGACAATCCTAAGCGAGGTAAGATTTAAATCAATAAATAATATTGAAAATTGCTGCTATAGTCAATGCAGACGATGTTTTCAAATAGAATAAATCAATAAATAAACAAGTAGTAGTTAAATTTAATTATTAAAAGACTTTAACCAAAGCATCACTGAGCGTGGTATAAGTTGGCAACATTGATCGCATATTTGAGGAGTGCTTCGAGGTTAACTTGCTGTTTATTTTGCAGTGTCACCAAAAGCGAAAAGTAATTCGTGCAAAATGGCTCTTGCAGAAATTTGTGGGTTGCAAAATTTTGATGCATTTAATCGTGAAAACCAGTGCAACTTCGACGTATTGAATTTCAGCAAGAACTTCAACAATAACACCTCTTTAGCTGCACCTCCTTTCAAGAACGTAAGTTTTAAATTTGCTGAGTAATTTCGGCTCATAATTTCTTCTTACTTTTCTTAAGCCGGCTGAAACACTAGCACAATTCAGTAAGGACGATACCGGTCGTGAAATCAAGATTAAATTCGATCATGGAACGACAACGCTTGGATTTCAGTATCAGGGTGGTGTGGTGCTCGCGGTTGATTCGAGGGCCACAGGAGGCTCCTTCATTGGATCGCAAACTATGAAGAAAATTGTGGAAATCAACAATTTTCTTTTGGGTATGCTTTTATCTCTTATCTATGAAATTAATTTTTGTAATATAACTACAACTCAAAAGTATAAGGCATGTTCACGACATCCTGATTTTGTTTGACAGGAACGTTGGCTGGAGGTGCTGCAGACTGTGTGTATTGGGATCGTGTCTTGGCGAAGCAATGTCGAATGTACGAACTGAGAAACCGAGAGCGTATTTCAGTGGCAGCCGCGTCAAAACTAATGGCAAATATGGTTTATAATTACAAGGGAATGGGCCTGTCCATGGGTATGATGCTGGCCGGTTGGGATAAAAGAGTAAATATGATATTTCCATTTATGTTCAAATTGTACTTACAAGAAATGATTTTATTCTAGGGACCGCAGTTGTATTATGTTGACTCTGAAGGCACAAGGACACCCGGGAAGATCTTCAGCGTCGGTTCAGGTTCCATTTATGCGTTTGGAGTTCTGGATTCCGGCTATAAATGGGACCTTACTGATGAAGAAGCTTATGAATTGGGTCGGCGTTCCATCTATCATGCTACACACAGAGATGCCTACTCTGGAGGCATTGTTAGAGTTTACCACATGAAGAATACCGGATGGGTGCACATTGATAATAATGATTGCATGGATTTACATTATAAATACCAAGAGGAGAAGAAAGATATAAGTAATGAAATTATTTAAATGCTGTTTTTGATTTGTAAGGATTTTTTGTCAATAAAATAATTTTCTTAACTCAAAAGTCTTTTTATTGGCTTTAACTTTAACCTCTGGATCTAGAAAAAGTGTTGTAACTTGCCACTCATGAAATGATAATTTTACTACGAAAAAATTTATTTAATAAGTTAATTAGAATCTAGTTAGTAAATACTATTGTATGCTGATTGTATGTCATTAATATTCCTGAAAGATCAGAAAGATTTCATCCAATGGAGGAATCTGATCTTTTAATGAAGATAGAATCGCTGGAATTAAAAAGACAAGTAGAAGTCCTATCAACTTTCCTTCCAAACGAGATCCTGAAATCGCTCGACAATTTCGAAACCACACAGATTTTCAACGGCGTTTTGCTCTACATCGAAGTATCAGGCCTCACGTCGCTCTGTGAAAGATACCATAAATTTGGGGAAGGTGGAATTTGCCCGTTAACAGCAACCTTAAACGCACACGCCGGCATAATTATGGAAATAATAAATTTCTACGGGGGCGATCTATTAAAATACACCGGCGACGAGTATCTGGCGTACTGGAAGGCAGAGTCGAAGCTCGAAGAGACGATACATAACGTTATAGTGTGCTCCTTATTCATGCACGACAATTACGGTTGCTTCGAGACTGAAGTTAATGTGCCTTTGAAACTTAAATTGGTTGTTTGTTTCGGGGAAGTACAGCTGCACGTGTTTGGCGTTAATAGCAAGCGCGTGGCAGTTTTGGGTGAGGCTGTCGAAAATGTTAAATTTGCGAAATCGATTAGTTCATCAGGAGACGTGGCAGTTTCGCTGGAAACTTGGAAGCACTTACGTTGCGTAAATTATGAGGCTATGAAATCTGATGAAGGAATTGTTAAGGTAATCCACACTTTAATTTTTTTTAAATGAATCTACCTTTTTTATATTTTTTTTATACGTATAGGTGTGGAATTGTATTTACAATCAAGAAGACGATTCAAAAACTCTAAAGAACGAGTATGAACAAAAAGAAAATATTTTGGAGGAACTATGTTCGAAGCATTTGGCCCACAGGCAAAACCTGCACAAAAAGCAGTGCTTTAGTGACACGACCACCCAACTTGAAATAACAGAGAGCTTCACGCGCTCATTGCCCGCTAGGTCAGCAGTAAACTTGGCACTGAAACGTTGGAAAATATACGACCTTAAACCATTCACGCACAAAATGGTCCAGAACCAAATAGACGAGAGGCAAGCAGTCGAAGACCTAACGGAAGTGCGCGAGGTTACAGTTGGGTATATTAAGCTGGAGCTAATTAGAAATGATCCCTTCATGGTCGCGGCAAAGTTGCAGAAACTTTGCGCAGTCGTAGAAGAAACTACAGCGCAACGTTTCGGTGTCATCAACCACGCATCCCTATTAAACAAATTCATCGCAATTACCGTCGTGTTCGGATTGAGAAGACATAAGCACGAACTTGAAAGCAAGAATGCTTTGGAGTGTGCTTTTATGGTAAACCGAATCATGAGAAGCACTGTGAAAAACAAGTCGATTTCCATTGGAGTTTCCACCGGTTTGATTTACACCGGAATCGTAGGTCATCCCTTGCGAAGGGACTTTCTGATCATCGGGAGAGCAGTGAATCGAGCTGAGAGGCTTACGAGAGCCTACCCAAATAAAATAACTTGTGACTACAAGACCTACAGGAATTCGAAGTTATCCTCTCATCACTTTCGCCTCCTGTGTGCACCAGACAAGAAGGGGATTCTATCTGGCAATATATTCGAATACGACGAAAACTTCCAGGTCATGTCGATCAAGGATGAGAGATTTCGGATTGTGGGGAGAAGAGACGAGCGTGATTTGATTTGGAAAGTAATAAACCATCCCGACAAGATTAATTACTACGGAATTTGTCTTCATGGCCAGAATGAGATTGGCAAATCAGCTTTGATACGTAGCAGCATGTTGGATTGCCAAAAAGACGACTGTGCTTTTGCTTCGATTGAACTCTGCAGAAATACCCAGAGGCCTTACTTTTGCATTTCCAATTTATATAAGCAGTTGTACAATCAAAGAAGTACGGCGAACAGTGAGGAATTCGTTTTAATCAAAGACCTGCCTTCGGATCTTTGGAATTTCAGCGACGTCTTGCAAAGGACGGCCGATGTTACAAACACAAATCGAATACAAAGAAAATTTAAGTTGTTGAACCTGTTCCGAGAGATAACGAAGAATTCTAAGCTGGGTTTTGCCATTATCTTCATCGATAACATCCAGTATATTGACGCACATAGCCTGGATATTTTAGAAACTGTGGCGAAAGAAAAATGCATAAGGCTGGTATGCGCTGGCCAATTCGAAGAAGACTTTTGGGACGTGCGATGGAAAATGTCTTTAAACAACTACATAAAGCTTTTGGAGTTGAATCCCTTGAAATTCGAGCATTTGCTGCGTTTCGTTTGCAGCAACCTCAAGGTGCAAGGAGTACACGTTCGTCTCATGCGGGTTTTGAAGAATTACTGCGATGGTATCCCCGGATTGATGGAGGGGTTTCTTTGCAAGCTTTTAAATGAAGGCCACCTGCAAACGCTGTACTTGTCGCAATCCATGAATTATAAAGACTTCGTTTTTTTGAACGCGCACGAAAT
Source organism: Dorcus parallelipipedus (assembly GCA_958336345.1). Taxonomy (NCBI): domain Eukaryota; kingdom Metazoa; phylum Arthropoda; class Insecta; order Coleoptera; family Lucanidae; genus Dorcus; species Dorcus parallelipipedus. The sequence goes on from OY284477.1 coordinate 40,007,257, forward strand.
GAAAAGGCAGGGCAAGCATGTAACTGGCAGGAAGTTAATCTGCAAGTTATCAGACAATTTTACTTGCGAGGAAAAAATTTCGGCTTCTGTACTCTCCGCGCATACCCTTGAGTCGTACAATACGTTCCACTTAGATCTGCTGAAAGTCAGCTCTGTCTTAGGAGAAATCTTCAGTCGGTCTTTGTTAAGCATGATATTCAAATACTCTTCGAAATATGTTTTCGCCGACGCTGTTAAAAATTTGTTTCGCCAAGATGTTTTCGAGTGCGCCTCTCGCTATTTATCTTCCATCAGCTTAGTTGCTGCTCCTAATTTCTGCCAATGTCACTGCCTCATAGATGAAAACGAGCGCAGGCAAACCAAGGCGTTCTTGAGGTTGCCCAAATATGCCTTCTGCAAACTGCTGCGTTTCAGAAACAAAACGATTAGGGAGATGGCTTACGATAAGTTAGACGAAGAGGAAAAACGCAACCTGAACCTCAAGGTAACGGATATCCTAGAGGAGCAAAATAATTCGTGTGGAAACTGCTTGCGAAGTAACTCCGCCCCTATTGTACTCGTACCCAAATTTCGTGAGGTGTTCCTGAGGTGTAACGTAAGGAACGAAATGAACTGCGATAGCTCGTGCAGCGCTTCTAAAGAATCTGATAATATAGAAAATGTGATAAGAAGGTGTGTTAAGCGAACGAAGAAAGAAACGGCGGGTTTCAAGCGAAACATCTGGGATTCCAGCATTTGCTACTGCTTGGAAATTTTGATCAAAGTCTACCAGGATTTGGTTTACCACAGTAAAGAAGCCGGGCATGTTGAGAAGGTAATTTTCTTTCTGGTGCAGAACGCTAAAATAACGATGTTGATGAACGAGTTTCAAGATGCTGTACCTATACTGGAAGAAGCGATGGAGCTCTGTAGGAACTACACCAATACCTCCGACGTAGTTATATCGCAAACGTTCAGAAGCATCCACGAGGCAAAGATCAACGCGCTCTTGGCAGAAATATATTTGAATTTGGGCGTCACCATTGAAAGCCGAAAGTACCTACTGGAGAGCTTCAAGCAGTACCAAATATCTTTGACACCTTACAACGCCTGCAGGAGGTTCTTCGGCATACCAATTTTCAAAAACGCAAATAATAATATTAAAGCGAAAAGCATTGTATTTAGAAGCGATTTTGGGGCTTGCTTGAATTTGGCCAGTAGTTTATTCGCTATGGAAGGTGATTGGCACTTGGCAAAAATTGCTTCGTCTCAGTGCATTAATTTCATAAGCAACGATTTCGTTAGCTTGAACCTTCTGTGTGACATCTACGCAAACGCGATTGGCGTTTATAATTACTGCGGGGAAACCACGCGATGTGAACAGCTGGAAAAATTTGTAAGTCAACATGTTTTGAAGAAGTTTAGCAGTAACGTGACTTTAGATTTGTTTTCCGTTAGCAAACTGATTTTTGCAGTATTCCAGATGCGTTTCCTCAACGCCAAACTAGAAACTGCGATCCGTCTGGGTTACAGGGCTATCGATTTAAATAATAACATTCAAGCCAATTATGTTCTTGTTGATGTTGCAACGGCACTTTCAAGTGCACTGCTGCTAGTGAAACGACTGGAAGATTCGGTTGAGGTGACCAAGTTGTTGTACAACATAGGGAAAATCAAACAGGACTACGCTCTTCTCGCGTATTACACGTGTAATTTAGAACTGGCTTTAGAAACTAGTTTCACCATAGAACCAATAGAAAAAACCTTGGATTTTGCTGAGGACTACATTAAGATACTGAACAGGAAAGAATTGACCGCGTTAGAAAAGTCGCTCTTGATTTTGACTTACGTCTACCACTTAAGAAACAACCGCTGGGTGGATAGTCACAAATGGAAGGCCATCGTCAATTTCCAGGAGTTCTCTTGCACGTCGGTCCAAACCGCCAAGAACTTGTTCAAATACACCGAGGCGCTCATGATTTTCTTTGCGAAAAACGACGTGCCCAAGAGGTATAATTTAAACACGAACTTGAAAGACATTAAAAAATACTTGAAGCAGTGCAAGGCGGTTTCGAAGAAGTGGCAGGTCTTCAGGCCGCGGTACTTCCATTACAAAGCGTACTTTTGCAAAATCATGGAGAGGAAAGCCTTGGTAAAAAAGTACCTGAAGCAAGCCTTTGCCATCGCTGAGGAGCAAGGGAATATTCTGGAGCGATGTTGGGTGACGCAAAGTGAACATTTTTGGGATGGTGGTTTTAGTTTCGAAGGCTTTAGAAATTACATTGATTGGAAGCAGGTGAAGTCGTACAGCCCTTTACACTGGTCTCAAGTACTTTATGGTTTACCATGGCATCCTTAGACATTTCTTTAAAAGTATTCATTTAAAATTCATTACTATCAAGAGCGTTGTTATGTATACCATCTGTTTCGTTAGAAGAGATGCAACTTCCATTTAGTATTAAAAGTTAAACAGAGACCAACGAGTAGGGGGAAATGAGGATGTGCTCTTTTACTTTCGTATATAATTACATATTCATACTTACCGACTCAGTTATTTTCTGTTACAACGAACGTGGTGGTTCACACTGTATTTAAATATTTAAAAAATTAATAAATCAAAAATTTATACACGATGGAGTTCTCAGAGTAAAATGGCATGATAATAGTAGGTACACTAATACTAAGGTCATAATAGACTTGATGTTTGATGTGCTTTTGCGAATTAAATTAGGTCATGGGTTGAAGTTTGTTTAGACAAACTCTTAGGACAAATTCTTAGGAATGCAGTGTTGATAAGAACTTTGTCGACAAAAGCACGAACTGCATTTACCACTTTTCAAGTTATAAGCACATCAATCTTCAATTACACACAAAAACCGTGTTAGAGTGCACGGAATATCGATCCACATGTCGTCAGATTATATCTCACGTTAGTTTATCATAAGACTAGAAAGCTGTTTGGGAAGCTTCAGGTGTCGGAAATTAAAAAAAAAATTAAGGAACTCTGGATTCAGTTACTTTAAAAGACACGTTTTTTATCGCTCATTTATATGGAGGATTTTTCTTTTGCATTTCTTTAGTATCCGTATTGAAGTATGAACAAAATACGACTCCTGCACAGAAAGGTGACAATAATAACATAAATCATTTTTTCTTCTGTGAAGAAGGATAACAATCTAGCTATTAGATAGATCCGGAATCGATTTGTAAGACATAGGATTTGATAGCATTTTGCATATTGTCGAATATACAGGGTGTCTCAAAACCTATGTCTTTAATTAAAACTGTAAGTACCTCATTATAAAAGAGATTGATTCCCCAAATATGAACGGTATTGCTCAAAAATGAAAAACTGACCTACCACAAGTGCGTGCAGTTCCTTTGTTTTGAAACCTCTGTTTAGTTTATGACTTGTTGAGGCAAGTCCGCTTTCAATAAAAAGCAATAAACTGCAATAAATTTTTTTATTTACGTTTGAAAGAACTTAGCCAAGGTCTCGCGCGCGCGTCTTCGGCATAAATCCATCTGTGTTTCACCGACACTACCATAGCGAAATGCGTTTTTCGAAATAAAATGCCATTATACGAAATAAAAAAAATGTACAGTACAGCACAAAATGCATATCGAACGTGTTGTCATACCTGTGCATTCATTATAACCTTAGAATTTTACTAAAGTTCACTTCTTGTTCTTGGCACTGATATTTGTAATTGCAATAAATGTTCAAAATGCCATAACTTATTATTTATTATTTATTTATTATTACTTATTTATTACTTATTTACACTTAAATTAAGTTATGTACACAGATATTTACACGAATTAAACTAACACAAAACAAACTACACACAACGTAAATTTGATAAATAACTTTTATAAAACACAAACGTACTCGCTCGGGCTAAATTTTCTCAAAAACTGATATTCAACACTTCGCCTTTCATTCTAAGTTATGAGTTATGACAGCATGATAATAATAAAAACAAATAATAAAAGAAGGAAAGAACGAAACTGAGCTGAATTTTATTTTATGACAGTGCAATTGTAACCAATAAATCGCCAAGACGAATGTAGGTAAATGTTTCTGAAAATTCAGAATTATTTTAAACCAGAATCAAATTTTCATCACGAAAACTAATTAATTTATTTTAGTCTTATTACTGAACATAAACACAGATCGATGTACTGTCATGAAAATGAAACAAATAAAACTGAGATGCATTATTGTGCTACGAATTCAGTTTGCTTTTAAATTTTACTTTAAATAAATAAGCATTAAAAAAGGTCTGTTTGTTATCCTGCACTGGTGTACACTTGTGATAAGTAATTGCAATAAGGAACGCCGCGTGAAGACGTTTTTATTTACAATCCTGACGAAATTTTTTTGCGACGGACAAACATGACCTAGCCCAACAAATACGGTATTTATTCGTTTATGGTCACAAAACAACACCAATTCTGCGCAGCTGAGACATTTAAATCCATTTAAATCGTCAACCAACGTTACTCAAACAATTTCTTTGAAAACTAAAACTGATTTTTCCCGGAGTTATTATTTACTTTATCCCTATTGTTGTATAACAAATTTTGCTTCTTTTTTTGACTACTATCTGTGGTTTCAATTAAAGACATAGGTTTAGAGACACCCAGTATAGGAGTAAATATAGTAAAAACAAAGGCTGCAACAGTAAAGTGTGGAGATATGCCACGCGCGAGCCGTCCTGATCTTTCCACTTTGTTATAAAGTGCCCAAATTTTGCGTGAAGCTTTCGGTGTAGAAAGTAAAAATATGGGAGTTTCTGATTTTTCTGTTTCTCCCATTATGGAATTCTATGTCACATAAATGAATTTCCAATCTGTATAATTTAGACATACGTGTTTGCATTTCCTCGCAATCATATACAGGATGGTAAGTCTGTTGATTCGTTTATACTTTTCAGCGGAAGATGTAAACAGGTAAGACTATACTAAATTGTTTCTTTTCTGTTGGGTCTTCAGTAGATAACAAATTTTAGACTGTTCATTAAACAAACGAATTTTTCACGGGTTGATTATTGGAAAACAAGAGTGTGGAAAGCGATTCAAATGATCTTATCCAACATACATATTTCCACTTAATTATGGACTTCGTTCAACAAAAATTAATCTATTTGCCAATTAAGTATTAGTAACTAACAAGTGCTTTAACTCATGTACAGAATGCCGTTTCTTCTCTTTGTTTTGAGTTTTTGGAGTAATTATTGCTTGGTTTTAAATGAGCGAGTTTAAATTTGGAGATTTTTGTGGTGGTAGTGTTCGTCGTATGGCATCGCGCCCGTCGTGGTGTTTTAGGGGTTGGGGTGCGCCGGGTGGTGCACTAGCGCAGACTGCGCGGCCGGGCTCTGTATCGAGCGACTTCAGTCCGCGCCCGGCCTTGCTGCGGCAATGACCGACCATCTGCCGCTATGACCAACCGCGTCGCGCTTCTTTGCGCGCTGCTGGCGCTGCTGGGCTGTGCAGCCCACCAGCATGAGGAGGAAATTTTTATCGAATTTTATAATTCGACGCACAACCATACCAGCTTCCACATTCAAGATCCGCTTTTTCCGGCGGATCTCTTCACCCAAGAGCAGCGCCGGCAAGGTGCGATCATCCTCCACGTCTTGGGGGTCGTCTACATGTTCGTCGCCCTGGCCATCGTTTGCGATGAGTTTTTCGTGCCGGCATTGGACGTCATCATCGAAAAGTTTGACATTCAGGACGATGTGGCGGGCGCGACCTTCATGGCCGCAGGGGGTTCCGCACCGGAACTATTCACCAGCGTGATCGGAGTGTTCGTTTCTTTTGACGACGTCGGCATTGGTACCATTGTAGGTTCGGCCGTGTTCAATATTCTTTTTGTGATTGGTATGTGTGCGCTCTTCTCCAAGACGGTATTAACGCTCACCTGGTGGCCGCTCTTCAGAGACTGCTTTTTTTATTCGGCCAGCCTCATTACTCTCATTATTTTCTTCAGCGACAACTACATCCACTGGTACGAGGCGCTGGTGCTTTTCAGTTTCTACATTGCATACGTCAGCTTCATGAAGTGGAACGCACCTATGGAACGCTGGGTCAAAAAAATCCTTTATAAAAATAAGGTGACCCGAGTTAGGAGTACCGATCAACTCATGCCAACGGTAAGGACATCCCTTATACATTTTCACAAATAAATATTTTACAAATTTATTAACAATTCAGTGTGTAATTAATTAGTTTCTCGATCAATTTACTTGCGTGAGTACTGACCTAAGAAAAATTAAAGAATTAAAGGCAAACACACTTGTATGCAAACTTTAGTTTGCTCCCCTCAAATTATTGAAAGGGACTTGCGAAACTTGGATGGATCTTTGAAACAATTCAAAAGGTATTAGTGCTGGTATCTCATCCCCAACAGTAGCTTAAAATCGATGGTTTGTGAGTTTCAGTGGCAAATTTGGAAGCAAAAAACATCCTTCGCTAAATTCAAAGCAGGCAAAGCGTATTCAGATAGGATAGATGAAACTATAGACCTTGTTTGTCTTACCCTCAAGTTGCTTTACTGTAATTATTAATTAGATATTATCATTTACCTGGTTCTAAGATATTATCTATTTGTTCTTAGTTCGTATCTTTGTTTTAAAAGGGCCAATCATCCAGTTAATAAAAAAAGGGCTTTAATGTCTTTCACTTTGAATAGTCGACCAGTTAAGCCTAAATCGATTCATATTTCAGTTAGGCCTTGGTCTTTTTCATACTAAATGAAGTTAAATCTTTATCTTTAATGTTGAAAAGAAAAATTATTCCAATCGGCCCTTTCATAATCAAGTACAAATGTCTGAAAAAAGGTCCAATTTGCAAGTGTTGGATAAATGTCATTAAATTCAAGAATAATCAGAATTCCTTTAAAGAAATAGGTAGGTTACATAAACTGCCATTCGACGAGGTAGAAACGAAAGAAGATTCGATTTAAGTTCTGTAACTTTCGTGGCCTTGAAAAGAATGTTTTGTATATTGAGGACACTGTACGTTCTATCAAAGTAAAGACGTGTTATGATGAAGACTATCGAAAATTATTGTTTTGGACATTAGTATATCCTTAATGGTACAAATAAACCAGCCAGTTATCAAGAGGCGAAACATAATAACCTTTTTACTTGATAACAGCTTGAGAAACAACGCCTATCAACTTGATGAGTGACATTACTCATTGAAGATGATCGAAGAAATCGCTGCAAGAATCCAAGGAGCGAAGTACTTGATGAAATTAGATCATGCACAAGCTCTCTGGCAAAGAAAAGTCAGCAATACCTTCCATTTGATATTGCATCCACCCCAGAAGTATAGGGTGTTTACCTGTTCATGAAAAAAACACATAACATTTGTCTTTACTTGAGTAAACCAGTTTACACATACCAAGTAACAGACGCCATATGAAGGGTTTCATGCAAAAAGTCCCTAAGTGACTTTTTGGCATTTTTGTTCTGTTTGCATCTGTTGTAGAATTGCACGACTCTCGATTGGTACATTTGACATTTGCTTTTGAAGTCCCTAAGTAATCGTTTTTTGTACATAATCGACAGATTTCGCGTAAAAAGTCTCATGTTTTACAGGAATCCTCCTAATTATCTTAAAAAGGGTAAAAACAACTTAGGAACTTTTCGCATGAAACCCTTCATTTGTAAGTGTTGGAGTTACCAACCATTAAACGGTAAATTCAATCCGAATTTGTCAGAGCTAAGGGGGCCCCTTAGACATCACAGTTTCATAGATGTTTTCGTTGGGTATGGAGTCGTTAGTGGGTCAAGTTATCTCTGCCCATACGGCGGGTTTTGTCAAATAATAATTCTGCTATGTAGTTGTTTTTATGTAGTTGCTTAATCTCTGGACATTCTATTATGGTCATTCAGGTCTAATTTTGATAGTAAGCAGATATACAATGGTGGTAGTTTCAACGGGGCTTCTAAAGCTGCAAAAGGTCTAGTGGTGCTTGGATCCTTCCATGTGCTAAAATGATACCAGCATATCGGGCTTCGACCTATTGATATTCTGATTCAGATTTACTTTGATTGCAAACAAATATACAATGGTGATAGTTTCAAAAGAACTTCTGAAGCTACGAAAGGGAAAAATTTCATAGGTATAGTGGTGCTTGGGTGGGTTCATCTTAAATCCCTTCATGTGCTAAATTGATCCCAGCATGTCGGGCTTTGACCTCTGGATGGTTAAGGGTCATCCAGATTACAAACAGATATACAAAGGACTTCTGAAGCTGCGAAAGGTCTAGTGGTGCTTGGATGTGTCGGCCTTTGACTTCTAGATAATCTGTTAATTTTCATCCAGAAATATCTTTGATTTTAAACAGATAGTTTCAAGAGGACTTTTAAAGCTGCCGTAGGGATAGATTTCATAAGACCAGTGGTATTTAGATGTGCTAACCATATGCTAAATTGGTACCAGCTTGTTGGGTGAATCATAGATTCAATAAACGTTCTAATTTTAACACGTGTTGTTTACTGTAAAGCAAGATATAAGTTTTTTAACCTCTGTTTTTTGGTTGTTTGTGAGTTGCCTTATTAATGTTTTATTCCCAAATGACCTTTAGTAGTCCATCAACCCCCGGGGTGAAATTATATTTGCGTCGGTATTATATGTGTATTCCATATTCATTTCGACCATTCCTGTTAATTGCGACCGCCGCATGACAACAAATTAAGCTCACCGGAAAATGAATTTCGCTGAGAATTATGCGTAATTGGGCGTGGTGTGTGGAATTAATGTGTTATGTGCCCACTTAGTATAATTCATCGCTAAATTATTTATTAAATTTATCCAAATATAACTGTTACGATTTGCAATTGATTTCTGTAACAGTTCATTGTGCCATGTGATAAATGCGAGTTTTCAATTTGAGGAACATAAAAGGCGGAAAATACTAAAAGCCGCGCACTTCAAAGTGGAAGTCAAGAAGGCAGTGGAAAATTGATTCAATTTATCAGTGTTCATCTTCACTGTTTGTTAACATGACACCATCTATCGATTGCACTCCTTGGAGCGTTTTCCTGCATGACCACAGCGGTTACTACAATAACGAAAGAAATTTACGATGGCGCATCTTGTATGAAAGCAGCTAATTTTGTAAATGTGTTCATTTCCCTGAACATCCTGAATTAGCATTTCAGAATGTGCGTCAGATGGTAAGACAAGTCAGGGCGGAATTACCATGAAATCGATGAAGGGATGTTTCCAGGAAACTTACGCTTATGTAATTACTTCATCCAACTGAATTTGATTATTCCGAATTCTAATTTTTTAATTTTTCATCCTGGTTTTCTTCAGATCAAGGATAAATCCATCATCCAAATGAATAATCTAAGAATTAAAAAGGGCGCAAGGTCAAGGAAAAATGACTTCTTTTGTCCTCTTTCGCTTAATACATGTATGTATACCCCTTTGCAAATCCTGGTAATCGCACAAACGTGTATTACACCGGATCCTGTCAAGAATATCCTCGTAAAACGATGAGGTAACGAGCGCACACGTGGATTACATGCAGTGAATGCGCCTGCTTGTCGTTGCCGTTAATTAATGTGGATGGAGTTGGAGTTGTGTTTGCAAGGATATGAGAGCGAGTACGCTTCAAGAGTCAAGTAAATAAAGGCTCTGTGCGTTGCGGGATTTTCTGTTTTTACAGGCGTAGGTACGCTTTTATAATCAGAGCTTTTTGTATCACGTTAGAAAATGAGAACTGAAGTTGTTGTGGCGTGCTTTAAAATGGAAGAAAACGGAAAGTACAATGGACTTAACATAGGTATCACAATTTCAGGTTGAAATTTTTTATTAATCAGGCTTTGACCTATCGCTTACATCAACATACGTGGAATAAAATTTCTTATAAGACTAAACGATTCTATTTCGATTCTAAATTAAACTATCTTGAGGATTGGACTTTTTGAAAGCATTTTACAACTACCTATACATACAACGTCAAGAAGAACTTGCATTTGCCTATAGTTATAAGAGAATCTCCTCAGAAGATTTTTAACTGCCATCGAAGAAAATATTGTTTGCCAAAGCGGTTCATAAAGTTTTTGTTGAACAAAATATTTATTTATTTGTGGATAACAATAGCGTATTTATTCATGGGCATGAATATTATAATAATGCAAATTTATATTAATAGATGTTACAATAGCGTTGCGTGCATACAGAAGACGATATTTACGACTGTTATATATCATTTAAAATGTACGTCCTCCACCGTACAAATAAGTTGACTCTGTGCACTTATTAATAAATTCGTATTTGTGCAGCACATAATCGAAACCCGATGAAATATGAACGATGAAAATAGACTGGGAAAAATTTGCGTAACCTTGCCAGCGAAATAACATTGAGTTATTTATGTAGAACGATTTTATTTTACTATTTAATTAAAATATTAAAAAAGAATTTAATATATTCTGAGTTTTGTTTTTATCTGCCTGTTTATTTTATCCTTTTTAAAAGTAATGTTAGTCGGACAATTTATTTGATGGAGGTGCCGGATGAACACTTTCATTTTCTTTATAATTTCATATGCTTTCATTTCCTTTATAATTTCTTGAGGTGTCAGACATCACTTTTTCATAACTCGAACTAATACGAGTACATCACGAATGAGAAAAGACTCAGGAACCGTGATTTTAGTTTCCTTCGCTTGACTTGTTTATAAAAGAAACATAAAAGTATTGGATGTTTGTAAGTATAGCGACACGGAATAGTCCTGGCAGCAAAAAAAAAGAAACAAAGCTCTGTAGCGTGAATCAGGGATATTCGAGGACGAAGCGGAAATCCATGGGATTTGACATGGACGTCTAAGAAGAAGGAAGATACAAATCGGCTTTAACAATTAGATTATCTGGCTGTATTATGCCTTTACGTATAATAAAAATATCTAGAAGAAATACATCGCTATCGTCAAGGGTCTTAATTTACAAATTATTAGAACCAGTCTATAATTTATATAATTTTATATTATATGTTACATAATCTATAATTTCTTTGCTTACCGTTTTTGATTAAATGTTCTAATAATTAATTCAGTTAAACTGGATCAGGATATTTGAGGGAGTTTATTGATGTAACGTTAATTAGTTAATTAGATCCCAATCATCATTTAGGGAACACAAAAAACTTCTACACGATCTTGTTTGTGCTTATACTCAAATGAGCATGCCAATTTTAGAAAATTAAATTAATTAAATTGATTAATTAAACTAAATTAATTAAATTGATTAATTAAACTAAATTAATTAAATTAATTAAGGGCTGGTCTTTTCATCTCCAATTAACTTTATCTGGCGATTAATTCCAGTAGTAATGATTGTGATTACAATTGTTACTATGGGAATTAATCGTCAGATAAAGTCAATTGGAGATGAAAAAACTGGGCCTAAATTAATTAAATTAATTTAATTAATTAAACTAAAAAAATATTATATTATATTGTTTCTGATGTATGTCCACAAATTCATTTGCATGCCGTGGTTTGATGGATGAGTAATATATGATATAATAAGTCGTAAAGTCGTAAACCTATGAATGTATTTCTTCGCTTTCGTTTGGGCCATCGGACTTCACGAACGTAAAATTTTCCTCGAGAATTATGTGTTTTTCCTATTTTTCGTTTAAATTTCCTATCATTGTGTCTTTCCTGTTTTTGGTTGTTATTCAAAATCTATTCAAAACTAATGTGCATGATTTGAAGTTGATTCTTCAATTGAAAAGCATCCTGGCAAGTTTTAATTAATGTATGTATGTAATACTCAAAAACGAATTGCAAAACGAATAGCTTAAACGACGCGGAAATCGAAATCCAATTAAAATTTTAAAGCGAGGAGGGGTTTAAACTCATCCGAGACTGTGCAGAAGAGACGTGGAGTTCGGAAAAGTTTAGTCTGGGCCTCCGGTATATTTTTGGAATTATGAGTTTGGCGCATACATCGTAATTAGTTAGCAACTTTGTGCGTGCCTGGAATTTATGTCGAGGGTGAAGCCCGGAAAGTACGCTTTTCATATCCAAATTAACAAATAAAACAGAGGATTTTATTCTTTGTGACGAGATAATTTTCCAAAAAAAAAAAAAAATTTATAACTAATCATTTCAAATGAACTTGCTAATTAGGCACTTCATTTTTAACATAATTTTAATCTTTTGTATTGATTTCTGTTATCATCTAGTAGTATTAAAAAAAGAATAAAATCCATTGGAAATAATAATGAAACTCTGACCATTGAAACTTTTCCGCTTCCGCATTCGAAAAGGCTTCGAAAAGTATGTGAATACAATCATTGCTACTACGGGATGTAATTAAAACTTTATACTATATTGGCAGTTGTAGTTCTGTTGGGGAACAAAAAAATGCAGTTTGCAACTCTAGTGCACATTCATATCTTACCGTAGCTTACTAAAGTAGAAGTTAGATGAGATTTAAAAGCCGAAACAAATTCGCCCCCCCTCAGTTGCTTTCACCACTAGAACTTTTACATTTGTGATAATAAAGGCAATGCACTAGATTTTAGTGTATCGATTAAACATTAGCTTTGTCCGTTTTTAAAACCACCGATGCCTCATAGTATTGAGGTTTAACCAATAATTAACTAATGGCATACTACTTTAATGATAATAAATTCAGTCGGCATGTATTTTCTTGAATCTTAGAGATATCCTCCTACTCTCAGAGACCACAATTTTGTAAAGTAACTCGTGTCTAAATAAAAACCTGATCAAGTAGGCTACATTTAGTAATTCTGCTACGTAAATGCAATGAATAAATTCTCGATCAAAGCCACTTGATCAGGTTTTTACTTAGACGCTCGTTATCATGACGACATCGGTTTGCGTTTGAAATAGGACTCATTTTAACATAAAACCTGTACACATGTCTTCGTCTCCCTATTCCAAAGTGCTTTCACCATCGAAAATACTAAATGGCAAGAAGGATCTAGAGGATTTAAAGTTTTTAACGTAAACACATAATTAATTTTTACTTCTGAGATAAAAGAATAAACCTTTAAGAATCAAAAGGAACAGTTGAAGGATAGATCGCCAAGACATTTTGATATGAACACTTAAGGATGGTATTCTGCAGGTCATAGAAGCTGTTATACAATCAGGGATCTGAAACATAATATAAATTTGGTTCCTTGGAACGATTTCGGTTACGTTTCACGTCCCTGAATACGATTACTGGAATAACTGTGCAGATTAGGAGGAAGAAGGTAGGTGTATGTGTTTCATGTTAAATGTGTCCACTTTGAAATCGACATTGGCGAGATAAGGGTGAAAAATACCGTGTACTTTTCTTTTAAAAGAACCCTTATAATGTTTGATAACTTCGTGAAACAATAGCAGCAATACCAATAATTTATTTATTGCATTTATCTTTTTATTAGTGTTTGTAAAGTTTGTAATCTTGCTGTACTAGTTTGCTATAACTTTTAAATCGTAATCATATACTTTCTCAATGTTTACAAATGTGTAACTGATGGGAATTAAAGAAATAGATTAACCAACCAGTGCGAGTTTAGTAAATTTAGAAGAGCATAATTTTCTCCTTTGAAAGAAATGCAAGTACAACGATTTTTCCACCATCGAAATCTTGCACACTTGCAAAAGAAAAACTACTTTCTTCCTTTTCTTTTATTTTCCTGTTTTGCCAAATTCTTTTCTAAACTCAAACCATACAAGGCTCCGGTTTGAGTTCAGGAATCGCTCCCGCCGTCTTCTCTATATGCAAAGGCATTTGGTCCTTGCCTTCCATTACTTATATTTTTCGGAATGATCGAAATCGTACCTTTTCTCTTTCCTTGCTTCCTAATTTCTCTTCATATTGTGGCAAGAGTTCAGTTGAAATCAACGAACGTAACTTTTCGTGCCAACGAATAGACAACAAAGGTGTCTGAATGGTGTTAAAATGAGGTTTGTACATAAAATGTATACGTGGAAAATAAAATTGAATAAAACAGGGTCAGGTTAAAGTGATTTGGACATCTACATGTAATGGGAAGCGAGAAAGCGGTAAAAAGAATTTATAACGCAATGGAAACAAAAAAAGGGAAAGCTCGTAATAGTCGGAAAGAGGAAACAAGAAGAACAACAGAAATAGAAGAGGTCGACCAGAATTAGCTATTTGATGTAGCACAAGAAGGAAAGGATTGGAAGAAGATATGGAAGAGAAAGGGCACAACAGGACCGCAGTCTAACACCAAAGGGTAGATAGGCTTCGAAATATGTAATAGCAACATTTCAGCTTTATTTTTTACTACAAACCGATCGTTATAACTTCAAGTGATTGTACCGATCAGTCTAAAAATGATCTTCCTATAATCCTTTGGTTTTTCAGGTGCCTTTCTCTATCTACCTTTTTTTCTTGGTTCTACTCGTAGATATTTTCATTTCGTTTAGTGTTTTCCACATAATCTTTGTTTGTGCCCATACTAACTTAGCTCCTTCTTTTCTAACCTTTTCCTTCCTTAACGTAATGAATCTCGAATAGTTTTAAAGGTGACAGATCCACATATTTGAAAGATGATGGAACTACTATACTACGTGCTTCTATACCAATGGCGTTTTGAAGGTATTCAGATTTCGAGGTAAAATTTTTATTTTTCGAAGTCCTGGAGGTTTTGATGACTTTAGAAGACACTAATTTCAGCCAGCATGATAGAAGCAACTCGACTTTTGCTACGACCTACTCGTTACACCATCAAAGCCCTGTGATTATATATAATAAATCTGAAAGTGATATTGATACGAAGGTACACATGAACGTATTTAGATTTGGAACTTAAGTTACGTTTTTTGGGCAAACCATCACAAGCAGAATTCTAAGGAATGAAGATGGTAACCACATGAGTACTCGAAAACAGTACTATTATAAAAATAATCAAGAGAGAAAGGAAGAGATAATAGAAAGTTTCATGAACTGTAACGCCCTTTTGCAGACCGAGTTCCAATTTGTTTCCACGACAAAAACAAAGACAATTCTCAAGTTCGTTTGTTTAATCGATAAGGGTAACAAACGATGCATTTTCTTAAGTTAAAAAGGAAAGCAGTTTAGACAATTTTGGCAGTATAATCTCTATGCAGTCCATATTTTCTGAAACACATCTATTAACATGAACTATTATATGTAATTAAGTAATTAGTAAAGCATAGATAGGTGCATTTTTAGACCAACACTGCACAACGCGTACGTCCAACTAAATAGATGACTAATGACCTAAAAATGCACCTAAATCCGTGCTTTATTAATTAGAAATGATGCCTGGATTAAAAATACTATTTAAATTGACAATATGGTCATACGAATTGGAAAACTTTTGTGTACAATTTTTCCTGCATACATTCATGTATCCTTTGTCCTTACTTGTGCACTGTTTATCTTTCTATGTACTATATTAGGTTAAGTATCGCATCTGTCTTACTCTGTGCGATGTTGTGTTACTAAATGTTGCTTCGTTGTTTACAGCACCAAGCCGCTGCACAAACTTTGGTGAGTGAGCGCATTTACAAAGCCAATTTCTTTCTTGCTGTCTGTACTCCTGCACGTTAACGTTATTCTCCTGCATGAAACACACCAATCAATATGTATATGTATATTGCAAGCTTGCCTTTTACTTGCCCATCGATCGTGGACAATAAAAATTTTGCATGCTGAAGTTTCGTCGTAAATCCCGCAGCTTAAATGCTAACGAAGCAGGAAACCGTATTCTTTTATGTTACGTAGTTAAAAAAAACAAACTAGTTTATTTATAATAACTTTGGGGAATGATGGAAAATGTTTCCAAGTTTGATAGTGAATAAATCTGCGCAATTTGTTACCTCCGTTGAATCCATTTAGTTCATCAACCTACGAAAACTAAATTTTATTGTAGATTCATTGAAAGACAGAGATCCGTGATAGTGATTCTAGATTAAGTGACTGTGGTCATAAAAACAAAAAAATGCTAACATTTGATGCAATTATATAAAAGATAACATGATAACATTTTTGGTGAAGGCGCTGGATATTACCTGTATAAAGTTTATTCTATCAGGTTACTAATTATCCCTGATTGACAAGATTAACAGGGAAGAGCTTTCAGAGTTACTACGGTCACAAAATAAAATATTCCCATTTTTGGGAAAGTCGCAAGTAAAAGTCCTTTTAAAGTTGCTTTATCCTTAAGGATCAGATAAGGGATTCGTGTACTACAAGAAATTACCCGACATTTATTAACCTTTGACCTTATCGACCGCATCTCGAAAATGCAATTATCAGCAACCACCCCCCCTTACGTGCAAGGCAACAATTACTCAAGTGTCCGATATTACACTCGGCTTAAATCCTCTCGCACTCTCACAATCGGTAATTATTCGAAACGTAAATAAAGCACCGTGCTTACGACCCTTCGCAGGCCATCGGGGTTTAGGAATCGCATGAAAATTTAATCGGGAGGGAATTCTGGAGCGGGATAGGACGTGCGTGGTTTCTCCGGCGAGTTCTTAAAATAGGCACATTGTAATTATTCTGCTAGAGAAATCAATTCTGAAATGTCATTCATTCCGAGGCGTTACGAACCTGCTTCTCTTACGTCACTTCTTGCCGGAATTTCGATTTTATCTTATAGGATTTCTAGTGATTTTTATATACAGAGTGTTATGTGGTTGTAACTGGATAATCGAATCATCTGCCAAACCAAATCATCACTTTTGCTTGTAATGTTATACGTACGAATACAATTTCGGAAATAAATATTATGGTATAAAGTTAGAGCATGAGTACACGATCATTTCTAAAAGCTTTTAGATAGATCAGATAATCTATTTTCTAGTGATTGTCTTATAACGTTTAAGTTGTATCACCCTGTAGGTGTAGTGTATTAATTTTATTTATATATTTTTAATGGCATGTATTAAATGGTTGAATGCTAATTAATTACATTTTGATTGTCATTTTCTCAATTAAAGCAGTTCATACAAGCTACATATAAAGTGCACAAACTGACCGAACAACCACCGCAAAACCTAATTTGTGTAATGTAAACATATAAATGAATAATTGGGCACTTTATTCATTGAAACCCTAAATTAAATTCGGGTTTATGTTTGCGCAATTATTGTACTATAATAGTACATTCAAAATATTTGCACACATTAAATTGATAACGCGATTATTTTATAGAACAATATTTATATTTTTTTCTCTTGTTATCATGTCGCGCATTCATTATATGTGTAAAATAAGACCTCAAACTTCAATCACTCTGTATATTCCACATATTTCATTATTTATGTTCTACTTTTTATTCGATAGATTTTAGTTGTCAGAATTGACAGGCATGTTATGGAAAATTAATTCAATTAACATTCCGTTCAGACTATTTCATGTATTTGTAAAAAAAAGGAGACTAGAGTATCTTTGTTGATTTTACAAGTGCAATTGAAATCCATTGCATCAGGTTCAGAGTAGCTCCGAGTATCTCACTTATGTCAAAGCGCCTAATTTTGCAATGTTGTAAATATTGTAAACACGAGTTTCATTAATTTTATTGCATAATAGACATGAATTTTTTGTGTCGTTATTTTTTGGCGATTTGGTATCTATTTATCCAAATTAAATTCAATGTCTTCCATGAATTTAGACTTCTCTGGGGTGGTTATAACTCCTCCACCTCGTCTATAAAAGTTGGCAATGTGCGAGCGACGATTGTATGTGCCTGGGCGATAGTCGTAGAAAGGTCGCTTTCCATAGTTCATGGAGATTAAAGCCGGAACAGGTTTCGGCCATTCCTAAAAGAGATAATGTTACACAAATTACAATTCCCCCAAGAATTGAATTGAGGAACAAAAATATAATAGAGTGTATTTTCAATTCTACGCTTATGTAATAAGCATGTAAATATTTTATGTGGACCTCGCGTTGCTTGAATACATGGCATTAAAATTGAATGAGTTTGGTAGGAATTGGAACAGTTTCGACACGTGTCTATTCCACTAATGAATAAGAAACAAGACCTTATGCAATAAAAATGACAGCTGGCGTAAATCAAGCCATAAAAAGTACACACGATTAGTCGCACATAAAAGATTATTGTGTTTTGAAATACTTAGCTATTGATTATTTATAATCAAATATTGAAAACACATGTGGCGATAGAGCAGCGCCGGTGACCTACATTTTAAATGTACTCGTAGCTTCGACCTGTCTTGCCAAGAACTTATGATAAACCACACAAGTGTAGGATTGGTGCAAAACTTCCAAAATTGAAGAAAGAGAACGTACAATTGGCATAACATGAGCATCGGATTTCTCTTGTGCCTTCAACGAACCACCGAACGCGTTGATCGTTGAATCCATGGTAAAAGGGGACAGAAGTGGATTAAGAAAGAAGATCAAGTAGAGAAATAAAACTTGTCAAGTTACTTCCAGTAAATTTAAAATGATGGATGTTGAACATCCCTCGTAATTCAGAGAAGGCAAGACTGCCTTTTTTTTTCCTTATAATTCTTGCTTTAGAATTAGTATTTTTATCAATCACTGCACTAACAGAAGATGGAGATTCGAATCAATTAAACTTCGACAATTTCGTGCTCGCGTGAAAACTGTGGCACGCACGTCGACGAAAATCTCGGCCGAAAAACGAGCCCACCCGCCTAAATTTGCGTGTTTCGTCAAACTAGCCCCTCGAATTAACGCAATTACCTTCGGCATTTGCGTAGCAAATTTTAGGCCGGCTCTCGGCTCCCTAATGACAAACTGCGACACAGTTCTACGTTTTACTTACGTCATTATTGTCGCCCGACATGCGATGCGTAAAATGTCAATTAATCGTGTGTCGGGGAAACCTTCAGACTTGGTTTTAAGTGAAGCTTTAAACCCTGCAAATGGATCTTCATTGAGGTAAATTTCTATTAGGTTCCACCATTAAAAAGGATCTTCATATTATTTTTATAAATCCTTCTAGATCAGTTGATTTTCCTCACACTGTCATAATAGTGTATTATTTACGTAGGCTATAATTCACGAGGATAAAATTTATCATAAATAGTTTATAATCATCCGAGTTTCTACCCCTCTTGACATACTCCTAATGAGATCTCCGATATTTTCTTGTGGTATCTGTTACTGGGCATCCAGTAACTCGTTGGCCCAACTGATCCCAGAGGTACTCAATGGGATTTAGATCTGGACTTTTTGCTAGATACTCAACATTTGCTTCTCTTAAGACAATTGTTAGGTACAACATTAGCAACGTGTGGTCTTGCATTACTATTGCGCATACTAACTTTGTACGACCATTCAAATTTTCCTACTCCATACCATCAAAGATCCTCCCCCAAATTTTCCAACTCTTCGAATGTTGCACCTCATCTGATCTTCGCAAAACAAGAACACGACGATCCTTAGGGGAAAGGCGGAATCGAGACTGATCAGAGAGTAAGACTAAGTTCCACTGCCTTTCATCTGATTCTTGGTGGTTTAAACAAAACGTCAAACGATTTTCTTTTTATGCGACCCCGTAAGAATTGGACCAGTTGAAGGTTGTCTGTTAGTCAGATTAACTTCTTTCAGCTTTCTTCGTACAGATCATTTTTTAAATCCCCAGCAGTTACAAAACGCTTCCTTAAAGCCTACGGGTGGGTTTACAGAGAGCAAAACAAATATTTAATTTCGAATTAAACTAATCACGATTAAGTTGCCATAAGAATTACATTGCGAACTGTCAAATTAACAACGTCATTAAAATTTGATTGCAATTAAATTTTCTGTAAACTGGCCCTACATCTCTATGCAGTGATCTTCTCAGGCAGTTGATTCCCTTTTAACCCCTCGTCCTCTTCTTCTGGTTAAATTACCGATGGTTCTATGCCTTGTAGCTGCTCTTTGCGCCCCAGATTTGTTCGTGTTTAGAATTCGAGCAACTCCCCTCTGCGAAGAAAAATGTTAATTTGAGCTACTTCTGTAAGAAAAGGCGTAGGTATATTTTGGAAAGGTTTTTTCCAAAGATAGCCACACTTTACTATGCCGAAACTAAGTCAAAACTTTGTCTTTGACTCGCATCCTTATTATTGAGATTGGTTCATATGAAAATAATTGGTATGATAACAAAATAATGTAGAGATCCTCTGTCTATCACATAATGTGGATTTTATCAAAGGACCTTTGTTAGCAATCCTTTGATTTAGTTAGAAATCAGTTATCCAATGTTGAAAAGTTTGGTCAAAATGGCCAAAGAGTGGAATTAAGTTGCCTTCTAACGATAATCAGATATTAATGTGGATGTGGAAGCCGGTTTTACAAACCTAAAATAAAAATAGTAAAGGAGACTGTGGTTTAAGGAATAATTGAAATTTCAATTAAACCTAAAATAGCATAAAAAACAGGCGTAAAAGTCGTATACTTTCCTATGCATTCTAATTTCAGGTTTACAAGCTATGAAAATAGGAAGTGCTATTGCTGGCAGCTTCGGAATATCGTTGCAGATAGAGAATGAGAGATAAAACAGACGACGCATTATTGTGGTGGGAACGTTGGTATGTTTGTTCCTTTTCTCCCAGTTGGGACAGATCAGGCTAGGTTTCGGCGTGTTACCACTACTTTTTGGTTGGTCGCAATTCCTCATTTCGAATTCATATGAAAATGGAGAGTTATCAGCCATTTTGGACCATTTTCTCCAGTTTAACAATGGACAAAGAGACGTTGGAAGACGACCAACGCAACGGGAGGCCGTTGGCATTCAGAACCGAAGTGCGACAACTGATTCGCAAGAAAGTGGCATCTGTCAAGGATCCATTCAAGCTATTTTGTGGCTTAAAGATCGGGCTGGACAAGAAACGTTGGAAGATCAACGCAACGGGAGGCCGTCGGCATTCAGAACCGAAGTGCGACAACTGATTTGATCTGAACAAAGGAAGGCCATCGTGGAATTGAAGCAAGAATGCTAGTTTGTCTGATCGCTTAAGGACCTGTCCAAGGATCAGATGGAATGTTGCACTCTGGCCACAGGAGAAAAGTCTGCAGGACTCGACGTTTCTCTAAAAGATCGTCACTGGTAATGAGTAAGATGTTCCTTTATGATCCGGAGGTGAATAAATCTGTTACTTAAAATTTCTACGTGCAAATTTTGCAGGGGTTGCACAATTTAGTTTGGAAGAGATCAGCACGACAAGTGGCAGGAAAAGTGGTTTCTGCAGCAATTTCTCGCTTTAAATGTCTTCTGACTACCCTTATTCTGAAAGTAGACGTCAAGGGGATATTTTTGTAACCTTCAATCAATTGCGACGGCCAAATTTTGGAAGATTTAAAAAGAAACCTTCCACTGATGCTTCCAACAATGGCAAAATCTCTAGAGAAAGGATTTTACTCTGAAGGTGCAATAAGACGTATTGCATAAATACAGTGCAATTTCGCAATACCTGAAACTTTTTGATTACCCCCGGTGCAAATAATTCGCGCTGATTTCTCTATTGGTTAATTGTAATACGAAAACTCTTCGCAATTTTCGTTACTTCTATATCTCGAACCGTTTCTAAGAGGTAAATAAAGTTGGGGCTTTAATGATTTTTGTTTTCTTATTCAAAAGCGTAAACGCAGTTTTTTTACCTGGTGAAAGATGTGTTCCCTCAAGCAAGGTAAATAGATACTGTTCTCCTTTTCTCTTCGTGGATCGAACAACGGAAAAGTTTTGGTGTAAGCGAAAAATTGGTCAAAGGAGACGTATTTGGTCACCGCCCGAGGATTGTTAAAGTACGATATTTCCTTGTCCAAGTCCAATTCCATGGTGGGCTGCAAAACGAGAGGAAAAAGGTTAAAAGTCAACTGCAGGTTTTCTTCGTACCGTGTAGTTTTCTAATCTTTGGTAGACTTCGGTCCTGTTTTTCATGGAAGAGACGGGAGTGTGCCATTGTGCAGGCATTTTGCGAACGTTTCAAATATAAATGTCTCCGAAAAGTATCGTGTCAAAACAACTAATGTCATTACTTTTTGTACTTATGTCGATATACTTTGGCATTTTGTCAAAATTTTCCACCTTATTCTGCAACTTATAATGAGACACATATTTTGACCAATCGGTACATAGAAATGCGTTGTATCTAAGCACTGATTTCTCCCTTTTATATATTACTACGTATATAATATTTAAGTATAAGGTTATTAAAACCTATTTAAAAATTGTTAAGTCAGATTGAAATTGATTGTGGCGAAGTAGTTTGATTCTGGTTTTGATCGTGAGGGAAAAAGGATTCGACGGTCGCCATTATTCGGGGTAAATGAGTCGGGAGATCGTAAATCCCACTGTCTTCGGGGCAAAACAATGGGGCCCCTTCCAGGCGGAAGAAGTTGCTAGGTGCACAAGCGCCAAAGCGATTGTCGTCGAGGTAATTAAATATATTACCCGGGCGGATGCAGTGAACGTCGGGGCTTTATAGGTCATAAGAGTTGCGATGCCGGTTGGAATTTTTAATTAACGAGGAAGAGTCTCCTGCCATTTTCATTTTCGGATTTCTTTGCACTCCAAGGTTTCAAGTAAACCGAAATGTAAATCCATAAATCTCTTAATTTAAAAATTCTCATTATAATTACCGAACACTCCTTGTGTAATTTGAATAGATAATTTTGAAAATATTGCCAAATATTGTAATAATGGATATTTGCTTTTCCTTTTGCCCGATAGAGTGCGAAACGTGCCGTCTAATAATCTCCAATGAATTTGAATGCCCTCGTAATAGAACTTTAGTATTCAAACTTGCGCTCCTTTTAAGCTCGAAGTTCTACGAGAGCACATCAAGATTAAGAATTGTTTATTGTAGGTATGACAAATTCTGTGGTTTAATATGACGGTAACAAGGGGTTGTCCTGATTTCCATTTCCAAATTTGAATTGGTCAGGCTTTGTAAACTCTGGAGTAAAAAGAGTTTGTTTGCAGGTAAAGCCCCAATGTGTGTACACCGCCTTCGTGTTTACGTGTGCATAATTAATGTGCAGCTGATATTACCTAAGCAAGTCACGCGTGCACCTCGAACCGGGAGAAAATTTATCTGTGCTCGTCGGGATGCAATCACCAAATTGTGTTTGCATCGATTCCGCTTCGGACAGGTTACGTGGCATTCCCGTGTCTTCCGACTTATTTATATTTGGATATCGATTTTATAACGAATGGGGGTTGTTACGCTCAGTTCGCGTTTTGTGAAAGTCCCATGGAATTCATCGGATATTGATTTTACCAGAAAAAATCGCAGTCGTGGCGTGCGTGCTTATGTACGTACAAGTACCATAATGTTTTACATCGTTGGGGTGAAATTTGTTTCGTAATTTATAATTTGAAAAAGAAACTTGAAAAGCTGACCTAGATTTCTTATTTTTTTAAGTCCCTAGGCCATCAAAGGTTAACTCAAAGGTTTCTGTGGTAATTTTCCATTTTCTCCAGGGCTTTTGATGGTACTGTATCACTTGCTCTTCTTCTGACGACGTTCGTTCTTTGTTACAAAAGGATTCTTTAAGGCTGCTGGTGTTATTTCTGTTGCTGTTACTGTTGTTGATAATTTTCTCGCCGCCGTTACTTCAAGAAACTACATGTGGACTTAAGACCAATAGTCTGAAAAGGACAGATATTAAATTTTTAAGAAACAAGATCTGAAATACCTAATATTGAAAAGAGCAGGAAAATTGGTTTGGGCAAATGTTGAATATCTCAATCAGTAACGTTTGGAGAAGATCACAACGATTCTCAAATGTCAGAGGTGATACTAGATGAAATGGAGGAGAACTATAGAAAGACCTAGAAACAAATAAGAATAACGGAAAGAAAAGAGAGGTTAAATGGAAAGAGCCTATACAAAGGGATTGGCCAAAAACTTGAGCACAATTTTTTATTATAAGATGGAAAGGTTCTATAGAGCTTGACCACCAGGTTTGTTAATATGATTGCAGTAGAAGTCATCACAGAAGGAGTAACGAAAATGAATGGCGAAAGCCTAACTTGATGACGTCGAACTATGTTATACCGATCTCTAGTAATAACTATCTATTGATCGAACTTTTTGTAGAAAAATAGTACGGAATGCGACGTTTCATTTTATTTATTTGCCATTAAATTTCTTAAACCTATTATTACTTGGCACGATTTGTTGGTGCGAATTTCGAGCACTTTCATGGAAACGAGCCGATTTTATTGCTATCTGCGGATGTCATCCGTTTTATAAAGCACCTCGCCAAAAAAGATCGATCAGTGAGAAAGCGTGCGAAAATTTATCGCCGAGATAAAGAAAAGATAGGGATAAAAATGTGTCTGCTCTACAACTATCTCCGGAATGTTTTTTTCCCGGAGATCCGTTTTATCGCACTGCCCGTGACAGATCATAAATTTTGCGGTCTGTTTTAATGCGTTCATATGTCCTTCCTTTCGCAAGGTTTATTCGAATGAGGAAGGAACGCTGAAAGGAATAAAAAATAACACTTTTCTCCTTGAATGTGTATGTATAGTCGATCGGAAACTGAATGGAATGTCAAAGACTGATAGAAAGTTATAAATTAATCTATGCTAATTGATCAATACTGAATTATGTACTTTAAATAGCGTGTCGTTGTTCGGTGAGAGAGTAGTATACGTTATAATAAGAGTCACACCGTTTAACAATATCGCGTCTGTTTTCCTATTTATAAATTCAACACACATTACATCGTTTTCAATTCAAATTACTCGGAATTTTATATTTCGTTCGATTAATTGCGAATTTACAGTATAAAATTCCAATCCCTACTTATCATTATATCTTTCTGGCCTTTCGTTATAAGTTTCAGTAAGAACGTAACGGAAATGCCATTAAAGGTTGCAACCCGAAGTTGCCACTGAAATCATCGCTCGCAATTTCCTATATTTTACAAGACAACAAGATTGATACACGACTTCCCTGAGCAATTTCATTCGAGTTTCGAAGATTTCAGGCTCGAGTACTGCACCGACTCAGATCCTTCCTTCGTTTCAAAGGATGTTCTGATTGATGTCTACCGGAAACGTTCAATTTATCAAACCGGGTTAAAGTTATACCATTTAGCACTCGGTTTCTCGTTCTTTCCTGGCTATTTTACCTTAACTCGAAACATTTTGAGAAACACTGCATTAACATATTCTGCCCACGTACATTATAATAACGAAAATTCTTGTTTTGGGTTTCATTTTTTTTAAAACATTGTGAAGGATTTTCTAAAAATTGTTTAATTTCCTGCTTTTGATGTTGTAAGCTCCGCGAAGAATTTTAAGGTGCAGAACGCAGATTCGCGCAATTTGTATTCAATCCGATTTTCATCCCTGATTATTCAGAGCGGCGATGCAAGAAACTCCATTAGTTCGCAGTCGCCTTTATGCTCAACTTCCATAATACATATATGTATGTAAGAGAGCAGGGATCGCAAATAAGTTTCCAGAAACCCCAAGCGGGATTTAATTGACGTAATTCGTAGGAGCAACATTTCAAATTGCGGTAAAGCGAGCGAGTTGTATTCGTAAACTAAGCCAGGCTTCACTTTTAATGGAAGCTTATGGCGATAAAGTTCTGCTTATACAGTGACGAGTGCTCAAATTTGAGTTGCAGGCGAACTTTCCGGGGGGGTTTGTGCCGAAAGAGTAACTGTCCGGAATGTGGCGTTAATTAAATGTTAATTTGCGCACGTGAGATGTTTAGCGAGCTTTAAAACTTAAAAATAATTTGCCTCTTGTTTATTTCAAATTTATTTTATTGCACTCAATTTAAGATAACATTATTTCATACTTGCGATAACGTCACTTATTTCTCAAGCCCTTCGTTTAATTAGAGAGATAGTTCGCGCCTTATAAATTAATGGAACATAAAACTGGGTAATCTCAGAAGCAATGCACTTTATCACGCGTTGTTTCATAACCATGAACTTTTTATACGTATGTGAACACGTAAAGCCTCAATCACGCGACGTTAGTTTATTTTATGATAGCAAACCAACTCAATTAAATTCAAAATTTAAAAGTCTAAAGTTTTCTTTTAATCGGCAATCTGTTTTGTAGCTACGTTATTTTTGTTGACCTAAAAAAATGGAAATGGTTGAAATTCTCTGTACATTTCATAAAATAAAATAGTTTGGTTTATGTTGTTTTTTAACAACGGATTGTAAATGCAAACATAACGGCCTGTTTTAATATTCTCCAGGTTTGCAGCGCTTTTAATATTCACGTTTTGCGAACGACATTTGATTTAACGCGCTCATCAAATGCGAATTTAATGTCTTGCACACAGATGTGCTCCAATAATGGACGGATGTTCAATACAACTTCCATGCGAAGTACAAACACGTAGGCATTTCAAAACTTAAATTGATTTTCAATTAGAAAGAATTTTCCACAAAGTGTTAATGAAGTTTGATTATAAAGATTTCGTTTCAGTTTAAAATAGTTTCTAGGTTGTTTAATTCCATAAAAAAGAACGTGAGGGTAGTAGGTACATGAGTAAGTGTAGCAAAAAAATATTATTATGTTGATTTAATAGGTTTTAATTAAATGGGGTATATATAAATTAATTGTGAAAGGTATGCTCATAATTCGCACGGTATGAGGTCCTTAGGAGCAAAGAGCGTGGGCATCCTGCCAAAGCGGGGCCGAATCCTTGCGAAAGCTGTTTGGCGCACTCATGGGCACGACCTACTGCGGTGGTGGTCACCAATCGATAACTCGTATTTGTTGGGGACGCTCTCTGTGGGGCGACTTCGCCGTTCCGCGACGCCTGAACAAACTTCTTATCTCCGAAGATACGCTTGTTTCTCTAATTCATTTACTTTTCGAATTAAAAGAAAAACTGCCAACTCACTGAGCCCAATCGATTTCATAAGGAACTAACTCATAATCCTTGTTTTGAAACTTTTGGAAAATCTTATTTTAAAATTATTTAAATCAGTCAAGATTCGTTATATGTAGTAGTTGCGAATAAACTAAACATAAACATAAACATATTCCTATGTGGTTTGTGGGTGGCCTATTCGTCAGGATCTAAAACTAATGAAAGATGACTGGAACTCATTGCTTAAGTTGGTTCTTTCAAATCGAAATGAATATTCACCAGACGGATTCCACTAAACTAAGTTTACTGATTCTATTATAGTTGGAGACTGAAGCGCTTCGGGTTAAAACATTCGCAGCAACTCAAGGCAAATAAGCTCGTTAACGTAAATTGGCCTTACGGGATGACTTGGTTCAACTGCTTTGCTTTAATATATGAGCGAGATAAGAATTTAGGACCGACGTCGCAACAAAATTTAAATATTTCCGCTTATGACGTAACGGTGCTCCTCTGCTTTTACTGACGAACGGAAATAAAATTCCAATAAAATTGCTTCTGGAGTATAGTCGTATTTCTTGATTTGTACGAAATCGATTGAATATTAAGAAAATTTAGGCAACACATTAATCAACTCAAAAGAATAATTGGACTATTACTTAGTTGTAAAAAATTCTGCGAGATTAAACAATACGTTGCAACGTCAAAGAATCTGTCCACTCCAGTTTTGTTACATTTATCTTCCGGCGCACAATTAATTACAACCCCACTCAAAAAAAAATCCTGCAAACTCCACCCTAGAAGTAAACACCATTATTTTCCTTTGCCTCGCAAAAAAACAAGGCTGCCGCCGTCTTCATAAAAAAATACAAAATTACTTGCCACTTCCGTCAAACCGACGCGACGCGACGTACCCTTGCAAGCTAATAATATTTGGCGGGTGGAACGGGGTGTCATTTGTCTTTGGCAATAATCTGGAAGCGATGAGGTTGCCGCCGCCGGCCGGATGGAATTTCAATATGGGGCGAGCGAGCGTTGAAGCTGGAGCAATCTCGTCGTAAATTATTGCATTCTGGAATAAACATTCTATATTTGCTCAAATTACTACACGTACCGGTCGTAAAGAGTTTCGGGCTTCGTGCGATGAAAGTAATTTTCGTTCTAAAAACGAAAAACGTTGGATGCAGCAGAATCATCCAAACGTGACGAAAAACCTTTGCTCTTCTATCCAAGCTTACAATCGATCGACAATAACAGATATAGTGCCAATTCAAAAAGAAGTGCAATTATATTTACATTACAGGTGCTCCATTACTGTGCTATGGGCCTAGGTTTGAAGCGCTTCGTAAATATAGGTTTACGTCATTATAAATTAAATCTACCTAGATGCCTTATAAGTAGAAATTGAAATATGTGTGTAATTTATCTTAATTAACATTGCATGAATTCTGCAAAAAAGAAAATAAAGGAATCAAAATTCAAACAAGAGACGGAAGCACGTAAAAAGCGCACGGTATAAAAACACAATTTGCTATATTTATAGGGGCATTTATTTACATTTTCATTATTTTTATAGGAGCGCTTAGCGTAATGCACGAATTTATTTCGCCAGGCCTTAAGAGATTTATGGGCGCGTTTTAATTTCAGCACGGCAACGCGGCGACATCTAGCGAGACGAGCGTGGGCACACAGCCGGGGGGCAGCGTTACGTCCCGTACCGCCTCGGAAACCCCCCAGGTCCCCACGTCGGCCGGCCATCATCACACGGGAGCCAAGTTCAGGCACGGCCTCCTCCAGCTCATGATTCACACCATCGACCCCCTACATGATGGTCAGTATGAAGGTACCATTACTTATCATTTTCTTTTGGGTGTGTAGATCAGAGTAAATCAAAAACATTTTCATTGGATGGAATTTGGTTCTCTTTTTGTTTTGGGTTGCCTGAAAATTTCTTGTTGTTGATTGTTGGAGTAAGTAGTAATCATCATGTTGTAAAAGCACGATTGTACTTGCTAATCAATATAGTAGTAATAGTAGTGCCAGGATCGGCTTGAAAAATTAAAGTATCCTGACATCCTGACCTAATACATAGACCGACAAGGTGAAAATAGAATTATTTTAGAATACAAACTTGACTTCACTTTTGTGTATACCTATGCAGATAGATTTCCGTGTAGGCGAATCTGTCCACACATAAAAAACGATAATCGTCCCAGTTATTCTCACTTAAATAAGTAGGAGACGCGGACCTTTGCGAAAAGTCGTTCTTTATACGGTGGGCGAATAACCGAAATATACTGCAAAGTGGGTCTGGGGATGTCGTAACCGGAAAATATTCGAAGGTGCTTGCGCGACGTTAAGTACTGCTTTATCGAAAATACGATGGGGATTTATCGGGACGCATTGCAGAATGGTCACGTTTGTGTGGACGTGAACCAATTCGTAAATTCTGAACATACTAAACATCGCCTTTGAATATCGGTTACTCCAGCAGGGACCTTCGTCAACCCTACGTGCAATTTATTCGTGCCTACTTGTTCGGGATCAATACGGACAAAGTATCTTGTATTCTATTTAAAAGAAATGGGTTTTAAATATTTACAATCGAAATTTATTTATATTGTAGCAGATGTACGGCCACATGTATGGCGTTAATAATTCAACAGATTGATGTCGTCCTACTTTAAACTTAAAGTGACGCTAAACGGTAAACTATGGAATGACGGCGACGCCAAATAAGTCGCTTAGTTTGCGGCGACGCCCGTCAATTTCACACACCAAATTGTTTCAACTTTGATAATTCGCTTAACCGAAGTGCTGTCCATATTACCCACGTCGTTTTGAAGCGACGTCCATACCGTAATTAAGCGACAAGTGTTAACTAGTTGTACCGTTCCAAAGAGGAAAAGTGGTTATAAGCTCGAAACGTTAAAGTGTTTTCCCACTTTTTATTTTTAATGAAAAAGGGATGGTAAGGTCTCTTTAATAATTAAAGCTACCTTGTTCCTAGATTTTCTGTTAAATTACAAACAATATGTAAGTTGACGTAAACAGATTAAGGTCAGATTTAATCAGACCCGCAAAAGACGCTCTGAACAATTACTCACGAACATAATCATATCAAAAAAGAAAATTAAAGAGGGAACTATGTACCTTCTCCGACTGGGCAACGTCAACCATAAATAAAGCAATTGCGTTGTATGTACAAAGCGCAATTGCTCCGAATTTGTTCACAGTATTTCCAAGCCAGTTATTCCCCGATCCGGTCGCGAATGTGATACACGACGGAGTTTGTTCCGAGTTTCATAATGCACGAGCTTTGCGCGGAAATTTCTCCGTTGTCGTTGCCAAATGTTGGAAAGCGCTACAAAAGGGTTAACTCTGAGATTTATAACGCTTCCGTTTAACAATTCTAATTACGCTCGCTCCAGAAAAAGAGCTCACTTAATTAGTGGCACAAAAATTGCACGGTTTACTCCAGGAATTCCCAGTTCAAAATTAGAATGGTTTTAGAATTTTAGAAATCTTAGTAACGAAACCTGTGGTAAATTTGATGCCAAAGCAAAAAAGACATCGAATTCTAACGAAATATGAAAAAATATACAGGGTGTTCCACTGAAAATAATAAAGTTGGCATCATTTTCTGATCCGCCTTATTTCCTAATATACTCACTGACATGTAAATTGCAACACCAAGAAGGGGTGGAAATTTTTTCATGAAATTTTACAGAATCGTTTGGTTATTATCGAAAATTAACAATTTATTGTTTAAAATTTCAAACAAAAGGGATAAAGGGTTTATTAATTTTCTTTTAAATAAAGTGTCGATTTGCTTCAGTTATTTACACATTCTTCTCCTCATCGTGGCACCGATTCCATGTTGTTCATGGTTTCCTGAAGTATTATATCCCATGCAACCTGCAGTTCGTTCCGGTTGGTTTCTAGCGTCTGTGGAGGATTCACCAAGCTCCGTAAACTCCTCCCTACCATATCCCAGACATATTCTATTGGAGAAAGTTTAGGAGATCTAGGCGGCCATAGTAAAAGATTAACACGGGCTTGCTCAAAGAGTTCATTGTGGTCCTTGCAATGTGTGGACGAGCGCTATCTTGCTGGAAAAGAGGATTTTCTTGCCGCTGCAGATAAGGAAGAACGTGGAGTTCTACCACTTCATTAACATAACGTTGAGCACTTATGTTGCCTATGATAAACCCAAAGGAGACCTGCTTCCGTAAGCGAAAGCACACCGCATCATAACTCCGATCGTTTGATGAACATGCCTCTCAAAGAAAAATTCAAGTTTCCGCCGTTCATAATGCCTTCGTCGGACTCTGCCTGCCTAAATGTATCCCCAAACAGAATCGGGATCCATCGCTGAACATAACCCTTTTCCATTCGACGTTCCAACGGAGTCTTTCCTTGCACCAGTCCTGACGATGTTGAGCAATCAAAGTTAAGACGACATGTGCCTCCGATAAGAATGCAAGTTATGATACGACGGTATCTGTTGGTAAAGAATCTGTCTCTTAAAGCCAAATTAGTTACTAAATCGTTAAATTATAAAAAAATAAATAAAAAATAAATAAAAAAATTAAGCTTTGAATCTTTGAGACAAATACCAGAAGAAATAGAATAAGCTGTGAAGAAAGAAATGTGCAGATAAATTAAGTACCTGTTCCAGAAATGATAGAGATGCCAATTTGGTTGGTATGGACTTGTTGACGATCCCAATTGTCGGAATGGATGTGATCATACGTAACCCTCAAAACAAAGGTTGAAATAAAAGTCACCAACGAAATTCGTGGAGCAGGTTTTAACTGCTATAACAGCACTGGATTACGCTTCCAACAAACGTTCACGAGCGAAGAAAAATCCCCAAAATTTATTAGGTGGCCAGGCTCAAACACAAACTACAAAATTTTCTGCGACGAAAAAGCGGCCAACGCCCACAGTATTGCACACTTGTCTTTATTGATTTATTGATGATAGTTCACGTCAAAAAAATATAAATTAAACCAAACAAGTTTAAATGTTCAACTCAATAAACTAAAGGCATGTTAAGTAAAATTGAAATACGAAGCACGGATCCGTTTATCGCTCACAAACAAAAATAAATATCAAATCAAACGTTTAATTAAAATTATAAAAGAAAAGCTCCGACCTTCAGTGGTCCTAAGGTGCAAGTGCATCAACTGCACCAACATCCTTCGAATATTGAACGTCCGGGATGTAGCGGCTAATATCTCACCAGCGATTCCGGAGAACCAGTTCCCTCTAACGGCGATGAAGCTAAGCAACGGGGTTATCGGTCACTAAATCGGCTGACCGAAGATGGACGCAATGAAAGCCACTGAAATGTTCTGAAATGGCTCAGGGATAACGCAGGTAGTAATTAAAAGTCAAGGCTCCAATAGACGAACTTCCGTTTGGAAGCTTCCCTTAAAATGAAAGACATGTGTTACGACCTGAACCGCGCACAAAGTTGCTTATAAAGATCCTACCTGATTGTCTACAGAAATCAGGCTTCGAAAAGGCCTGGAAGAAACCCTTTTATTGTTAAGCAGCCACTTAATCAAATCTCGGAGTAATATCCTCCGTTTGAACTTCACTTTAAACAAGAGTTTGGGGGAATTTCTCAACATGGCGGAAGAGCCCAAAAACACGAGACGTACACTAAGCGAGAAGCAACAAGGAATTTGGCGCGATCATTCATGAGTGGGGGTTGACGCATAAACACTGCAAGGGGAGTTGCTAAGAGGTGACAGCAGAATTACGCAGGGGAGTGAGTGAAATCGAACAACTCCGTGTGGCGGAATTTTAATGAATTTTGAGACCACAACATAGAATGAACCAAAACGGTTAAAAGTGCAATTGAGACAGAAAAATTAAGAAAAAGAGACAGAGAGCAAGCAAGCATAAATAGGCTTGAAAGAATAAAGTCGAACAAAGAAGAAGAAAGTGATAGAGAGGGAGGGGAAAAGCCTCTAGAACAGGTGAGATTGTAGACTGAGAATCGAGCAACGTGGAGACTTGATTGAAGGCTAAACACATCCGAACTGTGTTTTTAATTTAATTTAATAAAAAACTTAAATTGTTTTAGAGTTGTACTTTCAAATTAAAATATTATTTTTATTATGCAAATTTTGGATCACACAAAAGTATGACAAAAATTAAAAATATAAAAATATCTGTCACAAAAGCAATGAAAACGTTCTTGGTTTGTAGGGGCACACATACATATAATTATGACAGACCAAAATGGTTAAAAGAGTGTAATCGAGGCAAAAAATAAGAAAGAGAAGCAGGTGAAGACAAAACATCAAATGGCTCGAAAGATATTGGTTGAACAAATCGAAGGAAAGGGAGAAGATTGGATACTAAAGAAAACATGGATAGTTTAATGAATGTCAAACACATCCGAGAGCTACACAATGAAAAGCTCCAAAGGATGCATTCCATATCTAATTAGGAGTCAGGACTAAACAATGTCTTTATTTTTAGTTTAGGATCTTCTGACAGGACCAATCACTTTCTATTAGGATAGTTCACCCAAAAATCTCAAAAACTTTTCAACATTCAGGACCTCCTGGTCCTGGCCTTTTCAAAGTACAGTTAAATCAGAAATCAATGTCATCAACAACAGTTCCATTGAAGAACAATATTTAAAATTTAGGAAAATTAATTATTACATAAAACATTATGTTGCGAGCATGTTTACCATTTAAAAATCTAGTCCATTCATTTTTAATAAAGACATTAATGTAAGCGAATGTTTTCCAGGTGATAAAAATACCTGACGTGTGGTAATCGATTGTCCTTAGCCTCCTGAAACGTAGTATTAATTATGTACGAAACACAATCCTTGTTATAATAGCATGTATGTTTGTATCATGACAAGGTTTTGGAAACGTAATGATTAGAGAAATAATCTATACGATTTTATTTCCCTAATGAGGACAGAACGTCATGTTATTTGTTTTTTTAAAGCACTTGATTGAATGTTTCATTCTATTTTTAGATTGTGTTGTAACTATTACAAGTAGGGATTGCATTAAGTTGCATTAAGAAGTGCAAATTTTGAGCACTTCAGCATGTTTTTTTTTTGACAAATTTGACTGATTGTGAGATCAAAATGTTGTATTTTTGATAAAATCATTTTTTCAAATCAGTTTTCGTTCAAAATGATAAATAAAGTGAAAATTTGGTCTTTAATTGAAGTATTATTTTAATTTCGGTGTTGATCTGCTGATTTCAACGTGTAATTCATCAATATCGATGTAAAACAAATCCCTTCACATTATAGGGAATAAGGGATACCCTCGAGCTCGTTTATTAAGACTCGTTAAGTTCGTTCTGCAGCGTTTAATACCCGTCACTGGTGGCATCTGAATGGATATTTGAATCCATCCATCAATCACACGTCCAATACTTGTTACGTATTGCCGCCGATAGCGAGTGCAAACGACGAGAATCTGGTAGCAGCTCTTCTAGTACACACATAAATTCCTGGGGGGCTCTTTCTCCCCCTTTCTTCCTAAGCACCGATTCATAAACCCTTGCGAAGCGAATACTCAGTGCGAGAGGTAACAGATAATTTGACTTTAACGTTGCTGATTTCATTAATCAAGAAAGTTAGTTTTAAATTAATAACTAAGTTTATTGAAAGTTCACTATATCGTGAACAGTTTGGTGATTAGCCTCTTTTCTCTTGGCCTTTCTATTTCATGATTTAGAAGACGATGAGGCGATGTCACGTAAATTTTGTGAGACCCTCGTTTAAAAGAGGTCGTGACGAAAGGGTGGATGGAGTACCACGACGACGTTTGTTTTACGTATATGTGCACATAAAATCGTCCTGGAATTGTGCCAGCTTTCGATTGGGAACAAGTACGTGCACTTTGTTATAAAATTTAAATAATTTTATCGTCGAAGTATGCGGAATTCTTTTAATATAGAAAGAATACTCACTCAAAGGGTAAAACATTACTTACTTTTGATATACATTAGAGTATACCCCCCGTACTTACTAGAGAGTGATTAAAACAGTGATATATTTTATAAATAAGAAGAAGAAAAGTAGTCTAAGTTTATGGTTCATAGTTTATTGTCACTTCTTATGTACAGTCGTAATCTTAATTCATGGCTTAAGGAGAAAGAGAACTATTTCTTCTAGAACCTAGTATTAAAATTGCCTCTCGCGAATTTCGTTTCGTTTCTTCTTATGACATAAAGCTCATGAATATCACTCAGTTTGTTGCAGTCTCACATAACGGTAGCACTTTTTTTATACAGTGTAATACTCATAACGATTTTAATATAGTTTTATCATGTGCTCACTTTCTTACAGGAAT
Organism: Dorcus parallelipipedus; assembly: GCA_958336345.1. Lineage (NCBI taxonomy): Eukaryota > Metazoa > Arthropoda > Insecta > Coleoptera > Lucanidae > Dorcus > Dorcus parallelipipedus. The sequence goes on from OY284477.1 coordinate 40,042,414, forward strand.
TGAATTTTCAGTTTTAAAATATTAAACCATTCCAGTACAATGTGCATTATTCTCTTTACGACATACTCGTCTGTGCAGAATGCAATAAAAGCAAACTACCCTTTGCTCTTGAACGTCTGCTTTGCTGTGAAATCCATATTGTCACCGTGTAAAGTTTTGGGCACGAGTCTCGAAACTTCTAAAACTGAAACTATCAACGTATTTCTACCTACGTATTTATTGCAGCATGTAATATATATTATGTATAAACTGGAAGGAGAAGAGAATCACTTAAATACATTTCTCCAGAGATTTGTTTTTTTTTGTAGGAAAATTCTGGGGAATTTAGCATAAGTGTCAGTGAAGTTTGTCAGAAGATCCCCGAAGAATTCTAAAATTAAAAAAATGTGTTTTTGCGAGGAAATAATAAAAAGAAATTCATATACATTCGGGGAATACGAGGTTTGTGTGAAAAGTATTTGGTCCTGTAATATATATACAGGACATACATACCTATATTAAATACAAGGTGAAACAATTAATTGTAGAGACTTTATTAGAAATAAGTCTAATTTATTACAAACCCTACACTTTATTTATTACCTTACGTCATCTATTTGTCGAGTCACTGTGTTTTGTTTATCATGATAATCAAAGCAAAGTATGTATTTTTTAATTTGTTATATTATCTTGCATGTAGCAAGAGTAAATATATGGAGCAATTTTACAATAGCGTAATCATGCTTGAAACAAAGATCGAAAAGCTTATACTTGAAAAGGAAACACTTGGCAGACGATCGTCTTGAAACCCTCTCGAAACAGAGGGTAGGGCATAATGACGCTTATAAAGTACATGACGAATACCTCAATACAATCATATAAAGACTGTGTTCACTTGAAAGATGTTCAGAGTTCAAAGTTTTCTTTTTGTCGTTTCTTTTAACGGCTGTGAATCCTTTAAAAGTCGTTTGCTAAAATTCATCAACTTATTTATTTAATACAATTTAATATAACTTATAATAAATTAAAAATGTCGATGTAACGCGCGATCAATATCTTTTCTAATCAAGTGATTTATGGAAAGAAAATCGTATGGCTTTGATTAATTCATTTTTTCAAATGTCATTCTCGTTTCAATTATTTATAACTGTCAGTAGGTTTAATTCATTAACAGAAATCTTTGTTCATAAGAGTTTATTGTTACATTGCGAATAGTTAAATAACAATCCAATAATCTTAGCTAATGTTATTAATAATTTAAAGCGCAGTATTCGCTTGTGTTACAAGAGAACGGCGGACATTTTACGCATCTTCTATGAACCAGTGTTTCGTTACTCTTGACGCGTGCTTTGGATTTGATATCCAAATTTATTTAAAAAAAGATGTAATACATAAGAACAGCAGTTAGATTTTATATACGAATGCAATATAAATAATTCAAATGACATTTGAAATAATGAACTTATCCAAGACACGATTTATTTCCATAGGTCACTTGATTAGAAATGATATTGGTCACTCGTTATAATTAACATTAATTTGCATGTATGAAACGATTTTTTTTAAATAAGTAATTAAAAGATATTTACAAATATGTACTAAAATAATTTATTGGTGCAATAATACAAATACATACATATTTGTAAGTAACTATTTTAGATGAGTTTTAAATACTGAGAGAATGATGGAATCTTCAAATAATTGTTCGTAAATTAATGGTAAATTATCACAACCGGTGAGGAATTAGCAACAAAATTTAAATTGGCTGCCAAAGCTATAAAATTGTAATTTTAGCGCCATTATAAAGGTTGTTAACTGCACTTTATTGCAGTGTAGCACAATTTAAAAAAATCGATATCTAATTTATTGGCAATAACTATATGCATAGTAATTAATTAATTGTACAGGTGTCCATTTTCAATCTTGATTCCTTGAAATTATAAAATAGGCAACACGTTCTACTTCCGTGAGTTCAGTACATTATGAAAACGCGAAGTCATTTCTGTTTTGATTGATGGGTTGCCTAGTTTGAAATCTTCAGGGATCACGATTTAAGGGAATAATCCAAAGATTAAAGTTTCATTTTAAGCGCTTGCAATTACAACATAGAATAATAGTATAGTAATGCAGATTGCCTTAGTCGATTGCCACAAGTTATAAATGAAGATGAGAAATTTTCCCTAGGAGATGTGTTACTATTAGGATCACAAAATAATCCTATTCCAATCCAAGAAATTTAGAAGTATACCTTAAAAGATGAAATTTTGAAAAAGGTTCTTTATTGGACTTGGCATCAATGGCCAAACACAGAAATTCCGGAGAAATTTACACCTTTTCATCGGAGAACACAAACAATGTCTACTTTGGGGAAATCGACTGATCGCACCTGAAGTCACAAGAAATAAATTCTTGGAATTATTAAATGCGAATCATCCAGGAATTGTTGCGATGAAGGCATATGCTCGGAGTTACGTATGGTGGCCTAATATCGATAAGGACATAGAAGACTGCGTAGTAAAATGTAAAATATGTCAAATTTATGCGAATAATCCACCAAATGCACCACGTCAATACATTGAAAGTCCTTTGAAGGCCTGGTCTACATTGCATATAGATTTTGCAGGTCTTTACAAAGGACACATTTATTTAATTGTTGTGGATGCAATGTCCAAATGGCTTGAAGTAGACGTTGTCAGATCAATGGTATCAAGAGAAGTCATTAGAAGTTTTCGGAAGATGTTTGCTAGGTTAGGATTCCGGATCTGATTATCTCCGATAACTGACGCTCGTTTGATTCGAATGAATTACACGTATTTTACAGAAAAAAATTAATTGAGTTCAGTATGATCTCACCATATCATCCATCTAGTAATGGACGAGCAGAACGTATGGTACAGACGTACAGACTACGAAGAAAATTCTTTCGAAATTAGAAGAGGGAAATATTGAATTGCAAATTCAGAAAATGATGTTTCGTCAACACACTACTGTGCACTCCGGTACAAATAAAACACCTGCCGAATTATTGATGGGAAGGAAGTTAAGAACAGTGTTTTATAAAATGCATCCATATGCATTGAGGACAAGAAGAATTGAAGAATCGGAGAGAAAATTACGCTCATTTGAATATGGAGATTGGTATATTTTCGAAATTATCATCAATTGGGACCTAAAACGTTAAGGATTATATCGGACCAGTTTCTTATATAATTCAGACATCAAATGGGAACGCCACATTGATCAGTTACGAAGAAGAGTTGAAAAACTTGAGAAGGAAGGAGAGGATAACCATATTAAAGGAGAATATGAACAGAAGCAACAGACAACGACAAAAGATTTACAAGAAAATCCAGTACCATTTCCTAATTTAAGTTTTCACATTACAGATACTGAGAATGATCTGACTGGGCAATTTAATTAATTTTTCTGTACAACTGTGCTAAAATTGCAGTTCTGTGATAATAAGCATGACTGTGGCAGAAAATTGAAATTTTGTTGCAAATTTCTCGCCATTATTGTCATGAATAGTTCGTTACAAGGGTTTCTAATAAAGAAGTTCTAATAGCGCCATTAATGGCGACTTTGAGCTCTGAGTAAAATAAGGACACAAAAATAGAAATAAAGTGGATGAAGGTATCAGTGTTCCTTTTGTTACCTTGAAATGATCCAGAGCTTTTCTCAGAACAACAAGATTGTATTGTTTAATGGTATTAATAAACATTCTAACAAGTAGTGATAGATAAATCAATTTTCGTGTTACAGAAGAAAAAAAACTGTCATAAAATTTAACAATTTCAGACACTTTCACTGACAAATCGAAATTTTTAATTACCTAGTTAGATAGATTGTAAAAGTCCATGTACATGTCAACGTTTCGTGTAAATCTATGCTAGTTTCTTCAGGATAAAAAATGAACGCATATTTACATTTTGTGTAAAAATTAAAAGTGTTCCCTGTAATTAGGTGTTTGACTATTTATTTATTCATTTCAGAACAACTACCTAGAAAATTCTTTTAAGATTTGCATGCATTCGTTATTTGTTTAATAATCACATGCGATTGAAATCATCCAAGCAGATTTATTTACTGGTGATTTACACCTTTTATTAACAGCACACGATAGAGACGTTTTCACTCCGGAAAAAAAAATTTTTTTTTTGCTAATTTCTGAAATCTATCGAATGCGCACGTTGTTGATCGCCTGTGCTTTCAGAGGAGTGTTTGTTCGTTCCATTAAAGCAGATGCTCAGATTGAAGCGATCAGATTATTTGCGAAAACACATCATCCATCAACTTGGATATTCGTTTCATAGCAGAGCAAAACATGCACGGTAATCCTGCATTAACGTCAACATCACGGCGAAACTCATAAATATGCGATAATGGTTTTGTATGGCAATCTCCATTTTCGTAATTTTCCATCGCCAATCGTAAATCCAGTTTTATTATTGCCCATTCCATACACGCAGTAATATATATAGACTTGCTCCATGTCTCAAAAACTTGCTAGGGGAAAAAGTTTGTTTCGAGCTTTTATTTTTGTCAGTAAAAAGTTCTATTAGATACAGCACAGCAATCTGCCAATCGTAGATCAATTTCAAAAGATATCCTCCCCCCCCGGACATACTTGTAAGTAGGCTTGCATGGTCCGCTCGTAAAACAAGCAAATTTTACTGTTTCAAAAAGGTCTCTGCATACACACAAACATGCTTGTACTCTTGTTTGAAAAAAAAACATATGCATGAGGATCGAAGCAAGACAAATACTTTTACAGGCAAGTTTATGGAGTAAATGTGAATGAAATTCTGTTTATTTGAAGGAGTTATTTGCACGCCCCAATCTTTTGATGCGGATAAAGATTTGCCTCTTCTGTCGATTTCAGGGAAGGTGGACGAGAAGGCCACCCAGTTGCACGCGATTGCGTCGCTGAAAGTGCTTTTGGACGCAACGAAGCCACAAAACGGCGCCGCCACCAGTTCTGCGGTTAACCACGTCAGTGCTGCCAAACAAGAAACAATGTTGGCTCCGTCGAGTATCCCGGATATGCCGAACGGAGTCGCTAACGCCCTGACGGAGGGCATTAACATGGAGGCGGTGAGTGATGCTGTTTAATTATCGAGCTTTTTAGGTTCGAGATGGAAGGGTGAGTGAATGACGGGTGCTACTTATTTATGTATGTTCTGAACAACACATTGCTTTTATTTACGTTTTCGACGAATAAATCAGCAGAGGAAAGCCAGGCTGGATACAAAATAAAAAATTCTTTTGATACATTAATTTAACTCAAAGCTAAAGTTTTTTAATCAAACAAAGGAAATTAATTGAAGCTTTGACTTAATTCACATTTGATATTCAATCAAATATTTCATCAAACATTTTTCACACCATTGTTGGAAAAATCATGAAATCGAGATGATTTTCGAACAAAATTGAACTATTAAAACCATCGACAATTATCTGTGTTTGAAAACATCAACGTCAGTAGTTAAAGGTAAGTATCATACTTGCGCAAATTTAGTCATTAAGTGAAAATTTTAAATCGTCTATAAAACTAACGGTAACAACAATGACGTAGATGAGTTCGGCTAAATATTCACACGAAACCCTGTTATTTTCTTGGCAGTAACACGGAATGCTTCAACCTAAACGACTTTTTTAACGTCCCATTTTGACGACGCAATTTATTTTCTCTGCACCGTAAATAACCTCTGTGCGGTTAGCAACAACTTAATTGTGATGAATTTCCAAGCAGTGCTTTTAATCTAGTTTTTTTTTCACATTCAACATGCACAGTCGGTGAGAGAGCACACAATGGTACTTCAGATTCGCAGGAAATTAAAACTCGTCAGTATCATGCACACCAGCGACGATAACGCTTTTCAATCGCTTTGGACAAGAGCGAGCTTCAAACGTCGAAATTTTTACTTGTACTTTAGACATAATGGCGTGCGATTTGTTCGAAATACACAACGACATTGAACGCTGGGCTTTTAATGTTGTCAACTGAAACATTTTTTCGATCGAATCTTATGTTTTGTATCCAGCCTGCGAAAGTGCAAGGTATACACTTTAGATTGTGATATTCACGATAAATATCTTCACATTCAATAAGATTTGAAACAAAAATGTAAATAATTCAAGGCATACGCTTTCGAATATAGTATGAATAGAAAAAACTAACGCCACAAATAACACTTTGAACCACTTGATGTTGATTGACTTTCCTTAAACTTTTCCCAAAACTTACATCGTTTTTTTTTCACCAAAGGAAAAAGGTCATAATTAATAATAATAATAATAATAATGACTTTATTCAACTATGCTACAATACTCACAAATACAAAAGAAAACTATAACCCTACCTACAATAGAGAAATCTAAAATAGAAATAAATAAATAAAGAACCATACGCATAAGCACAAGCAGGCATAGCTGAATCACAGGGCGAGCTTCAGATAATAGGAGGACCTACATCTGCTTTTCAAGCTAACCCTAGTGAAGTAAATGAAATAATAAAAAGAATAATTGCCGATAGTATAAAAACATTCTGCGATGAGTTATATAATCGCTTGCTCACAACGAAGAAAATAAATGTGAAGATCCATAGACTTTCATAAGTTTTTTGTTCCAAATTTATATTTTATTCCTTCATTTTTTGTAAAAAATATTCAACTTGTCTTACGTTCCAGAATCGATTCTTTTTTACATCAATTAATTCCGGAAACTAAATACATAGGTAAAGCTTTTATCGATTGTATTTATCGTAGAATATATCCAGTCTAAAAAGTGTATACTTTTGATTAGTTTATCGGACATCAAAAATGAAAAAAAAAAAAAAAATCAAATATAAGTCCGAATGTCTAAACAAAATTACTGCGTGATGATTTATTTCAACAAAACAGCGATTTCCGTGGAAACCCGACACAATCGTGAGTTATTTGTCTTTGGTGTTAATTGTTAATATGTGTCGTACGTTCGTTCCTATGGCAACCCTTTCAATGTAGACTTTGATCCTTTTTGTGTACATTCCGACAACGGAAGCCGTTGACAGAACTCAGGCAGTTATCCTGACAAAAGGCGTGGGACTGGCCGTCTCTCGTCAAATTATATTAACACTAAACTTGCGTTTTCGCGAACACACTTTCCCTGTCACTGAAGCCGATTGATTAACGCGAATGTTTTCTCTTACTTTTTAGATTGCTCTTAAAAAGGTTAGTATGATGCATATTATTTATCAGGCGATGTGTTTTATTTTTTTGCCTTTGAGGTGCATGAGCGCAAGAACCGGCCAATGAAATGTTCAGGCGCGTGAGGATTCGACGTCCTCGGATACGTCCTGATGTATGCATGAGTGAAAGCTTTATCGGGTCGAACCAAAATACTAAATCAAACTTAGCCCCGACCTTTTCTGGAACGAAAGCGTCAGTGAGAATGTTTGATCAAAAATTCATGTTGCCCAGCGTTCGCACACGTGATTGGATGTGTGCCATAACGTTATCGTAAAGGTTCAATCAAACAAGGCCGATGTTGTAGGTACAATAAAATTTAATGAGGGGACATGAAGTCGGGACACTATCTTTTTACGAGTAATCTAAAAACAAAGCGGACGCTGCTAGAATTATGTATGTACACTTACGTAACCGTAAGACATCCTACTTCTGATTCTATTTTAATTAATTTTGTCCTCCAAGATGACGCTCATCAAACTTATTGGTACACATTTACACAATTTATGTGGAAGTTAGAACTGCATAGTCCTTTTTCTTCCAAACATGTAGGTAGTTAGTACTTCGATGTATCATTTGTAGAATTACATAATTGGCCTGTTGTTTCGTCTGCTAGATTTTGTGATGCTTTTTTGTATTTTCTTTTAAGTCGCTTTTAATCGTGCATTTTCACCCGCACTTATTTCTTATAACTTAACACACTGCACTTTCTCGACTTATTTAAATTGTTTTATATTTAGAAATTGAGCAAATACATTTTTATATCATAGATCACATAAATATTTTTTATATTAAAGAAATTTATTATGAATCTTCATCATCTACAGGAAACAAATAGCAGAATTTGCAGAAGAAGTATTGAAAGTCTCTCTCAGTATATTTTGGTATAAGATGTTCTAAAACTATTGTACGTACTTGTACCTTTTAAACTTCTTTGAAGCCAATCTGTCTAAAATGCGTAAAAATCTATAAGTCACAGACTTTTCGCTCTATACATTTTATTTGTAGTTTTTGTAGGAGTTTGTTGTTTTCAAGCATGTAGTAGAAGCTTGAGTTTCGTCTTGAAAATAAATTTTCCTGATTTTCAAACTCTTTTCCCTCAGTAATATAACAGAAAGTGAAACGGAAAATAATTCTGAATGCAATTAATTGCTTTTCTGCTTTAGAAAGTAACTTTGGTTTATTTTAGTAGTCGAATCGATCATAACTTTATTCTTCGACTAGTTAGAATTTTCCACAATAGTGATTTGGAAATAATTGTGTAAATGTGTCGCATTTGTATAACTACAAATATACAAAATTTTACATAAAAGTGCCCGTAGTACGTTTGGCCCAAATAATATTGCGCGAGTTTCTCGGAATTTCGATTTAATATAATATTAACGTGAAATTCAAATTTCCATTCTGTGTTGTCTTAAATAATTGTGTTCCTGAGAACGAATGTGTCGTAGATTTAGCATATAAATTAGCCGCACAGTTACTACCGACTTTAGCATAAATGTGTCCTCGCTCTAATTTTTTTTCTGTTTTATTTTATCGAACATTTTCGGCGGCTTAATCCTGACGACAAAAATTCTCTCTAAGGTAATTGTGTGTAGATTGGCTAGTGAATCCGAAACCGAAACGAATTCGTAGCTTTTCAGTGTGCTCTCACGGTTTTGTAGTTTTGTTATCGACTGTCATGTACACACACACACGATTGACATGCTTTATTGAATCATCATACGTATACAAGTAAACCTGACGTAGTTTGTTGGCTGGAATTACGTGCGTTTGTAATTTTTTTTTGTGGGAATTCACGCATCAAATTGACTGATATGAGCTGATGACGTACATACGCTTCAATCAAAAGCTCACATTGTGAAATCATTGCTTTTATAAAAAGTAGCAGCTTAGCTATAATTAGCTACAACAAATGCTAATAAAACTATTTTATTTGTGTTTTTATCTACATTCTTTAATACTGTAATAGCTTTATAGATATGCCAAGTCTTACTTAAAAATTTTTGGCCTTAATAAATAAGTTTTGATTCAAATGATTACACAGCAAACGTTTTAGAAAACAAGGAACTTGTTTAAACAAGTCACGCTGTAAATAAGCACACTGCGATCATTGAATTATGCGAAGAGTTTGGGATTAAGCTTGCTTCTTTACATCATCTTCCTTTAGAAAGACAATTACTGTGCAAATTGAAATAAGTAAATATTAGACCCAATGTAATTGTCTTAGGTAAAAAAAGAGGTAAATAAAAACCAAGACTTACAAAGAACGACAATCCAGTGACTATTACTTTTCTAGATGACTTTTTAAAATTTATTGAGAATGATTTTGACTTTAAAGCAAAAGACAATAAAATTGAGAAACGACTTTGCTGAAACTAGAGGCACACATAAAACTAACGTTCAATATTTCTCTGGCGACAAATTGATATTAAGCATATGGCCTTTCCCAACTGTTCTATTTCAGTTTCTTTCACAGAATAAATAAGGTACGTAGAACAACATCGAAGGGTCTTTGTCACGTACTAGATTGTTAAGTGTTAAGTCACAAGAATGCACCTAAAATATTTATCGCAACTTTTGCACAGTAATTTTCTAGCCGCTTTTGCGTTTGTTTTTCTAAAAAAGAAAACGAGTTACGAGACCCCGTAATTCTGATGACATTTTTCTGGTTCTAGCGGCGCATGTCGTCGGTACGCGCACGTAAGTCTCTGACTTCTCAAGCGGTGGTGTGTCTGCAGGTGGGCGATGCCGAAGAAGAGCCTCCTGAAGCATTAGATATTAGTTGGCCATCCGGAGCACGCAAAAGGATCACCTACGTCCTGCTCGCACCGATTGTCTTCCCACTTTGGCTCACCTTACCCGACACGCGCTCACCTCGTGGTAAGTTAAAAAAAATGTGCTCCAAAACATTTTCTCTTCCTTTCTGTTCTTATCCAATCCAAATGGTTCTGTTTAGCCCTCTGTATATCTTATTTAGTTAATGTAAAGACTAAAAATTCTTACATAATTTATTTAAAAAGAGGACTGGAATGAGCTTTTGTAAAAGCTCGGGCTGGGGGATACTGTAAACATGCTGTTTCACGACCACCTGGCTGTGACGCCTGGAACGTTGCCTTGTGACCCTTGACCTTGTTAATCCAATTCAATTCAGGAGCGCACTCATCGCCAGTACGGCGTGCATTATGCTCTCCAAACATTTTAAACAAAGGGTGGAATGAATGCCCTTTGTATTAAATGAACACAGTCCTTCGGAAAAACGTTTTTTGCGCATAAAGGTTGCCGACGCGCCGCGGCGCTTCGCGCGGGTACGGCGCAATTAATGTGCTCCGGCTTAATTACTTCTTCAACGCTAATCTACTAATTACGCTAACTGCGTTGTAGAAAAGATAGTTAGCGTTTAATGTTGGAAAAAGTTTTCTGGAGGATGAGAGGAGACGTGAAGTCTTGACGCAGACAGCTACGTTAAAATAATTTATTTGTTTAACACATTAAAGAAACGAGCTATAATATTATTACGCACCAAGGAGTTTTTTGACCGTTGGGAATTAAACTGTTATTTAAAAGTTATCGGACTAGCGGTCAATAAAAGACTTTTTTATTTTTATGCTAAGCTTTCGGCAACCTTTATTGCTCTGATGAAGCTCTGATGAAGGCAATAAAGGTTGCCGAAAGCTTAGCATAAAAATAAAAAAGTCTTTTATTGACCGCTAGCCCGATAACTTTTAAATAACAGTTTAATATTATTATTAAATTATGTCATAGCTCCTCTTCTGAGATATTTGATTGCACTTGAACCGTTGAACGATCTAACGCAGACTAGATATCCCGGGAAGTTTTTGGAAACGTGTAGGCAATTCTAGGCAGGTCACAATAGTCTGTTATGTGGGTGGTCTATACATCAGGCTGTTTGGCATATTAAGAAACAGCGTTGCTGCACACAATCCATATTTTTATAAAACTTGATAGGACGTTTAAGGAACAAGTGACAATGTTCCCGTCTAATAAAGACAACATTCTACTTCCTTGTTGTAACGTACGGTAGTTTCTTTCAAAAATTTAGTAATCCTTCCAATATCCTGGTAATCACCTGGGATTATTACGAGTATGAAAAAATACAAGCATTACATCGTTGCAATTAGTACATCGAAGCAAAATATAACGCAAGTAACCGCCCTCCATTTCTTCCATCCATTAAGAGTTTCGATCAAAATACTCGTTTGAAGTCACGACAGCGGAGTTCGCGTGAAATAGCACATAGTACACCTCTGTAATTGGACATGCGCAAATGAGAGGCAGTTTACTGCACGGAATATACAGATCGGTTTTCGCATTTAACAATCGCGTTCAAACATACCCGATTTACTAGGATTTGGGTTTTCCCGTGGCCGGAGAAATACAAGGAGTCGTCGTATTGGCGCAATCATCATGAATTAGCTTAAATGGCTGTTCACTGGAGGGGCTAGACCGCATTAATTTGATGTCTCATTCATCGACCGGCCTGTAGTTTACATGATGCAATAGATCTCCAAATTAGTTTAACATTATTTCCCTTATTCGTGTGTTAAATTACGAAGGCGGCTTAATTAACTAACATTGGGGTATTGATGGACTTCTCAAATTGGGGTTACTTGCTATACGCTTATTTGGATTCGTTTGCCACTTTTACAAAGTATTCCTGCACGTTTTAGCGTTTGTTAACTTCGAAATGGGCAATTCCGTCGACCATCTTCTCCAATCACAAGTAGATGATTGCCAAAAGTGAACCGTGTATTTGGATCTTTAAATTTCCTAAGTTGGGTTAAGGTCTAAACATACGGACCATTTTTATCTTTGAGGTTGAAGTGCTCCAGTTGAAGACGGCTAAATGTAGACCAAGATTCTTTTAATTGGTAATAAAGTAGGATTAGGACAATGCCAACAACGACGGATGATTCTGATATGAAATTTATTATGGCCGTAAAATGCGACACAGAATTCCTTTTTCACGTGGGTAGAATTTAACTTCCAGTTGTAATTAATAACTTCCAATTATCTGGGCGGTGGTGAATCCCTTCGTGAGCGCTTTTATATCGCATTAAGCGGTTTTATGACTAATTCCGCCGTGATTAATATTTGTTTACGAAAATTCGCACGAAAAATCATTATTGTACGTAGCCGTTCTATTATCTAATTTTCCCCCCCTGGAGGAAGATTAATGATATTCCAGCCGGTAATTTTACTCCTTTCAATCAAAACTTTTGGGCGCCTTCTTATTATTATTTTATCCTTTGACGTCGATGAGCTGCTCTCTTAAGCACTGAATTTTGAACGATATATTTTTTTGTCACTGTTCGAAATCGAGTTGCTTCAAGTTCGATGCAAACTGCGTTAACTATAAATTTAATTTATGTTTAAACAGTAGCAGGCACCCTCGTTTTGGGATGGCCTTTGTAAAATAAAGAAATTCAGTTTAGTGACTTTCTATTACGCGCCCCCCTTTTAATATTCAGGGGTTTTAGTTTTCGTAATTTGATCATTGTTTTTGTTTCTTTGTAGGTAAGAAGTTCTTCCCCGTAACGTTTCTCGGGAGTATCGTGTGGATAGCTGCCTATTCGTACCTGATGGTGTGGTGGGCCAACGTTGTGGGAGACACGGCTAAGATCCCACCGGAGGTCATGGGTCTCACATTTTTGGCGGCGGGGACCTCCATTCCGGACCTCATTACATCTGTCATCGTGGCACGGAAAGGCTTCGGTGACATGGCCGTCTCTTCCTCCGTCGGCAGCAACATCTTTGATGTTACCGTCGGGTATGTATTTTTACCAAAATCTGCTAAAATGAACTTGCAGAAAAATATTTATGTCTTGTTGCTACCACGATATGACTTCTTCTTTCCTGATCCCGCACTATCAACTTCATTTAAATTTGCCATTTCCTTTCGGAAGCCTATTTCAAAAGGTATACATATAAAGAAATTAGAAAGAAATTTAAAAAATTGCTAATACAAATCAGTCAAAGACTAACAAACGAGCTCGAAAACCCCTCCTTTATGCGACATGACACAATACATAAAGGAACTCAAGCGGGCGAATTCTGCGAAAAGGCCAGGCACCATTATTTTCAGTTCATGCAGTCGTCATTTTATAAATAGACTTTCCCGAAGACGGCAGTAATTTATACTTGAACCGGTTTTCTTTGGAAATTTATTATTCAGCGTTTTGGCAAGGAAGGCCCTACATAATGCGACTTAATTAATACGGATTAGGCATTATTAATGCTCGAGGTAGAGAACCGCGTTATAAGATCTTGAGTGTTGACAAAAATGTGATAATTTAGTAGGATCGGAGCTGTAGTAATTTGTTTCTGATTAGGGAAGCGTTCAGCGACGGAGTTAATTTGTTAGACGATGAGATGTTTGAACATTATTCAATATTATCTTTCCAGATCTGTGCGGAAGCTTTGCAAAGCTAAAATAATCAGTACTCTATTGTGAAAGTAATATTACATTTATCATATTACAATGCCACAGTTTCCACTTTCTAAAACAATTTCCTATAGACAAATGTGTACCTTTTAAAGCTGATAATAGCTTTTGTGATTATAAGTTGTATATCCAATAGTTTCAGATTTCCTTTTGTATAACAATGAATATTATTAAACTTAACCCATTTAGCTTGAAACATAATGTCCACAAAGAGAGTAGGTTCTTTATTATTTTCCTGTTAGACGTTATATCAATTTCGATTACTTCAAAATGCAAGTAATAATGGAATTAAAACAGAAGATTTGAAGGGTTTTAAGAAATGGAGAAAGGAGCTTCAAATGTGTAACTAATAAAATAAAGATCTAACACCAAAGGAAAATCATGAAGATGTGGACATATACTCTTTGATATCAAATTGGGAAATTAAATGTGGAAGATTAATTTATAAAATTGCAAAAGGTACAAGTCCGTTAAACTCGCGAAGAGAATGCTGATTATATTTGTGACTTAATCAAAGAAGTATTTAGCAGAGATAATAGGCATTTATTTCACTTTGGGAAACTACAATCAATGACTTTCTAAAGTATTCGACTCTCATTGTTGTTGTCTGAAAACAAGCGAAGAAACTTTGTTATAGTTGATGATGGTTCACCCTTCGCTCTAAAGTCAAAACTGCAAAGCAAATAATTGGAGGGCTTATCCTTATTGATGGCTACAATTGCAAAAAGGAGAACGTTGATCATGATTGTGATTTAATCAAAGTTTGTCATTTAACTGCATTCAGCAGAAATGACATGCATATAATTGAAGGCACAATCAATAACTATTTGGCAGACTTTATAACGTAAAGTTAAGTTTCGAATGTAAACGTTCGAAAAAAGCGAAGACATGTTGACGTTATTCAAAGTTTCTTGAATCACTTTGTTACACTTGATGACAAGATCTCATCATTTCGATTTAGGTCTAATTTGGTCTAAACATCATAGTATAAAGTGGTGACAAATTCAGTGCAAACTTATGGCTACTTTCTTTTGCAATGATGAAGTAATAATTAATTATTTGATAGAGTTGTTACATTACACAAATAAACTTCCTGATTGCAAATGGAGCAGAGCTAACATAAAGGTGTCTGATGCGCTTAGGCATACATAATTTAGACGGCCTTATACACTGTCTGTCCAGGCTGTTCCAAAAATAGGCAATCAAATTGCAAGAGTTGACTCTCTGCATAAAAAATTCAAATAAATGAGCTCGAAAAAGCACACCTTAAGGAGATAATGCCTCCTAATGTACAACAGCCGAAATGAGAGGCCTAAAGGAACTTGACTTTGGTAACGCCATCATAATTCTTCCAGCACAGATAAGACAGTAGTGTACAAAACGTTGTACAAGAAACTGAAAGCAGGGTCACAATTTCGCCAGTAGAAAGAATAAAACTCTTCACAACCACAAAAATGAGTTTGTTAAACCAAATTTACTGCACACTACAATAAGACGTTACGTCTGTGTGGGATATTGAAAACTATAAAATTGATGGTCAGTTCAAGGGGATCTTATTTTACTTTCTAACAAACTTCCTCCTCCAAATTATTGACTCCAACGTCGAGAGAAAACACAGAGAAATTCACAGAAGCGATCAAACATCGTTCAGCTTAAGTTTCTTCAGAACAAGCTTGAATTTTTGTTTGCTTCTCATCGAGCCTAGCAATAATTAGCAAAGTCGTTGTTATCTCCACAATTAATGTGTGTCAACCTTGCAAGGAAGTGTAAAAAGATCAAACAATGGCCTAAATTAATTTTAGTAACAACTAACACCTCGCTTCTTAAATCAAACCATGCACACGTATAAGTTACGTTACGTGGAAAAGGAACTTTGAGGTTATGTTTCGAAAAACCGTATTTTCACCCAGTATTCTGTACTTACCTTATTGTTCAGCTTCCCCCGATCATTATTATACAACTTATCGAAAATAAATAAAATAAGTCAATTTTCTTCGCACGATAACCTGCAAACGTCAAAATAGTGAGGCAGTACTGCCAACTGCGTAATTGGAAACTTCCGAAACTCCGAAGCAAAAAGTGAAAAAAAAACGTAATTTGGCAGGAAATATAACCCACAAGATTGATTAAAATCTAATTAAAACGATAATCTTTAAGTTTGCATCGCGTACGTTTCTCTTTTAACGTTTTTTAAAACCTCCAATTTCCTCCGGAGGCTCGAAGTGTTCTGCAAAAACAATTGAACGACGGTCATTCATAACACCCCAACGACCTTGCAACCTACTTTTTTTTCTAAGAAATATAGTAAATCGGCTCGTGACGTCAGCACGGAATCCTCTTTCGTAGTAAAATTTTTTGACGTCGATTTCCACGGTTTCCTGATGAGTTTGAGGTTAAAATTTTACATACGCTTTATGGGTGGCCACGAAAATAGGTACTGTGATTGTAAAAACTCACGATTTTTTTTTCTCGGGGGTGTTGAGAGGGGCCCGAAAATTCGGTCATTTCTTAACTTTTAGGAAAATAATTTTTAGTACGAAGTAGCATAATTATGTTCATTTAAAATCCACTGACTTTCAATCTTGTGAATTTTTCTTTTATTAAGTAAATCACACTAATTAATAGGGGGATGAAATTTTATAGGCTTTTTATGAATGGTCACGAAAATGCTTTGAGGATTAAAAATCTCGAGTGTGTGCCTTCTTCTCTCTCTTCTTCTTCTCGGTTAGGCAGGTCATTTTTGAATTTCCCTTCGCATATGTTCATGAGCTTAGTTATAGGGGTAGGATTGTTTAAAATTGTAGGAAAACAAAGAGGGCGGTGATTTATTTAAAAAGTTCCTTTTTTTTGAACATGCATATCATAAAACGTTCGTAACACATATTGTAATTAAAACTTTAGACGTCCCACAGAACAGGAACAGTTTCGTTACAATCTGCTGAAACGAACAGCAACTCACTTCGCAAATTGTTTCATGCCGCAGCTCTAAAACATTATGTTCTATAATTTCCCACAGGCGGTTAAAAATAATTTGAAAGCCACCACCGCCACATCTAGTTAACGAAGGGCGAGTAGGGTTTTTACGGCAGAAAGCACGGCCTAATTGCATTACCTCTTAACGCAATAGCAAACGAAAAATCGACGATTTGCGGTTGCGTTTCCTCGGGTTTTCATTAATTCGAGCTCTGCTTAAGACAATCTTGTTGATTGGGGGATGTCGTACGTAGATTCGAACGTTCTTAACTGTACCAGCGCCAACTACCCACACCCCCTCTTGGGCGAATATCGATTTGCTGGCGTGCCCTGTTCGTTCTGATACAAACCAGAGGCTACACGTCCTTCAGTTTTATTCTTTATTTTTTACGTCTTGTACTATTTATTGGTATAAACAAATTAGAATCGAAATGAATTTAGTTTCAACATCCCCCTAATTTCTGCTTCTCTACATACAGCGATTTCTTTCGTAGTTGCGGATGAATAAACCAAGACGTTTTGTTGTAATTTAAATAATAATAACAACGAAAATAAAGCTGTATTGTTTTCATGATTTTCTCTATTGTTTGTTATAACTATAAACGATTGTTTTAGTTTCTAGTTTATCAGAATGCATAAAGTGGAATTATGAATACGGTTGAATTTTAACATCGCCGTTATAAGAATAGCATAAAAGGCTGGCTATTTCATAAATCCGATAGCAATTTAAAGCGTATAAACGAGCCACCGAATTTAGGACGGCAAGCGCTATTTAACGTCAGTTTATTGCTGCTTCGTGTTTTAAATACGCCGATAACTTTCGAGATAAATTTTCAACTTCAAGTTCAATCATGAGGGCGAGAATGAAGACGTAATTTATGAAACCACAACGGCTCAGCAGAACCAAATAGTTAGCGATGATAATAATAATATATTTGTTGTTACTTCCGTTTTCTTCCGCGTAAGCAATCCATTCCTAATCCTGAAATGACCTACATTCTTTTCACGTTCCTTCTGCTTTCTCACCTTATAGGGGGAGGAACAGTTTCAAGTACTTGCGCTCCTGTTGGGGAGTGGTCCACATAATGAATAAATTTTAAATCCAATTTGGCAACGTTCACAATATATGGCAAGCTTAGTAAGTTTAAGGCTAGAAACAGATGTGAGAAAAAGAATTAAAATGTTCATAGAAATTGAAAGAACAGAAAGAGACAGAAAGCCAAAATAAATATATAAGAAAGGTACTGGGAAAAGTAGAAGTGACATGGTTGAAACAGAACGAGAAAAGTGTCTTGGCACAGGCATTTTATAAGTATGGAATGATCCTTCCAAAATCCGAACTATAAGCCTGATTACTAGTTGTTAATTAAATAAAAGGGACAACTTAACTTGAACTTGATTTATTAGTTAGCACTTTGAAAGTCTAAAGCTTCTGAGACAACAACCAAAGAAGCTGCGCAAAGTAATTTTTCGTAATTTCTGATGGTGCGATTAAACTCTCCGATTGATTAAATTAAATTAGCCACAATGTCATAATCCAAGTGTTTTTATGTACTTACAAAATAAACAGCTTCATGCCGAGTGTGTCGATCAAATTAATTTCGCTTCACGTTTTAAGTTAGTTTCCGTATTATTTGCTCTACTATTAAATCCGGTAATGCCAGCGAACAGCACGTCCGAAATTATTTATTCCGGAACCCCTTAAACTTTCATTCCGCACGGCGCTCTTGCATTATCTTTGCGATCTAATGTCATATCTCTCATGATATTTCTGAGTGGATTGCGATTTCTGTTTTATTTATTGCGGCGGCAAACTCTTGACCTTTAACGAGGGTAGTTCTCGAGGGGGAATTTTTTTATTTGGCTTTGCAGGGTATCGCAAAGTCGGATGTATTAATTCTATTTATTGATTTCGATAGATGACTTACTCTACCTTTATTGTATTCTAATGGAACGAAAATATTATAATCACAAAATAATATTTTCTTTGGAAACGAAAAAGCTATACTTAACTATTTATAAAAACAACTTTATTGAATAATCTTATATACGCTACATTAAAAATTACGCTTACGAAGTAACCAATGGTCCTGAACCACTAAAGTTAAGAACGACATCTTCAGACAAGTTATTATTTCTGTAATTCAAATGCTGAAGCGACGGTATATCTTTGAAAGCATCAGGTGCTATAAAGTCAATCTTATTATACGATATGTCCAAATCCATGAGGTTATACAACGAATTAAACAAAGTGTCCGACACTTTTTTCAATTTGTTTTGCCGAATGTACAAGAACTTTATGTTCTTAGCTCGAAAATCGCCCTCTACATTTTCGATTTCGTTGAAAGACAAGTATAAATAAGCCAGGTTTTCCAAGCCGTTGAATAACCCAGTGTTGATCGTCTTAAGCTTATTGTACGTCAAGTCTAAATCTCTAAGGTTGTCCAAACCTTGAAAGCAGTTGCTTTCTAATATCTCAATGTTGTTACCGTGCAGGGATAGAGACGATAAATTTTTTAAATTTCTAAGCACTCTGGAAGATATGGTTTTAATACTGTTGCCAGTCAGTTCCAGGTTTCGTAGATTCGTCAGCCCTTGAAAAGCATCATCCCCAACTTGGCTTAATGCACTATTTTCTACGCGTAGCGTCTTTAACTCGATTAAACCCTGGAAAACGTTGTCTTCTATGTTGCGCAATTTATTGTCGTTTATTTTTAGGTAAATCAAATTTTTTAGGCCGTCGAAACAACGCTCGGATAACTCTATATCCCCACAGTTGGAAATTTGGTACGTGTTGATCTGACCAAATTTTTTATTGGCGTGATAGTTCGTCGAGAAGTTCAAATTTCCAGCGTTCTTTAAAATAATCACGTTCGTGTTTGGCTCCAGCGAATCGGCCAGATTCTGTGTCAGATTTGAACATGTTAGTATTTGTCCTTCCATTGAATGTGAGCAAGACGATAAGGCGGGATCTGTTTCTTGCGTGGGCGTTAACAATAGCAGATAAATAAACAGCTTTGATTTCGTAGGTATCTAAAATGCATGTTTCGTGCACAGGATGATTAAAAGATAATTAAATTACTTACCATTTCGTCGCTTTTCCTAAAACGTGGACGTTCTGGTTAATATTACTGCATTCCAGTTGTTATTATAAACTAACTGCGGGTCAAAGAGGACTTGCTGGGTTATCGTTACGTTTTTATTATTTGAAATGAATTTGTTGTTTCCGTTAAACGTTTCGTAAACGCATTTATTCATACACGCTTAAATAATAATGTTAGATTTGCGCTTGAGAGTTTTCATTAAACTCGAGAGAACGAGGACATTTATTTTACTCAAAGTGTATTTGACAAAGAAAACAGATAGATGAAAAGATGTTCGGGACTCCCAAACGGGCTGATCTGGAAAGATCTAACTCACTGAAAGCCGGGCGTAAAACTTCGAAGACAAGCTGAAATGGTTACTGGAATTTTATCAGTGCCTTAGCTTAGAACAATTGCAAAAATAAAACACCGAGAAAGCTTCAAAACGTGGATTCCTCCACATGAAAACGAAAACAAAAAAAAAATAAATAAATGTACGCCTGTGATGTTTGTTAGCTTAGCCTCGTGAGAGCTTTTCGTTGTAAATAGCGTGTAAACATATTTTTATTTACTTCTTTTATTTTTTGTTAATGCGATTTTATTTTGTGTTTGCTTTTTTTTGTATGCTCTGTGTGTTCTACATATTCAATTTTACAGTTCGTCCACTCCTACTTTTTTGGAGGCATTGCAGTATTTGGCAATAAGAAGAAAAAAGTGTGGATCCCTTCATGGAAGTTTTTGGACCCAGTGCAAGGAAGCCATTTTTCTTTTGACTAAGGTCACCATATTGCCAAACAAAAAATAATGGCATCAAAAATATGATTTTTACCTAGCATTACGGTTCTCCGCAATTTTTCTTGTGTACATTATTTGAATGTCGTAAGCACGAGCTTCAAGTAAATCCACTTCATAATTCAGAACAAAAACTGCGATACTCTCTTTGTGACTTGACAGAAACATTCCTTAATGCACAAGTCGAGATTTAAAGCCGGAACTTTGAAATATTCCATTCGCGTATAACTCATCTCTCTGGTGCATTAAAAAAAAACGATAATTCCATATCCGACTGGCCGCGCCCTTTGCGATACGATTCGTTTCGAATTCTGTTCTCATCTCACGTCCTGGCAAAATCAATCACCTATGCGATCGTTTGTTAATTGTTTCAGTTTCGCTAATCAATCAAAATTGCAAATTGTTCCGCTAATTGCGATTTCATATATGTGTGTTTGAATTTAACAAAGACAGAGAAAGGTACCACGGTAATGAAGCCCTTCCCTTTGCCGCTGCAAATACATAATGCGTTTGATCTTTCATTCGGTGTTGATTAAAAGCCTTAAGTCGTCGTCTTTGGAGTATAAATGAACTTCCTGACGCGTTCGGTAGAGGAAGTTTAATGAGAACGCGTCGCAGTTCCGATTGAACTCCCATGTAATGATATGTATGCAACGTGATATTGTAAATGTTAGTTTCATAATTAATTAATGTATTTACCTATTCATCAATTTATTATTACGATAATTAAATTATCAGTGACGCATGATATGAAAACAGATGCCTTTTGGTGATATGTTGTTTAACTGAGCCCGGACATTTATTTTTATCGTTCATTTGCTCTGCAGGAATTTTGGGCAATTGAAACCTGATCATCAGCAAAGCCCATCGTGGATATTTTATTGAAATAAATCGGGCATTTATTTCCGTTTATTTATTTATACTGTAAACATTTTAGCAGAGCTCATCGTGGTAAGATGATATAATTCATTGTTTTGGTCTTCTTTCCTACTTTTTAATCAATTCGTATTTATGGATTTAAGGACCAGTTCTTTTCTCAAGTAAGCAAATTACATTTCCTGAAAAGAATTGCCAAGATCGTGCATGAAAAAGTCCTTAGTGTCTTACTTCTTGGTGTGATAATTAATTGTTTGCTTCTCTTTTCGAACCGAAAGCCCAACTAAATTAGTAAACTGGAAAACTTTAAGGAAAGCATTACGTAAATTGATAAAATTCCTTACTGTCCAGTCAAATATATTATTGTAAATTTATAACGTAGAGGAGGAATAAATTTGGAATTTGCGTCAGTTATTGGATCTTAACGAAAATGCGACAGTAATCGATACTGAATTCGTGGACCGGACTATCCCAATATATAATTGTGCGAGTTATGCATGAACCGATGGCCTTTCCGACCGACAGCAATAAATTCTGCAAAGCTGACTTTGTGTTGCGGCATTGAACCGGAACCGGCGCTGAAGTCTCTTGTTCCGGGTGGCAATTTCGGGGGCTTCGACTGAAGCTTGCTTTCGGGAACCGGCTCGAAGGTAGCAATTTCGTTCGGCGATAGTTGGTACGAGGCGACGGTTCTTCGCGCTATCTGTCATTAGCTCTAACACAAAATCGATAGTTTCTATCTAGCGCATTATGCAAACTTGCGATCTGATCTGCAGTAAGTCTGCTTTGAGTGTGTACTCGCTGATAACGTTGAAGTAGCAGTACTCGAACTTATAGAACCCCAATTCTCTTTTCCACGTTTTTCGGTGCTTCAGCTGAAAATTTAATGGAAGATGAGAATCACTCGAGCTTTAGATTAAATGACGTAAAATAAACAGTGTGGCATACAAGTAACGTCTTCTTTTACTTTGCTCAATGAATTTCTTGTTTGTTTTACATTATCCACGAAGATCTTCAAGTTCTTACATTTAAAAAATTAGAGAAATATTTTTATTACAATTAAAATGTCTGTGTAGTAATTTTGGGAAATCACAAATGTAAATAAATTTCAGATTATCGTTTTAGTACAACGCAACGCCCCAAAGTGAGGCGGCCTACAGGAAATTCCGGCGGCACCAAATTTAAATCTCGACGTTTAAATTGCAAATAGCTTGCGATGTTGTACTTCTGCAGGAAATTCGCGAGCTTGAGGCAGGCAAATTTAATGTAATTCGAGGGAAAGATAAGAACCGTGTTGTGGCGGAATCGCGATTCCATCGGACGGTCTAAACGAGCCGATTTTTCTTTTTTCGTTCCTGAAAATAAATAAAACCAGTCGCGGATTTTAGACAGAGCCGAAGGCGTTTAGAGAAAAAAATAATGAAACATTTATTTTACATTTGCCTTCTTGCTTATTATTAAGTTCACGTTCTGTTGCTATAAATACGAGGAATGTTTCATCTTCCAACCGGAATTTTAAAATTACTGGAGCAAACAGTAACATTACAATATTTTTTTTGCGTTTTCCTTGCACGGAAAGAGCTCGAAACCAGTAAGAGTGTATTGATTTTGTTGAGTGTGCCTGTACATACACACTATTCATTCAAAATATTTTTTTACATGTATTCGATTTTAGTTCTTTTATTTTTAAGTTGTAGCTCTTCTTCTTCTTCTTCATAAAATAACTGTCGTGACTAAATTATCGCGAAAAAAACTGGAGTAAGTTCATTTTACAAAGAGGTCAGTTTTTTTCTTTCCCCTTTAAACGATAACTTCGTTCCTCTCCTTATATCATATTTGTCCGATATGGTGAAATGAACGTCTGGCGGTAATGAAGTTATCTTTCGAGACATGGAGTCGTGGAATTAAATTAAAGGCCCCATCAATGCGAGAGAGAGACACGGACGGCCAGTTAATGGCATCAGGGTCGCGTGTCTATTAATTAAACTGTCAAATGTTTTTCCGTCGCACCTCTCGCACCCCGTATAATAAAATTAATCGGCAAATAATAATTTATTTAGCGGAAATTAAATGAATATACATAGCAGTTGGATGAGGGGCGGAGCAGGTATAAAATTATTGCTAGGTTTTATAAATATTACGACAATAAATTTTAATTTTATTTAAAAAAAATAATAATAAAATTAAGGTAATTATATTTTAGAAATTAGCTAGTATATTATTCATGAAATTAATTTAAAATACAAATTTGATAAATGTCATAATGAAGGAAATTGTTTTTCCTGGAATATTGATATAATTTTGCTTTTATTTGTTATCGTTCTTGTTTACATATTTGGTGATTCTGGAATTCGTATTTGGGGGTCATATCCCTCTCATATGGCAGCGCTACCCTAGCTCGAGGTACCTTTAGTGTTTTAGAAATAGAGAAATTTGCACCCTCTCTTTAATGGATGCAGGGCACTTTATTTACCTTAGCTCGTCTTGAAGGTGTAGCAGGTAGTACCTTCTGTTATCAACTATCTGCTGTTGCCCTGGTACCCCTCCTCCTTACCTACTAATAGCCACCAACATGCATCATCTGAACCCCGTTCATGGCAATATAATTTTCGTGATTTTTTTTACTATGTTAACTGAATTTGGCAGAGAATATCGAATTCAATTTATTTTCTTAATCTTTAATCTTCCTAGGGGTCTTTCACTTTGTCTTGCCTTGGCTTGATTTACTTCTGTCCATACCACTCCTCTTTCTTCCATTGTACTTCTCACCTCTCTCTTGCTATATTTTTCTGGGTCGTTGTCTTTTTTTGCTTATTCTTTTCATGTTTTCATACTGTCTCTGTTTTCTTCCATCTGCTTCCTTCTCTATTAACTTCGCTTTTGGGTTCCGTTTGTATCTACGTTAAATTCATTCATGTGTCGTCTCTTAATTCGCCTTGAAAATCATCTTATCATCTTTGCTTTTCCGCCATAGCTCAAGATTTTACTTCCTATACCAGCATACGTATTCCAGAAGTTTCTTAAATATTGTGTTCTTGTCTTCTTCGGTTTTTTAAAAAATTTTTTGGAATGTTGTTGAATAGCCTTTCTTCAGCAACTATTCTCTCTATTACATCTTTCACTATTCTCTCATCTTTTGCTATCCCTAGACATTTGAATTTTTATACTTGTCCCAATTTTTCTTTTCTATGTAGTGTTGCCCGCCCTTTCCCAATCCGAAAGCTTTCTTCTTTTCTTTCACGTTTATTTTTAGTTTTCTTTTCTTCTTCTGTTTAGCATTCTCCCTATTCAGGGTCTGCTCTAAATTTCCACAGATTTCGACTCGTTCGAGACTCTTTTGGTTATGGTGAGGATTCATGGGCATGGATTCTGTCTTTCCAATTTTTTTTCTACTTTTTGTCTTCTCTTTTTCGTGGAACTTCTTTCTTTGCTTCTTTTATTGCACCAATTATCTTCCTGTTAGGTAGCACTGTAGTACTTCTAAAAGTCTTCTTTTGGAAAGTAAAAAATAATTCACCAGTTTCTGTTAATAATATAATAAGAGCGGAATCATCATTAGTATTTACAAGGCATTAATGTATTTACAAAATATTTAATTAAGGGAGTCATAGAGTGAACACAAATTGGTGTTAAGAATCTATTACATAGGTTCCTTGGATGACAATTTCATTTCGCTCTGGATAACAAACCTTTAGTGTGCAAAAGCATTTATAAAATCCATATGGATAAATAACGTTTAAGATTTTGAATAAATAATACCCTAAAGATGACTGAGCTAACTCAAACCCAAATTATCCCATGGTAAAACACTTTACTGGTATGCCAGAAAATGAATGTGACAGAAGCCTCATAGTATGTGTATAGATATATCGAACGAAAGACCAGTCAGTGACCTTGATATTCTATTAATCAAGGATCTTACCAAGAGAAAAGCAACAGACTTCAGAACATTTACTTTTTTTTTAATTTTATCTTATTGAAACTGGTCAATAATGACCAACCAACCAGTTTTGAATTTAATAAATCTTCAAACTAAATGTTTATTTGCTATGGGTTTCCAGTAATGTCCAGTAGTTGTTTCTATAACCCACAGGATGTTATATACTTGTCACTCACGCGCATTACTCAGCTTCTAATCACAAGCGTTGCACTAAATCGAAGGACTTGGTGGTCAAGTCGTTGGATGGCTCCTACACAGACGACATGGAACCTGACTTCTTGTTTGCCAGCGAATCTCTTAATTTCTTCTTTGACTGTTGGATAGATAGATCCCGGTGGATATCCTTGTTACACACATAGATACCACATTACGCAGCACCTTATTCTGGAATATTCAGAACAGTAGAAGTGAACTGCCTGACTTCAGATGGCGTGCTCTCCATTGGAAAAGTGTCAACCGGCCTTTAATGTTTGGTCCTGTGAATCAAAGTAGCTGGAAGAATGTGTTCCTTTTTATTTACTATACATGGATATAATGACTATTCATTTTAAAATAATTAATTTTATTAAAGTGGTGGACTTAAGATTTACTTTATTCGTGGTATTAAAGAGGTATCATTAAGATTGTTGTTAATTCTGAGGATATGGATGATGGATGGAAGTGAACCTAAAAGAGCTAATAAAAATTAAATAATTTTTTTTCCAGGTTACCAGTGCCTTGGTTAATATACGGAATCATCTACAGCGAGCCCGTGCTGGTAAACTCGTCGGGAATGGTGTGTTCCATAACAATACTCTTCATGATGCTGTGTTTCGTCGTGTTGTTCATAGCCTGCTTCCGCTGGAAGATGAACAGGGGACTCGGCTTTACCATGTTTCTGTTGTATTTCGTCTTTGTGACGGTATCGCTCATGTTTGAGTACAAGTTCATAGAGTGCCCCGTTTAGAATGAACGTCTGTAGTTGTCTGTAGTACAATAGTCTACTACTAGATTAACGCTACGTTTTGTACAGTATGCAGATTATCGTTTCGATGTTGTTGCAATTCAGGTTCTTAGAAATCGATGCGCACGGAGAGGGCGGGCGCTTGCTTATTTTGAACGGAAAGTTTCTAGGCGTTTATGACACAGTTTTGCGTTATTGATTATTTCTCTAATGAGCGACTTTACATAATTTTGCCCTAAATGCAAAGTAATCACGACATTTCCGTCACGAAACCCGTGACGTCAAAGGCTAAAGTTTCTCAAACAACGAGGCAGTTTTATTACCGTTCCATACAGATTACTTAACCTCTTCCTTCTTATTATAAGAAGAACTGAGAAATCGTCAAACTGATTCTAATATACGATAATTTCGAGAAACTTCAACATACTACGTGTTTCATTTCATAGCAAAATTCTCTCTCACATTTCAGAATCTTCGCTTGATTTATAAAGTTTTAAGCTTTAGAAAAGCTTAGTCTTTGTTTACACTTAATATAGGAGTTTAGTTTTGAGTTTGCTTATTTAAGCAGTTTGCACCATTTCGCTTGATATAAGAATAATTATAGAGTTTTCGAAATGTTAAGGAGTTTCTTTTAGCTTTATCGTATGTATTATATTATTCCTTATTTTATCAAATTAAAACCAAGCTAACCATTTGAAGAACCTGAATTGTATTCACGCTAAAGCGCTATTGGTGTTCAACGGATACATTGCACAAAGAAACAATAACGACTTCCAACTGCTAGTGTGTGTTTTAGGATTTAGTTTTTTTGTAGACATTATCCCCGGCCATGATAGCAATAATGTATAATTAAACTTAGACATCTTTTTGATAACTGCGAGTGTTACGTAAGTTTAAAAAATAATAACCAATTGCGTGGGGACATGCGCACTTTTTACGTTCTAATTTTTAAAACAGAATGAATTTGTTTACACGTTCACGTAGTGTTAAGAGAGATAGAGTTTCTTTTTGAATTAAAATCGAAGGACTACTTAGGTGGATGCGATCGCAAAAGGTAAGGAGAACAAACAATGAACTTCCCGAAGCAAAAATAATAACGCACGATAGTTTTAACGTGGTTTTAACGCAACACTAGTCAAATACGGTAGGCGTACTAACATAGTAGCCAGTTGTAGATAGTAGAATAGAAGAAAGAAATTGTGTAGAAAGCATGTACATAGGTGAACATTATTTGGGGCACTTAGACTCATTACGTCTTCGCTGAAAGTGCCTATTGTTATTTTTTATTTGGTAGGTAGAGATTAATATACCCGAAGTGGTATAATAGTCACTGCCGTTTTTGTTTTACCCGATGTGATATGAATTGCGCAGCAAATGAAATTAAAAAAAAAGAATAGTATCGAAATATGTATAATAATTAATTGAAGGTATACTCTAAGTTAAATCTGAAATGTTGTAAGTACTGTAGCATTCGCGTTTTCTTTAAATATCTCTATTTAGTCGTCGTTTGAAAGTAAAACATATTAAAAAATATATCAATTGAAAATCCCATTTTTTACGTTAAGCTTTTATTGTTTTATACGAGAGAAGAGCAAATACACAAAACAAATTTAGCAAGGAGAGGGAAGAGAATAGTTTAAATATTCCTGTTATTTATTGGTCTGTTTTCAATGTCTTTTTTGTGATGGCGAACATAAATAGTCCCCACTGATAACGAGAACAGGAAATTGAATGCAAAGGGTGCTTTGAAAACTACTGAAATGAATGTAAATTATTTTAAAATTATTTTCAACGTTTAGTTAAAATGGTAATAACTGCATTGATAAAATATTCTCGTGGTTTCTTTTTTTATTATGCGAGCGATTGTATTTATATTTAAATCAACAAATTATTTATGCGCACACCGGACTTGTTGCACATAATCCGCATAAAATTAAAACGTAAAGTTGCATTTGTAATAAATTGTTACACATGGCAAAATTTTAATTCTGATCCATTACTTTCAAACGACGACTAAATCCGTTGCAGCTTTAAAGCTTCTAGAATTAAGTTGTTCTAATCAACGTTCGTACTATACAGTTTTAAACATATCCCCATTAATTAACATTGTATAAAATTTGTGATTATTGCGTAAAAACAAACATATGAAATCAACTTAAAGTGAAAATTTTAGATCACGTCGAAATAAATGTGCTTATAATATATCACTAAAAAAATTAAAAAGAGATGAATAAATTGTTAAAATTAGACGTACATACTTAAGCGTTATGTTTACTTACTACTGTTTGCGTAATGTTTTAATTCTAGCTGTAATACGAACAAAGCGACAATGAATTTTGTAGGTTCAACGTTACAATTTACGCTTTGAAAATTTGTGTAAATGTTTTATTTTGTCGGTGCACATAAAAACTAGTCGTTAAAATACTTGAAATTATCAACGCACGTTATTTATTACACCTGAAAACTATTTTACAGCAAGCTCGCTCTGATTTTGAATCTATCTAACAATTACAATAATTCGAAAAAGTTTCTATGACAGTTTACAACTGTTCAATTGCTTTATTGTTTTTTTATCAGAGTATTACCATTGATCGTGTGAAATTATTCCGAAACAAAATTGTTTAAAAATATAAAGCGACCCTCACTCGTTAAATATTGCATTTAATGCTTTGGATACTGATTAAAATCGACCGTATACGGATTGTACTGATAGACTATCAGTAATATTGAAGACTGATGATAGAAACGCATTTTCGTTTCACTGTTTACGAGAGTTGGGGCCAAAAATATAATTTTAGCCATGCAAAAATACTGACGACAGAAAAAACTAAACGTGCGAGGGTTGCGAGTACTGTCATTATCTTATACTAACGATATTGTTGAACGTATAAGGGCTACTTAAAAACTTCAGTATCATTTCATTTTGTTACATACTTGCAATATGAATGATTTCATTTGCCACGATAAGCAAGAAGTGATTTTTAATTGGAAAGTAAAACACTGTTTAAGACACACGACAATGGTGTTTATAGAAGAGAGAATTGATTTTCTTCTTGTACAATAGGGAGCTTTTTTTCGACAGTGAAAAAAACAAATAAAATACAAAGCTTTTGTTTATATGTAGAAATAAATTGGAAATGAAAAGGAAAAATGTGTGGTGGGCCTAAAATCATGGCATATTCTTTAATAATTTTTACCTTCAAGGAAAAAAGTGTAATGAGAGACTTGTGTATGTAAGTAATTCGATTGTATTATCACAACATCCTTGCTCCTCCACCTTTATTAAAGGAGTTTGTCAAACGGTTAATGTTATCGGGCGAACAATTAGCGATAACAAACGTTTCCGACGTTTCCAAATCCGACTCTAATTGGCGCTGTTATCGATGGACACGTTTACAAGTTATTTTTCAGCGCCTTGAACTTTCGCCCCGGAAAATTAATTTTCCTTTAGCGCGCAGCTAAGTACTCGTCGGGGAAGCATTCGGGCCCTATTGTGTAAATATGGGGGCACATGATCACATCTGCGAGACTGATCCGAAATAACAGAAATTTAGTGCGCCGATTACGCGACCTAACGTCCTCGAAACGCCTTCGTCCTCTCGAATTTACGACTTCGTCCTTCCGCTCCGGAATTAAGTTCAGATGAATATTTTTCTGCCTTTGGCAGTTATTTGCAATTCTAGAATAAGTGCAGATACATACAAATGGAAGTGACATAAATTTAATGTATGTTTTTATTGCAAATTTACGATTCGGGGTCGGCTAGGAAAGAGGGAATTATTATTAAAAGAAAGTTGGAAGGATAATGAGATAATTGGCCCTTTATCTCTTTTTTTTTTTCTAAATAAAATACATATCATACTAATTAGTAATTTTTTTTTAAAGCGGTGCTAAATTTTTATAATAAATTAAAGCGAGATTGCGAAGTACAGGTTGAATTAATTTTTAATGTTTGGTTTTTAATGTTTGTTTGGTACTGAGGTCATAATTAAAGCGTAAATTGTAAACAGTAACCTGGCATATCTTTAATAAGCTTTTAAAAAAAGAAACATCGATACTCTTCTGCAATGACTGCAGTATCACCACGCTGTACCTAATTATAGTTAACTAATCACTATTTAGTGCTTAAATTAACAAATATGTACAAGACAAAAGTAACTTATAAGCGAAAATGTTCGAACAGATGTAAAGTTTCTGCGGGAACAGAAAATTTGTTGTGCTTTCATTTATTGATCTGTGTTTAAGGAACGAAGGGATAAGAGAAGCATAAAACTTTCATGACTGTCGTAAAAATGGATTAAATTGAATATAAGTTTCGGAGCGGAATTATTCTGTCAAAAAATAAACTTTTATTTTTTGTTGAGAAAATTTACCTTGAATGGGAATAATTGAACTGTTTAAATATCATAAATCTTCGAATTTGAATAAAAATGAATAAATACATTTTTTGTTTGAGATAATAAATAATATTTATCGGAAAAAACGGGTAACTAAACAAACGTCTTTAACGTATTAAAAAAATAATTAAAAAAGAATGCGATAAGAACTGATAGAACTGAAAAATATTAATATTAATTGATAGACTTATTAAATGTATTTTTTTGTTGTGTAAAGAAGGTTTTGAGGTTGTTGCAGTTACAATATACAATAACGCTTTTGTCTGCGTACATATTATGATTAGTAAAAAAAAATACTCTTTGCGAGTAACGATACTTAGTTAATAAATCCTAGTTGAGTATATGATACTTAAGGTAAAGAAACAAATAAATAAATATTAATTACGAGCGAATGTATCACGCAAACTAGTCCAGTAGCATAGGCATATCAATATTTCAAAGTTTTCTGCTTAACACTGTTAATCCTCTAAGAAACTCTTATATATTATACACTTTTTAGAAAGTAAACATAGGGTTACCTAGGCATAGTACTTCTATACTCTATCATACTTATTGTTAAAGATACTGTGCATAATATACTTATACTATTGTTGATATTTTTGACAGGAAAAATTAGCTTTTACATGGTTGATTTTGACTATTAGATATTTGAATGAGACTTTTCAATCAGATATTTAAATCATCTGCTGCCGCATTTTATCGTGTCTATATATAAAAGAAAACCAAACTATAAAAGCTTAAATTGATAACCAAATAGCGCAGTGCGTTAGCAGATGGTTAAAATAACTTGTTACCGCTAGCTATGTTTTGTGATACTCAATAAAATTCGAATAAATATGTTTTAGTGAATTCAGAGAGAAATCATATCTAAATATCAAACGAGTGATTATGACTTCTTAGCTTAGATTTTAGAACTATTTTACAACCTCTCCGAAGAAATGAAAATACGGATAACAGAATGCCACCAATCTTCTCATGCATTGTAAAAAAAAGGATATATAAAAATGTACTTTTTGTAGATCTTTTATCGCGGAACAAATAACAAGCAGAATAATTTTTAAATTCTCACTGTTGGTGGTATCGCAGCGCATGTTGTATCTGCTGGATGAATGAAACTTTCTTTTTGATTAAAAACAATATTAATAAATCGGCATTTCTTCTGCGCACGTGATGCGATCGACATTGGCAACGTTAAATATTTCAAGGAACTTGTTATTTTTTTTGTAATATCATTCGTAAGTTATACATCAGAGATTAAAATTGTTAATGGTGTAAAAGTAGATTGTTATTGCTAGAAAATTTTTATTATTATAGAAATGTAATATTATTGAAGCCATTTCATGGTATGTTACTTTTTGCCGACAATATAATATGTATATTATCACGTCTTTTATTACAACCTCCTTTATTACAGTTTTTCATTAAAATCTAATTAATGAGTTTGGCTAACCCCTTTATTCTGTACCCAACTCATAACGGCATCGTTAAATAGCGACAATCGTTAAGTGACCAATCAGCACATAGAATTGCGTTGTATCTAAGTATTGATTGGTTAAAATATGTGACTTAACGATTTTCGTTATTTAACGATGTCGCTATGAGTTACAGAATAAGGCTGCGCCTTAAGGTTTAACCCAGAATTAACTTTAATCCTAAGTTAGAATGTGACACTTGTAATGACGTACAGCATTTGTGTGTCATAATCTAACTTAGGATTAACTGTAATCCTGGCTTAAACTTTTTATACAATGTAGCCTAAGGGTGTTAATATATGAGTCGAAGTGAATTACAGTGTGATTTGTAATTTTTGAGGATGGTTAAATTTGGAACCATATACACGTATTAGATTTGGTTAAATTCCCTTAAGTGTAAACAAGTAATTGAATGCGAGTGACTTGGATTCAACTACCTTGAATAATATAAACCCAGCATTAACTTGTAATATTAATTAAATAAACCTGTTATTATTTCTCTGAGACATTAAGATAACACAGTGTGGTGTTTATAGGTACAAATAATTCAGTTTATAATTTTGAATCATAATTTCATTTTTTTTTATTCAATTTGCGATCGCCGCCCTGTTAACTTTTCATTTAAATTTACCGCGTATTATACTTTAATACCCACCAGAATTTAAAGATGGCGCAAGCTACTTTGGTAATTGTTAGAAGAGTAGAGGTTTCTTTTTATCGTTGTATTATGAAGTATTTTATCACTATTGATAACATATTGGATACTGTGAGATGATAGTAACGATCAAGGAGAATATCGTGTTTCTCCACGCCCTATTGAATTAAGTTGATTTACGTAAATTAAAATTTAGCAGAGAAAATTGGCAGTGGCAACACTGAATCACTTGTCTGACATCTGTTGCCGAACTTGAAAACTACCCATCTACAATTATAGGTTATTGGAATTAATTTTAATTATTTATTTATCAACAAAAAACGTTTAATTCCGCAAGAAAACGTTAACCGAAGGTGATCAAAGTAAGAAATGTTCTATAATTTATACTAGAAAAGCACGTAAATGACTGAATGCGATCATAACCTATGCACCTCTGTATTTGGTAACAATTTTGTATGGGGTAGCTAAAGATGGAACAAAATTAAAGAATGCCTTTAAGAGGAAACCCCGAGTGCCTCAAATGTGGCACGAACGAGTCGTCGATATGGACGAACGCAGAGAATTTGGGGGCCCTATGTTTGGACTGTGTGAACGAAGCTAAAGACGAGAACAAATCCGATGATGAGAACGATGATAACAAGGATGAAACGAAGCCGCGTAAAAGAACTAGGACGACGCGTTCTTACAAGACGAGGTTGAACCCCTTCGCTCTGCCTAAGGTGGCGACTCCGAAAGGCAGGGGACGCAGGGTGATCTTTAAGAAGGTGCCCATGAAAGCGCCCACCGCTGTTGCTTCACCTATGGCCAGCAAACATTTATTTTATAAGGTTTGTTCGGATTTTGTTTTTTGTGTTTGCTTGGAGGTTTGTGACGATGAAAACTGTTGCAGGGAAATTACTATCAGGTTGGTGATATTGTGTCTATGGTAGACGTGGACGGTGATACTTATTATGCTCAAATACGTGGGTTTCTTACAGATCAGTATTGTGAGAAGAGTGCTGTTGTAACGTGGTTATTACCGACGCAGGAAAGTCCACCACCCAACGAAGGTTTTGATCCTGCTACGTATATTTTAGGTAACTTACATTTTACATCTTTTTTATGAATTTTAAAAATTATTTTCTTTCAGGGCCTGAAGAGGAAGTGCCTAGAAAATTGGAGTGCATGGAGTTTATAATGCATGCTCCTTCGGATTATTACAAAGCCTGTAATTCCCCATATCCACTTGTCCACACTACCCCTGAGCCAGGTTTTATATGGACCACATTAAAACCAATACGTAATTTGGTTTATAATAGTAATTGATTTATTTACTGTTTCTCTGAGTCCTCAAAATGTAATTTGGTAATAATAATTGATTTATTTACTGTTTTGTCATGCTGCTGTACACTATATTTAACAACTGTATATTACTTTAATTTTATTTATATAAATGCGATTCTAAATTTTTATTTTTATTAAATAAAAGTATTTGTATGAAAGTGAATTGGTTTGATTTAAGTAGTCATAAATATTTTGCTTTTCCTTTCAAAAATATTTCCTAGGAACAAGCGATGGTCAAAATTATTTAGTAGGTAAACATGCACAAAAAATATACTTGGAAAAAGCATTACTTTACATATTTAGCAGTTTGATTATTATACATACAATTGTATGTAACAACCGCGCGTTTAGGTGTAATTAATTCGACTTACATGATGTCACTTGTGTTGTTGAAATGCAAATTAATTTGCGCGGAAAATTCTCGCCCAAACCAGTTATTTTTAAATAAATTAATCAATGAAAGAGCGTATGGTTACATCACATTAGCGCTCGCTGAACTTAATCGCTCGGCCTTTCTCATGCCGTTATCCTGGAAATTATTCCTGTCAAAACAATTAAGAGCTCGGTCGAGGACGCAAAAATTATAGTGACGGAATTTCTCTACGTTTGGCGAGATAACAGGATGTAGTCTGGCGTTCCATTTCATGTATTTTCTTCGAAACCGTTTGTTTACGTTCTTGATTTCGTGTCATTCTTGTTTACGGGTTTGTTTTCTTGCAACTGTTGTTGATAGCGTTGAGTGTCAATTGAATCCGTAGAAAATAAAAAAAAAAAACTTTTGAAAATCAGGATCGTATTAAGAGTTGTATGAATTTTTACCAGATAAAAGCAAAATAAGTAAATTAATTATTATAATTAAATTGGGACAGAGAAAGAAAAAAAAAAGATTTTTAGATGAAAGGAAGAAGGACAGAAAAAGTGTATTAACTGCTGTGAGATTAATTAAAATCAATTACGTTTTCAAAGGTGCATGAAAGTGAATAATAATTTACGACGGGTAATACCTTCGCTTTAAAAAATAACACACTGAACGCACGTGTTGAATTTTGTTACACTTTTTATAAAATTCGTCTTTTATAATAATAGAATTTATTTCTCATTGAATGTTGCAAACAAAACGAAATTATAATAATTAACAAATCAAATTACGAATTCGATAAACCGAACAAACGACCTAAAGAAAAGTATAACGTTTAAAATGCAAGGGAAGGGTAACGCTTAATGTTCCATAAAAAGGTGCCAAAATGTTTATGACGAACACTTTGCTTGTGACAATAAACTATATTTACAATATAATTTGAATTAAAATTAAACAAAAATACTACGAGCCCTAACAACTATATGTTGGAACAAGCAACATTTTTCAAATAAAATGCTAGTTTACTGAATTTATAACAAATTTTTTAATTTAAACAGTAAATAAGCAACTAGCAATATTTTCAATGTTGTTTCGCATTATATTTAGAGCAAAATGAACTTTTGTTTAATTTATTGCATTTTATTTACACATTTGATACATGAAAACACTGACAACTAAATGTTGGAACACGCATTGGTCTTTTTACTTTTCTTCAATTTCATCTCAGTGACGCTAAGGCCGCTTTGAAACAAGACAAGCCTTTGTTGTCAACAATGTTTTACGTGGTTTTACCAAGTCGTAAAGTTGACATCTTGTCTGTACCTTGTTCTGTTGTCGTCAAAATCATATAATTTTTGAAATATTGTGACAATAATGGGACGGGGGAAGCCAACTGATCGAAAAGTGCGGGAGATTATCATTCGGCAGTACCATGAAGGCAAAACAATGTTCTTTGAATATCCTTTAACGTTCCTCCATATCTACGCCACACCTACGTCACGTTATTCTAAGAATAATGCTTATCCGACGATTGTAAAATCGGGTCTTAGTGTGCAAAAGTTTTACCTTTGAATATATTCCAATTTATAGGCCAAAGAAAAGCCATTATTGACAGAAAAACAAAAAAGGAATCGTTACATTTGGGTTAAATCTAAACTTTCGTGGTCTAAAATTGACTGGTGTAAAGTCATATTTAGTGATGAAAGCAATTTTAATGTTTGCGTGGTAGATCATCGTAAACGCGTAAATTGAGAAAAAGCAGAAGCTTTCCATAAAGACTGCCTTAAACGAACAGTTAAGTTCCCACGAGGTTTTATGGTTTGGGGACGTATGTCAGCTAAGGGATTGGGCACTTTAAAATTTATTGAAGATTACATATTCCAACAGGACGGTGCGTCATGTCACACCACAAAAACACCAAAAAAAAATGTTTGGGGACAATGGTTTTAAAGTTTTGTCACATCCTTCCAGCAGCCCAGATCTCAGTTCAATAGAAATACTGTGGCATAAAATGAAACAAAATTTAAAAAACAATTCTCTACGAACCCTACCTCAATTGCGCGCCAAATTACAAGAAATTTGGGATAGTTTTACACCTGAATTTTGCAAACGTCTTGTCGATACTATGCCTGATAGACTTCAGGCAGTTATTCGGGCAAAAGAAGATGTTAAGTCTTATTAAATTTGTTTCTTATTTTGTTAAATTCTACGTGTTCCAACATTTAGTTGTCAAAAGTATTGCGCTGAAAATAAATAAAAAAAGAATTATATTAAAGCAATTGACTTTCATTGTTCAAATACACTTGCAAAAGGTCTGTTAAACATAATGACATAAATTCACAAAATCTTGAAAAAATTCGTCACAATATTTCACCGAATTCACGATTTATGTCAGACATAACTGCTTGTTCCAACATATAGTTGTTAGGGCTCGTAGGAATTATTAACAGAAAGATTTTAATTGTTTTCGTGTTGTAGTGATTTATTTGTTTACCTGACAAAGCAGGTGTCCAAAGTTGTTATCCTTGTTTTATACAATTGGTACGGAATAATTCATTTCAGGAGATTTACACCTGATTTTTAATAATAAAAAAAATAACATAGAATTGAATGAAATGATGGCCACTGTACACGGACGTCCCCTCCCTACTTTTTAGTGTAATTTCGTGTGTTAATTTCAGACACGTGTGTACGTCACTTTTAATGTTTCCGTGGCAATGATGTCCGTTCATTTGCGGCGAGTTTGTGGAAGGACAGGATACAAAAGGACGCGTATTTTAAAATTGCTGCGTTAATTAAAGTATCACATGTGTGATCGCGATCCCACGCTTACACTCGAGTTGCATTCCTGGCATTGTTGTTATTACTTTGCAAATAATTGCTAGTGACAACTAATTTGCTTTCTGTTTGCATGACATTCGAAAAGAAAAGTTTAAAATATCATTTTAATATCACATTATGCATTTCCACGTGTAACATTTTGCATTTTTATTATTGTTTGCGACCTGTTTAGCTTTCAAACTGTGTCATGGTTTGAATTTCAAATTAACTAGGCTTTACATTAGAAGGTTTAAATTCTTAAAAATTAAAAAAAAATTGTAAGTAGTACAAATCAATTTGAAATTTTTTCGCTTCTAACTTATTTATTTAAGAAAGATTTGCTGCATGAAACAAATATAGTTACTTTTACTGTAGTTGGTGTAGGAATATAAATTTCTTTTAAGAACGAGAAGAAAAAAATTGCTGTACTTTGATTTTATTATCTTTCGACACTTTCGACAATGCCTTTTTATATCAACGTTTCGCTCTTGAGGACTTTTCATAATTGATACATATTATTACACTACATAAATTGTTATCGTTTACATTTTATTGCGGTTTGTACTTTAATATCAAAGCAACATAATTTGATTTATACTTGTGTGTATATACAGGGTCATTCACGCAACATGTAACAGTTAATATCTCAGTAAGTGTAAGTTTTTCGATGATATATATTTTTCATATATGGAATCAAAAGCTCTGTTAAGTCACAATATCAAATATGTCTCGGTTTAATAGGAAGTATATGCAACTTTTTTAAAATTAATCTTGTACTGAACTGAAGCGCCTGAATATTTTCCCAATCAGGTCTAGACACAATACGTTGTTTCAGCATAGTTTTCTTTCTATGTTTGCGAATTTATTAGATAAACAACAAAATCATTTTAGACACAGTTTCCAAGGAACGTTTGCAAGCAATATCTCCAAGGGCATAGCAAGCTTAAAGTGTTTTTTTTACAGGAACACTTGAAATCATTTGATTTTGTTGTATTTCAAAATTGAACATGTCATAACCGGAGATCGAAATCACATATTATCAAAATTTATTTTTAATACGTTTTGATTCCGCAATCCTTTTCAGTATAATCTGGAGTGCGTCCGGACTTCCAAAGTTAATTTACGCGAGTTCTTCACATGATGACGTTGAAAAGAAAGATGTGACTGGTAGGTAAATAATTCTGAAGAATGCGATTTTGTTCTCAATAACCGCCCCAGTTTACTTGACCTCATCAAATTCTAATGTTATCGCAATTCTTTACGCATCGCTCGCGTTAGATAACCTGCTGTTAAAAGTTCAAAGAGCTGGCGTTCGTTGGTTTCTCATGAATTAACGTGGATACAACTAGAAATGAATTGTGCATGACCACATCGAAACCCGTTAGAAACAACATGATTACAAACTACATGAGTGTTTACGTGATGACTTCTGAATATTACGTGTGCGCAAGCAAATTAATTACTTATTTTTTGTTTTCGTAATTTATGTTATTATTTAGTTAAAAATGTTCATTACTAATTTTCTTATTAACATTCCATATAGCGAAAAACACGCAAGTTAAAAAAAATTGAATTGTTCTAATTTGATTCGATTTCAAAGGATTATAACAACAGATGGTTGTAATGCATACAAACGTATCTTATGAATTTCTTTAATAAACCTACCATTTTACATAATTTAACTTAAAATATTGTGTAATTCATTCGAAAGTATGGTATCGGTTGCCGGGCAGGATGTTCTCATTAGTGCGAAAAACAAATTCTAGTCCTTGCCGGAAACTTATCATTTTGTTCAGCTTGATGCTTCAGCATATCTGGCGGATAAAACTGAATCGCTCCCGATCTTTTTGGATTTCGTCGGATCCAGAGAAGGACACGCGCACTTTCGTGCCAAATAGCTAAGAAAAATACCCTGTTTTACATTAAAATTGACATCTGTTTTAGGGGGGAAAATCCTGCGAGCTTTCAGTTTTAAAAGGAAATTATTGCTCAGATAAAATTATAGACTCGGCTAGAGGAAAAGTAAAGTTTCTTTTTTTGTTTTACTCAGTTCATGGGGGTTCAAGCGAATTTTTTTTATTAAGGCCCTGAATGTAGAGCATCCTCCCGAGTCCGGGCCTGTGTATTCGCGAGATTCGGTGGGATTACAATTGAGGGACTTTGCGCGGAATCTGTCAGTTCGCGGACGTCTAGCGTTGGTAACGGGCCAATTCGTGCGTGTCTTGTGCGCCAGACGCCGGCCAAAGCTTACTTGGATTATAACTGACTACCTGTTGAACGGTGAGTAATTAAACAACGTCAGGATAACAGCTTCAGGATTCACAATAGACGTAAGAGAAAACCGCTTCGTGTTACAAAGGATTCGAATCGCTCCTGTTAATTTTGGGACAATTTTTAATGTTAACTTTGGTCCTGATTTATTTGATGTTATACTTCTTTGGTTTAAATAGATTTAAGTGCAAAGTATAAAGAACATAAAATGAATTTTATTTTGAGTGCTTTTTATTTTATAGTATTTCGCAAAATGTTGCATGTTTCTTTCTTAAGGATCAATTTCAAACTTAAACTTTTTCGATTCCTCCTAGTTTCCTGCAAATTAAAAATGATTTTGAAAACAATCATTGGATTGATTGACTAGTCGATTTGCGTGAAACAATTTGTTGATTTTTAACAGTTATGGATTGACAAATTTTTGACGCATCTTTTATTAAATTTTTAAAATTGTAAACGAGTGATTTAAAGTTGGTGTAATAACATTTTTGACTAAAGAAGGGAACACTATTAAAAAGAACCTTGAGAGAATGATGACCTTGTATAATCGTAATTGCCCGTCATATCTTCAAGTCAAATTTTAGTCAAAGCAGTTTTGTTGGACGATCCAAGAGGTGGAAGACCTTTAGAAGTTCGAAATACAGAAATGGTGGAAAAAAGTGGAGGATTAGTGATGAAGGACCGACGTCTGAAAGTGTCATCAATTGCTACAGAAATTAGAATATCTGAAGCTTCAGTTTGAAGACTATAGATTTAGCCCTTAGCAAAGTGTTTGTAGGCTGGGTTTCTAAGGCTGTTGGCGCCAGAACAAAAATTGTGCCAGAAGAACATTGCAGCGCAAAAGTTAGCCTGTTTAGGAGCGAATCCAAACCTCTTTTCACAAATTATCACTAGCGATGAAACCTGGATACATTTTTGGAACCCAGAGGAGAAACAAGAATCTATGCAATGGATGCATAGAGGTTCTCCACCCCCAAAAGAGGCAGGCACTCAAAATTCTGCACGAAAATTGATGGCTGCGATTTTTTTTGGGATAATTGAATATATGCCAATTAATGCAGAAGCTTGCCGAAGTACGTTTCGAAACTTAAGAAAGGCCCTGGAACAAAAACCCCTTTTAAGCTCTGTTAGAAAATTTTTCTCTTGCACGGAAATTGCAAGAAAAGTTAAGGAATTTATCTACCCCATTGAACCATCCTCCCTCCAGTCCAGATCTGGTACTATCCGATTGTTACCTATTTCGACAACTTAAAAAGAACCTGCAAGGAAGGTGATTTTCTTCAGATCAGGATCTAAAGGATGCTGTAGCCGTTCTTTTTTTTGGCGGAGCTTCCGAAAAATGTTTGTTTTTTCAAGTGGGTTAGAACAACTGGAAAAAAAAGGGCACAAGTGTGTGGACTTAAATGGAGAATATATTGAAAAATAAAAATGTTTAAATGACCCCCTCTCTTCTTCTTCTTCATGGCTTGCATAATTTTTAAATTTCCCCTTGTAAACCCTGATGTCTATGTTGTTTCTTTACTGTTTTTCTTTTAGTTTAATTGTGCCCAGTTAAAGGAATTTATGCGTAAAATAAAGTAAAAAAAAATAAAACTTCTTCTACTTTGCGGTTCTTACGAAAGATTGAAACTCCAATCTCGTTTCGATTTAAAGCAAGAAATATGGCTTTCATCTTCTTCTCATTTTCTTATCCTTGTGTTATTTCGAGGTTCGATTTTGATTACGACTTCTGTCTTTGCTGGTCCACCTTTTTCATTTCTTTTAGTTTCTTGCTGCGGTATCCATCCCTCTTCTACGTTTCTTCCTTTGCCTCACAATTGTTGCAATTTACGTATACATGCTCTCCCAAATTTTCTTTTTTTTTAAACAGAGTCTAGAGTTTCCCAAATACCCGGTACGTTAATTATTATCGAAATTAGTTCTTTTTTATATTTTGCATAAACAAAAGCTTAAGAATCAGATTTTTTTTACAATAATCAAAAATTCAGTTTAAGAATTTTCTAAATGAATTGTAAATTGTAAAGTGTTGCGTGGCAAAAAAGTTTGGGCAGGCTGCCTTAACCTATTTCAGTTTGTTTTTGTTACAATGTTTCTTAGAGATTTCATTTTTCCTTCAAGTTGACGCCATGACTCCATTCTTATATGTATAGCTTTAGTTTAGCTCTTTCACAACCGATTCTCTTACGGCCGGTATTACCAACGGTTTAAGGGGACCTTAAATTTAAGTCGTGTTTAGATTGTGACATTTCTGCTTGGTTTGTATAACATAGATCACATTCTAAACACGAATTAAATTTAAGGTCTCCTTAAAACGTTGGTAATCCCGGGCGTTAGTGCCTTATTTTATTTTTTGTTGGTCTAAAGTAAAAGAGAAGGATAACTGACTTGTAAAAAGCTTTCTTTCCCTAATTTTCTGCTTGAAAGTGGAGCTTACGTTAACGGGTTTTGATGCGAAATATAAGCCGAATGGTATTTACGAATAAAATCTAACAAATTTTTAGTAATTGAAACTTTAGACCTTCGTTATGGTGTTACTCCTTTGTAATGCGTCGAATACCTACTTCTATTTTTTGCTCTATTTTATTTATCTTTAATTTGTTCTTTTGAAAATGTGTTTATCTTTTTATACTCCTCCGTTGACATTTATTGTTTTTGTAATGCCCAAATATCGCAGCTAACAGATATGAATGAATTCTAACGATAATAA
Organism: Dorcus parallelipipedus; assembly: GCA_958336345.1. NCBI lineage: Eukaryota > Metazoa > Arthropoda > Insecta > Coleoptera > Lucanidae > Dorcus > Dorcus parallelipipedus. Next base: position 40,084,695 of record OY284477.1, read on the forward strand.
AATGCAAGAGGTAAATATTGAAATGAAATGAATAAATGAATAAAAGGATAGCGTAGTAGATTATTATTAGTGATAAAATATCATAAAATTACAAGATTGCAGACAAAATATCACAGGCAAATGAGATGAAAAGGGGTAGATAAAATACCTCAGAGAGATTTCACAAAATTCTGCGTAAAGTACAACTTTATTCGATCGATGTGTTTATTTATTCTGAATAAATGAATAAAAGGATAGCGTAGTAGATTAATATTAGTGATAACATACCATAAAATTACAAGATTGCAGACAAAATATTACAAGCAAATGAGATGAAAAGGGGTAGATAAAATACCTCAGAGAGATTTCACAAAATTCTGCGTAAAGTATAACTTTATTCGATCTATGTGTTTATTGATTTATTCTGATTTATTTATGTTTTTTTTTTTAATTTCATAAGCGATATTCGAATGAGAGTGAATGTGATGAGTTAGATTTGTTTTCTATTAGTCAACAGCGAGCTTTTTCTGAAATTAATTCAAAATTCAAAAAAATCCTTTAATTGTCAATGGAGAGTATAATTTAAATTTTCAGTTGAAAATGCTTTCAGGTTTCGTATTCACATAACATTTTGTCTTTCAACTGCATTACATCTATTGAATTAAACTTTTATAGATTTCCAGGTTACGTTAAAAAAAAGATTTGTTATTTAACATTAAAATTAAAATATTTAAATTGTGGAATAAATACTGTAAATAATAATAATTCATAACCTGTTGAGAAAGAACAAGAGGGCAGTTATAATTAAACTTTTAACTTTTTAATATCTTTTAGGTCCAGTCAAGTGTTTTAGTCACAGATTAACCTTAATCTTCAGTTTATTCCCGTATAGAAACAATTGTTTTTATGACTCTTACCGTGGAAATAAACAGGAGCCTTAATGTTGTTGTTTGAACTAGGGAGCTTCGGATAAAAGCGCGCTCAATTTAATAAATAGGTTGTACTTGGACATAAGTATTTTTTGCACTTTCAATGTAAGTAGATTGCCGCTGCCTACCAATTTTTATCTGTTTACAATCGATACATTTTTATGGTCATCGAAATTCGTAAAAATGTTAAGCACGTGGTAATACCCAGATGACCTTTCATAATGCAATTACAAGCGACCCTGATTTGATTTACAGCGACTATTAATGAATCATTTAACATTGAAAACAACCTAAATTAAATTCACTTATTATTGATTCATGTATGCACGTGCTTTTCCCCTAACGACACGTTTCTGCAAACATGGATTCGTTATCTTGCAATTATTGCACACGAAATGCTAAAATTAGAAACAGGTAGTTTTGTTTAGACTTCCTAATCTCTGCAATATTAATTGAATGAATCTATACAGGGTGTTGAAAAAAAAAGGGCAAGTAGTAATACTATTACATACGTCTTGGTCAGGCTGCTAACGTCAAGTGGTCAACCGTCACTGAAGAAAAGATGGAGGAATATCAATGATTATTGATAGAGTTTGAAATTATTTAACACCTTATAACTTATGAATGTGCAAATGACGCATAAAGATAAAATACTTCTGGGTAAATAGTAATTTACATAAATAAAATTCGCCAGTGACTTGCGTTCTTGTTTGTTGAAACTTCCATAATAATTGTGACTTTACGGTGCATTAAATTACGTAACTGCTTTAATTACATACTCTTGATGCGTACATTGTTTTGTTTAAATAAACGAGTTAAGCATTCAGGATTAATTATATACTCAATAATTTAAAAGTACAACAAAAATTAATCCGTCGGCTAAGACTGGAAGCTTAGACATTTTTATCTCCATGTCTTATTTGCAACTTAATTTGCGAGTGTACATTAAATGTTACATAACTATTTTTAACGACTGCTAATTATTGTTTACTGTTTTCTAAATGTCATAATGAGAACAGTTAATTAGATGGATAAGAATGAGTTAAATTTAATGTTAAAAAAATCTATTGCATTTTGCATTCATGTTTGTACGCATGCTAATGTGATCACAGCCACTATTAAGGAATAAATTTATAGAATTCTATATTTAATTGTATAATATTATACACTACAGGTATGTACAGGATGATTAATGTTTAGTGTTACGAGGTATAAACTCGGTTGTGGCTGGTCTAATTTGTGCAGCTCTGGAATATTTTTTGAAGTAGTTAAGGGATATAACAAAACTGTAATTACCCTTTTTAGTACAAGGTCTGATTTTAAAAGTTTAAATGAACAAATGTACACGAAGTTATAGATTCCAGGATTTTTATCCTCTTGAAGCGTTATTGGGTCGATAAAAAATGTTTTGTGCTTAGCCTAGAGTGGACTGCTCACTTATAAAGTTTAGTTTTATTTTATTTTGGAAACCCTTCTTTGTAAGAACAAAGAGAATTATTCTGAATTATTTATCAACTTTTCCAGCGAATTTAATTTTAATTCGTTTCACGTTTACTTGAACATTACATCGATTTTTCTTAACTTCTGCTGTTTCTCGAGTTTGAAACTGACCTATGGTTCAACTCATATAAAAGTATCTTGTTTGTAAAAGCTTCTTCCGAGAAAATACTCCTACTGTGCTTAAAAGCGTATAAGCATACGCTTATGTGCTGCTATAAAAGATCCAGAAGTAGAATAGCCTTGAAAGTACATTTATCTACAGGCTGTGAAATGAGATGCCAATTTTACGTGCAATTTTTATTTATTTGAACAGTTTCATTCTTTCCTTCAATCGTACGAATTTCTAGCCAGTAGAACCTAGTTATCAACATATAATGTTTTCTGTTGTACAAGGTAAATATAGTGTTTATAATAAAATCTTTGTTGTACAACATTTTTTATATCTTTTAAATAAGATTTGAAGCCTTCTTTGCAGTGAAACTTTCATAAAATATAAAAAAGCTGAGATAGAATATTTGTTCTGTTTTTCAAGTAGGTACATAGCACCAGTTACTTTTGCTACATCCTGTACCTGGTCACAACATGTTATTTTAGTACTCCGTTAATAGAATTATTTCGTTTTTCATCCCAGTGGAATTTCTGGATTGTTCAGTGGCTATTTTAAGATAAGCATAAATTTTTTTTTAAATACTGCATTCGCCAAGGGATATCACTTCCAAGTCAGAAATAGCCAGGTACAGGCGAGCAAAATAGGCCACAATGTCGCGATGTCCAAATTTCTATAAATAAACTAGTTGCAGAACTGAATTTCGAAAATAAAATTTTACTTTTTGCTGCTGTGAAAACCCAAATGAAACAAATTCTCTTGAGTGAGAGCCACTAGGCAGGACTGGACGAAATTTATGCGGGACACGTAGTGACGCTTGATGCTTCCGCAGTGGCCCATTTTTACAACTAATTATATTACCGCCGTGCATATATTACGCTACTTATCTGCTCGGCTTGTTCTTGCATCTAAGTTCAATTAAGTAATTGCGTTGGAAGAGCAATGTAACGATTTAATATTGTTTAAATTGGGCGAAAAAATATCCCTCTGAATTTGCATAATGTCAGGGTTAAAGTTATCGTATGCACACAATATTGTTGTTGTTCTTGTGGTTGGCCTGTCCTACCTGCTTGTATACAACCATCTGAAGGATTTTAACTCGTCCTTGTTTGGAGTACGATATTACACAATTGCGTGACTTAAGTGAGCTGTTCGTAACTAATGACCATTTATCGTATTGCATAAATAAATTAATGAGAAATGAATCTTGAAAGTGAACGAGAAATTATAACTTCAATAAATCTGATTGTTGGTTGAAGTACGTAAGTGTATGTTTATATACAGGTTGCGAAGAGCTCCTAATTTCAGGTCAGATAATAATAGGTTTCTCCTGTCCGTAATTCAGTGCTTTAATTGATTAAATTTTTTTATTTCATCAGCTTACCTATGACACTATTGATGGAAGTTACTTTAAAACGTGGAGGTTTAAAATTATGTAGTAAGTTTTCCCGGAACTTCTTTTTCAAAGGTACAAATCGAATTTGCGCGTTTTATTTGATGTACGCCGTGCATGGGGGAAATGATTATGGGTTCGTAGGGGAACATAAATTGAAGGATCCGGCGAGCGTTCGCGGAAAGCATAACCCAAAACCGTTGTTTGTTGGCGCAAATCTACATCATACAGTCTTTATTTTGCTTATTTTGTTAGTAAAATACTATACGGCTTAACTGGGAAGAAGCGTAAATTGTAAAACCACAGAAAACTGTGCGAGTTTCAAAAAGAATCAGAGGAAAGCGAAATGTGCTACTGAACAATCAATGTTTCGGGAAATTATGGTAGAAATGTGCAGATTTAAAGCAAATATAAATTCCTCTATCGATAAGCTTGCCTTTATGTAGCACACAACAATGGCGAAGGTTGTAAATAAAATTTTTTCGAAGTAACTCCTCTAATCAGGGACGGACTGATCATTAAGGGAGATCATAATGGGAGATTGTTCAAAGGGCACGAGCTAAATGGAATGGCTGAATTTTTCTAATGTGTCTTAAAATAAGCATAATTAATTGAGTTTTCGGATGCTTCATTCGTTTCTAGTTTTAGTTCAAATCGGAGTAATAGAATTCAAATAGAATGCAGTAACGTGGCTGTGCTATTCACTTATCTATTTCATTTATTTAAAAATAATTCTAAATTTTTATATTTTGTTTTGCACTTATTTTATTATCACATTCACATTAGTCATATATGTATTTTGATATTTTTTTAAGAGATTCTTTCATTCATCTTCAAATGTTCTTTTTTCTCGTACCATCAAGTTCACGAATGATACCTTCCTAATTTTTTTTTCTATTTTTCAGACTTAAGTCAAAATGCCCCCTCAAAAACGTTCTTGCCTTCGGACGAACTTCGTCACAATCGTCACCGTCTTCAGCGTCGTTTTAGGCGCGGCTCTCGGCATCCTCCTGAGATCGACATCATCCGAAACGTGGTCGAAGAGACACGTCATGTACTTGCAGTTTCCGGGTAGTCTCTTCCTTCGCATGCTGAAAGGCCTCATCATCCCCCTGTTGATATCATCGGTGGTGTCCGCCGTCGGGACGCTCGATCTCAGCATGTCGAAGAAGATCGCAATGAGATCGATTATTTTCTACGCAACGACCACCGTCTGTGCTGTAATTTTGGGCATTATACTCGTGATTACTATACGACCTGGCGTTGGACTTTCCCAAAGGTATAACGACACGATCATCAGCAAAGAGCCGAAGAGGAATGTTACCACGCAAGACACTTTGTTAGATTTAATCAGGTAAGATATTATATATTTTCATTTTAAATCCTTTGTTCCTCGTTCTGATTTGTTATATGCATTTGCATATATTATTTAAAAAGTTGTTAAAATTATGTCTTCTATTATTTTGGTGGTGGGCACAAAAGTTTCTATTTCATGGTGCCAAAATCTTCACCTTCTCTTTCCTTATTTCATGATGTTAAATTTATTTAATTAGTCTACTTTTTGCCTAAATTTGTAAAACAAACCTACACTCAATTACTTTTGAAAATCTCAATTGGCGAAGATGCGGATGCACGGTTATTAAAAGGCAACCGAAGCAAATCGGTTTCGTACGAAAACCCACGTCTTTGTAAATTGCAAATGGGTTCCAAATGCTCCAGATTAATTGCACTTTATTTAGCCACGTTTCTTTTGCAAATTTACGAGAGCGTTTCCTGCTTTTGGCTCATAAAAAAATTTATTTATTCAGGGGGCGTAAAATATTTTTAGTTTTACGCTATTTTTCACGACATGCCTGTCTGAGGTGTGCCAAGTATTTTTCGTAACACTGTATTATTTTTAGTAAGGTCTTTATGACCTAATTATCATTTACAGTTTATATTTATGTAGTTAAGAGAAGGTCAAGATTCTTAGTTCTCAATTTTCAAAATAATTCAATAAGACTTGACTTAATATTGACAACGTACTCCTTGTCATCCATACCATTTTGAGACTCAACCCTCTTTTTAAAGTGTAGAGAAATTTCAGATTAATACATAAATATTAACTTAGTTTGTATCCTACATTGATTAGTGGTACTTATTGAATATGCTACAAAAAAAAATGTTTAGTTAAACTGTTAGCAATGTTTGGGGCAATCCTGAAAGCTCGGATTCAAATTTCATTTCGTACTCTTTGCCTCATTAGCATTTAAATGTGGTCCTAACCGGTTCAATTCAGTTTTGACCGTGAATACAATTTTCAAACAAGGCCCCGGCCTCTATTCAATCAATATTAAAACAACAAAAAAAGTTGTTTAGCCATGACCGGAATTTAAATTCCACCGCCCGTCAAGAGTTGTTTTGCACATTTTCATTAAGATGCACTTTGGTGCACCAACGCTAAGTACGTTAACCGAATAAATCCAGAATTTCTCATGTATTATTTAAGCCCGTTGCACTCGGTATGTTGGTTGGCCTTGAAAGCTTTCGCTTTGGTATGTCACCTTATGTAATTTAATTTATCTGCCACTGCTCTTGTCTAGCAATTTCGGCGTTCTATTTGTGTTCTACCATCAATACCATCGATATAAATCTACAAACTTTTAGTTGAATCAATAATTTTATTTTTAGAAGTTTTACACACCTAATAAAAATTGTTTTTAAGCGATATTTGAATGGATCGATTTAAAAAATCAAAATCAGTTACCGTACCGTTATGTTCAGTGGAACTTTTTCTTTTTAGATAATATAGTATAATCAATAAATAAATAAATGTAAGAGACGTAACATTTGTAAATTTAAAAATTGCTAACCGTCACTTTGGACTATGATATAATGTAAATACTCAGGCAAATTCTATTATATACTCTTGTCGATAAATATGTAATTTGCATGTGTGAAGGTTGTAGGTATAAACGAATGAATGAATATTTATAAGTTCGCTAATAGTGTTTTAATACTGCAAAACAAAAAATCATGAAATGAACACGACAATGAGAATTAATCGATAATAAATTGACACATTTATAATTAATTAATTTTACGTAGGAATATTTATTCCGAAACTTATTGAACGAAATTCGTAAAACCAGAAACAGCACATTAATATTTTAAGCCTATTCATCTATTTGAATTCAATTTGCCGCATTGTAATAATAAGGGGCCGACATAAACTATGTGTATCATTCTAAGTCGATTGAGACTATTTTGAAGGTGAAATTTCTATAAACGAACTATCGAAGAAGAAAGTTAACTCACTCTGCAATGAGAAAAAAAAATATAAGTATAAAACTAAAAATCACTCAAAATTTTTTAATTAAGATTAACCACAGGGATTCTTTTCTTGCCTTTAAACTTATTATTTCGAATTTTACAAGAAATTCGATAAAGTAAATAATTTCAGAAGTGGAACTAAATTTTCAGAATTGTTCTTGACACTGAATGGCTTATCTAAAGGTTCTCGAGATACCAGACAAGTTGTCATCATCTAAAGAAGATAACTTTTAAAGATACGGGGGTCAGTCCATGACGTTCTATTCTATTTCTAAATTATTTATAAAGTGTTAAAATGCTCACTACACTAGCTGCAGTTTTAGCTACTTACATATGTATAAGACAAATGGTAAAAGTCCAAACGTCTGGAAGCTTTCTTTTTTAAATCTATTCTTGTGATGGTTTCATTTATTCTACTTTTGGAAAATTCAATTATTAAGTCAGTCGATTTAAATAATAAATTTTCTGAGTTGTTCTTCACTCTATTTAGCTTATCTAAAAGTCTGTTAAATTATTGGCGAGATAACTTATTACCAGACAAGTTTTCATCATCCAACGCTAATGGTTGTTATAGATACGGGGGTCAGTCAGTGGCATTCTATTCTATTTCTGAATTATTTATAAACTGTAAAAATACTTTGCAAAATGCTTACTCATTATCTCAAAAACAGATAATAGTTAAGTATAATTGAAAATCTATTCGTATGCAGGACTATGGGTGGTCCTCGACTCAGGACAGAAGCGTTTGTTTGCGACAGTCATAACAAATATCCAATGGTTACATATTTCATTAAAATAAATTACGTTACAAACAATTCATATTTGTTTTGTTGTAAAAACGAACTTTGGTAGAAATTTTTGGGGAGTTACCTAAGCTTTAATGTATGATGGAAATTTTATAATTAAATACTCCACTTCTTATTTCATTTAAAAATTCTGAATTTCCTGAAAACTCAATAGTTGGTTTCTTTGACTTGGTAGTCAAGTTTAGGCGATAAGGTTTCCCAAATTAATTTTTTGCATTTTTCGAATCGAATTTATAATTCCGTGTAACTCTGGAGAGATGGTACTCCTGTTGTAATGCGGTAAACGCCTGTTGTGCCGTAGCAGGACATAGCTGATTGGAGCAGGAAATTTTGATGTTGATGCTAATGATCTCATGTCACGACGTATCCGGCTTCTGCTACGTTCTCGTGACGGCATTGCTGTGTGTATGGCAGAACTGAAACCGCCTCCATGTTACGGGCTTTAAATAGAAGTGCTTGGACCGGGGGGGTCCTCTGTACTCATAATCTATTTAACCACAACAATGAATAACTCAAAATATGCAGAAATAACTTTATGAAAAAATCAAGATTTTTTTGTACATAACTTGCGAAATACAGAGTCTACAGGTTTTTCCTTAATTAGACGTTTCAGGACTTCAGTTTATTGGGAAATAATTATGACAATATCAGTCAGTACGTAGAGCAAATTAAAAAAAATAGCAAAAAGATAGAGTCTATAGAGAAAACGAAAAGATTTCTTTTTAACATTTTAAATTATTGTGGGACGGTTAAAAAAATAGTAGTGGGAAGCAAATACTTGCTGTATGTATTATTAATAATTTTTTTGTTTCAGAAACCTGTTCCCTCCTAATTTGGTTCAAGCTACAATATATCAGGTGGGTACACCCCATGTTGCCTTGACTAAATAAAGTCGTTCAACATGAAATTGTTTTCTCCCTTTGGTCCAAGGAAGATTTTAAAAATATTTAAAATTCTGTTGGTGTGTATTTGAACGACATGATAAATCTTTGTCATAGAACAGAAAACCTACGGGTGTGTTGCTGTAGTAAAGCCAACCTTGAACTCATTCATTACCAAAGCCGCGCTTAGTAATTGTAGCACCCACTTAAGTCGTTGTCCAGAACAGTACTGAAATATTTTCAGAGGCAATTTATCCTGAACATAATTTGTTTATGCATTGAAATATTTTATACATAATTGTTGTTTTTGTTTCAGTCTAAAACCGTGCTGATACCGCCAAACGAAGACTCGGAAACTGGTACGCATAATCAAGTCCTTAACCTGGTGCTATAATAAAAACCTGGCTTTTATCCAATTTTATAATCCTAAATATCAAAATGTAGCACATTTCTTGGCGTTCGTTCTGTTTGTGGGTTCGCAAAATTTCCCATTTGCTTTAAGTTGACACGTGTTTTGTTTATTTTAATTAATTTTAGTTTTGGCGAACCAAGAGGCTTACACAATCTTAAACCTTTGAGTATTTGCGTGCCTAATGCAATCCTAATTTACTGGCTTCTACTTTTCGTTAGTTTTCTACTTTTTCTCTTCCTAATTTTTCTTTCTTCATGTAATCAATCCACCAATCTTGATCTTCCAGCCTCTGATTTTATCCCACCTGGATAATTTGATTCGTTTCGCTCGTACTCGCTTGATTTGACTGAATGTTAATAAGACCGTCAGCTTAATTATTTTTTGCCCTTCCTTCTAAAAGTATCGTCTCTGAGCTTATGAAAGAATGTGATTTAATGATTTTTGTTCAACTTCACTTTCGGTTCAGCCAATTTACGACCTTGATACATATCAAATAATATCAAAAAATAATCAGATGAACAATTAGCAGTTTTAAATTTAACTGACGGAGACATAATTGTAGTAACTACCGCCGACTTGACCTCTTGGGATTTCGAGGAAAAATACGATGGCAATACGAATGTCCTGGGTTTGGTTGTGTTCGCTATAATTTTGGGGGTGGCCTTAGCAGCAATCGGTGATAAAGGCAAGCCCATGTTGGACTTTTGCGACTCACTGAGTGAAGCCATGATGGTTATTACAGGATGGGTCATATGGTAAGGGCTAATTAACGTTACAACATTTTCTCAACTCTAAGAGCTGCTTTACGTTACCTTATTTCTTGTACAAGATTTGGCCTGCATTTGGATTTGTGCACCTGGGAAAATAGAACATGTTCTAACTTCAAGCTGTACCTGCAGCCCAAAATTTCTTCTACTAAATTGTAGAAATTGATGCAAGAAATAGGGTTATGGGGGATCGTTGACATATTTAGTTTAACACTAATGGAAATTTGTTATTAAAATTAAATTAAATTTAAGTTGACGTATATTTTTCGTAGGTTTACGCCCGTTGGTGTTCTTTTCCTGGTCGCAGCGAACGTTATGGAAACGGATAGTTTCGTAAGTCTCATCGGTAAACTGGGCATGTATTTCATGACGGTGTTGCTGGGTTTGTTTATACACGGATTCGGCACGCTTTCGGTAATCTACTTCGTCTGTAGGCGAGAACTACCCTTCAGGTTCCTTGCCGGCCTTAGCCAAGTTCTCGCCACTGCCTTCGGAACTGCTTCGAGGTAAATTTTCATATTACCATATAACATTCAACTTGAAACTTTTGTTAAACTAACCAAATTGGTGATTTTTATAGGACCCAATTCTTGATCCCGAAATAATCTGTTTATGATTTTTAGTTCTGCGACGATGCCTTTCACTATCCAAGCGTTGGATAAAATGGGACTTAATCCGCAAGTGACGAGGTTCGTTATCCCGGTCGGTGCGACCATTAATATGGATGGTACTGCTCTCTACGAGGCCGTCGCGGCCATCTTCATTGCACAGTTTCGAGATGTTCCTATTAGTTTTGGCCAGCTGATAGCTATTAGGTAAGTCCACTTCAAACTATTTCCGGGATTTTTTTAATTGTTACTTCCTCTGATTAATATATGTAACAGCCGATGATAAAGACCAATATTGAAAACAAACATGGAAAGCATAGTCTTTCCAACTCCTATTATAAGACGAGATTACTCTGAGAGTGCTCGAGAGTAGTTAATAGTTTTTGGATGTTATGAGAGGAGAATAGATTTCATTGTTTGAATTGTTGAAAAGATTTGAGCCTTATGTCGATTCTAGAAGAACAAATTTCGAAATAAAATGTATAGTTTACGTGACTTTAACTGATAAGAGGAGTTATTTTGTCACTCTTATCAATAGACGGTTAAAAAAAAACACTTGCTCTGAGCAATAACCTATAACATATCTTTGCGTTTAGAATTAAAAACATAATTTGTTTCGGCAAAAAAATTGATAACTGCTGTTTAATTGTAAGTACAGAGCGGAAAAGAGTTTCGTACACATTTTTTTTTGTAAAAAAAATTAACAAGAAATTACTGACTGACAATAAATGATTTTGAATTGTAAAATAGCAGGATGTCTTTCATAATTCCAGTATAACAGCGACATTTGCGAGTATAGGAGCTGCTGGCATTCCCCAGGCCGGGATAGTTACCATGGTGATGGTATTGGATACCGTAGGTTTACCGGCGGACGATATTGCATTGATCATGGCCGTTGACTGGCTTCTGTGAGTTTCCATTTTCCTTTCAAAATTAAATTTTGCAATAAAATAACAATTTTTCTCAATAGGGATCGTTTCCGCACGACGATCAATGTGATGTGCGACTCTTTAGGAGCGTCTATAATTGATGCCCTAAGCAAGGACGAGATGAGAAGACTCTCTATGGTAGACAGGACTAACGCTGATCCTCACGAACTAGTCGAAGTTATCAAAGGTGACACTCGAGTGTAAAAAAAGACGCTAGTTGATTAATGAGTGTAAAACAGTCACGAATTCGTGAGGTAGTGAAAGAAACTTGGCAATTAGGGAGGACGTGCATCAAATGCTCGAGTTAGTCATTGGCATAAACATAATTAAATATTTAATACTCAAAACAGTTTACGAAAGTGTTTCACTTTAATTTTGGAGTATTTCGCTAAAAAAATAATTTATATCTGCTCCAAAATTCCAGTGTCAAATAATTAAAAACTGATCTATTTATTTTTATAACTGTTTTTACGGTTCCATTAAATGGAAAAAAATAACTATTTTTTTTTATAGATTTAGATTTGTTATAAGTTATAAACTTAGACAGGCAAGGTTATCATCAATAACGTAAAACATTAACATTAACCCCATTGCACAAAAAGTCATAATTAAATTAAAAAAAAAAACACGAGTACAATAACTAAAAGAATTTTTATAGTTAAGATTAAAAATATTTTTTGAATATTTACAATTACATGTGGGAGTGAAACTTTTTCATCGTTAACATTTACATCTTGAAATTAAACTCTGTATTAATTGTGTAAACAAAATGTGGTGTTGTAACTTCTAAATATATTTAAATATCTGTTGAATGTTTCTAAGATTTTATGATTGTTATACTTACGTCTATCGCAGGTGTTTAATTAAAAAGTTGAGTGGCAAACCCAACACTAGACAACCCAGATTACTTTCTAAAGAAGCTTGTAATTCACAGTCGAATTGACAAATTAAAAACATTGTTTAATTTGGGACCAATTACTTTCAATTTTTTTTATTACGTAAGAGAGATATTTATAATTAAATGTAAATAAATTATTTTAGTTAATAAGAGAAATTTATTCAGTAGTTTAGGAGAAAATTACTGCCGTTATTGTATCGTTACATTTTTAGGGTGTTATTTAAGGTGCCATAACTAATTTATACATGAACTTCTCAGTATGCATGCAAGTAATTTTCATTTCTTCTATTTACTTCATTATTATTATTACTGTTGGAGTTTTAAAAATTTTATATTATTATGACGTGTATAAATAAAGAATAAGCGTAAGAATTCCGATTGTTTTTCTTCTTTGCACAGCTAAAATAAAACTAACAGAATATATTAGCTTTATTAAAATTAACGGTATTAATATGAAAACAAAAAATAAAGAGAAACTAAAATTAAGTAAGTACAAACGAAATTGTGCGCAAAACTCAGGGTTACAGAATTAATTTTCGAATAGAGAAGAAACGGAAACGTGAGATTACATAATTACTATTAAATAATACTTTAGTTAAATATTGAGGTATGAACACGACGAAGGAAGTAAATTTTTATTACGCTTGAGCTCTTCCCTAACCAACCTGGACTAAACTCCTCAACTTCTGCGGCAGTTCTCTGTAAACGCTCTCTGGAACATTATCTGCAAAAGAGATTTATTTTAATTTAAGACAAGGCGTGACCGAGTCAAACGTTACCGTTGCATCTATAAACCAGGTCCGACCAGATGATCATTTCTTGGGAGAAGCAGAAGACTCCCAGCCGTCCTCCTTTTAAGGTGTTATCAAAGACATTTCCTGAATCGGCCACCATGTTATCACCTTCGAATATCTTCAAGCGCATCAGACCAATTCGCGGTCTATGCAAGAGTAACCAACGGTATGACGTCTTTTCTTTCCAACCAGAATTACGCGGGTCTTGCCAGAGCAAGGTCACTTGATTTGGAGTGGTCTTGGTATGCCACAAGGAATTGCGCAAAAGTTGACCCGGCCCAGTGTTAGAGTTAATCAGTTTCAGTTGGATGCCTGGTTCTGCGACTGCCCTGAATGGTGTAGGCTGCCAGTAGGTTTGAGTATTTTTCTTCCACATTACAGAATAAAAACGTTTGCTGCTTTGATAACTGCAATAAAAAAAAATTGAAGTTATTCGATCCAATAAATTGATGAAGTCAAACATACCTGAAAATAAACCCAACATAATCGTCATCAATTAATGTATCCACGTAAAAAGTTCCTTCAAAATCAACTCCCCCAATTCGATGATAACCTACGGCCAAACCTGGATCGCTATTCATCGTTTGCACAATTTCAGCTCCCTTATTATAAATGACCCAGTTGGGATCAATTTGGGATTCGCCCTCAGGATCGAGGATGACCGTTTGGTACGAACTAAAATCGGTGGAATATATTTTTGAGTTATTTGGGCAGTTATCGTTGAGATCGATGATGCCGTCGCCGTCGGAATCTTCTTCGCAAATATCTCCCACGCCATTTCCTATAATTAATTAAGAATAACGTTTTTCAAAACACTTTCAACACTTACCATTCAAATCTAGTTGATCTGGATTGTGTAGGTACCTACAGTTATCTTCGTTGTTCACAATTCCATCGCCGTCCAAATCGTTATCGCAGACATCGCCTTTACCATCATCATCGGTATCCAGTTGATCGCTGTTTGGTATCCTTCGGCAGTTGTCTATTAAATCATGAACACCATCGCTGCAAGGGCAAAGTTACTTAAGCAATTGTTTTGACGAGTGCAAACTCGCTTACTTGTCGGTATCTCGAGGAGAATCACAGATATCACCAATCAAGTTATTATCAGCGTCTATTTGGTCTGGGTTATAAGTCGCGGGGCAGTTGTCACAGGGGTCACCGAATCCATCGCCGTCAGAATCTCTTTGGTCTTCATTCGCTTTCCTCTTGCAGTTATCGCGTTCGTTTAATATACCATCATTGTCTATATCATCGTCGCAGGCGTCTCCCAAGCCATCTTTATCTAAATCTGCTTGATCTAAATTAGGTACGGTCGGGCAATTATCGCAGGCGTCTCCTTGTTGATCTCCACCCCCAATGTCCGTGTCGAATTGGTCGGGATTATGGACCAAAGGGCAGTTGTCCTACACACGCAAATTTTTGTTGTAAAAAAGATAAATGGGAATTGGGAAGGTTCTTACAGGGCCGTTTGGTATCCCATCGTTATCTGCGTCAGGGTCGCACGCATCTCCCAAGCCATCACCATCCGCGTCTTCCTGACCGGAATTTGGAACTTCCGGACAATTATCCTTGAAATAGTAACATAGATAAAACCATAAAGTTGCATCACTATTCCACAGTCATTCGAATTAGGTACGAATTCAAGAGCTCGGTGACATTTTTCAGAAAGAAAGTGAAATGTCAGATCTTCTTCCTACTGAAACTAGGTTGAGTTTTTAATGAAAAGGTATCGAAATTCAGGAGAAGATCGAAACATCGCAACTACGAGATATTATCCAGAAACTGCCATTATTATGGTAGGCAACGGCCATAAAAGTCGTGAATTACCTGTTTGCATTTAGGTTGGCGACATGGTAAATCTTGGTCCGGCCACGAATCCAGATCTTTGTCGATACCGCAAACGAAACCATCCCCGGCCCATCCCACCTTACACCTGCAGTTGTACCTGTTATATCCAGCATGCACACAATCAGCGCGTTTATCACAGATCGTGCCATCAGGGCAATAACCACTGTCCTTGGGAATGCACTCGTATGAACCCTGCGAATTAAAAGCAACTGTAAAGTTCTAATCTATAGGGGTGTGTGCTTCCAACCTGTAAGTTCCTGCACGAGGTATGTGAAGGACACCTTGCAGTTCCGTCAGCACATTCATCTACATCGACGCATTTTTGCCGGACGTTCGCGTCTTCAACTCCGTAACGTCTGCCACTTACGGTACTCTTATAGCCTGATGGACATGGGCCGCATTCGTATCCGGGATTGTAGTTGTAGCATTCCACGTTGGGGTCACATGGTTCCATTAAGTCACACTAGAACAAATTTGATGTAAGTAATTAAATTATTCAACGGACTTCTCCTTTTACAATGACGCTTCACACTATCTCAAGAAATTCGATGTGGTTTCCGAAGTACCACATCACTAGTCTTCGTTTGCCGACTTTTTGTTGCAGAAGGGCTTCTTCTCTTGTTGTAGTTGTTGTCTTGGTAGAGACTCAATTATACAATAAATTCATCATTCTTTCTTCCTAACGTCCGATTTTACAATCGTCGGAGAAGTATTATTCTTAGAATAACGTGACGCAGGAGTGACGTAGATGTGGAGGAACATTAAAGGATATTCGGCGAACAATTATTCCGTCCTTATTCCACAATTGTAAAAGAGGGCCTAAGAGTTCATTGCTGAACGCAAATTTTCTTTCTTAAAGAAACCATTAAAATATTGTAATTTTCAATTGTTACAGTAAGTATGAAAGTTATTAAATTGTTACTACTATTATTTGTATTTATGAATAATATTAAGAGACAGAAAACTAAAAGATAAATCATTTGATAATAAACGCAGACTGACTTCTGGAATGTGTAATATTTAATATTGGTTTATAATTGCATTATCATCTGCAATGCATACAGGTTGGTACGACCTAGTTTACTTTTACCTACACCTCTAAAATCCATAAATTCTTATTGAAATTAACACCTGACATTTTAATGGAATATAAAATTACAACACAATATTTTCCTCATTAATCAAAGTGCAAAGAAAATGTACTAGGTCAATTGCAGGTGGACAGGTACTAAATTACAAAAATATACTTACATAAAATATATTTATTCGAAATTATAATATACTAACGTAAGAACAAAATCTTTCAGTTACTTCGTTACTTTCAAATACGTTTATAAATTTGTTCTTTTTCTCATGTATTTTCGTCCAATTTTTTTTCTGGAAATGCTTTTTTCAATGGAATCTAAAGTAGTTATTTCATAACATGAGGACGAAAGATTACACATCAGTTAATGAAATTATTTAAAAATGGACGTTTTACTTTAGTTTTACTCGAAACAATAACCTGTCTGCAGTCACTGAGTATATTAAAACATTTTTTACCACACTTGAACGATTCACCGTTCTCTGTCCAGTCTTTCCGCACATTCATTGTCTTATGACAATGAATGCCTCAACTTAACTTCGCGCTCATGTCTGCTTTTATAATTGTATTTCCTCATCTGGAATAAGAGCAAATAAATGACGAATCATTGTGAATTTCCGCAACAATTATACATAAATAGGTCTTTCTACTTTATTGATGACCTATCTATCGTGATGTAACAATCTCTTCTTTCTATTATTTACCAATGAGTTTATTGGAAGAGCGGTATCCCACAATTGGACAATTGTTATTTTTAATTCAAAAATTTCTGCAGAAGCAAAAGCTCGAATGGTAAGATTAAAAAAATCCAAAAGTCTTGATGGTATTTAAATTATAAATCATAAAATTAATATGATCAGTGTCATACTTACTTCGTCTATATCATGGCAAGATGTTCCATTACCGGAATATCCTGCAGGGCAACCTTTACACTCGTAGTAAGGAGGCGTATCAGTAGGCACGCATTGGACACCTATAAAAGTACACTCGATTTGCATGTGTTTTTTTTTCGCATTCCTATCATTCTTTCAAGTTAGGAAGCAGCTCAACGAAGATGAGGGTTATCGAGAAATGTTCTAAAATGTCATGTAGGTAGTGAAAATGAGAAGTTTCACCTGGGCGATTTTTATTTCAACTACTACTACTACGGGAAACGTGGATAAGAAAACAAACGAAATAGTTTGATAATGTTATATTTACAACTAACAGGTATGTACATAGCAAAAACGTATTAATACAAAACTATAATATGTAAGACTACGTCCAGACGATACGATATCTACTAATTAACATCTCGTTTTGCCTGGAATACAGAAAACTGAAAGACAGTTAGGTGAACTGGATTTAGGTTTACACTATTATAGTTACTACGTCCTGTAGTAGTATTGGTCCGTAATTGTGATTACACATGGCATTTTAGTACATTTTTTCTTTTTTGTACTTGCAGTTTTTAATAACTTTGTTAATTGCAGTTCCTTTTCCAATTTCCAAATTATTTTCGAGAGTGTGCGATAAAAATTGGTAAATTTGGAATCAAAAGATGTAAATAATACAATTGGAAAAGGATTTAAATATGGAACTAGCCCTTCGGCTCTTTTCAATAAACAAAGAATAAATAGCAGCAATGTGCAACATTAGTTATACTTAAAGAAGATTTAGTATTAGTTGGATGAGGTAGATTTTGTGTAGGATATACAGGGCTACAACTAACAACTATGTTGACTTCGGAAACTGACAGAGATGAAGAGTATTTCCTTCTTCATGTATTTTATTTCACTCATAGTGACTCGTTGTAACCGTGAATTTTTGAAAATTAATTAACGTTCTTTGAGAATAACAATTTCAGTAAGAAGTGCGTTTCATTCCCAATCCGACATGCTGAAGTACTTACCAGGATGGCAAGGGTTATAATCGCACATTCTCCTTCTCTGACAATGCTCGCCATCCCCTTCGTAACCTTGCGGGCAAGCTCCACAAATCCGACCGCGTTCTGTATCTTGACAGCGCACCCCGGGGAAGCAAGGTCGTTCATCGCAAGTGATAACACGCCGACAGTGGAAGCCATCTCCAGCGTAGCCCCTAGGACAAGGTCCACAACGTGCGCCCTCTGAAGTATCCTGACATTGGACGCCACTGAAGCAAGGTTGTTCGGCACACGTGCGACCTGGCTTGCAGTTGAAACCATCGCCGACGTAACCTGATGGACACGGCCCACAACGAGCCCCCTCTGCGGTATCTTGGCATTGAACTCCGTTAAAACAAGGCCGATCTGAACACTTATATCCCGGCGAGCAGTGGAAGCCATCCCCGAAATAACCCGGCGGGCAATCCCCGCATTCAGCCCCATCTGAGGTATCTCTGCATTGAACGCCACTAAAGCACGGTCGTTCCGCGCAAGTACGTCCAGGCTTGCAATTGATGCCATCCCCTATATAACCCGGAGGGCAACCTTCACATCTCGCCCCATCCAAAGTATCATGGCATCGCACTCCAGCAAAACAAGGCCGTTCAGCGCAAGTTTGCCCGGGTTTACAGTGAAAACCATCCCCTACGTATCCAGGTGGACAAGATCCACACCTCGCACCCTGCGACGTATCCTGACATTGAACACCAGGGGCACAAGGTCCATCAGCACACGTCTGACCGGGCACGCAGTTATATCCATCTCCAATGTACCCCCTGGGGCAAGATCCACAACGTGGCCCTTCGGATGTATCTATGCATGGTGTGCCAGAAAAACAGGAGGGTGGATGCGTGGCACAAGTAGGCAGCTTTATTGCCCCGGCTTTGCAGATATCACATTCCTCAAGAAGCCTATGCAAGCGCTCGATGACGTCCGTGTGGTGATCCAGTTGGTGCTTGAAGGTGTTAACTGCGACTGTTAAGTTGTTCAGTGCATGTAGGATCGCTAAAAGTAATAATAAAATCAAGAAGATCGCTTGGCAAATTTGGGCTGTTGTTTTACCATCATCGGTGAGGTCTGATATTAAGCTGATGTCTCCTCTGCCTCCGAAATACTGTATGTTTGGGTCATCTTCTAACTCATTGCTGGCTGGGGGGTAATTTTCGAACAGTTTTTCCAAGGCTCGCTCTGAGTGGGAGTCCAAAGGTGGGGCGGGGCAGTTGTTTCTGGTTAAGACTTTACCCAGTTTGTTGTTACCGTCAATTTCCATGTGGTACTTCTTTTCTGTGGACTGACATTAAATATAATAAATATTTATGTAATAGATATTAAAATACAGTTATGTCTTTGTGTTCTAGTACTCGAAAGAATGACGGATTTAGATCAAATCCCTGTGCAAAATAAAAAGGAAAAAATATTTTTTATATTTTTTAAAGCTGTAATTGAATATTTTTTTTTATTCATTGTAACAATAACACGTTTAAATTGACTGGTTTCAAAAAGTTGTAACGCCCGTTAGAAAAAACGCGCAGATTTCAAGTAATGTTACGACGTATACGAGAGAGTGAAGCAACCTGACATTTCCTTAAATAGGCGGACGTGTGACCGCTTGTTGTTCCTTGTTGTTACCGTAATCGATGGAAAATACTTACAATCTTACACATCAACCAGGTCACTACCAGCGTGATTTCTATCTCGCATCGGTAAGGTCGCACACGCATGGTTTTGCAATCTGCAGTTCTATCGCGGCTTGTGCGTATAGTTTAATTTTGTTCATTTATTCAATAGTTACTTACAGGTTTATAATTTAATTAAAAAAATGTAAAAGTAATAAAAAATATATAGAGAGATTTTAAAAAAATCTACGCAAGGGTGACCTGTAATCCTTTTTACCAATTTCACCAAAAATGCATGGATGTAAATATGTCTGATAATTGTGCAAGGTAAATAAGTTTAGAGTTTCCATTGGTTTTTAAATTGTCTTGAAATTCTTTTATATAAACGAGAAATGTGCTTTAAAATTTCTCTCTCCGCCATATGGCAAAAGCAACGCAAGTTTATTTCAACAGTAACAATTTGCCTTATGTATGTAGTAACATGCTGGTAGAAGGTCGCTCGTGGGTGTAAATTGTAGGTTAATTTTAAGTAGCTTTGAGTGCGTTCGTCAATGAAATGCAAACCCACATCGTCATTAATATTTAAACAAGCGCGACCTTACTTGTATCTTGCACTGGGTACTGCGAAAGCACCTGCACTCACGATACTCCTTTCAATTGATTATTTCTCAATTCAAAGAATTAAATCAACCAAACAACCCTTGCAATTTTAATTTGGATCTCACATAAACCATTTGGACTCTTATAGTTTGAATTTGGACCTAAAACATACCATTTGGACTTCCGGATTTTTCATTTTTGAGAACATTTCGCGCATGGTCTTGGGGGTGGCGACCATTCCGTACGAAACGCAGTCCACGTATAGGGTGACGTCTGCCCCAGGTTGTTTTTGGTCAACGGCGAGGACCAAAGATCGGATCGGTGTGTCTTCTTCGAGAGTGTCCACCGTAAAGTGCTGAACGCGATTGCGACCATCCTCTGCGGTTTCGACGATCACTGCAGGGGGCAAAATACATCAAGCTTGCCGAAAACACCTAAGAAATATCTACCTCTTTTGTTCTGCCTATCGAGTGCTAACGTGAATTTATTTTCTGATTTGGGGAAGTTGACGGCGAACAGGATTTCCGTCTGGTCCTTCAGTCTTCTTCGAGGTTTGATGTGTCGCAGCGATAAAACTAAGTCGTCTCCTTTTATGACTTCTTCGAGTTCTTTTGTTAACACTGCAAGAACCAAAACAGAAAGGAAACTTTATAAAAGTTGCCCGGGAAATAATTATTAAAAATTTGTTTCAATTTACATTTATGATTTGGTCAGACAAACTTTTCCACGAATTTACGAAGCTGTGAATAAACTAAACGATTTGGTCAGCTCTAATCCGGTTGCTATGAATAACAAAGTGCAGCATGACTTCATGAGCTTAACTGAATTTCAGTTTAATTGAGGTTTGAATGGAAGTGATAAATGTAACGATGTTAAAGTAGTTCAAAGTCCCATTCTGTGATGATATTCTGTTTAAGTTTCGTCTTAATTTCTTCGAGGTTTGTGCACTTTAAATAAATTTACGGAATCTATTAGAAACTGTTCAATATTTAATAACTTACACTGGAATAAACGTAAAGATATAAAAAATATGTAGAGTGCACGTTTAAATGACGTCTTTAAAAGAGAATGAATGCAACGCATGGACGGCTAAGAAAAGAAATTTCGTAAGACTTGTTACAGCAGCGATAATATATGTATATTTTTTTCCTTGCGTGACATTTGCGTTTTGCATTATAGTAACGATCATGCAAGCACATGCAGCCACACATAAAAACTCGAAATTAATTGAGTAATCTAATGATTCGAACAGTCGGCCTAATGTCACACGCGTGAATCAAGCTGTGAATCCATCTGGTTTACAAAAAAAGTAATCTACGGGATGTATCATGCTTACAATCTTTAGATAAAGTGCTCATCTTCGCGAGCTTTCCGCCAAAACACGCCGAGAAAGTAAAACCGGATGCTTTTACCATCGTACCTGGTAGACACTGTTCTTTTGTGGATTGTGACAAATATGGGCCGATTATTTTAAACGGGATTGTTGCTGCAGTTACACGTCTTATTTATGAAGATAGTTTACGAGAGACAGAGTTCCGTGTTGTCATACAGAATTTCAATTAAATGTGCATGATTTATTTGCCTTTTACTTTACTCTCTTATAGAATTCTTTTGTATCGTTCTAATAAACTTAATTGAATTTTTAAAAGGTAATTAAATTTACTTAGTAAAAGTTGCAAATTTTTTGGACTATTTCTTTATCATTTAAAAATTTCATTCAATTTACAGTTTTTCGATTGAATTCTAGCAACTGATGAAACATAATTTAGAAAGTCCTCTTAGCATATAATACAGGGTGCAGCAAAGGAATCAAACATTGTTGAAAAAATCAGTGAACTGAAAGAATAGAGAAGATGTGTCGTTTTCGTCTGAGTTATTTGACAAATTTGAAAAGTTCGGATGCCACAAAACTTGCAAAACGATTGTTTCTCTGATGATTAACTGGGAGATGGCTTTATTCTTTTCCAAAGAATGAAAATGCTTTAAATTTAACTGAATTTATTTAGTCGTAGATGATTTTGCTACAAAGCTGGAAAGTATGAAGCAGATTTGTGCTTTCAAGTCAAGTGCTTTGTATTACCTTGTCACCATTTTCTTGATCCTCAGTGTTTTCGAAATAGTTATCTTTCGATGAGAAAGTATGATTTTGACATTTTTCAAAAATGTGTAACCATGTTGCAATAATTTGATCTCATCCATTAAAGATATCTTTCACGTTTTCAGTGAATCACACAGAGTTTCACGATTGGTTTTATGGAAGAAGGATATTTTTGGAATTCTTGCAACATTTTCGCCTTTTTGTTTATAAAAAACGTCCCAGTTCAGATTTTAAAAAGTCGTGAATATTCATGTTGCTGCTGCTGCTAATAAATCGCAAGTCAAGACAAAGAGCTGCGTTACATGTAGTAAGTGAAAGAGAAACTTAGGCGCCACGATTGCGTCCTTCTAAAGGCGCGTAGGAGTTTGGACATCACTAAGGTAATTCGTTCCGGTGCTTTTAACCCATATACCCACTAATTCAGTGCCCGCTTGATTTAATTCTGAAACGTTAACGGCTGATACCGTCATTAAACTCGTGACCATTTGCCCTCTAAGTCATCGACGAATAGCTTAGAAGTACTTAATTCGTGAAGTGGTCTTCCAAATATTAGCATGACCACAAACATGTACAGTCACAATTAAAAGTAATGTGTCCCCCTACTCGTTAGAGTAGACTCCTAGAACAAAAGTGAGTCATTACTTTTAATTCTGACTGTACTTATATACGGGGTATCTCAATTTTAATTTGTTTTAACTTTCTCAGTCATTCAGTGCTATTCTGTAGCGTAGTGGTTTACATTGGCTACTGACGTCAGTGGTTAAATTCCTATTCAGTCAATACAATTTAACCACTGACGTCAGTGGTTAAATTCCTATTCAGTCAATACAATTTAACCACTGACGTCAGTAGCCAATGTAAACCACCACGCTACAGAATAGCACTGATTATCTATCCGACAAATTGAATACAGGTGCCCCAATAGTTTCGCATCACCTGTCGCCCCATGTCCTTAAAAGATTTTTATTTTTAACTCTTTATAAGCAAGTGTTTTTATTTGATGTAGACACTGTTGTTTATTGTAAGCAAATTTATTTTATTTTAAAACTTCTTTCCAACTGCCACTTAAACCATAGAGAAGCTAAGTTAAGTGGTTGTTGTATTTAATAAATTTTGAAGCTGAATTTCTGTGCTGTTAAATCAAGAAGAAAGGAGAGACCAAAGAAAAAAAGGTGGTACAAAAATGTTCGAGAATCAGAAGGCTAGAGAAGGAAAGTAACGAACAGAAGAAAATGGTGGAACGTGTTCCCAAAACGATGATGATTATAGAAATGATTGTAGTAAAGTAAAAGGGCACACAAATTTTAAGTAAAATGTGAATTTTTTATAGCACGATAAGCTTCTATCTCGTTGATCTTGTTGTCCATACTTTTCAAAATAAAAATATAAATTAAATGTAAAGTATGTCGATAATTAATTTAATTGTTTTTATTCATAAATTTATTTTGAAAATCGATATCCTTAAAAGGCAACGATACTTACCAGGATCAACGGAGACTGTTTCTGCCAAAATTACCGCACATCCAACAACCAAAACCAATACAGTTTCAACCCTTATCGGACTCATTGTATCCCTCGTCGCACACTAGCACACCATTTACCGCCGTGGTCCACCGAGATCAACGCAGCCAGCCTTTCATCTGGACACTGCCTCTTGGATGTCCTGCGATCTGCGACTTCGTCATCGTTTTCAACCACTCCAGCAGTAGTGGGACACCGCTGTTGATGCTCCTTATTTGTCTACACCGCATGAAATATCGTTTGCGACATACTTAAACGTGTTTTTCAGTCAGTCGGCTCTTCCTTCAGCGTGCCGGTTTTTCGTCATAGTTTATCAAGCGGCCAACATAAATAATTGACGATCCAAGCTGGTTATCGCCTGTGTGACTTATGATGACTGTTGTGCTAGTTTCTTTCCCAAATGAGGAAAGAGCAGAGAAAATTCGTCTAGCACTCAGTATTATCCTTGGCGGCATAATACGTTTATTTGCATACACGTGACTACCCACTGAAGTAATAAATAAACATAGAAGACATCAAATTTGAACTTGTTTGTATTCGGCCACATCTCATTTTTTTTATTAGAACCATGCAATCGGAAGTCACAAATTATCTAAACATATGATCAAAATATAAATCAGATAAAATAATTGGAAAATGAGACTTACGAACTTACGATGACCAGAGGAAACGTTATCGTACACACAATTTAATCTTCGCCAAATAATAAATTTATCTCTAGTCCAAGGTTACTTTTATGTCACTCCCGAATTCACAACGACATCCTCATTCGAGCTCTCTCAAATGGCACTGGATAATTTGGGCAACGTAGAATCTCTTCTAAAAAGTGTTATAGTAAAAGAAGGCCTCGGTGATAATCCCGAAATAAAGATCCAACCCGGCTCAGAAGTGGGAGATGGCTTTGCAGGAGTGAGCAACATAATCGAAGTTATCGGAAATGGTAAAGTCTTAAATGTTTTCGTAAAAATGGCACCCAACGCTGAAATTCTGCGCAAGAACATCTCGGTCATAGAAGACCTCTACAAAACGGAAATCAACTTCTACCAAGTAATTTATCCCGCGTTCCGAAAATTCCAAGGCGAGCGAAAAGTAAAGCGTCCTTTCAAGTCGGTGTCAAAATGCTATGCCACATCATCAGAGTACCTAAATGAAACGCTTATATTGGAAAACTTAAAAACGCATGGTTTCGTTATGTTTGATAAAAAGAAGCAGATGGACGACGCTCATTTGAAATTCATCTTGGGACATTTTGCTCGGTTCCATGCAGTCTCGTTTGCCATAAGGGATCAAGAACCAGGACAATATGAGAAGTTGAGGTCGACCTTGAATAATGCGTCGTTTAGTAATTTGATAAAGGGCGTCCACATGGATAAAGCGCTTGCTCAGTATTGCGAACAATCGAAGACCTTTTTTGATGCCGAAAGTGAACCGGAAATCGTAAACGCCATGTCCAATATGACCGAAGACTTATTGGATATTTCGTTGAATGATTACAAGTTTATCGACTCACATTCCGTCATTCTACACGGCGACTCATGGTGCAACAATATGATGTTCAAATATGAGGTATGACACATTTTTCTGATTTTTCTGAAAATGGTGAACATTAATTAGAAAATAGACCTCAATTGATTTTTAATCATTACGGACTGTTTTCCCAATAGACCATTAAATTTGCTATTCCTAAAATGACTTTAAATTAAAGTCTTTTTTTAATTCTATTACGGAAACAGTCTCAACTTGTTCCGAAAAAAGGAGAGTATTTCATTAACTTTGTAAAAACTGGAAATCCTGTTGTAGACGGATAATAGTCATAAAAGTCAAGTTAACTTACCAATCACCAAGGTGCTGTGCCCACAACACAATAATACACCTGCTTACAAGGCTTTATAAACAAACCAAATTTTCCAGGATCTTTCTGATTTGGCTTGTCCATCTGAAATGTGTCTCATAGACTGGCAAGTGCAAAGAGAAAACTCTCCGGTATTCGATCTCTCCTACTTTTTCTACGTGATGGCTTCTCAACCGGCGATGGATTCCTTGGACGATTACTTAAAGTTCTACCACGACGCTTTATCTGTACAATTGAAGGATTTGGGGACCAATGTGGACAAGGTTTATCCTTACTCAGTTCTGAAGGTTCATTGGAAGAAATACGCCAAATTTGGCCTTTTGATGGCCTTGATGGTGATCAAGGTTATGCTCAGTGACAAGGAAGAAACGCCTCAAGTTAGTAACGATGCTGAATCTGGAAAAGATGCTGGAGTAGCGTTCTTTATTAAAATTAAAAACGAGGAGTTGTATGAGGAGAGGATTAGGAATATTATAAGGCACTTCATTCGTAATAAATTTCTCTGAACTGGATTGATTTAATTTTAATTTCGCGGTAAATTAAATGTTAATTTCTTGCTTGTATGATTAAGTGTTTCTTTTTTAATAAGTAACTTAATATGAATTAGTAATGTAATATCTTATAAAAAAAATATGTAATTTATTTCAAAAAAATGCAACAAAATATATCATCATTTCATCATTATGTAATTGGAGTAAATTAAGAGTATGCCATTCTTCAGTGACGTAGACATATGTGAAAATGTTAATTAACTGCCGGTTGAGTTTCCTTTTTCTTCAGTCCTTGGTAGTATAGAAGGACGAAATGGTAATATACTATTCCAATGAGTATCAAAAAGGCCCAAATTATAATACCCATTGTGTAGTAAAATTCATCAAACCTAAAAAAAAATTGATAATTAGTTTCAAGGAAATGTTCTATTCTGCATTTTTATTGCTTGTAATTATTTTATTTTTACTTATTTTTAATCCTATTCTATTTAGTCATTTTTAATCCTGTCAAAAGGTTTAAAAATTTTCTCCTCCATTGCTTTTTTTTTAAAGAAAAGAAGCCCTAATTCTAAAGCGATTTCTTAATTAATTACAACAAATACATGTTATTTTTTATGGTAGAAAATAAAGCAAGAACTCTGTGGGTTTTTTTAACTCCGGGGAATTCATGGAAATATCACTAGGACTTTCATCTCGTAATACCCTTTGAAACAGCTAAATTTCATTAATTATTTGCTTTTTAATTAATTGCGAATTCGAGAGAATGAAAATGGTCATTACTTTGTCTTCGTATCAATTAATTAATTAAGTCCAATTAAGAGAGTCTAAATTAACAAATAAAAGCTTTCACTCAAGTGATTTTTTAATGTCCTCTCTTCTAAATAAATAGCTTATTACTAAATACTACAAAAATCTTTTCAGGGTGAATATACAGAGTGAACGAAAAAAAGAGACATCGATGGTAGAAACGCTTTTATAAGTTTTACAAAAAAAATGTTTCAAACAAAAGTTAATTATTCGCGTTTTCATTTTTTCTTATGAGGTAATATTCTTGGACCGTGCCGTCATTGATGTTTTTTCTTTTTACGGTTATATCAGCTTTATTGTCTGAGACTGCTGCGCTGGAGAGTTTTAAATATTACATATAACTGTTCGCCATTAACTGCTTGGCCGTGTGTAATTTGATTTTTCTTGAAAAGAGAAAGAAATACACTATTTTTCCAGAAAAAAATATAGAATGTACTCTAAGAAAAATTATCGATGACGTCACAGCCAGAGATAATGACATTACACGTCAGTGGCAAATATTTAAGTGATTTAACTTTTGTTCGAAACTTTTCTTTGTAAAACTTATAACAGCCTTACCCGATACGTACTTTACTTTTCATTCATCCTGTATACAGGGTGAGTCATAATAAGGTGTAAACATTTTAACCAAAGCTTATTTAGGCCAAAACAAAGCAATTTAACTTAATACACCAAAATGCTCCCTTGAAAAGATGTGGGCTATTAAAGAAATCATTTCCGTTTCCATTCGTGGCTATAACTTGGAAGATGACTATTCGATTATTTTGAAAATACATTATAATAAACACAAATACTACTAGATTTTAAAAATTCAAATGTCTACTTTCCGAATGATAAATAAACATGTTTTCATTAATACGTATTTTTTAAAGGGAGCATTTTGGTATTAGGTTAATTGCTTTGTTTTGGCCTAAAGCTTTGATAAAAAAATTTACACCTAATTATGACTCGTGCTGTATAAGATTTCTTCTTAGTGCAAGTTGAATACAGAAATTTTATTCTCTTTTTCTTTTCTCATTTTACATCAAAATTAAATAAAAATCCTCATTTCTACTTTCGTGTATTTATCGAAACTTACTTTATTTTCGTTATTTGATCATCTTCCGTTTAAAGGGCTTTGATACTAAATTTATGCTATTTTAGTTGTTAATTATTTGGAAATTAAGGAAAAAGTAATTATTTTTCTCCGTATTTAACGAAAATTATAAACGGTTTTCGTGGTCCAAACTATTTTTTTTTCGCAACTGTAGGGTCACAAGATCGAATCCGAGCAAGGACAGTATTTTTTCTTTTTTTTAAGTATTTCCTTAGATTTGAAATCATTTTTTAAGTATTAATTTATATTCTCTCAGCCTTTTGCAGGAATTTGAATATCTTGAAACATTTCCATCAATGATGTTCCATCAACATTTTCATCAACTACTTCCTTGAAAGTACAGACGAATAACTAAAATTCTATTTTCTAAACTGAGGCTGTCCATCATTACAATTACCAGGCAAAACGGAAAGATACCTGGTAAATAAGAATAATAAATGATGAATTTAATCAGATCTAAAGTAAGTTGAATATTAAAATGCAACTTAAATAAAAAATTTAAAAAAACTAAAACAAACAAAACAAGGCTGATAGAATATTCCAGTCTGAAAAAAGTGTCAAAAGTAAAAAAAATGTGATGGGCTGGGTTTGATTTCGCAACCCTACGATTACGAAATTTGAACTTAAACACCTTGATCACGAGAATTATTAATTTTGGTTGGTAAAATCAGTGGCGTACGCAGGATTGGTGGATGGGAGGGGTTCTGCCATTCTTTACACAAAATGCACAACCTAAAAAAACGTTGTAGAACAGTCATATTTCGCGCATGTTCAAGTACCAATATTAGCTGTATTCTTTCGAACTGATTTAAGTGAACGAACTGAATGCAATGAACCTTATTTCTTCTGTGCATAAGGTTCATTGCATTCAGTTCGTTCACTTAAATCAGTTCGAAAGAATACAGCTATTGTGTACAGTGACCAACGACGTCGAAATATAATAGACTCGGTGTTGCATGTGGTGGGTTAGATCTTGTTAGATGGAAGGAACCAATCAGGTGAGGGGGTACATAAGGTTCATTTTCGCACCGAATCCTGCACCCCCCTGCAGCT
This sequence comes from Dorcus parallelipipedus, assembly GCA_958336345.1. Taxonomy (NCBI): domain Eukaryota; kingdom Metazoa; phylum Arthropoda; class Insecta; order Coleoptera; family Lucanidae; genus Dorcus; species Dorcus parallelipipedus. The sequence goes on from OY284477.1 coordinate 40,113,981, forward strand.
GCACATCATGCTTACAGACAAAACACCGGTGTTCTTCATCTATATTTTGTATACTTTTATGGTCGAAGCCGAAGGCAGTGGCTGGTCGCGTCAGTGTTAGGCGATTTTTAAGTAACATTCGACGACCAAAAAAATTTGTTTGTCCATATAAAATGCATTGGTGGACGACTTTTATTTTTTAATTTAGCGACTAAAAATTTTTATCTACCGCATAAAATATACATAATGAGCGATTTAATACGGAAATGTTGCGATTTTCCATATGAATAAACTGGTAACACTCGTTTGATTTGAGGGGGGGTTGACCCCTATAACCCCTTACTGCGTACGCCACTGGGTAAAATATGCTATAAAGAGCTTTCAAATAAAAAAACTTCTCAGGTAGGGCATGAGAAGTTTTTTATTTGAAAGCCTGTTATAACTTAAAGCCAAGCAGAATGATCTCAAGGTCAACGTTAGGCAAGCGCAGAGACTCGGTGGCAGCATAACGTCACCGCATACCCTCGCAGATCTACGCTGCGAACTTCGTGACGGTTGGTTGACAGTTATGTTTGGTTGATAGTGAATGTTTTAGAGGGAGAAGCGGGTATGCCGTGACGTAACCGTTCGCTATCTCACTTCAATGCTGCCACTGTAGTATTCAATTCACCATGAGCGCAGAGTGCGTTCTGAGTCCGCCATAAGCGTCACTTCCAGCATCAGGATCAGAAACGGACGATTTACATAAATAATAATCTGTCATTTCAATTGAAGCTGCATTCGATTCACCGATTTGGATCGATTTAAATCTACTCAAAATGAATTTATGCGTTCGATTCGTGCAGGATTAAGCCAAACGTAAAGAAACTGATCCAGATCACTTCTGAGTGACCTACTGATAAAAACGAATTGACTTCGGCTGCGAATCGAATGCAGGCAGCTTGAGTGTTAAGATAATTCTGCAAAAATTAGTGTACTCTAAAAATAAAATGGAATACTAAAAACGGAAAATACCATGCACGACGAAAATGAAATGATAAATACTGGCTTCGTTCAGATGACGGAAAATATCATAAACAGTTTATGATTTTTCATATGAACGTTTATGCTCCAAGGATAACGATGAAACATGTTTAAGTAGCGGACGCCATTTTTTGGAGCGATTCGATTTTACGCTACCCTAGTGAAAATGTGTTTAAAAACATTGCGTTTACAAAGTCTGATATGATTTATACAATAAACGGAATGCAATATGAAGTGTTTGGTGATAGAGAAGTTCATGAACGATTAAGCAGTTTATTAATTGTCATTTATGCTCTGCAAATTTTGCATGGTTTCCCACAGGTTTATTGCGCCCAAAATAATTATTGTTGGATTCATTTGTATTTAATTTAGCTGGAAATGCTTCTGAGACATGACTTACACACTAGGCACTAAAATATTTATATTTAATAAAACGGTCTATGCTACCGATCGTTTAACTGAAAACTGTATATGCAGCTTAAACTGTTTATAATTAATCATAAACTGTTTATGATATTTTCTTCATCTGAACGAAGCCAGTTTCAACGACGCCGCTGGCGCCCACTAGCCGCCATAAGCAATGACTATCGCGCAAGCGTGACATTTCCGTGCCGGCCTTTTATAAGTTTTTGTGGTGGCGCCCTCGTTGACGTCAAATCAGTTGAAGTTTTCAAATAAATTTGAGTTTTAAGTGGAATTTGGCACATTTGACAGATTTGGGAACGTTATTAAAACTTTATTACGTAAGGTATGTACCATTACACCTCTGATAAACAAGGCACATCACGTACACGCCTCAAAGTGCGCAAAAAACAAATAACTTTTCCATTTAACTTTGACATTTTTACACAGAATTTCCTTACCTAGCATTTGAAATATGTACGATTTAACTGACGTATTTTCACGTGCACTAAATTTTGAGGTACTTACATTTTGATTTCTTGGAAGAAATACGAGAGTTATTAAAAAAGAATGAATTGCACGTTGTCTCAGTTTTTGCTAATTTAAAGCAGATTGTGAGGGACTGCATTACCAACCGATTGGCAAGACGATATTTTAAATTCTTGTATGTAGATGGCGCTATTTAAATTTGAATGACGTTGGCGCGAAACCGGTTTTCATTTTAAGGTTAGAATTTTGAAGTTTCGTTAAATTATTATCAGTGAAGAAATATTAATTGAAAATCCGCGGTTTTATTGCTGTATGTAAATTATATAAAAGACGCTTGTGGAATTTGAGCCTTTGAAAATTCTCGGATGATAAATCCAAGAGACGTTTCCGAATACCAATAATTTCCATTCATTTACGGTACTCAGTCAACATAATAAGCTACGTTAGAACATATTAGTTATGCATTAATTCGTTTCCATATTTTAGAAATGTATATCGCTTCGATCGCTACAGATGTTAGAATTCACACCTGGCCCAATGGACAACTCTTGCACACATACAAATCAAACATGCAAGGTTTCATGAAATCATTGTCTTGGAGCAAGGATGGATCATGGTTGGTACTCGTGCCTAGCAAAGGCCCCGCGGAAGTAATCAGCGTTAGAGAAAACTTGAAACATTTGCATTCCATTCATGAAATCCAACAACCAACATGCGCAGCATTTCAGACTAGCACAAAAAGAAACATAGCGTTAGGTACAACAACAGGCACGGTACTTGTGTACGACGTAAAATCGAAGAACGTACGCAAGCATTTTCCCCGAGCACCATCAACCGTCTTCAAAGTTGAGTATTGCACGAAGGACTCGTTTCTCGTCGCAGCTTGTGAGAATGGGGAAGTTTTGTTATATAACAGCATCACGTATAATTTATCTTCATCGTTTAAAGTTCCAAATTCAAGAACGGTGTCGAATGTACGCTGCCATCCGGTTAGAAGAAACCTGATAGTTGGAGGAAGTCAAGAAGGCGTAGTTGCAATGTGGGACATTCACACTTCAAAATTGAAGTTTAACAATCAAGCCCACTCTGCCCCGGTTACAGATTTAACGTTTTCACCACTTCGCAGTGACCTTTTGGTGACTATCGGTTTAGATCGTAAACTTATGTTTTTTGAGACCAACTCAAATGGGTGCATTATGCAAAAGGTCATGGATAGATCCTCGACTGCTATCGATTTCTGTCCAGATGGGGTTGGGCTAGCAGTTGCTTTGCAAGATGGTACCATCCAAACATTTGACACTCGCCAGATGAACAGCCCTCTGTACGTGTTTACAGCACACGGTGGTCAAATCAAGCAACTTCTCTTCCAGAAGAGGGCCTTGGAGGAATCCTGCGACCTATCTTTCAGTGGAGACAAAGTTGACTCAAACATAGAGACCCATCAAGTAATGGAAACCACTAAGTCAGGTTACAGTTGTGATTCACCTGGATATATGTTTTGTGGTGATTTTCTACCAGATATACCAGAAGCAACAACTGAAGCCAGCAATGAAGAGATAGGCGATTCATTCTTGGAGGCTTTAGGAATGAAATTAAATTCGACTTCCCCACTTGCTGGAAAACACGATAGTCAATTAGGCATTGCAGATGGCGTTAAAAAATTGTTGAATGCGAAACCGAATTTATTAGAAAGTAAAATGCACGTGAATTCCAGCACTGTTAATGAAGAGAAAACTTTTCAGATAGATTCTGTGCCTGCGATAAAACTTACAGCAGATGAAATTAAAGTGCAGACATCAACACCGAAATTCTTCCAAGCAGAGCCCTCACCAACATCAAACTTATCACCGATTGTCACAGAATCAAAACAATCTACTGCGACAAAATTAAATCAAGTAGACGCTGAAGTGATTAGGAGTATTGTTAGGGAAGAGTTAAAAAAGGAAATAGATGTTCTGAAACAGGACTTGAAATTTGAACACTATGATATTATGGGGCACATGAGGCGCCACTTTCTAGATCTGCAAATGAGCATTGTTAAGGAATTCGTTCAAATGGAAAATCATTTCAACAAGCTGAAGGAAGATCTTGCTGCCGAGGAATGCTTCGGGGAGGATATATTAATGCAAGAGAATATTAGATTACGCAATGAAATACAGGCTTTACGAAATCAGATGTTATCCAATAATGATGATTAAATTTATATATTTGTAATTTGTCTTCCGTCAAATATATGGGGTGCCACTACTTTTGTCTTTGTTTCGTTGTATGGTTTTAGATCTTTTTAATATGTTTTGTAAGGGTTGTTTGTAATAAAAAGTTAGTGTTAAAAAAATTATGTTCTATGGATCTTTGTTTTTTCTAATCAATCATTGTAAATCATAGCAGTTTAATATGTTTACAAAAATTTATGTTAGACTGAATAGTAGGAGGTACTCTTTGAATGAGGCATCGGGAAATAATTTGAATTATTCCAATATCTTAGATTAATACAAAACAAGAGGATTTACAATGTAGTTTAAAGGTGCCCTTGTTAAATATTCTTGTATTATTGTGAACTTTTTAAAATTTAACTTCCAATTAAAATATGTGCATATGTGTATTTTTATAAATCAAATAAAACAGAATTTCAGCATTAAACAAATTTATTTTATAATTCCTCACACTTACCTTATTATTTCTCTCTATTTTGATTAAAGTTAATCTTTAGTTTTTAAACTAGTAGAAAGCATTTGTAAATGTACTGATTTTCTTACACTCAAGTTGCATTAAGAAATACAAGTACAGGAAATTTTTTATGCAATATAAAATCTGTTTTGTAAATTGAAAGAATAATTATAAGGTTTACGGGAAAACGTATACAGTCACATTTGTTAATTTTAAGGAGAACATTTTTGAAATTCCTCTACTCCTCTTTGTTATAATGCTCCGTATATTTTTCCCTTGAAGCATTAAGGAAAAATATGATATAACAAAGATGTGTTAAAGAGGAGTGAGTAGAGGAATTTCAAAAATGCCCACCTTTAAAGTTAACAAATGTGACTTGATACGTTTTTCTGTAAACCCTTCAATTGTCCTATAAAACTAAACTACTGTTAAAACAACAATAAAAAGTCTTTTAATAAAGATATTTTATTTACAAAATTAAACAAACATTTTTCTTACTACTTTCAATCAGAAAGTATTTTGAACGTTTACAAATTATAAATTAAATTGGGATAGTTATTTTGTAAAAACAGCATTTATGTAGTGGTATAATACCACCAGGAGGAACAGCGTGACGCCCAGGGCGTTAGCCAGGATCGCTAGATGTACATCCGTAATCATTCTAGAAAAGAAAATAACTCATTTAATATAAACATTGTGCAAATAATCTTCCTATTTAGGTGAAAAAATTGATGCACTTAAGAACTTAATCATTTACTAAATTTGATCAATTTGGTAGCACCTTTGTAACTGATAGTAATAAAGCATCTATTTCGAATTATGCAATTTAGACAGTATTTACTAATGCTTTTACTTCATTTAACGAACTTTCATATAAAAGCTAATATCAAGAAGTAAGGTTAAGTCACAGACAGAACCAGTAAACAAGGTAATTTCTGAACTAGTCCCAAACATACTTAGTAATTCGTACTTACGTTATTATTTTCTTAAGTTTATTACTATAGATTATGTATAAATTTATACAATTTAATGTATAGCTTAAATTTTGTTTTGCTTTTGCCAAACCTAAACGTCAACGTTGCACCGGTTCGACGTCAAATCGAATGTTGCCAACAATGAAACACTAAAAGTTACCGGAAGAGTTACACGTCAGTACTCATTATCGCCAATAGTGTAACTAGATATTACTGAAAACACCAACTTTTATCAATAAGTAAAATGAATTTATTATTAGTATTACAAATATTACAATTGATTTAAATTCAATTAAAAACTTGGAAATAAATTAAATAACGCGATAATAAAAAATACATGTGAAATGCTTTATAAATGGCAAGCGAAATTATTAAAATGAAATGTAAATTAAAACGTAAATTAAAATTACTATGTAGGCAGAGATCTAAAACTCAATGTATATTATTAATTTTTAATTCCAGCAGCACATTCACTAATGTGTATGTACTTTATCAATAATAGTGATTTGACACTAGTCTGTAATGGTGGCTAATCTACGGTAATTTCAAAAAGTTGCACTCCTTAAATTATATCACTCCTTAAATTATACGACGACGAATTGAATAAAACATTAAAAAATTAAATAAAACAGTTACATATTTAAAAATACATTAAATTTGGTAAAGGAAATTTTTTTTAATTTGTTTAACAATTTTTTAAACAGTTTACTTTAATAGATTAATACGAGACACAGAAGAAAAAGAAAAATTGTGAACAGAATTATAAAGCAGACTTCAATTAAATATAAAGTTATTGAAAAGAGAAATGAGTGGTTCGATAAGGGATGCGAATTAGAATTGGATAAAAGAAATGGCTTAAGATGAGATTGAAAAAAAAATACAAAAACAATAAATAAAAAACTAATAATAAGCATTAAAAATATAGAAATTTTTTGTGCAAATCGGTTTGATTGCAGCGGATTCCCCGAGCAGGCTCTGTACAGTTGTTACAGGCCTAATTGGGCCTTCATCAGCAGAAACGTAGCCCGAGAACTCCACTGCAAACCAAACCGATATGTCCTGCCAATGGGATGTGAAAGTAATGAACATTTAAGTAGCGACATCTTTCGATCGCTTGTTGACCTGATATTGCAGTAGGATTGACGAATTGAAGCCAGTCCGCCACATAATAAGTCATCCCAATGCAAGGCGGTCATGTGCTGTCAAAACATATGAGAAATTTTGAAAATTTTTGTGCAAATCGGTTTTGATTGCAGCGGATTCCTTATTATGTGGCGGACTGGCTTCAATTTGTCAATCCTACTGCAATATCAGGTCAACAAGCGATCGAAAGATGTCGCTACTTAAATGTTCATTAAAAATATAGAGAAAGAAAGGGAGATAAACTGAAAACGCTGTTCTATAAGTATTATTGGTGGAGAAGAAGAAATTTTAATCTGTGGCAACAACATTTTGATGAATTATTAAACGTAAAACTAAAAGTAGAGGAAACGGAACTTAGTACCAAGATATGAATGAACCATCAACCAACAACGAACACAATAAATAATAGCGAATCTAAAAAATAATAAGGGCCAATTGTACAAAGTAGATTTAAACTCAAGTTTAACTGAACCAGGTTTAAAGTAAACACATTCGCATAGAATCCTAAATGACATACATATGGCAATTAATGCATTCGTAAATAAAATTTGATGCGATTTTGTTCACTTTGAACCTGTTCCAGTTGAACGTCAGTTTAAACCCCTTTTGTACAACTGACCCTAAGAGTCATGGAAAGGATGATTCAGTTAAGTGCAGAGCTTTACAAATGTGGAAGAAAAATATCATGTAACAGTCTCTGAAAAAGAAAAAAAAATAGATTCAGGAAAACTACCCTACACTAAAATTTAGGAAGAATAGATTGGTAATAATCCAAAGCATCCAAAAATTACAAGACGCTAGAAGAAAATAATTAATAAAGAGCTATAGGAAGTATATAACGATTCAAATATCATTGGAATGACAGAAGGAGAAAAATTGAGGTGGCTAGGACATGTAATGAGGATGCACATTAATAGACTATTGAAGAAGTAGTATAGGAGGAAAAAAGAGGAGAGGAAAACCTAAGACAAGATGGAAAGATGAAGTAACAAGAGACTCGGGACGAGTAATATTACTGGCTGGAAGAAAAAAGATTAATGATAAGAAAAAATGGAGAATGGCCTAAATACATTGTTAATCTAAATATAATATTTAACTCCTTTGGACTGAAACTAACTGCAGTATCTAAGATACAATCTCAATATTAGATCCATAATTATATTAGGACCTTTATTTTTACTTACACGAGAGGACGGACGAAAATTTTGCCTTTCTCAAAGATTGACTTGGTTTTTATTTTGAAATGTTATGTACAATTTTAACCTTTCATTTCCTTTTAACTGCTTTTCCTTTCTCCTTGCAAAACCACACATTTCTGCAACCGATGCTTCATCTTTAAATTCTTCATTTTGTTCCTCCAAGCGCTGCATTTTTATTCTTCTATTGATCAACATCTAACTGTCGATTTCAAAGGTGCAGACCCTCCATATACAGAAGTATTTTCGATTATCCTGTTAGGTATATATCTAACTCTGGTTTTTAAATCAGAAGTTGCTAAACGAAACTTAACGATACTCGCAGGTGCAGCTACCGTGCGATTTTTTGAAAACAGGATTCTCCAAACGTTTGCCTTAAATAAATTTACTTATGATAATTAAACAAATATTAAATACTCTTAAATTGTGACCAGAATGCTTTGTAATGAACAAAAATTGAATTGTTTTGACGTTTGCTTTAAAAGTAATCTTATTAAAGACGTAAGTTTGTATATTTCATGGCCCACTCTGCCTGCTTTCAATAAATCACATGGTACTAAAACTTTGACAATCAAGGAATTTTGTTTTCTTTCCATGGTCTAATGAGATCAGCTGAACTTCTTTGGGTCCCTTTATACATATAAGTTTGAGGGTTTGTTGTTGTATTCTTTAGCCGAACAAATGATTGTTACAAACACAAAGAAAATGTCTATTAATAACAATAATACAAGGATGTTAATATGTCAGATCGCCTGGTGGTTATGTCCACGGTAATGAGTTCGTAGTTGTCCTGGTGCAATGGTTGCAAGTAGTGGACGTGCTGGACCAGATTCCTCGGCGGAGTGGTCGCTGATAAGCGGGCCAGGTGATGGGTGACGTCTTCTGACCTGACGTGCTTCTTTTCTGGCGTCGGGGAAGCGGTGAAACGGCACGGGGTATTCTGCTGATGCGTTTCAGTGCCCGACGAAGCTGGGTGGTCGTAGGTGTTTGACGAACGTGGAAACCAAGATATCCCGACCTTTCGGCTGGCTTTTGGAGAGGAGGTCCAACTTTGCAGCTGGGTTTGGTTAGAAGGTTCCAACTTTGCAGCTGGCTGGGGCAGAATGAACTTCGAGCTGCTCTGCACGCGTTTATATAGCCCCGGCATCCATCTTGTAGAGGGGCTGTGTTTGGTGTGGAAGGGAGCTTGGTGCGTGGCAATAGTATAGAGATGTGCCGCAGGTAGCGCTGTGGTCGCTACATAAGCAATAATTATCAAAACAAATATAAAATAAAATATAAATTCTTTTACAGCTTTTAATATTTTAATCTTGATATGCAATTAATTATACAATGTGATCAATAAAGAATGTCTGAAAAACTACTTTCCACAAACGATTATATCAATATTTAGGTTCGAGGTACGTCAACTGTATAAACTTGAAGTTAGAACTTGAAGAATTCTGGGAAAATTTAGTGAATTTTGTTTGCTCTTTCACTTTTTGTTCAATGACACTCGCTAGCGATAGTTTTTGTATTTGTTTATTTACTTCGATGCTGTACATAGTTATTTTAAACCAATCAGCTGTTTTACATTAAAAACATATTTCGTATTTTAAAATGAATCTGATCTAATGCAGTACTCCATTATTAGAAGTTGGTTTATAGTACTAGGTACGTATAAATTAAAGTACAGGCGGACAATCATTGCTTTAAAGAAATTGTATGACGTTCCCATTATAACACGTGATCAATATCTTTTCTAATCAAGTAACCTATGGAAAAAACTATGTCCTTGTTTGGTTCATTATTTCAAATGCCATTTGAATTATTTTTATCGCATTCCTATCATTATGTATAGGTCACTTGATTAGGAAAGATATTGATCACCTGTTATTTTTTAATACAGTAAATATTTAAATAATTTTTGTTTTGATAACAAATAGAATGTAGTCTGTAAGTTCATCAGTGCATACTTTTTCGCAAAATACTTTTTAATGCAACCTGAAATGTTTTTGTGATATGTCAGTATGAATGAGTATGATTCGACATATTATCAAAGAATTCAGGCTTCTATAAAGCATATTTCGTAAAAGAACTGTACATTAGTGCAGGATAACAAACAGACCTATTTGTTCTTTATAAGGGAACACCTTTTAAATGTATTTTGAAAGCCTTATTTTTATTTCATTTTTTAATAAGCACCAGGCATTTAATACGTGTTAAATAATACAAGTAAAATGACTGAATAAAAACTTTCACTTAAAAATAAATTATACCATAGGATAGAACTTTCAAGTAGATCCTATGTAAATATGTCATGTAATACACAGGTTGTTTTGTATCACTGAGCTGTTTAGAGAGTTTGATTTTATTTATTAATCAACTATCGTCCTAAAATACACAATAGTTTTTATGAATATTGTAATTATTCTCATCTCATCACAACGAACGTGCTCCTTGCATAATTGCCGTTGATCTTGTCCGTGCACATGTGGAGTGAAGGATTTAGTTAATTGATGCGTATCAGCTACTGAATTACGATAACGTTAATTAGATTGCTGTTAATTTCGCACGACTATGGCTGAATGATTTATGTCATATTGCTCTCTAGATCTGATGTATTATAACATAAAATACATCAACATTTATTTTCGTGACACAAAATTGAGGAAATATCTATTTTACTAGTTGTGTTTATTGTGATTCGACTTTTAAGCCTGTTCAATTATAGTGAAGAGTGTGATGACACTATGACATTAAAAAACAATTTAGTCCTTTACAATTTTCTTTTGTTATCTCATTTTTTGTTGTATGTTTTTAAAATAAAAAGGAGTCAAAACGACAAATTGTTAAATTATTTTTTCAGATTGCTGGAGTGATGAAACATTTCTTTGAGAATAACATCAAATTAAAGCCAATTTAAATAATGAATAAGTGCGAGTAAGGTATACAATAGATAATGAAAACATTAAATATAAATGTACCGTTAAAACTTGAGCAGCATAATTACACGCACACTTAATTACTGGAGAAGGATGAATCACCTCCATATTTTGATCACGTCGAGATCTAGTGACCTGTGCCGTAGTGATTCACCTATACAAGAACTTCCGGTCTGCTCGGGTCACCGCACTTCACGGACATCACATATTTAGTCTGCGGTTAGTGAATGCTGTTGCAAAATAAAAGATTTGCCAAGAGACATCATTGTCATCGTCGATGTTGTTATAACGAACCGAAACGAATTTGTTTAGCGTACACGCGCGTTATGAAAATAATACCCACGTTGACCTTTTTCGCTAAATCCGAATAATTCTGCAACTTGTATTATATTCTCGAAATTAATTTATTTTCTAATTTAATTAAAGATTTGGAAATCATTTCGAAAGTACACATAGTCAATTAAATAATTAATTTTCGTGCATGTTTTATGGCCATGGAAATTAAATAATAAGATGACGTTTCTTAATCAGTAAGTTGCAACCCCCTCAGGGATCCCGATGACAGCAAAGCATCAGAAAGTAACAAAAGTAAACTACAAAGTAGGTATTTGGACTTCTTACTAAAATATGTTATTCTTGTGTCTGAAGCATATTATTAAGCGCATAATGAAATGTCCTTGTTTTACAACAATAAATATTGTAAATTTACAAACGACTTAAATACAGTAACACCCTGTAATTATGTAATTTTGAATCACATATCCAAGTAGTTGATTATAACCAGTAAGTAAATGCAAGATCCAACAATTATTATCCTGCAGATTAGATTTGATACAGAAAAAGCTTGTGTTTAATTTGCAAAATTTATTCCCACGTATCAGTTATCATAATTAGTTTAATCGCTTCCGCCTGAGTTATTACACGCTTAATTAATAAAATTACCACAGATCAGTGAATTGACACGAAAAAAATTAAAAATTATGCGTTTATTTGTTTACCGTAAATTATATCCTTTCGGTACAGAAAACGTTAACGATATGTTATTAGAAAAAAAAGGGAGCGGAGATCTAAATTAGCACTTGCTAAGCTTAACGTTTCTTCGCGGGCAATTACGGTCAAGAGACAAAATCGACCGCTGAGTCATTAATTTTTACGTTTTATATATTTATTAGTAATATAAATATTAAATTATGAGTAAATGGAGCATGGGTTTAAACGGGAGTTCTTCAGTTATACTGACTCACTCTACAGGTGTTCTGTTCTCTGTTCTCTTAGTAATCACGCCACTTGACATCACACAGTACGTTTATTTTGCAACCAACAGTTTACATGTAGAAGTTTACGTATTGCCTGAACCTAAGGTTAACAAATTGATACTGAATTATTGAATTACTGAATATATTTTAATATTTGGTAAAAAGTAATTTCTTCTTCTCTTTCTTTTCTAGTCAAGAAGTTTAGGTTTCACAAGAAAATTGCAAGGTAACTTGTATAGTGGCTAGCATTATAAACGGTTCTAAATTATACAGCAGTTCTAATGTTATACAACTGAATCTAAACTGTTGTCTATTGGAAACCTTAGTTATTTATTTATTATATCTGCAAAGTTCTTCTTCGTATCGTTTTTACTTATTGGCATTGAATAAGATTTGGGATTAGAGAATATACAATTTTTTGTTCTTGTTAGCTTCCTCTTTTTTCCTTTCCTTCTTGTCTTCTAAATTTCTTCCAAATTTTCTTTTTCGTTCTCGTTCGATTTTGATCTTTTAGTTTTAAGATTGCTTCGAAAGCCTCCTTCTTTCTTAGTGTTTTATACTTTCTGACTCACTTTATTTTCTGTGATTAAAGAATGTGCTAGTTCTTAATTTGCTTTCTCTTTTTATTTGTTTTGGATTTTAGAATAGAATAGTTTTTATATTGCTTCGGAAACTTTCTTCCTCAGACTTCTATTTTCTATCCTCACTGTGTTATACTTATCCCTTACAATTATTTTTTACATTTCTTTCTTCTTCTTGTTCGATTTTCGTTCTCTGCCCTTACTGATGCTCCTCTTTTTAGGTTGCTTCTTTTTGACTAAGTCAATATTCATCATCATGATTTTATTTCTTCTTTCCCATTCAATATTTGGACCTTCTTGTTTACATAGTTTGTTAGTATCTAATATTACGGAGCAATGTAAACAAGTTGCTGTGAAAACACGTCGTGTCGGTGTTGAATGTTAGTTTCATGGGAGTTAAACTTAAACAAATATTTAAAAGTTTTTGTCCTGCAATTTGCGTTTTTGTGCTGTTTTATTAAGAACGACATTAGCCGCGTCCGTGGCCACAAACCATAATAATGTAAATAAACTCGCTACGCAATAAAAAAAATCAAATATTATCACGGTCCATTATCGTATTCCTGGTATTGACACGGTGCATGAATATGCAATTGCTCGTTACAAAATGTATTCTTAATTACTTCAAAAGAGTATATTACAAAATTACAATAGTTCGCATAAGTATACTAGTTGCTGACGTAACGGAACTAACGAGCTTTACTTCGTTAATCAAAACTCGTAGGTAAGCATGTACGAGTATTAAAAAATATTTAATGTTGTCATTCGATTTATTTTCGAATGTATAATACGAGACTTGATAATAGTGTATAAGTACTACGTAAAGGAGATTATAATCTAGAGGAAAATACCCACAATTTAGTATCTTTGACTTTCCTCGAGTTTGTAGATCATCGTACATTCACTACTGTAATTAACATTTATCCGTTATGCTGCATAAGTAATTTAATTAGCTAATTCTTTAGTATAATGATATCCATTGTTCCTTATATCTTCTGAAAAACTCCTCTTGCTATACATTAATTTTTTTGATTTGATACGCATCACTGATTTGTTTTCAATTTACATCCACATATAGAAATCATGTTAATTAGTTAATTGTCGTCACGGATAAGTAACACTTGATTCTATTGTGATTCTATATGTACTTGCGGAAGACCACATGGTTGTTATAGGAGAAATGGGTGACTTAGATGCACAACTCGAACAATTTCCTGATATTTCTTACATTAACACAATCATGAAGGTACCCACATTGAAGACGAACGGTCGAAGGTCGCAATTATAATAGGTATCGAATATCTTTGCGTGTTTTTTTATGGATCCATGGCGATGTTCTTTTTCAAAGACAGCTGGTACCCATATCGTACTATCAGTTATTCCACAATTAAGATTACAAAGTAAGGCCGTGTAATACTTCTGATAGCTGCGAGTTCTTCGTGCGTTTTCAAGGTTGCCACATTTACGTCGAGAATTCAAGGTAAAATTGGAAGTTAATTTTATTCGGCACAAATCGATTTGTTTCCGTATAATTGTTACTATAATGTAATTAACATATTTCTTTGCGGTTTATTGCAGAAGGTAAAAAAAATATTTAACTACTTACAGGTCACGCTATGACATTTTTAATGTTTATTCGACATACATATATCACGTCAAGTGTTATTATTGTTATTATTTGTGGAATGAGTGCTTGCGTGAGTATATTAAAAGTTTTTTGGGGGTACTTTAAATATAGGGTCATTTAAAAACGTAGGCATAATTTTAATAGTCATGTAGTTTGGTGTTACTTAGTTTTACACGAGGGGGGATTGTCAAAGGAACTCGAAATGGTCAAGAAGACAACTATGAACATGAGGAAATTTTTGATTTACTCTGTGAATTTGGTGGTTTAAGACCATTGACCAATAATAATTCAGAATTCCTTATAGGTACCTACTTTTTTTATTATACGTATAAATAAAGAACGAGTTCGATAACTAATTTGAATAAACTCTGACGTTTAATCACCTGATGTTTTACATTCAAAGAATTTACGTAACAGGTTCGCCAGTAAATATTTACGGCATTTCTATTGCGAACTGCAGCTGCACTAATATTACTCATCCCTGACATCGTGGATGTACACGTAATTTCAAGGATAGCTGAACTAGAAAGCATGGCGAAAACCTTACCATACAATTAATTATTTCAGCGAAGTGTTAATCAATAAATCAATTGATGAACTAATTATTCGCTAAATAATAGCGATGAAGTGTAGAATTTTTAAGAGTGCAGTCAACGAATGTAGAGCTTTATTTAATAGAAAACATTAAATAATTTCGAAACGTCAATTATTGATTAAATAAGACATGTAATTAACTTTTCCAATAACGTAATATATGCACATAAACTAAATGCAGTTTCACATAATAAAAGTATTCCTAATTACAATTATTTTCAAGTATCAATTTGTAGTTAATGATGAAATTGTCGAAGTATCGAATTCCCCGAAGGTAACGAAAGCTATTAATTATATCTGCATAATTCTTGAAAATATCTTCAAAAGAATCTTTTCAGGTGTGTGCAGGTTTCGTCGACGCTTGAGCTTTGGTCTCACCTGACCTGTGTCGGTCACAGTCTGCGGATAATTGACCGCTTTGTATTTCGGCACATTCACGTGTTTCTTATTCCTTTTATTGTCATTTATGTTCGAATGCGTGGTTCCTTTTCACAGGCACTTGGGTCAAGATCCCTTTGAATTACGTCGATGCTATTCATTAACATTGCTGAACGTTCACACTGTGCTCACACTGATTGAAGAAATTGATTAAAAAACTACTTAAATTGTAGGTAAAGCCTTAATATTAAGAAGGAACACATGTATTATTTTAAAATCGTTAAACTTTCTTAAATTAAATAATTCTAGTTAAGAAATTGTATTGAAGAGACTCGATAAAATAATCGCTGTGGCATTTCTTGCTTTCCCTCTACGCCAGTAAATTCTCACCATCGTTAATAAGCTTAGCGGGTGTGCGAATTTACCTCTCGAACTCAGAATGACGCATTATTAAGGGCGCTCTTATATTAATTCCGGAAAATATAATTATTAAAGCGCCCAGACATGCGAAAGCAGCGAGCGATCGCAGGTTGTGATTAATCCGGATTTTATTGTATTTTAAGTGTAATTTAACGAGACTTCCTTGCATAAAATTGCACCCGAAAAAACTCCTCCAGACGACAATGGCCGATAATGAAACAAGCCAGAGACCGTGAAATAAACACACCCTTTCGTTATTTGGTAGTCATTAAAGAGCTGAAATTCGTGCAAACTCGTTTTCGTCGAAGATTGTATCAATTTCTGCGTATTTCTTCAAGATGCTGGGCTGCCGAACTGTTTTTCAATCATTTTCTCTTTTATTCTTACTTTTTGTTTGGGGGTAAACCAAGTATAAGATTTGGTAAAAGTTCAATGATTCGAAAACCTGATCATGCCACATGTGATCAAAAAATTTTGTCACGCTAGAACTCGTTGAAAAAATACATTATTTAAATATTTGATTACTAATTGTGGCTAGCTGTTACCTATTTGACTTGTATCAAAATTATAGAAATATTTTTGCAATTAGAAATGTCTGCTGTAATCTACGTTCATTAAAATGAGAATATGCCATAAACACTGTTCAGAAAGCTTTATAGCACACTGAATGCATTTGTACTCAATTGGAATATAGTTCTGATTTAACCGTTTCTCCTGACCCCTTTGCACGTGGGGCTCCCTGCTGATCCTGGCAAGACCCTCCCGTATCCACGGCAACGCGCCCGGATATACGCAACACACCGAAAGCGGGATGTGTATTAGGTATATATATTTTTTTAGTTTTTATGCACTGCTATTGATAACCATCAGATCCGAAACGAATCGTCAATTAGCCTTTAGCAACCGAGGTTTTACTTCATAATTGGTAATTGAAAATCCTGGAATGTGTTCGGAGCGATTTCAATCCCTGATTCTGTAAAGCGAATTCA
Source organism: Dorcus parallelipipedus (assembly GCA_958336345.1). NCBI lineage: Eukaryota > Metazoa > Arthropoda > Insecta > Coleoptera > Lucanidae > Dorcus > Dorcus parallelipipedus. The sequence goes on from OY284477.1 coordinate 40,130,623, forward strand.
AAAATGTGGAAAATTGCGTGTTAGGAATTTACGTGATTCCTTTTTAGCTCGTTTCATGTTATTTATGATCAAGTATAATTCAAATACCTCGCTTATGTTTACCTGCGACCGTCAATATACAGATGTCGCCGTAGGTATCGTTCCATTAATTTCTTTAATTGTATACTTAAAGCACCATTCTACTAAAGTCTACAATATTCTAAAAGATACGTCTACTTTATTGTAACTATTACTACAGTAGTATGACTGGATTGTACATTGAATTTATTAAACTATTACATACATATTTGTTGCTCCTAATGAATAAGTTTTAGAATTTGTTATTAAATTAATAATTTATTTGGTATGGAGCTCTCGATATATCATGAAAAGACTGTTTCACTTACAGAAGAAGAATCGTTTCTGGAAACCCGCTCTGGAATGAATGGAGTAGGAACAGGATAATATTTTAGGAATTTTACAAAATGTCAAAATTTGTATCTTCATTCAATTAGCTGTAAGCAGTTATTTTTTCAATTCGTTTTTCTTTTCTTCGAGTCTCTTAAGTTTCTTCATAAAGGCGGTTTTAGATTACCCTATTTCTTGCACAAGATTGGGTTCAATTTTTACAATAAATTCGAGTTCTATTTTTTCAGATAGTTTTTGATTCATTTTAATTTTGGATGCAATTTACTATATGTATAATTTAAATTGCTCAAGAAATTGAATCAAGTTTACAAGAAATACTGTAGTGTAAAACGGCCTGGAAGCTGTAAAGCTGGAAGTCTACTACCCCCTCACAAGTAATAAATACTTTCTAGTCAGTGACTTCCATGAAATTATTGTATTGATTAATTCTTTTATAGTTTTGTTTAAGTTGAAACTTTCATCTACAGTTTGTAATTCTAACGCTCTTCAACATACCTTTCCACATTGTAAACGCTAAGTACGTTATGTAAATGCGAAAAAAATTACAAGAATTGTTTTTGCATGAACCATTTTGAGTTTAAAGGAAAAACTGACACATTCATTTGGAATTAATACGTAAAATTTCCAAGCTTAACATTGGTTTTTTTTTATGGTGTTACAATAAAAAGAACCATTCGATGCAGAAAACAACGACGTGTTCGGTCTTTGACGACGATAATTGCTGTAACAAATTCGAAAGAAAGAAGACTGTACAAAAACCAAACAAACGCAGTGTTACCAAGTTGTTAGAGGAGTAATAAAAATAAAGCTGAAGAGACTTGAACAATGTTGATGTTTTTCATAGATTACATTTAATTATGATAAACTCCTCTCTCTCCAGGAACAGCACATTAACAAACGCCACTGACCATAACGGACACGGGGGAACATTGTGCCTCCACTGTCGTTATATAATGTATACACACGCATGTTTTGAAAAATTAAGGAGATGCTATCTAGAGAATTTCAAACAATTAATTATGCTGTTTGAATATTTCAGTGTTATCTCGCAGAATCACAGTTTCCGTGTGTACACGTCTGATAAGCCTTTTAGTACGATGATTGAACGTTAAGCTCGAAATTTCACATAATGTGCCTGAATTAAATTAAAATATATTAAATTACTTCCAAAATTTTAAAACCGTCCGTTAAATAAAAGTCTACTTGCGTGTGCATCTGGCAATATATTTTTTCTGACGTTTGGAATTTATAATGGAATTGTACATTTACATCAAAGATTTAAAGCGTAAAAAGATGTGTCAGATCTCCTACCTTGAGAATGATGGAATGTAGGGGGAAATTTGATGACCTGAGGCGTGAACTTGAGAGGTAATCAAGGAGGAAATTGTTTTTTGGTGTTTGTCAAATGCTTAAAGTTTCATCCAATTTTCAAATATTTTACATTAAAAACGCATTTTACAAATAAAAATTTCCCAACATTCTAAATGCTCAAATACAGGATAAGAATGTAGCAAAGTTATTTGTTTAATTTTAATTAATAAATTGACAAACATCTCTAATTTGTATAGCAATTTTTCCGTAAAAATTAAATGATAACGAACCGTATAAAATTGCGGGAAATGCGCTTCATACATGCTCGCAAACTAGCAATTACGTTCGTGGAACGTTCCCGATGGAATTCGCGTTATGTATTTGCATTGAAGTTGTATGTACGTTACGTACTTCTGCTATTTGCTACGGGAAACGATTTTTAAATATCTGAAATTCATATGGCTCACTTATGTGACTCCGTCGAAATAATACGCTGGAATTTAATCATGCCTCGCTCTGAAATTACCTCCAATATTAAATTTAATAACTGCCAGCACAATTTCAATTGCAACGCATGTTTCTACAATCTACCGCTAATATCGTTGTGCAACCTACAAGAAATATTTCAATACGTTTTCAGGTGTGATATACTCAACACAGGCGATTTACAGGCGATTCCTCTATTAAAAAAGAAAAATCATAAACAAACTTATTTAACACACCACGTATGTTGTAGCACATTATTTCCTTTGGGGTTTCTTGTCAAAATTGATTAATATATACATATACATTGGATTCCTAACTGTTCAAGATATACAATGTATAAAGTGTTATACAGGGTGTTAGATATAAAAATGTCAGTTGAAAAAACTGATATGTCTTGCGATCACCATGGAAAGATGAATTCGTTAAAGCAACAATTGCGAATTCGTTTAGAAATGAGAACACAACACTTAATGAAACCGAAAAGCAATAAAAAAGTGAAAGTACTCCAGAGTTTAGCAATTAAAGATTCATTAGCTTATTTCATTATGCCGCGAAATATGTTCGTTTAATTTATTTTTCGCAACGTTTAATTTGTTTCTTGTCTTACTTAAAGTTCCCCATCACTTTCGTTTCGTATTTGAATCAATTTTAAACGAACATCTTAAATATGAAATAAAATGTTGAGTGCTAAGTCGTTGTTAACTAATTCGATCGATGGCGATGCAACTGGACTCTTTTATTCACAGTATAATCTACATATAAGATTGTTATCTCTGTTAACTTCTCAAAACTGCAAGAAAGTGTGCTAATTATAATAAAAACTTAATTCAATTGGCGGTGTATTATAAAGCATATCATATTAATGTATTCTCTTTCATTTCCACCGCGTAAGTCACGGTGTGTTAGAATAGTAAACAAGGCACTAAAAACATACCGTGCAAAAAATGCGATCGAGATAAAATTTTATCATATTAAACAGATGAATGTTTATCACGAAAAGGAAACTCGTTTGAGTAGCAAAATGAAGATAAAAAGGCAACAGAAAAGGCAGAGGTTAACTATTCAAGAATACACATTTAATTTATTTTGTTCGAAATTTTGAGTATGTGATGAATTAATTATACAATGTGCTCTTTTCAAAAAGAAGTTTTCCATTCTTTAGGTATTCCAGAGAAGTTATTATACAAATCTTTATCTAATTTTTTCCTAGAATTAAGTAATTGGAATTCAAAATCACAATTCACATATAAAACCGTAAAAATAATGATGTATAGCAGCTAGAAGCTAAAAGTTCAAAAAGAGAAAGAGACACTAGAAGACTGGGGCAGAAAAGAATTGGGGAAGGTAGATGTACCAGTGACTTCAATCAATTCATACAGTTGTACAAACAATTATAATACAGTCATAAAAATTATAAAAAAATATAAATATTTTCGAAGCTTAATGCAACTTAAATACAGAATAGGAATATTAAATCTTGCAAAACAAAATTTATTAAACACGTAGGAGTATTACATTGCGTGGCTTTCATTCATTAGCGTAATTAAAAAAAAGTACTGTACTCAGTGCTATAATAAATTAATTAAATCGACCGTCACTTTAATTTTTTGTGGAAAGTCGCAATGCGATACAGCATGGACATAAACATCCAAGTGGGACGAGAGGATGACACAGCTGGTAAATTAATTGATATGCTAATGCGTGATCGTAGACAACTTAAATTGACCGCGTGCCTTCGAGGGGAAGTCACCTGTCGGCAGTAACTTTACAACATTTTGTTCGTGAAGAGTAATCAACTCAGGTGTGCGGTCGAGGTACACGAAAACAGAATGCATTAAATATGATATTTATTCACCTAACAAAATGTATAAAATTAATTCTTTTTCTAGAATAAATTAATAATAAATACACTCAATTGCTGGTGAGACATTGCGATAAAGTTTCTGTTAAAAGATTTAAAAAATACTAAGAGTGACAAAACCAGATATACTAAGAAAGGATGTTATTCACAAGCAGCTAATATTCAATCAGTAAACAGTAAAATGATGACTAAGTCAAAAAATAGGGCTCTTATAAAGGACTAGAAAAAGAGTTAAACTTTAGATCTTTGATGACCTGGGAAGCAACAGTACATAAACAAACCAAGGCAGAAAAAAGTAGAGCTTTAATTCCAATAATATGGCAAACACCAGCAATAAAATGGACGCTGCAAGGTGTCTTTCCACAGTCTTGTGGTTACGAATGTCTTTAATTTGTGTGTCAATGGTAAGAGAAACTATGGAAATAAAAAGTGTTTTTACTGCAAATTAGTTTCATCGTATTAATTACTCATTCCTTGGGAGTAATTATTTTTCATTACAGTCTTGCAACATTGAATTTTTTTACAATTATACAGATGCTTCTTAAAATAGCCAGAATAATTTGATTGCTTGACTAAATTTTGATTAAGAGCACATCAAGTTTAAGCAATTTTGTAATCAATTCTTTTCGAGAATCTATTATAAATTCTTTAGACTTATATTTTTCCTTGACAGAAATTGTAAAATATATGTAAAACATTATACAGGTGTTTATCTTCTATGCTAAACACATTAGTCAAATAGCGAATATGAAGATGTGAGCACGTTTCCTTTAATTAGTTGACATTTGATATGGGCCTTATTGTATGTATGTATGTGCATGTTCCACCGTGCTCAATTAATAATAACCAGAATTTGGAAAGGCGCTATCCAGGCTGCCATGTATAATTCAGCAAGGGTCAACACTACCGTGGGGCAAATTAGGCCCTACATTTAACTCTTGGGGTGTATAAATTTAAATTTGCGTTTTCGCGTCGAAACAGAGAACGCTCGGCGTTACATACAAATTGCTTCCATTTGCACAGCTACACATCAAAGTTACCGGGAGAGATTCGATTTAGAATCTTCGCAATTAAAGCGCCCGAATCACCGTATATTCTGATCAGTACGAATTTGATACGGAATTATTATTTAATGCTATTTAAATTAAGCATTGGTCGAGGAAACTCGGCCACCAAGGTGACTTTATTCCTTTTCCTTTTTTTGGGCTCTTAATTTCGAATCTTACTTTAATTTTATTTGGTTTTTGTGTTTATTAGTTGTTAAATAAATTCTAATTGAATTTAATTAACAAACGCATTTTAATTGATCACGTAAGTGTAGCATTTTATTGTTCAACGAATTATTTAACATATATGGTATGTGTACAGATACACTCGATGTAATGGTGCTGAAATGCCAATTAGATTCTTTTGTACGACTGTCATTGATGCATCGTTCGCAGACATGTATTTTTCACTGGAAGCGCGTTGAATATAATTAAATAAATTTCTCGATAATTTAATTTCACATACATCTGCGTAGAAATTACACCATAAAACACTAAATTGTTTAAATTACCGAAATTGGCACCTTGCGGTGGCAGACAGCATATGAATCGGCACGTGGACATTACGCATAAAGGAGATCCACCATTTGGCATTTACACCTGTCCATCAGCTGCTAATTTTTCAGCGAAGCTAATATTTCGTCCTGTTTCTTTTATTTATTTTTTTAATTTTTAAAAGTTGCAGTGTTTTATTCCTCAAATACTGGGGAATTTGTCGAGTTCTCAAAAACACGTAATTGTAGAAAATTAATGAGTTCTGCCGGTTAATTATACCCAGAAAATTACGATTTTTAATAAAAAAAGCAACGAGGGAAGTGAATTAGTCTGCTTATTAAATATGTTTTTTCGGTTGCTGGGAAATTTCTGCTTGGAAAAACATGTTTACGTACGCATCGCGGATTTTCCGTTTTGGTAATAAGAAAATCGTGTTTTTAAATTGGTACTAATTAAGTTACATGCTTTATGTGCTTCAGCCTTGTGCAGTAAACTTCGCACATCAGTAATTACTGTATTGCTCAGTGGTATTTTCGAGTTGAAACAACAATTTATGTAAAAATCGAAAGGTAAATTAAGTTGATAATTTATAGAACCAGTATAACAATAGCTTTGTTTTGGTTATTATTTCAGAACGATTTCCGAACTGTGCAGAACTGGTTGCGCTTGAGCGTTCAATTCTAGAACAGTTCTGTGATAGTTCTGGTACTGCATAAACCAAAACAGAAGTTAGAGTACATTCTACCTACTTCTAATAAACTACCTTGTAAATAAAAATACTATGTTAATTTTAACTCTACTCACATATACTGGATTGGTTATTGAATAATCCATGTATAATCAGTACCCAATTCAAAATTATATTTTAGGCAAAATTTTTTTATAAAAACATTTTGTATTATTTTTTCTTAATTATATGAATAGTTAATTATATAAAGCTTATTTTGATTAATATAATACAGCAATACTAACTGCATAAGATTTGCGCACGTATGAACTCGGAATTCCATATCAGTTCCTAGTAAAAGGTAGGAACTGCTGTAACTGTTCTAGGACGGTTCTGGAACAGTTCCAGAAATTAACCAAAACAGTGAATTGTTAGTTCGGGACTGATTCTGAACGAACCAAAACAGAACAGTTCCAAGTTGGAACCAAAACAAAGTTAGTACTAAAAATATTTGGATAGATAAATGATGCTTCGATTACCAAGGTAGGATATTGTCATACAAGTGCTGAAAGGATATTATTATTGAATATAACGTCCTTTAAATTTCCTAAAATTTTCTATAGTAAAAGACAAAAACTTAGTTAATGAAAATGAATCGAATAAGTAAGTCTAGTAAAACTATTGAATAGTTTACCTCATATACCTTTGTCATAGTATTTTATGCCTACTGGTAATTTATATTTGAATTAAATCAGATATCAGATCCGAAATAAGAAATAAATTAGGTAAGGTAACATTTTCGAAATTAGATTTTCCAGTGTGCATGCCGTGTAACCACATTTTATCGGTCATAAAATTCATCCACCCCTGAAACTGTTTAATATATCCATTACATAAAAATAGCATGTTCTCCCTTATTTACCTACATGAAACACGATCCTTATAAATTTGTCGAAATTCCTTAATCACTGTATAGTTTGCGTGCGCGGTCCGCACAGCCCCCGGGTCCTCGCTACGCAGATGGCGCATTTGGACTCCTATTTCACCAATTACCCACCGCAAATGAAGAGCCTTCGTTCCGCTCAAGGCAAACAGCTACCTCCCATATGCCACCGAACGAAACGGGATTACAACTCCGGTCGGTTCGTATTTTACCTTCGGGGTCTCATTTGTGGAATTTTATTGTTCGATGGGAACATCAAACAACTTATTTGCGAATATTATCGGAATATTTTTTTGTATGAATAAATTATCCCAACTTTGTATGTTGTATGTATATACAACCGCGGGTTGACATGCAGGTAGTCATTAAATTTATCGACCTAAAATTTTATTTTTTTTCTTGTAAAATTTCTCCACCTTTAAATATATATAAAATACACATTTCGTTTTAAAATGTTGCAAACGTAAAATGGGATACATAATTTATATACTAAAATAAGAGCCTATATAATGTTTATATATTTTAGATGGAGCCCGGTGGAATGCTTCCCTTGCCATCATTTAATACTGCGTGGCTTGGTTTTTCATACTGATGTTTTACTACGTCGGCTACCTCACTGCTAACTTTATAATTTTCAAAATTAATTAAATTCTCCAAATAAAAATCATTTCTCAAACAAATTAAACAAAAATTCAAATTTCAAAACATATTAAATCAAAATTCAAATAAATTAAACTCCTGCTCTCTTTCGATCAAATTAACTTACAACTCCCGCACTTCGTTTTCACTTTTACCACACTTCATTTCACTTCAGATACTGCTACAGAAGTTCGTGGTAATCTCTTCCTATCGGACGTCTTCTACTGAACCACCCAATATCTTGGAGTTAATGGTGCATTTGGCCTCTTATGGTGTCTCTGCATTACCTCTCAGAATTCTAGCCAAGCCGCCTGCAGCAGGATTTCGTCCACCCATCTGGCAAACTTATTTCTAGCGCATCGTTCTCGGTACTGTCTTTTTCCGTCCATTCCTGTAACGTCTTTATTTCAAATTGCACTTTTGCTTGAACAAACCAGAAGTACTTGAAAGCCATATCCTCTGTTAGGATGCTAATTACAATCACGATTCAGAAGATTATAAAAGAGACGCCTAAAATTCTTTGTGGTTAAAATGTCAAACTATGTTTATAATTTTTTTTTGACGGTACTACCTTTTGATATAAAAATTAGCATGTGAGAAAAAAACAAATACTTTTTTGGTGTCGTTCTGCTCATTAAAGTTTCTCTTCTATTACCTACGATGACTTTTGAGGCAACGATTTATATGCGAATATATACCTGTACAGGCTGTTTCACGACCTTTCCTACAAATTGCAGGAGGTGATAGTAGAGTTAAAGGGGATAAAAAATGTCCCCTACCAATTTTGTCTTGGAAGCTTTTTTTTTCTAGCGAATCTGACCCAAACGGTTGGTAACTGCAGAGACTGCACGTGATACCTATTTACATGTTATAAGCAAGTTAGTGTCGGAGCACGTCCATCACTGTCTCGCATCGAGTATACGGAGATTTAATGAAAACACAGCGGTTTTCAAACGGTGAGGGTCGCTTTTCAAAAATTCTTATCTCGGTAACTGAGACCGAAAAAAAATTATTACATTCCTTTCTTACTCTGTAGTGTCTCTAATATTATACCCCGAAGTTTGTCGGAAAAGTCGTGAAACACCCAGTATAATAAGCACATAACAAAACCAGAGAACTTACAGTAATATGCATATTATACAGTCCGTCCAGAATGTATGCGGAAAGAAAATTTAATGAAATAATTAAATTCGATCAAAACAATTCCAGTTATTTTTTGGTGAAATTTCTGTTTAACTTTCTGTTTAAAATTATATAAAACTTTCAGGTAACCTGAAATCAAATCAACTACATCCTGATGTTTCATACGTGTGAAACTGATGCCATTACTTTTTTTTTTCTTATATTTTTTAGTCGAAACGATTTTACAAGTCCTTTTCTTCAATTAAGAACCCCTCTGTTATAAATATGTTTCATTACTTTTCTTTTTTCTTAAATTTGACACACTTATTCAATTCTCTCTATTTGTATAAAATTGTTAATATTTAACACTGAAAAATAATCATGATAAAAATGCTACGCTCCTAGGATGTCGGGTAGGGTGGCCCTTATTTATTCTTAAGGTGATAGTTTCATTTTTGTTTATATAGGGACACCCGCTCATATAAAAATAGAATTTGTAAAATTTCAGATCAATTGTATTAGTGGAAAGGGTGCCTTTTCGGTTTTAGGTCTGTTAATATAGATCTACATACCAAAATTACATATACAGGTGTTTAAAAAAAGACTGGATATTTGATCCACGTATAGTATTCAACAAAGAAACAAAATTTCTTGAAAAAGATGTTCTAGATCTTCCTTCTATTTGTACATAGGGTTCACATTCGTCTCTTTCGAATATCCTTGGATCTTGGGGAATAGGTTGGCAGACACTTTCTATCCACTACTGCAGTCCAGCTATGTTATTAATGGGATTATAAAGAATATTTGGAAATTACAATTATATTTCTTAGAGGAGTTAAAGAATCAAATGCAACTGATGCTTCCTTTCTTGTATCACGGGCTTGGCTCCTTAAATATTTTAGGCAGTATGCATTTGATTAATTCATTTGTTCAAATGTCATTTCAATTATTTATAACTGTCAGTAAGTTTCATTCGTTAAAGAAATCTTTGTTCATAGAGTTTCTTGTTACATTTTAAAGAGCATCATAAGTAGTAAATTTAAAAATTATGCTTGAATCTAGACAAAAAGCATTTATTTATTTCGCTCCCGCGAAAATTACATTTAAAATAATGAACTAATCAAATACATTTTATTTCAATAGGTCACTTAATTAGAAAAGATATTGATCACTTGTTATATTTCTCGTAAAAGTTTATGTAAAAGCATGGTTTCGGGCATATCTGCTGCTGAGGCAATCAGAATAGTTATAGAATTTCTGGTGGTGAAATATCAGAATACAAGAAACCTAAAATTATGACTTCTGAAATACCGAATTTAACCCTCTCATGCGCAACTTTTTGAAATTTTGATTTTGGGCACAAAAAAAATATATAGTTAGTAGGCATGTGTACTTTTAATAATAAAAGAAGAAATTTGATTTTAATTTTTCGCAAAATGTTTATTTGTTATTAAAACTTAAACGTACACATATGTGGACAATGTGCTGTAAATATTAAAACAAATACAATTTATATACTATCAGATAGATACAAATATCTTTCTAGTTCACTTACTGATAGTGGTCGTTGTGAATATCTCTTTGAAGATCCTGCTGCAGATAGCCTGTCTCTTTCAAGTAATATTTTTTTATTTTTATTGTTTCTGAAACCATTGTTTTCCATTTTTACTAAAAAATCGAAAATAATAAAAATGAATTTTACATAATAAAAATTGATTTTGGTGTTTTCTAAAACACAAAATTGTAACAATAATTGATAACTGAAGGAAGACCTTTTGAACATCACATATTTTCATTTTGATGTTTTTACGCAATCTGTCAATATTGTGCAGAAAGACGAAAGCTCTCTGTTAGTTCTTCCTAGACGATTGACGAATAAGCACTTATCTGAGAAATTAGTAAATATCACCGATTACATTCAAAGTAATCAAATTCTTGTACTGTATAAATTTTTGTTATAGATGTAAACACTAAGATTTGAAATTGTAATTTGCGCGCTTTGTACACAAGTGTGTACAAAGACATTTTACCATATTTGATAATCATTAGATTATAAAAACTGACAAACAATGATTGATTTTTGAAGAAAGCACTTAAAACAACGTAAAAATATTTTTTTCTTACCTTCGCGTTCGTTATTTTAGTAATACAATAAATCTTTTCGAACACTACATCAGTCACGACTGTTACTCATGCGCAATATCGCAAACTGTCACTTTGCTCTGGTTAAAATAGGTTATGCAATTCACTATAGCCATCTATGTTCAGTTATAACGACTATAAGTTCACAGGATGTAGACTACAGTCATTTATACAGGGATTTTTTCTTTTCAGTATACATAGTACCTATGTATACTTTTATAAAAAACAGGTCAACGCATTGCTTTACTGTAGTCGTTGCAGCCTAGAAACATCAGCTGTGTTAACTTTGATTTTAAGCTTTATTTTTTGGAAACATCAAATTATTATTGACAAACTGACAGATATCAGTTTAGACCAATTTCTTCAATTAAATGTAGGTAAAAGTGATTTTCAAAATGTATAGCAAAGACGAGAAAATAGAAGTATTAATGTGGTACCAGAATGGGAATAGCTTAAGAACTGTTAGAGACTTATTTTCTACAAAATATCCAGAAAGGCCTATTCCTTGTATTAGAACTATTCAAACCATTATTAAGAAATTTAAATCAGAGTTAATAGTTAATACTAGGCTTATCGGTCCATATTTTATCGATGGGAACCTTACTTTAAACAAATTTTTAGAGCTATTAAAAAACAGAATCATTCCGGAAATTGAAAATTTGGCCATCGATGAGCCATGGTTTCAAATGGACGGAGCCCCTCCACATTCCACAAATTCTGTTAGAAACTTTCTAAACGTTAGATTTCCAGAACGATGGATAGGAAGGTACGGCCCCATACTCTGGGCACCGCGTTCTGCAGACTTATCGCCTAACGATTTCTTTTTCTGGGGCTATCTGAAGTCAAAAATTTACAACAATATTCAATGCAAAATTTAAACGAATTAAAAGAAAGGATAAGTAGAAAATGCAATGACTTGAACCCTGATTTTCTCAGAAATACTGTGCGTGCTTTTCAAGATCATTTAGCTTACTGTTTGCAAGTAGAAGGTGGACCTTAATAACAAAACAAAGACATGTAGTAAGTAGAGGTTAGCTGCATTTGTGGCACTTTTAGGAAATCTTGCACCAAACAAAAAATATTTTTAACAAGAAAATGGACTTAACACAAAAATACCAAAAATGGAGCTAACCGCTTCTTGTTGTTGCAGGTCCTTCATTCCTTTCTTCCGTCTTTACTGTACATATCGGTTTCAAGAAAAAGTCTTGATTCAAAAAATTAAAAATTAATTGCTACTAATTTGACATTAACTGACATTCATAACTTGATTTTTCACAGCTGACTATTCTTACCAAAAATTACACAACGCGTTGACTCGTTTTTTTTTTAAGTATACATAGGGGATATGTATACAAAAAAGAAAAAATCCCTGTATATTTACTTTAAAATTAAAATACAATATTTGATGCAAAATTGTCACTGTCCACATATGTGTACCCAGCGCATGAGAGGGTTAATTGAAAGAAGACTCTAACATATTGTCACGCCCAGGACGAAAGAATTTTTCACTAGATTTAATGTGAATATAGATTTTCCTGCAACTGACATAGGTTCTTTAAACACAGATTTGGGCTAGTGCAAAAGCTAAAATTAGTTAATGATGCTGCAGAAAGGGTATCAAACATAACAGATTAAAGTAGGTCTGCTCCATTCGTCAGGATTTCAAGTTCTGAACCGTTCAAATAAGTATTGATTCAGAACTTTAAATCCTGACAAGTGAAACACAGCTAATAACTACTTAACCAAAAATGACGATCAAAAGGAGGTAATATTACAAATACACTGAGAAAAATGGTACCAAAGAGTACGTTTATATTAAGAAGAATTCCGAACGTTTTTTCGGATTTGCGTTAAAAAGCGACCCAGCGTACTACCGCAAAATTAACACTATGTGGTTTGTTGTTTAGAGTATCATTTCCTGTCATGATAAAATTACCGGAGTAATTAACAAAAAGTCAGACATGACATTTTATTACTAATTTATTCCGCATAATATTTCATTATGGTTTATTATATTTTAACACTACGTATTATGTAGAATGATAATTTTACATTCTTAAACTTAAACAGTTTAATTGTGCTAAGAATCCTGATTAATTTAGAGTAAGATGGATCTTATAACATGACAGCATTATACTTTTACATTATACTTTTATTTTATCGAGATGGAGTGATGTTTTATCAAAATCGCAAAATTCCATTTTTCTCAGTGTAGTTTATAGTGATCGTCGAAGTCAATTTTCAAATTATTGTAAATTATTTATAAATACAAGTCGTGTAAATTATCAAACTCGTTTTTACGAAGTATCATAACTTGACAAATGTTTAAGACAATAAGTGCCGGTAGGCACCATTCCTTCTTACTTGATCGGTTTAAAAAAAAAGTAGGCATAACTTCTTCGTAAAATAGAAACATTTTATGGGGTGTCCCAGAGAAAAATTATGAACCACAAATTAAGGGCCACCCTAAATTGCTGGGCACACAGTATTTGAAAGATATTCGTAGAAATTTCAAAATTCCAGCACTTTCTAGACAAGAACTACAGAAAAGGTCCAGATTTCTCGAAAAAACATCCTGAAACATAATACTTACAGGAAAATATGAATTTAGCGTAATAATTTTTTTAGGAATTTCTGAAGTAATTTTATTTCATGAATGTCCATAATTTCAATAAAAAAATACTGCGAAAAGGTTTACTAATAATAATAAATTACTACTGCGATATTTTTTAAAAGCCTCTAAACGTAGGGGAATAGTATAAATTGGGGCCCTTACATAAACAGGAGGACCACCCACGAAGGAGCTGAGGCACGTCTTAAATATTATTGCGCCTTTACCAGGTGAATCACGGTATAGATATTTTTCAGTGTCAATGAAATATAGCACAAAATCTTTTCCTGATAAGTATAGCAATGAACAATTTATTTACTTGGTTAATATAAATTACACGTGCTATACAAATATTTTAAAATAAACACTGAAGTAATATGAGATGCCCTTATATTAAAAGTTGTCTTCATTAGTAAAACGAATTAATCAGTTTTCAAATTTTGTTTTTATTTACTGGTTTAAAAACAATTTAATCTAAATTTATAAAAAACATCATCATATCTTTTATTTAAATAAAATTTATTTTCTTGTAATTAGTTAATACAAATGCCGCATGAATGCCTTAACCGCATACAATTTTGCGTTCGCAAAAAGATTCCTATTGCTACGAAGTGGTCGAACAATAAAGTAGAAATATGCCTATCTTCAAATATATCATCAAATCTTCTTCATACTTTTTGGTTTCCCCACTTAAACTATTTTAATCTTCTTCTTTTACAGACAGTTTGTCTTCGATCACACGAGCTCGAATGTGTGTGATCGATAGAAAAAAGAATTAAGCTCAACCCAGGAGCTTATATTTTTCTCTTCATTACTTTAACTATCGATAAAAACGCATCATTGCAATTTAATTTCATTACAATCCAAGTGAACATTATTCATTCACTTTAGAAGCACGTCGTAGATTATATTAAGTTAGATATATGCTGAGGTTTTTTTGAAATGGATTTGTTTCGTTCTTTTAGATATGAAAATTTAGGACAATCTTTTATTTCATAGTATTTTCGACTCGCTGCTTCAGAGCACTCTTGAATGTCACATGAGGTTAAAACAAGATCAAGAGTACTCTAGAGCAGTCAATCGAAAATCAGTTTATGTAACTAATTATGAATGTATTGCGATGTTTTTGCGAGTTAAATGAAATTTGTTTGTTAAATTTTTGGATTAGAATTTTTAACTCAAACGACAAAGGTCCGTATTCATAAATAAAACTTACGCTATGCGTTCACCAAAAGATTGCGAATATGTTTTTATACTCTGCAAATATTTCTTTTATGGAATGTAATTCATAAATTGTACTTAAATCCTTGTTGGTTGTGCATCCGCTACACCTGAAATGCGTACATTTCATGAATTAATAACGAATTATTGTCGAGCGCATAGCGTAAGTTTTGTTTATGAATACGGGCCAAAGTCACGCATAAAAATTTTAACATTGGGGTCTTTCCGTTAGTAAATTGATTATTGATATTGTCTCAGGGTAATTGTAATGCTAAACAAATTTGTTGAACTGGGTTCTGAAATGTATTTGTCCTAATGGTGTTGATTTTAAAATGTCGGTTATTTATGTCACGCTACCTGAAGTATATTTAGGCAAGTAAAAATCGATTTTAAAGATTGACATAGAAATTATTTATTAATAATAATATTCGGTTATTATTAACATTTTTAAATTACAATTACACAAGAAAATTGGTTGATAGTCATTGTTAGTACATTTGGAAGATTAGTGTAAATGCACATCAATTTATATTTGACTTAAATTGAGTTGTCATCTAATAGCGTAGTGGGTAGATGGAAATTTTAATCAAAATTTTTAATTAAAAATGCTATTATGGTCTCCTTTAACAAGAGTGTCCTTTGTTTGAATTAAACTTATACCTGTTGGCAAGTATTTACGAATTATTCTTGAACAAGCATGTTTAATTAACCATATTAATAAATGGAATGTTCTTACGTTTTGTTCATTACCATCGATTACAAAAGTTTCTCTGAAGGAGTTTAATTACAAATGTTAAATATTAACACAAGACTGTTCAAAGCTAAGTACAAAGTATCAATGTTCACTTGCTAAGTGCAGAGAGTGAATTGAATGTTCTATTGCTCAAGGCCTAAGTTGAATTCAATGGATTACCCAGAAATCTCCCTTTTATATATTCTTAAAGGTAACCCCAAACATAAGAAAAATTAAAGATCCTTAGATCTAGTAAACAAATAAAAAATTCTTGTACACAAATAATAACTATCTTGTCTTGTAGGTTGCAAATATGAAGTTACATATTGAAGAGGCCCAGTCGAACTGAATACAACTTTGAAAGACGGATTCTGTCTTGGTTCTTGAGTTTTACAAGAATACGACGTCTTCCTCCGTTCTTCTTGTAGAAGTAGGCTCGAGGTTTGCTTCGGATTTCCTCTTCTAGCGTGCTGGATGAACTTGCCACGCCTGGATATTCTTGAAACGTTCTAGATGATCTTGAAACGTCTTCCACGATGACATGATCGGCTCGTCCTGGAGTTTCGACTTCGGATGACAGCACTTCATCCTTGGATGTCTTGGAATTCGACTCCTGTTGTGTGAGGTTGTCATCCCAATGTTCCTGATTATCCTGGAGTACTTCTCGGAATCTCTGGTTGAACCAGCCTTTCGTTGTTGGCGAAAGCGTAACGTCAAGTATGTCAATTGACATTATCTAAATCGGGCAGAAAAGAGTTTTAGTTATTTGCGTCAAAATAAAAGTGTTCTGTAGCACACTAAGGTAAAGTACACTTATTTAACATTTCACTTAAATTATATCTTCAAAAATAATAAACCTAAACTAATTATATACAGGTTAAACTAACATAGCAGTATGTTATAAATAAGGTAAGTGTAGATCTACTCAGTATAACCTGGGCATATTCCTGGAAGCTGTAGATTTGCTTTCTCTTTAAATTATAAATCGCTTTGTCCTAATTAACATAAACAGGCAAGCCTGGGGCTCATGAGTACTTTACAGCCCTGATCTTAATTATATTATTACAAAACATTATAATGATTTTCATCGAGAAATGATCATAAAACTGTAGTTTATATTTGTTTTATAAGATTTCTTCATTTATTCTTGGTCCAGTATATTTTGAGCGTCTCTTCGATCCTCGTCTTATGATCTGGATTGAATCCTTTTCAACAAGGTAAAGGACATCGCCATCTCTTCGATTGAAATTTCGTAATACTTAGATATAACGAGTGTCTAAATAAAAATCAGGTCAAGTAGGTTGTGGTCGAAAATTTATCCACTGTATGTATGTCGCTTCTAATTTCAACGGCTAACCTTTCAAGTGTAACGTCAAAATTGATACTGAATTATCATTTCCTTGTTAAAAGTGATTTTGCCATAAAAGACGTGAAAACGTGAAATTTAAAATCGTTTATTATAAAATATGCTGAATATGCCCACCCCCTTCTTGGTAACATTTAGTAATTCTGTTTTTAATTCCATTAACAACATTTTGCAGTAAATCCGGAGAGTTGTTGATTTCTTGACACTTATCAAATATGCGTTCTCTAAGATCGTTCAGTTTGTCGAAATAATGCCACACTTCGATTTAGACACTCTAGAAATTGTTTATAATAAAAAACAATTTCTGGGAACTGGACAAGGAATTCCTCCAAACAGTCTTGAATTGAATAGGACCAGACACCGTTAATTTTGCGACCGTTTCGAAAGTAACTTTCAATCATAAATGTCTTTTCTTCAATAGAAAAGGGCATTTTTTAGTAGTTTGTGAAAAGAAAAACTATTTTTAATGCAAAATCACTTTGACGTTACACTTGACAGCTTAGCCGTTGAACTTAGAAACGACATGCATGCAACGAAAAAATTTTCGACCACAACCTACTTGACCAGATTTTTATTTAGACACTCGTTATTATTACTGCTCAATCTGACAGAGAGCAGAAAATTATCAGTATCTAAGCTCTGCTAAAGACCCTATTGCATTAGAGTTTTGCGCTATAGGAAGTCAGCAATACAGAATCAGAAATGAGGAAAAGTGTACTTGGCTTATCTTTAGATAAATGCACAACTTCTCAATCAAAGATGGTTCTGAAAAGGTTAAGCGTTTCAGTCACATTCTGCATTAAAAGTCGTTCCATTATCCCTTTGTGGCTATGATTATTGATTCTCCATCACCAATTTCTTATGAATTATTCCTTGACTGTCACAGTATCACGGTTGTGGAAGACGTTTTCTGCGCTCGTCTCCAATCACGAACCAAAAGAGCCAAAATTGCTCTTACGTATTTACATCTCAAAGGTAATGGCAAAGGCAACCAAAAGAATCGCTTGTGATATATTTAAAACAATTTCCGCGACTTCCACAAGCAATGTCGTCGTTGTGTTGAAGTAGAGAGGAATTATGTCATCTTTTCTTCTGGTGTACTACATGTAAACCGCCATACATTCCGCGTAATTGTCAAGATAAAGGAACAAGTATATCGAATAAAGCTATAAAGTTAAAGATTGCAAAGGCACCGAGGATAGGCCATGGACTTGCGTCTACGAGATGGAAGGGATGATTTTTATGATTACTAGTTGTGGGGATAGGGGACGAGCGAGCTGATCCCACTTTGTCACAGTCTTAGTCATTAGCAAGCGTATTTCTTTCCTTGTCTCATGAATTATACGGATTACTATGTATCGCAAATTAACTTACAGACGGTATATTGTTCACATTATTGCAGGCCTATTAAGTTAGCTAAATTAATTTAAAATAGAGAAATATAAAAATATTAATTGAACATTAAAATGACCTCATTTCATAAATGGTAAAACTGACTTTGTAAGTGGGTTAAAATTGCTTAATTTACCTTGCGCCGAAAGTACAGCAACAACGAAAGAGCAAAACGAAACCGGAATCTAGCGGTAAATCAAAACTTATCTGCTCGCACACTTTAATAGCACAAATATATTGATTTATATTACAGACCACCGCGGCTAATGGATATATATTGTATAAATACAGCAGATACATACGCACATGCCTCACGAAAGCAATTTGTAAAAACGTTGCGAAAAATATCGCCGTCGTAGGGTGGTTTCAGAATTTGGTGCGGCGAGGGCAGTCATACGAGCCGCAAATCATCAGCCGGAATTCCTAAACGCACCCGTTTCCGGAAGAGCGTAAATCTTAAACCGGAACCTGCAGATTGCCTTGCTCTGTTCTCTGGGTCACGTGGTCCGCTAGATTATAACTTGGATTTATAATATTGTAAATAAGAGCTTTATTTTGTAGCATTAAACTTCAGTTTGTTCTGACGTTTCAGTCATTCTATGGAGCCGTTAATTCGATGACATGTGCACGCTTTAATTATATTGATTATATTGTTCTAAATAGACTATAAGAGTAATTTAAGACAGTTAGTATAGAATTAAATATCTTATAAATTTATTTTTCTCGTTCCTCAAGAGACCGTCTGTTACTTCTCGTCTGTTTCGAGATTGAAGGATACCGAGCTTGTTAAGAATTTTGATATTGTAACAGTCTAGGCCTTATCGGTTTTCTTAACGTCACCAACCCCCTTGCCGCCATGATTTATGATGGACCCCTCGCAAAGCAAGATAATTTATTATAATATTTGCCTGACACGGTACCTGATTGAACGTGGACCTACGTTTAAGGACTTCGTATTCATAACTCTGCGTTCTAGATTTTTCTCGGTTCTTCATATTTATTTAAATTCGACGTTCTAGTTTCGAATCGATAATTATTTACATAAGATAATTGCCCGGTCTTATTTTGTAATTGAGTGTATGTACACTGAGATTAGAATTAATTCGTACCGTCTATCGGAAGAGCAAACATAGTTAGGACGTTGTCGTCCGGGTACGTAAGGTCGATTTTCCGTGAACATTATTTAAAAGTAATTACATTTTATGGGCCTCAGATGGTCAAGTAGATAAACTGCTTACTAGGCAATGTTTTTATGCGGGAGCTCTATATGCTCGGGGGATGCTTTTCTCAACTTGAGTTATTTCTCCACGCAACTAATCGAGTACTAAGAGAATTGGGTATTGAATTTGAAACACGTTTAATAAATTAAGACCGAAAAAGAATTTCACGTACTCTTATATATGTTCATAAATGAAACGAGTGTTTAAAAGTTAAAATAAAATGATACTAATATAATTAAAGCTGGTTCTTGTCCGATGAAAATTGTATCACAAACTCTTTTAAACGGACACTAAATGGCGCACAAACACTTAACGTTTCGCAGTCGTTCGACAGCTTCGTCAGAAGTGAAAAATATAAACATATAAGTATAAAATACTAATATAATATGTTTGTAATATTACATACAAAGCAATTTGCACATCGCTATTCGGTGAGTGAATAGTATAAAGTTGTTTTATAAGAGAAAAGCTCTGCGTCATAAATAAAACGCGTCTGGTGTTGCATCATCAGACATAAGAAGCACAACTCCATCCTTTTTTCTCATTCACCGTTAATAAAGAAATAATAGTGGAATAGATACCAGCATGTGTATTATGAGCCAGGCTTTCACAGTCACCAATTTAGTTGTTTTCGAATTTAATATTTTATGGTTATATTTTTGTCGTTATTATTAAATTCTTAAAATTAAAATAAGTATAACCATGTATTTCAATTTGAGAATTGTGTATTTCCGAGTACTGACTGAATTTGAATATGTAAATCCAAACACACTTAGCATTTAAGTTATTGTGTAGAATTGTAAAAAAAAAACATTAGTGTCTCCTTTTGGAAAGTTCACCGTCTCAAATTTACGGGTATTTAGCATTTACGTCTCGGCAATCAAGATTATCATGATTAATAACAGGAGGACGTAAAAAGGATAATGTCATCGGCGTCTGGCACAAATTTCTCTCTGTATTTGAAGGATCCGTTCCGCAACGAATGCTGTTAGTAGTTACATTCAAGTAAATAGCGATGCTTATCAACACATTGCTGAGGGCTACCTATGCACGTCGTTTTAAGAATGAAGCCTTCCAGGTGACAGGAAACCTTTGACGTCATGTGATTATAACATCAGCTGTTCCATCAGCTGTTAAGGAAATGCTACCCAGATATCCTTCTGTGAAAAAATTTAAGCATCGCATTTTTAAAATTATTTACTTAAAAATGCATTTCAGTAGAACGATAAAGATAACTAAGCTGCTGTTTTGAAGGATAATAACATAATAAACTTGCAATAAGCAGTTATAAATAGATTTTCGCATCTTGCATCTGCTTGAATTAACTCGATTTTATTTAAGTACAATGTACATATATTACAAATCAAAGGTTTGTTATTAAGTAGAAAATTAAACAAGTGAATTAAGGAAGTAATTATTCAGTCTGATAGTAACAGAAAAAAAACATCGTGTTAACTGACAACGTTTTACAATTATATATCACCATTCAGTCCATTAATAATAAGCAAATTGTAATACAAATGCCGGATATATTTTCAAAAACGAAGACAGAGAAACAATTCACTTCCCGTGTATGAAATGCGTAATGGGAAACTTGTAATGATATTCCTATGCAAATGAGCGAAGTGAAACATATTATTTATGTCTTTATTATTATTAAACGGATCCTAATGAAGATTTATTAATTTAGAGCTAGATGCGAGTAAAATATTTGCGTTTTAATGACCGTAAATTCCCTTTTTATAGTGAAATCTACACGGATTATATGTAAATTTCTATTTTCGTTCAGAGGCTACATCTCTACAGGCGAGTAATTAGTAACTGTTTTGTATCCACTTCGTTTAATTGCTTCTCAAAATCTGTGCTATAATCTCCATATATATGACGTAAACGTAGTTATAAAATATTTAGTTATAAAACAAGCCTGGCATTTATTATTTCCGTTTTGTTTAATTAATTCTATTAAAAAATTACAGCTCCTCAACAATACAAAACGTCACGTGGTTTACGCACAACATCAACTGTATATTTTATAATTTGATTCGTTACAACAAAACATGTACGTAGTTAAAAATATTCGATCGCTAGAAACGCAAGTTAATTAAGCGTGTTTGCAAAATTAAATATTACAAAAAAAAAGATCACTGCAAGTTTACGTAGCAACAGAATACTTTGAATATTTTATGATGTTCTTATCAATTACGACCTGATCTTCTGAAATTAAAAAAAAAATAATTTCCTGCAGCAGTAAAAATTTTAATTACGTATTTATATGCAGGCATGTCACTGATCAGTTAATTAAAGCTTTAAAGTTCTGCAGAGATGATCATTTAAAAAACCTCTACAAAATTTATTGGTACAAGACAGATATGTTTACAAATTCTTCCATAATATACTAATACCATACTTTTATTTAGCCTGACAATCATTCTTTGTTGTCCACTTCCATTTAAGATAAAGGCTATTAAAATCTAACTAATGGTGTCATCTTGAAACCCATAAAACTTCGGTCACACTCTTTAATGGTTTTCTACAAGTGTCATCGTGTTTTTTAAAGTAGCCCACCCTGAAATTTTGAACGTAACACTTTTTATATGTACTAGCTTTATTCGAAAGGTATTTATTCGAAATACGTAAATATTGTTCTAAGAAGTAGAAGAATAATTATAACCAATGTTATAGAAGTATCTCCTCCGTTTCATTTAGAATTTACGCCAGAAATTTAAATCACGTTTGTAGATAAGATAAAAGAAGTGTGAAATTTCAATAAATCGTTAAATAAATTGCGGGAATAACATAAATGGGTCATCTGTAATTAGTCACAAATATGTTAAAAACTTTTATAATTGCTTTTCGTGCAGGTCACGTTATGAAATTAGGTAAGTGGGACATGCAATCATGTTAAATTTGGAAAATTTGGTAATAACACAGATACAAGTGGAACATGCGTTTTAATAAATAACAATTTTAAACACGATCTTGTTCCTTTTCTCAGAACGATTTGCAAAACAATTACCTGATATCTTTTTATACCTAAGTTTACTTCCACAATCATTTCGTAAAATACGATTGTTCGTCCCTAAAACCATTTCAGTTTGC
This sequence comes from Dorcus parallelipipedus, assembly GCA_958336345.1. Classification (NCBI taxonomy): domain Eukaryota; kingdom Metazoa; phylum Arthropoda; class Insecta; order Coleoptera; family Lucanidae; genus Dorcus; species Dorcus parallelipipedus. The sequence continues at coordinate 40,153,385 of OY284477.1, forward strand.
GAATAAAGAAAGGCAGAAATATAAATAATTAAGAAGCACAAATAGAAAATTGAAAATAATAAAACAGTTGGCAATCATAAAACCAAAAGCAACACATTAAACCCGAGATTATATGCTACGTGAAAAGAGATGAAGCAAAATTAAAGATTTTGAGATGAAAATTACGAGGAAAGCATAGGAATAATTACATCAGGAAATAAACGAGATTTTAGTAGAGAACATTGGAAAAAGGGAAAATCATAAAAGATAAGATGGTAAAGACACGTAAGTACTTCAGTCTACGAATTTGATTTCCAGTTTTCTTTTGATGTAACAAAAAGCTGCCAAATAGGGCTTGGAATTGTTGTCAATGCAGTCCAACAAAATTGAGAAGAACAAATAAGAAAGTTCTAGAAACAGAAGCAACTTATGAGAATGGAGTCTAATAGTCCCTAATGCCTAGTAGTCTTTACAATTTGGGAATCAGAGTAGAAGACCAGATCGTATCTTGAGAATAGAGAACGAGTAGAAATTTATGAAAAAGAAAATAGAATTTAGATTTAGATTAAAAATGCTTCAGGTACCTGTCACCTCTTTTATTTCAAAGTCACCAGTAGGCTTTAGGTAGAACTATTTCCTTCTTATCGATTTTGCAATTTGTACCACTTGAGGCGTTTCTCCTTTTTGTAATATTAACTTAAAAAATGTTAGGACAAGGTAGGACATCCAAATTGAAATGAAATTATTGGCTATTTAAAGCCATAAAAGACATGTGTATTATTAGTTTGAGTAACAAAATGAAAGCTAAGAAAAATAGGAAACAAGTAGCACCATTATCTTTGTTCCTGTTTATTTTTTGTTGCCTCTACATGTCGTTTGTTTGTGCTTTGCTCTATTTATTTATAACTTTGTACAACATACATACAATGTAGACAAAAATAAATATTAATTAATTGTTTCGTCGATGAGAACGGAAAAAAGTTCATATTAATTTACCCTGAACGAGTTTATTTACGCAAACTAATCATTGCTGTGCTTCTCGCGGCTTTGTAATTACTTTGCAACAAACAAATTAGCACTGTGCAGTTTCCATAACTTTTGCTTGTCTTGTGGTTTTGCTTCTAGGGCATCGATATTTAGTGCAGGGGCGGATATGAAGGGGAAGGCGTCTGTTTGCAATTTCATTAATGAAGTGTGTGGGCACTTTATTTGATGTTACTCAACTCGCAGGTCTACTAGAGAGAGCCGAGTTATGTATTAAAATAGTTGATCAAACATAAGAAATTCTGTATTTTGAATAGTTAGGTACTGATTGATTTGTTTTCGTAATTTACTTTATTTGTAGGATTGTGGTTAAATTATAATTCAAGGTGTCCACTACTTAACTAAAAGATCTTCGCTATGCTATTTTAGTGAAAGTAATTTTAATTTAGTTAGTTTGTATGTAAATGATTTCAAAATGTGAGAATGTGACGTTTATAGTTCAATAAAATTTAGTTTCATTGTCATATGAGTATTCGCAAAAAGTAGAACTTTTTTAATTATTTGTATATCATAATTATAGTGATATAAATCCTAGTTTTTTCTTTCTAGTTTTTATTAATAGAAATATACCTAGCGTTAAATTGTACTAGGCGGTGAATTGAATTAAATAAACTCTGAGCTTAAAATTTGTTGAAATCGTATATTTATGCAAAGTAGAGTCTTATTAATGCAGAAATTTCATAATGCCGACCAAACTGAAGAAACCCGTTTTATATTCGCGAAAAGTAAAATACGTTGATTTAGATAATGCGACTGTAAAAGCGGTAATAAAAATTTCCATATAAAAGAGCACAAAAGGATGTATCACGAAATATATATCCCAACTAATGTTTCTGTTTATATTTTTTTTTAGGAAACGGGATTTATAGGTTAAACTGCTTTACTAAATACTGTCATTAGTGGACGGTGTACTTCGTAATCTACAAATTGACTTAATGATGCGACGTAATTTGGAGGACTTAAAATTCCGTAACCTGCAAATTACATCCAGGGCATTATTTTAATTGCGTTAAATAAAGTGCCTTTCTTTCTTAATTCTTCAATTATATTTTACTAAAACATATCCAAGGGCGTGTTTATATCACTTTTACGCACACACTAAAAACAGTTCGAAAAATCAAACTTTTTCAGTCTAGGCCACTGCTGGAGGGCTATGAAAAAAATAATGGCTACTTCTCAGCTTCGAAATTAAATAAATAAATAATATATTTGGAAATTTTATACACACATGAACAACTTTCTTATCTGAGCAGTAAAAAAAGAAACGATTCATTTCCAGAGCTTAACGAAATATGGAACGACTTTCCACATATACATCATATACTATATATTAAATCAAAACATGCCGTTCGTGTACAAACAAAATGAGATAATTTTTTTACTTCGCTCGCTGTTATCCATGCTGATGAACATTGAAGAAAGTCGGAGTCACTATCGGCGATGAAATCGCACATTTTAATTTTCTACACTGGTTTATTCGTTTATGGCTGGAATACAAGTGAGAATTAAACACTTCACGGATCATATGCGTGTAGGAGAATCAAGTAACTCCGGAGATAACATCGTGTGCATGAAGCTAATAACGTCTTTACTTACAACTCGCTAATAAATCAAGGAAGCGAATGCATTAAGTATAAATAATAGGGTGCATTTACATAAAAATGTTACAGGATATCGCTGTACTCAACGTACTAAACTATTATTGGTCTTGATAAACACACTGCACTGTGCAGTTTTATCTCTCAAATGCAGGGAACTCGTAGAATTTTCAGTTCTAATGAAGATGATAGCGTTGCTTGACGAAATACGTACTAAAGTTGAAGAACAACAATTTTAGGATATTAAGCAGTGATACTTGAATAGACCGATAAAGAAAAAATGAATATAATTTTAATTTCAGTTGTAATGTATGAAGGTTTGGAATTCATTGTCGTGTCTTCATAGATTTGGATTTTATTAAACTTATTATTATTATTTAGAGTTTAGATTTCCTCTTTTCTACGTAAAGGTGTGTACGTCATTATCCGTTTACGTAAATTGATATTCCCTAAGGTTTATACAGTCACACTATTGATCAGTTGCAACCAGTTCAGTTTCATATTATTTTTTTAGGTCAAGCCTTTTACGTGACTAAATCGTTACGAATGTCACAGTTATCTATCAGCAATTGAACTGAAAATCGTGGGCACAGATAAATATCAATTACGTATACATGCATTAGCCTCTTTATGAGCGCTTAAAATTATGTGACTTTCAGAATAAGTTTGGGCCAAACAATGCAGGTAATTTCGGTTAACCCAGTTACGCGTAATTACGCCTACTTACTATATTGCAATTATGTTAATTATATAAGTGTTTTTTGTTAGTCCTCTAAATGGTCTTTTATTAAAATTAAATTAGGTACGCACTGAAATGAGAAAGGATACGCCTCGAAAATATATACGCAGCTTGAAGAGACGTTACTACAAGAAAGTACTTTTTTAATTATTAAAAAAAAAGTTAAAAGCTAATTGGAAGGAAGAACAATCTAAGTTCTTTTCTGTCCAAAGTTTACCAGAGAGGATATATTTCAAAAAAATATTTTAAAAGATCATAAAATGTTGACGTTGCTGAATAAGGATGATGTCCTGTCTATGTTTTGTTTTTTGATACTGTCGACCATAATCGATTGGCTTTGAAAGAAGTTTGATCTAAATTAATTATTTTAATTTGATTGTATGCCTTAGATAAAATTAGAAGCTGTTTCAAATGTGGCAGGTGATACAAATTTTGAAAAGCGTTGCTTCCTTTATATAATTGTAGTGAATTTTCCTTGGATAGTGCCGCTCATTGTGTGCACATTTCAGGTGTAAAACATTTCCTTAAAAAATAAACAATAAATTATTTACAGCGACGTCCTTAATTTGCCGCAATTTAACACACGCCGAGAGGGAATTATGTTCCTCACGCATCATCTGTACGTGCGCCACGGTTCGTCGGATATGCACATCTCACCGTAGAAGGAAATGAATTAAAATAATCTAATGTGCCACTAGAGCATAAAAACAAATTAACATTACGCTTGAGAGGACTATCAAATAGTTTTCCTAATCACACTTCTTTATGCACGCCGAAATTTAAAAAAGGTGTTGTTGAAGCGATCCGTACTTCCAAACAATGCACGACGGAAACTATCATTAAGTGTACTTAAAACACCATTTACATACACTGAAGAACGTTGCTGGTTCAAATTTAATGGCCTAACAAATTATATGGATATAAAACAATTCTGGTAAATTACATCTGATAGTTGATAATTTCGTTGGGCCATTGTTAAGGATGAGATTCTTTCAGTTCGTAATTTTGTCAAGAAAAATATCCTTTAGTGATCTACTGGGTCATCCTTTGGATTTAATTGATTATAATAAAATCGTGTATCTCTTCGGAGATGCCCGATTTGTACTCCATGAATGGAAGTTCTTAAAAATGTAATTTCAACATTTCAAACATTTCAAACATGTAATTTCATGCATTTATCCTTAAAATAATTCCGTGGCTTACTGGAACTAACACACACCAGATGTATACTGATTCAACATAAAAAATTTCTATAGTAATAACTCGCCTGGCAAAGTATAATAATCATTCACTTCAAGGATTCACGACAAGATGAAAACTAATTACCTTTTAAAAACCTTGTAATTAATATTTTGTTTTTTTGCTATGTGAGTAAGCACCACGCTCTGCCTAACTATACGTAGGTATAATAATACGAAGCTATTTATTTTTTTCATATGTACAACCGCCGGAAGTAGTTCGTGCTTAATATTTATCTTTTCTGCTACATTAGTGTTATTTAAGAGTTAACTTCAGGCCTTATTTGTTCGTCGACCTACTTTGCTAAGCTAAAGGTCATTTAGGAAGATTTTACTTAAAACTTTTCTTATAAGTGAATCGCCTTGATAACAGTTGAAAAACAAGGAAACGTTCGCTTAATGTTTTCCGAACAGATTGAAACTGTAGTTTTGCATAAATCAAAATACTTCCCTTGTCTAACATATCTACTCTTTATAATAATTTTTAATATTAGATTTCTATTTTGCTATACAGTAGGTATACTCATGCCATTTTAATTTGCGACGCCTTAAAAATAGGCAACTTTTTCGACCTACCAAATCTAACTAATGAGACGATTCTGCTCATATCTGTAGCAACCGTAAGATCTGTAAGTCAATTATTAAAAGGTGGAATTTTGAAGTTCTCTTGTAAGTCTATAAGATAATACCAAAACGACTTACAAGCAATCCTAGAGACCTAGGAGAAATCATATCTTCCACAGAACTTCAAAATTCCATACTTTAATAATTGAGTTACAGGTTTATAGATCTTAGGTTTGCTACAGATACGAGCAGAATCGACACATAAACTAAATTCATTAACGGTTGTCTATCTTAAAAAGTATTATATTTATAATATAAATCCTAATTGCTAGGTGAGGTTAAAACTTCGTCGCAACTTCAAATACATAAAAGGTTCTTTTCATTTCATTGAAGTGGCCCGTTCGAATGCATTGAAAGGATGCGAACGCTGCAGTTCAGTTAAGCCGATGGACCATTTAGGATGTCAGAAGACCAACTGACGATAAAGAACTCGTAATAATAAAATAACGGGGTCAAAACAATTCTGGGAACTTGCAATCTTCTCTAAAATTCAGCCGGGCACCAGGTGCTCACTACCTACCGTACTGTCGGAAGTTTCTAAATATTTTACTTGTAAAACTCTAAAAAGGAGGATCCGCAGCTACGTAACAGGTAGACGTTTCGCCTCATTACTTCCCCGTTTGTTTTCAAACGTTCGTGTCCTAGGGGACGAACTAGCTAAGCAATAATCGAAACGCACATTAAATTATGTCCTTTTTATTTTATATATTTATTCTTTTGCAATTCCATACTTCTCTTTTTGGCTGCGTACTTTTATTAAAATATCGGATTCTTATGTTATCGAGATGACCTGCATAGCAAAAAAATTATGGCCCTGCCTTAGTTAAGCCTATTATATTGGCGCCACTTAACTAGCATCTGTCTTGCTAATTCCCTTAATATATTTCACTGAGCTGCTTCACCTGCAAACCAATTTTTCAGGTATAGCATTTACTGATGAACTATAATAATACCCTGGTCATTTGGCGCGATGTTTCGATGAAATACCGTAACTAAATTAATTTTCAAGGTAATTTTCTGTTTTTGTAAAATGCAGTTGAAGGAAATAGAATTGCAAATATTTAAGGCGAAATTCCACTGAGGTAACGTGTAGCATGTAATTATTTAATTATGTAATTATTTTCGAAGCTTCTCAATGAAACGAATCGCTTTTCTGTGACTATTTCATGTTACATTCAAGTCTGTCGCGAATCTATTGCTTGTACGCGTTACATAGTGGAAGTCCATTTTATACGATCAGTGGTTTAGGTCTTCTTTTTCTTATTCTACTAGAGTCTCTCGAAATGAATCGGTTATTTGAGAAACGCTGCTGGAATTGAGTTTTTGTCAAAAATCGATTGTTTTGGTGAGGACTCACCGTTTGATGAAGAAACACCATCAATCCAAGCCACCACTAGCTAGCAGTTGGAAAAAAATTGAGAAACCCTATTAGTCATGTGACATGGGAAAAATCGTAATTACTAAGATAAAAAAATAACGACATAGAGAAGCTGGAGAGCCACATTCCGGAAGATACGAACATCAGGGACTTCTACCATGAAATGGTGTTCAATTGACCGACTACAGCAACCAATGATGTTCGGGAGTTCGATGATTAATAACTTTTTTAAACCAAGCCTTTAATTAACAATTGACAACAAATTAAAAAATATTTCAAAGAATTATCGTGTTTTGTTGCATTCTTGACAGTCAAGGATATAGTCAACATCAGTTAATTCGAGAAACCTAGTAAGTCAATGGTATTCGAAATTTATTATATTTTATTCATGCATTTACCTGCTATTTAGGACAGAAAATAAGGTTGAACGGTGTATCTGGCATTGGAATAAGGAAATCTATCAAAAAAATGTCTCTCCTGACTCACGACTAACACTAACCTAGTGTTTAGTTTCCCAAAAGTTGCTGACAATTGACTCATCGGGTTTCTCAAATAACCGATTCAAATAAGAAAAGGAAAGGAAAAAGGAAGGAGGACAATTAATAGTAACAAAAGGAGCCCTACAGTTGCACAGAGATCACAGAGAGTTACAAATCAACACGTAGAAGACAGAGCTGAAAAAAAAAACAATTAACATGGTATGGACATGGTAGATGGATGGCAGCTGAAAAAGACAGCAAGAAAAGATTAGAATAACCAATGCCGAACGAAACTAGGAAGAAGGAAAGGAATAATAATGTAACTCGCGAATAAGAAGGGCAATACATGAAAGAATTTGGTAGTAGAATATTAAGTATACAATAATCTTTGAAATTCAAAGGCTTTGGTTAGTTCTTATTTATAGGAAGTCATTGAAAGATGTAAAAGTCTTTGAACTGAATTGATCTAAAGTTATATTATCATGTTATTAAGTTAGCCGATTGTCTGAAGTCTTAAAAGTTTCACCCTTTATAATTTAGGATGAAGATGTTTAACGAAGACAAGAATGTAGTAAAAGTGCTGTAAACCACAAGCCAAGAAACAAGTATGAGGAATGTGTGGTAGTTACAAATAGTTCGAACTCTTGAGAACTCCCGGAGTATCTCCTTCCCTTGTTGTTACATGAAGTTAAAACAAGATGTGAATACTTTGAGAATGAACTAGAAAAGTGAATCGCAAACGATTTTAGATTGCGAAATGAATTTAACAATTCAAATGGTCCCAAATCAATTGGGTCAATAGATCAACACCTTTTTCATTGAACTTACAATTTTAAATTCTTTCTGATGTAACTACGAAAAGTATTTTGCATACACGTTGACATATTCTGCGCCAAACTTAGCGCCCACAATCTGCAGCACAAAATATACGAGTGAGCCACACATTGACTTACTTAGAACAATATCGATCTTATGACAAAAATAACAATGATGACCAACGAATCCAATAGTTAAACGATAGCATAAATACACCAGAGAGTAAGTGAGGTTTCATTTAATCTTCCCTTTGCTCATATTGTACTTAATCTAAGACTATAATATTTATTAGAAATGAAGTTTGTATATTTTTTATTAAAAAAATTAATAAATGCTATAAAATTAAGAGGCGTATGTAGTTTCAACAGGTAACAAAAAGTGAAACAAAGTAGGTTCCAGTTTTTACGTCCGCGTAATTAGGGCAATTTTATAATTAAATACAACGACATAATTAGCTGGGCAAGAAAAATGTATTCTGTCATTGAGCTCGACAAATATAGTTTGGTGAAGACCAAATATATCGAGTTTCGAGCGTATTAAATTTCAGGCACTAATTTAAATATCAGGTGGCCGTCGCGGAGCAAAATTTTAATTTACATTAAATTCCATCTCCATTAGTTTTGCAAATTAATTTTAAAACATCGCCAGCGTTACGTTGACCTATTAAATTACCTTCGGCCGTCTAAATACGGACGTTAGGCAAATTAAGATCGTCCGTTTGCATAAATTAATAACGGCGAAGCCGTTCCTCGACAAATACGTGTTTACTAAAAGTCGAAGTCGTAATTACTAGTAGCAATAAAACGGTCTAATGAAATTTCATACGATAACAAATTTGCAATTACACTTGATTAGTGTTACTTAACAAGGAAGATGCTTAATTAAATTTTAAAGTGACGTGTGTTGGTGGTAGAAAGTGCAGAAAATTATATTTTATGTAAAGACGTTCGAAAAATCATTAAATAGTCTGCCTTTGTTTCAAATAAATGATTGAAAGTAAATAAACAAAAAAATCTACTGCGCTCATTTTTAGAGACCCTATATGTATGTATTGAATTTGACTCCATGATAATTAAAGTATTAAGTTCAACGTTTTTTCAAAATAGCCAATTTTATCATGTGACGACTGTTTCTTGCTGCTTAAAGTATCTCTTTGCGCAGACATACAATTTAGGAAATTGTACTAATAATAAATAGTGGCAATTTATTAAAAGTAAGTAGTAAATTTGGACAGGGCATACATACAAGTACAAATGCAAGTATTTCATGCAAAGAGACCACTTCCATATACTTTCATAAATTGTGTATTCATAAATCGCAAGGTACATTAAACTAACCAGAAAAAGTAGCTTGGTGCGGTCGCCAAAGGATTTTAAAAAATATTCCAGAATATGTTAATCTAATCTGTTCCTAAATCTGCATCGATGTCTTTCGAGCGTCCCGAATGCATTTCTAATTCTGTAGTTTCGTTTAATTGGAATTTAGCCGCAGTTGCAAAACATGGATAATTTGCATGAGATTTTAATGAAATCCCCTATTATTCTCCGCGTAAATTAACGACGTCCCGGTGCAATAATAGTTACGAAAGCGCCGAAATACCTCAGCGATCACATTCGTCGCATTATTTTGTATTATATGTGATTGCTGACTGGAACAATCCACGTTGTATGTGACACTGATTTCGTGAAACGTGCTTTGTTGTTTTATACGTCGCGTCGCCGTCGAATTCATCACGAATGATTTCATTAATGTTATAATTATTAATATAGGATTTTGATAAAAGAAATTGTACCATATTTGATAATCAACAACTTCTGACAGGTGATAATCTTGTGTCTTCCAGTTTAATTTATCTGGCCCACTCGTTTGATGTCGTATAGGTTTGGAAGTGTCCATCATAAACTGCTTTCTATGCCTATCATAAACAACTTTTGTGTTGTAGGATTTAACGTTTTTTTTTTATAATCACCCGGTATAATCAGTTCAGTTTGTTTCGCATTTGAAGCTGTGACGTTTTAATATTTAAAACTTCCGGTTTAAGAAAATAATTTGTTTTATGAACATGTACTCATCACTTTAATACAGAATCATAAAATATAAGGAAAAGTGGTTGACATATAAAATAAAATAGGTAGCACAAAAAACTCACCGTATTAATTAAATCTCGTAAATTATATGTTTATGTTTGTAAAGAAATAACATTCCAGAAATTAGTTATTGCTTGCTCGTCAACAATTTATATCAACCTTCGCAAGAAAGAAGCCGACTAATTAATAAAATTTTTATGTTGTTATAAACGAGCGGATTCTCAGATGTTGCCGCGATAAGGATTCCTGTAACTTTGCCAGAATTGTTTGGATGTTTACCTGTTGTTTGACTAGAACAAAAGTTAATTTCCACTTACTATCCACAGCGTAATATACGTTATGAGAAGTAGATCTTAATTTTCTCTTCTTTTATTTTCGTCCGGACGAGAAAATTTCCTGGGGGATTTTTTTTTATTAAATACATCGAGAGCATCGACAAACAAAGGATAATTAAGGATTTAACTTTCGTTAATTATATCCCCGTCGACGGAAATTCCGGTGCTTCCATTAATATTTCAAATTAAAAATAATCGCCGAACGAAGTGGAAGGAAAATATAAAAAGCTTCCCGGCGAAAATGTCAAACGCAGGCAATTCTAAGCGAGTGTGTTTGCGCCGTAACGTTGCGAATTATAATTAAATTCGATATTACTTCGCCTTTGAAACTTTATTAATCGAAAATATCGAGAACTAACGAACACAAATTTTTTTTAGAAAAATATTTTGTGTTGTTCATTCAATTATTTAAGACTTGTTAATTTAATGTTGAAGTAACATCAGCTATATCAATGCCACCAAAATTCCGCCCTTGATCGTAAACTTTCAGATTTCGTCACAAGTATCTTTAACAAAATAGGGGAAGTATTGATGAAGTCTTAATTACAAATTTTCTACGTTAATAAAGTATGTCGCTTAGAATTTTGAGATGTAATTTATTTAAAAAGCAATATAGCGCGTATCTTGCGAGTTACTGTCTTATGATTGCTTTAATTGCGAGAAAAATTTGAATCTAATTATTTCATATCATTACTAAACTGTTGAAAGTCTACCAACAAAAACTTGTTCTTGGAAAGCAAAAACGTCTTGTTCATTTACTGTAGATGCTTGAGATGCAAAGAAACGACTAAGTTTACAGAAAAATAAAACACAAAACAGAAAAGAATAAACAAGTTTCAACATGTAGATTTTATTTTCTGTGGCAGCGTTTTCTGAGAAGTTAATATATTTTGCAAACATAACTTTTTCATTAAATTTGGAATTGTAGAATTGTGAAGAGCTCCCACATGAAATTTTATTATATTATAGATATTGTGGTGTAAAGAATTCTTCTTCAATGAAATAAATAACATAAATCTAATGTCTGAAGCTATAGGATAACGTCAGGTCAATAGAAGTGCGCGTCAGGTAAAGGAGGCAGCAAAATTTTCAGCTCAGAAGATGTTTGCGGTTTCGACCCAAGCCGTAAATATATAATATTTGCCGCCTCATCCCTGGTGTCGAGTTTGATCATAGTTGAACTTCTGCGGAATGAAATTGGACAGTTTCCTCTGCTGACGGATATTAATCTCCACGTAGCTAGCTTCTAATTTTCCAAGCTATAGAATACAATTTTATTTTTACATAGAATGAGACGTTATACTTATCTGAAACTTATTTTACATTATGGCAAAAATACTACGTTGTACATGAGTTAATGAAAGGTTTTGAAATGATCGAAACACAAAATTTCTTGGAAACTTAATTAATTCTTAATTGTCACTATTAAGCTCGAAGGCTCTTTGTAAATTACTTGGTAAATTTCAAGGATGTTTTATAATTACAATTGAGCTATAAAATCCCTGTTAAAATTGTGATAAGGTGATACTTACTGAAGTAATATTAATCTAGATAAAATGATAAATGTTGTGTATTAATTAAAAAGCATATTTCAGTATTTTGGAAACGTAACTCCTGGAATTCTGCAAATTAGTACGAAATTTGTTTCTAAAATTACGCGGATTTAATTCAGTTGCTTCCATATTTTCCCGTAGGTATCGTTGATAAAGGAAAGTTTAATTAAATGTTGCGAAACATTTTAACGGAAATCAAAACCGAAAACAGAAGTTATAAAATTCGTTGTATACGCGAACCCTAACGTTCGTGAGAACATAGCCGCGCATGTAAGCTGAAAGCTATAATAAGTGGCCCTTACAAAATATTTATATTGACACATGACTCTTAATAGCAAAAACCAGCTCGGTGTTCTCCCCCTTGTGAATTATATACGTCCGCAAACACATCCACCTCTCTTTAATGGGTATTCCCTTGACATATTTTACTTTAAAGAAAAAAAATTTTAATCCTCATCTTTATGAATAATTTTACATTTACGAGCGTGTATGTACCCGTTGGTTTTTATACACGTACGTTTCAAAACTGTACTATTTGTTAGTTAACAATATCTTTAAACTTTATTTGAAAGAAAAACGGTGCAACTGAAGCAATAAAAGTTTAATTATCCTTCGTTCTACACATGCTGTCAATCATGCGGTGTGCTTTAGCTACATACATAGAATGCAAATTCATGAATATTTGAGCGGCCGACTCAATGGTTCAGAGGATGTTTTAAATTACACACTTTGAAATTATAACTAGCGATTAAAAAGTTATATTTGTGTGATGAATGGCTTTATTCAAAGCGGTAATGCGGTGAACGCGCCTAAAGCTATATAAGCACGTTTCAAACGCTGAATGCTGCATGCACATTTTATATGTAAATTTATTATCAGTTTAATGGAACTGCGCTGTTTATTACTTGCGTTCGTATTTTGCGCTTCAAAAAAAAAAAAAAAAAGTATCACTTTTGTGTAATCACTGGCGTTTCTTTAATAACCACTTCAGGAAAAGCGTGAAAAATATTCTTATTAAAAAATAAATAATTAAAACACGTAAATGTTTCAGTTCACATATCCAGTTTGATATTATTACCTCAATTTTTCACTTTCCTATTGCTCATTTTTATGGTTTCTGAAGCTGTCTACCTTGAAAAAAGGCGAGACGTAAGATGCTTTTTTAAAAGCTTTTCATTCCATGTTTTCAGTTTAATCGTTCTTTTAGGATCAGAATAAAATCAAATGTCATTTAATTATGCATTATTAAAATATGGAAAATGTGGAAAAAGCAATATTCTCGAACAGACGGAACCACTTGTTTTCGGCTACTAGTGCCAACACGGAAATATTTGGTCTGTAAAGTCTGGAAATGTGGTGAAAAGTTCTTGCTGTTGTTCGACAGATGGCGCTGCATGCAATCAACGATAACTTTATTTATCGACACCTAAACAAGAAACGAGACTACTTTTTTAATAGAAGGTAAAGAAATTGCCAAAACAACGCTGCTAATAGCCTAGAGATGGCGCTGTAATGTGATTTGCTTAAATCGTTCCTGTAAAACAGAATTTCCCGAAATTAACGGACGTACGGAAAATGACAAACGTTCAAGATAAGCGCTCTTAAAATGAGAAGAAAAGAAAATGCAACAAAAATTAACCGTGACGAAACAATTTCGTTATTTTCTAATAGATGGTATCACTGATTTTACTTTTAAAAATTAAATCGAGCGCTGAGGAATCTACTTAAAACAACGAAAAGAATTGCGGAGAATTTATTCTGTTAGTCCTGGCGCTACTAATTTCTAGCTGCCGTCCAAAATAGAATAGTTAATCAAAAAATCTGAGAACGTGAAAAGAAATGTTTGCTATTGTTAACAACAGATGGCGATGTGTACAATCCAAAAGTAAATCACTGGACCAACACTCTGTTCTACAGTCACTAAATAAATACAGTACCGCAATCCATATGCTTAATGTGTAAGATAAAGAAACCACATTTTTGCACTAAAATGGCCGATTTTTCTAGTGATTTCTTTCTGGCAAGTTTAAATGGCCGACTTTTCTAATGATTTTCTTTCCGACAAGTTCAATTAAACTTAACACCTATCAAATAAAAGGTTAAAATGTGTGCCGTTAGCGTTAGACATTTAGATTTCCCGCCAATATCTTGCACTAAAATGGCGGCTGATTGCGGTACTGTAATTATTTAGCGACGGTACTCTGTTCAGGTAACGGCCATTCCATTCGCCTCGTGGCAAATTATTTATTAATCCAAAAGTTGCTACTTTCTTTAAGAAGTATAGAATTTTTTACGAGAAAAGCAGAAACATTTAATTTGATAGTAAACAAATTGAAACTTTAAAGGCAAGCTGTAGCTATTGACAGTAACTTTGACAGCCTTGACAACTTCAAATAATAACAAACTTTAGACTGAGTTTTTTATACCCGGATAAAAGCAAATTGTGCAATAAAGACAGATATAACAATATGATCTAAGTCACTAGTGGCGTTACCTAAATACGTACATACGTAGTATGTTGTTGCAGTGCCTTATCCAAAAGTATTCAACTTAGGTCAATATTACACTTCACCGCAAAATTAGAGGATAATTAGTAAAATACTAAAAATGTTTGGTCAACATGGCATTATAGCTTTTAAAATCTTAAAATAAGTTATTTCAGACTTTGTAATGCAAACAAAACAAAATTGAATTCAATAACTTTTATACCAACTCTAACATTTCATCATAAACAAGAAATAGTAAAAACGAAAAATTAAACTTAAAATCAAAACAACGATTAATAGCGGGTGTGTCCACCCCTTGCTGCTATGCAAGCTGCAATTCTTCTGGGCATGCTCTCTATTAAGGCGGCAATCTCCTCTTGGCCGATTACTGCCCAAACCTCTTGAAAATTATTGGAGAGCGCATCTAATGTTTGCGGAGGATTTTCAAGACCCCTAATCTTTCTCCCGATATTGTCCCAAAGATGCTCTATGGGATTAAGATCAGGGCTACGTGGTGGCCATTCAAGAACATTGATATTGGCGGCAACGAGTTCCTGCCGTACAACATTAGCAATGTGCGGCCGAGCGTTGTCTTGCATAAAAATAAATTCTGGTCCATGTAGAGCACCAAACGGTTCTACAACAGGGATTATGATTTCATCCCTGTATCGTACACCAGTCAGTTAACCATTTATTCTTAAAAGATTGGTGCGATCAGCAAGGCTTATTCCACCCCACACCATAACGGATCCACCACCATATGGCTCGACTTCTCGTATGGCATACTGCGTAAATCGTTCACCTGGGGCTCTCCAGACTCTAGCACGTCGATCATTTGTCGAAAGGCAGAATCTGGAGTCATCGGTGAACAAAACGTGCCTCCAGTCTTCAATCTGCCACTCAGCATGCCTACGAGCAAATACTAAGCGGTTTCTCCTGTGGGCTGCTGTTAAAACTGGTCCAGTAGCTGGTCGGTACGGCTTCAATGCAGCATCTTTAAGCCTCCTTCGAATGGTATCCGTACTGACTGCTGTACCAGTGGCAAGCAGGAGGTCGTTTTTTAGCGCTCTAGCAGTAGAAAACCGTCGCCTTTTTGCACTTATTCTGATTAAGCGATCTTCTGCAATTGTGGTTTTGTTTTTTCTGCCTTGGCCTCGTCGCCTTTGATAGCTACCAGTTTCGCGGTACCTATGCAAAGCTCTGCTGACCACAGATTGACCCACCCCTAATCGTCGGCCAACTTCTTGCTGAGTGTAGCCTTCTTCCATTAGGGTCACCAATTTGACGACCTCAGTTTCAGATAAGTGGCGTTTTTGTCTATTTCTGTTCATGACAACGTGATGACAACCACATCTAATGACTTTTTCAAGCTTTTTGACGTTTTTTGTTTCAAAACAATTTTTGTATTTATGACTTTTTGATTAAATTTTTTATTCTTTAAATACTTTTGCGTTGGAATATCGAGAATATATGTAAAATCATATTTTAATTGTAATATAAGTTGATTTATTTTGAAATATTCAATTTATTTACTACAACATTAAATATCCTCTAATTTTGCGGCGAAGTTTATTATTTAAAATATTCTCTAGTAAAAAAATAATTATGGTTTATTAGATAAAGTTTGTTTATTACCGAAGAGAAAGATTAAAACAAAAAAATCGAAAATATATCAACGGTGTGGGCGACAAAATATTTGCACTAAATCCGTGGACATACTGCATGTTGTGGGAAAGGACTTTATTTGGTTGTTTTAAGTAAATTGTTAATGTTAGATTATGGTAATCACTTGAAATGTCAAAAAATTTATGTTTCTTAAAATTTCAAATACAAAATATATTTAAATTCGAATGAAGCCATCTTTCTCCTAACTTTTTATTTAAAAGGTTCTATGCGCTGACTTTCCATTTATAAAGCAACATTGTAAGAATATCCAAAAAAAATTCGATCTTGATGGCCGTAAAAAAGTAAGTTTCAATCGTATCTAAATAAGTCTTTTGGATAGAGTCAAAGTAAATGTTAATTAAACGTTTTTGGAAAATAACAATTTCAATACATATATCATTTAATAAGTTTAATAAGATATTTCCTCTTGACAATTTGTTTTTGAGATATTAAAAATGTGTCTTACAATTTGTACTTTTTCGAAACTCGTTTTTACAATATGATCTAAAATTCTGCTAATAATACATGGGCTATAGCATAGCAAATCTTCGCAAAAGTTGAAAAGGAAGCAAGAAACTTAACACATATTAGTGATTTTTTAACTTTTGCATTACTTAGTTGTGGTGGGATAACATTTTCTGTGCAAACCATTTTTGTACCAACACTAATCTAATCAAACTGACAATTCATTTAATACCTAATTTCTTTGGTAATGTTTGTATGAATCAATCAACGACATTGCAAAAATTTTAAAGATCATCTAATCAGTACTATACTTACTTGATACTTAATTAGTCATAGAATAATAGAAGTTACCTAAAAAAAGTGCACTGATACTATAATAACAAATAAAATGAAATTGTAATTCTCAATATTCAATTATCGTCTAATCTAATGGTATAATTAGTTTTATCAATTTTATTCGTGAGGGTTGAAAATTTACGATTCTTTTACATTTTATTAAAAATAAGTAATGCAAAATAAAAATTCCCTTTGCAGAAAACGTACATATATCGTACTTAATGTTTATGATAAATGTCGTGCCACATTTGATAATTCCAGCGCACGCAACGCCAACATGTGCATGTAACGTGTTTGCCTCCATTAGAGTCCCTATTTGCGAACAAGTATTCCCTATAAGGGATGCCTTCGGCGCAATGCACAATTTCGTGTTATTTATGAAACACATTTACAAGTTTCAGATGACCAACGGTTTATTTTAATGTGCGTGCATTAAGTTAAGCTTTTTATGAAGGAAGGGTGGACGTTTTATATTTTACGAGTGGATTTTAGGGGTTACTGCAGCTTACCCCCTGCCAGTCGTCCACAGATTATTACCTACAGGAGCTTAACTACTGGATATAGAAAGCTGGCAGGGTACGTATTATGGAAATGTATTAACAGAAATACGTTGAGGCCTCTCTTTCCCATGCTGACTTGTTTATTGCAATTACACGTCATTTTCGATCATAGAAAAAAGGTTGATCGTTGTGAAGGATATTTAAATTACTTTTCAGTGATTCTCCCAACGTTCTATTGAACACGATTTCTTTTCTCAGAAATAAACTATGAGGAAAATTTTATTTTATACCAGTAATCAATTATCTTTATTTATTGTTTAGTTACCGTTATTTATTATTTTATTTTCAACTAAAGGCCGCTTTAGACTACCCCATTTCTTGTATGAGAACAAGAAATTTCTGGACTGCAGATATGTTTTGGAGATAGGGTAGCGTAAAACGGTTTTTAAATCAAGATTTGCTTCAAATTAAAAATTACATCATTAAATAAAAAATCAATTGGTAGATTAAAAAAAATTTAACATCTCGATCTAACTTTTGACTGCAACTAGCTCCTGTGTATACAGGACACGCGGTGGCACATCTGCAGCTTTTAGGGGTGGTTCGAATATATACAAGTATCTATTTTAGTACTTTATGAATCGGTTCCCCACCACGCGACCGTTTTATTCAACGTCAATTGAGTGTCACAAATACGACCTGTGTTATGTAAATGTTCTGCCAAAGGGTAGCACATAATAGCTAGGTAATTTCTACTAGCCACAGTTGCAGTATTAAAGTTGCAAAATCGACCTGTTAAAAATAAAATGCAAAATTTTAACTTGATTTACTTGCCTTATTTTGGCTACATTTCTTTTCTTTTCGAAAGGTTAATTTCGTCGCACTCCTTGAGGTATCGAATTTAAGTCTAGTGTTCCAATTTCCGTTCACACACGAAAATGTGTTTCGCCATTTTTGCGGTTAACGGCGGAAGTATGCGCTACAGGGAACTTGAAGAATGTCGCCGTAATATGCAATTTTAATAAATGAATTTCTCCTTGAACCCAGGACATAACTGAAACTAATTTCAGGAATATCCTACGTATCATGATGACAAGTAATGAAAAGAGAATTATATTTAATTTGTGTAAGTCCTTTTCTGTATCAGTTTA
Source organism: Dorcus parallelipipedus (assembly GCA_958336345.1). NCBI lineage: Eukaryota > Metazoa > Arthropoda > Insecta > Coleoptera > Lucanidae > Dorcus > Dorcus parallelipipedus. The sequence continues at coordinate 40,171,858 of OY284477.1, forward strand.
CTGATTGTTAGGTAGAACTCTCTTTTAGCTAATCTTTAGAAAAATTCCAAGAAAGAAGGTTCACTGCCTCTTTAATTAATCGAGCCGGGCTTAAAGTTATTGAATTGTATCAAATTTCGCCACAGGTAGTATTCCGATAAATTCTGAATAAGAGAGAGGTCATCAAGTGGAAAGCATGACAGGATGTTCCAGATCGAATTATTCTCCGGAAACGTGAAGTGGAAGCCATGCTTCAGGGACAAGGGTCCGTCACAAAAGGTGTATTTATTCACTTGGGAAACGTCAATTGAAGTCCTCTTTTATCTTGTAGCATATCAGTAAAATAAAAAATTAACGTACGTTTTCTACATTCCTTTCGTTTCCTCGATGTTTAACAAGAGCGTAAATACCTAGTCAATAAAGAAACGTCTATACACTTGCATATTTCTCGTAAATAAATTTCATAAAATATCTATAAATTCTCTCATAATTTTATATTAAATTAAATTAAGTTCTTTTAGCAAATTACGATAAAAATGTTCATGTCAATTAAAACAAGTATTGAATGTCAGAGCGACTGCTTCATCCAAAATGATTGTTGATCAAATTCGCTGTGAAATGCTTTTAATATAATCAATAGAAAAAGCCGTTCAGAAAACCACGAAAGATATTATTTAAAAAGTTATGTTGGCAGCATTACTGTCGATTATCCTAGGTAACCGTTTTACAAAAAAAAAATTCAAATATGGAAACGTTTGATAAGGAATATAACATATTCGGTATTAAAAGTTTCTTTCGAATGCAATAATAGTGTAGACGTAAAACGTCAATTGAAAAGAGTCTTGCCAACACTATTTCTTTTACAATTAATTTCCTAATTTACTGAATCACTTTTTTCGAACGTCCAGTATTTCTGGTTGAATTTTATTTAATTATTGTTTTCCATGTATGTAAACTTTTTTTAGGTCAAATTCACTTAATGGCTTTTTACAGGAAAAGTTATTTGCAGGATCATTAAAAATAATGAGCTGGATTTTTCTGAAAAGTCGCTTGCATTATCAAAGCAAAGATAATAAGTGAATTCTTGAAATTTTAGTTATTTAATAAGCAAATAAAAACTAGTCAAATAAATCAGTGCCATTTTATATGAGCTCGAAACAATTAATTTTGAAATAAACACATTGATTGATTTTTATTTAAATAATAATTTTGTTTAATTTGGAATCTGTTCTAAAAGTGGTTTTATTTTGAATTAACTATAAAATTTAATCAAACATAAAATGAGTAATAAATGAGACGGTGCTTATTCGTAGTATATTTAATTTTCAATAACTAAAAAATTATGTGTTTTTACCAAAAGAAAAAAAAAAAAATAAAGTCATTTTTGCTGTAAACCGCACACATATAATGATGAAACACGTATCCTGGTAATTCTGATGACTTTTACCCGTAATTCATCAGGTGCAAATTCTTCTTTCAGCTGACTAATAATGAGACATCAGTAAATTGCAACACTTATTTGACACACTTAAATATTGTTGACTTTCAAGCGTACGGTGAAAATTTCTTGCTGATGTTTAAGAATGGTCTTAAATCAGCCCAGACTAGAGCACTTTTAGTATACAGAGGAAAGTTTGAATTGAATTAAAGTACAAAATAATTTTATGTTATTTAAAAAGAAAGCAAATTGCAATTTTTTTTACACGACGCGTCCCGAGTAACGTTTACTCTACTGACTATGCGGGGTGATGTTTTTCTCGATGAGGCAAACTATTAGATTGTTCGAAAAAAATGTCGTTTTCTTTTTATTTCAGAATGTTCATGTACATAAATATATAAATTTTGATTAAACTATTAATCACCCTTTGAATCAGTGACCTTTTGCCATTTTTCTGTTAGCAGTTGTATTCCACGATGATATCACCCAACTTTTCTGGAATCAAAAAATTCTAGACATAAAACGACATTTTTTTCCGAACGACCTAATAAAAGGTCAACACTACGTGACAAATGAACATAATATTACATATTCAAAATTATTCAAAATCGTCGCTATGTTCAGCAATGCAGATTTGTAATCTGCTTCATCTTTTATTACATGAGGTTAAAACAAATGGGGATACTCTGAGAGTGCTCTAGAGCGGTGAATCGAAAACGCTATAAGTTATTATTCTTTTTAAACAGATGCTTCGTATAGAAATGCTTTTGAAAGTCTCCATATATAAAGGTCAAATGGACTTAATTTAGATAACTGTGCGGATTATAAGTAACTATAATTTATGAAATAACTGAAGTAATAGTATACAAGATGTCGCGTATCAAAACCAACAAATTTACAAAATGACTTCCAGAAAACTTCAAAAATACCAATCCAGAAACGATTCCTTAAAGGACCATAACAGAAAGTTATAAGAACTACATTTTTCTATGTGTCTTCACCTCTCATTTTATCAAAATGAGAGGTGAAGACATACATGTTATTGTGAATTAAAACTTACGTATTTTTTTAACTTAATTGATCACAGGAAATCACCGTGAAACTTCCTCGTTTTGTGAAACATTCTCTATTACTTGCAAGAAGTAAAAAAAGTGTAAAGACTTTTCGATTTCATTGCTACTTTCATTAATTTTAAATAATATTCACATTTATGGATGTTATTCATTTTTTTGTGTGTCGAAAGTAAACCATGAAAAAAAAAATTTAAATATGTACTTTTTCAAATTGTTTAATTAGCGTTGCAATGTGTTTTATGTAAAGTGGGTAGATGAACATTTTATTGGTCGAAAGTCAGTCCTATTCACACGAACACGCGTCAGCTGAGGATTGTGGGATTTTATGATGGCGTTCATAAAAGTATATTGCCGCGCAATCAATTGCATTGCTGAAGTAACAAAATTGTCGATATTCCACGGAGGCAACACGTCGCAAGTAACGTTAATGAGCTAATACAGGCGTGGAGTATGTAACAACGACATTGATAGGAGGAAGGCAATCAACAAATTTCAACGGCTTGGAAGTACTCTATTTATTATGACAGTTATGGATACCTTACATTACCTCAGTGGAATCGTGCCTAAAGGTAACAATTTTATGCAATATGAAATGCAATTATTTTGTAAGTAAATTGTCTAATATTAACGCTCAGTTCACATACGCGGACGTGCGTAAAGTAGCGCCGTAGTTTGCGCATCGTTTGAACTGGGCTCAAACCGCTTTTTCATTGCTGTTAAAATTTTATGTTCATTGGTCTCCAGTTGTTGAGTGTTAGGTAAACAATAATAAACCAAACTAAAACTAATTAGCATGGCAATAAAATGGTTTCCTAACAAATTAGAAGAATTTTGATTATCGAATGCAGTGGCCTTAATTAAGGGAACAGTGCCATAAATTTCAAATAAATTATACGTACCATAAAACTGTTTTTGTAGGCAATATACCGTTTCTACTGGCCATTATTCCTCCCATTTACATATGCAAATCGCATATTGTATCACCTGTTTTTAAATTATAATTTATTTAACGCGAATTAATTCGTTAAATAATTTAACGTATTCGGTTCCAGCTTTTTTTTTCTAACGGTGGCCGTCTCGGCGAATTCGAGGGTTTTCTAAACTAACGACGCTATGTACCTACAGGATAAATTCATGCGGACTTGTTTTCTTTTTATGCTCGAAGCCCGTTTAAATGGCCCCTAAAAGTTAAGGTACGAGTTCTAGAAATTTAAATATCACGAGTTGTGTCATCTGATTGCTCGGGTTACTACTTGTGGTTTCAAATGTAGCCAAGCGAGAAGACTTATTGTTCAAATGAATGAAGTGAGCTTCGGATTTAAATATGTATGTTGAAATGTAACATAATATGACTATTACGATGGAGATATATGTGTGTGAAAAACTTACAGAAAACATAACGAACTTTAAAAACTTATTCTCCCCCTAGAATGTATAAGTACATAAATTTTCATTCACTTGAAATGTGTGGAAAAGGCTAAGAAAAAATTCACAACAGCGAATTTACCACGTAACTTGGTTTCTTCTTGACGTTCCGGAGACTTCTTTTGAAGCAAAAATTCAATATTTTTGGGTAAACGTCAAGAAATAATCAAGACATCCTGTCAAGAGATCCATCTTCATTTCTTCTTTTAAATATGATGAAACGTCAAGAAGAAAATAAGGTGTGCAGCAAGAATAAGTTGATATCTGGTGATTGTTTTTACAGGTAAGAAAAAGCCTGTGTATGCCAAATCAATCAACTTTCGTTACCGCGTTTGTAGAAAGAACATTTTTGTGAGTCAAGTAAAGTGTTAGTTAATTAATGAATTAAATATTCTAGCAAGCTTCTAGTCATGATTTTTTTTTTGCAAATCTATACTTAAATATTAAAAGCAATATTGTAACGTTCCTCTGTCCAGTTTCCACATGATCGACAGTTCAAGTTAATCTTTCCACTGTGCTGAAGGTATCTAATTACCAGACAGACTAAATATTCAGTCTAAACTGCCGCTCAATAATTTAGAACGATCGACCTTAAAACAGGCAGCCGATCAAAGCGTCTGCATTCTGCATCAAATTCCTTGAAGTTGAAGACCGATTTAATAATAGATTATATTCGAAATGTTTCGCTGCACGACATGTTAAATAATTTTAAACCTTTGCAAACTGTTCTAATTAGATAATAATCTGTTGAATATGTAAGTGATCTCAACAATTTTTATTCGAGAAATGTCCAGATAATAATTCAAATTTTATTTTTATGTCCAAGTAATTGGTTACAACTCGAGTGTTTTGTCTGTCAATTTAGTTAGACGTAACTATATATTAAAGTAATCAAGTAGAAAATTATAAAATATTTCAAGTGTTAGTACGTAGGTGTAAAATTATATTGAACTTAACAACCACACGTTTACTTGAAATTATGGTTATAAACAGAAATGTGTAAGACTGATGAGTAGCGGTTAATTTATGTTAATTATGCGTTAGAGCAGTAAGTTGTCGGCATCAATCTAATTACGCTGTTATTGATTCAAATATGTAATTTGTGTGGGCAGACAATTTTCTAGACAAATACAATGCATATTTAAGCCCTTATTACATGCACGTAATTTAGAACCAGTTGCCTCACAAGATGTATTCTACCAGAGCACATGTTATGCTAAATTATGCACTTAACACATCCTGGCTGAAATTAGTGCATTTGTAAAGCGGTTAATTAAAAGCAGTAAATATTACTTTCCAAATAGCGAATTAAATTTTACATGTAACTGCATAATGTACGTACTACGTATGTACTACAACTGTAGCAGTAAATTCAAACAGTAACACGGTATACAGATAATAATAAGAGATAGCCCAAAATTTATAGCCCCAAAAATTTGACAAACTAGTGTTTGGAGGTGTAGAGCGTAAAACTACAACTTTTTTTATTGTTAGAATGCGTGACTGGAACTCGTATGTAAATTTGGAAATAAATTAAATTATATCTCGTAAATTTCGGACGTAATTACATTTTTCCTTGGTATAGTTAATTCGTGATTTAGAATTTACAAATTAACGAGCTAGATTAGGTTTCCTGTTTGTAGAGACTTTTCTTAGCTTATATAATAAGTATAAAAACCTACAACTCTCGCTTTATTCCAAACACGCAATACATCAAAAATTTTTATATCAAGTTTACTTTGATACATGCAGCAGACATTGCAGAAAACAAACTCTTTATTTTTCTTTTACAAAATTATTACATTCCATTTAATAGTGCACGAGATTGACTAAAAGGATTAAAAAAATTGCGGTATCATAGCAATAAATAATGATTTTATGTTTTATTACACACATTGTAGTAGTAGAAAGCAGGTATACGTATTCCAGGAATCGATTAAATTGAAGTATTCGGCAAACATTAAGTGAATACATTTAGAGGGATTAAGAGGTAAGCAGATTTACGATAATATGTTTAATGCACTTGGTGAATAATGCCACTTCATATGCATATGTAAATAATTGGATTGTATACTTCAGAAGAAATAAATTGAAGATGACAAGAGATTCACCCCCAAAAATATTGTCACGAATTCCAAAACCAATAATGTCAAATACACCTTCGTATGCAAGATTTTTTTTATTTACTTCACAAATTCTCTGAGATTACTCAACGTTGTGTAATGAAATCCTTTTACATAGTTTTTTACAGTATAAGGAAAATCTATTTTAATGGTATTGTTAATTAGGTTCTTTGCACATCTGGCATCGGCTTCGCGGAATCGAAGCTGTGATATAATTCTAGGTAAACAAAATGGAATAATTCTATTTGTTTTCTTCGAAAGCACCACTTTTCTGAATTTAAACTATAGAAAAGGTGAATTGCATACAGGTACTCTAAGGCTTGAGTTGCATCAACGACGTTGTTAACTAATTATAATCCTAGATTAAACATTAAACTTTCTTCGCTTTAATCGATGCAACTAGACATAAGTAAATCAGTTCAAAAGTTAATAAATTCAATTAGATTGCAATCATTCCTTTTGATAGATTTCCTTTTTACGTAATCATAATGTTTAACTACATTTAAATAAAATAACAATGTTATGTATGATCTGGTTGTATCCTTGACGTTTATAAAACTACGCTTAAAAGGAAAACAAATAATTGATTCCCAGTAACACATTTGTTACGTTGATATTAAAAAAAAAGAACACGTGCTCTAGCTTGCTATCGTTAGCATTTAACACATTGGCATTTTTTTTTTGTAATCTTGGGATATTACAGTCTCAATTATATAGGTTGAAAGTCCTGATGCGCAAGTGGGTGACTATACACCTGTCGCTATGACCACATCCGTTTCCGTTCCAGTGAAGCGTGCACACCGCACGACTCTCCATTTAATACGCATCCACGAGAAAATGGAATTTTTTTTGTATATTCTTCTACCATTTCTAAAGTATATCATCATCACCATCATTGGGAGCAATAAATTAGAAGAGGTATTTTGAATACCCACTTCAAATTTGACTTCGAAAAGAATTCTAGTATTTTTTTTTTGGACGTGCCTGAAACATTCATCTCAAATTTTTAATAGTAATTTCAAGAGAGAAAGAGAGAGATCCGTTTTACGAATTGTCGCAGTTTAAATGAGTGAAAGCTAACTAATTAAATAGTGTAATACGAATCAGTTTATTACATCCAACTAGATCATCAAGGATATGTTCTTCTTCTGTCGAATTTATTTTAAATGTGTTCAGTCATTTTTTGAATACCAGAGCAAATAAACATAGCAATCTTAAGTAAATAAAAGAAGTGTAACCTAAAAGCCTCTTTGTGTGAGATACTATAATGTGTTAATCTCTCCAGGTTATATTATACGATCTCTGGTGACTAGGTGTCGTGATGGTTCTATTTAGTTTAGACTAACAAAGCAACAATTGTTTTTTAAGAGAAATCGTGGCGCAATTAAAATAGTTTTATTATAATTGATCTTAAAGATCATCTTCATAACACAATTCCCTTCCACGATTTGGTTTATTAATTGACAGTTTTGAATAACACGTAAGAGTAGTTTATTAAAAGAAATAATTATTAATATTATAGCAAAACCTAACGCGTAGTTTACATATCCAAGCGAATACATAAAAATACGTCAACGTTATGTGTTATACAAAACTTTTTGAAAGTAAGAGTAGCCATTTTAAATTTAAATTAAATAAAATGAGATTGTATGGAAAGAAGCTAATTGAAAATGAAGGTAGATTCATAATTTCAAGATATCTTGTTAAGAAGCTTATCTTCTCAGGAATAATTATTTTAAGTACTATGAAAAGTGATTAGACAGCTTATGATTTAACAGAAATTTTAATTTATTTAATGTCCATGTGTTTCCAATTTACTGTAATGAGAAAATGTATATAAATTTTGGTATAAATTATTATTTTGCAAACACATCGATTCGTTTTCTTTCGTAAATACTTTTCTTAAGTTTACGACAATTAAAATAACTGTACCAAATTTGTGTTGTTTGTTGTTAGGTAAACTTTTCTCTTGTTGTAAACAAGAATTCCAGATTTTTCTAGAATTCAGTGCACGTTCTTAAACATATTTTATTCTTCGTTCGCTTTATAAAAACTTAACGAACCATTTTAAGATAACTATTTTAAATAAGCTATCGGTTACTAATTAGTGCAAAATTTATAAGTCGACTGATAAATAAATTATTTAATTGGTGAAAAAAGGAGGTAAATAAATTGACAAGTCGCTTTTTTTTCTGAATAAAGTTTTTCTGGGAAGTCAGTTTTGAATTGTTATCATTTTGATATTTTTGCACGAACTAAAACCTGCCAAACATCGACATCTCATTATACAGTTGTGTGTTAATTGGAGAATTAAAATTTTGGCTATAAAAGGACTACCTACTTACTTTATTCAGACATTCAGACTAATTCTAACCAATTATTAGCGGTTATAAATTAAATACATAACAGCAAAATAATTCGTTAAAAAGGAATATACAATTAGCATACCGTTTCCATGAATCACATTTGTAAATATAAATACATATAATTCGACTACCAGGAACTCGGCTTACCTCACTTTTATTAATTGTTTATCATCCGAGTGCCATCGACTGTTAATTACGGGTGTCTTAAAAAACTTCGGTGTTTCGTGTTCTTAATAACAATTTGCAGATTTGAATATACGTTATGTCACCCACGTATATACAACGTGCTTACGGAAGCGCAGATTGTTTTCAGTTGCTGTAATCGTCATACACGCTCATTATTACACATGAAGTAATTTAGTGATAAATTTGCAAAAAACGGACGAACGCTTGGTATGCAAACAATATGAGCAATTCAGCAGAATAGATAAGCGGTTACAAAGACAGTCATGGAGTCATGCAGTCTAAAAATTCAAGGCAAAAAGCGGCAAAACTACTTTTTTTGTTTAATGAGAACATGTTCTACAACTTAGATAACAACTGTCTATCAAAGCGAATTCTAAGTAGCGTTACGTAATAGATCGTTTGAAATTTAAATGAATCCACAAACCTATAATTAAGCCAGATTATTTAGCGAAACAATATCTAATTGACATTGATAACAAACAAGGTCTTTCCATATTATAATTTTTAATCGTTTTAGGTGACATTGCGGTTATGCGTGTTACAAAAGGACGTTATGTCTGTTTTGTTAATAACCGTTTCCACAAAACTTGTCTATTTTTCCGATTGTTCGGTACATATGACGCCCAAAACAATAGTAAGTAAATAAAGTTGATTGCGTAGTTAAATTCAATCGTAGACTGTACTTTAATAAACATATGAATACTCGTCGAGACATTCGTGACAGACAGTTACTAATTTACAATGTAACCCAGATGTCAAGTTGATATGAATAGGTAGGCGAATAAAACCCGTAATAATTAAATTCATGATAAAATATGAAATGCGCCAACACCACTGTGTGAGTTATTCTTTTACGCAGCAGCAGAAAGTCCCGTCACTTTAGAAATCATAAAAGACGAAGCTTCGTGTTTTTATGCATGTCGAGTAGCATTTTGAAATCTATTTTAAAATCATTCATCTGCAATGTCAACTTTTTTGGTTGTCTCTCGAAAATAGACTAATGACATTCAGAATCTGCATCAAAATGCAAATGATTCATTTCTTATGCAAAAGAAAACCTTGAATGTAAACTAAATAATATTTCTAAACAGCGTTATTACTAAAATATTAATTAATATCTATAACTATTATTATAATTAACTTCGAGAAGAGGCTTGCCATGATGATGAACAAAATATGGTTAAACATTATCTACATAATTAAAACGCACTCTTTAAAATTGTTTTAAATGTCGACGCTTTCCTGTACGTTACGATTTTAAAAGCTATCCATTACAAATTGTTTGGTTATTTTAAGCCATATTTGATATCACATTAAAATCTCTTTTTACTAATAGCACAGGTGAACAAATCGATTATTTTTTCTTAAACAAATTGTTAATTAAAAAAAAAAAACAAATTGCTGCAGGGCATTTCAGATATGTATTTCTGTACTTGTCTCTTTGGTTTTCTCTGTTTTTATTGCTATTATTATTTTAATAATTGATTTAGCATTGGATTTTTTGCATTTCAAGGAGTAATTGTTGCCATAGATACTGTCACATTAAATTTATATAACTTTTTCTCAACATTTTAACAATACGGTCGTTTTTTATTACAGGTACTTTATTCAAACTCAAAACGGACATTGTTTGTATTTAACAGATACATATTTCAACTGTAACTTTAAAATCATTCATTCATTCACCTTTGCTCATCAAATAAGTATACAGTTCTGTGCCAAGCATTACTGCTAACACTAATGAGTCACTATACATACAGTAAGTACATAGTAATGCAAACGTTTAAGAAGAAGCAGAACAATAACTACATATACCCAAGCATGTTTGAAATATTAAAAACGAAACGTGCACACAAAATACAAAGGAAAAAAAACAAACAAAAATTGAAGGACACATAGTAGGTAGATTTAAAAATAGTACTAGCAAAGGTATCCAAAACAGCAAAATAATTGAGCGGCAGAGCTGTTCTAAGTACTACTTATAAGTACAATAAATACAAGTACAATGAGAAGAAAAGGACTTAAGTATAAGTACAAGTACAAGTCCATGGATAGTACCTATAATACATAATAAATACGTACATAATAAGTACATTTTGCACTCAATTGTCATTTTTTACAGTAAGTATTTTATAACTATAAGTAGTGAAATAAAGGTAACAGAAAAAGTTCAAGCTGAACATATATTTACAAAGTACTAAAAAAAAGAACATATTTTTGGGATATTTTTAATAAATTTCAGTTCACTGTTGTAGTTATTTAGAACTACATAATATGTATATAAAAAATATAAAAAAATAAATTAAACAAACAATATCGTTGTAATTATGCAAATTTTAATTAAAATACAAATTTACTAATAATTGTTTTTATTATTTCGAATAAATGGGTGCCGTAAAGAATAATACCTAAAATGAAAATATGAAAATTTAAACTAACATAGGATTTTAAGGACATATGCTTAATGCAATCACAAATAAAATTTAATGCGATTTTGTTCACTTTGAACCCGGTTCAGCTGAACGTCAGTTTAAACCTTCTTTGTACAACTGGCCCTAAAACTAAGATTGTTTTGTTCATATTTAGACAACTTTTTTTATACATGAACATGTTCCACTTACGATTTTTTTAAAATATTTTGTTATTTTGTATGTAAATTTAAAAGAATTTTGTATCACTGCAAAGAGAAAAAGATCTACCGAATGAAGCACAAAAATATTACATTGCTATTTAAAAAAAAATCGGTAACACAGTAAATGTTTGAATTTTCTCAATTAGAATTCTAGGATATTCTAGAAATAGGAGATGCGCAAAACAAAAAAAAAAACTCGACGATCTACTTATTATGTGAACATGATGATTTTAAAAACGAATTACAAGTATACAAATGTAGAAAACAATCTGATTTTCACATACTTTTGCATTATTCTGTAAAGGATAACAGTAATGTACTTATAGATGTACTTATTTTATAAGTACAAGTATAAGTACTTTGAGTATTTAAGTACAATTACAAGTCCTAAGAAAAAGTACTTAGGACTTGTACTTGTACTTAAACCGTAAGTACACGGCACAGCTCTGTTGAGGGGGTAAAAGATAATATGAGAGAAGCTTGAGAAATTGAAAGAAGAAAGAAAAGGAAGACCCAAAGGATTCGAGAGGAAGTGATATCTCGACTATCATAGATTATAAAACAATGAAAATCTAAAACTAGTATCACCTGAGATAACTGTAGATCAAAACCAATTGAGATAGAACACATACTAAAGATGGAGCAAAAGTGATTGGTGAAGAAGTTGTACACAGCTAGAACAATTGGAAAGACTTGAAAGGAAGAAGTAAGGCAAAAGGGTCATCAAATAGGAAACAGAAGAAGGAACTAAACTCAACTCCATAAAACATTGCACTTTGAAAGGTGGAACGGTTTCTCGGTTAATTAAATAAATAAATAAATGAGAGGCAAGGCTTTTTTAATTACGAATTACATTAGCTCTTATATTTTGCTAATCTACAATCTACAATGATGATGATACAGGAATTAATAGGCGGATCTTCTTAGATCCTTTTCTATCGTGCTCATCGGTAAATAGTAAAAATTTAAAATTAGCTTCGATATTTCTACAAGTTCTCAGCGTGAGAATGTTTTTATTGTAGCACGTAATAAACTAAGGCAGTCTGCTATGTGCTGCCACCGTCGGTGGATTGGTTGAGTTAGCGAGGCAGCATTCGGTGGGGATCACAGCTCACAGCACAGACGTGAGCTCGCCTAAGTTCATCTGAAAAATAGGGAAACATAGGATTTCAGTTCAGCTTTTATAAATAACTCCGAACATGTTCCCTTTTTTTTTTGAAGAGGTCGTCGTAAACGTGCGTTTTTGAACCGAATTCAAAGCAAATAAATTCATAATAAAAATCGAACGATAAACTTCCCATAACCATAAAGAACGACTATAGAAAACGAATTAAAAAAAAAAAACAAAACAAGTGTTGAATTCATCAGCTGGTTTTACAGCTGCGCGCATGAACCCCCCCCCCACTATCGCAGTGGGGGTAAACAGCTGGGTTCAGATAGAAATTGAAAACAGAAGTTCGTCGGTTCAGTCGCGTTGTTATCGTTGATGCGTTGACAAGCGATATGGTATTAATAAGCGGTTGCCCAAAAATAATTCTAAAGTAACCCTTTATCGATACCTGAGTGAACTGTTCTACATTTGTGCAAGTGTGTGAATATTATTGGATATGGTCCCCCAGCACAGCATGGAAACGGGTAGATCGGAGAGCCCTTCTAGCAGTGGGGCCCCGATTTTGAGATTTGGATCTCAACTCGTAGACGAAAATTCTACAACTCCCTACTCTGATGCAACTCAGGTAGGTTTGTTGATTTTTGTCTTTAAGAACCAAAACTTTTCCTTATTTTTCCGAAACGAGTGAGACATACATCCAAAAATTCAACACCTATTAAAAAGTAAACCCTTGGATTTATAAATGAAAGTGAGTGCAAAGTTCTGCAGTGCCTTTTTTTTATAAAAAAATTTGCGTCGTTTAGAACTAACTCCCCCCTCATTTTTTTTCTCTCGGAAAGATTTTATTAACAAAATACGTGCGCTAGTAAATTATATTCCGTTACATTTCAGCTTGAAAGACCCCGGTTTCTTGCAAGTGTGAACATGTTGCAACTTGTACAGCCTTGATTATTTTTTGTTATCGAAGTGAGTTAATCATGTCGGAAATTGTTGCAACAAGAACAGAATTTTGGTAACTCATTTCGGGGGGAAAGGAAGACCAATTTAATTGGTGGGGAATTAATTAAGCCTAATTTAATTGGCGCGATTCATATAAATATAAATGCTGTTGAGTTTGTTGTGAAAATGTCCGTTTATCTATTCCATGCTAGTGACAGCGATCAGCTGCTGAGGTGTTTGTTCTATTCAAGGTCTCTGAGTCAGATAGTCTGTCGCTGGTGCTACGGTTAGCTCAGATACAAGCCGCAATAAAAATTCTATGTAATTGTGACCTTTACAATGTCCGGAATTACACCGCCAACCTTCGTCATGTTTTTAATATTAAAACCCTTATTTTATCAAAGTTAATTAAATTTAAAAAAAAGCAGGTGACAGATTAACTATCGTGTAATTTTTACAATAGTTGATAATTGGTACCTACTTGTTGCAAGCAATTGTGTTACATTTTTTTATGTAGGTACCCACTCAATTTTGACGGGGTAAAAAGTAAATTTATCTACTTTTTCTTTTCCTGAGCAAAAATAGACCAATCAGTAAGTAAAGTACTTCATGTTCCTATACAGAATTTGCGCTGTGCTTGATTATGCAAATGAGTGAACATAATACGGTCTATTAGTTTTTAGAACTGTAGATTACTCGTTTTTCATGGCCAAGTGATAGTAGATATCGTGTGATATTTTCGCGATTGCAGATAATTAATTATGTACACACAGTTTCATCCAACGCGCAACGCTTTACACTTTTGGAGATTAGAGACCTTAAAAATCGATACCAATTTTTATTGGTGGCACTGTGTAATTTACCTTGAACTGAAACTTGATTAATTCGAAAGCGTTTGAAAAGTATAAAAAAAGCGGGCGAAATCCACGTGCGTTGCGTCGCTCGAACACGGGCGTTCGTTACGTGATTTGAAAATCCCAAAATACGTATAAATCGGAGTTTTGCGTCGTTCACTAAATATTTTCGTCCGGTACTAAAAATAAAGTCGGTATTCGTGGAACCGTAAACGCGGATATGGACAAGTGCCTGTACGAGAGTTGCCTGTTAAAAAGTAATATTTGAAAAGTAACGGGCATCAAAAAAGAATCCCATCACTCAGCGAGTATGATTGTTCTTGTTTGATCTGTGACATCTCTGACGTCTCATGTGCGTATGTCTAATGTAAACTTAAAAGTATACTTCAATTTTTTTTACTTCAAAGTTCAAGTCAACACTTTTAATTGGTAATTGATTTTCTTTACTCCTATTTACGATTTGAGAGATGTGTTCTAATCGAATTCGATTCGAAAACTCTTAGTGTAGTTGAATGACACGATTAAATATATTTTTTTTATATAAAAAACATCTCACGTTCTACATATTTTCTCCTAACGACTGGACTGATTTGAGGTGAAATACAGCAAGATTTATGGGCATTAAGTCGCCTGTGTTTATTCGGGTCATTGGCCATGTATTCTGGGCGAAGTTAAATGACGTGTAATTATAGGAAGTGAACTTCATTAAATCTCTTTCCCCATTTTCTATCTTCGTATTAGGTATCTAACGGTGGCGCTAATTAATTGGCGCTCATTGAGTGATAACTTGCACAAAACCTTAAACGAAGAAGTAATACTTCAAGATGCGAGGGGGGTGGTGGTAATTTATGCAGTAAGAGTCGAAATATAAAATGCCTAATAACCCCACTTAGAAGATTCGCTTCGAGAACTGGTTTCGGAATAAATCAAGTGTGCTCGGAGAAACAACAGCACGACTAAGCAACTGAGATACGAGGTGGATCGCAGCAGGTCATGCGGTTCATGGACTACTAGACGGCCGTAAAAACTCGGAGACTTTTTCCCGTGAACTTTATTTTACGTTTTAAGCAGATAGTTTCTCTGACACGGAGCTGAATCGTCCGAGCGGAATAAAGAGGAAAACCGAGTTTTACATATTGCGCGTTCGCTAACTTAAATGTTAATTAATTTTGCAATGCCCGGCGTGAAAATGAATATTCATTTCGATTTGATTCGCGTGGTATATTGCAAGAAAATTGCATCACTTTTTCAGAGGCAACTCTACACTTTCCCTAAAAACGGCGGGAACGTTCGCTCACTTAAACCTAAAATGATCGAATGCTTACGTCAATCTTATCTTTATAAAGTTCAACATCTTAACGACGAAATGAAAGCTTGAAAGCATTAAAAGGTTATCTATTAATTTCAATTTCCCATTTATTATTACAACCTTTCAAGCTAATTCTGTTTTGATATAATACACAACAACATCGTCACTTTCTCTCTTCACTGGTGGTAATATTTTCGAAGGTCAAGTCCAAGATAATTAAATATACATTAGCCGAATCTGAAACGATTAAGCTTGAAAATTGCGCATTTCCTGCAAGGGAAGCGATATCTGTATCTGGGAGCAGAAGGTCGGCGTAAGTATTTGGTTTATATGTCAACCTTGCAAAATCGCATTATTCGGACGCGTCAGGTCAATAAATAATAAACCGGCCTAAAAAAACAATTTTTTATCGCCCCTCTTAATGTAAATATTATGACTAGAAAGATTTGCAAATTCTGAACTTTCGAGAGATAGTGTTTATCTGTTCGAAACTCGATAATTTAATAAACCGTTGACGTGTGTCTTTCTTTTGCGATAAAATTTAGATTCAATCCAAAAGATGTTTCAAAATTAATTTAGTACTCGAATTAACGAATACTTCGTTTCGCCTTCTGTCTTCATTCTGACTCATCTCAGTTTACAGCTGTTTGCTCTTACAATTCTAATTTTCTTGGCAGATGGGACTGGGGCGTTTTTGTAAATAACGGGATTACAGACCCTTCGTTTTCTACCTGCAAATCTACCTGATGCCCTTTTGGTGTTGAACCCGAACATTTTTCAGTTTTAGTAACATCCACTTACTCACTCGAAAAGAACGCGGAGAAATTCGAATTTTGTTCCAATTTCAATTTTTTTTTAATTATCCTGACTACCAATAGAAATAACGCCTGTCTGACCGAGGCTTAATTTTGTCACTGAGTTTCTTTTCCTTTAGCTTGTTCGAATAGAATTCTCTCAACACTTCAGCAGTCCGAATCACGTCTGAGGCAATCGCCCTCTCATGACCATCAGTCCTGTGAAAACGATTTCATCATCGTTTTCAAGAGGATGAAATGTAAGTCTAGAAACGTGGAGGACTTTTCCTATCACGTAAAGGTCAACTGTAAACAATAAATAAAATACTTGGGATTAGTTGCCTGGGATTAATTAATGAATTATTTGGAACATTATTTAACTAAGTGTGCTTAATCTAAGATTTCGAGTGTTTCATTAACGTCATTTCTATTTCTATTTATGTACTTTTATGCCGTGATTTTTGACGTTTGTTTTCATTGAAAAAAATAAACTACACGCTACAATTAATTCTTTCGTTCCAATATTGACGAAGGTAGAAGGAACATTCCGTTGTATATGAGGAGTCTCTATAGTCTATAGAAACACCATCACGATGAAGATGATTTCAATCAATTTCTTGCCTAATTATTTCCTTTAATATGGCAGTTTTCTTGTAGAATTTAATTTTAAGTCGTAATGAATAAGACTTATTATGAAATCCAATCTTCTCTGTGGTTTTAAATGTCCGTTTAATTGAATGAACGTGATGATCCTTCCTCGTGTTCTTACTTTAAGAAATGGTAATTAAAAATGTAGGCCAAGGTGTAAAACAATATTTTCGTCACAAAATTTAATGAAATCCTTTCGAAACAACGAGCCAGGTCAGGTATTGCTTGCAGAGATTGTGCCTCGGCCTTCGATAACGTGTATAATCTTTTCTGAAATTGATTATTCACGCTTTTGCTTCTGCTAATTGCAAGATCATCTTGATGCAAGGAGCTCATTCGATGACGTACAATGGCAGAAACACCCCGTAAACTAATTCACGCGATCGTTTGAAGAATACGTGTCGCGATCACTATCTGGATTCATTTTCTCGGCGAGTTTCACGGGCTTAGCGGCCGATATGCGAAAGATAATAATAAAATATAACTTGATAAGCCATCTTACACGTATGTGTCATAACTATATTTATCATTTTCCGGTACAATTTTCTAGTTTATCGCGCGTAGTTAAAAATGTAACGTTGCAGATAAAAAAAAACTAATGTATTACCTTGATTTATTACTGCACAACGCATTAATTACGAGTTCCTTACGTTTCATGCTTCGTATTACTCACAACAGCTGTAATTTTGTACCAAATCAATTTTTTTATCACGGCAGCGAATAAAATTCGAATTTCATTTATGTATACGTCGAGCTTCAGACATGCATGAGCTTCGCTTTTATAAAATCTCATTATATTATGTGCTTTGAAAGTAATCGAACCGTAAAGACAGATGTAACTTTTGTTAGAGAGAAGATAAGTAGATAAGCCCGAATTAGAGCGAATTATCTTTGCAAGTTCGATTGCTAAATTACAAAGAGAGAAAAAAAAGCTTGTTACTAAGCATTATCAACTGGATCGTGATTGGGAGGGTATAAAAATAAACCTGCGTTGCTGACGTTATCCTTACTCGATTTTCTTTCTGCAAGTGTAATTTAACGCATGAAAAAAGCTGTTTTTATCGGATATGTGCGGTTGTTTTCAGAAGTGCTGCTGAGAAAACCTTCAACATCTGTACGTAGGAAGTTGTGAAATTAACCCTTGTACGACTTTTATACTATATTTAGAAAATCCTTGCTTCCAAGGCTGTGTACATATTGAGCATTATATGGTTTATAAAAGCTGCGAGAGAAAAGCTTTTTAAATCACTGGTTTAGGGACGTAAAGAGATTTACACATCAATTTTATGATTCACTCAAATAAAATGTTTCTATTTCTTAATTTATTTATGTTTCGGTGTTGAACATGAAGAATATGAAATTTCGTTTATAAATAACGCACGTTAATATTTGTTATAGTTAACTAAACCATGGTGTAGGGGGGAGGAGTTATTTGATGACATACTAGTTTGAGAATATGGTGTTCTAACAAGTTTCTCCGCTGATATTATACGGGTGTTACATAATTCATATGTATGCGTAATTAGCACTCCTTCCTGGTGAATGAATATGTATGTCTCTCATGTATTAATAGAATGTCTCCGCGATTACTAATGTAATTTCTTCAAGTTAGGTAAATACGATTCGCGCTCTCTGAAACCTACTTACATATTCAGCGATTCAATAACCGGAATAAAAAAATGTGTTTGCGTAAACAGAAGTACGTAAATGTATCACGTATGTCCGATACTCTGCTGCGAGGTGAACGTGAGGACAACACGTTGTTATTTCCGGGCTTGCGCATACAAAGTGATTACTCGTGAAAGGACATCAGCCTTATTTGGGCGTTATTGTCTGTATGTCCTTGATTATAACTTGATAAATGGTGTGGCTAGGAGATTGCTTGAATCTTAACAGGAACTAAGTCACGATTATTTGCTTTTATATTTGATGCTTGTACAACATATGAGTATATCCATGACGTGTTCCTAATTATAAACAGCTTTATCTGTGATTTACGCACGTTTTTCTAAAACAATTTCTCCGTTGTTGCAGACGAAAAAGAACAATCCAAATCACATCAAGCGCCCCATGAATGCTTTTATGGTTTGGTCTCAAATCGAGCGCAGGAAAATCTGCGAAATGCAACCCGACATGCATAACGCTGAGATTTCGAAGAGATTGGGGCGGCGATGGAAGTTGCTTACCGACGAGGAGCGTCAGCCCTTCATCGAGGAAGCAGAGAGGCTTCGCCAGTTACACCAGAAGGAATATCCAGACTACAAATATCGTCCAAGGAAAAAATCGAACAAGCCGACCCCTAAATCAGATTCATCTTCGAAAAAGTCCAGGAAATCTACAAAAGTCCAAAAGAATGATAATAATAACAATCACTCCATAATTAAAGATAAATTGTTCCCTTCCCCGGCGAGGCGCTCGAGTGTTACCGACGTGACGTCCAGATTGAAAAGCAGATTAACTCAACAATTCCTGAAAACAACGACATCAATCCCTCCCATCAATTTTCTGACCGCTCATGCCAAAGTGCCGTCGAGTCCTTCCTGTGAAACTCCGGATTCGCCTGAAAGTGCGTCGTTCTACGAGGACTCGCTCCTGATGGACACGGATATGAACGCAGTATCGACTTTGACGAGCTACGTAAAAGAAGAAGCGGATGATAGGTATCAAGAGTTGTTAACCAGGGTAACCACTTTGCCGAATTACGTGAAAGAAGAACCAGACGACAGGTATCAGGACACGACACTCGACGACTTAGACACAATAACAGATCTTTTGCCAACAGTAGTCGAAGATTTCAATTTCGCTTTTGAAGATTTAGAGACGGTTTCACACAGTTCGGCATCACACCTAGATTTCTCCGATGTTACCGAAATCATAAGTGGAATGTCCGGAACTGTGTGGGGCGACAAATCATTGTTCCAAAATTGTTGAAACGAGATTAAAAGACTGTCGGTTCATAACGTTCTCGTGTGATGCATGGATAGTTTTGTCACACGCTGTGCAGTCCAGTACAGTCACGAACGACATGTTGTATCCTGCTCAATCGACGTGACTGCATCTACTACTGTTAATTAACCCCCAATATGATCTCATTTTGTTTTGTATTTATCATTGTACCGCGTCGCTTTTAAGTTCAGCCCCCTTATTACGTAATCCCGGATTCAACCAGTTGTTAGTGCCTAGATCCGTACGATATGTCGACCCGGGTCGACCGGGCATTAGTTTAGACACATCTTACCTTGCCAAAACGGCAGGACAACAAAATCAGGCTGTGATTCATCTGTTCGATGACCAATATTTAGTTCTCAAAAGTCGGTAGATAACTACTATCAAATCAGTCCGGGTGCATTTTCAAGATGGCCGTCGGCGAACAGCTGATTGTACCACTTACTGCCATTGCGGACATAGCATTATTCATTATTGTAATCTGATTTTTTTAGTTATGACTTGTTTTTTTTTAAAAAAAGAAACTAGTCCTTAGTGATTATTACATTACGTTCGTCCAGAAGTACTTAAGAACTTTTAAATTGATATCTAAAATCTGTACGTGTCAGTTTAAGCACTGTGGATTGTTAAAGATGTAGCGTCGAAACGAAGAAAAAAATTTTGTAGGATAGGATTGTTTGTGCTGCTATTATCCATCGGGCATTTGATTACTTTTGTTACGCATATAATATTATATACATACATATATCGTTTGTATATGTATTGATGTAAATATGGTTTCTATGTGTTAATCATATAATTACTGGTTCAAGTATTGCATTATATACGCTTATAATTCTTTATTTAATGTATTGAAGTCAATGCACAAACTTTAATAAATAAATAAATAAGATAGTGTATATCGTTCTTGAAATTTACAGTTAGAGTAGCAAGCAACATCGATATTCTTATATAACTTGATATTGAGACGTGGTCTGCGTCCTACGTGTGCTTTCAATGTACTAGATTAACTTTACGATAATATTAAAGTTAGATCGGACTGTCCGTATATATAAGAGTTTTCGAATTTTAAAATTTTATGAGGCCTGGTACAGTATGAAAATGTAGAATAACATATTCGGTGTATTTTTGTACCCAATGTTTGTTTACCTGGCGCAGACGCAGAGTTCGTTGTGGGCATGTCGGTGACTGACTTAGATATAGGACTTTTAAGTTAACAAAATGCACTGCGTGCTTATCAGTCGATAATAATATTCGTTTATTTGCTCCATTTGGTCGACATCCCCAATCTGCAGCTCTGCGTTCGTGTTTTTAATCAGGACTGTACATAACTTTGTACAAATTTGCTCATGTAAAGATTGTTTTTGTTATATTGTACGCTATATGCAATCGGTTTCCATATTGCAATAAAAACTAAATTCGGAGACATTACGTTGAGGTCGAGCGGAGGCTTTCATTTTTTACTTTTTCGAAACTTTCGCTCGGTCGCTACGTCACCAACGCATTGTTGATTACTATTCTGGCGAACGATTTAAAGAGGTAAATTTTAGCAATATTTTTGCATATAACCTTGATGTATTATAAGCCCCTGCATTTGTAAATCCTCTGTATTATATTCATATATTATATTACAGTTATTATTATAGTGTGTAAATTTTGTATTGTAGTTGCTGTTTATAAAATAATTATATGGCTAATAATCAGATTTTTAAAAATTATAACTTATTATTTTATTACTTCCCTTATTACTGAAAACCATATACACTTATTAATTTTTGGACAAACTAAGAGAACCACCAAACCGAATCATAAAAGTATTACCCACAAGATAAAAATTTTAGTTAACAACGAGCATCGCCACGAGTGTAGCTGTCCACAGAAAAAAGGTAGGTAAAGTCTTTTTCGAGTAAAGCAACAAAAAATTATCTTGAGTTTTACCACTAGGAAACTTGCCTAAGTATCTAGTCTAATTATAGTATTTTACAAGAAGTCATTCCTAAAATTACAATTACATATCTATTTCACATAGAGATAACGGCACCACAAATTTTCTTAACCGCAGTTCTACGTTTACGTAATATCACCGTCATTGTCCAAAATAGTTTACATTCGATTGCCTGCTGTAGTATTTCAAACCCTTGTAATTGCGAACTGTTGTTATAAGCGCGCAGCTCATTAAATATTTCAATTTTCTTGGAAAGTTGTAACTGTCGTCGTAAAGTGAGATGTTCACAGAGCCGGTAAAAATATCGCCGACGTTAACGTTCTAGTGGCCCTAAAACAAGAGCAGTAAAATCTAAAGTCTAATTAAAATTATAGCAAATATACGTGATCTTGTTTACGGTCTGGCGGCTTTCTAGCAATCATCGAGCGTGTACAAATATCCTGTAATTTTTACTTTTTCCGGGTATTTGAATCCTACTCCCTGTGTTCTTTTACGTAACGTAAGAAAGTTGCTAACAAAATCATTAACTGCATATACTTCGCAAGTACCTAATTACTTAACTTACAAAAAATATATGATTTTGGCTTCTAGATTTCAAATGTACAGGATGTTTTAGATCGTACATTTCAGTCTCCTTACTATTTATAACATTCAACGACATTGTTACTATCAACTTTCAAATGAGAAGGTTGAGTTGAGTATAGTTGAATAGGGCTTTAAAAATTTTATATTTCTATTCTTTAATTTCTTTAGTTATTTGTTCAACTTTAGTTTATTTGGTTATTTTATTTTCTATTAAATTTTCACAAGTTGCCAATCTGTCTGCCTCCAAAATAATTCAATTGTTGGTAACATTCCTACCGTTAACATTTTGAAATAAATTATACTGAATTCAAACCTGTTACATTCTATAAATTAATTTTGACAGGTTTCTGAAAAATTTATTTAATGGTAATATGTCAAGAACATTATGTAAATCGTTTTCAGCATAAAATTAATAAAGATCTCCATGGTAAAGAGTAACGTTCCAGATCATACCAAATGGCCTAAAGCAAAAAGAAAAAAAAATGCGTGAAAATTTAATCCTTAATTTATTTGCCGACACAAGAAAATATTCCGATTCGCACAAAGTCCCTCCAACATCAAAGAGGCCTGAAAGAACGGCGGATAAACGCTGCAGAGTAATTACGTGAAATCCCGTGTTCTAAAATTTCTGCTTCGAAGATGAATCAAAATCGATTTCGCCCGTCTGACTGATATTTACGAATTAATGTTTCAAAATGTCAATAATGAACAAGGGACGCATGCAATATTTGCTGGTTTACAGGAAAATTCTCGGAAACTTGTTTTTCAGTTCAGTGGCGTTGCGTTTAATGCCACTTCCACAAGAAGAACCCCCTAATATGAGTTAGTTTAATTTTATTATCAGTTTCATACTAATTTTTTAAAAAACCATTTTAAAATAATGTTGAATAAATATTGTATGGCCTACTCAACTAAAGTTTTTTTTTTTAAATAAACATAAAGGATTACCGAATTTATCGCAGCAATTTTAGGAATCTTGTACCTAATCTCAGTCTTAAATATTTTTAAGCAATGTTACCAAACATTTCAGCGAAATGCTTAGAAATATCCGCCTGTTTGCATAACAACATGACAGTAACGATCACTTCTGTGTAACGTTTTGCGAAGCAAACAAACAAAAATCAAATAATACTGCGGCTAGACACGTTATTTTTATCTTAATATGCCGATTATCAGATTACGGTGTGTTCCTTCCATAGACAGTTAGGTTCTTTAGACATCGTAACGCAAAACACATGACCAGGCTTTCTCGTAACGCCTCAATGAAGATGCCCCTGCTTTAATGAACTGCATAAATTGTTTAATAAATTAATTCAAGCTACTGGTTTTTATAAAGTGTAAATTTAATTGACGTCTGCTATTTTATCTCTCCATGAAACAGCAAATCAGTAACAAACGTGTTAATGGGTATTTGAAAGAAAAGCGAAGAGTTGTTATTGATTCACTGCGAATGTAATCCTTTCTAAATCGAATTAAAAAAAATTGTTACAAGAAGCAAAGTAATAGACACGTTAATTATCTAAGAGAGGTCGTTGTTTACTTATTACCTACATACTTATGATGTTCATGTAACTTGATACAATAATTTTACAAATGCATAACGTAACGAGGAATTTTAACATGCCATAAGAATTTTAAATTTTTTTCCAATTAAACTGTGCACTTAAATAATCATCATAAATCCACGTAAGTTATAAATATTTGCCCTTAAGCGAGGCACACTCGTTGGTAATTAATTCTTTACCATATAATGCCTCTCATTTATATTTTTCAACGTTTAACGAGTGGCATTTGCAAGGTAATTTGTAAGAATTTCGAAATTCACCGTAATTAATCACCGCGGTGCTGAAACAATTAATTACACGAAATGAGAAACAAAAATGTTAGATTTTGTTATGCTGCGTTTTACAACTGCCGATGGAATTAGCGTGACGTTGCCGTTCTATTAATTAGAATATCGTTTATCGGGACCTCTTGTAAAATACATTCTCACTCAATTACGATAAATGCACGTCTATGACTTTCCACTGTAAATTATTAAAAACGTGCATGTGGTACTAACAAAATTACACGGCGAACGTCCTGTGAAGTACAACGTTCGAGGTTCACTTTATCTAATAAATTGAAGGGAAACATTTGCCGTGGAGAATATATTGTAATAAAGCTTGGAAAATAATAACAACAGAAACGAGGAAATTAGATCTCATTATATCTACCGTTTTATTCGCCTTTACGGCTTCGTGCTAGAGCAAAGAAAATAAATAATTCAAGGCCCGTGCATACGTTCTGGTATTTCCATATAAATATTGTTGCCGACTTTAACTGTGTTAATAATTCTAATACATCACCCTTACAGCTTGTAAATAACTCGCAGACAATAAATTACGGTGGAGAAAATATAATTCTACTCCTTTTTATCAGCTTTAACTTTATGAGCTATGCTTAAACCCTTTAACAACAATTGTTGAAACGATCGTTGCTATAAGTTTAAGCTTTACCTCAAATTTAGACTGGCAATGTATAAGTGGGTCTGAATGAAATTAGAGCTTTTAAATGCAACCAATGAAGAGTGGAAGTTTTCTAATTAATTCGCAAAATATTCTTGTGGCATATTAATAGTTTCAACAAAAGAAAGAGCAATTCTAATATCATTCAGACTATAACTATGCATATGTAACTCCTGATCCGATCCTTAATTCCCAACCTCAAGGGAATTGAGTTTAGATTGCCTTTATACAAATCCTTTCATTCCTTTCTGCGTTAACAATTCCATTCCATTCATCAGAATCCTGGCCATATATATACCTTTCGGACGGCTCCTTCCTCTTTTTTTGACTTTGGACTGCCAAACTTACTCTGCTAATCTTACCTTCAGCATTCTCACCAAGTGCCCCCCGGGTGTCTGTTGCTTTACCCTCTCTGATTCTTCCATTCTATATTCTATTTATTTATTTATTTGGTTGGTTCTTGCTTGCTTCTTGCCCAGATACTCTGTTTTCATACTTGCTGTATTTTATCTTTTTCCAGCATCTCAAGCTTCCACCCCATCACCCTGCGTTGATATTCGTGTCATATGAATCTATATAAGTTCCTTTTTCTATAACAATATACTTTCTTCTAAATTTTTGTTGATTGAGGCGCATAATTTGAGATTCAGCATACATTAATTCCTTGAGTATCACCTCCCATTACTTCTCTCGTCCTTGTCTTGACTGCTTTTATCAATTCGTTCATGACTATAATAAAGAAAAGTGGCTAAAGCGTGTTAATAAAATGAGTGTCCAAATATTCGAAATTGGAAATAAGGTTACGTTCCAACTATTTCAGCTGCGTTCGTTTATTCAACTCCGTTCACTCTATTCACTCTTTCGCACTTTTGTCTCACTCTTACTTGTGTTAAAACTTATTCGCTCTCACGCTTTAGATGCGAAAAGGGTAAATAGAGCGAACGGAGTTGAATAAACGAAATATCATCGACACCTCTAAATGAAACACAGTCCATCTCTTTCTCTTTCACTTATAGTATTATTAAGCTTTTCTGTTGCACAAGTTACTTTGACGCTCACAATTTTCATAGATGAATGCGAGGCTGCATTCAGTTTAGATATTCGCTGCATTAGGTGTGTTTTAAAAAAAAAATGTTCTAATTTTGTAAAGTGATAGTTTGTATATTCCAATGAATAGGTACCTACGTTTGTACATATATTTCTAACGAACGAACAAGATTATTTTGCCAGAACTCGTGCTAATATTTTGGTCGATGATCAATGAAAAATAATAAATGTGTATTTACTCTACGGTTATGGGAGATTTATTTTTACAATTAAATTGGGCGTCCGTAAATACACCGGCGAGTTTTTGGCAAAAATATAAAAATAAAAGTGCCTCTCGTCGAACGCAACAACGTCAACCGACGTATTTCATCTCACTCAGTCAACCTGCGGACACTTTCATTCATGTAATATTTTTATAGAAGCATGAATTTTCGTTTTTTTTCTTCTTTTCATTAATATTTATGCGGTTTTATTTGCGTTTGAAAAGCGCTCGTATACCTTTGTGCACCACCGTATTTGTTTTGGATGTGTTTCTCGTGTGTGAATTCGAAAGCTCAATTTACTTTAATGGGAACGAACTTTTTGGGACCGACATATTGGCAGCGGACATATTTATTTATAGTAAAAATTTTAAAAGCAAAACGATTACTGAAAATAACTGACTGAATTTGTTTGTTTTATTTTAATGTCGTGTTTGATTCTACAAAAACGCCGCAGTTATATGTTATTTTTGCTTCAGTTTATTAAATGTAGCGAGTTTAATTTACAAAACGAAATTAAATACAAAACAAACTTTATTTTGCAATCAGAAATAATAATTTCAACAAACATAGAACAGTCGTACAAAAAATAATTAATTAATAGCTAACTGATAACATATCAGAATGTATATTTATTCTTAGATGTTCTGAAGAAAATTGATCCTCAATAATTCAAACCAAATCCAAAAATGAAGAAATTATTATTGCTTATCTTATCAATATTGTGAGAAAAAAATGTAGAGTCGTAAAAAAAGTGGCTGAAAATATCTTTTGGTGAAGGAATAAATGAAAGGGACCTAAGGTTATGATTACGAAAGAAAGAAGTTGACAAGACTGTATTGTCAAATATGAGACAAAAGTTTAAAAAAAGCAATATCTGTAATCTACAAGGTTATATAATATACGTAGGTGCGGTACCTGGTATCGAAGCTAACCAGAGCATGAAATATTCGGTAATCATTTTGTTATTTGTGTTATATGTTTCATAATCGAAATATAAAGTAAAATAAAGTAAAATATTTCATGACTTTTGTGTATCGGAGAGATCCCATGTTTTCAGCACAAACAAAACACCTTGGACTTTCTTAAACTCTGTCGCAAGTATTTCACAGCTGCTGTTACAATTAAATCAAGATTTTGAAAACATTCAATTTTGCATTTCTTTTATTTTTTTTACTTGATAAATTGTGGTTTTACTTACTTAGAATATAATGATAATTGCTTATTCAATTACTTTTCTACCAAGCGAACGAGGAAGGTAAGTTTCGTGAACTGATGGATTTGGGGCTTCCATAGATTCTTTACATTTTGGTTTTTCCTATAATGTAACAAAGAACCAAAATATAATAACATGGATAGCAGGTATGGAAATTTCCGTATGTTAGGGAGGCATCCCCCAGATGACAACGGTAAACAGGTAGCCAGTTAACTTGACCAAGTGCTCTACATAACGTTCTATTTTGAGAAGAACCCATCATTATCACCTCTAGTGCAATACAATTCAAATCTTTGAAAATCTTATCTGTATCAAGGCTCACTTCCCCATCAAAATTTGCAATAGCTTCAACCCCAACCCAACTTGCAATGAGGTCAGAAGGTCAACTTAGACCGATATTGGAGGCTATGCAATTACAATCAGTAAATTTTTGTTGGAACACCTTCGAGAGCAACCAACAAGTTCACCCCTAAATTCATTTAGAACCTAATTGACAAATCAGTTGAATAATAACACTCACTCGTGATGTCTTTTACTTCTACGTTCTATTTACTTTATTTTTTTCTCTTTTTACCCCATATTTTCATTTCCCATATGTTTTTTCACTTCCCTCTATTTTGTCAATTCGTCTGCACCAAGTTCTGTTTCTAAATTTTTATTTGCTCTTCTTATTTTGTTAATGCTTTTCTAATTTCGTGATTTTAGATTGCACGATTCAATCTTCTTTTTCCTGTTTCTTGGTTTGCACTCTAATTCCCTTCTATATACCATAGGTTTCTCTTGAAAATTAATTTCCTTTAAAGGTGCCTAATTATCCTTTATGAAGAACAACAATAAAAAAAATTCAGGATGAGTGGCAGTGATTAATTCTGTACAAAATACTTATCTTGTCTACACATTATCATAATTGTTAAGCATAAAAGCAATGTTAAATTAATTAGCTAAATTAATAAACATGAAATTGTGACAAAAATAAATGACTGTTCACATTCCTTGCATGTGCAGAAAGCATGAATCAGTGTGCACATTTTTCTTGGTAATCGAGCAAAGTTTAAAGGTATTCGATCTACATTAAATTAAGTTATAGTAGATTACAGTAGGTAATTGATAGCGTGATCAGCTGTTTAGGGACGACCGCAATACCCATGACCTCGGTCATATTTAAAGTACTTATCTGTAATGATGTTTTATCGCGCTCGTTCAGCTCCATTCCCACGAACAAATTAGATAACTGTAAAAAACTAATACTCGGGCATAATGAGATCTAAGTGCAAATAGCTCTAGCTGATTAAAATCACGTACGTGAAGTAAGCGTCAAATTTAATTAGATTTTGTATTAGAACGAGAAGCAATAACTTAATAAATAGGTGCACGTATTCAACTCGAACTTTCCTTCAAAGAAAAAACTATCCCATCCGCAATAAATTATTATCAAGTGCAAAGTTAATGAAATACCAGGCAAGCTAAAAATTATTTTTTGGTTTTAAATCCAATTCATTGAAATCTCTATCTCTGAGAATAATTTCATTTCACCTACGTTGAAAATGTATTCAAACGAATTTAGTTGGCAATGAAACGTATAACAAAGAGAAAACGAGCAATGTCAGTGGTTTCGGTTCAAGTTCCACGAAAATAACCCAGCATTTATGCGATTTCTTCGTAGTGTTAATATGAATCACTGGCAGGAATTTATGTTCAGGTATACTGAACTGAAACGCGTAAATCAAGAGGCGCAAAAAGCATATAACAAAACGAGCAAATTTTAAGCTGTTAGCATCGCATGTGTAATTCGGTTAGAAGCACCACAATAAATATTGTTTTCCAATCGATGAGAGAGCACTTATTATTTGTGCTCTTGTGATTCAATTTATTTTTTTCTTTGCGTTGCTTTTATGCGATGCGCCGGGGATGGAGAAAAAAGACTTAATGCTGAGGAGGAATACAAATTTACGATTTATGTTAGTATATTCAATATGTTTCGGCAGCAAAAACGCATTTCAATAGATGGATCCTAAGACGTCATGCGTGATAAAAAAAATTCAGACTACTGAGGATATTTTGTAAGTCTAGCTCTGAACGTGTTTAGATTACATAATAGATCCAAATGAGGCTCCTAACATTCGTTGAGGACACACAAGCTTAGCTTATTGCGGTAGCTGAGACTCGTTTATTTTCTGCTTCTACTTGTTCAGCGTTTCATATTGGTTCTCATAGCCGAGGAATGTTTTGGGATTATTGCATCGAAAATCCGTGCTTGCTTATTATATTAAATTAGGAAAACATAATCATTTCAACATCGGCGATTATGTTACTTCTCTTGAATTAGGAATAGTTTCAAAAATAGAAGTAGTTTTTACGACAGGAAAAATTACGTACAGTTGCGGATACAAAATTTCGAACAGTAATAGAAACGACTTGGAAAATATAATCTTAAAGATATTTTCAAATGAAATGGTCGTTGGTAAAGTTGAATGTTAGGAAACCAGGATTAATTTGCTTGTGTTTTATTTTATTACAGCGACATTTTGCTGTCCTCTGGACTGTAACTTTGCATTCTCTTGAGCAAACATCTACCGTAAGCTAACAGACTCGAGTATTACGCAGTTTGTCAATTTTACGCTTGAACTTTTCTAAGACAAATCGATTTTCCGAGCTAATTAAGTTTAATGAGATTCGCAAAAAGGTACCAATCGGTGCAAAAACATTAACAGTTCATCAGCACTTCTTCCGTGAGCGATGCCTGCCAGCTTTTTTTTTTCAGCATCCTCCAACAAATAGTAATTTAACGCCGTTGTGCTAGTAATAGCGTGAGCGTTGGACCTGACCTGGGCTAACCTTGGTGCAGTAGGCGGGAGCAGATCAACGCGGGCCTCGGAACGTCGAGCAAAAACAATCGCACTTAGAGTGACAGCTCGTCAGTTGAACCCGCTACGGCTAGGGGCAATGAAACAATTGAAGTACACGCACATTGAATCATGCATTTACATTTGAAATGAACCGACACCATTACAGCTTGAAATTAAAATCTGTTACCATTTACAGAATTGGAATAA
Organism: Dorcus parallelipipedus; assembly: GCA_958336345.1. Classification (NCBI taxonomy): domain Eukaryota; kingdom Metazoa; phylum Arthropoda; class Insecta; order Coleoptera; family Lucanidae; genus Dorcus; species Dorcus parallelipipedus. The sequence goes on from OY284477.1 coordinate 40,202,294, forward strand.
TTTTATGTGTAGGTAATTGAAAAATGTAATGCAATTCCAATTGAAAATTATAACGTTTAACCTGGAATTAACAAGAAAATTGATAACATCTTTAAACAATTATCCTCGAGCACCACCTGTATCGGTCCTATTTGGGGCCTCTTCAGTTTGATTGCACTGGAGTTCTTGCACTACTCCTCTGCTTAAGGGGCCCCGAATAGGGCTTTTCAGAGGACGATCGATTGCAATCAAAACCGATTTGCAACAAATTTCTAAACTTTTAAATATACTTTGATAGCAAGCTTTTTTACCTTGAGTGGGATGACATTGTTATTAGGCAGCAAACTGGTTGCTATTTATCAATTCTTATACAATGTTAGGCAGCAGGATGTCGTGACCTGAAAGTTAAAGTTTTCCCTTCAAAATATTTCTTCAGGACAAGTCGCACGTTTCGTGTACGTCACGGTTTGTGAAAAAATGATAATTGTTTAATTAAAAAGACTGAGGCTGGTTTGACCTTGAATCAGGACAAGTGCAGTTTCTGCCTTAGCGAATTGAAATACTTAGGTTACGTGGTGGATCGCCACGGTCTTCATGTAGATCCCGAAAAGGTTCAGTCGATTTTGAGAATGCCTAAGCCCACAACGGTTAAGGAAGTACGCAGACTAATCGGAACCGCGTCGTGGTATCGTAGGTTCATCCCTGGATTTTCCACAATTATCGCCCCTTTGACCAAGTTGCTTAAGAAAAATTCTAAGCATCGGTGGGACGAAACTTGCGATGAAGCGTGGGAAAAGATCCGCGAGCATTTGGTTTCTGCTCCAGTCCTTTCGTGTCCTGACTTCACCAAAGAATTCACGATTCAAACCGATGCTTCTGATTATGGTGTTGGAGCTGTCCTTACTCAACAACTTGATGATGGCGAGAAAGTCATATGCTATCTAAGTCGCTCACTATCTCGAACTGAGCGCAATTACTCGACGACTGAAAAGGAACTCCTTGCGATGTTATGGGCGATTGAAAAACTTAGGCCCTACGTGGAAGGTTCTCACTTCAAGGTTATTACCGATCACCATTCACTTCTTTGGTTGAACAAGTTGCAGAACCCTTCTGGTCGTTTATGTCGTTGGGCTGTACGCCTACAACAATACGATTTCAGTGTAATACATCGTAAAGGAAAGGAACATGTCGTACCTGATATGCTTTCTCGAACCGTCCCTGTTATCGACTCCATCGACTTCGATAATGTTAAAGATAGTTGGTACCTAAATTTCTTAAAGAAAATTCGTTTGGCCCCGGAAAAGTTTCCGAGTTTTCGTGTGGAAGGAAACATCATCTATAAACTCGTTCGAAACACCTATTATCGACTCGCTGAGGAGGAACCTCACTGGAAGCCGGTTGTCCCTAAGGAATCTCGATCACAAATTCTTCACGAACATCATGATTCCCCGACTAGTGGTCACTTGGGTGTCTATAAGACTTACAATAGGATCGCCCAAAGTTATTATTGGCCCAAAATGCACGCCGATGTTGCGAAATATGTTCATAGGTGTCAAACGTGTCTTCGCACCAAACCAGAACAGAAAGCTCCGGCAGGGCTAATGGGAGGTCACTCTCGAATTTCGCGACTTTGGGAGGTCATTAGTATCGATCTTGTTGGACCACTACCTAGATCTTCTCGTGGGTATCAATACATCCTTGTGGCAACTGATTGCTTCAGTAAGTTCACTTTGTGTTTCCCCCTTCGAAAGGCTACCGCCCCTAAGATCGTTCAGCACATTGAGGAAAATATCTTTTTGGTCTTTGGAGTACCCCGTACTGTCATTTCGGACAATGGAGTCCAATTTAAGTCTAAGGAATATCAAAAACTTCTGACAGCATACCATGTGCGCCCTGCCTACACTTCGTTCTATCATCCAAAAGCGAACCCTGTCGAGCGCGTTAACCGTGTAATTAAGTCCATGTTGACTGCTTATGTGGCGGAAGACCACCGCAAATGGGATTTATTCCTGCCCAAAGTCGCTTGTGCTTTACGAACTGCTCGTCACGAAGCTACTGGTGTGACTCCATATTTCCTCAACTTTGGTCGTGAAATGTGCTTGAAAGGTAGTCTAACCCCTGATAACGACCATGTGAAAGATGAGTCCTTGGAAGTTGTGCCTCAGGATCCTAAGGATTTACAATCTCGTACCGGAAAGTTCGCAGTCCTCTACAAAAACGTACAGGAAAGGTTGCAAAAGGCTTACGAAAAGGCTAAGGGCCGATATGATCTTCGTAGGCGAAAGGTTGTTTACCAACCCGATCAGCGGGTGTGGCGTAAGAATTTCGTGCTGTCCGATGCATCAAAGCATTTCGCGGCCAAGTTGGCCAATAAATTTGTTGGGCCTTTCCTCATTAGTCGACGTACGTCTGCGGATACTTACGTACTTAAGGATTTTGATGGTAACATACTTCCTGGCACCTGGAATGGTGAACATCTTAAACCTGATCCCCCTGATGAGTAGAACTTGTTTTTTTTTTCGGCCTGCGGGATGGGTCTCTTAGAATGCTCCCGACGTAAAATTCTGCGTGGAGTAAAAGGCTCCTAAAAGATACAGTTCTTTTCGTTTAACATCTTTGGGAAAGCTACTATTATCGGCCTGTGGATTGTGACTTGGATCACAACCACCTGCCCATGAATTTTCTTTTCTTCTTGTTTCACCCTTTCTTCTACTCTAACTCTGTTTTCTTTTCGGATTGATCAGCTCGGTCTTGTCGGCTTTGAGATATCCTCCGGCATCCGTCAAAGCGTGTGGGAATGCCAAGCGTACTGGATTTCGTGAAGGTATGGCTTGCCCTCTCTCTCTGATGTACCGCTATGGGATACGCTCAAGGAAGTCATGTCTGTAGTATGGTGTGTTCCGTGAAGAAATCTTTATCTATCCTATCATCTGTCTCTCTCGACTTTTCTTCCCTATTTCTTTAGTCTCTACTTTCGGATATTGTGTTGGAACTCTGTTCCTTTGGGAATGTCTGTTATTCGGATTCGACATTTTTTTAAATTTTTTTTATCTACCGGAGGTGACTTACGTTGTTGAATGTGACAAACGTCACTATAGAAGCTTTAGTCTGGAGAATGTCGATTCTCTTCCCCTTATAAGTCGTCTCTACGTCAGGACGCAACATTCCCTAGGGATGGTGAATTATTGGTTCTCCTGACTAAAATTTTCTTTCGTGGTCTCCGACCAAATAGTTTCGCGTAGTATCAATTCGTCCGTGTTTCGTTTATGTTAGTTAAGCCGAACACTTAACTTCGAGACCTGTCGTTCGTCTCCGTGCCATTTCGTTTCGGCTAATTATAGTGTGGACATCAGAAATTTTACCTGTGGGCAAAATTTCCATCTTAGTAAGGGTGGGATTGTTACAGTTCATTTTTCATTTCTGTTCTGAATACACCCTGTATATGCATTGCCACCGTCCAGTTTTCATTTCTGTTCCGAACACGCCCTGTATATGCGAAATTCGACGTGCCGGATTATTTCTTGGACCGCGTCGTACATATTTCAGTCAGTGTAGGAATACCCGTATTTCGCCGGCGTAATTTTTCTTAAAATTTCGTTCTAACATATTTCCGTTAACAGGACCTCCATTTAATTAAACAAATTCATTTTATATAGGCAATCCATCCTTATTTGGGGGCAAATCGCGCGCATGGGAATAGTTAGATAAACTTTTAACGAAGTTCTACTTCTGGACGCGTATTACTCGTGCTCTTTGCCCTTTGAGCTGATTGGTTCTCACTGTTGCTAGGAAAATTCCGCCAATGGTAAAATTGAATGTGTCTCTCTCGTTAGCCTTCTTTTCTTTTCCGCCGATCGAGAAGTACGCCGCCGTTTCATTAAAGTTTCAATCGTTTCCTGGACCGCACGTTCTTTTGTTTATTGCTTGGTTGTGCCCGTTTCACCAAAGAGGGTGAAAGTGCATGTGAACGGCTTCTGCCGAATCTGTTTGGTCCAGTTGGAAACGAGAAAGCCGCATCTATTCTGCGACTTATGGCAGTCCGGGTGATAATCCTGGGTAAGTCAATACGAACTGCGTTTCTCAATTTGGCCCTTACGTTCGTTTTCTTTTTCGCTTATAGGCTTTTATCGTGGGCTTTTAGCAAGAGCTATCTTTAATCATAGACTTTAATCTTGGGCTTTTGGCAAGAGCTACTTTACGTTGGGGAAGTAACTTTCACCAGGAGTCTGCGGAAGTTGAATCCGATCCGGTTTGTGCAGGTGCATTGCGAACTGCGACGTTGGAAGTTCTCTCCCTCGCCCCTCTACGCGGAAGCCGGCACATGTCAAAGTGTCGCTGCGGCATTTCCGCAAAGACACCGACAAACGAATCGGACATCAAAGGAATAAAGGTCGGAGCGTTATAATTTTTTTTTTATAGTTTTGAGCGTTAAATTCGCGAATTGAGTTGCCGATTCTTTTCTTTGATTTTGCCGCATTTAAACATGCATCTTATTGCGTACACTCCGGTGTAAATTTAAAGAGGATATAAGTAGACGAACGTTGTCACGTGTAATTAACCGGAGATTGTAATCTTTTGTATTATTTACGATTTGAATAATTTTTAAAATAGGTTAATGCGAAGTTCGGATCCGACAAACATGAATATGTTGTAAAGTAATTTTTGTGTTGTCCATTTGTTATTTAATTGTTTATATTTTCTTTTGTGTATGAGTAAATTAACGTGTTCTGGATGTAACGGGTTTTCTTAATTTTCACTTTCCCCTTTCAAAAAAATTAAGTGGCGCCTATTTTTGGTTTTGGCCTTCGCGTTTCGGAATTGAACCCCCCCCCCCCCCCCCGTCCCACTGCAGTTGGCTGGCAACATCGGAATATCTCAATCCGATGTAAAACTACTGCCTATCTGCACAGGTAGGTAGCAATTTCATAAACTAATGCTTCAGTATTCTTTTACTTAATTAAAAATATGAACACTTTCATAGCATTATAAGTAGAGTTGATACTAAATAACAGAACTATAAAAAAAAAATTAAGGAAGTTTACGCGCTGCTGTATTACATGTAGTTTAAATTATCTAAAATAAATGACAAAAACAAATCTCATAATGACATTAACTTAAAAAAAACATAGACAAAGCAAAATTATCTCCCCTGATAATCTCGCAGATAATTTTTCTCCTTGTTCTTAAAAAATTATAATAAAATCACTTCCACCTGTGCTAATGTATCTTTCACCAAACACATTATCTTGGCAAGCTGATCTTATCAGAGTAACTTGTTTCAATTTACTGACCAAATCCAATCTAATTACTCAACTGCTCCTTTTGTATTCAAATATCTGAAAATACTTCCTTGTTTCGAAATCGATTTTGACGTCAAGGTGGCAGTAGATTGTTCTAGTCGATGTGTAACGCTAAATTTAATAAAATTTGTATTGCACAATAGTATTACATATTGCACTTTATCGTGATCCACCCAGTATATCGCGGGTTTATACTCGTACGCATGAATTTCTCATTAAAACAATGCTACTGATGTTATTTTGAAACTGACGTAAATTTCTGTGAAAATTCTTCAAAATATTTTTGAATTTTTAATAGATACTACAATCTAAAAAGAATTGTGGGTCTTATCAGCCGGTACTGTACTTAATACTTCAATCGTAAATTATTTTCTATTTTTATTAGCAAGGAAAATATTTTTGTTTGTAACAAGCGTTGTGTTTGGACGGTGATAGCCTACTCATGTCTGCCTAAAAAGTCCAGGGCGTTATTACAGAAGTGTGTATTGTCTTAGTGTTGATTCTCCAAATTAACAGCAACACTGAGAAATGCAATGTGCCTATGTGTTTGCTGTTTGCTCAGTTAACTGACGAACGGCTTGTTAAGAGCTCTAACATCGACGTGATTACTTTATGTTTAGCATGTGGCGCAAGTTTGTCCCTCATTTACACTCACGAAATTTGTGTCCCACGGTGCAAGAAAATTTAAAAAAAGATACATACCTATGTGTATATCTTACCCTTATCATTTTATTAAAATTATTTAAACAGCTAAAACCGTAATGAATTTTTAATCCATAAATGTTCTTCAAGCAAGTCTGTAGTTGTTGCAACCTGTTGAGTAAGAAGATGTTATTAGTATTTGTGATGGGAAAGTTATCGCCAGGAAGATACAATGAAAGAAGTGAATAGCGGCATAGCTGGCAAGGATAAGTAACTGTCGACGTACGTTTCGGTCTTGTTTGACCTCATCAGGACAGTATAACCAAAGTGTAACTGTGTCAACACCTTACACTTTGGTTATACTGTCCTGATGAGGTCAAACAAGACCGAAACGTACGTCGACAGTTACTTATCCTTGCCAGCTATGCCGCTATTCACTTCTTTCATTAGTATTTGTTATCACAAAGTTACTAGAACTGCAACTTGATAAGAGATGTTGGTCACACAGCAGTTTATACATAGTATAAAGACCTTGCCTCATTTCATATGTTTAGAATGAATGGGAGATACTTCTTTTACGGAAAATGCTGTTTTTCAAAAGCTCTTAAGAACCTTTGTCTTCCTAGTTTATATTTTCCATCAGTGTAGATGACTTGAATTTTTTCTTTTTGGAGATGTCCTCTCCCAAAAGTTCTTAAAAGTTTTCTTTTCTATTAGTTATCTTCAACAGGAGTTAAATAAGTGATCATTTACTTCGTTTTAAGTCTTCTTAGCGATTTTTTTGTTGTTGACACCTTATAATTGAGTTAGCTCTAGTAATTGAACGTTGAATAATTCATCCTCGCGTTCGTTTTTCATCATTCTGCGTAGTTAGGGTGGGCGCAGACTGATCAAGCAAAAACGTCTTCAGACAAAACGTTTTGTGGAACTGAAAAACATTATGTTTGATCTTGCAACAATGCTGCATGCATAAACGTTTTACAACAAAACTGTTTCGTTTTGTTCCATAACGCTTTGTTTGAGTGAAATGCACATTGATGATGCAAAACGACTTTAGTCAAAACAGTCGGCTGAATGAACGTCAAACAAAAATTTATGTTTGCCTCCAGACACGTTGCTTTTTGTTGTAACCTGTTGGATGGTGCCTGCCGGTAACGCACACTGATTAGACAGAAAACGTTTTTATACAAAGCAATTCGTTTTGTTGGACAACGTTTTGTTAGATGTCGCCGCACACTGATTAAGCAAATTTGTCTTTTCATACAACAATTTGTTTAACAGCGTTGTGTTTTGTTGGCAAGTTTTGTTTCATCAGTGTGCGATGGTACCTATTTAATGCATGTAAAAAACAGATTTTGGCAAGTTCAAACAAAAACGTTTTGTCTAAAGACGTTTTTGCTTGATCAGTCTGCGCCCACCCTTAGTGGAAAAATTCATCTTATACAAAAGCTGGAACTATTTATGGAGCATAAGCAAGCTTCTGATGCCTGACACGATTTCATAGTGTGTAATTACAAAACTGCGCCTTGTTAGCATTCACTCGAAATGAATGAAGGGTAATTCTTTGTTATTCTGTTTTAATGAGTTAATAACAGACGTGATTTCTTTTTAGAAATATCAGCGATAATTAAATCTGCTTTCAGTGATACACTATCTTGCTGTACAGATGATGATAATAATAGTGAATGCAATCGTCCACTTAGTTTTGCCTAAATTAGATGACGAAAAAATTAAATTAATATTTCAGAGTCATAAAGTATAAGCAGTATAATTAGTTATGCACACATAATTTAAGTAAAAACATAAAGAGCAAGTCATTTAACATAACAACGGTGCGTAAATTTAAGTGTCATCAAGAGCACATGTATTGACCGACAGGTTGACGCCTTTTGGATCCAGACTTAAAATTGTTTGGAGAATAATGACCTTGGGTGCACAACCTACACATGAATGGGACTAATGTCACCCAAATATTTTAATTGAATCAGAATAAATATGATATGGTTGGCGTATGCACTCGGTTGATCCTTGGGGCAAGAGCCAAGAAAAAATCCGGCGTTTCTAAATTGGGACGATCGACCTTGAACAAAGTGCAATGAAACATCAGCTAACTTCAGGTCAAACCTTTCGGTTATGACTTTTCAATGTTTTCGCAAACTATTTTTAAGTCCGGGCGTTTTAAGCTTACGGCTATAAATTAAATCTAACTTTAGCAAAACGTTATATAAGTTTTTTAAATATTTTCTTTATTTCGTACTTCGTCGTTGAGGCGGCGACGGAAACTTTTTTCTCTTTCTTTTTGCTAGTGCAAACTGCGACTTGGAAAATATTGCGAAACGAAACGTGCGTGTTTGATGATAAATATATCAACGACTGAATCGCAAAACGACAACGAAATGAAACGCAAAATAATCCAAATATGTTGCCTCATGTTCCTTGTAGTTTATTTTTCACATGAATAAGCAACGTCTTTAGTAAATCTTTAAATACCATATCATCTTTACTTTACTTTAATACCATATCATCGAATCAAACGGACACAGACTAGTACCAACTATTTAGTAGTTAAAATCTTTAACAAAATTCCCACAGAAATTAAAAAACAGAACTCGTTAAAGGTGATACAGTGGACAAAACAATATCTAAAAAGTCAAGTTTTTTACAACATCCAAGACTTTCTTGACTGTCATGTTTTAGTGTCACGGTACACTCAATGTTATGTTATGTGTCTAATAGTTTGTATTGTTAAAGTGTCTTCAATTTTAAATTTAAGTCTGACAAACAATGTTCTTACACTTACGTAATTGAAACATGTAACATAAACAGCACTCATAGGATAATACGCTGCTGTAAAATATTATGACGATTCTTTATATCATATTGTATAAAGAAAATAAAATATTATTATTATTATTAAATGCTATGGTTGCAAGTTAAATTGTTTAAGATTTTAATTAATATAATAATTTGATCTTTGGCTTGGAGTGATCACATTTTGCTGCCATACTGATGTGGTGACTCCCTGTCAAATTGTGAAATTGTTGTAGCAGGTCTTTGTTGCAAACATTCTCTTTCTTAATATAAAGGGCACTTATCTCTTACTAATCAGCTTATTATATATTATTAATTTTTCCCGATCCTTCATATACCGCAATTGTCATTGGTTTACTTTATAGAGTCTCTTTAGGTCAACAGTTCCCAATCATCAATTTTTCAAGCTGGGTCTACAAATTTGGGCAACGCATAACAATTATGTACTGGGGGGGATTTCAAAACTAGATTAAACTTAAATTGATCGGTTTTGCAATTACGAAAAAGGAAAATTCAATTTATTATTAATTTTTGTGTACTTAATGTTTTTTTTATTTAAGATAAGTTCATTCTGATGTGTGTACTTTAAATTCGAAGTGCATTAGATAAATTTTAAACGTCGGCATGAACTTCGTACGGTATGCATTATCAAAAGTAACATTTTCATGCTTTTAATGCACTTAATCAAACAAACTGCAGTTTGATTTGAATTTACTGCCGAGAAACGAAAGGAAGAAGCGTAATTTTTCTCGTAAGTGTGCGCGCAAGTTGTTTATCACAAAGGTAGAAAACGAAAATTTTGCATGCCATTAGCGCATGAAAAATTGTCTGAAATAACTCCAATCGGGTTCAGCAATATTGCAGCATTCCTATTTGTGTCGATATATATTTTGACATCCTAATGCACGTAAAGTAACGGATTGCATTTGCGCGCATTAACTGATAGCTAGAAACTGCACATTCTCTACTCGTAAATCTTTATTCGCATCCACGTTACATTACAACCATTTACCTTCCATATATACCATTTCCAGCACGTGAGTTTGTTTTGTATTGCTTGCTTTCGAGTTATGCAAATGTCACGGAATTAATCTTGATTTTGCAGGAGTTATATTATCCTGAAATCATATTTTTCAAGTAACAACAATACGGAGATTGCTTCTGAAATACATAACGATGATAAATAGATTTCGAAATTATTATTTTAAATTCCGAAAGCAAACATGTCCCTTTATTTTGTCATAGAGAATTTTCGATTTAAGGTCACCATAATTTCGGGGGGTTTTATTTGAAAATTGTCGGAGTGCGAAAAAGCTTTTAGTCGCGAGTGAAATTCGCCTTCTTATTTTACTTCGTGTATAAATCACTCGAGTAATAAATATCTTTCATCGGAAGGCAGATAAATTAAAAACAGTGTAAAACACATTAATTAAAGGGAACGCGTACTTAAAAACGGTTTTTACCTCTAAATAGAATGAATATAGGACACGGGAGAATTAAAATAAATTCTCGAAAATACACTAAGCGATAAATATTCATTTACAACGGCGAACAATGTTTGGTCGCGATGGGCTTTAAATGAGGTCAAGTCTTAAAATCACGTATCGCGCAGAACGAATAAAGAACGCCTGAACGATCTGACATATTACAATAACGTTTTGTAAGTAATACCTGCATGCTTCTTAAGCATTATACGTTCAGTTATCGATAGAATCAAAAAATAACTGTCTACAAACATTTTTGTTTTATTTTACCTTGGTTAAACTGCCCTGATGATGAGGCCTAATAAGATGAAACATACTATGATTGTTTGTTTCGTGTATTTCTTTATACATAAGTAATTTCGTTTAAGTTATTAAATAAATGATACAGCAGCTTGTCAAGTAATGACAAGACATGCTGTTAGATAAGTGCGGTTTGTAATATCGCCTACAGACATACTGTTTGGAAAAATTGTACATAAACGTCTTCCGAACTCATGTTTATTTGTAATGTAATCACTCCTTGAACCGGAACGCTTTAGACAAGCTGCTAAATTGCTTGCACCCACAAACGGAAATGCAGCGGTTATGATCGCATACTCTGCGTAAAATTACAGCCTGTGAATTCAAAGAAACGATGCAATAGCTAACTAATTTGTGCTTAAGTACACAGGAACTTTTAATGGACTGATGCATTTAAAACAATTTCGGTGTTGTTATATAAATTAAAAATATATATTCCACCGCGTGCCGGTAAGTTTAATGTTTCCACTCGTGCCAAAAGGTCAGTGAGTTTGTACACTCCGAAATCAGCGTTGTCATGACCAGCAAAAATATTTCCAAAGCGCTTTGTTTGTTTTCTGTCAGTTATTTACAGTTTTTCTGCGAATTGTGTCGCCATTATTCACCGACTTTGCGTCAGATAAAATATTCATTCGGAATATTTTCATAGATTAACCTAGATAACGTGATGCTACCGAATATTAAGCAATGTGCCGTTAGAAACTGATACGTTTATGAAACTCTTCGAACACCTTTACAAACGTCTTTATTGTTTCGAAATTCTTTCATACACCCAACACTATTGTTGATATTTCTGCGCCTTTTATTACATGGACCCTCCTTGAAGTTTTGGACTAGACAAATCCATCACATCACCTTATTTGGAAACGAGAGGTTACAGCTTGTGTATAAATTGTAATTAGTTATGAAAATAAATTGCTTATCGTTTCCCTCAAGCAAAAAAATAATTTGATTTGCCAAAAGTTATGGATCTGGTTGGTTAAGAATGTTTTAGCAATTCATGCAATATTTACATTGAAAGGATAACTTCCATGTGGGTTTGAGGTCTAATAAGAATAGTCGCTATTAAACCTATTCCATAAATCAGTCAGAAAGGAAGTAAATAAATAAATTTATTATGTGTGTAAAAATTTACCGAAACTAATCCCTTACTCCATGTTCAATTAATCAATTGTTTATTATTACACGGATTACGAGAAGGATTTCAATGAAATACCCGCAGTGATAATTTCAATTTCAATTCATTTTGATACTTACTATGTAATTTGAAATGTTGTAACTGATAGGTGTTTTTTTTTTATCAGATACCTTTTACATTCAACATAATTGTTCCAAAAATCCCAGACCTTTGACTACAACGACGGTGATAATGTTTGATAAGTGAAATAATTCATACAAAAACAAGCTTATGCAATCTAAAAATGGCCCTCGTAAAACCATTCGCTTTCGTGGAAGTTTGTCCTGCCTTCTTTTATAAATTATGCAGGAAAGTTTCCGATTTCCCCTCGAATAATTTATTGGAATTAAATTCGAATTGTTTCTGCAAACTTAAATAAAAAAAACGTCAGAATTCGCAAAGTTTTTCATTATATCCTACATTCTCCGGGAAAACAGCACCGATTTTCTTAGAAGTACACAACTTAATCAAGCGAAAGCAGAAGAATCTGCCCGCAATTGTTTATAGTCTGAGAGAAACATAACTTCAAGAACAAACCAACAGATAACTCTTTTGCGGATTTATTTATCTGCTCGCCGGAGTTGTTCGCGTGTTCTAAACCCACTACGACGAAAATAAGTTCCCCCGTTTCGTCCGCAGGAATATTCGGCGGGGCCCATCTGGTCGCGATCGCGGCGTTTTATTAAATATTAATTTATTAGGCCGATCAGTCACGATAAATGAGTTTGACACGGAATTGCGTGTTGAAAATTTCACTTGTATTTCCGCCCCTGCAAGCTGCACACACACAGGGCCGATGTTTTCGAACACCTCTCGTGCTATGTTTAAAGAAAACACGATAAAGACATGGGAAAATAAACTTAATTTTAGTAAATTACTGCCTGCGGTAAAATCGACGATATGTCAGGAAACGACTACGTTATCTCTCTAATAAAATAAATATTACGTGATGCTAGATTACATACACATAGCTTTTTTTTTGTTAATAAAGACGCGAATGTATATTACAAGTTTAAAGTAGATTTATCTATATTAAAATTTAATATCACAAAATCTTTTAACCGGACACTAAATCTCGCACTATACACTTAACGTTTCACCGTCGTTCGACAGCTTCGTCAGAAGTGAAAAATATGAAGAACCAACTTTAAATTAAAATTTAATTAAATCAGCAAAAATATTTCTTTAACAATCAGAAATTCAACACTCCACTAGAGTTACTCGTACTTAGAACTCTTGAATCTATTTTATGCCTACTATAATAGAGTGATTTTTGAATTTGGCGCTGCAACCAGTGTATTTCATGTATTGAAAGTGGCAAGACTGAAAATAAAAATAGGGTTACATATTAACGTCGTCGTTTAGGTTTCCTAGTTTTCGTCGTATTCGTGCTTTTACATAGAAACCAGTTCATTTTATAATCTATTCTGAAATGCCACAGTTTGCATCTTGAAAAATAATATTAAATAATTTCTAATGAAGATGCTAAAAATTCAGTTGCCAACATATCAATACTTTTGTGATCATTCTATACATATTAAGTTAGTAAAAGACAAAAGAAAATTCTACTTTGCTAATTTGATACCTAATGAAATTAAATAACAAATGTGGCTTATTAGTAGGCAGCGGACGGCCGTTGGGCAGGGGAGAGTGGGGGACGTGTCGAACGGGCGAAAAATACATAACTAGCAGAGGCGATGTATTTTTCGCCCGTTCAACACGAGCCCGCTCTCGCCTGCCCAACGGCCGTCCGCTGCCTACTTATTAGATTACACTGTTCTTGACCTATTTTGTGTAAATCAGGTTTTCTTTTTTTATTCTATTCTGTTATTTTCTTTTCTATTTGATAATTTTGTACGTTTTTACATGTAAGCGATTCGGAGGTTTAACTCGGTTTCTTCCATTAAAATAAATTAAATTAAAATTTATATTAAATCTTTAAGGTTTTAGGTGAAACGTTTAATTTAATAAAAGAGACAGGCAACATACTCCCATACAATAACAATAATTAAAGCAGTTCAGGAGTCAGGACAATTAAGTCCTATCAACTATACATACCGTATGGTTCATTTTAACTTGAAAACACACTTTATATCTTTAACTTTATATCTAGAATATACAGCGTGACATTGTGGCCTAGCGAACGGTTTCGTTTTATATCTTTTATTTTATGATACAGCTTGTTCTATCTCTGGCGTTTTTCAAGTTTCAATGAAACAGGCAGTATATCAACACATTAAAAAAATTGTTTACCGTTATTGCTCACGTGGATAATATCTTATGTTTTTAATTAAATTTAAACGCTTTTATCTTGTTTACGCGGAATATAATCTAATTTTGCACCGGCATTTTAAAAACTCGTCATGTGCAAATCGTCGACACGTTTGTTTTTTGCCTCAAATTAAGTCGCACAACTGAATAATATTTGTCGTAGGTCGTGTTATCTAAAAATCTCGTCTCGAATTTCGCGATAAGATTTTTTGATGGTCTTTAGATTTCTGAGGGATAAATACCGTTGTGAAATTACATGTGCAAATTCATAACAATAATTTTTTTCCTAATGTGCAGAGGCACTTACAATATAATAGGTACTTATAGATCGATTCGTTGAATTGTGTCTAGGCAAAATTATGGCAATTGATTACTTACAGGAAACATGTTGCATTGCATATGTATTGTGTGGCATTGCTAAACAAGTTAGGTAATAACTATCAAAATTGTATAAATAAAATAGATCGATAATAATTTTCAAAAATTATACATGGTGTGTTCGAAAAGTTAAGTGTCTCCTATACTTTCGTAGCACTTTATGATGACTAGAATTAATTTTTTGTGATTTCGTCGTTTTAAATAAAATATTAATTAAACTCTAAGATATAATTCTATCAGTCTGTTTAAGTGATTGTAAGTATTTAACGTTGAAAGAAAATAAAAAGTTTTAAAACTCGCGTAACTGAATGTATTACAGAAAAATCTTTCCAGTTGTTTAAATATTTAAAGAGTTTAATCTCAGTCTTGGTAAGTATGGCATGAGGTACATACGTGTACGTTTAGAAATGATGATACATTTCAATATATAATTCGAAATTAACTGGAACAGTATCTGCTACATCGATTTTATAAATTATGAAATGTAACCAATGCAGTTAGACGTTAAACTGAAACATTTATGCGATCTCGAATTTAAATTTATAAATAATAGGAAGTGAATATATAGCAGACGACATCACATTTCTTATTCAAAACAGCCGAGCGAGAATTTACATGTACATTTGAAACACATTGACTGTTACTTTGTGCGGATTTATTATTGGCAACTTAATATGCAGAAGCGATATTTCATTCGAGGCTAATTTTAATTCGAATGTAACAATTTTAGATTAATCGTGTCGTAACACCTATGTATTATGATAGGTGTAGTTACGTACTAAACAAAGATACCTTCTACATATAAAAATTAATCCCAATAATAATGTTAGAACCTTCAAATATGAATATAAATGATTCAGCGTATTCCTGTTCGTATTTATTTTGTTTGAGCAAAAACGAATTAAGCAAACTGATATCAATAAAAAAAGTGTCGTTTTAGAGATGGAACAGAAAAAATGTCATTGGCACAGTTGCTTTGTGCGTCAGTTGAAGACGATAACGTGCGGAAATTGTAGCGTAATTTTTCCGGAATTAATTGTATTTGGTGTGTGAATTTTTATTAAATTTCTACACGAAGGATTGTGTGATAGCTTTAAGGACTTTGTGGAAGTGAAAAGTGTCAAATATAAGCGAGAAAATAGGTGACGGTGTAAATTTGATATAAAATCCTTTCAATAGTAAACTGGCCTAATTTAAGAACTCAAGGGGTTGATTAGCATCAAACATCTCAGTTGATCTGCGAAGCTTATACCGTGATTTCGTTAACTTCTTTTATTAAAAAGTAATAGCGTTTTACATATTATGTAGGTTAACATGTTTTATAATAGTTAAAAATTTGATGCATCTCTATTTAATCTAAGACAAGAATTCGAAATTCCAAAGGTATCTCATGCCTTGGGTTTTTATTGCTCGCACGGTATTGTAGATTAAAAATTATTTGAAATTGCAATCAATAAGAAAAACGCCCAACTCCGTTTTCTTTGTGCAATGAATCGGCGTTTACTTACTGGCTTTATTTCATCACTCAAAAAACATGAATCTCAAAAAAGCATTTTATTAGAGGTGGAAGAAAGAAATTTTCGGGGGGCAGAATTCATTTGTGCGTCTCAGTTGGAGAAGATAACGTGCTGGTATCGGCATAAATTTTGCGAACAGTTTAATTCGGGTAGGTGAACTATTATTAAATTTATAAGTAATATGTGTGACTTAAACAGTTGCGTGTGTGTGAACTTTAGACCTTGTAGATGTGGAGAGTCACAGCAACGTAAGTAACTTTTTCTTTTTAATATCAAAATGATATGCTACTTGAATGGTTTGGCTTGATTTATTAAATAACTTATTCTAAATACATAATTTCATATTATTCTTAATGAAACGGATAAAGAAATTATGCTAAACAATGTAATTAGTAACAAACACCTTGGTACTTTGTATTTCACTTCAATTATTGGTAAGTTAAGTAAAGAGGAAATAGGTATTTTAAGGGTGGACATTATGAATGTCGTTATAATGTTTATAATAATAGTTACTTTTCGAATTAAATTTAAATTCTCTACAATATCATTCAAGGAGTATTATCCTTTAAAGATCCTGCTAATCTATTTTGCAGTAAAAAGGAAAGAGAACAGAATTTTGAAACATTTTGTGGACATTCAAATTGTCTTATTAGATGAGTAAAAATATAACATAGTATACAGTTTTAATTATTGTGCATTTTGTTTAAATTATCAGATTTATTATTGAGTAAATCTGCAATTTTAGAAATGATTCATCGATTAAATTGATTAAGAACTGTTTTCTGGGAAAAATCTTTTTGATATCTCGGAAAGAAATTTTTATGATATTTATCGATTAATTAATTTTCAGAGAATTGTGATTATCCAAATCAAAAAGCAATAAATTAATTGCATAACGTTTTGATAATTTTGTTACAATATTAACTGCGTTAATTAAAGGTGCAAAAATTCAACTGAAACGTTTGATTCTAAATATCATATATCAGCATTACTAAAGTAAGCATTTCGATACTAATTTTAGCTTCGAAATAGCAATGCTATTACTAATACTAATGCCATCCAAGTAGCAGGTGCCATCCATTGTCATTTACTTTTCACGGTCAAATATTCACAGTGAATCGTTTTAGAACTTTAGAAGTGCTTCAAATCTTCAAGAAATAGATAAAATTAGGATTTACACATATAATAGATAATAAAAAATCAATTATTTTTTTTATTTTTCACTCCTGACGAAGCCATCAAGCGATAATGAAACGTTGAACGATTGTGCAAGTGTTCGTTAAAATATTTAAAAGAATTTGTTATACAAGTTTTCATCGGACATTAATTAATTTTAGAAAAATTACAATACCGGTCTAATTGAAACTGTATAAACTTTTGGATTGAATTGAATTTCCAAATGTTTTTGTCTGTATGTTCTTAAACTTCCGATAATATAATTTTTTTTATTTTTGAAGTTATAGACACGAGTTAATCATATTCTCCACCATTTTGGTGTTGCAATTGCCCTGATAGCAGAAATGCATAAATAATGTAAGTAATCCATAAATTACATTGGCAAATATACGCAGCGTATTTATTGGTAACACATTTTAATTACAATAAAAACGCTAGATTTATTCCGAAGGTAGGTAACGCCTTAGTAATATATTGAAGTATAGAGTAATCGAACGAGATTTAATCAAAATGTAATATTTAACCCCGAATTATCGAAGCATGAACTATTAAAAAATATTTATGCCATAGCCACTCCCCATGTATTACTCGCAATGGTTGGTGATACGATTTATAATATTATTAACGACAGCAACCGTTGTTCAAGGGCTTCGGCTCTACATTAGTTTCTCTTTAATTAGACTCGCTTAAACGGAAATCCACACACCTACCTAAGTTTTTTTTTGTTCACATGCGGTTTTAATAAATAACCGTGTAACGTACTGCGAAATCGTGCCTGCAAATTACAACTCGCGAATTAACGTAATAATTAGATAAACGTCAAAATGAAATCAACTGCCTTCGTAAAGTATGGAATAAATTCATTTTCTACGAAATAACCCATTTTTATGTAAAATTCTGAAACAGATCGATTTTTAATTAAATGACACTATTTTGGTGGAATTTTGTATCTCTCCCTCCAACGCCCTCCGAGTGACAGTTGCCTCTTTAAAATTTTTAAATGAAATGGGAGGTCATGTGATACCTCATTTGGAAGAGCTTTTCATTCTCTATTCAGTAGTATAAGAATTTTTTGTTAAATTCCTATTTTTTCTAAAAAGAATAATACATTTTAAAATCAACACACAAAATTTTAAAATGGAATAATTCAAATGAAATGTTTGAACTGGGAACCGTTTGATTCATAACAATAGTACAAACGTTGCTGACGTTCATTTAAAACATTTCATTTCCAGGGTAATTTAATTAATTTTATGAAAACGAGTAGAAACTGTAGATACTAATTATGTAATCAACGTAGAAGTAAAAGTAATAACACCAATATCAAAGAAACTGTTCAAAATGTCCTCCTCCTACCTCTTGATAATAACCAAGACGAAATTCAAACTCATGCAAAATATTGTCGATTATTTCCGGACTGATTCCTCGTATTTCATTTCTTATTCTGTCTTTTAGTTCTTCAAGACTGTTTGGTTTAGTTCTGTAGACTTTACTTTTTAGAAATCCCCATAAAGAGAAATCGAGAGGTGTTAGATCAGTAGATCTAGCCGGCCACTCAATTGCCCCCCTTCGACCAATCCATCTATGGGGGAAAACGTCATCCAAATAATCCATTTTAAAATTTTGTGTGTTGATTTTAAAATGTATCATTCTTTTTAGAAAAAATAGGAATTTAAAAAAAATTCTTATACTGCTGAATAGAGAATGAAAAGCCCTTTCAAATGAAGTATCACATGACCCCCCATTCCATTTAAAATTTTTTAAAGGGGCAACTGTCACTCGGAGGGGTTGGAGGGGGAGATACAAAATTCCGCTATAATAGTGTCATTTTTTTAACTAAAAATCGACCTGTTTCAGGATTTTACATAAAAATCGTTTATTTCATAGAAAATGAATTTATTCCATACTTTACGAACGCAGTGTATAAGTTGATGCAGTACACACTAATTTTCTTCTATTTTATTGAATTTGCAAAATCAAACTTTTCGAGTATACTACGTATGTGCAAAATTCGATATAAATATACATGTATTAAAAAAATATAAAATAAAAGAAGAAATTCCTCGAAATTAATATTTAGATTTTTTAATTTCTTTTTAATCACGACGTCACCGATAAAAAAATCCAGAAATATACAAAGCTACTCTAGGAGATTAGATTAATATAGCGTATGTCAAGTATTTGCTTTATCGTCGCTGTTTATCATGAAAACTACACATGCATTTTGGGTGATAGGGGGCCTCACCGAAATTTTATAATAATATCAACACGCGCTCGCCTAAAACTTAAATTTCAGGTTTGACTGAGTCTGCATCGATTACACTTCCAAAGGATCGTGTGTTGTTATTCTGAAATAAACATTCATCAACGTGTATTATTAATTTAATTAAGCGACGTTAAAATGGAAATTAGGTGCGCGACTTTTTTGCTGAAAAAATATAATTACAGTCTAGTCATTTCTTGTCTACTAAATCTCAAAAATGTACGCAACGGGCTTTTTAAATATGGATCTCGATGACGTGATAAAACGTATTTTTGTTTATGATAAAAGGACATTGAATGTTTGTTATCATGTTTATTCGCCCACGCAGGTTTATCAAGTAATATATATATTGATTTTCATACGGTGTTTAAGATCTGCCATATCTAATCAACATGGGGCACCTAGAGGTACGTACCGAACAGGTCTGGCTTCGGATTTATTGCGAAAGGGCTTAATTATATGTGCATGCAAGTTCAATGTAATTCACTCAGGTACAGCGTGAGATAGTTAATAAATTATTAGAAAGTTTATAAATAAAACAAGCACAGCTACATATGTACTTATTACCAGCGAAGATATTGAACATGTATTTAGGTTATAATTTATTTAGGTATTTACTAGACTCATATAATTATATGCATTTCAGCATAATTATGAGGTATTTTAAAACCTACGTTGTTTTATTAAATTTAAAGAAATCGATGCAAAATGAAATATTACAATTTAATCGGTGTTAAGAAATGCAGAAAAGAATCGACGCTGAATTAAATTTTTTTAATGTATAAAACAACACATTTATGACTATATTTATTTCGTTCATCTGCTACTCTTTCTTAGCCAGGAACATATCCTCGTTTTGGGGATAATTATTTTTGGAAAACTAAAGTACATGGAATGTTTCTAACATTCTTCCCATCTTCTGTGACGTCTATTCTTTCACCAGTTTTCCTCTGTCGGTCTATTCGGGAATCATCCTGTATGTGCCAATTACTATAGCATTTCGTGCTAACAACTTTGACACCTCTGCCAGCCACTATGAAACCTATTAGCTACTTTCATTTTGTTTTACAGTATCAATCTTAAAACACGTACAGATTTCAGAATAATTAATTTCTTTTCAGGATAGGATACATTATTTATTTTCACTTTTCAGTCACTAGTCGGTCATCTTTGCCCTAATAAAAATTCTGCAATAATTTTAATCCAGAAATTTAATTTTATGCACTGTTACATTGTTCGCATGCATTAATTAGTTAGGTAGATAACTCAAATGCATTCGCTGAAATGCTTAATGCCGCAGTATTCCCTTTGAGCGGACTTTGGAAACTGAATCTACAAGTTCGAGTTGCTCGTGCTGCTTTGAAGCAAACTACTGTATTTTACAGTAATAAACTTTAAATGAACTGTGAACCAGGAAGGTAATTGCAGTTAGACTTGCATTAAACGATCATTTTTATTTGACACACGTTATGTTGAACGTGATTAAGATTTCTAATGAAAACAAATTAAAATAAACTTGTAGGGGGGGCTAAAGTTGAAATCATATAAAATATTGATGTTAAGAGTTGCGCGATGGTGCTTTGACGATCGTTGAAGTTGCCTTTTAATTGCTAGTGAAAGTTAAGCAAGCAGACTCGAGAATATATCCATGAAATTAGTTTTCGATGTATCATCGCTGCTCTTTCGTTTTTCTTTTTTTAATTAAAGCACTAAATGTCACGAGACTACAAATTTATTTAAAATTTATACAACCACTAAAAGTGAAACTAAAAGTTTTGCGCGATATTTAAAAATTTGGATAATTTTAAAATGAAGTTATAGTTAAAGCTTAATTAAATAAAAATAAAGTAACGACTAATAGTCAAAACAAGTGAAACATTTTCATACAGTCGAGAGAGATTTAGCTTTAAATACTTGTGCATCAAAACAGTAGTTCATATCGAAACATAAAATATAAAAGTTTTAAAATTAGTAAACCCTGCAGTTTACGGCTGTTTATAGAGATAATTTAAAAACTACTTTCGTGTAAAGCACTCGCTTTATGTTCGTAGAATACGTACAATTAAGATACTATAATTCGATTTTTATTTTTATGAGTTAAATGCGCCTCTGTTAAGGTTAACAGTCTGTACAAGGTAGGCCCCGGAAGGGTAACGTTCTCCTGTTTATCGCAATATTTCATCACTTAAATAAATATTTTTTGCAGTGAGATTTATTGCGCATTATTTATTATTGATTCTTCTTTGTGCTCGCTCGTTTAAAAATACATACATATGTATTTCGACGAACGCAATGGGGGGGCCTTAAAGGGTTCGATAAGAGTCGATTAATTTGCGCATTTGTTGCGCGATAACCATGCTTAAGAACCCTATGTATGTAAGTACATCATACTTACGTATCACTGAATTTGCTGTATTCGTTTATTAAGTGCATCATCCAGCCCAAGATAAGTAAACGACCGTTGCACAATTGTTTAATTTGGCGATAAATGATTTTTTTTATCATCATTGCAACCAAAAATTTTCAAATAATATTTACATTCAATTTAATTTATTTAATATCTTGTGTAAACAGTGAGATTATACTGTGAAAATTTGTGCAAATATTTTACTATGAATAATACAGTTTTCCAAAAATTACTAGTCTGCGTAAACATTTTTGTATTTTCCTTATCAAACTTCCAATGTTTGACTTGTATGGCATTTAATGCCTTTTTTTGCCAGTCACCAGGCAAAATACATTGTCTTCCGTTCTTCAATTTATAGATAATCAAACCCTACTGATGCCTCTCCTCATTAGTAAATAAATAAATCATACGTTTGGCCCCTGGTGTACCTCAAGCTTAGTCACTCATATAACTACGCAGTTGCATTTGCACGAAAACACGAATGTTACAAACGTGTCTTTATTTTTATAAACAATTATTATGATAAGGAACTGTATAATGCGATAGTTGGACGTCACGCCACTCACCGATGATTTGGAGGGAAACCAATCACAATTACAAATTCTGTTCAACATTTGAATAACGCTTTGACTTTAGATACTTAATACCTTCTTATCTATACAGCATAAAACCGAAGCTGGAAATTTTTAATTTTGGCCATTGTCAGAGATATCAAACCAGTTAGATAAATTTATTCAATTTCTTCTTTTTGATACCCACAACATATCCATCTAACGCAGATTCCTTCACCAATGTCTGTTTTTATTCCGTTCAAAAATTTTACTTTTTTTACTCTCTAGAGAGTGTTTAAGAAAAAAGAACATCCGATATGTATAATGTGTAGCACTGCAGGCCTTGGAAGCTCTTCTACTTTTATGCTATCAATGATAGTATAGAGTTAAACGACTCTACTTCTAATGAAACGAAAAGATATCTTTAAAAAATATTTAAAATACCTTAATAAAGGGAGGCGATGAAAGCAAAGCGTCTGTCGTAAAAGTAGCAAATACAACAATTTATTCAAAATAATATTTACAAAACTTCAAAAGGCATTCATCATTGAACCATATTTTCGGAGTGATGTTAACCAAAACGTACGTATGAGTTAATTTAAGCTGTATGTTTTCCTCTTCACGGCCTCCCTTTATCTAAAATTTTAAATACATACGGTATTAAAAACTAAACAGAGGCATTTTACCTAAAATCCGGCCTCTAGTTATCATGTTTCCATTCCGTTACGCTGAGCTGCTTTTCTTAAGCTTTCAAAGCCTAATGTTCTTTACTGTATTTAACCATATCTTTTTGTCTTCTCCTATTCTTTCTACCCTCCTCCCTTTTCGTTCTCTAAGTATCCCTGCATACTACAATATTAGGTGCTTTAACCATTTTATTCTTTCAACTTTGATGTGATACAAAACACAATGAATAAATAATTCTCTTTCTTGATTTGTTCCTCATTTGCAAACTTACTTCATTTCTGACTGCAGAAATTATTAGGGGTGGTTTTCTTATTTTTTTTCTTTTGCTTTAAGGTCATGTGATTGGATGGAGACATAATTCCTTGATTAGTTTCTATCTTTCAAAATCCTTTTTCATTTGTTATTCTTCCAAAAAGTTTTAAGAGGTTTCTATATACATTTCGAATTATTCTGTTTGTCTTTTTTGGGCAGTGATGGCCAAATACTTTAGCTTGCTTTAATTATTGGCTCCACTTTTCTACTACCTTTTGCTGTACGCTTCTCATTTTGAACTTGGGATACTTTATTTTCTCAGTTACTGTTAGGCCAAGACCTACGAAAACTAAAGTAGATCGAGTAAGTTATAAAACGTTAAATAGCAGTTAGAACCAAAGAATGAAAAAGTAAAATGATCATATTAATGAGAGGAAAGTACCAGTTGAAAAGTCGCAAAGTAAAAGAGGTGCGTAATGAAAAGTTGACAGTCATACGAAATGGAAGTACTGTGACAGCGAAGAAAAGTGATTCACAGGCTAATACAAAAACAAAAAAAAAATAGAAAACAAAGAAGTTACTATTGCTTCCCTCATTCCTGTACAGGTCCTTCGTGAGGTTGAACGTATGTGAGTGCTAGTTGAATTTTACAATCAATTAAAGTAGTTGTTCTCTTCCACATTAAAAGAGCGAATATTTTATTTTCACAATGTAATTGAATAATATTTAACGTTGTTACATCACGTTCAATTATTATCTTTAAAAAAATGTAGAGATATTTAACTCCACGTGCACGGTACATATATTTTCTTAGGTAATAAAATGCACACTTCCTATCTTTAAGGATACTGGGAATTGCAAATTTTTCCGTGTTTCAGTAATCCGAGTACATAAATTTCTAATGCAATTTCAGCAAGTTGTTAAGGTCGTTTAGATAATTTTCAAACACGTATTGGCCTTTTACAACATGATAGTGATCAATAGTTTGTGGTGTTATAGATGAGTATCTAACTAGCTCTTGGTATTGAGGGGGTGGTAGGTCAGGTGACGGGCAGGGGTAGATTTCTCGGAACGGCCGCTGAACCCAAGACCTTGGGCAGCTAGTCACGCCGAGCCGTAGCCGCAGCCGTCGACTTCGCGGTCTGGCCTTCTAATGTCCCGTGTCCGTGCCCGAGCCAGGCTCTGCCTCTTTATGGCCACTATGTCCTACGGCATTATCTGTATTTTATAGTTATATGTGGTTTCAACGTGATTTTATAACTACTTGCAACATTACAATTACTAGTAATGATGATGCATAGTTCATATACATGTTTTCATGTAAGAATAAGATAATGCACCTATATATAAATGCAGTCGACTTATGGTTCAGGTTCCTTTTTTTCTCATGTCAGAACACGTTTTCACTTTTTCTGTACTGCCCCAGCAAACTCCCTATTTATATTTCATATTATAATTCCTGATAACGCAGTCCAAGATTCTTAAAAATATTCGAAAATTTGATGAGTATAGAAGATCCCAATCATCTACTACGTCTTAATTTTTTACTTTTAATTTAAAATATTTATTACAAAAATAATTAATTAATAATATACCTTGCTATGAAATCTAAATTTTCTTACTGCTTTCATCCAGACGGTGTATTAATTCTTTTCTAGACTATGAGACTCATAATAGATTATTTCACGCCTTCATATTACTCAACCGATTCGAAAGGAACTACAGAAGCAAATACAGACCAAATACTCTGTAACTAGACCGAGGGCATTCTCTAAAGATTATTTCCACATGAATTATTGTAATAACTTTTGTTTTAGCCAGGGATGCAAAATGTAACCGAAACCGTTCCAGACTTGCTACTGCAAAAGAATCGGGTTCAAGGAACCGAATTTACATTACGTCTTGCAACCCTGATTTTAGCTGCTACTTCTTTAGACTAATGACACAGGAACCCCCTATATTGTCATCGTTGCCAAATTCGAAACTTGTGATACACTTTTACATGTATTGTTGTCACAAATACAACCAAACTTGCACAGAACAATAAAGGTAGCATTACAACTGTGCTTAGTGCGAATGTAGAAGTTGTTTCTAATACAGTAATAATGTCATTAGCTGTCCATGTCTTATAAGTCGAACGAAATTTATAACACTACACTTTTGTTTAAAATTCATGTACTTCAAATAAACATGTTATTTAATAGATCCTCCACGAGTTACACTAATAAGGCCCAGTTTTACAATCGTGGAATAAGGACGGAATAACTGTTCGCTGAGTATCCTCTAATGTTTCTCCATGTCTACGTCACGTTATTCTAAGAATAATGCTTATCCGACGATTGTTAAATCGGGCCTAAGTAATTCTTCCTTCTTATTGAGCCAATTCATTGTGTTTTGTTTTTATTTCGTCTTTCTTCTTCTTCTTTCTTTTTAAAGATTAACCAGACTTCTTTCTCCTATTCGAAATACATTCTTTCTAGCTTTACCGAGTAAGTTTCGTTTTTGGTCTTATTTACTTACGAAATTCATGTCTTAGGCTGCATTGTTTAAAAGGTTTAAGCCAGGATTCACTTTCATCCTAAGTGAGAATGTGACACTTGTATCACGTGCGGCAATCCTATGTCACATTCTAACTTAAGATTAACTTTAATCCTGGCTTAAACCTTTTATACAACGCAGCCTGAGATAGTCCTAGCTTATCCTGAGTGGGCATCCCGATGTAGAGTCTAACCACATAACAGGGGGATGGAGATCTATCCAGAATGACGTATGCATTCCTAGAAATTCCGTGGACTTTCTAGTGGTCATAAGGCCGTTATAGATGAAGAGGTTCGTTTATAAAAGTCGAAAATGAGCACGGGATACAGTATTAGTAACATAAATAAATCAAAATTAACTGAGGATTAAACAGAATTTCCATCTGGATTTTTTTGGTAAATATTTTTGAAAAAAATCACTTTCATGTGTTTTGTATTAATTTGTTACTAAATTGTGATTTGTATTCCAGGATTTTCTTGCAAAATATTGCGAAACTATAATTAATATTGCAAGAGGAAGCCTATCTATGAAGGCAAACTGATAATCTAAATCTGCGTTTTAAAATCATTAGTGCATATTAGTCAGAATAAAAAAAACCGTTCAAAGGAGAGAACAAATAATTCGTCACGCAGTCTGAGTTGATTATCAGATAATACTTTTTTAAAGATATTCGGCACGTGGACGAAATGTGTGAAGCTCGAAATGACGAAATGCAATCGAATTGTTAACCGATGATAAATGAATAAACGTGTAAAAGGTGGACGTCATTTGCAGGTTCTTTGCAGTAACTCACGTATACCGTACGTAGTAGAGAGCGTGAATTCATTTTCTTTTTGCTTTATCTTTTTTATTTTTTCGTTTTTGATTTTTATTAGATAAAGGGAGAGCAAAGTAACAATGACTCATTTCTGTTAGGGAGTAACATGTGCGAATTAAAAAAAAAACTTTACAAAAAAAAATTATTTATACAGGGTATGTTGTGGAAACTGTTGTCTAAAAATGAGTAGTTTCAGTAATTATTTTTTTACAATATGTCGAATTTCAGTATGTTTAATGCCTAAGGTCTCGCAATGTTAGGTGGATGTTGTTTTAAAGTCCATTTATTAAAAATTTAATTTGACACGTTTCTTATATTGTTATTGCAAAATTGCGATACAATGTAACGCAATAATTCATAGAATACACTTCAACAATAACGTGTGCAATTTTTTTTAAAATTTATTATCATGTGCAAATTAATTGATGGTAAAACAATAAGTACGTAATAACAGATCGCGCGCGTGTGTGTGTATGTGGAGATTATAATGTATAAATTTTACGGAATGTTCCCGTGATACGCTCATTGAAATGCAAATAATGGTATATCAAATCTGTCAGAAGCATTCCGATATTGCGTTAATTACTGTTTACTAACAGAGCGAGTACATACAAAATTAATAATCGGAGGTAGTGGAATTGTACAAATATTTGGTTTTAAATATGCAGCTGAAACTGATCAAAAATTTATGTAAATAATGTTAAAATTAATCTGACAGAAATATTTGGTTAGAGCGCAAATACACGAAGCGTGAGAAATTAAAACTCTGTATTAAGGGTTAGTTTACATGATGAAATTTCAAATATAAACCGGAATGAAAATCAACCAAAAATAAACAAAAACGTGCCTTTGTTAATGATGCACCTGTTGTTTTCAAAATTTTCTAAAGTTTTTGTTATTTTGCACGTGTAATGAGCTTGTGGAAATACCATAATAGCTTTGTTTTTTTGGACTGAAGGTTGTTTTATTTTATTTTGTACATTTCTAAAGTCTGTCACAAAAAATATTCTAAAATAATGAAAGAGTTTGGAAGCTTCGAAACAATTGGAGAACGAGGTATCAATATGAGTTCTAAGGACCCAATAAAAAGTTATTTCAAAAATACTTACATCCAACCAAGCGTCACCCCTATCTATAGCTAAATAGTAATAATAAAAAATAAATAAAAACGTGCCTTTGTTAATGATGCACCTGTTGTTTTCCAAATTTTCTGAAGTTTTTGTTATTTTGCACGTGTAATGAGCTTGCGGAATTGAAATACCATAATAGCTTTGTTTTTTTTGGACTGAAGGTTGTTTTATTTTATTTTGTACATGTCTAAAGTCTGTCACAAAAAATATTCTAAAATAATGAAAGAGGTTTGGAAGCTACGAAACAATTGGAGAACGAGGTCTCAATATGAGTTCTAAGGACCCAATAAAAAGTTATTTCAAAAATACTTACATCCAACCAAGCGTCACCCCTATCTATAGCTAAATAGTAATAATTTTATAGTTACTGTACGATTAATTTTATTGAATTGAGCTTTGAATAATTATTTTTTTATTCACAGGTGCATCTGAACTTTTCATGTAACGAAGTGCCTTTTTTGTACAAACCGTAATATTAGAGTTCCATCCGAATAAGCAAGTCGCTCCCAGTGAAACAATATTTTTGCATGAGCAGCTCTTGTCGAAGCGTTAATTATTTCCTGGTTAAGCATCCTCAGCCCCGACAGATTACTACTTTCGTAAAGTTTTCTTCTCACGGGATTCAGATTTAACTTTATCGATGTGTAAACAAACTTAATGATAGGAGTGCACTGAATATTATTTTTTTAATCAAATTTTTTATAACTTTCACGACGTACGGTATATAGTGCTTCCACATTCACAACCATCGCGAATATGATTCAAAATAAAGAAAACTTTTGATCCTATGATCCACTTTAAGAAGTAGGAGTCATTTAAACGATCACTCCCTAGCTATAGGCGTGGTAAGTTATTTTCTGTAATTTCCAGTATCTGGAATCAGTATAATCTCAAATTTTAATAGCAACTAGTTGTTTATTATATCTTTATGGGGAAAATATATTTAAGGTGTGTTTTCATCCCTTCCATGAAAAAAAAGTCTCAAATCGTTAATTTATTTTAATCGACTTTCTAATTAAGTTTTAGTTTATTTCCTTAAAACCTAACAAATATTTTGTCACAACATGAATTGTAGATGGTTTCATGTAGATTAAGATGGTTTTCATTTCAAGTTGATATCTTAATAAGGCTGGGTTTCTCAGTCCTAGTTTAACTTTAAACTCCTGTTTATTCTCATGGTAGCAATTATAAAAACAATTGTTCCTATGGAAATAAACAGGAGTTTAAAGTTAAACTAGGAGTGAGAAACCCAGCCTAAATAAAATAGTTATTTAACTTACCGTTAACCTTTGAAAACGCCAAATATGACTGTTCCTTCTAAACAAAATGTGCAGTAGGAGTCAAAGTGTTAGTGATAAAAATGTGAAATCGTTTTGTTCTCCCAGATTTATGTAAAAACAGATAATTCACAATTAAAATTAAAATAAAATATGTCAGCAACACCCATTGGTCGATTTTATATGAATTGACCCTTAATCGAATGTAGATACACAGATCTATCGAATAAAAGCTTTGGGCCAATATTTCAATCACAAGTTAACTGTAACTATCAGTTTATTCCTATAGTAACAATTATGAAGACAATTATTCCTATGGTAATAAGCTGAAGGTTAAAGTTGATTTGTGACTGAAATAGCGGCCCATAGTGTTTAAACAATTTAAAGATTTTGTTCAAAATGTCTACCCGATAACTGTCAACGAATGAATTATGATCGAAGGAACTAGTCATAGACATATTTTCAATTTTTAATAACAGTGGTTACTGCTGATACATACATGAAATATTTTGTCTTTAGACATCTTTAGAATGTGTCATCCTCTCGTCCAACATCGTATCAAATTTATAAGCGATTTTAGGTGTTTGTGTTTACTGTCGCTTAGTGTAATTAGTCATAAAATATAAATATCATTAGGCTAAAATAAAACGATGAGCTACGATGTTGAATTTGAGCTTCCATTTGTTTATCCTTAACCTTTATCCTTAACCCCAAACACTGTCGACGGTTTTAGTTACCTATAATTAAAAATGGCATCTGTTATTGATTGTCTATGATCGAGGGTACTTTGAATTGAATGAAGAAGAAAATTTAGAATGAAGTAAGTATTGGTATAAAGTCTGACGTGCTATATCAAACTATACCTTTAATCAGTGACATTAATAATTGTTTTTCTTGTTCGCCGCACACGTGCCTGTAGCAAAAATTACGCAAATCATTTATCTTGTTACACTTTTATAAGGCGCAGAATGTCAGCAGGAAGTCGAACGTGTTTACTCGTTCTATAGCAAGATAATTAAAACCTATTATTTTATCTATCGATTATGTACTATTTTTCCAAAGACGGTTTTTATTATTTTTTCTTTACGGCACACACGTGTCGTGAAAGTAAATAGATCGGCTTTGATATCTTAAATTTATATTTACCGTTCAAACACGACTGTGTGTGTGTGTGTTTGCAGATACCGCAATCAAAATAAAATTGCTCGCATTTGCAAAATTACGCAAATAATTTGATTTGCGTCCAAATAATTCCACCGAGACGTACGTATAAACTAAAAATTAGTGCGCGGCTGCCGTCATAACGTTTCTGTCTTTGCTGTAAATAACATTGACAAATGCAAATAATTTTCTAATGTATTTACATTGCCATGAAATACAACGTTTATGTGCCTTGAACTGTCAGGAATTTACGGTAGCAATTTTATTTTGCAATTTGTTTTACATGCGATTGCGAATTATGTGTACCGCATTAATTATGAATTTCACAAACTTAAATCTGCAACAAGTTTGTACCTATCATTGTTTTTGTTATTCACTCAAATAAAATGTATTTACGTTTTATTTTCGTAACAAAGCGATACAGTAAGATTAAGAGATAAAGCAGTAATTACCGCCTCTCATCAATGGTTTCCTATTTTAGATAAATTTAAATCTGCCAGACACTTTGACGCACAAACGATGATAAGGCGTATTTTAAGGCTTTGGACATACACACAATAATAAACTTTATCGAAACTTGTGCAATCTTGTTGCATTTTGCAGATACTAGCAAAGGATATGAAAATATGACTATGTTGAGTCTGGCTGGCAAAACTTTCTCGCATGCAAATGTTTACTTTTCACATTTACTCATTTATTATGTGTGCACAGTCTGAAATAATTTATTACAGCTGATGCAATGAAAATTTTGTAGGACGTAGCAATGATTTTGATTCCACGCAGTTATTACATGAAAGAATATTTAACCTTTAAATATTTATAAATGAAGATTAATTGGTTTTTATCAGAAAAAAAAAATCTTTGTCGTCGTAATTTATGGTGCTTACAAATAATCTTGTCGTACATTTGATTGCTGACCTTCAAAACTTTTCTCTAGTTATGGAAATAACTCAATCACATTATGTATTTGGGAAATTGAGAACAAACAGTTGAATAAACTCCCTGCTTTCATCAGATTTTATGAATTCAGCAATTTCCTGAACACGTTCCAAGCTTCTTTGAATGATCCGAATGATCCAAATCATAGCTACTGAATTATTTTTATGGAATCTTGGTCAGTCATTTTATATTTACTTATTTACAATCATTCAGCATCTTGTAAATGACTTATTCAAGGCAAAAAACCTAAAACTTGCCGTTCTTTGGTGATAATTTCCATAAATATTTCTAAATAAATTGAGCTTGCGCAAAGACGAGAATTTCTTGTTTGGTAAAATATGTAGGTATATTCGAATCGAATTCGATAAGAATTACCAACCTGTTTGACAAAAGTTACCACCTGATGATGTGCAATTGCTCCGATTGAAAAATATAAATTTCACAATTCAAATAATTGCAATGATTCCACAATAATCTTTTAATAATTCAACGAAATGAATGTTTTAATAATTCAACGACGTATTATTGCTGAAGGCAATATGTAAATATTGCAAAATAATCAGGAAGGTGAATGCGCCTAATCAGTTAGCACTTATCTTTGCTTTTCGTGCGAAATTTAAGAACAATTCAGTGCCGTGTGATTTCCTTATCAATATGAGTAGGTAAATATCTTTTGTTTATAAGCAAATATCAGAAAATAAAATTATGTTGCTGCTTCGCATCATAAAAATGATACATGAAGTTTTTAAAACGGCTACTTCTGGCCGATAAAATTTATTTTATTGAAGAAGTAAGAGCAGTACGATTAATCTTTTAATACGTCTCCTGTTTAGTTCTGCGCTGCAGCGTTTCGTTTATTGTACGTCATCTTCTTGATGAATTGCTTGTAAAGAGTGCGATGCACCCCATACAGTCATTGTCGAGATTTTACTGTTGTCGTCTACTTCCCCTGAAAAATGAGTCGTGTACTGCGTTCCTGAAAATTAAAATAAAATATTTGTTCGATGTGATGCGTTATCCGCGAACATAAAATCATAATAGTTCTTGCCCACTTTGCTATAAATAAATTTTAATTGACTTTTATGCGTTTAACTGTGCACGACAATTGAAATATTTTGACGGCGATGCACATAACATAACAGAAATGGCAAAATAATTCAAATTGTTGTGCTTCAGACTATTTTTTTCCCAAATAAATTGCCAACGAAATATTTATTTATTTAATTTTACTGAAAATACAAGTACACAACAGTCGGTAAATTTCATAAAACATCAGTAAATTAATTTAACGTTATTCGTAGCAGATCAATCTAATTTGTTTACATACTAATTAAAATATTCGTATTTTTGAATGTTTAATTATAAGAATAGTTTACCATGTGAAACGTAACTAATATTGTACTAATTATTCACGTCCAAAGGATATGAACACAGAGGTATTTGACGTTTCGGTATTGTCTGTAAATTCCCGCACTGCTTTGATCATGGTCATTATTATCCCTGTTAGACATCAAATGCAAATGCAACGCAGGGCTGCCTGGGCCAGTATTTGATCATATAGACAAACAGACATGTGTATAATTATCTGTTGCAGTGATACCATTATACATACATATAATACATCTAATAGGGAATCTATGGCGATCAATATTACAATTTACGGGACCATCTTTCACCGTTAATCTAAATTTAATTAATACTGTGCAAATCTAATTTAGAAGTAACTCTTAGGTAAAAAATGGGCCTAGATTTGCACGTTAAATTAATTTTATTTTTATATGTGCGTTCTACTGAGCCAATTACTGGGTTATAGAAATTGAACGTTTCCAAGAGTGGACAGGACAAAGGGGGAATACGAGAGGAAACAAAACTTAATGACGTCCAGTCGAGATAGAATCGTTTCTCCTGTGCCTTGCATTCTGTATGTTTATAAGTAAACCTTTCCATCTTGAATAATTTTCAGCTCTGGAAATACAATTATGTATTCTATAACTGCACGATTTCACAGAGATCTCCAAGATTTAGAATATTTATTTGTGCAAATCGGGTTGCAGTTTCTTTCAACGAGCTCTGAAACAATTAGCATAGAGTTCCCATTTATAACTTGCAGTCATTAATACAGACGACATCGGATTGGTTTTTTCCCTCAAATCAATTTCCTTAAAGCTTATTAATGTTCTACATGTGATTGATGACGGCACGATTTAAGAAAGAATGTAAAATGTAGTAACCGACTTTTGGACGCGATTTGTCATCTGTCGTTAGTTGCATTCAAAACGATTCGGGATTAGATGTTCTTCAGCTTTTTATAAGTTTGTAACAGGTTTCATGAAAGTATCAAAGAATATGTGAAATTGACTATATTTATTAAATTTTTTATTTACAAATGCAAGAAAAGTGTGTGATATTATTTGAAAGCAAAAAATAATTCGAAAGTGTTAAATGTCGGTTCTCTATGTATTTTAGTCGACTCTATAAAAAAATGCCACTAATTAATCTGTTGTGTAAAACAGACGCGGTATTTTCCGTTTTCGCACGTAGCTTACCATTCCGATAAACGTCACTTTCTTAAGCAGTTAAGAAAAAGGTTTTTTTGTGATGACTCAAAGGAAATATTCTTTCTTTAAATGTATAGTCTCTTAAATAGATAACATTTGTTAATGTTTTATCAATTAATTACTCATTGTCAATAAAGTTTAAATATCACGACCTCATCATACAAGGTGAAACAAACAGGAAGAAGTCCTAACACTTGAATTCGCATCAATGGTAGTCAATAAGGAATAATCTGCTTTAATTGAAAAGTCAAAAGAAAACATCGGAACCAAATGAATCTCTTAAGCCAAAGTAAGTTTGCTAAAGTGATAGTAATCTCAAAAATTTACTTTATTTTTTTTTTCTTTAAAGTCATTCCACAATTAAAATTAAATAATTATTTGCACTTCAAAGAATCTCTTCTTGGTGAAAATTCATAAATAAAACTGCATTTTTGAAAAGAGTATGGCTTTTGACGAAGCACCACTTATGTCATTCATTATATTTAAAATGTTTTTAACTTGCATGTACTGAAACACTGAAAGGTGTTTTCAAGATAATTCACTCAACAAAAAAAAAAGTAAGAGATTCCAAGAAAAATGTAAAGAACAAACACCTTTCTATAAAACGAAAAAAAGACCACTTGAAATGTGATAATTGCGTAGCGTTTTGTGAAGTTAATTATAAATTAACTGATTCCAAGGATTTATAGTTAAAAGCCAGCGCTAACGGTAATATTTACGGTGATTCTGGACTGAAATTATCGCGGAGCGACGATGCGGCGACAGAACGCATGTTGAAGAAATCACAGCCAATTAAATTTGAATAAAATACTTCAAAGTATTTCCTGCATCGGTGTATCACTTGCACCGAGACAATTCCAGCACCTTCATTTATTGCACTAAATTTATAATGACCGCAATGCAAACAATGAAATGCACAACTCCTGTAGGGAAACTGAATGTTTGTAAAGCTACTACTTCAAGCGTGCTTGGTATCTAGTACAAAAGTTACAACGAATTCTTAAATGACAATATATGTGTGTGTGCCAAATATAAAATCCTTTGTCTCGTTCCTGTATACCATTTTAAGTATGGCAATAGAAAGGATTATATTACACTATCAGTTTAATTGTAACTCTACTTTTTAAATCAAAAAATTATCTCCTCCCACAATTATTTTATATCCGTAGATACATATTTTGGCAACTACGCAGTCATTTTCAGTACACATACACACTCACTCACAAGTTAAAAGCACCTCATGAAATCTTTGGTTAGCATCCTCCTCGTCGCATTCCCAGCGGGAATATTGGAAAGCAAAGAGAATAAACTTTTTGAGTTTAACAATTTAGAGAAAGTAAAATTAAAAGAACAAATGTTTCAGGAATAGGTTATATTAATATCAACAATATTTTATAAACTAATTCCTACAAAACTTACAAAAATACAGTGAACTTAAGAAATAAATCAGCCTTACTTTTGTCTACTAATACTATAGTAACACTAATGAAATGTACAATTATCTAAAAACGTTTTGCCATCAATGCAAAAACAAGCTGCTATAAATATAATTTACGAATTATTAAGCTTTGTAATAAATTCGTAATGTTATTGTTGCACATATTATAAGCAACTGATTACATCAAAAGTGAACATTAACTGATTTATGTACAGCAAGTCAAGTAGCTATATTAACTAATTTTATTATTACTTTAAATTCTACACTGCACCCTTTTAGCTCCCTTCATCGGTTTTCGGCCTGCAATTTTCTTCGGCTTCAACGCATCCTCCACAACACTTCGTTGATACGGTTCATATTTCGGTCCATTCCTCACTTTTACGCTTTTCATTGCGTTATGCCCATATACACTCGACGGCCCCATCCTTGTCACCATCACACCTTGATTTGGTTTGGTCAAAATCTCCAGGTTGCGCTTCTTCCTCTCTTGGATCTCTGTCCTTAATCGACGACGAAGAATTTGCTCGCCCAGGCAGATGCTCAACCACTTTTGGCTCACCCTCGCAGCATTATACAGCGCTTCCGGTTGCAAACGCCTGCAACACCAGGAATTAATATAATAACACAATTAAATAAAGAAAAACAAAAATAAGACTTACCTCAAAATCAGGACGGCCAATTCCACTGGAAGGTCGGCGATGTCGAAGCTCCTCTCGTAGACTGCTTTCGGAAACACCTCGAAGATCATCTTGCTGGTTTTTCTCTCGTTGCCACTGGAACACTGACTGACTTCGAAACGAAAAATTGACCGCTTTTATACCCCCAAAAAGTCAGCGGTGCGTTACATTACGGTTCAGTGAACCGTAACGGTTACGGCCCGCTGAATTGGAACCGTAACGGTTGAGAGGTTTTGGGAAAAGTTGACTCCTATCGGCTGCTTTTATTAGGACCAGGTACGCCTCCTTGAAATCTCCAGATTTCTTTCTTCAGCTGCTCTTTTATATTGGGCTGCAGCTTACATAGCATTTATATGATTTCCATTTTGTGTTTTGTTATTTACGACGACATCTTTGTTCTTTTTTCATTCTGTGTCTGAATGTTATATCAATTATTTTTCTTTAAACTATCTTTAACTATTCCACGCTTTTTGAGTCTATAAGAGTTTGAACGCATTGTTTCAAAAACCTTGCCCAAGGTTCGCTTCTATTTGATTTCTTTTTTAATCCTGACGAATAGTTTACAGATTTGATTTGGGATGATAAAGCATATGAGGAGTCCACTGCAATAACCGGTCAAGTCCATTTTTTGAGCAAATTGAGTTAAGAACATGTTTTAACGCAATATAAAATTCTCTTTCGTCCTGTGCAAGAGCGACGATCCTAACTTCAAAAATAAGGAAAACACAGGTAGGTATTTTGGTGATTGACTGAAAGTTATTTTCGGGTCGGAGATTACTCAAAAAGAACAAATTTTAACATGTAATGACTAATGACTTTGGCAAAAGAAATTACTACCTACTAAGGAACTTGTAACCAAAGAATACTGCATAATTCTTACTAATATCCAGTATTCTGCATTTTTAAAACAAAACATTATTCTGTTCTCCAGTAAAATGATCAAAAATGGACTTGACTGGTTATTGCACTGGATCCCTCATATTATGCTTTATTTGCCGATAAAGCACACCATACTTTATCGGGCCAAATCAAATCTATCGAAAAAGTCTCATTTCTTTTTTTAATCCTGACGAACAGTTTACAGATTTGGTTTGGTGTGATAAAGCACACCATACTTTATGTGCTAATAAAGCACATAGTGATTTTATCAGCTCAAATCGATTCTGTAAACTGTTGCAACTGTTGACTTTCCTTCCTCATTTATACATACATACAAACATTGTTTCGGCATCTTCAGTTTACATAAAACTGTTATAAGGTATAATTTCTTATGTCTTTCAAAAACATCTGATCCTGACAACTATTATCATTCTTCTATAACTTCCAACGGTTCTTCTTATATTTTGCTAATTCTTTTCGTTATAACAATTGTTACTGGGCTTTTACGATCCTGTTTTGATGCAATGCAGTTTCTGCTCAAATTATTGTAGAGCGTTCTTCTTTGAGTTAATCCTAGCTTTCTGCTGTCGTACTTCCTTGCCATTTGATATTGTAAATCCCCCTATAAAAAAAAATATCAGGAGGCCCATATTTCTGCAAGAGATAATTTTAATTCGCTGATTCATTCTATCTACGTCAATTTCAAGTTCGTTTCTGACATCTTTATCTCACACGCGATACTGAAAACAGACGTTGTTTATACTTGTTATAGAAATTTAAATTTTTGCAAAACAAGAATTTACGCCGCAAGTAGACGCCGATAATAACAATGTCAACCTGAAGTTCAAGTTGAATTCTAATTAAAGTTGTAGAAATAAAATTGTTTTCGTAAACAGTCGTGTCCCGGTTAGGTGCTTGACCGACTATAAATAGTGCGCTAATATAAATCGAAACCCAAATAAAAATGTTTGCCTCGCTGCGCTCTTTTCTGCTTCGCGCTTAATCGACTGCACAAATTTTCCGCACGCAGTTAAGAAGTAACTGTGAAATTCGAAACTGTGAATGTTACTTGTACAGTCGTGGACAGTTAAAAAGAGAACAAAATTATACGAATTTATACTGGAATTATACGACTGGGGCTAAGTCATTGTGAAGGTTACTTTAGAAGCTTATTTTCGTCCAAAGCAAATTGGGTACGTTTATGTGGAAAATGTTATTCAAATATAAAATTGACAGGTTCACATTTTATAAAAGAAACTATGATCCTCATGAATTTACATCATTAATAAATAAACATCATTTAATGATATGAAAAGATGATGATTCATGGAGAAAGTGTTCATTACTCAACAGTATGAAACAGTTTGAATTTTGAATGACAGAAATATCAGATATAATGTAATTTTGGAAACGTTTCAATTATTTCGGTGTTCAATCTGTAATAAATTTGGAGTGTTACAAAAAGGTGAAGGATTAATGTTTTTGATTGCTTGCCATGCACAACAAATACCTCATTATATCTGTCCGTGAAACTATAAAAATATATTCATCCTCGCATCCTTTCATCCTGGACTAAAAGCCTGTCAGTTGCCTAATTTAAGCTCCGACTGAAATAACGCGATTAGCTTTAGTTAATAAGCGTTTTACGTCTTTTTTCTATATATTCGAGACATCACCTTGATTCTCAAGAACTTAAAACAACTTAATTTTATATGAAATCGTACAGTCGTCCTCGTAAACACCAACACAATACGAGCATAATTGAACGAGGTAATTTAAATTTCGGTTGTAGGTTGGATTAACTAATTTTGTTGCCAATGGAAACGTTTCCGAAAAAGGTGTTACAGCGAGGAGTGGTATGCGGCTTTTTAGATATACATATTCTTATAAATTTTAATTACTAAAACTCTTTTGACCTCTTGTAACATGCCGTGCTAAGATTATTAACATATCTTATTATAACTTATTAATGCTATAATGCTTTTTTGATGGTGTCAGATGGACGTGATGACATACTGTAGACTCCCGACATCATCATCGGCAATTCAAGTTAATTTATAAATTTAATAACATTCGTACATAAAAATATTTTAATTAAATTAAATTAACTGTTTAATAAGCTCGCGTAATTGGTTTTACTTAGAAGCTCCTTTTTCCTTGCTTTTGAATTGAATTAGAAAAGAATTATTTTATAAATTTTGTTTCTTTAATAATTAAACTACATCTGTCTAAAGAAAAACGTAGAAAAATAAATTTTTTATGATAATTTCTGAATTCTGTTCAACAGAAAAAAAAGGCGAGATGAGAATATTTCAAGTATGTTTAGTTTATTGAACTTGTCGAATAACATAAAATTGCCTGGTTTATACCATCTTAAAACTGCACACACATAATAAATTATTGCTTATCCTAAAAGGCAAGTCGCCCTTTTTTCAGGTTTGATAATTCATTAATTTATCATGCGTGCAAAATCCGACTCGGATTATACAGCGTCTGAATTTTTGCCTTTGCACCCTGTAATACAATTAATCGCGCTGAAGACTAGGAAAAGATGTATTTATCCGTAACTGACCTATCTTAACCTCGTCATACAACTATATTTTGCGTAGTTAAGTACTTTATGCCGTGTAGCTCGCATGATTTTTATTGCGTACTAAGCACCGGCGACCGTCTTTGTCGTACAAGCTGGTTTATTTATGGATTCAAACGGTGCTAACGTAGCTGAGAAAAACAAGGAATAGGGTTCGCATTTATATTTAAGGTCACACGTCATTGTAAAATTTTATGAGCTCTACAAATGTGCTTTATAAATAATTGTTGTTGATAAGTTTTTTCTCCTTGATTTTTATTTATTGTAAGGGCGACGTCTTTTTTCTTTTTTTTTCAGTTTAAAAGAGCGTTGACTTGTGTTTTTAAATCAACATGTGGTGTACCTGTGAATTTTATTAAATCAAAATATTTTATTTATTAAATTCCTTGATTTTTCAACCTATTCTACGAATTTCGTTTAAGTATGCATGCTTTTATTGTTCTGAACAGAATCGTCGGCAAACATATACTGAGTGATTTTTAATGATTAAGGACAATTTGAATTTGGCGCCTTAGTTTGTGGTGTATTTTACGCACCTGGTGTGGCCAGACTGTTTATAAATGTAGTCCTTATACATATTTTCCATTTTCTAAATTCCAAAACAGTTCGTCTTCGATTTATTTTGGACTCTAATGTTGAATATTTTAAACACTCAATGTAAACTATCTGTCATTGAGACGTAATTGATAAAAAAAATCAATGCAGGGGTATGTTGCGACGTAGAAATAATTTTGTAGGCAGTAAATTTAAATTAACAACAAATATTAAGAATCACTCGGTATGTGCGTACTAGAAAGAAGTTGAGAAAAAGT
The DNA here is from genome assembly GCA_958336345.1 of Dorcus parallelipipedus. Taxonomy (NCBI): domain Eukaryota; kingdom Metazoa; phylum Arthropoda; class Insecta; order Coleoptera; family Lucanidae; genus Dorcus; species Dorcus parallelipipedus. The sequence goes on from OY284477.1 coordinate 40,242,305, forward strand.
ACATGAACCAATGGAAGAAGATAAGAAGCTTCAAAGGATGAAGGACAATACGAAAACAAAAATAAATCCCATAGAAAACAATAAGCAAATGATTAATCAATTGAATTAATAAATTTAATAAAGGAGAAAACGAGACAATTTTGGCTAGGTCATTAAAAAATGTCCAATCCAATCGGGTCAATAATTTGAAGAAGCAATTAATTACTGAAGAGTAAAATCGCAGATTGTACGATAAATTTTGATCAAAATTCCCAAACGATTAAGTTTTAATATTTCCTTCAACACACTGCAGTAAAAAAATCAATTAATTACAGAATGATTTGACCATAATCTGTTAAACTTGAACTTACATTCCCGAGCTAATTTGAGTGAGTCATAGAAGTGCGATTAGCGGTTTCGACTTCGTCATTGATGAACCTATTCAATGTTATGAATAAAATTCAAACCAACTGGAAGAAATAACTTAATTTTTTTTTAAAGATGAGGAAAAATAATTTAATGAATTTAAAAAATTAAAGAAACCATTCTGCGATTGGTTTAATTAAACAATTTAAATAGCACTGACAACGAGACGAATTGGTGTGAATGATATTTTAGAAAGCTTGTAATATTTAACTGAATTAAGAGGATTTTAATTTGTTACTGATAGTTAAGTACAAATTTCTTTCGTGTTTATTTTCGTATACTCCTTCGTATATCCTTGATCACATGATACAAATGTACTAATTAGAAGCCGAGATGGATTGTTACGACACGCTCTTGCAGAAATTAAACCCGCATTTGTTCGTTTATAAGTACACATGAGCAAATCTATTCTGTTAATTAATTTTTGCAAATTAATAGAAATTAACTCCTTTTTCTGCATATGTACATCTCAACTACCTGGTTGCACGCCAATTATGAATAATAATGCCTTCAGTGTTACAGTTCAAAGTAAGATTACCTTTAATTATGTTAAGTAGCACATTTTTAATAAATAAATTATTGTTCTGGACAAAAAAATAGAACGATAATCGAATTCAGAAATTTTTCAGAATTGTACATATTTCCTTCTATTTTTCAAGAAATGTTTCCAATCTCCTCTATTAACCCTGGCACCCTACAGATTATCTTTTTTCCAGTATGGTTGTTATTTCTGTTATTCGTTTTCTTATCTTTCGTTTAGAGTTTAGATGCTTTCCTTGATTTTCCTTTCCTTCTTTCTGTCTCATCTATAATATATTTCTCCAGCATCTCTGTTTCTCTATCTTGAATATTTGTGTGTGGATCTTCCTAGTGCTTCTATGTATAGATTTCATAATTGTTGCTTAATTTTCTCTGTTAATTGCCTTCTTTCTGTCTTTACATTCTCTCCTAAATCCTTCTTTAAGCATTAAGATAAGATAAATATAAAGACAAATGTCTTCTTTATTGCCTCACTTTATTCCTACACTGCAGAATTGAGTTACCGCCGATAAATGTTGCATTCGTTGTGTTGGTCAGTATGTGTTACATTTACATGCAAGGCTAGCGCCACCTGTGTTAGTACAGGGCAGTCGTTGTAAGATATGGCCAAGATACGGCACCTGAATAGAGTGAATTAAATAATACATTGTGTTTTATTTACTTACAATAACAATAACGACTGTAACAGTATGAATATGTCACAAATGATAAGAGATAAAGTACTGGTCCTAGCTTGCTACCCCGCGGAAGTCCTACGTAATTTCTTGTTGTCTCAGAGAATTTATTCTCTTCTTGGTTCTGAAGGCTTCAATTTTCGAATAAATAAAGTGCAAATAACTTTACACATCCCTTAAAAGTTTCACATATTACAAGTAATAGAGGAAGATATTACGAAGAAGATAAAACAGCAAAGAGTAAAACGGTTACGACATGTACTGAGAGCAGATCAGAAGATAATTAACTTTATAACGAAAAGGATACCTGCAAGATGGCGAGATGAAGCAGGGGAACATTTAAGAGCTGTAGGAATTGAGAACATGGAAGAAAAAGTCAACTAGAAATTATAGAACAACATAAAGCACGGTACATCCGCCTAAAAACGGATCTAGAAAGTCCAAAAGCGGCGCGGGGTGTTAAGCTTATATATTCAATTAGGATTTAAGTCCTGTTGTCAAATCTTGTCAAAAGCTTTCGTCCATCACTTTCTGTCCTAAATCCTTATATCGTCTTCTTACGTATATTTCTGCCCTATAGGATCTATCAGTTTCTTCACTTTTGCATTTGTTCTTGTATTTCTCCCTTTATTACTTTGCTTCCTCATTACTTTTTTTTTATTATTTCTTGTGAACTTTCTCCTTGTAAAATATTTCTCCTAACCTAAGGAAGATGTTTTACTTTCTTTATAATAATATCATTCGTTGTAATCCTTACTTTTTCTACACCTGGGCGATCGTAAATTGTGATGTATACAGCGTGTCTTCTCTGAGCTGTATTCCTATTCCCTTATACCTAGTTTCTATATTCCCTGCAGACATTTCGTTAATGTCTGAAAATAAAATTATTTTAATGGTTGTCACACGATGATAATAAATTATTAAAAATAAAAAGTTTTCTGAATAAAATTTTGCATCGAAAAAGCTTTAGATGAAATATGAAATGATGCTGCAGAGTTTCTTAAAATAAGTTGGTGAATTTATAAATCGCACAGGTTTTGACGTCAGGTTTCTGAACGGCATGTAAATTTGCAGTAGTATTTTCGAATTCGTACGTACACACATAAAAAACTGAATTTCATTAAAATAAATATTATTATCATATTTGCGCTCGCCAAAGAAACCAGATGTCTTACTTCAAACTCAATGTCTGTATATTTTCCTTGGCTGCGATTATCAACAGTCTAATTTTTGTGTAAATATTTTCTTCACTGAATAAATATTTTTTCACAGAACGCTGACCTACCTTAAAGTCAACTTGTTGAGGTAGAGATTTTATTTAAATTGCATTAGCATGTCAGGTGAAGTTCTATTTTTATGGAGAAGTTTACATCGCAGCGTACAGAGTGGGATCGATTTATTGCACATCGCCGTTTGTATTGTTTACACTAAACGCACTGAGTTAAATTAACTTGTGCCTTTTGAAATTGTAACAATCTTCCGTCTTAACATGTTCGTCTGTTATTCTTTAAAATCTAAAACATTAGCGCAAGTTCGTATATTCTCGGTAAATAAAAAAAGCTAAATTTGAACTTTTTGGTGTAGCTAATCGTTTAGACTAGCTTCTCTCCTTAAGTTTATTGAAACATAACTTTGCTTGTCTTATTAACAAGTCGCTCAATACTGAAAATATGTATGTAGGTAGTGCGCAGTTCATTTTGTATTTCAACTCAACATAATCAGGAGAAATAAAAGCGGTGATATATGCTTAAATATGAAAAGACCCATGTGAATATGTAATAAATAGAAATCATAATAACACTAGCCCAACTGTGTAAGCAAGGGAAATGCATGATTCATTATATGTTTCAGGTGTTCCATCGAAACAGGTTCAGTTACATTTTAAATTCACTCAATTCACAGAATAGGGTTTTAGTTGAAAATATTTTTTTTAATAGTAAGAACTTGTATATATGTTTATTCGATCAAGTTAATGTATATTTAGTGTTCCTAGAAAATTCGTGTTTAATCGTAGCATGTAAATAATAATAACAGATAAATTGGGCACGTGTCGTTATACTGCGCATTATATAATTCAAAGTAGGAAAGTATAAATATTTGTGCTTGTAGTTAATGCGTACAAAAATACTAAAATTATGCATAAAATACCACGCGCCATCACGCAGATAAAAATAGGTAAACATTTAGATTTCGTGTAAATACATTGGCCAGGTCTCCACGTGGAATTAAAAAATAACTACACATATTGTTCCGTGATTTACCTTCAAATGCGTCGTCCCGAGTTGAAAAAAAAGAGGTAAATAAACGCGGCTGCAACATGTCTAAACGCAATTATACTTATTTTTATGGTTTTATTGATGTTTCAATGCCATGTATGATTGCAAAAGTCGAGTCAGTTCACTGACTGCATGTTAAAGAGCAAAACAACCCGAACATGTTATACTATTTCGCAGCGAGTCGGACAAGGATAACAACACCGTGTAATAACTCAAAATACTCGCTACAATATTGGCCATGAGACTGTTTGTACGAGTCGGAAAGAGTTGTTAATATTTATTTCTTTCGGAATCATTACAGCCAATATAATACGTGCGCAAAATGGAATTAAAAAATTCGGTGTAATTGAATACTTATGCAATTAATTTTTCAAGGCAAATGTATTTGAATACCCAATGGTTTTTATTTAACAAACATTTTATTTTAATTTCATTATACATAATTGCTTGTCTTTGAACGACGAAATCTTGAAGTACATACAGGGTGACTAAATAACTATTAACTGCCATAAAAGCAGATCTATTACCCTAAAAAAGCCAAGTACATTCTTTTATTGCGTAGCATGAAGAGTAGAGGTCTAAGTACTTACTCCTGTCTTACTCCAATTTTGTAAAAGATCCAAACGTTAATTGTACGTCCTTATTACATTTTTCCGTTCTTAGTGAGTTAATTAGCTTTAAACTTCTATTTTTTTTTCTAACTTGCTTTGGTAGGTAATTGATCAATACTTTCTCCAAATCGAAGTAGCATTTCGTTAGCTTGCATCTTCGTCTGAAAGCCGTTTGTGCTTCACGTTGTTTCTTTTTTTTAACTAATCTTCCAGAATTCTCTCGTATGTTTATACACTGCAGCAACATACGTGAGAAACGTCTTCTATTTTTATGCATAATTTAATTGCCCAATCGTTGAAGCTTTTTATGTTTCCAGGTCTTATTAATCAAGCTATTCTGTTTTTCCTGCTTTATGCATATACCTACTTCACTAATTCAGGTTTTATTAAATCTATGGCTTTTGTTTTTAGATTTTTTTCCTATTACTTATTCATTTGTATCCCGCTATCATCTACTGTTGAGTATTATTTTCCTGCCACCTATAATAGTACCTAGTTCGATCTTTTTGTGTTTATTGTCATTGGAAAAAGAATAAATCAAAATGTATTTAAGTTTCAGTTTTTTTTCTGGAAAGAATGTCTTCGGGTATTTATTTAAAAATAACTTTCAAACATCCTGTGATCAATACAAAACCCATTTCATTATATTTGTCGTCTATGAAGGAGTGTTTCAACGAACGTGATAAAACAAATGTGTTCTTCTCCGAAGTATAACTTGTATATGCTACTTTCTGAAACCGTTTGACGGTGTTCTGATTAATACCATGTGATCAGTAACACCTTCGAAAAGGCAGCATAAAAGCAATAAAAGCAAAGAGTTTATAAATAGATAGGTACCGCATGTAGGAAGTAATAAAATTATACTGCAGGTACGTAAGGGAAGAACCTAGATCAAACATTTTAACAAGTTTATAAAGCGACGTCATTTCCTAGCATAAAACTTAACGGTTGTTCTAATAGTTCAATTTAGTTGGAGAACTAAAAGTAGGTACTGTTTTAATATATTTTCAAGAGTTAGGAAACGTAGCTTCCGCTTACTGCATCATAGTATTGATAAATATTTTGGAGGATGTGCTGCTTCAGGATTTATTATTGCGCATTCATAATTTTTGAAATAATTAATAATTTATGGTATCCTGAATCACAAACTTGCTTCACGCTCCATAGATATTCATTTGAATTTCATGCGGAGTTAAAATTCTTATTTGTTTTTGTGGATGAAGATGGAAATTAAAAAGCACTGATTCTAATCGAGAGATATCGAAAGCATTAGAATATTACTGCTCTGTTGCACAGAGTTTCTCTTAATTACTATTAGAATCGATTGGCGCAATGTCTTTTGATTTTATATTTTAGACGTGTAGGTACGATATCGATCAAGTGTAATAATAAGTGAACTAAATCGAATTACTTTAAACTGTACTAGATTAGGAAACTTTTAAGTCTGTTATTAATGATACCTTTTTGTATATGCTGCAATAAAAAGTTTTGAATTGTCAGACAAGTTCTTGTAGCAAAAAGTGAGCAATTCATACGTAAGTTAAAATACAGTTACGAAAACAGAACATGATTAATTATGTTTGCATTTCTATGATTTAACAACAACTCGCTCTGTTCATTTACACTAACAGAGTTATTCCATTAAACACTGTGTGACATTAATAAAGGTTTCTGTTTAATCAATACCGCGTATTTGAATAGGTTTTCCGTCATACCCCGCTTGCAAATATTCATCTGATGACAAACATTAATGGTAGTTTATACAAATGTAAATGCGGTGACTGGGGGGTTTGCCGAAACTAACTTTCACACACAAAAGCTAAAAGTTTGCAATTCTTTTTAGTTCTTTGATTTACATTTAATTATATACCTACGTCAGTGTTCACAGAAATTGATATGAAAAGTCAGTTTTCAATTAAAAAAATAAAAGGATAATACAATCACTTCTGCTTGCTACAAGTAGGTAGGTGAGCGCTCATGAATATAAACGAGCATTACTTTTTTTATAAGTTCTTAAAATAACCGAACAATAACCCAAATGAAACATATTTTTAATGCGCAGATAAGTCAGGATATTAACAAGCTCATTCCATACCATTAAGAATATAAAAAAGATATAATGGTGAACAACTAAAAGATAAATTAGAAACAAGTTTTTTGTGATAAGGAACTTGTAAGGAGATCTTTGACCCATATGCGCATTACATAAAAAGGAGAAATCAACTGCGTACGCTACAGGAAGATGATTCATAATTTTATCGAACGAAACCGCATACTGTGTGTGCGATAGCATTTTACATTTACAATTATGCAAATCAATAGATATCAACAATTTCAGAGGAACCCCTAGATCTTACCCGTAATTTACATTTTATGGCCCTGTTATTTTTAAAAGAATACGATACAAGCAAGGTTGATCATAAACTCCAAAAATAGAAAATGTAAATTTAGTCTCGCCAAAGAAAATAATATCCTTGGAAGTGCATTACGGTAGACGCAGAAGCAACATAAAACACTAAATTGAGTGTTGCAACAACTTACGGATGTGATAGTAAAAACTTGACTATTTCATGCAAAAATATTCTTCAAAACTATTGTTTAAAGTGAATGAAAACAAAAAGAAGCCTATATATTATTTCACTATCATTAGTTAATATTGCAACATCTATGTAACACACAAAAAGTTACTTCTCTAAAAAGACAAGGAGAACCTTGAATTTTTTGATTAGTCCAGGTTTAAAACGATTTCATAACAACTTATTAATAATTATATCGAAAATTAATTGCACTGTTATTATTGTAGTTTGGGTTTGATTTTTTGGACGGAGATTTTTAAACATGTTGCGACTTGGTGACCTCCACATAAACAAGTAAAATTAATGTTCCTTTTTTTATACTGCTTACATACCAATTAATTTTTGTTTATACTAAAATTAATTTTTTTTTCTTCTTGGTGCACAATTTTATATTTTATGTTGACACTCGAACTCGAATTTTTACTTGATTTTATCCTTGAAGTAAAGGGAATAATATTTTCCTTCGAAAATTTTCGCAGCTAATATCACTAAGGCAGCAGTTACTACTGAAGAAGCTTTTCAGTGAAGAAGATCAAAATGACGGTGAAAGCTTGGATAAAGATATTTTCTTCGATTTTATCCTCGAGATCCTATAGCGTTGAGTGGAGGGCATTTCCGAATTTGCGTCTGTTAGCAAGAACAATACACTTTTATGCACCTTAGATTGTCGTAACGTATTCACGATAACACCCCGTGTAATAATTTCTAAGATCATTTTATTTTCCATCTAATATTTTATTATGTACATATTTTTTTATTTTATACAAAGTATACAGCGACGAAAGTTTATGTATATGAGTTATTTCCATGCGTTATTACAGAACTTTATAATACGATACGAGGTTAAAATTGGAGCAGAAAAAAACTTTCGGTCAAATAATATTTGTGAAGGACTGCTGAAACTTTTTTATGTTTATGCTTTAATCTGATGATATTTGTTCTAGAAGCCATGAATCTGAATTGAAATATTAAAAGTTGTCCATGTCGATGGAACTGTGAAATATCTTTATGTAGCTATTACATATACATATTATAATTTTGCTGTAAATAATTTTTAATACGTTAACGGGACCAGGTGATTGCTCTGAAAAAGTCGTTGCACACAATAAAAAGCTTATAACAAAATCAGTGCTTATTTCCTGTCACTTGTATTCTAAACCGAGTTATTAATTTTTTAACGCTGATAATTATGTTTTCTGTATTTTATATTCTTGCCATAAAAGTCGAGATTCACGTTTCAGTGTAATTTGCCTCGGAGAAACGCACGCTTTTTATTTCGTGGAGGAACTAAAAATACGGATATGACAAACGACATTTTCAAAAATAATGAAGTACAATGGCCAGGTTCTTTCATGTTGTTCATTGAACTGCGTTCTTCTATTATTTTTGCAGCGACATTCTTGCAGCAGACGGCGGTTAAATTCGAGCGAGCAACTATATTTCGGGGGCTAAGAATAATTTAAATTGCTCTTCCACCACAGTTCGATAGAGTTGGCTTCGTTTTAACGTTTTCGCTGCTCGTTTAAACTTAACCGCAGAAATAAATCTGCACTTTTTTAACGTTTATTTTTTTTAATCCAGTTAAATTTATAAAATTATTATCTATTTTAATTAATGGAAACGAATCTGAACAACACAACATAGAATGGAAATAGAATCTCTTCTAACACTGGAGGAATCTTCAAACTTTTTAAATATCGCATACATATCCTACTGGAAAGTAAAGATCAAATTAAAAAAGTTAATGTAGGTTAAAGACTCCCCCCTTCACTCTTATTTTCAAGTTAGAATTCGTTGAAGACTTTTGCGTTAAGTATCATAAATAGTTGAAGTTAATTGAGACTGTGATGATCAATTTACTATGTTTTCCTAAAAAATGAAATGAAAAAGTTTGATAAATTTTTTATAAAAATATGTAAGGTATGATGAAAATAGCTTCAAGTAAGTTTCTTTGTACGTACGTCCAATGTAAAACGAGAAAACATTTTCATTTACATATTTCGACGTGAGTAAGCTGGAACCTGGAACCCTAGAATCATTCGACAAATTTTACTTCAACACAACCGGAATATTTACGTGCAATGTCACAAAATTTCAACAAATTATGTCAACTCCATTAATTCTGGCTTGTCTGTGTTTGAGACATTCGAAGACGATATTAACATCGAAACAAAATTTTCCAGCAAGTTTTCCTACAAAAATGACTTCCTCCACGGAATATATACGGACTGACCTTGGAAACTTTTATTTCATGTGGAATATTTTAGCGTTATGCAATTTAATGCAATCGAACGACGTTGGAAGCGATTATGTGCAGATTGCTTAATGTACCGAAACATTTGACCAATTTTAAAAATATGACTGCGCAAACTTTGAAGTTATACTTTAAGGTCGATGTTAATTGTATTTATGCATACATACGATTTACATTTTATACAATTTTACATCATAAGTCACCTAGGAAATTAATGTCAGTCTCCAACATTATTTTCAACTTTTTCTTAAGATATCTCAACATACCCATTTATCTATGTATTTATATCAGGGCAAAAGTCATTATACTGACCATTTTCATTCGGAAATTTCTAAAAAAATAATTTATGGGCATCGAGTTGTGGAAAACTCCTCGTACCTCTAGGCGTCTAAAATTGTTTCTATTTTCGAAATCTTACAAGACTAAAAGTGTCATAGAATTCCAAGAACTATCATAAATTGCTTGTTATACATAAATCCTAATTAATTTTATAAAATCCAAAACATGAGCGTGTAATGAAAGACCTTGTGAAAAGCTTCGGGAGAATATGCCAGTGCAATGCTTTCCTATAAATACAAATCCGGGTGGCGAACTTCAGCTTTCTGGACCTTGGGCTATTTGCATCTCCCGACGGATAGATTCGATGGCCTTTATATCCGAGACGCAATATTATCGTACTACGTTTTACCGGACATTGCTTTGGAAAGTGGCGCAAAAATACTGTGGGACTCAAAACGAAGTTCGTTCGACTATGTCTAATAATAAACAATTAGCTTGTTGATTGAATTACAAGTTTGGAATGCCTAGACGTTGACGGACATAAATAAAATTTACTATGCATCCTGTATTTTTAATCGACGTAGTACAAACATAAAGTTCATCTTTTTATTATACGTCGATCTTATACGAGTAGATCTAGTTAAGAAAATATACGACGAAATGAAATGACATGACATGACAAAAGTCGCAAGGCTGTCTCACGACAGTTAGAATGAGATAGCTATAAAGAAGTCCTTTGACTTATCTATCGATCGATTGTCATATAATAAAAAAAATGAACTGTATATTTAAATTTTGTGTATTCAATAAAATATTTTGCTTTGTTTGTTTTATACAAACAATAAACATTTACGTGCCAACAAATTATTCTATACTACAGAGCGTTCCTCTCTTAATTTCTTAGTTCCTCTCTTAATTGACTCTTAACAGAGTCTTTTGGACTATATCTATCACTTATTACATTTCCCAACCTTTCCCAATATAAACTCCCAGCAGCGTGTTTATCATGGAGAAGAAAATACCAAATAAAAAAGACGAAATATACTTGAATAACCACCATTATCTGTACACCGCAAAGGTTAATTACCTGAACACAAAAGGAAAAGCGGAATATGATTGTGATGGAAAAGGAGCCAAATTAGATTAAAAAACGATGGAGACTGACTGCGGAGAGAATACTAGGAGGCAAAAGAAGGAAGAGCAAACTAAAAATTAGGTGGCAGACGGGGTTGTAAAAGGATTTCAAAATGCGAGAAGCAATGAACAAAAGTAGAAAGGAGATAAACAATTGAAGACCAGGACCTATCCAAGCCAGAAAGCAGGATTGTAGATATTTCCAAAGGGCAGAATGAAAGTGTGATGAGAGCGAAATTAGAAGAAATAGGTAGCAGGCGAGAGTGTTAAAGGATTTCAAAATGCTGGGAATGACAAAATGAAGAAAAAGTACAGAAGTCAAGAAGAAACAGATGAAAGTAGCAAGAAGAAGAACGATCTAGAGTCGGGATTGTAATCCATGCCAGAAAACAGAGACTACCAAAGAAGCAGCAAAACTTCGTTTTAACTTATTAATGTTGCCTTTTAAATACTGGGTATTTTTGCTTAACACAGGAGCAGAATAAAAGTGTAATGGAAAAAAAGGGATGAGAACCAAGACATTGGTTTTGGAGAGAATGAAGCGAAGTAAAAGAAATAACGAGGTTTTCAGGTGGGGGTAAATGGATTTCAAAACGCTGGGAACGATAAGACGGAGAAAAGCAGCACAGAAGAGTAGAAAAACGTAGTAAGAGGAACAATCGAAGACCGTGATTGTAAAATCTTCCAAAGAAGCGGCAAACCTTCTTCTTTTTAAATCCTGGACTTTTCACTTAAAAAGTCATTTGATTTAAATCATCTGAAATCGTTTGTTTTTTCACTCAACCTCAACTCCTTCAACAAGTGAAATCGTTTCTTCTACTGAAATAGTTAAGTAGTGCCATTTCGCCATCACCCCAAACACAGTACCCACTGATGACATCCGCCTTTATTAAACTCTCTTCCCGCATTCGCCACGAAACTTCCAAAATTTTAAAAGCAGCCAAACCCCCTAAACCAAATTGTACAAAAACTGAATTTAAAGCCCTCAAAACCTTAAAAAATAACACAGATATAGTCATACTCTCCGCAGACAAAGGGAATACCACTGTAGTTTTGGACCGCGCAGAGTACGACCAGAAAATCAAAACCCTATTGGACGACCCTGCCTACCAACCTTTGCGACGCAATCCAACCTCACGTATAGAACGTATCGTAACGGCTTTAATAAAATCTTCTTCTATCCAACCAGAAACACAAAAAACCTTGATCCCCAGTGACTCCAGAATTCCCAGACTCTACGGTCTCCCTAAAGTTCACGAAACCGATTCACCTTTACATCCTATAGTCAGTGCAATTAACTCACCAACCTACAAAGTTTCCAAATATCTAGCACAGACCCTCAAACTGTTTGCAGGTAGAAGTGAAACCTTTATCCTCAACTCTCAGCATTTCGTCCAAAAAAATTCACGAGATATTCTTAGACCCTTAGGACATTCTGGTCAGCTACGATGTAGAGTCTCTTTTCACAAAAGTCCCAATTCTCGACACCGTCACAATCATCCAACAACTGTACACAGCCCATGATCAACCCGAAGACTTAATTCCCTTAATAGAAAGTTGTTTAACCTCAACTTATTTCATGTTCCGTGATCAATATTAGGAACAGCTCTCAGACACAGCCATGGGCTCTCCTCTCTCCCCAATAGTAGCAAACATTTTTATGGAGGCATTCGAACAACAAGCCTTACTCCTTTCCCCTTTAAACCCATACTGATCGCTATCTGAATGCACATTTACACCATCATTCTTCATTCAGTCATTAACTCACTAGTCAGTCGTGTCTTTGCCCTATGAGAACCCTCTTCACTTCAAACTGAACTGAACTTGTAACAAAAGTCCTACTCAATAACAGCAGACATACTCACTCAGTCTCAACGACTAACGACAAGCAGCAGCCCTGAGGAAGCTCTTCTGCAGATAACGAAACGTTGGCAGCAGAAGAAGTCAACGTGACGCGGTTCCAACCCGAAGCCAATTCAGACATAGTTAAATAGTAGTTATTTTGATATATACTTTGACGGACAAATGAAGGTGTTCTGCCTATGATTGATAAACAAATGTCAGTTTTTAATTTCGTGTGTTAGAAGAGATCAGCCGGTTGATCAATTCTAAACGCTCGACTTCAGTTGCTAAAAGTGGTTCTTGTATTCAAGCCACGAATCCTCTATCGAAATCCGATCTCCAAAAATAACTAGGCAGATAGTGACTTCCTCTCAACTGCTTCTGATTGTACAGTGGGTGAAGATGGTAATTGATCAAACTGCGGGTATTTGCAACGATTTATAGTGAAGAATGGCCATAGTGGTCCTTGTATCACTCATGTCTTTGAAAGAGGCTAGCTGAGATTTGATAAGATTTTCATTTAAGATTATTAGTCCACTCATATTTAGTAATTAAGCTCGACTACTAAAAGTGAACCGTGTATTTGAAACCTAAACCCTTACATAAAATTAATTTTCTTCAAATTCTAGAAAAGATTCAATTTACGTAATACAGAAATGGTTTAAAAAATTCATGAAGTCTTGCGGAATTTTCAGAGAATAATGGGATGTTTAAATAAAAAATTTTCATTAAATTTATTAAATGTGAAAAGTAATCGACAACATGAATGCAAATCTCTTGTTTAAATTTGCAAGACGATCACAATATTTGTTTGTTTTTTCGAATTATTAAAATACGAAATTAAATAAAAGTAAATTTTCAAATACCTAAATAAAATAAAGTTTGGACAAACTGCACCTTTAAAGTTTTCTAAAGATCTTGAAATTTTTATGCAGAACTTCGAACACCTGTATAATTTATCCTGAAAGACGTTTACACATGATGAATATGATTTACTACCGCGAATAGCTTTTTAATAAACTTTTATGCTTTATAAACTGCATGTGTAGTTTACTAAAAAGTAGTAATAAGAACAATTTTCGAAGGATTTTCTTTCGCTTAAGAACGTGTGTTTATCCTGTTCATGCATTTCTTTCTAATGTAATACTTCTCTTTTACTGGCACATACAATTAATTGGATTACATGATTTAGCTAAAAACGGCCGATATTCTTAAACAGGAAATGAAAAGCTTCGTAAATTATGATGTAAATATTCTAAAGGAACTTCGAAGGGGTTGCGTAGATCATTAACGCATAACATAAATCTTGCCCTGTCTTGTTTATAACTTAATCTAACTCTGTTTTCTATTCAATAATACTGACAGATTAAAAAAATCAAATTAACCAAAATTCGCTTTTATATTTTCTAGACATTTACAGACAAACAAATTTGTAATAATTATTCTCCGGACAATTTCGTTGTGCCTTGACTTTTTAATTAAAATTTCGTAAAGTACTATTTTGTTGAATTTATCGATTCTCTAAGGCCTCTAAAGAATACAACTCTTTTGAAGATTATTTTAAGATGTTAAATTCTGTTCACAGAAATGCTATTAACAAATTTTTGAAACTCATTAAAGGTAGTGAAAGTATTTTTATTTGACTATGCTTTATAAGCGACTTAAATTTGAACGTAAATATAACTTATTTTACGACGAATTATCTTAAAGTTGATTTACAGCAAACGTTGTGAGTGCTCCTTGGATCTTCGTAAAATGATTTAAATGGCAAAACAGCCCAGCCTTAATATATCTATGAAGAGAGTGGCGTTGAACCGTAGAATTTAAAATTCATTATTTATCAGCGACACATGCATCATCCTGTGATGTACGTTCGGTTTGATCTCTTGCGATTTCAACGCCGTTCATAAATTTATGAAATTTATATAATGAAAATGCTTCCACGAATATATCCGGACGAAATTTATGTTTGCACCCAAAAAAATAAATCTAGCGGAAAAATCAAAGCGACATTTAAGCACTTGATACTTGTAAATTATTTACGTTTCACGCTCACAGTAAATGTACAGTGTTAAATATTGTTAACACGAAATTGATTTAAACAGTTTCAATATTGCATATGTTTGGCTTTTTAAAACTCTCAAAATCATAGATAACTTCTTGAAAGAAGGTACCTCATTGATTTACCGAAGAGAAGACGTGTTGTTCTAACAAGTTAGAACTTGTGATGGAAACCAATTGTTTAGAAGTCAACGACTACTAATAAATAATTCATAAAGAAATCGTCTACACATGTAAATATTACCAATTAATAAAACGTGATATCATATTATTAATATTTTGATTTATTTTGAGCTCCCGTCCCCATTTCTCCATCTTATTATTAAGCCTCAATATTAAATTCCTTGTGTACCTAATCAGACCCCAATGTGTCTGTTGGAAAGTTTGTTTGTATTTTTGCCTTTTGTAATCTACGTTCATCAACAATATGTCACGTCCTAATCGATATATGTAGCGATAAAATAGATAAAATCTGGCCTGGACTTTAACTTGCCAGGGGCCCCAATTATTTCACAATAAAGAGAATATGCTTCTGAGTGGTTATTTCGAGATTTTATCATCGCGATTAATTAATTAATTAATTATTACGAAAGCAAGAAAAAGTTAATTATAAAATTACTTCTCAGATGTAAATGTCTTCCAAGGACTTTCTCACCAGATACCAGCTCCGATGTCGACTTAATATATGTACGCTTGTAATCTCGATTGCATGTTAAAGTGCACTGAGTTAACAAATATTCTTTTTCTATGAATGTCATAAAATTTACTATAAATTCACCTATAAAATTATTTTAATATAGTTTTATACTTAATTAGTTAATGTACAATTGAAAGAACTACTTTGGCAACTGAACCTCAAGAAACGTTTCAGGCAAGTTACAGATTGCGGACAAGAAGACATTTTGTATGATACTGAGGGATGTAAAGTAAGAACTATTAAAAATCAAATAAAATTTTGGGCTGCGAATTCTAACGAGTGGAGAAGAAATAACAACATAAATGTTTATAAGTGATGAAGAGAAACGGAAGCAAATGTAAAATATTAAATTCGTATCAAAATAATAAAAGAAACCTCAAATGAAAGAAATGGAAGTGTTAGAAAAAGGCAAAAATTTCAATCAAATACAGTTATCTGCTGCATGATAAAAACTAATATCTGGTGACAAACCAATTAGGAAAGTTCATATTATTTCCTGTTTTTTGATGAGTTAAAATTACGCTTTTGGTGCATAGATTGCAGCAATGTAGCTGGCCTGCTTAATCCTAAGCCTTTCCACTTTTGTCGATGAAAGGTGGTGAGGTTAAAGTTGAGCCTTTTCCATGGTTCTTCTCATTTCGTTCTGTCACGTGTTATCTGTTTTATTTCGTTGCACTTCTTATCACATCTGTCCATGTTTTTCTTGTCTTTCATTATTTGCCCTCATCCTTCATATACTTCTCTTTCGCTTATTATTCTGGTTACTTGCTTTCTTCTTTGATTTTCTGATTCACTTTGGTTTTCCCTTTTTGGTTTCCCTTTTCGCCTTACTTCTTAATACACTTCTTGCTCCAGTTGCTCTAATTGGTTTTTCTCAATTATCCTTTACATCGGTTTGGTTTTAAAATGTTCTTAGTCTCTCTTCGACTTTCTACTTTTCCATCGTGTTTCATACACTTTCTTTACGTGTTCTCGTTTCTCGCTCGTTATCCTCAATACACACACGTCCGTCTTAACACTTTTAGCTTTCTTCTATTATCCTTTGATCGGTTTGGTTTTTGCTCATCCTTTTGTTTCCTTTTTTGCTTCTTCTGTTTAGGTGACATTTAAGAAAATGATTTTTAAGTCTTTACCTGCAATAGCTCTGATTGTTTGTGCATCATAAGTGCCAGTCACTAAAAGCGCAATGGTGATTACTTATTTTGAAAGGAAAGGAACTGGATATAATAAAGTTAAAAATACAAGCGATGTAGATAAATGAAAGTCAATAGACTTTTAAAGCCGTAATCTGAATTTCTAAAAATACACCGCGAAAAAGTAAACACAAATAACCTACTTGTGCTCCACAATTAAATAACGATTAAAAAATGTAAAACAAAGTCAATACCATTGGTCGACTGCTAACAATAAAATAAATCTTCAGCAATGTCACGACACATGTAATTGCGCATTTACGATTTGATATCGCATTATCCAGTTAGCCTAGGTCAGAGACTGCTTGCTTATTTTCTGTACCCACGCGTCTGGACCTGGAGAGCAGCCAACGCGATACTTTCATGTCATTAATTACATGATTTTTGTATACTTTTTCAAATTATTTGCGCGGATTTTGTTTATGCTTTTTTCTTTCACTTCTGAAAACATGTTTTCGTGTATCCGTCGAATGAATATTTATACAGTTCACAATTTTTGCAAATATTTTACAAAAATTCTTCTTGAAAGCAATTTATGACTTACATTATCTCTTTAATCCGTCTTTAGGTTCTTTAAACTTTCATTTTTTGTCATTTAAAATGTAGATACCACTTTTTAAAGTTTTTACGTCAATTCAAATCATTTATATCTCTGTTATTAAACATGTAGTGACTTTTTGCACTCATTCAATTAAGAAAATACTATTTTTGTTCTACAGTGTGATTTTAATAGTTGCGACAAGCTCGAAACCAGTAATGTATCACCAGAAGTGGTAACGATTGAGCTAATATGTTTTTATCCAAAAGTTAATAGTTTTTGAGAAAATTGTGGTAGACAATTGTACCCAAAACCAAGGAATGGTACTGGAAGTTACGTCGAATGAAAACTAATGCATTCCACAGCTGTGCCTAATAAAGTTTCATATTTCTCTGAAGATATTTTAAGCCATTTCTTAGAAATGTCCTGTGGCGATTTCCAAATATCCCCGGCAATTTAAATTCCATTGTCTCTAGCATGATTAGTGGTTTATTATAAGATTTGTTTCCAAATCTATCTGTCTTCGATGAAACAAAACGCAACGAAGAAAATGCAGAACACATGAAATTTAAATTTACTAATAAAATAAACACAAAATAATTGTTTAATATTCAACAAACATCCGGCAACTGTACGTCAGTATTTTCAATCTTTGCTTTTCCTTAATAATAACGATTGTCCCTCTAGGAAATATATCAGTCTCATATTTTAACGTTAAAGTGACGACACCGTGTTCCATGTATTTCCGAATCTCTGGCTCACGCTCACCGTTTTTCCAAGAAGCAAGTCAGTTTTCACGCACCCCAATTTGTATTTACCTCACCCTGACCGCCCTTAGATTTTAAGAAGTAGCGTAAGTTCAGTTGTAGATGACACGTTGAATAAATAAGTTCGTTATTGCATTGACTTTCATTTAACACACTCAATACAGTGAAACATTAGTAGAAACGTCGTAATGGTGCTGAACAATCCAAGACGTCAACAATAATTAATGGCACTTAAGGCGATCCCACTACTTTAGTTAATTTATACGCTTCTTGGTGTTACATTTATTGATTGTAAATTTTGATTTTACCATTCACGTTGCTCTCCTGGCAAATGCTAATTTATGTAAAAAATATCGATTTTATTTTTCGAAACCAGCTGATAACTATGTCATGTAATAACTTCTAGTGGGTCAACGTCACGGTGCATTCTACAACTAATTGAAGTCTTTATTGCAATTTTTCTGCTTTATAAATAAAGTGACGTTATATTTCTTAGACAGTGTCGTATCATGATCGTATGGTCGTATCATAATCTGTGACATGAATTCTCTTTGTGGTATTATTTCATCAGCTTTTTTATTTAAGTCACCCTGTATAACAACATAAAATATGAAATAAAACTTACTTTTTGGAATTTTAAGGCCTGTGCAAATGTGAAACTTAAAACTGAATTCTTATACTGGGTGATCTATGACGTCAGGGTTGATTCCTATGAGTAATTCAAACAAAAAACTTCTAATAAACATGTGTCCGATAATGCTTTTTAACGGAAGTGTAACTCTCCAAAGTTTATTACATGTTGAATGTTTACAACTTCAAGACGATGTTAAGATACTAATTTTTGTTTTCATAGCTAACAAATGAAATACGAAATAAGCCCACTGCTATTGCTTTGATTGATTGACGTTATATGTTATAAACTTTGAAGGGTTACACTTTCATTAAAAAGCATTTTCGGACACATGTTCATTAGAAGTTTTTTGTTTGAATTACTCATAGGAATCAATCGGTGAAGTTTTTCTCCGACGTTATAGATCACCCTGTATTGTTCGTGAAATTTTAGAAAATGAAATTGTAAGTTTTATTCCAGAGACAATTTATAAAACGCTTTTACTGCACGTTTCGCTCTATGGTTGCCGAAAGCTTTTTCACTTTAATCTTAAAAAATAAAATTGTTAATTGTAAAACGATATGATTAGAAAGTGTTCTAAAATGTATTTATTACAATATGATTATTGTCCCTCGATTATATTATTATAAAAGTTTGATTAAAATGACGTTAGGTCTCGTTAGGTAGAGTACAGAATTTCTGTAACTCGTTATGCTTATTTGAATGTTATTTGTCTAAGTAAGACAAATGATTCCCAGAATAAATATATAATAAAAATAAAAAGTAAAAAGTAAAAAAGAAAGCAACAACAGGAATAAATAAATAATACATTAACAGGCAATGTACATTTTGAGAACGACAACTTCGTACAATGTATTTAAAAATTAAATAATATTGTCGAATTTAAATTGTTTTCGAAAATTTGAAGCTGGAAAATAAATATGCTTGAAAAATATAACATAAATTGACTTTAGTAAAGTGCATGGGAGCAAAGACCATTCAAGACACGGAAAATTTTGAGAGTTAGAGATATCTGAGTTAAAAATGTTCCACTGTAATTTACTTTGTTTCTTTTTTCACTAAATCCATAGGAAAAAATTGTAAACATGTTTACTCATTTGTTATTTTTCAAATCAAGGTTTACTTCTTTCTATTTTGCTTTTTTCCTAAATTACTTTTAACTTTAATTAATTTTAAAAGTCTACATTTCATGTTTGTTTTCCAGAATATTTTGTTTGAATTTTTATTGTTTTCTTATTTTATTTGCATAATTACAAGATCATCAACATTTTTATTTCTAGGTAAATAAACCATGTTTTTCTTTTCCATTATGTTTTTTTTATATAAATTGTGCAACATTTTTTGTCTATTTCTTGTTTTCACTTATTCTCTACTTATGCTAAGGTTCTGCTAATCAATACATAATTAATAAAAACCGTTTTCTCTGAATACATTGACATTATTAAAAAATGGATTTTATACCCGAAAAAATTAATGCAAATATATAATTTATAAAGTAAACATATAAATTTTCCGAGAATGCAAATTTTTGTTTGCCATAATAAACCTCGAGCAAATATTAGATATTTTGTAATTCTAATGCAGACACTAACGCTTTAATGCAACAATCGTTTAACACCATTCTGCGGCAAGAATAAAGATGACAAATTATGGCTCACATTAACGATCGGTGACATTTATCAAATGTTGGCCGCAAGTAAATTAACACTGATGATCTCCGCATCACCGAAGAAACGAACAATGGTTTTGCAATAAGTAGATAATCACCGGTTGAGCGAATAATGTATGCACGTATTTACACCGCGAATATCTCAACATCTGACCTATATGAAGTTGTAAACTATTGTTGCCTATTTTTGTTACAATGTTATAGTACGCTGCATTAAACAAAATTAGCGTTTTATTTACTTAAATGAAAACACGTGTTTTAGTCGCACAGACATGAAAATCACATTATCTCGTATATCAGGCTATTGTCTATTGTATGTTTTATTTATGACTATCACTTCCTAATACGTGATTGTACTGCTTAAGTCACTGTCGCGTTTTGATATTTGCTAATACGAATTAGTTCCCAGAAAAAAGAAAAAAAAAAAAAAACTCGCATCAGAGAAGAATACCAAAAGATTTATTTCAGAACAACTGCGAATTTGAAGGCGCAAAATCTTGTGCATAATTTGGTTTAAAACAACGGACAATTGCACATAAGCACGTTCCAATTATAGCATTCGCTTGCAGCGCTAAAAGTGCAAATAAAAGTAAAGGGTAACGACACTCGAATCGCTCTTTTGTTTTACAACTTCATTTAACAAGTTTTTCGCGGTAAATACGGCATAAATCAATTGCCGTTTTAAAAGGTATTTACAAAACCTGTAAATAATATGTACGTGTTAAGTGTTTCGTCTTTTCCGCATTGTTTAAAGAAACGCATGTGCTAATAAATCAACCTTAAAGTCCGACTTTTTTAATAACTGATCAAGTTTTTGCAGTACATTGATCCTTGTACATGTTTATACTCTTAGATTTATTTTTCATTTTGCTGAAAGGCGAGCTAAAGTTTTCTTTAAAAAAAAACTTGAATATTAGAAGTATGTAAAACAGATTCCTTTCGTTTCTTTTTTTTATCCTACAATTTTACCTTCTCTATGTTAGGTACTTATTTATAAATCCTTTTTGATCAACCTTTAAAAAACATAACTGTGTTAAATACCTGATTTCTTTTAGCTACATCAATTTATCATATTTTTATTTAAAAAAAGAAAACCTTATGAGAATTAGAACACTTCTAGAATTTAAAGATAGCATCTCTAGAAGGACCAAAGAATAAACTTCGTATCTTCTTTGTACGTAATATTGCTAGAATATGTTCACGAACTTAGTTATTACTATTTTATGCTTAATGTTGTACAGTTTTGGTGTATCAGTGCGTCATAAGTCATACATCATAGACGTAGATTAAAAAAAGATGACGTCAAAATATATTACTCCTATCTCTACTTGTTATCAATAAATATTCCGTAAATAGTATTCACGTATTTATCTGCGTCCTAAGTTAATCAGCTCGTTTGAACAAATTCTACTAATTTCATCTTATCTATGTGAAGAGGTTGCTTTAAACGTACTTTAATATATTGTAGTTCAAGAACGAATTAGTAATATAAATTTAGGCCATTAGTGGTGGTATAAATTTTTCCCAGAGTTGCACTAGTAGGTTTCCCATTTTTATGGCTGTTGTGTTTACGGGGAATTTTTATGAAGCTTAAAGTGCCTCAGTAACGCACACAAACAGTCTAAATGCAAGTTTATGTTGCCGTTACACAGACGGTTGTTAGCAACTGAAGAGTGCTTAGCTCGCTGTACACTTTAAACTACCTCTGGAGTTACAACTGCACATAAAAGCCTTATTTTTACGATTTCGTCTTAAAATGTTCAATTAGTGGAATTAAGCGATCACTAACTTACGACATAAATTACAGCTGTTTCGTAAGTCCGGCTTCACAAGTTACATAACAGGGACTAGGGCAACCTTGTCTTTTTTTAATTGGTTTTGTTCAGAGGAAAAATCCTAGGATTTAGTTTTAAGGCATAATCCCCCGAATCAATTACAATTTGTTAATGTGAGACAGACGAGACGGTAAATAATTTTATTAGGATACAAATTTAAAATTTTCATTGTAGAAATCGTTGCTTGTTAACTTATCATATCAGTGTAAATTACTTGAAAAAGAAAGAAAGTTCATGTTTCAATGTAATTTTCTCTATTACACTATTCTCCGAGGTCTTTAAGAAATTCCTTATGTATTTATTATTATTATTATTATTCTTTCGGTTTATGTTGTTGTTAGCTTGTGATAGACCTCAAGAAGACATTCATAAGTAGTCCATATCAACAATTTGATAAATAATTGACAGGAATTAAAAGAAAAAGTTAAAATAAAATGCTAACAGGCAAATTATATTATGTCAGTAATCTAAACATTTTATAAATAACTACTTTATACGTTCAAGAAGTAAACAACAAGATAAATTTTCGTTTTTGTTGTACCTACATTAAATTATGAAAATTTATGTTGTAAGTTACAAAGCAATTAAGAATTCGGTGAAAGTAAGTTTAGATTTGAAAATAGTTAACTGCAAAATGTTACGATTTATTTGACTTGCGAAAATACAGAAATATATCATCAGTGGCTACTTCCTAAACAACAAGTCTTTGTTGTTTTTAAGTATTCGGATTAAACGCGGCCGCGCACAGTGAAATAAGAAACAGCAAACGTAATGTGAAATAACTATAAATCGACCTAAAATAAAGTCAAACAAAGGTAGCAGCGTGCTTTATTTACAGGATAATACTTTCATTCCATGAATCATGTAAGAGAACAATGGAACACTATGATAAATGTAACCTTGAAATGAAAGGCAGCCTCGATTAAAAGTCACAATAAATTTTTGATGTACTAAAAACTAGGGTACAAAATGCAATGTTTCCTTTGGAATTTATTGCTGACCGAGGAATTCAGCCGAAGTGAATCATAACTGCACTCTAATTATATACAAGTAATGCAGAAATAAGTAAATAAATCTGCGTGACTTTTTGATAAATCGCCACTCTTGCCTTTGGTTTATAAACATTGGTTTTAATTCAAGGTCCTTTATCTTGCAAGCAAATGAGGAAATTATGAAGAAATTGATTTTTTACATTGTTGCAATTGACATTGAGGAAAACCTGCTTGTGTTCATATTTTAAAACTTCATGTCTTATTTAATAATATATTTTTATAATGTAGAAGCTTTCTTAATATTTTTTTGAGGTTGCTTGGAGTGCTTCGAAAATTGAGTCTAAAATATTTAAATATTGAAATGTTTAAAGAAAAATATTTCTCTTTTTCATAAACTATTAATCGTTTGAAACTAAAACACGCAGTCAACGTCTTCGTTATATATATTTTTAAATCACATTTCAATTCTTTGCATATGTAAGGTGCACAGAAGTGGAAGCATGTGTACAACAGCTGTTCCTTAATTGCATACACGACTGTCAAAATGTAGCCAAATTTATGTGGCTATTATGTTAGTTTGGTAATATGCTACGGGCACGATATTTCATCGCCTTTGACAAATATTATGTAGAGATCACATTAAAAATACAAATTGCTTGCTATTTCTCAGTAAACCGTACACATACATTAATCTGTGAGGGAACATTTTTAATAATTATTTTTGAACTTACAGTAAGATTCTTGTTTCTATTTAATGTATGTACAGGTTGTTTTACATAAATAATGCAGTGGTAAGAAACAGAATTGCATCGTATAAAGTTAAGATATAATCATTTAACTTTTGCATATCGAGCACATGTGTGCATTAAAGAAAACCATTCTCATGAAATCACCATAAAAATAAATGTTAATTCCGTCATGTCCCGAATAAAAATCAACGAACTTTTTGACGCAATAAAACTTTTCCCAGGAAAGAAAATAGTAATAAAGCTCGGCGACCTTTAATAAACTTACGTAAATACATTTTGCTTAATTTCAATTTAATTGAATAAGATCATTAAGGACTCACATGCGCTCACCGTGCACTCCAGAGCTCTGGGGACTAACAAAGGACTTTGTGCTCTAACTTTTCGTTTAAGAATGAGTTTCGCCACTTTAGCTTCGCAATTAGTTCTGTAACTGCTGCAGAATTTCCTCCGCGTCTGATATTTTATTGTGATTTGTTATGAAGTTGTTTATTCCAAGTTTTAAGCAAACTTTTAAGTGGTTCCCTGCTATTTACGTTAACACTTATACAAAACATATATGAGCTTGTGCTGTAGATTCCCAGGAATGCTTTCTTCCAACTTTTACGGACGCATTAAAACACTTAACAAATAAATAAACTACATAATATTTATTTATAAATGTATTACGTTGCTCCTCTACGTTACCTTAGACATTTCATGCGTAAATGTATGGTGAACGAAACTCGTTAGTGTGTGTTTTTTTTTATTTGCTGCATTGCGTTATGTCGTAGCCTCATAATTAGAAAGTAGCCTTCGTTTGTCGACTTTGAACTTGATCACCATATCACGGAGAAATAATTTATTGAAATTTATGCGAGCAAATGACAAATTAGAGCTAAATAAAAATTGATGAATATGCAAACGCGCTTGTGTAATGTAAGAAAAATAAGCTGTAAAATTACATATCTGCCTTAAAGACAAATTTAAATACAATAGATAATTATCCGAATAAAATTTAAAACGCCATTAAAACTTATGACTTGTTGAAATATCATTATGTTGTTTTCATCTGTTTTGCTGCTGTTATGTTTATTACTTCGCTTGGTATTCCGTCGGGGTACACTTAAACTTGCTGCATTTCAATTAAACTTTACTGAAAAATGTCATAAAGCGTATTTAAGAGTCTGTTATTATTAAAGACAGGTTTTACGGATATGTACAAATTGTCACACCATGAATGCACAGTTTGTCTGTTGGAAACTTACAATAAAATTAAACTTATATCTGACAATATTTGGCCTATATTTGTATGTCAAAATAAAAAGCAATTTAAATATCTTGAAAAAACTATCTGCACATCCTTGTTCAGTGAGTGAGTCGAATATATTACGAGACTATGTTAAATATATTATTCGAGCATGTAACTGTCTGGGCCACTAAACTTTAGGTTTAGGTTCTTAAATTCAATTAAATATTTAAAAAATTCTGTAGTGTATAATTAGAACGAAAAGCGAAACAACAAACGTTCGAAATTTCAAACATTTAAACTGCGAAGCAAATACTAGAACGCGCAGTTTTGAGTTAACGTAACACGTAATAACCTACGTATAGTATCATTGAAAAGTGTCCAAGATATCTATCTTAATATAATTAAATTTTCTCGGTAGTAGTACGTTGGATGTTGTTGACTAAATAGCAAACAAGGCGTGTTTATTCAATTCACAAAACGGTTTTAACTTAACAAGAAAATAATAATTTGATTTAAAAAAGTCCTTCTGCTAAACTAAATAAATCCTGCAATACAAATAAACACAACCCTGGGCTGTATAAAATATCCGTATTTTGAAATTCAGGTTTGTTTTCCGACCATATTTTACGTCTCCTACCTAACTAAAGTATTCAATGACAGGTCGGCTATGTCAGGCTCCATAAAGCATAGCTTAAGCCATATATCCTCACTAATTACAAGCAGAATTACAAACCGAACCGAAGAAGCAACACTCTAGCTGGATAAATAACATCCCCTGACCTTGAACTGTTGCCAACACATATTTCCAATTATCTTATTTGTTTTACCGCTCCTGTCAGATTAAAGAACACTTTTAATGCTGAAATTTCTTTAGAAGCTTGTAAATTATACTTAAATTACTGTAAAAATTGCCTTGACTTACTGTTGAACTAAACACTTAAGCAAATATACGCGTTGAATGGCTATAAATGATGCGGCCTGAACAGTTTTAATGGTTTTTGTGTTTTACATCTGCGCGTTAATCCTTTTTTATTATTAATTTCTCGTTTGCTGTACATCTAGTGCTTTCGGTTAATTAAAACAAACTAAAATTGTTGGATTCTCTAAAAATAATTTACATTGGCAAGCCATCAATTTATTTTATTAAAGTACTAGTGTATGAGTGAGTGAGTGCATGTGTACTTAAAGTTAAGGTCGATTTAAACAAATGATACTATTTTTAAATGAGCGAAGCCGTTTGTACGATGTTTTAAATGTTGCATACTATTCAATAAAATTAAATTTTTGCGATTTTATCTTCGTTATAAAAAGCTAGGTATAAACGTTCC
The DNA here is from genome assembly GCA_958336345.1 of Dorcus parallelipipedus. Taxonomy (NCBI): domain Eukaryota; kingdom Metazoa; phylum Arthropoda; class Insecta; order Coleoptera; family Lucanidae; genus Dorcus; species Dorcus parallelipipedus. Next base: position 40,268,584 of record OY284477.1, read on the forward strand.
TCCTGAAAGAACAGTTAACTACTTTACTTATATTTTCCGGAAGAAACTTTATAGCGAATTTCACATTTTTCTAGACGGGAGTTATAAAACTTAAATTAGGAGTTGGTACTCGAGTTCTTAGCGGTGATATATTTTAACGTCACTTGACAAATTTGATTTATTATAGAAAGTCTCTCCCGGTTCAATCTTCATATCACCCCCTTATTATATGCATATTTATGCTGCACTCAAAAATTTTTACGCTTTCGCCGAGAGCGCGTATCTTTTGTATTTTTTTAAATTTATTGCCGCCATAAAGATAAGTAAAAAATCTTAATTGTGTTGGAAGGTGTATTTATAATTTCCTAAGAAACCCTTTTGAACACGTGCAATTTAGTTTTGGTTAATTTAATAACGGTCAGATCTCACGCACAGGTGCATCGCCCGAATATTAAAGGCCCATGCCCAAGTCCCACTGGAGACCGAATGAAAAAGGCAATTCTAAGGCAAGTCGTAATCGTGAACATTATTTATTTAGAACTAGGACCGGTTAGCTGCGTAAACAGTAGCTGAACAAGAAGCGCCGTAATTTATTCCATTAATATAGTCGTAAAGAATAAATTTCTTTTGAGAGCAACTTGCTTCGCTGTTTTCAGTTTAAAAACAAAAAGCTGAAAATGGTATAGAGCGTATAATACTTTTAGATATTACAAAGCGATTCAATAACTTTAGAAGTGAAGTAATAACTTGAAACCGTAAAGAATACACTTTTCCTGAAATTGTTAACTACTATTTTAGCTTTAAAGCTGCAAAACTAAACTAAGGATCGATTTTACAATAGCACTTCAAATTAAAATATTAAAAATTAAAGCTAGAATACCTTAGAATACCCAAATTTTAGGATTATTATTTTCTCCACAGTTCCTAAAACAGGTTTTGATGATGCAGTATATATTTACGTCAATCTATAAGATAATTAAAACCCCTGAAGTATATCTTTTTAATAAACCGAGGATTTCTTTGAAAAACACCTAAAATTAACAGACCACATTTTATGTGCAAATGAGATACCGCGTAAAAGAACCACGAATATAAATTAATAAGCCTCCACAAAAAGATCAAGACGTTTTAATTCCTTCTGTGCGGCAGCGTGTAGTACGAATTGATGGTATTAACGCTAATGAAACCCATTTGAAAGCACATCATGCGAAATTGCTGAAATAAGTCCAAAAGGATTTCGGTATCCTTTACATATATCTTACGTATAAACAAGCCGAATCAGATAATTAAGTAGTCCCATTAAGGAATCGGGATTACATAGACCTGTTGGTGTTAATGTAGTCATAAGTTTGGAAATTTTCTTTTTTTTATCGTCTCCTAAAAATAAGAGTAATGAATATCATCTAAATTTAACAAAAAACTTAAAGTTGCGTTCTTTATAGGCAAGGTAATTGTTAACGGCGTCGAGGCGCCCGGAGCGTTTATTAATTCAAAATGAAACAGCGTGTATTTTAACGTCGGCTCTCAAAACTTGATTAAAATGCCTGACATGCCTCGCACGTTAAAATAATTTTTTAAATAGCATTTTTTTTATAGTAAGTTAAATCGTTTCTTTGAGAAGTATGCCTACTACAACTTTAATGATTAAATTACAAAAATTCAAAGCAGGATTTCTTATTCTATTTTTTTTTAATAAAAACTTACATGTTTGTAAAAGACTAATATTTTTGTTTTCAATTTTTATTGCTTTACCAATTAATGTCGAAAATGCACAGTAACTCGAATTCGAAATGTATTCTGCAATTCTACGTTTCCAAAATTTACTGAAGCGACTTTATTAATCACTTGTTATAATGTCTACAATAATTTATGTCCAATATGTACTTTTTGAATCTTGACAGAATGAAACACGTTGCCCAAAAACACCATAACAAGAAAAAATGACAGGCAACATGCGAAAAAATCTAAATAAACTTCTTAATTTATTATTAGTATTATTACTAATTGAAGTGTACTTGCCGAGGAAAGTTAGTGGAACCTGAAAGGCCTACTACTTAACCTTACTATTTTAGTCCACTTTCTTAGATCACTAGCTTTTCCTCTCCAATGAAGTTACTTGTGTTTCAAATAGATCAGTTTCATCATCATCAAATCTCCCCACATTCAATTCTACATTCCTTTGTCTTTTCCCCAACAGTTTTTTGCATTTACTGATTTTTTACTGTCCTTTATAATCACTCCAAAGGTACAAAATAATTAATTTGTAATTATGTTTAAAGGCAGTTACTGTCTAATTTCCATGTGAAGAATCATTCCAAATATTATCTAAAGCGTTTAACTGATGTAAGCAGAATTAATACCTTTCTGAAGAACGTTGAACCAGAAATACTAACGTCATAGTTACGCGACTCTCATGAAAATATTAAATTCGCGCATAACATCCCGCGCAAGGTCTGAGTCACAATCTCGGGATGCAGAGCTCATTCATTCACGGCTCTGGTGCCGAATGGATCTTTATAATTATGTTAATACACATTACTTATGGCTTGTTTTTTTTCTACCACGTCCACTAAACACTACAATCTGGCTCTGGTGTGTGAGCACGTGCAAATTTACAATTTACAAAAAATCGCTCATACTTAAAGCAGAACAAACAGTTCGACACATCCCCTTTAATCTACTCGAGGTCAATGAAAATCCGGTAATGAGATCAAAGTGCCGACAAGCGAGTTGCGCTACTGTATTCTTTATACTGTGGTTTCAGCTTCAGGTGAAAAAGTAGGTCGCAGCATTGTTTTATAGTTACGTTTCTTTCGGGCAATTCCATTATCTGCGGCTTTTAGATATTCTCTGGTGCATTCTCGGTTCGTATATTTTTTGAACGTGGAACCCATCCTTCTTTTCTTACTTGCTTTTGTTTCTACATTTTAAAACTACTTTCACATTTCTTATTTATCGCTTAAGTTTTAGGCCTTATTCAAAAGTAGGCGGCACTAAATCGGTCATAAGGTTGGTTTATTAGTCGTACGAATCTACCAAGATATTTGATCTGATAATTTCCTTCTTTCTCATACGTATTTAGTAGTATTTCTAGGTATAAGCAGTTATTTAGATATGGCCTTTAAAATTTCAAAAATTCCAGTCGAGTTCTATCTGGTTTCTACCTCCCAAGGCTAAGTTTCCTTACTCGTGACTTATCATCATCTAAGTTCATACCAGAGTTTTTCCAAAGGCCCAGATGTTACTAAGTGACATTCAAGCAAACACTTCTTATCAAGACTACTCAATTTTGAGCTTCCAGATTTCAAAAGTAAAATCCCAATTCGATGTGAATTTCTAAAAGAGGTATCTCTCATCATTTACCGTCATCTGTTCCCCTATGACAAACATCCAGATAAGAAAGAGGATGGAATAACATTTTGCTATCCAGGTTCGCTGCAGTTTTTGGTTTATCTTCTTAGAAGTGCCATCTGAGCCATATTTGTCTCATTTAGGCCACATTTTCTTTCATGAAACGCAAATAAAACTTGAAAGGCCAAGGTTCAAATGCTTAAATGAAGTGTCTTTCCTCACTTTATCACTATTTTTCCTTTCGATTTCTAAGGAAACTTGGACGTGATAGAGGCACGAAGATGGCACGTGAAAGAAAATGTACTCTTTTGTTATTCTCCAAATTTTCTTCCTTGCTACTTTTTGCCATTAATCGTCATCAGAGATTAAGATTTGGTGACTTTCGTGTAAATAGTGATTTACATCTTCTGAAATTGCTGTCTCTTGCTACTTTTTCTAGTGTTACGTTAAATACATACCGAGCGACTTTTAATGATTGAAGCAAATTTAGTATGTTGTGAACACTGAGGAATTGGCATTACCTGAAAGTTCGTTAATTTTGCGGGAATGCGTAGCTATAGGTTAGAGTTGATATTTACATTGATGATGAAAATTGTTTCAACAGATTATTATGATTCAAGACCTGGAAATGTTAGCCCCCTTTGCGTAAGCAGCACCGAATCCTTTGAGATAAGTTATTGAAGACATTATTAACGTTTTAGGTTGTCCGATATTTGCAATTGCCTCTTCAACTGCCAGCTGCACAATTCATCCAAATTGTTTAATACGTATTCTGAACACCACATTATTGAAATGAGAAAATAAGAAGTTCAAATTTAATTGAATATTAGAGCAAATATTCAAGCCCCCTTTGCGTAAGCAGTACCGAATCCTTTGAGATATGTTATTGAAGATATTGTTAACGTTTTAGGTTGTCCGATATTTGCAATTGCCTGCTGCAATTCTTCCAAATTGTTTAATACGTATTCTGAATACCAAATTATTGAAATAAGGAAGTAAGAAGTCCGGATTTAATTGAATATTAGAGCAATTAGGCCACCAACCAGCACTGATTAAACATCCTGGGAAAAACTCCTCTAAATAATTTATTGTGGTTCGTGCTGTATGGGCAGTGGCGGAATCTTGTTGAAAGTAGCCATTTGCTAATTCAGTGTCGTCTAACTGATTTATAAATGGATCCAATATAAATCTCTGATATCTATAGGCGTTGTTTCCCGGAAGAATATTGGTCCAATAATTCTCCAAGATATTGCCACCCAAACACCAATTTTAAGTGGTTGTAGTGCCTTTACATCAATCACATTAAAGGGATTATGTTCCGACCAAGTCCTGAAATTTTGTGAATTGATAAACCCAGAGAGATGAAACCAGGCTTTATCAGCAAAGAAAGTTGTATCTTGTCGGTCACTATTATTTAGCAGATTATTGTTATAGGTACCACTGACAAAACTGAATTTATTGAAGAAAATCGAGTGGGTGAAGTTGTCGAACCATTGAAAATTTGTATGATTGGAAATGAAGGTGTTTTTTGAAGATCTTCCGAGTGGATTCGTATAGGAAACATGAGGATTCTGTTGTACAGTATCATTAATATTTTGTACAATATCGAGTGTTATTATAGTGGGGCGACCAGTGAATTTTCCTTTTTCTACATTACCGGTTTGCAAGAAACGTTCATTTATTAACCGATTTTGAACTAAACTGACTTTAAAGTGAATAGAGAGACTCATAAAAGGAATGATGTTTTGGAACTAAAATTAACATAACCTCAAAATACGTATGAAATCACATGAAACTGATAACTGATTTAGAAAACCAGCTTGATCAGTACGGTGTGCGGGAGGGGAAATTCAATCACTTCCTTATCACTGGTCGCCAACTGAATAACTAAATGGAATGCAATCAACGATTTTTAAGTGCATTTGAATCGATTCGTGTTCGTTGTAAATGGAGGACGGCTATTCTAAAACAGTGTTGTGAAAAAAGACGAAACTCAATTTGTTGTTCAGGGTATATTTCAATGAAATCGTCATAGGCATGCTGCTGTGAATAAATTCAATTCCTATTGGGCTGATTCAGCAGAATATATCGGTAACAGTTCCTGCTTCAACAGTTGAGACTGAACACTTATTTCTGCTGAAAGAAGTTCACTCATCATAACATGTTCCAGTCAGGTAGTGGAGAAGTTACGCTACAAAAAATGGCGAACCCTCCAACTCATCAACCTCATGAGGTCGCATTCAGCAGAAATTTGTTCAACAGTTGCACAACTTTCGGGTCTGCTGAATGTGCCCATTTTGTATTTTGTACTCTGCTTCGAAAATAAGCCATTACCAAAAATGTATTTTATTCTGTGCTCAAAACCATTTTGGTAATAAATTGTAATAATTAAATATCTTATTTATTTGGTTTTCTTGATTCGACAATAAACGAATTTATTTGAGTTTGACAATCTAGTGCATTAACCTAAATCTAAATTTTGAATTTGAAAATCCAGTACACCAACATAAACATTGAAAAGTGTTGCCAATCTAATAAAATAATTTTCAATCATTAAAAGTCACTCGGTAGAAGCATAAGACGGTGGGTCTTCCTGTCTTGCCATTTCTGTTTGGTGATGCTTTCCGTTTATTTTTAACTACGTTTTAACTACGTTTTGTAAATGTCAATTTCTTCAATCCCAGCTTATTTAGGTATGGAAGTAATCAATATAACTGCCTCTTTATGCTTTTATATTTCATTATTCCACATTTTTTTTCTAAAACATTGAGTTTCTTCAAAAGTCTAATTACGAAATAACTAATTGAAGGTTGACGTGAACGTTACTCCATCTTTGCTAATAGGCGTATTATTTTATTAGAATTGGATGTAAGCATGAAACTAAAACTGGTCGGACGAAAGAAATGTTGAGTTATTACTTTTGTCTTTATGTTCATGTTGTGGAGTGTTACTGATCGTATTTTATAATTTACCACTTTATTCATATTTAAATGTAGCGCTTCGCTGCAAACCGACATCACCCATTAGGAGTAACGATCGAGCTATAAATATATTCACACATGGTCGGTCGCATGCACTAGGTAATTTTATTGCAACGATTTATAGTTTTCGCATATGTGCTGCTAATTTGGACATTTAATTCCCATTGCTTATGTCGTTGACTTTTTATTTTGATTATTTTTTTGTGAAGGCAAACGCCATTAAGCCTGGTGTGATTTATTCCTGGTGTATGTCAAATAAAATTAAGCTATTTTGATACCAAATGGAAATTAAAAAATTATAAACCAGCTTTAGTGTGTTGATTTTATATGTATGAGTAACTTACATTTGCCGCAGTTATTAATTGGTTATTATAAATTGCGTGATCTACGGCAGTTAAACTGTACCTCTTAAATTATATCCACGTTATTGGCTCTCTCAGAAAAGTTGAAAAGCGATTCTTTTTCTTTGTCGGCTTTAATTGAAATTTAATAAGTAATCAACTACCAAGCCACATACATATACGTTGTAACTTAAAGCAAACAAATTACGTGTAACTCGTTTTTAAGATGAAGCTTATAGTTTATGTAATTTCGCGCTTTAATCTCTGCCAAGTTTTAATTAACTTTTTCCGAAGGCGAAACTTAGTCTCTTATAAATTTATCATCAGCGAAAATTACACGACCGAGTAAGTACGCTTCTCTCTAACAGCAAGTTGGAATAGTTTTCCCGATAATGGTTTGGCGTTCAAAGACACACGTGGAATTCGTATACAGTCTTGGAACTTGAGGATTCATTGTTGTAAATGTAATAACTCTTTGCACAATGTACTAACTCATCTGAGAAATATATAGTGGAACTGTATTAAAGTTCTGAATCGGTTTACTTAGAAACGTAAATGTTTACTTGAAACATCTCGGTTTCAGACGTTGCATTCAATTTTATGTTTCATTTATATGAGAGCAAAATACAACGAAGAAAATATAAACATCGAAAACTACAACATAGAAAAGGTCCAGGACATAATATTGTCCTGGATAGCATTTCAAATGTAATTATAAGTGATTCATTAAATGTCTGGTTAATTTGAAATAAATTCACAGTCGTCTTTAATGTGAGGAAAAGACATTTAATAATTTATTGATATGTTGATGCTATTGTTAAGAAAATAAATATATATGTTATTTTTGCTATTAATATAACCGAGAAGCAACGTGCAGAAACCGAATGATGGTTTTAATGTTTCCTGTCAGTTGAGGCTTGCACATAATATAAGCGTTTAACGTTTTTGCACGCCGACAAATCTCAGATCGTTACCGGTACAAGTAAACAGCTGAATTTATAAAATTTCGCTTTTTGTAATAAACTTATAAACACATCTTTGACAGATCGATTCGAGAAGTTGTACGACAAGCAAAAACATGATTCCACTGCCTTTACTGAGCGTTGACATCGACAACGAAAAAACCAGTTCGAGATCGAGATACAGGACGTTATATATGCCAGCCGGACTCATGTCAGGACTCGAATCGCGGCCTACTTAAAACAGCTGAAGATGCCCGATAAAAGGACACACGTTGTACTTTAACGTCAACTTGTAACATTTAAATGCGACGTGAGTAGACCGTTTGTTAGAAGAGAAAAATTTATTAGATGCAATTGTATTTAAATTTCGTTAAATAAAAATAAATCAACACGAATTTATTTAATGCACTTGATGCCAGAGTTAATGCATTCGATAAATTTTACACACATATTTTTAACTGTTGGCATTTATTCTGTTGCTTACTTTTATTACCCATAATTTTCTGTAACTCGCAACAATGTTGCGCTTTTTTTACTTAAGAAACAGAAACTTGCTGCTGGTGACTTGTTGATAACACTGTATATTCAGGAAGAAACTTCAGTTTGTTCGATTCAAACGTAACACATTATTGAGCATAGTTAATACATATATTCAAATCTTCCTCCGAATTATTTTTCAATTTTAAAGCACATTTAGGGCGGTGCTATTGTAATGTAATAACAAGCAATAACGTATTTTCATGGCAAGTTTTACTGAAATAATTAATGAAAAATTCAAAAAGAATTAATAAATATACTTAAGTACGGTCCTGTGTCAGGATGATTTTACTAATTCCACGGTATTAAGTTGACTGTTGAAGCGTTCAAACAGGATCGCGAGGGAACTGAACGTGTTAAGATATAGACGTTAGCAAAACGCGGTGTTTCCCAATCATGTATACTACATATTTATGTGAGTGTAAAATTAAATATGTAAATTTTATCGAATTCCATCCAGAGCATTAGCAGGAATGATATTTTGTATGCGAAAGTTAAAACAAATCATGACGACGTCAATATGAGCTACAAGTCTTTTTTTATTCACTGTAAGTACACAATACGTTCAATTACAAAAGATAATTTAAGTGTCTACACGTATCAGGAAATTCGTTTTACACTTAGGTTGTTTTCTTTAAAGGATCTAATTCGTCATTTGGTTTTTACAATTCGCTGTGCTGTTACTGCATTCAACTTTAATGAATCTACTGCAATGGCGATTACGTTTAGAAAAAAATCATTAACCCGATTTTATTTAATTAAAAAAGAAATTGTATTTCATTTGTTAATTAAGTTTTACATAAGAGAATTTGATTCTTCGTAAGACTCTTAATTGTTGAAATAACGAAATTTTAGTCAATCGACGATTTCCTTATCACTCGTAATCAATATCATTCTAAAAATTATTCCTTTTACTTTAAAAACAACAATATTGAAGTAAACTTGAAAATCATTTCAAGCTTTCTTATTAGCTTACTTATTTTATTAGTTATTTATAAGAAATAAACTTCAATATTTAGATGTTTTGAAACATAAATGTTTATTGCTTCTCGTTGAAATAAAATACAATAACAAGTATCATTCATGATTATATGTATTTTGCATGTTAAACATATACAGCAAGCAGAAGCTGAAGGTATTATTTAGTTTTCGATTTAAAGCAAACAAACTGAAAACCATTTCGATTCCTGAAATACTACGAACTGGGTCTAATGTGCAAGAAGATGGGGGATTTAAATTTATTTATATCTTCCATAAAATTATAACATAAATCACAGTTTAAGGTAGTAAAACTGACGAACTATATACAAGCCGGAATTTGAACGATGCAGACATCTAATCTCACCTATAAAGTTCGTCATATTTCACTAAATAATAAGCGTGGTCGTAAAAATGGCGTTATTTACAGCCGCTAACAAAAAGCGGTTGTGAAGTGCACTGCTTCTCAGAATCGGTTTCTACATTTACAATTTGCTAACCGATATTAAAAACACGCGGATTCTTTGAAGTCGGAGACAGTTTTAATATTCTTGAGGGTGCAATGTTCTCCACAAGAGAGAGGATCTGGCAAAAGTACAAAACTTCGTGCACTTTGCATTCGCTGAACCTATTTTAAAAATACCTTAGCAAAAAATTATTTCAGGACATTATTTTTATAATACTTATAATAACAGCGCGCTCGAAAGTATGTATTTTTCTGCGGGTATATTATTTCAATTTTATGTGGGCCTCTTTGTGGAAATAAACTTGTGAAATTGTGTGCTTTAAGAAGAAACTTCTTTTGTCGGTTTGTAATAAACTGCCAGATCAAACTCGTAGAAATTCAATGTTGACTTCAGCGTCAAGGTTTCCAATTAATGAAAATAAACATTTAGCGCCAATTTTCATCAGTTTGTACAAATTTATCAATTCGCAATAATAACTGACGTCCTATTTTCAACATAACACAAGTAATTGTAGTTTTAGGATTACACAGAAATTGAATGTAAAACAATAAAGTAAAATATCCAAACATAATATATCAAAAATGAGCAAATTAAATATAACAAAACTATTAGAATGAAAGTAGTTTAAATAACAGTGAACCAACTGCATCAACCAAAGCAAGGGTGAGAAGGTATTCCCAGTATCACTAAAGCGGAATTTTATTCTCCCCCAAGAAACAGGAATCGAAACCAAACTAGAAAACTATGATCTTAACCGTTTGTATAAATTGTATAGTCGTATACCCCTAGATTAGATAACAATCTAAATTTTCTTTCAACCATTAAAGAGGTTGGTTTCCGATCTGATTATAGTATAATTGATTCCTTTGAAAATACTAATCAAGAAGACTGCAGCGTATAACAAATCGTTAGTAATAACGTGACATTAACACTTCAAATAGTTCACCATTTTTTTTTGTACTTTAACAATTATAAGACAGAGACATGTGCCATTCTAAGAATCTTAAAACAGTTATGAACATGCAACGATTACGAGAACGTATGCAAAATATATTGAACCCGTCGTTTTAGCAACGATTTCAGACCTCTCAGAAAAACTGAGGTGGAAGTGTAGATTGCGCAAATTAGCAAAAAAAGACAAAAAGAATGAGAAATCAACTCTCAGTGAATATAGTCCAGAGAATTTTCACTTACATATGAAACTTTAATTCTTATAGCTAGGTAGAAAAATAAACAAAACTAAAACAAGCAAATTACATAACACATAAGTTCAAAGCAGAAAGATGAAATAAGAAATTAAGAGATTCGCATAATTGCAGGAATAGAAAACATAGCAGAGAAAAGTTACTAAATCAAAATGATAATGAAAAAAAAGAGCAGATAGCTTAAGAAGGTTGGACATGCTGATGTAGAATTGATGAACATAGTCCAAGACCATCCACTCGGTGGACAGAATCTCCTAAAGGAATCAAATCGCACCAAACGAACGGAAATACATGTCTGGATGACGAAAACAACTTTGGAAAAGGTCGCTTGCTTTCGAGTTTTTATTGAAATCATCAAACCTTCGCAGTTTGCTCTGTAATTGGCCCTAACCAACCAGAAGAGTAGGTGAGAAGGTCTTGACAACGTCACCTTTCCACTTACTCTTCTGGTTGTAACATATTATTTGCTATGTATAAAATTTTGTGTATACATCTTGAATCCTGGCAGAAGACACTAATTGTTAACTCAAAGTGTTGGCGTGGGAATTGGAGGGAAATAATCGTGCAAGAAGGAGACTTCTAGATTGGTGGCCAATCAACCACGAGCACAATATGACGTATTTACTGATGTTCAAATCAGGGAGAGTGGTTCCATAGAAAATCATTCCTTTTTTATCCAGATTGATCGCGAAACATATCCATATTTTTTATTCAAGAGAAAAAATAAAATTCGCTGGTTAATCTCTAACCATGGTTGATCATGCGATGCTGGAAGAGTTGTATGGCATATTGTAAAAGGGAAAACCTACTGGATAAAGAAAAAATACAATACTAGGGGTAGACTAAGATCCAACAGCGTTTTGAGAGACAAGTTGGAGGGAGTTCTGGTGGATGAGACGCTTCACCTGAGACCTGAAGATGTACCCACTCTTAACCCAGCGATGTGACTAAAGATCTTACAAGTCAAATAAGTGACTTACAAGTACAGAAGAAGACCAGATGCCAAGCCTAAAGATGATGTCTTACTCTACCATCACTAGTAACATGTTTTTCTAACTTTTAAACATTTCTGAGAATATTCAGGTTTAGTTGTAATTGGTTAATAAATGGGTTTCTGATTCTTCTCCGATGACATTATTTTTTTACTGGCTTCGTTTCTTTTATTGTGAAATTCATTCAGCTTAATAACGCCTTATTTAGCAATGATTCCAAAGTAAATAATTGCATACTGCACATTGTAGATCGCAGTAAATCGATGGAAATGACGGAGCTACTATCAGATGTTCAATTGAAAGGTAAGCCTTTGAATTTTTTCGTAACGTTAAATAAAGAGAAGAGGTTCTGTTTAGCCTTGAAAATAAGTTACTCACTGAAAAGGAAACTTAATGAAGAAATGAAGTGACATAACAAAGCAAACATATCATCTATCAAACGTCAATTGGATTAAAAAGTCATCTCCTTTCAACAGAAAACCGAAACCAACTTTAACTTTTCAACTGAATACGCGTTATCTAATAGTCTGGTGATTTAACTGTGCGCCCATGTTTGAAATTAAATAGAAACACACGGTATATGTATAATTGGTGGCATTTAGTTTTAAATTTGGCCAAGACAGAAAATGTGCCTCCGTTAAAGATAAAGTTGCCTCTGTCGCTACTAAACGTACCGTACGTCAAATTTGATGGCATCATTTCTCTTTAAATAATTACTAAATCATGATAACGTAAGCGATACGTTTTTATTGATTTCATTAATAATGTCTTTAACGTCAACGGCTAATCTTCTTCGTCACGTCTTACGAAAGCTTTTCCCATTTCGGGAGATTAAATCCAAACGTGTTGAAAAATTATAATACTTTCTTTTTATTTAAAAAAATAAATTTATAAATGTTGTTGAAAATGTCAAGGAAATACATATATGTATAAAATATTTTTAAAACAAAGTGTTTTTGATTTATAGTTTTTTTCCACGTTTTTCCAGAGATGTATTGCAGGGGGCAAAATACTGGAGTACATTTTAAAGCGTTTGAATGGAGATATATTTTCTGTAATTTCGTTATTAAGTGGAGGTCGTTGTCGAGTTCTGAGGACGTATGGCGACATTTTTTATTCACGCACGCTGAACCGACGTTGTTTGCTGATTTCAATGTCGCGAAACATACATGCTAGCTATTTATTTACACATTTACTTTACATATTGCGCTCCGACATGCAGGCCGGGATTTGTTTTCTCACCGCTCGCCTTGCATACGGTCGTAAATTCGAAAAAAATCGAACGATTCACATTTCATTAACTCACTTTATATTGTATCGTATGTTGTTACCAGATATTTTATGAATCTTATTTATTATCTACTTATTTCTGCTTCTACTTTAGTTACTTAATGAATATTACATGATCGATTCTGTAGATAAATGAGGATTTTATACATACATTCAATAGTATGAAATTTTCTCAGGCTTCTATGAGTACCTATTTACTAGTCCTTTCAATTAAACTATTTTTCTGTATTGATTTACTTATGTGTAACACCGTTATTAATTTCTCCACAAGGAGAGACATAAAACAAAAAGAGTCAGTTTTAGATTTGAAATAAATAATAACTTTTGAGATATAAGTTTTGTGCTTACTTTGATGTTATCTGATATTCTTGAATAAATAATAATTGCCCTCTTACAAAGTCAACGATTTGACTCAATGTGTTCATTGTCACTTACACAGTTCAGTGCGAAGTGATTTTCATTTACTCAGTAGTTTCTAATTTATTTCTACCTGACCTTAATGCTCATACTATGACGTTAGAATAGACTTCTTCATATGAGTTGAGGTATTAAACTCATCTATTATTCTTTTTTATTAGGCACTTATCTGTGTTACTCAATAAAATAAAATTTTCACGATCGTGGACGAAGATATATTTCTGTCAATAAAAATAACGTGACTTTTGAGTTTTCATTGTTATAAATGTGGTGAGCTTTTAAATGCGTGGTCCGTCCTACTACGGAGCTTAAAGTCAACCGCATTTATTTATGACAGCAAACTTAAAAGTATGACTGGATTGAATCTTAGTTTATGCTAGTGCGGACGTAATTTATATGCACTTCCCAAGTAATAATTTTGTATTTTGTATGGTCGCTGCATTTATACATACATTTGCATCTAAGCAAGCCGCGATAATTTATTTAATACAAGGATTTACTCGGATGTATAAAATCCAGACCAAATATGTACAGGCAAAGATTTCAAAATTTTACTCCCGCCGACGTTAAAATATATTCTCTTGTCTTCGTTTTACTGACAAAGTTAAAGCGTCCATATAAATGATTGATACCCATAACCATTAAGTTTTGAAATTTTGTTATCTGAAATGAGACTACGGCAGTATAAACGGAAATAAAGCTTTTAAATTTTCAAAGACCCATATAATTAGGACAGTAAAACTTATAATAACTGAGTAACTGGAACGGGATCTGGAAAGCAATAATAAACGTTTGTATGTAGTTTCGGATGCGCTTCGGATTACGAATTTCCTTATATGTATGTCCGCACGAAATATTGCATGGCTGCAATTAAAGGTGACCCTTGAAATAACTACAATCAAGTAAATTGCATTTCTTTATTTCTTTTCCTTTAAAGCAAACAAAGATGAACACACTACAAATACAAAGTGCCTATATCTTTTATAATTGTCACGGTTAAGAAAATTTATTATTTTTATTATCAAGAGATAGCAAAACGTTGAGGAAAAATTATTGTTTAAATGACAATATAATTTTCTATTGACCTTATTACAAAGAAATGACTTGTTAAGGCCCATCCATCTCTGTCGTTAGTTAACATTAGAAAAGATAAATGTAAAGAAATTTATCAAAGCTTCCAAAGGAAGAGGAGGAGAGACAAGGAAGTGAATGTGTTTATATTGTTTACATTTTAGTTACATACGTTACATCTACACTACATTTTCAGCAGCTGTAATTTGTAAAGTTACACGTTTTTACTGTTATTTTTATATCTACAGATACTTTTCAAATACATCGAATCGCAATAACAGTACGATGGCTGCGTAATAAATCGCACAACTGGGTGCAGCTCACGTATGACTAAACTCTCTGTTTTATCTATAAAGCCGAGAATGTCATAAAAGTATTTTACAGCCACTACAGTTCACCATATAGGAAATAAGTGTCCTTGTCAGATTTAAAAGTTTAATTTTAATATCCAGCACACAGCGCTTGTAGAAAAAGCGCCGAACGTAAAAATCTCACAGATTACAAAACGCCAATCTACGAAGTAACTGAAATTATCTGTATACATACTTTCGGGAAAGTTAGAGAAATGAATAGATGGATCATTTTTCATCAAATAAGTTAAACTTGCCCTTGCTTGCATATGCAGCAAGGATATCTACAAAGAAAATTAGCGTCAGTTTATACGCGATATAAAACCTTCATTATTGCCGAATTCAGGAATCCTCTGAAGTTTCTACGGAAAATTCTATTTCGAGAATAAAGCGCCAGCAAAAATCTTATGGCATAAAGTTTAAATTAAATTTTTATCCTTGACACACTATTGCGAAGCGACTTCTTCTTCTGCAAGTTTCAACCTCTTTTTACAATTTATTTATTAAAATGCGACACATCAAAAATAAACAATTATTCGATTGGAGTTTACTTTGGAAACTTCAGAAATAAGTTGCATGCAGACAATTTTGGCAATGAATCTGAATTTATTTTTAATTAATTTTTGAAATATTAACCATAGTCGAATCTTCTAACAAGTGGAGTGATGGGCACATGATTGCGAGCATTGAATTTCGAAACCATAATGAATTGGTTTAAAAATTGGTCTTTTGTTACCAACAAAAGTTATTTTTAAGTTGTTGCCAAACTAGCTTTTCAGTGTTCATGTGAACATTTCATGCACACTGCATCTAATCGATGATTTGACTATAGTCTGTGATATACGAGAGGAGATTTTTATATTACCTTCCCAGCTTTGATAAGTGACAATCGCAATTTTTTACTGTCAAGTAGTTATGACATTTTTATGCATACTGACACAAGTTTGTATTGTAACAAAAATTGCATTAGATAATAGTATAAAGTTTAATCTATCACACACATGCATAAATATTGTTCCTTTCTCGTGAATACTTGCTTAATAATTAATTTGTGTATGTAGAGAAATTCCCACAAAAAAATTAAGAATGAATGGCCTTCAAAGTCAGGTGTCATAACTTTTCATTCCGATAGTAGTGGGGCATGTTTAATAAGTAATGGGCTTTACACACAAGTAAAAAATTTAGTTTGGACGGAATAACTTAACGAA
Source organism: Dorcus parallelipipedus (assembly GCA_958336345.1). NCBI lineage: Eukaryota > Metazoa > Arthropoda > Insecta > Coleoptera > Lucanidae > Dorcus > Dorcus parallelipipedus. Next base: position 40,284,713 of record OY284477.1, read on the forward strand.
CTTTTAGGAGCTTTTCACTTGAATAATTGAATAATATTAACAAAAGTTTCACGATGTCACACCGCAGAAAATTTTCCACATTCATGCTTTACGTTGTTATAAAGTAGTCGCGCCAATCACTTCCAACGCCTTGAAACTCTTGCGAAAACTAATAAAAAATTAATAAAAGTTAAACGAACAAAATAGTAAGATACCGTCTGATCTTCCGTACGCCTTGCATGTGCAGCGCTTTATATTAAATGAGTGAATGTGACAGCATCACAAAGCGATGGCTTACGGGATTAAACTTTTGTTTTAACGCTTCGTGGCTTCATATACTTGTCAAACTTCGCTGAAACTTCTGGATCCAGATTGTCTCCCTGCTTTAGCGCGGGTCTAAAAATTTCAGTGGGAAGCTTTTTTTTTAATAAATCAATAATTAAATTGACTACATTGTTATTCCTTATAATTTGCTTGAGACTTTGTACTGTAAATAGATGTTTGAAAAACAGTTCAGAATTTCGAATAGAATAAATTTCTTATGACAAATTTATAACTGAGATATTTTCATCTCACCTGATTCGTTTCGTAGAAATGAGAACGGCTGCAGCCAACTAATTGTGTGGTATGTAAATTAGTAGAGGCTAATTTTATGGATTATTTAAGGATGAATTTACAGCGAATAGGCCGTAAATTGGTGCAAAGCACGCGGCTTTTGGACTAAATGAAAATTAATTTTACGCAGGTGTTCGGGTCGACGTGTCACAAGAATGTCAGACACATTCCCTTATCGACGCGGCTGTAATTTATAAAAAGATTTTTACTGCACACGGATGTGACAGAATGATTGTCGTTTATAACTATTATATTGTTAAATACGTCAGCTTTTAAGAGTGATAAACCTGATTGAATGCTTCTGTTATGTTACTTGATACTGTGGCTTATTACGGTACTATTCAGGCAAGATCGTAAAAATCGTTTAATTTAATTTGGTCATCTGAAAAGAATTTCATAATGCATCGCGTTGAACGTTAAGGCCAGGCAGTAAAGTAAGTTATTAACACCGGGGCTTAGTTATGTTAATTGTTAACGGGCGAGCAGAATATACTTATTGGATTTTATGCTTTAGTAACCAAAAATTTTATGTCTTAATATACCTAAAAAAACCAGTTTTTCTGTCTACCGTTTCAAATTTGTAAATATTTATAATTAAAAAATAGGTAACGTAAATTTTATTAATTACAATTTTGTAAGTGCCAGGGATTAATGCAGTTTTTTAATATTTTTGAATCCAGTGTTGTATCACATTTAAGCGAGACAAAATTTTAATGAAAATAATGTAATTCCACATATTAAGGGAAAACAATACTATTCTTTTCGTCTTCTTGTCGTCTGTTTTCCCTCCTTTGACTATTCCCTCTTTCAAAAATCTTCTTTCAGTTGTCCTTTCCATGTGTTTCTCGTTTTCTCTCTTACCTCTCACTAACTCAATTTTATTCAGCTCTCCTCTTCACTATTTACGGCTTTTTATCCAATTAGTTTCCTTTTATGTTTTGTCATTAATATCAGTCAAAATTGTCCGTTTTACAAGTTTCTAGTTCGTTCGTTATGTACTTTAATTTAATTCATTAACATTTCTGCTTAACTCTATTAACTAAGAAGAAGCCAGGATGGAAAACGCTCCTAGAAAAGGCAAATAAAGTTATATAGTGTGTAAACAGGTTTATGTGCCATTTTCATAAAGATCGATACCATAGACGTAGTATTTATAACATACATTGATTATAGAGAGAGAGAAAAGTATTACAGACATATTTATTAAGTTGTCAGTTATTATAAAGTTGTCTTTAATATTTTAAGGTATTATGACTGATTGTCAGTTAGTCTTAACTAAGTTGACTTCTTTACGTGCATTTAATACTTTGTTAAAGGTTTGTCTTTATATTTAGTTAACGATTAGCTTATTTTAGGCTGTGATTTCAAAACTTTTGTAGATTTGAAAATGGTGGTTTATCGAAATATGTCATCTTTATACCGACTTTGGCGAGCGAAAAATAAAAAGTTTTTTTTATGACAGCGTTTATCGTGACCAAATTTGATTATTTCGATTAATCACTACTATTATGGATAATTCTTTACAGATTACAGACCAGTTGACAGAGACGTGTTGGTGGATTCGTCGCCGGAACATAGTTTTGTGCGTCTTTCTTGCTACATAATGTTACATTCCATGAAGTAAATTCTATTTTTAGACTGGTTGCGCCACCTATGATGCAGACAAGATTCTAGTGTATTCCGGACTCGTACCAAATGATAGTAGAATTTATTGGAATGTTCTATCTTTGTTCGCCGCTATTCTAAAATAGCGTGACTTGCTATATAACTCTGAGACAGCGGGATATTTAAATCACTTTTATTTAGAAAGCGATTATTATTGTGTTTTCATTGTGTTAAATGATCGTAGACATTAAAGTTTTTTTAAAATAAACAGCGATTACAATTTGTAAATCCCGAATTCGTAACAATAAGATAAAAATCAATAAGTCTTTTGTCAAACGTGTGTGTACAGTATTTAATTCCGTTGCACTGGTTAACGTAGAATATAGGGATATCTTTCTTGAACTTCATATTTCCAGCTATTGTCTATCGCTCTCACTTGTTGCTAATACTTTAGCTAATGTATTTAATATGTTAAGGCTGTTTTAGATCTTCTTGTACAAGATTTGGTTCAATTTATATAATAAAAACTGAAAACAATAAGTTCTTCGGCTGCAGATACGATTTGGAGATTGAACACGTTCTACGTTTCCAGATAATTTCTAATTCAATTTAAATTTTGATGCTATTTACTGCACAAATTAAATTGTTTGAGAAATTGAACCAAATCAGTTATTAAATCTTGATCGATACAAAGGAGGAAATACATTGAAGAAAAGCCAATAAATACACATAACACAATATGCTTTTTTTTCTTTATCTTATTCATTGTCAAACTGCTTTGTCACAGAAATCGGTTGATAGATCGAACTGCAACTGCTGCTAAAAAACCTTTATGACTTCAAATGAATAGTATTTTGCAATTATAAGGAGACCTCTGATGGCATGGTATGGTATTTCCTCAATCTTAAGACGTCAATTTTGTTTATAACAAACTGTTATTTTTGTTGTCTTAATCTAACGTGGAAATTAGATTGCATTTTAAGACAATTAAATAATTTTCATGATAATTTTACTGCACGTTTGTTTTTATCTTAACAATTCAAATCTTGCCCCATTATTTTGATTTATTTACTTCTGATTAACGTTAAAATATAATTTAAACTGACAATTTCGAGAAAAAATTTTATTATTAAATTATTTCCTCGTTTATGAGATGCAGTAATTTTGATATATTCACTTTCGGTAGCTCTTTACGACGCATTTCCTGCAATTTCATAACTAACCGTACACATACTTTGTATTTCATTTACAGTAATTACTTGATTATGTATAACATAAAAAAATGAATAAATATTCAATCCTGTTTACTAAACACTTGAAATTTTCATAAACGGATGTAGGTGGAGTGTACATATACTATCGGCGAGCACTTTCATTAGTCGTACCTGATCACTTGTAAGCCTGGAAATAATGCGATTAGGTAATGTTTCTAAGAAAATTTATAATATCTACATTAAAATACGTTTGATATATGAGATCATAACGGACATCGGACTGTGTGAGATGGCCTACCATTTAGGATATGTTGGTGAATAGAACTTAAACGTTGTACTGCAACAATAGAATAGGTTCTAAATGAGATAAGGTTTCTGTATTGTATTTCGACCATAATTCAGGAGATTTATTAAATGCAGTTCTGCAATATTGTTGATGTTGTTCTGTTGTTATTAAGGTATCAAATTTATTTTAAAACTGATATTCAGTGTTTTTCTTGCATTAAAAATTAGAAATCATTGTTGGCTTCTCTGTGACCGAAAAAAAATAACTGGAGGGCCTACAGCCTATAGTTTGCTGACTGCTGTAAATGATGATGGGCTTCAAGGAAGATATATAATGATGGAAAATAAATGCCATAACCATTAAGGTCCGAACCACATTTATAGATTTAATCGCCGTAGTGCTATCTCAGTCTTGATATACTTGTTTCTTTTTTTCAAGACAAAATTTAATTTATTGCAAGTTGTTTTAAGACAAGAGGCCAAGAGAAATAAATGAAAAATTTGTACTATTACTAGTAATACGTTCAACTTTAATGCAATTATTTCCACATTAAAACAGAAGAAATCAAATAAATGAGATGGTTAAAATAGTTTCTAATGCATTCGTATTTCCGGTCAATCCAGATTTTATTTTCTACTATCACGTTCGTACAAGTAAAATAACAATAATTGCAATAGCACTCCGCATATTAACGCAACTTATTTTACGCCGAGGCGGTTGAAATTTATGGAGGAAGCCATTAGAACGAACTAGATTCATTTGACACTATTTAAAACATGTTATTTAATTAGCGAAATGTCTGCGAAAACGAGCAAATGAAACTCGTCGCACATAAATAAGTATATAGGTGTACTGTTATGCTCGTCTATAATTTCCTGTGGAAATTTAAAATGCGGCGACGTTTATGAATATTCAGAACGGATATTTGAGTACATCGAGAGAAAAAAAAACATCGATATGCGGTAGACGCTTATTTATTTAAAATCGACGAGATATACATATTGGTCTTTTTGTACAACGTAAAAGTCGATTAATGTTATGATACGAATGGGTATTTAATATGTAAATTTAAACAGTTTACAACGGGCGTACACACCCAATTACACTAATCTAGACCGTTGTCTATAAATCAATCCAATTAATTAATAAACTCAAAATCAGGCTTATTGAAAAATAAAAATAGAATCCCTCGATGACAGTGTCGTCACAAAAAACAACGAAAAAATCCCTGCTTTTTAAAATGTTACCTGGACCATGCCGGTTGTTTGTATAAGCGTCCAGTTCGTTTTTCCCACATTTCCTATCTTTTCAACCATTTCGCTCGATGCGAGTGAGTATAATACGCATACGGGGGGCGATCCTATACCGTAGTATTGTATACTATTCCATATAGGCGCGGTACGATTCAGTTGACCATGTAAACAGCCTGTGCGTTTGCATTGGAATTACATTCTATCCACAGCTGAACGACCACAGCGTTGTTAAGGTTAACACTCATTATATGAAGACCTTTCCAAGTGGCTGTCCCTCAGTCTTCCAATCAGTATTGAATTATGAAAACAAAATTTTATTCAGGACTAAGTTTATTCTAGCGGAAAGACAGAGATGAAAGTAACGCTTCTTTAAATAAGAGAAGGGGTTGCTTTCATTATACATACAGCAGGCTTTTGGTTTCCTTTAAATTTAAATAAAATATTATACGTGTAAATACGTAACTCCCGAATAAAACCTTCGTTACATTTGATGAAGTTTTATTAACACATTTTCCTTTAATAATTTTCAGCTATATTAGCTGTAAAAAAAGGGTTTATCCTATGTTATTTATCACTAGAATTAATTAACTAATTTTAAGGCACGTGAAGCTTTTTTTCTGTATTTTTTAATTCCCCAATGTAAATAAAGACACGCATCTGTTAAACTTCCTCCGACGTATTATAAATATGAATAAGCAGGAACAATCGTACGTACTACGAGTACACAAAGCGTAGGGATCTCAAATCTCAACCAATATTAAATAATTATTTGACATGAAAGGGACTTTCAGACGTCATGTCGAGATCATCAGGACAGGAGAGAGTTGTACGCTCGGCGGGATACTTCTGGTATTATTATGTGGGCGAGACCAGACAAGTCTAAAAAGTAGGGCCAGATAAAATAGATAAAAATATAAATCACGGTTGCGTTCCTAGTAAATTAGTCGTAATTGTTGTAGTGTCAAATTAGAGCTGTAAATTAAACTTGTTAAACGTACCACATGAATTATGGTTATTTGTGATGAACGGTGCATTTATTTAATTGAAAATATCACACCGAAAAAGGCAGCAACACATTATTAGATATGTTGTTAATTAAGAGTGTAAAAAAGACTTCTTGAACTAATTAAAATTATTCACCTTATAATACTTTGTTCTTTGGATATACACTGCGGGACAAAATTATAACCGCACTAAAGTTCTTGTCATAATTCGTCTTATGTTGGAAGAATTTAGCTGGGATTTTTTTGTTGAAAAGAAATTTTAAGAGAGCTTGTCATTCCAACGTTAACAAACACAACTACAAAAATAAATGGAAAATGGAGAGAAAATTTGAAAAATGCACTTTTTTCGGTGGAACTAAACTCTAATTGCGGTTATAATTTTGTCCCGCACTGTATACACAAAATTGGGAGAGGTCGAAAGTCAAAATACATTATTAACATTAGAATTCCACAAGGATCGGGTTTAGATCGAATACTGTATTTACTGTACGTAGATAATATTTTAGGAAGCACTCGGGGAAAACAAAAATCTTCTTCGAAAAATTGTTATTATTATTCTTTAATTAATTAAATTGCACAATGTCTTAGTCGTCAATAAAATTATAAAATTAGGTTCAAATATAAATAATAACTCGACGAGTTTCTGAATTGCTTCATACATTTTGTACGTGTTATACATGTATAGAGCGAAAAAAGCATCACGTTTAGAAATGAAGAAAGAACTGAACAAGATAGCAGTTAAACGTACAGTTAACGTATTATACTGTCTACTATTGCAGATATTTAATGACACACGTGTCTATTTAAGGAGCATGCGAACACCACTAATAAACTACTAGAATATTCCTTTTATAGATATTGAATAGTAACTGTTAGGATCTACATAATAAGCTTCTTATAAAAATCGAGAGTTTTATGTGCTGACCTTCATACAGACCACCTAGTTGACTTCTTCTCAGAGAGCAAAACAGTCAAACGGATGCACCTGTATCAAAAGTATTTCCGTTTTATTTTTACTTAAACGGATTTGTACATAGTGTCGAATTTATTATACAGGAAATTCCAAAATACACTGACGGTTTTTGGGATGGAATAACTTTTTAATAGTTGTACTTAAAAAAATTACCTTAAACTACAACTCTGGGAGTTTCTTTAGTTAAAAATTGAACGGCATAGATGACTTCCTTCTGTATGTTATCAGCCACAGGAATTATTGTCCCTTTTCTTTGAAGAGCACGAGCATAGCATATCAGTAACATCAGAAAGATATTGTCACATGATCAACATTTTTTTCCAGCCAAGATATGAATAACTTGATGGTATTTAATGGCATCAGCAGGACGGGGAACGACTAATCAATATTAATATGCAGTGTGATATGTTTCTCAACCCGGTTCCCTGACTTAACAGCGCCGGATTTCTTTTTAAAAAGTCATACAGTAATAGACCCCATAGTCTTCAAGAGCTTAAACGAAATTGAAGCAATTCTACTGCAGATATCGAGCAGAGTGATGGATGAATTTGTGCGACGGCTAAGATGTGCAGCAGAAGAAGGAAGCCGCCTACGCCATTCAGTTTTTTTTTTTTTTTTCAACTAAAGAAACTCCCAGAGTTATACATTAAGATGTTGTGTTTGTAATTTTTTTAAGTTCAACTATTAAAAAGTTATTGCATCTCAAAAACCGTCAGTACATTTTGGAATTCCCTGTACAAAATATGCGTTCAATTATTTCGTTGTTTTTGAAATTTACCCTCGCTTAGTTTAGTTATTAGATTGAATAGATCAACCCACGCTAACACTAAGTTTGTGTATTATATTTATCACCCACGTTAGTATCTGAAATAACGCAGCACACAAATAAACGGAAGGAAGCATTATTGAAATTATCCTTTTTCCAGTATTTCGTGTATTGGTTAAATGAACGATTTTCTTGATTTATCTGTATTCTTTTTTGTTTATACCTATGTAATTCTTAATGCTCTAAGGAAATGAAAAGCTTTATTAAGCGTGTTTGAGAAATTGAAATAGTAACATAGCATCTATTGTATAATTAGGTGTAATTTAAATAATACGGATTTCGACCGCACCTGTGAGAAGCAAGGTGTGTTTCTGTGTTGTTGAAATTGTAAATGTAACGGAACAAGGTTAAAACCAGGAAATATTTAAAAGATCTCGATAGCAGGCAATAGTAAAGAATTAATTCACATTTAACGTCTCCTGCAGGGTAAATTAATTTGTCCTTGCATTTTTCTGCCAGGATCTACCTTGCGGTAATCAGTAATCCATTTAAACCTGAAACTATTAAGACAAATTAGAAAGCCGTAATAAAAGCGTAGATAAAAGTCACAAAAAAGATTTGGGATCAAAATTGGATTCGTGTCGGTCAGTTGGTTAGGATTTCAAGGTCGTCTGAACGCGCGTTGGGCTGAGTCCTTTCCGATCCAAATATTGAGCAAATCTTAAGGACAGGCGTGAACAGTTTACGCGGTAAACGCTCAAAATTAACTGCCGCCTTCTGACCGTCGTAAATTCTGACGCGGCAAAAAATGAATTCCCCTAAATTAAAGGTTGTTGAATTGATAGTTCTCGAGATGTGTAGGCCCGCAGGTAATTTTACGGGCCGAATTGAATTAATGTCATACCCTCCCTACGAAATTATGCAATGGATCCTATGTAAACGACACGACGCAATCATTAACGACACAAAATTCGAATACAAATAGAATTACTTGATCCAGTGCAAACAAAACGCAATTATAACAAATTAAAAAAATACATATTTCCATAAATTAACCAACGGCAATAATGTAATATTACCTGCTACTTAAATTGAAAGTAAGCAGAAAAAGAACTCGCGTATAAAATTCTATAATTGTTCGGATAAAAAAAATGATAATTACACCAAGGTAATTACGTGAGATATAAAAAGTAGTCAGTGATATGTGCACATGTATATTTTCACATGCTTTTAAAGTATAGTACACAGGTACACGCTTATTATAATTTACATTATTCATGTTGCAATTGGTACATTTGTATTTAAAAATTATTCTGTTTTTACGTCTCGACTTGTATAATACAGTTGACATTTCAGTTTTTGTTTCACTCGTGCAAACTTTAAACAGTGTACGATTTTCTTGCATTTCAAATAAGCGGAGTTTCCTTGAAAGTCCTAAAATAGAAATCATTTCAAATTAGGTGTTTCTATATTAATTTTTTGTTTAATGAATGCATTCAGATTTGTTTTATTGCGTATGTGTTTTTTATCACAATTAAAACTACTAAAAAGAAATACTAAAAAGGAAATAACGTAGTTGATACAATTATAAGTAATATATGCTGGTAATGAAAATTTTAAAAAATACAACACACACAAAAGGAAAGGGGTAAAAATGCACAAACTCATCTCTCCATTATTTTGTGAGCTAACAAAGGTATGGCAGAAACAAAAAATTAAGTAAAAATCTGATTAAAATTACTAGATATAAAGCGAAATATTACCCCTATAGATAAAATGTAGTGAAAGAGAAATTATTTCACGTGTCATCCGAAGCTTCAGAATGTATACCATGTGATGATATCTTTCGAGTTTCTAAGGCATACATACATTTTATGAAATTTCACGTTAAATAAAAATATTTTTGAACGTCTTTTAGTGACAGTTTACGTACGTACAACATGTATGTTCAGATCAAGTTTCGTTTCTATCTGATTTGTGGTCATTTCTAATATCCGGCACTGGATTGAATGTTGCAGAATATAATCAATGCATAATACATGCTGCACTTGTCAAGAATTTTATAAAACTTTTGCAGGGACGACGAGTGTGAAAAAGTTGGCATAGCAAAAAAATTCATTCCTGCGAATACAATAGAGTGAAGATACCGAACACCATTTTATAAGCAAATACGTAAATAGAAATGTCTTTTACTTCGTATTCACATTAATCAGACGAAGAATTTTATTTGCACTAAATGTGAAAAAATACAATAAAAATTAATCCTTAAATTTCGTTCATTTAAACATTCAAACAACTTTTAAAACTTCAGGAAGGACCTTCCCTGCTTCATTAATCTCCAAAATTAATATTTTATTATAAACTACATCCTAAACAAATGATAATAAAAGATAATAAAAGTCTCTTAGGCCCAGTTTTACAATAATAATGCTTATCCGACGATTGTAAAATCAGGCCTTAAGATATATATTACGAGATAATTTTTAAAGTTTAATGTATTTATTGGGGTTGTAATAAAATTTTTTGAATAAAAATAAAATTTACTGTAGAAGTTATTAAAAAAAATTATCTGAGGGTATTATGACCCCGTGTAAAGCCGGTGATAATTAGTCTGCTGCAACAGTTTGCATAAAAGTAGCTGAAAAGATTCTGCTGTTAACCGTACGTGCTACCTCGCAAACATGACACTATTCATCACGAGAGTCGAGACAGTCTGGAACACGGACGCAGACTAAAAATTATCATTTAAATGTTACAAAAACAGAGATGAGAATTTCGATTCAACAGGCTTCTGTAGGAAAGCAGCCGGGCGAGACGCTGTCTAGGCATGTAATTGTGAAAGGATTCTTTCATCTTTTGTAAATAAAATTAATAGCGATGCAAAGAGATAAAGATGATGTATAAACACACTTCACTAAGTTTCAGATCCTCGTGTATTTGTATAATGGTTTTAATGTGTTAGGCAAAAATATAATGTATACAGAGTGCTTGGATACTGATGAATAGCCTCTGTTTTTCCTGTCATCCTGAAGGAAAAATTAATATGTATAAAAACGTTACATACAATGGAATATTACTTTTAAAGGTTGACTCTATTTTGATTCTAAATTTCTTCTTCTAAATTTGTTTTATTAGAGAAAAATGTAAAATAACTAGAAATCAAATAGGTATTCTTCAATAAATTAATTTTAGAGCACTAAATAATAAGAGTAAATTTCAGTTGAATGAAATTACAATAAATACAATATTTTATGTAATTCCTTACGTATTACGCAATATATAAATTCGATTCAGACTCAACTTGTATGCGAAATAAATTTGAAAGCACACGAAAAAAATCGAAGTTACAACACAAGAAAGCTGGGGGTCGCCTACGTCCTTGTTTCTGAATAACCAAGCTCTAGATGACTTACATTGTTACAGACCAATGGCGAGTGCAACGGCCATTGGAAAGTGCAAAGGTCAAGGATTTAGATTTACGTTAAAGATCAAATTGGTGAGAGTTTCACAAATTTCGTAACGTTTTACGCTAGCCATTGTAGTGGGCTTTATCGTAGCGAGGCTATTGAAAACTTTGAAGTTCGTTCGACTGAAGAAAGAAAAGTACATATTTTTTTGCAGACGCTCATAAAACTTTTGATTTAAAATTCACAAAGCAATCCCTTATTTTTTATCTACTTAACTACAAAACGGTCAGGGTTCATAAACAAACATCAGAGGAAGCTTGATTTTATTCCAAGAGCAACAAAAAATTTTAAAAGCTAGGCTAACTCTCCAAAGCTGTATCTTACTAATGCAAATAAGTACACGGTGTAATTAATGCATTCAGATTCTTGTCGCAGTGCTACAAAATAATTTGCATCGCGCCAGACGCTATCAAACGAGAGTTAGGCTATGATTCATTTGAGTGATTAGGTAATTACGCAGTGGAGACTTAGATTACGTACACGTTGTAGTTTCAGATAAATTATTGTCCTTCAACATTTTGTGCATGTGTTCGGTCGACGTCTAGTCTGCGAGCACGGTTGTGAACAGCATTTATAATAGTTTATTATTACTTTCGTTCGGTGCGGTAAAGCAGCCCTCACACGATCAATATATATTGTCAATATCTGAGTATTGACAATATTATTGAACGTGTGAGTAGAAAGATTTTAGATTGTCAATATGTAAAATATTGATGGGTTGGTTTGATGAAAACCAAAATATTTGTAAGATTGACAATAAATATTCTTCGGGCGTCTTATTGATAAAGCTAAAATAATAGCTACACAAGCTTTTTGTCGGTATGACATCATTGACTGCCAGCGCTAAACTAAATAACATTATCAATAAATATTGATAGTGTGAGGCAATTACAGTTTGTCAATATTTATTGACCATATTGACAATATTTAATTGACAATAAATATTGATCGTGTGAGGGCTGCTTAACGCTTCTAAATAACTACATATTTGTATCACTTAATTTTAGACTGGAACTAGAATAGAATTCTTATCATTACATTAAGCATATGATTACCCCTTGTTATATGCGTAGTGAAACGTCCCCAAACTTTCAACTTCTTTGTCTATATATTTAAAGTCTACAGGTCTTTCCAATCTATGTTGTATACAGAAAAAGTAGATGGCTAAAATGAGATTAACAAGATACCCAAGGACCCATATTTGATAGAATCAGATATAAACTGATTAAGGCTACGCGACTATAGGTGGAGTTAAATGAATGAGCTAAAACTGCAGACAAAAGATGAGGAGAGAAATCTATGAAGACTTGAACAAGTTGAGCAAGAAAGTAGAAGAAGAAAGAATGAAAATAGAACAGCCGTAGAAGATCGAATTAATAAGTAACAACTGGTTTCTGTAGATTATTTCCTGCATGTAACAAGAATGTATCGAGTTTTCTATCAAAGTGTTTTTACAAGCGACATAAATCAAAAAAGATTTCTTTAGAAAATCAAAACAGCAATTATTTCTCTGAAGGTTAAAATTTGCTACAAGAATGTTTTTATTTTTTGTGCATCTGTCAAACAGATGTTCAGCAAGTTCTTAGAGCATTGATATAACTTTCTCAGAACACCGTATTTTGAAAACGAATTATCATCATACTAATTATGTACAACCAAGTTATTCAAGTGAAAAATAATTTCTCTTAACTGAACAACTTTCAGAACAGAATAGTTATTATTGAATAATAAAATTAATGACTTCTGAACACATTTTATTTAAATACGACAAAATCTGAACAAAGCTGAACACGTCTTCTAAAGCTTACAGACCTTGGGACTTGCAAGGGTGTAATACACAAACTTGAACTTTAAACAAGTAATTTTATATAACGTATTTTCTTAACTTAAAAAAATAGTTAGTAAGGCGCAAATTAGAAAACAGGAACAACATTTATCACCATCAGTGGTAAAAAAAATCACGCAACTTGTATTACTCATGTTATTAAAAAGAAGGCCAATAAACTTGGGAGATTACATAAAACCGCAGCTGTGATAAGGAACTGGCAAACAATTCTTCGGAAACGTAATCACGCAATTTTTTTAATAAACGTGAATCGCGTCTTTTGCGAAATTAAATTGGCGGTTTACGAGTCTATTAACATCTTGCTTACCACATTCGCTGACGATTGTTATTAATCTGCGATATTTCGCATCGGCGGGCGTTTTGTAAAACGAGCGAATATCTCGGTTTCCCGTAGTCGGGAATCATCAAAGTCGAGCGTGGATTTCCGTTTCCTTTATTTCTATCTTTATTAAATTAATTAGAAACACTCGTAAACAGCGTTGAAAATCTAAACAATAGCTGCTTTTAAGTAAAAAGGGATGTCATTTCTGTACTACTTTAGGTTGAATTAAAAATACTTTTAACGCTTACAAGATTAAGGTGTGTAGTTGTACACTTTTTTCTAATTAGTTCCTAATTAGAAAAAGTTAGCTAATTACATAATTTCATTTGACTACCAAAATCATTACAATCGCAGGAAATGTACTGAACTATCTTCAATATTTTAAAATCAATTACCTATTTTTCAACCAATCAATAAGAGAAAATCAAATCGTTCAGACAAGATTCACTGATAGTTGCAATTGTCCGAGTCCAATTTCTTTAATTAATTAAAGTGTTTTTAATTACTTGATTAATCAATGTACACTTAAAAGCTTAACAAAGAAAACTGCATTTCATAAGTTAAAAGCGTATAGAATGAAGTTTTTCGCTTGGTTTTGAAACTGATTTCCATTGGTCTAAATGGTCTTCAAATTCATCAATGTTCTTTGGTGTTTGGAACTTTGGAGACCTCAGATTACCTTAGAGGGAAAAAAACCATAAAAGGCGAGAACAGCTCAAAACTTCCATTGATCTTGCCTTTGAGCAACGGCATGTTGAAAACACCCATTCGAATTTGGTTAGTGAGTTTCAGTTCCAAAAAGTTCCAGAGGATCTTCACAGATGTTATTGTAAACATGAGGCCTCCTTCCTCATTCCTCAAAAAAATATGACTATGCATCACCAAAACTACTAACTAACCAAAACTAAAACAGCGCATCAAACTGTGGTAGACTGGCGCTTAAAAGTATCCGAATTAAAAGCAATCAAATCTTTCGAATTTGACCCTTATGATATACTTCTACAGTACCAGACGATTCCGCACGAGTTTGATAGAACTGTTTTGAATCAATAACGAAAATCACAATCATCATTACCACGATTATTTAAACAATCCAAAATTCTTGTGCGTATTTATTTTTCAACGCTACCTTTATTATTTTCATACTTAAATTATTAATCCCAAACTGGACTTTAATCAGGAAATAAACTTCAAAATGTATCATATTTTGGTTAAGAAAAAAAAGTGATACCACGTTCATAATTTCTGTTAGCAAACTTAAATAATCTAACTCGATAATGTGTTACACATGACGGGAAGGGTCGCCGATTGGCGCAGCGGTAGCCTAGCCGACTTTGCAAGTCGTGTCTCTCGGCGGCGCAGGTTCGAATCCTGCTATTAACCATGGATGTTTGTGGTGTTTATGACTTTGACCCAGCTATAAAAATCTTCGTGACTGTCTGGAATGGCTTATATGCCGAAAGACAATAATTGCAGCATTGCTGCGCAAAGCAAAACAAACAAACATGACGGGAAAATAATTTAGCATATTTTGCGGTTGAATTACACAACTTTAATAATTCTCTGATCCAATTTCTCTGAGTTAAAGTAGATCGTATTACATGAGAGCATCTGGACATACCAAACGAAACAAAATAGAAAAACACAAACTTTGTTATTGATGTTGTTACCACTGAATAATTTAAATAACTCATTTTATTATTTTCTAAAACTGTAATTTTTCACTATAATTTATAATTATATAAATATTATCATAGCTGTATAAATAAATAGATAAATCAAACGAATTATCTATATCCAATCATTCGTTACATTAACAAATGTATTGTCTTTTATAGTATAACAATTTCTACGTAATTAATTAATTAATTTACCTAATCAGGTCACGTATTACTGATATCATCGGAAATAATCATGTTTTATTATAAATTAGATTAACCAAACTTGTATCACAAGTAAATAACAAGCCACAACAAATAAAAAGTCACTGTTTTCGTATACACGTGATGATACTCTTGCTATAAGTGTGATTCTAATATAAGACACTTTATAATAAAGACAATAAAAACTTTTTTTACAAGAAATATTTTAATATACTGAAATAATCGAATACTTTATAAATGTTTTAATCGATTCGATATTAAACACAAAATCAATTTGGTATATCTCGTCTGCCGTTTCCGTGCAGCTTAAAATTCTATTTCCTTTCGGCAATAAAACTAACTTAGTTATGGTATCCAAATCACAAATAAAATAAACTGCTCCAGAAATTCGTAAAAAGCAGCAAGTATTACTGCGTTATGTGTCCGGCGTGTTTTTACGATGTCGTAAATTTTTATAGCCACTCGATGCGCATTATTTCAAAAACAATATGTAGAGGCCGCTTCCCGAATATGACACTGATTTTGAACATACA
Organism: Dorcus parallelipipedus; assembly: GCA_958336345.1. Classification (NCBI taxonomy): domain Eukaryota; kingdom Metazoa; phylum Arthropoda; class Insecta; order Coleoptera; family Lucanidae; genus Dorcus; species Dorcus parallelipipedus. Next base: position 40,300,459 of record OY284477.1, read on the forward strand.
TATAACTAATACGGATAAATTGAACAAATCTAGAAAGATGATTTCAGTGTGTAATATGAAGTTACCGAGCTTCTAAGATATAGTGATTAGGAAAAATAACATGGACGAACACATAATTAAAGGTCGAATGCTTTTTTTACAGTTGCAAATTATAGTTACCCAAATGATTCCATACGTGCATGCAAGCAAGGGAAAACTCTAACTCACTAGGGTGTTCCACTGGAATGGATACATTATTATTGCGGGCTGTTTCACATTAAACAGAATAAATTACAAGCATGAAGTAACTTTCAAATAGTTTTAGACAAAATGCTTGTCATTTGATTTAGTTTTATAAAACTCTGGTGCGTTGAATCCGAACATTAAAAACTGATTCAGCGAAATTGATACTTTGGAAATATCCTTAAAGGTAATAAGAAACCTGTTTTATGAGTGAAATTGATCACAAACTGGAGGAGTGTTTTACGTGCGCTCTATGTTTCATGTCGAGGGGGCTTTACGTCTAATACGAAGCGTGACACCATGAACAGTTCAATAAATTCATATTTGTATGAAGCTTCTGTTATACACTGGAATATAAAAATCCAAGTGAATGTTTTCAGCGAAATCGTTAGTGCATCCGCAGATAAAAAAGTTATAAAAAATAGCCTCCAGACAGGATTGATTCGGTATTGGAAACACGTTTTAAAATTTCCCCATAACGAACTATTTATTTATGCGATTTTATTGTATATTGCTTTTATCGTCGTCGTAAGTCGTAACATCCAGCTTAATCTGTTTACGCAGACGCGCAAGTCAAAACAAGATCATTTATCCAGACTTTTAATATTAATGTAAACCCACTTATGAATGACTTCATTCACCTTCTGCACGGTGAGAAATGCTGCGCACGTATTTTTTGCCAAATTAACATTTTACTCCTGCTATGCAAGATGCCGCGACCAAAAAGAAAAGGCGAAATTTAAAATATCGACAGTTGACAACTTTACGACCAAATTTGTAGAAAGATAAAAACTTGTCCGGACGGCTGTAAACATGCAAGATCTAATCTCTAATCGTCTGTATATGTAGCAGCCCTGGCGCACATTAATAAATCTGTATCCACTGTCCATACAAGTCAAGCTGAGGAGATTTAAATTTTATAAATAAGCCCAAGTAGGTAACGTAAACACGCTTGAGGGATACGTGTGTGGCCTACCCGAAATACCAGTTTCTTAGAATCGCGGACACATTGGCTATTTATTTTATACACGTTTGTAGCTTTGGCAAGTCGCCACCACATCGGAAGTAACATTGTCTTCGGCACTTTTAAGTATCAAGGTCATGAAGTGGCTAATGTTTTCCCATGTATGAATAAATTACTAGGAATAAAAACTTATTTAAATAACGTCTGTATGCAGTGTTTATAATAAACAGCACAATCTCACAAGCATAATAAACAATATTTTTTCTGTTATCTGTAGTTTAATAAATTCGTTGTCTTTTTATGCCCGAATTATGAAATTAATTTATTCCCTTAATTTTTCAAAGATTCAGTGAATTGCATCCAGGGTTTTGAATCGATTGCAAAATATTTCTTATTTGTTTTTAATTAAAATCTGTATTCGTTCGTTATTCCTTCAGTATTTATCTGCGCCATTTCAAAGATGATGGTCCTGTTAAATACAAATTGTAAATATGCATATATGTATGTATTTGATCTTCACATAAATAAGATGATCAGACCAAAAAAAAAAGTAATGAAAATAAATAATAAATATTCTGCGCGGAAAAGAGTGCTATAACTTTTTATGTTTGTCGTTCTATATTCATACCCCAGTATAGAGTTTTTTTATGGTTCACAAGCAATGTATTTAATATGTATCTATTACATATTGAAATCTCTGTATGGTAAAGCGTAAAACATGGTATTTTAGTAGATAAAGCATGAATAAAATTACGCACGATATTGCGAAACAACGGGCTGATTTCCTTTTAAGATACGGGCCAGTACATTTCACAACCGCGCCACGTATTTTCAGAACATGCTTATTGAGTCCGCAATAATTTAAGATAAAGTTACAAATCTCGCGGACACAATAAATAAGATCAAATATCATCCTCTTGCAACAGCAACATCTCTCCGTTTAGTCTGAGGTAGATCGGAACATCTGGCACACGGCGACTTTGATACTTAAAGGAACCTTTTCTTAAAGTTTACGGTCATTTTTCTTTGAAGTTTGTCGGTGTATGACGTTAAGATATTTAGATATCAGATTTGGTTTATTTTTGTTCCTTTTTTGCGTTAGTTAACCGGTGTTGCTAACGGCATGAAAATATCAAAATAAAGCAGAGGAAGCTGTTTTTAAAGCTGTAATCTTCGATTGAATAACTAAACAGTTTTGATTGTTTATTACCAGCACATTTCAAATCACAATCAAGATGATCGTTATGATAACTTTACTATTTCCTGTTACCAGGTGCTATCTTATTCAAAAAGGTAAATAGCTTGAATTATCTTAGGCCATCTGCGTAGGTGCTTTTTTCAATTCACTTCCAGTTGAAAACTCACTGTTATTATAATTAATTGATGATAGGTTCCATTTGTCATTTATCGTACGGTCAGAATCAAAAGTAGGGACTTGTCCATTTTTATCACCATAACAAGGATGGGGCCAAGTAAACATCAACAAGAAGTCTACGTGTACCTCTCCGCTTGTCCGCCTATTCGTAATAGCGATCAGAAACCAAAATTTTTGAAAAGAATTTTGTGAGGAAAAACTTATGAACGAAGAAGTTATCCTCAGAAAAAACAAAGATAATATATTTTAGACCCATATCTTTATTATTTTGCTCCATATCTATCGCTAGTCCTTCTAGCTTTGTACGTCCTTCCCCCTCAAATCCTCCACCTCTTTCTAGGTCTTTATTTCTGCTTATAATCCGGTTCCTTTCTTGCTAGTTCCTTTACACTCTTGTCATTCAACGTTCTTTGCAGGTGTCTCTTAGCCATGGTAATCTCCTCATTATTATTTCATCAATCTTTAATTCATGATAACTTCCAGTTACTTCTTCATTCAAGTCGTCTTCCGTTTTCTTTCATCCCCTAATATCTCCTTTTGACTTCTCGGTTAGAACTCATGTTTAAAGCGATACAATAATGCAGTCTTTACCGTTTCATATAAATACCCGCATTTTTGTATTTATGGATGTTTGGATTTAATGAATGGATTCGTTTTCATTATCCTCCTGTCGATCTCTTCTTCTTTTTCTCTTTCTGGCTAGGTATACGAACGCGTTCACTTATTCTACTTCTAGAATAATTTTTCTGCTAAGATAAATTAAAATTGGAATTTGAAAAAAATTAAATCTAATGCATTCTATTCTGTATAATTATTTAGTTATAATATTGTGTTTATCTGTGCGGGTAAAACTTTGAAGTTCGTCTCTTTATGTCTTATTAAGTCGAGCATTGAATGTAAAAGAAGTCATCTGTTAAAAGCACCTTTTATTAAATTAACTGACTCATGCCTGCCAACGTTTTAATAACGCGCTTTCGTACAGATTAATCTTATGTGTAACACGTAACGCTTAATTACAATCAGAGCCGATGTAATAATTTACAGTCGGCAATAACCAATTGTGTTCTCAGCGAGCACATAACGCCGATCTTTCTCAATTTCAATTCTTCTACTTCTATTTCCTGCAGTCGACCAGGCGAAAGCTGCCAGCTTATGATTCTGAAACGCACCGACAATGATGATGTGCAGATTAAATTATATACACTCCTAAATTATGCAAGGCTCATCGTTGAGTAACATCACAGTAATGGTCGGGTGTCGAAATGATTTGTGGTATGATTTCTTTACTGTTCTGTATCATAAAGCACAAATGATTTATGGTCGGATCTCATATGAAATGCAACGTTACAATTATATTGTCCGAACATGACAAATATTTTCCTATCACATTTCTTTCGACTACACAATTTACAATTTTTAAGCCCCAATGAAAGTTAAAGGCGTTTCGAAATGTTCTCTTTCAACTAAATGTTGAATTGAAACGTGCAATTCTCGCTAAATTTGAAAAAGAAAGCATTTTAGTAGATAAAACTTTTCTCACAGCGCATGTCGTATATATTCATTATCACTTCCTGTCAAATTGAATATCCATAGGACTTCCCTTTCATCGTAGCTGCGGTCTAATTGCTGAAATGATTATAAATTAGTTATTTTCCTCATATGGAAGCGACAATATGGTCGGAATAGCAGATAACATCTCTTACCTCATCTAACGACATTTTAATTTACATTTGTATTGTGCCGCATTGTACACACTATTACGCATGCTAATTGAATACAATTAACACAAACGCGGCGTAGTAAATTTTTCTACTGGGGCAGCTCTAATTTTATGTGCCTACGTGAAATTTAAATGTGGAACGAATGAACATGTATCCGCACCGGAATGAATATGTGTATCTCGCATGATTTATGGTGGTCTTGTGCACTGTGGTGCATTGAAAGATAAATTTCGCTTAACTTACGCCAAAGAATATCACGTCGAATTTTATAAAATGTTTATATTTCTTCGCTCTAATGCAAGCTTTGACAGAGCTAAACTTCCGTAAAAGATATATTTAGCGAGCAAAGATGATTTAAAGTTTTATTACACTTAAAAGTTCTATGTACGTCATGTTTAGTTGAGAAAATCTTTATTTTATCTTATCTTCGATACTTCGTTTCGGTATATTGCCGACATTACTACATTTTTAAGACAAAAATATAACAAAACCTTTTTAATCTTTCAATACTGCCTGAAGATTTTTTTAAACAAACATTATCTTTAGACTCAAGACAAACTGCAAGCATAATTTCATCGTTCTATAAGAAAATAAAAGAAATCGTTCGTTTCAACTTTTATTTTTTTGTAAAATTTCAGAATATCCAGGAAATTGATAATATCAGATAACACTATTACGAATTCAGTTTCAAATTAAACACTTTTAATTAAACTAGAAATATATTCTGTAAACTTTTTAATCGAATCCCCTTAAACCATGAATGCTTACTCTCCAGTGCTTTATGTATTTCATTAATTATTCGATGAACTTGAGACTTAATCCAAATTGATGGTGGCCACCTTTTTTTATTGGGAAAACTGGAATATTATCTTATTGATAAAAGAAAGACGATAATTCATATTTTGTTTAAATTTACTTCAGTAGAACGTGGCCAGGTGAAAGATGGCTTCCGAGATTGTAACACGCTCTAAACGAAATCCATAAGTATATTGCACCTCGCCTACTTCTGCTTGCATGTGCAGCAACAATAATTCACTTAGAAGTGTGATGTATATGCCTGCGATGTGGAAAAATATAAAATAATCAAAATAATGTTAAATATCACGAGAGTTCGTAGTTCGATAATCTCAGTAGGTTACAATCCGCGCAAGACCTATTTCTATTTTGGGAAAACAAAGCCACAAAGCACAAATAGTAAAAAAAAATGGCTCTTTAAGATGTGGTGAGGGTTAATACTAATAATAATAATAATAATTTTTCAGTGATAATAAAGGAAAGTTCTTTAAGCCTTTACACCAATAAATATTCTATAAAAGCAAAATGCACTTTATCCTGGGGGGCTTCCCCTGCCCAAACCATGTGATATTTAACTTGAAACAATAAAGTTCCACGTTTACTTAAAATGACGTGCTGATATATTTTTGTTTCTTTTATTGGCAACAGCTTTTGTCCAAAAAAAATGAACCCTTGTCTTCCAAGTACGCGCTTGCTAATTTTTTGTTGTTCTTCTGTATGCTTCTTATCAGTTATGACACTGTTATTCTAAGCTTCTTTTTATCTTATGATCAAATGTCATCTTTCGCCGTTTTCCTCATTGGACCCCTCAAATACATTTACGAAAATTACACCTTCTTAATGTAACTTCCTTTCTCAATTCCTCAATTCCTTTCCTCAATTCTCCCAATGCATGTTATATACAACTTTTTTATATGTACACAAACAAGTAATTTTGCAAGGCTTCTTTTTTCTCTGACTTTATCGATCCACCTTTACAAAACATATTTCTGGAGAAAAAAGTTATATAAATTCAGTGTTCAACTGTGTCTTAGTACTTTCAGATTTAAAAAGTGAAATTAATAAAAGTAACATAGATGGACTTTTTATGATAACATGTGATTACTTGTAGGTACAATTGGATCCAAATGTATTCGCACACCAAAATATCGGAGTGGTCTTAACGAACATATCAATAAGGTTCAATTTGGAACAGGTTTATTGCTAATAGGGCGAATACATTTGGAGCCCATCGTACTGTGTGGTCGGTCACTTCAGGCAATAGTTTCGAAGCAATAAAATAAATACATGTTTCTCGCTCTCGTTTATAGCTTAAGAGTTATTGTGAATTTTACAGACAATTAAACCATTCTTAATTAAAATTTAAATCATTAGGTAAGCGGCGACTGTTTACTATCGGTAGGTGTTAACTGTAACAACATAAAAAACACTCATTTATTGCCTTTCCTTTTTTGTGGTTTTGTTATAACTGCTTTTTGAAGTGTACAATGCAGAGATTTTACTTTGATTCTTAGTCCTGCGTCGACCTGTATTCTTGTTGTAACCAAAGAAATGTTAATTAAATAAAACGTTTTATTAGATGTGACACCATTCGTGTCGGTGAACAAACGGTAAAGTTTGCGCAAATTCTTTGATCACGCAAACCTCGTTTGATTGTGAACGTATTATGTGATATGTATCGAGAATATTAAATTCTTTTCTATACTTGACCAGAAACCACAATCTGCAATCGTTAAGTTCACGTACAATATCTGTCCATTCACTGCCCAGAAAATGTCGATCATAAACGTTGATATATTCTTGTACCACGTGCATAACAGGCGGTCACAATTCACCAAGTAACTTAAAGAGCTTTGCGTTAAACGTCACGTGAAGTATTCCATCGGACGGCTGCCTCATAAAGAGTTCTAGTCGTTCTAATACGAGGGCTGATGAGAGATCAACCAGAGCTTTTCACTAAATAGAATTAGGTTAGCTTAACGCACGGTCACGTGTAGCTGCTTCAGCAATGCTTTCTGTTTTCTTTGAAATCGGTTTTTGTTGCAACCGATACATACACGCATACGTTGGCTGTTAATAATTTCACTTGACACACATCTTTTCTGTTCGTTTTTTGTGCGTGTCCTCGCTTAATTAATTTTAATCTAAATATAAGTGGCAGGCTTCTTATGTTATGAAAAGTAAACATAAAATCGTAAATATAGTACACTTATCAACAGATGTTAAACGATCAATGTTTCTTTTGATGACAGCAAGGTTACGTCACTTGATAAAAAGAAACAGATGACAGGGCTATTTACACAAGATTCCTCTTACTCCAGTTTATTTTTGTTATACGTACAGGACTGAGCTGGAATTTCGAACGAAAGATATACTGCAAAATTCTGATATCAAAGCAAAACTCACACATTTTTTCGTTTAAAAATAAAATCGTGAAACGAATTGCCGAATAAAGATGTAAATCTAACGCTTGCAATTAATCTTTAAACGGGTTGGTTTTATGAAAAATCATAAAGCCACTCGATTAAGTAATTAAGACTTTATAGAGTTTAGGGACAAACTACATTTTTTCTGTCCGATCATAAGATGAATTTACTACTATTTCCGGTTGAATCGGAAAGTAAACATTTTCGAATGGCACTCTGTCAATTTTTTCACCCTACTTATTCGACTAGAAACTTCCATTCTAAGTCATATATTACAATATCATTTTCCCTACTTAAAACGGCGTCAATGTATTCACCCCCAAACAAATCGGTTATGTGTTGGTGAGTGAGCGATTAAGTCCCGTCTTTTTAAATGAATTCGGAAGTTATTCAAAGATAATAGCTGAATTTGGATAATTTGCTTTTTATGGGCGTAGTTCTATAACAGCTTTCATAATACAATTAAAATCGACGTTTCTTAATTTGTAATAGTGATGACAGCTTTCTCAAGCTTGATAAAACTAAAGAAATTATCCGGAGATTAATTTAAAAAAATGCAACAGCTTTCTCAAGGTTGAAAAATATATCAATGTGCAGCTGTCCGAAGAATTTCTCACATACAAATTCCATCGCGTTCACATATCTGTGTAGCTTCTGGTCTCATACTTTGAAAAGGAAAAGAGTTATTTTATGAAAACTCAAACAAGTTGTCAAACAAACTTTCAAACTTTATTCAAACTTTACAGTTTTCGTTACATGCCTATTAGCAATCTAGGTGCCAATCGAATAGATAAATAGGTAACAATAACAATATACCATAACTGGTGAGAGGCTAACATACAAGAGTATCCTCTAAATATTCGTTTACGCTATAGTAAGCCTTGTCAATTAATTGTAACTTCAATTTATTCTTAAACAGTCTTTTTGGGAGTTGGGTCCACACTGATGGAAGTTTATTGTACAAAAACAAATGTCTGGTTTGCACTGCCGTGGCATTTATTCTCCGCGTGGCAACATTTATCTTGTAGTGGCTTCTAAAATTTGTAGTCACTACATCCCCTCTCTTCTGTAAGGCTTTTGCTTCTTCGTGAGCTCTTATGAGCTGAGAAAATAGGTAAAGTGATAACATGGTCATTATACGTAGTTTGCGAAACAGAGGTTTACAATGAGTTTGTTCAGTGACCTTTTCCATGATGCGAATTGTCTTTTTTTGACTAACAAAAACAGCTTGGGCGTGAGTGGATTCACCCCAAAATTGAATACCATAGTTCATTCTTGATTGAAATAAGGCAAAATACGCAGTTATAGAGGCTTCTTTGCCTATAAGTTCTCCAATTCTTCTTATTGCGTATGTGGCTGACGCAAGTTTCTTAAATATCATCCGTGTGGGCTCCAAGTTAGCCGTGAGTCCAATGTAATGCCAAGAAATTTCGCAGAATTCCTGGTTGTCAAATCAGTTTTACGCTTAGTTGTAAATGGTATTTTTGATGATTTGTTGTTATTTAGATAAAGTTTGTTAGCAGCAAACCAATCTGCTGCTTCTTTGTTGGCAGTGTCCAGATTTATTTGAGTTTCACTGCAGGTACGGCCTTTGCATACTAACGTTGTGTCGTCAGCATACAATATCGTATGAGCTGATGTTTGATTGGGCAGATTATTGATGAAGATACTGAAAAAGAGAGGCCCGGTCAGTGAGCCTTGTGGTATACCACTATGAATAGGCAAGATGTTACTTTTTTGACCATCTAAATGAACAGCCTGCTTCCTGTTTTGAAGGTAGGATGTTATAAGTTGTAAAGGGACTCCTCTTACGCCGTAATGTTCTAGTTTGGATAGAAATATGTCATGCTGCATGCTGTCAAAAGCTTTACTCAGGTCACATAGTAGAGCTTCGCATTCACAGTGTTCCTCAAATGCATCCCAAATATAGTTTAGTAATGATAATACTGCATCCGTCGTGTTTTTGCCTTTCTTAAATCCATACTGATGAATAGTCATACAGTTATTTTTGGAAAGGAAATTTTCTAATCTGGTGTATAAGGCGGCTTCAAGAATCTTAGAAGGTACAGGAAGGATTGAGATGGGTCTATAGTTATTTATGGAAGAGGGATTTCCTTTTTTGAATATGGGTACAACCTTCGCTACTTTCATTTCATCTGGGACGATACCTTCCTGGAAACAGGTGTTGATTATGTCAGCTAAAGGTTGAGCTTTGTATCTGGAACACTTCTTGATAAGTTTCGTATTTAGGCCATGAATATCTGTTGAAGTTTTTGATTTAAGTCCATCTATGATTGTTTTAATTTCCTCTGGAGTTACAGGGTTCAAAAAACATGTGGAGTGGTTACGTGGAAATTGCTTCAAGTAGAGTGATGAATTGTTGTTGCTTATTGGAATGTGTTGTAATATGTTGCAGCCAATATTACAGAAAAACTGATTAAAATCCTCGCATGTGATGTGTGATTTATTTGAAGAGTACGGCAGTGTTTCTTTTTTTTATTATATTCCACAGGGTTTTCTGTTTATTGGTCGATACTTCAAGTTCTTTAATATTTTTCTTTCTTTTCTCTTCTGTGACACATTTAAGATAGAACATTTTGTAGCTATTAAATATTTGTTTTAGGTCATCTCCTCCCTGTTGTACATAGGTTTCATGTATTAAATCCAATGTTTCTTTAATCTGTCTTAATTCATCAGACATTGCAATCCTTTGATTTTTTTGTTGTTTTGTAATTGTAGGAATTGCGGTTTCAAAGTGACCCACAAGAGTACTTAAAAAATTTGTATATTTTGTTGCTGCATTGTCAGCTGTGTAAATGGATGTCCATGTCTCATTAGAAAGGAGCTGAATGAAAGAACACCACAATAACAGAGATTCTTTCTGCGTTGGAAAATTTTTGGATTTTCAGTGCCATTTTTCTGTCTTCGCGAAAAAAATTCACCTCATACTGGATCGTTATTTAGGAGGAGCCTTTTGTGTTACTAAAAGTTTTATAAGTTCTTCACCTATACGTAACGTAATAACTATTTCTATAATTTCACGCATTCATATGCAAAAGGAATTTTGACTATTATACTTGTTTTGAGCATAAATTTTTATTGCCATGATAGTACGTTTAAGGAGAGCGAAACTATGAAACACATAAACGCTGAAAATCTATATTTTTGTGCAAAGTAGAAATGAAATCGTTATTTGAAACGCGAATTATTTAGATTAGACCTCCTGATTCGCTGCAAAAATAAAGCGACAATTGCTTTCGCATGTATAAAGACGGTAAGCAATAAATATCGAAGCTGCATAAACGTTTACTTCGTTTAAGTAAGTTTTTATTGCCGAGATAAAATTTTAATATTTAACATTTATTGCGTTTATCTTAACTGTAAAAATTCAGCAGCTTCCATTTAAAATAAACACTGAGAGCCGGAGTGTGTTATAAGTTTTGATTTATAATGGAAACAATTTCAAATTGCCCTATAATTTGGAACTAAGCCATTTAATTTCCAGTTAATATTTTGCAGTATAGGGTGATTTATATGAAACGATTTCCAACGCGATGTTTACGTTGGTTGCTTCCATAACAATAAGAACGCCAAAAAATTTAGCGTTTCATTTTTCATCAAAGTATAAGAATATGTTTTATGATTGCTTACTTGTTACTTTGTAGTTAATATTAATCACACTGCCTGTATGCAGAGTATTTTTTTTTAATTCACGAATACCACTTTTTGTAAATCATTATACGCGATTAATCACAGACATTGAGTCAGTAACTAAATTTGGAAATGCTAAAACATCCTTTCAGTGCTATTTATACAAACCCTGTTTTTTTTACAAATAAAAAATGGATTAGATTATAAAGATTAAGATTGGTAATATTTAAATTCAATTAATTAATAATCTACTTTTTCTACTTTACCTTGAACTAATCGAAACACAATTATACCTTGCTGTAATTAAAATTATTAATGGTATAAATGTTAATATGTTTTAACTTCGAATTCTAAACGTGTGAACAAGTATGAAATAAAATGGGCAAATGTGTTTAATATTTCGTGCCGATATTAAATAAAAACGGAAGCAACCCTCCCCAGAACAGACATCCCGACATAAATCTTCTCCTAACACAATAAATATCTCTAAGTGGACGACAAATACAATGCAACAAAACCAGATTCATGCCCACAAAAACGGCAATTTATCAAAGTCTTCTTTATAGGTAAGTGATTAAAAAATAAATCTTATTTAAATGAGTTCTGTGGATGATTAATTGAGGTTAGGATCAAGATAGTCGTGCGTTACTGTGCGGGACATACCCGGATCAATGCTGAATTTATATACCCGTGCAGCTTTCTTAGTTTATTGTACACTTTAAAAATAAATTTGAGATTAAACACCCTTTACTTATTATTTCAGTACATTGTTACACAATAATTATTATTGACTTCTATTTCATAATCTGCTATAGTTAAACAATACGTGATTGATAAGGATAATTCTTTTATGGTTTTATTTAGGTGGCTTTTGTAAAGAAAATATAAGCAACATTATCCGTTTGTCTTTTCATTGCACGGTGTGTTACTTAATTAGTTATGCAATTAAAACAGCGGACATTGTATGGCATTCACGGGTGCCACAAGAGCAAAACAATACATACATTTCAGTATCGGTATGCGGTGTCAGTACTGACATGGCATTACAATTTTTACTTTTATGGCGAAACACCAATAAAAATGCCTTTATGACTACCTATATAAGTTTAAATAAAAACTCCATATCCTAGATACATATTTTAAACATGAATCTCGGAAATCTAAGTGCACGTGTGCTCTGCTTCATACTGTACACCACGTGTGCGATCCATTTCGATTATGCACACACAAACACAGTCGCATTTATTTTATAACGAACTCTAAATGCCCATGCCATTAAATTAATTGCTTTGGCCGCTGATTGCCGCCGATAATTATTAAGTGATTCTGTGAAAATTATTCACTCCGCGTTTTTTCGGTGGTGTTTAAAGTCGCGGCGTTTTTATTTCAACGTGTAGAATGCTTTCCTGGGATGACTTACGTAATTTATGAGTTTCTTTCTTCAGTAATTAAATTAAATTACATGTGGGCAGCTGACACTTTCCTGCGGACATTAATTTATATTGGCATTCGGGTAATAAATTGCAGATATAATCTGCTGTTCACTTCCTCAATGAAGAAAACTGAATGGCAAGTTGAATTAATTATGCGAGGATATGAATTTCACTACCCCCGTCGACTTCTAAATGTGATATTTATTCCCTATTTCCATAACATCATAACGTGTTATGGAAATGGTATATCCCAGTCATCTTGACGTGATGCTTTTATAATTTATAGTAACTAACACATACTGTATGTTTCATTCAACAATCGACTTATTTTATTAATTAGCATTTTACAGGCTGAAATATTTGGAAAATATAGTAAATCATCAAGTCAAGACTTAACTCAGCCAAATACTGATGTGATAGATAACATAACTGTCAGTAAAGGCCAGTAATAAATTGTCTTTAGCAGCCTAGGCAAAAAAAGTGTGTTTGTGTTTCAGTATTAATTTTACAAGACATTTAGCAAGTCAATCCATGTTACTCATTCAACTGTATGTATCATTTTAGTGAACCTTATTGAATGTAAACAATATAAGTTTGAACAAATGATTTATTTATCAATTCTTGTCTATGCAACAACATGTTTGTGATTATGATTTGTTCTGAATATTATACATGGTTGCAGCGGATGAAGTTGCACAAACGAAGTACAATTAGCGCAATTAGATAAATGGAACGAACTCGCACGTAGCGGTCCATAAATCTGTCCTTATTCGTGCAATTCGCCAAATAGAGTGCTATCTATTATATGCGAGGTTTACCGACATTCAGGCCGCAGCAAGACTGAATTAACAAGTTTACTGGCGGGCCCTATGTAATTAGTTAATGCATAATACGTGAACATTCGTAATTGGTAGTTTTAAGTTGCTCGCAACAGTAAAAACTTTCCGCTGACTATTTTACGAGAGGAAGTAAAGATATAAACCTGGAGAGACGACTTAGAACGCTACTGTAATTTATTGTGCGGCACTTTATTGGCACACGACCATTAAAGTTTGGTATTATAAAGTATGTTGCTTAATAAGCGGTTTAACTGAGACGTGAAATATTGCGAATTTTTTTGTGTTTCAGATACAAACATTTTGTTCTTTTTCGATTCTCATCTTACTAATCAAAAAAAAGAATGCATTGTAATAGTGTAAAGATCAAAAGCGTGATGGGAGGTATTCTCGAGAGTTTACGATTAACAAGCCATTCTATTCTCGGCCTTCGTATATCAATGGTTCGGTTCATTTTCGGAATCAATCAGTTTACACCCTTATATTTAATGACGATAATCAAATACAATAGAACACGATCCCCTGATATAAATCAATCGTCAGTAGTTAACGTTCGATTGATTGAATGGGGTGAGAATGCAGATGCGTGTGTACACAAGCGTAAATTATAGTCGAGAATTCACTTTGGGGTGAAACACCAACACGCATATAAATAAAGCGATGACTTACCGACTTCCGTTTCCTACGGTCTATAGAGATTGTGTGTGTGTGGAAGTAAAGAACTGTAACCTTGTGCGTGTTAACGTGTTTTATTTATATAAAACCCCATTTTGACGTTTATTAAGACGCTTTAAATGTCGCTTGAATATTTTGTTCTCAAATCTCTCGACACGACTAATCGAAAACACGATCGTTGTCTATAAAATAAACTTTAATAAACTCTTCTAATACGTTAAATATAAGTTTTTATTAAACCAACATTGTAGATTAAGTTAGCCTACTATAATCTTGGACGTAGATAAAAAGAAAATGACCGTATGCACTGAACGAATTAACTCGAATTAACACTTAGAATGTGACTTACACATGTTATGAAACTTCAAATGTCACAATATAAACGTCATTCAAATTTAAGCTCGATTAAAGTGTTTGGTGCATATGGCCCTTAGGCCCGATTTTACAATCGTCGGATAAGCACTATTATTGGTATAACCTGTGGTATAACGTGACGTAGATATGGAGGAACATTGGATATTTGGCGCACAGTTATTCCGTTCTTATTCCACGATTGTAAAATTGGGCCTTAGAGGTGTAAAGCCTTTCCCCACCTGTTAGGAAATAAACTTAATTATTGGGGAAGAGATGTTAAGGTTTTTCTTTCCACAAAAATACGGGTCCCTAATCAATTGAAAAAGGAGTACAATAGGAAGGTGTAATATCTTCAATAGATTACAAACTATTGATTTGGTCTTTATATAGAATTAACAATTCAACATGTTCATATATTTTTTTTTTTAAATATAGGTTATTTAACTATTATCTTTAAAAATATTTCTCTCTTTTCTTGACTCACCCTATATAAAGCACAATATACTTAGAAAAAAATAAAAGTAAGAATAGCAAAACATACAAATTAAAACTTTCGTCCGAAAATTAATATTAATAAAGCTCGTAAAAATAAATTAGCCTTTTTAATTATGATAGTGAAGTAAAGTGAAATAAAAGACTCCTTTGTTTACAAGCGTTGTTCTAGTACGCATGAGAAATTTAAATGCAATTAAAATTCATAAAGTTTTGAGAATTCAACAAAACGTTACAATGATTCGCAAACAGGAAGCGTTAATTTAAGCATTTAAAAGTGCTCGTACTCAGCACGTCTCGTGTTTTCGTCCTGCAATTCGAGTTTAGCTTATAAATGAGGCCCGAGATAAAAATCACACGCCTGTATTTTTTTTTTTTTTTGTTTTGACCACAGTACGTGTTGTTATCGTCGATTTTATGAAGTTAATTAATGTAGTCGCGATTTCAACGGTCGCTTAAATAAAAATACTTGAAAGTATTTAAATTTTTTCACACATCCATAATTTGCAATACTTTTTAACTAAAATAGTGACAAAACCAATTAAATAGTGAATATGATATTGATAACAGAAACAGACTAAAAGGGACTCTACATATAGACGCCAGAATATTGCTCAATAAACAGAGTTTACGAAGAAAATAAACTTAATCTTCAGTAGTTATCAACATGGATATAAACATTTACATTTGATCTCTTATATTTTAGTGTAACAATTAATTTTTTCTATGCAAATGGGGATTTATATTTATTTTCCTTTAATATGTAATTCTCTTTAGATGGTTTACATTCCTCTTAAGCACGTCTAAATAACGTCAAAGAAAATAATGAAGGGGTTTCCAAAGCATCTCCTAGTACCTTACCTTCACGTTTCCTCAAGAGAGTTGTTTGTTAATCTACAATTATTGTAACAAGATCAGTTCGTATACTGAAGATATTCTAATATAATTCTTAAAGAAAAATATAAAAATAAAATTTACATTTAATATTTTGTTTGATGTATTTAACAGTCGAGTTTTTCATACCTTAATAAAATTATTAACTATTAAGCTGTCTTGATTGTAATAAAAGTCGTTTCAATAGTTAGGATGATCGAAAGCAACCATCTGAAAATAATTATATTTAGAAAATATTTTCCGGCTCAGAGAGTTTTATGTAGGTCTAAATAATGTTCATGCCATCACAAAATTAAAATATTTTACGCCAATTAATATACCTTGAGATTATGCTGGAGGTCATTATTATCTAGATCAGCGTTTTACTTCTTGCTAATCAGCAAATTACGAACAACATAATTGCGATTTTGCAAGCCGATTGCCTGCGAAATGTGATGCGCCCTGAATTATGCATGTACTTGTGTATGTATGTGTGCCTAATGATGCGCAAATAAAGGACACGACATCGATACTCTCCAAACTGAAGCAATTATTACCAGCACAGGTACAGTCGAAACTAAGTCAACTCAAATTCGCGTAATTTATCTTTATACTTATCAGGTACGGATGTGACTTATTAAAGTGCAGTTATGGCCAATTTTATTGTCGCAACGCCGAAGTAAAATGTACATACACGTTATACAGAGCGCATAATTTATTTTACAAGCGTGTTATCTGAAAATCTGTGCTAATTTTTATTACACTTTAACCCAGATTTTGCATGAATTCATATTTGTACCTTGAAACTTTCCCAAGTAAAGTGGTACACATTAATGATAGCCTTTGCTGTTTGTTTGACTTTGCTGGTCATGCTACAATTACTTGACTTTAGCGCCCGACGTGGGGCCAAATTTGTTGTGTTTGAGTACACTACATCATTTAAAAAATAGATTTATTTTTGCACTACATAATTTTACATTTTATCTATCAGAATTAATAATCAGTCTCCGCAGTCTCGCCAACCAACTCCTCTTCTTTTTCTTCTCCTTACTTCCTTCTTCTTAATTTCTGTTTACTTAACGTGGCAATATGTACAACAAGTATTTAATTTGCTGCACCAATACAAGTTTTCGGTAGGTCCATTTTTATTTATTATTGCATTGTTTAATTAGCATGTAATGGATGTTTCTGGTTGAACAAGAGAGTAGATTAAAATCAAAGTATTTATTAGTTCGCCTCTTTGTCAGTGATTAAGTCTCGGCCCATATGGCAGCAATGTTTGCATCAAAACTTTAACTTGCAGCGCAATATGCGCCGAGTATATCTTTGTAATTGCAAGTGCAGTAAAAATTAACGACGGGAAACGTGCATGAAACGTGAGCAATTGAATGTGACCATCCCCATGCAGCCGAATGAGAGCTGCGAGCATATGTTACAAACAAATGCACTAAAAGATTTAATGCATCCACTGCATTTTGCTTTTATGCATTCATTGATTGGACATTAGTACTTCCAGGAATTTAATTTGCATCACAATTAGTAACATTTTTGCAGTGCCGCGTTCGTTTTGTATTACACCGTAATCAATCAAAATTAATGGATTGCTTTTTAAAGCTCTCTACAACAAAATAAAATTCAAAAACAAATGAGATGCACTTCGGAATCGTAAAAGGGATGGTTTTTTATGTTACATCATAAAAATTAAACGATGCACATTTTAACAACGTAGTTTTCTTTTTCAATAAATCATTTGTAATATGTACAGTCGCAGTCATAATTCATGACATATCCTTTACAGAGAAAGAAACTCATCGTAGACATTTTATTTATTCCAAGCAAAAAATAATTTACATCGCGGATTGACTCTTAAGTAGTAAGATTTGGATGCATTTGACGTTCATAGTTTTGAAGGAAATGAGTACGATGTTCTACAAGCTTTCTGTAAACGTCATGAATGATGACTGCGACTGTACTTATCAACATTGATTTCCTTTTTCATATTAACGCTTCTCATGTTATGTTACATACATCGTTCTTAATTCCTTTACTCTTTACTATTTAACGTTATAGTTTGAGCTTCTCTATCATTAATTTCTACTCTTTTTGTATTAGATTATTTATCATACATTAAAAAAATATTTAAAAAAAGTAAAGAATTTACCCATAACTGTAACGTTGATCGGGTCTCGTTGACTAAGGATGAGAATTTACTGCAGTCTTTGTCTACCAATGACATTATCTTCTGTTGGGGTTGTACATGCTACAGGTTATTAACGCTTCCAGTTTATAAAATTATAATAAAACTTCTTTTTTCTTGACTTAGATTAATTTTGTTCCTGACGAAAGAAAGCAGCAAACAAGCAAGTCGTCCAAAATGTATTTAAAATTATTAATTCATGCAGAGATAAAACTGCTATGGGCGTTTTTGCTTACAAGCTCTTCTCCATCCACTTGGATTTAAATCACACGTAATTTAAATACAACTGCGGGGAGGTTTTTGCCGCGCACTGTAAGGCAATGATATATTGTTTGAACGTTAACCGTCCGTTAATGGTTTTCTATCACATCCAACAACCAATTATATTAATTTTATTATTATCGTAAAATAGTACGACAAAGTAATTAAAATATGTTTTGTATCTCCACATGTGATCATTTATGGGCAGCAATAAACATAAAAACCGAATGCGCGATTATGTCTGGTCGTAGACCTAATCTCTACGTTAACCTAAATTGTCTAATAACTGCATCGTTTCGTATTGAATTATTTCGGGGGGGGTAACATGACCATAATCGTCCTCGTAAAACGCGAAACATAAATGACTGATACAATTTCTGCAGAAACATAGATAAACCAAATATAAAAAAAAATAATCCGACCGTTGGGAACAAACATAAACAAACGCTAACAAATAGATTTTTTTATTAACGATTTTATTTAATTTTATTGATATTGTCATGTTACAAGCAAAATTTTAGATTTACAAACCACATGTAGATGATTTTGATCAGTGGCGCACCCACGGGAAGCTAAAGGGGCTCAAGCTTCTTCCTCCGTGATACTAGAATTTAATACAACGTCAGTTTTACAAGAAAAAAGAGCATGCCAACTTAATTTCGTTTGGTAACATTAGTTCGGTATAAATTTACATTATGTATCTTTATTATTGAATATATCCTTATGTACTATTATGCGGTGCAACCGAACTGCGGTCCGTTTTTCGAAAGTGACCGAATTGCGATCAAAGCATTACTATGTACGTGGTAGGATGTAATCCTTGTTTGAACTGCGGTCAGAATTTCAATGTGGGCAACATTAAGGCTGAATAAAATTTAGGTAGAAATTTAATATAATTATATATTTGGTATCGATTAAAATATAATTTTGATCACAAAAATATTAAGGGATTAAGACACCCGTCTCGGAATTTAGGGCCTGACCACAGTTCAGTCGCGAAAAACAACCTCCTTAATGACCTTCTTACCTGTTTCAATTTTGATCGCAGTTCGGATGTCTCCACTCTTATGTGATTCTTATTATTTTTAAGCTCCCCCCAAGGCAAATTTCTGGGTGCGCCACTGATTCTGATTCCTAAAAGTGTTAATGAATTATTTTATACAGAATGTATTATGATTTGAAAGAATTTTCTATTTTTTAAATTTAACTGCAAATTGTCCAAGACTAGATAATACACAGGAGTCTGGAGTATATGTATGTATACGTACATAGTGTTATGAAGTAGATTAATAAATACTAATAAATAATTGTAAAGGGTGCAAGTGTATCACTTCCTTATATGCTCTGTTTGTATACAAAACTTTCACACCCCCTTACATTTCCAACATAAATTCAAATTAACATAACCAGAAATACAGGTCCTACCACTGCGCTGGAAACTTTTACAAAACTTGAAATTTTATTGGGGTTGCCGGCTGTTACTGAAGGTTTAACCGCACGATATTTATTTTAAAACTCCCCTTTTTTGCTCGTGTAAATATCGCCAACCAAAAGAAAAAAAAAGAACAATTCCAATTCAGAAAGTGAAACCTTCCTGCAAACAAATTTCACGTGAAACGAACACGAGTTTATGCGTACACATAACGGTACTAAAATCGATTGCTTGCAATTAGCCTATACTTCTTAATTAATTTGAATGTGAAATGAACTGTACAGCGTTCAAAGCATTAAGCTCTCTCTGTATGTACAACAAGAAGGGACTTTAAAATGAATAAATAAAGTCGAATGAGTCATGTCTGTAAGGAGATATATTTCACATAACTACGCCTACAGGTCGACATAAACGGTAAAGTTAACTCTCTCTTGCTTCAATTCGTTTGTACGAACGAATAGGCGTATATTATGACGTGAATTGGCGTAGTACATACGTAAACCTTTAATCCTACAAGACAACAGCTCTATTCAAACTTTGTCGCTAATATATTTACTCGCATATATCTGGCGATCTAACTACTGTATTACCTGCGATCGTTAATCATTATATTTTTTGTTATCTCTAGTTACGGAATTGCCTACCAAAGGCGAAACGGTCACGTTTCTTAATAGACCAAATGATATCAACATGAACAGAAAAGACAGAAAATATCTTCACCTTACGCTGAAATAAAAGGGAAATGTTTTTCATGTCTCATCTTTTTGCCTCATCCGGTATAAATAAAACTAGAGTCGCCATTTTATATCCAGGTAACAAGCACGTATATTATTGTTAGAATCGTAGGATTTTAGAACAATGGGGTACTTTATAAAATTAAGGTTAAGTACGTGGTGCTGGCACCAAATGGACATATTAAAACGCGGTAAACATGCAATGTAGTAATTAATCTGATAATGGGAATAAGTGTGGAACTGAGAAAAATATACGTAGCATTTTAAATACTACCTGTTTTTTTTTTCTTCCTTTTTTTAGATAATAGCTCCGTTCTTTGCGCACCGCTCATTTGTTCGTAATAAACTCGAGGTGGTATAATTAAATTTGACGATCGTGGAGGAGATAACAACCGAAAATACGTTGAATAACTTCAGACTTAATCGATAGGAATACCAATTAAAAAACACACCCGATCGAGTAAACTAAACGAAAATATTACTGACTTTTATTGAGTCTAAGTTTAAATTAGCGAATGAAATTATTGCTGGCGCATAAAACAGATTAATGTTTAATTTATTTAATGCGCGCAGATTCTACAAGTTCGTAACTTATCTTTTACAATGAAAATTTGGCTCAGTATCTCAATTCGTTTCCCGATAAACACAACGTCTTATGGAGCATAGAAATGTCTGAAAGAACGCGTTGGAAATGATGAATTTTTTACTTAAAATAAACAAAATTCAAAATATTCTTTGTTCTCTCTTAAACACTGGAAATGTTTGATTGTTCATGATTATAGAAATTTACTCAAGATAATACATTAATTAAAACATAATAAATAATTTGAAGACCCGAATTAGCAATAGTAGTTTTGTTTGGCATGTTGTTACGTACTCTTCTGGGAGTTCTAATTGGTTGTAGAGGGACGGAACATACTATTGCGCACCTCTTCAGAACTTCTATTTGGGGGCTTGATTGCTCCATTACAGAAAAGAGCGCGCACACTGATCGCCTAGCCTCTATTTTGAAATTAAGGAAGTTGTACTTTCCTCATAATCTCCTTGTGTTTGGAGAGATCCTAAGGTACGAAAGAAAAGTCTTTTCTTGTCCACAGCCTTTATTCATTCTCAGTTCCTCATCAGGATGTACCTACAAGTCTACTTGCTCTTAACTCTCCTTCGATTAGAACCATTCCTCTTTATCTTTATCTACCATTGTTATATTTACCTTGAAACCTCCCTAAAGTTCATTGCGAAGTCCTAGGATAAGAAAGGGAGGCCTCTTCTCTTCAACACGTTATTCGTTCGCAGTTCCTCAGGGGAGGTGTACCTAATAGTATATGATGTCAACTCTCTTTCTCCACATCTATCACTGACATGTGAAACGCTTTTATGCGATGAAGAAAAGGCAAAGAAGTGGAAGTGTAGTGTTAAAAATAAAAACAGACGACAAAACATATTTTGAAGGCCTTACTCAGAAGTAGTTTCCTATTACAGAAATAAAAAATGTGGAGAAATAAACACTAAACTAAATAACGAAAGTAGGTCTGGTAAAATTTAACTAAAAGGACGAAAGGAAGAATATTCAAAACAGTCATAAGTAGCAAACCAGAAAACGAAAAATTGGAAAGATAGAGGAAAGAGAAATACTGAGAAGAATTCACAGAGGTTTAAAAGCAAATGGAAAGAAAAAAGCACAGATATACAGATAATATTCTCATTAGAGAGAAAATAAAAAAAAATCAAAACAGATTTTATAGATATAGAAGAAAACTGAAACGGAAGTAGGGAACAAGAAATTGGGAAGAATATAAAAGATTATCTATAAACGCGCCTTCCTTTTTAATAAAACTCAGACAGTATGGAATTTTTTCAAGTTGTTTTTCTTTTATTGAAAGTATGATCCATTATAATAATAGGTGCTTTCCTTTTACCACAAATCTTACTCAGATCAGATAAACGTCATTTCTGTTAGCACGAATAAGTGAGTTTGAATTGAGTTCTGGACCTCACATCTTGTCGCTTCAGCACTCCCATTAGTTGCTAAGTTGAAATATCCATTCAAACTTGTTCGTGCTAACGAAAATGATGTTTAAGTGATCTGAGGCAAGATTTGTGGCAAAAGGAACGCAGCTTATAGGTACATTATGCGGTGTTAATAAGCAGAGCGAAAGGTTTTTTCAATTTTTCATAAAGAAATAATTTGTAAATAGTAAAGAGAAATTTAGAGTAATGCATAAGTTATGTTTTACAAGATTTATTTGTTTACAATGGTTAAATTCAAGCGTTTTTATCAAAGATATTAAGTTTGTGTAAATATTTATAGAAATAGGCGACTTTAAATTACATGTATATAATAAGTAAATTATTTAGAATTATTGAAATGTAAATACGCAAGATTTAAGGCAAGAATTGTAATAATTAGGATAATCGATTTATTAATGCAATTGACGACCAGACGTTTGTTGGAAACTGTAAGCGAGAGCGATAAGTTCGGAAATTGAACCAGTGAGGGCGCCGCGTGAGCTATTGTAAATTAGAACAACCGGCAGAGGTACCATATCCGCCCGCCGACGACACATTGACATTCACATTCACGTTAGGAGCGTATAGCGGAGTAGTAAGTAAATATTGCTGGTTTTGCAAAAACACATGCACACAAATAAAAATTCGACTCCCTGAACTCTTTATGATCAATATTTGCTTGTACAACTTCATGAAAATTGATTTAATAAACCATTGTTTTCTGTCGCATTCTACATAAAATCTTTTCTTATTTATTCGCCTGTTTCACACACACACACATACACGAACATGTACACTGACGCGGTAATTTTGAATGCAAGGGCTCGTGAGTGCCATTTATATTCAAAACTTATCACATAACGAATACACTCCACGAGGAAAAGCCAGCCTACAAGATTCACCGCAAAATACATCAGGAGAGGAGCAGGAGCCGTCACCGACATCAACAAATTAAGAAAGGCAATAAACAAATAAGATTTTTAAACTATAAACAAAAATAAAAGTAAAGCTAGAGAAATCGACAAAAATTACCCTGAGAAAAGTAACGAATGCTAAAATCTAAAAGAGTCTTAAAACACAGCATAAAATTGGCTTCACCCAACTAGGGGCCATAACATTGCATAAAATTGGCGCCCAACGTGGGGCATATAAAAAACTTTGAAAAATATCCCATTTCATTGCATTAAAATTGGCGACCAACGATAAGGGCTCGATTAACAACGAAAATCGAAACGAATTCAAAAAAATTATAAATAAATAGAATGGACAAGGAACAGAAAAAGAAAATAAGACAAAGAAGGGATACGGAAGTTGATGAAAAGAGAGCAATAGAAACAGAAGAAGAGAGAGAAGAAACTAGTGAGAGGCAGGAAAAGGGACATTTATTACATCAGATTATTCAACATTTATGTGGAACAAAGAAACATTGCCTAAATTTTATGGAGATGACGGAATAAACCCAGTTTCATTCTTGCAAAATATAAAAGAATGTATAAATGAAGTGGGAGACGAAAAGAGGAAAAGAATTTTGATAATAAGAAATTTCCTAAAGGAAGATGTAGAGACGTGGTTTAATATGAGATACGAGGAGATAGGAAATTTCGAAGATTTCGAAGAACTATTCTTAGGACAATACTGGAATAGTAATGAACAAAGAAAAGTAAGAGAGAATTTCACATTTGAAAAATATCCCACAACACTGCAATAAAACTGACTCCCAAAACGTGGGGCATATCAAAAACTTTGAAAAATATCCCATTTCATTGCAATATGTAAAACAAAACGTCTGAAGACATCAAATCGAATATAGAAATTTTCAAAGACTTCTCGATATGTTGCTGGAGTTTTTCCATGAATTGCAACTCGAAGGTTGTCTTTAGATCTGGCTTTTTAGCGTAGATTCGAATTAAAAAAAACACGAAAAATTGCATGATCTTGAAAATCTGCATTCGTGAAATTCAATCTCAAAAACTCAATGTTTTCTCGAGTTGTGTGACATGCAGCATCTCCTTGCAGGAAAATAGATATCAGTAGCAGCATCATCTTAAAAAAAAGATCCAGTGATTCAATTTGCCCAAACTTCACATCATACAGTGATGATGTGGTTGTACAGATTTTTAACGAATCCATCCATTGTGAAATGAGCTTCATCACTAGAGAGATGCTAAAAATGTTGAAACGTCACAAAACACCTCCCTCCACAATCACAAATCGAGTTCCCAGTGCCGTTCCCTCGAACCGTGCGTTCGATGCAACAACGTACTAAGATTTAAAAATATCGCTCGGTTCAGTTTTACGCTGAAAGTATGAATTTTATTTTTGATTTATTTCAAATGTTTCTTTAATAAATTATTACCCTTGATTTTTAATACAAAGGTATGCTTTATTCTATTACTCTGCCTTAATATTCGGCTTGAAAAGTGAATCACTGCAATGAAATTTTGCGAGAATTTGACTGCTTATAAATAATCTCACTAAAAAAGTTGAAAATTATTTTTAGGTATTCGACTCTAACACAAGTACAGATGTACTTACATAAGTAAAGTAGTGTTTTTAAATTTTCTTGGGTAAGATTTGTGTTTTGCAGTTAACAAAATTATACGCCTACAAAACAATAGCTTTTTATGCGCCTGCAAGTGTAATTTTAAACTCAAACGATCCTCTTCAATATATCAGCAATACTGCGAAGTCTACACGGCTCGAATGAGGACCGCGCTACTGCCACATGTAAAGGTAGTGGGAGGTGATATCCATTTTCCGCATCTCTCAATTCATCACTAAACAAAATTTCGCTTGATATGGATTTGTTGTTCGTTATTCCAACTAGCGAAATTATGACGTTGTAAATGGTTCCTTTCTTCCAATTCCTGGGTTAATTGAACTTTGTACGCGCGTAAATGCAAGTCTTTATGCAAAATCTCTATAAAGAATCATAAAATATGTTCAATTCTTGCGAAGACATGAAATTAATGTTGATACTTCATTTTCACACTCACTCACTGTTACACAACCAGTTTCTTTGATATTTTCC
Organism: Dorcus parallelipipedus; assembly: GCA_958336345.1. NCBI lineage: Eukaryota > Metazoa > Arthropoda > Insecta > Coleoptera > Lucanidae > Dorcus > Dorcus parallelipipedus. Next base: position 40,325,938 of record OY284477.1, read on the forward strand.
AAAGAACTCCCATTTTCTGAATAAGCTTGTCTCATGTAAATACGTTGTTGCAACGAATACCTATCCATGATTAAAATTATACCGTATGATTTTTAAACTTTTAGATAAAGGGAGGCCGTGAAAGCAAAACGTATGGCGTAAAATTAGCAAATACAACAATTTATTCAAAATAATATTTACATATTTACATTTTTCGCAGTGATGTTAACCAAAACGGACGTATGAGTTAATTTAAGCTGTATGTTTTCCTCTTCACGGCCTCCCTTTACCTAAAATTTTAAAAATCATACGGTACTACCTTCAACTAAAACAAAATGGCTTCCTCTTTTAAAAAGGCATGACGTGTAAACCTTACACAGTGCCTGACATCTAGACATCATATTTGGATGATTCTTACAATTAAAAGCCTCCAAGGCTCGTTGCACAATTCTGCCCTGCTAAGACAAGAAGTCGTATCTGAAAATGTATCGTTTGTGGGCAAATGCAAATTTGTGAATAGTATTCTGCCACAAGAACGTATTACTGTAGGAACCTGATTTTGGACGTATATATGAAACAGAATGAACTGAATCTATAATTATATGAAAGTCACGCTTTTTCGAGAAATTTGAAATTATGTAGATACGACAGATGAACTTTGGAATTAAGTAAGTACGATTAAGATTCTTTTTATTAAAATGTCGCATGTACTATATACGACGTAAGTTAGTTAGTAATTGTCCTTTTTATTAATCATTGTTTGAAACAGCAACTGAAGAAAATATTGTTAGATACGACTAAATGATATAGTATGAGTCAGATACGACATTTTGACTTTGGAAACCTCCTATTTTTGTAGTTCCGACTAGTTTTGATTTTGACAGTTTTACAACTTTTAGCTTTTCTAGAATGATAAAATAAGTCACCATCCCGAATATGCAAAGATCAGAAAATCACATTTTTTGCAGATACGACTTCGTGTCTTAGCCGGGCAGAATTATACAATATGTCATTTCGTTAAGGCTCGCGATCTCAAAGCGAAGATTTTGTTATTCTGCACAATTAGCGTCACTTCTTACTTTGCTCAATATGTACTCACTTTACGAATACGAAAACTTTTGAAGAGCACCGGACGATGGTTCAGATACTCCCAAATCTTTATTTATCCCAGTTTATCGTGGAGGTATACCATTTAGGCACTTTCCACTATCAACTGTTAATCTCCCTACTCCTTAGCCTACCTGATACAATTCAATGCTCGTACCCCTTCAATCTTATTTACTAATAGCCGCGTTCATGGCAATATTCTTTTGAAATTTGGAAAAAGGCAAGGACAGGGCATTATACCTACGTTTGTTCGCTAAATCAATTCTTCTCACTTTACTTTCTAGGCAGAAGGGCAGGGTAGTTACGAGACTGCTTTCAAATTTTCGATTCAAAACAAAACTGGCAATTTACCGAGTGTCACCATGTTTTATTTTGACCTAAAAACGTATACAAGCACTTACGTTCCCTGTCAAGAAAATAAAACGTTCCTCAAACCAATGAAAACTTATGTTTTACGTTATATATTTCATAATACAGCCATTTCTGTCCTGTCTGCATCTTTTTATAAATTCTGTGGAAATATGACTTTTCTTCATCGCTTCCTCATTACAAAGATTATCTGGATCGTCCTCGCTCTTTTCTCATTGGAACTTTTTTTTTGGCCATCGAATTTTCGACATACTTGTTAGAAGACCAAATTATTATGGACTCTTCTCTATTGTTTCAGTTGTTATCATCTTCATTTTATATACTTACTCTTCTTCAACTTCTAACACAAATAATTTAAACATACTATAATCTTCCGTTCTTTTTCTACTTACTGTTTTATTTATTTTCCTTCTGTGGCCTATTTGCCTATTAACATTGACAAGGTAGTAAATGTTTTCAAATTCAGATTCCAAGAGGTAAAAATTCTTTTAGACCCAGTTTTACAATCGGAATAAGAACGGAATAACTGTTCGCCAAATATCCTTTAATGTTCCTCCATATCTAAGTCACACCTACGTCACGTTATACCACAGGTTATACCAATAATAGTGCTTATCCGACGATTGTAAAATCGGGCCTTAGCCATTAACGCGTCGTTGTATACAGCGATCAATCTGACACATTGGAACAGCAGATGTATATCGTATCATCGATTAAGAGTAATTCGATAATACAGTATTTAACTTAACACGTATTTATCAGTTAATTTACATGAGAGTTTTTCTAATTAAATTGAAATTAATTAACTACATCTGAAGATCACTTAAGCGATCACAGAAGCGAGCGAACATGACGAGGAGATAATTTAAACGGCTCTAATTAAATTCGTAAAAAGCCCGAACAATTTACGTTTTATCAGCGAACCTTTTCAGGGCATTCCAATTCGACTTGTAATTTTATAGCGCGTTTTATGACTTTCAATCGAGAGCACCCAATCTACTCCGCTTCGAAGCATATAAATATCAATTTGGGCTATAAATACTGCACAGAGAGCCAATTCAAAATTCAAAAGGTAGCCGGGACTAATTCAAACTTTATTCGCGACGTTTTTATCGGACTGGTCTTACGTAATTGCGTTAATTCTGGGCATTGTGAAAATATCGCCGATCTTTTTTCAAACTGGAGAAATTTTATTCAAATAAATACCCCGAAAAATATGACACGCTTTGCACTTGTCTGGACTTTATTGCAATAATGCACGAACGCTTGCAAGATGATTTACAAAGGCTCTTTCTTGAACGCTTCTTGATAAAAGGCGAGCGGCATTCTGTAAGGTTTCTCGGAAAAATGTTCGCACGTACTTTTTTGAAACAAATTGCTATAGATCTTAGTGACAGGAAATATCAGTTTTCAGTGTATAAATTCTACATGGAGTTAAAAACAACATAATTAACAAAAATGACACTTTAATTTTTTGTGGGACACAGAGGTAGTAACGATTTTATCAAAAAAATGATGACTTCAAGCAGACTATAGAAAGCTTTGAACGATAGCAAATTAATAGTTAAATGATAATTAAATTTGCGCCCATTTTTCATAATGCTTACTCGGACTAGTCATTATTAGTTAAACGTAAGTCGGCGTCTAATGTGGGCTTTTGATATTTTTAAAATATCTATGGAATGACTAAACCATACTTTTAAAAGCCACCTACTGACGTTCATACAATATTATTGTTTGCTTTCCTTAAATTGATTTTGTAAAAGTAATTAATGCAGTCAAATATAGTGAACGTTAACCTACAATGCAAATTAATTCTATTTGTATTTCTTTGTGTAGTAGTAAATTGCAATTAATTTTAATATAAATTCATTAATGTCTGGATCTTAGTTAATTAAGTTTTCGAACTTGATGTTGATTAAGAATATACCAAGTAAAACACATTTAATTGGTAGCGCGATACTTTCGTAACAAAAAACGAGCACGTCAGTGACTGAGGACAGTGACTTAACAAGATTAATAATGCTTTACATTACATTTTACAGAAGTCCGATAATTTTAACCTTGACAGAGAAAAACACACATAGCATCGAGTCACTCCAGCAAAAACTCTAAATGATGCAAGATAAGTCCGGTGTAATAAGAAATTATATCTGTATTTTCAGCTCCATAATTTCGTCCTCGTATCCTTGCTATACGTATTATTTCAATTTTGTAATTTATCTCGACATTTTTCTTGTAATTGCGTGCTGCAATTATTGATCTACTTGATCCAATAATAAGTTTACAAGATAGTAAGATGATTAAGAAAATCAGACAAAAAAATATACACACTGCAGCAGTTCATTTATTACTTGTAATTTCTGCGTTTTCAGCGGATAAGAAAAAAGGTAATAGAAACGAAATTGCATATTTTTATAATGGTTTGTAATTTTTAATTGTATATAATATCAGTGTACGAAATAAGGTTGGAGAAATAAAATATAAATCAAATTAAATCAAAAATAGAAAGAAAAAAGAAGCACAGACGAATAATGGGAATGAAATTACTTTCGAAAAGTACACGGATACCTTTCTAAATTACTAGTATGGCAATAAAACCCTTTTCATCCTTTTAATTACTTAAAATCTTATTTGTAACATTTCATGATGATGAAAAATGTGTCGTTTTATCAGATTAAAAAAGGTAACTGAATTTGAATTTACATTTACATTAAGCAGATAACACATGAATTTTAATTAAACGCTCCGTAAACATTTACACATTACTTATTTGTATGCGGCGTAATTTTTACCAACCTACGATCCTAGGTCGTTCGTTGAACTTCTTATCACTCGGGCGATAAGAGCGAGTGCCTTAATCTATCACATGTGTATGCTTATTCCAATTGTTTTTATGTTCCGACAACAATTTTAATGGATTCCCGGCACGACTGGCTCTTGTAGGCCATGTAATAAGAGTCGGGCTTTAACTCGTAACTAAATTTGTTAAGGGCTTCACCGGTAGAGCTGATGTTTACACGTCAGTACTTCAGGAACTGAAAACCAGTGGAAATTATTAGTTACTTCCTGCAATTATTTAAAAGTTTCAGATTGTTTAAAAAGACAATTATCTCAAAAGACTTTTGACTAAATATAACACCTCTTTTAGTATTTAAGATCTTAACGACACTGACTTTCAAAAAAGGAAACATGCATATCAGCAAAAAATTTCAAATAATCTTTAAAAACATACAGTGTGTCCCAAAAAGTTTTATACAAATGGAGAAAAAGTTTATCTTACATTTCACAAAAAAAACTATTCTTTATAAAAAGCTCTGCATGACTTGTAGATCCATAATCAGGTACAAATTTTTTAAAAAATTGGCTGGAATACAGGGGAAATAAAAAATAATGATTTGGACGGAGAGCAAAATACATTCAAACTGTAGTGGAGAAGCAAAATGTTCATTGAAATTGTAATTAAATAGCAAAAAATTATGCACACTTGTAGATTATTAATATTCCCAGATAAAAATTAAAAAATAAACACCTCAGCAATTGTTAGATAATTTATTTTTATAAAACATTGATAACCTTCTTTATCAATTTTTATCTGGGAATATCAATAATCTACAAGTGTGCATAATTTTTTGCTATTTAATCACAATTTCAATGAACATTTTGCTTCTCCACTACAGTTTGAACGTATTTTACTCTCTGTCCAAATCATTATTTTTTATTTTCCCTGTATTCCAGCCAGTTTTTTTTAAATTTTGTACCTGATTATGGATCTACAAGTCATGCAGAGCTTTTTATAAGGAATAATTTTTTTTGTGAAATGTAAGATAAACTTTTTCTCCATTTGTATAAAACTTTTTGGGACACACTGTATATCTAAAAGTCAATACAGATTTTGTCTCGTGTGTTAAGGATTATCTAATTTAAGGAAGATGAAAGTCGACTGTGAATTATTTTTACAGAAGTAAATTATGAAAAGTATATAAGAAGCTTTCCGTAAGAAATTATCAAAAGGACCGTCGTATGGTCCTCCTTTACATAATAAGCGCTTGCACTAGTTTTTGGAGATCATCTAACAACGCCCTCCATTTGTGATGTTCAAGTGTTTGCCTTAGAACCATCTGCACCTAAATAATGTGGTTTAAAGAAACCAATTTCGTAAGGATTGGGCTTGTATATTTAGGTACATGAGCCCCTTCTTTATTACCCTTCTTCATTTGGTGTTGGATGTTAGCATACGGACTTCCAGGTTGGAAACGCGTTGATCTTTCTTTAGCTGACGATTCGTTCTCGATATCTTCAACGCTGATTCTTCAACTGCTGCTAATCCACTACGGCTGTCGCAAGTCGAAACGTCGACCAAAGAAAGAAGAAGAACGCAACTGAAAAGTCAAGAAGTACTAATGGTCAATGCTGTAGAAACCGCTGAGTGACGAAGTCTGCAATGTTCGATTGATATTTAACATTCTAAATAATATTCTAAATTCTCTCTTCTGTGAAGTTAGGAAATAAAGTGTTCATGTTGATGCACTTTCGACACATTTTATGTACTTACAAATATAAATCACTTTTACTTTAATACAACACTTTACCTGAATTGACTATTGTCTTAACAGCTTGCTTATGGATTGGGTTTTATTTTCCTTAGCCAACTCTCATCAAAAATCGTATGGTACTAACCGCTGTAAACTCCCTACTAGATAAAATTAATTGCAACTTAAAATTTCTGTACATTCATGCACGGAAAGTTTTTTACTTATAACAATTAATTTACTTTTTGCTTGCTGACTCAATTATATTCCTATGAATCAAAAAAGAAGGTCCGTTTGGAATTAATTAAATGGAACAATTGCAGTTATTATTTTCCTTGCTAATTAATTCGAATGCGGTTGGAGATCCTTGATTTTGAGAACCTCCTACTATCGCTTAGTGTTCTTACAGGAAACGAAGATATGACTTACTTTCATGATATATGAGTAAACAAACTTGACTCACAACTTATGCGAATAAGTTGCTAACATTTACATATTAGGGCCAGTTTCATAATCAAATTTAAAGGAGACTTTAAAATTAAAGTCACATTCAGATGTGTAATCAAATGTGTTTTCATATTTGTTTTGACATCTGAAAGTGACTTAGTTTAAAGTCTCCTTTAAATTCGATTATGAAACTGGCCCTTAAGACTAATTATTAAAATTTATAGTTAAAATTTCCTTTATTAAAAGTACAATCTGAACTTTGTTGGCCCAGCTTGTATAAACTTGATATTTTAATGTGTATGCTATGTGTTTTCTCCTCAAAATGGAACTGGATAATTGCTGTACAAGACGTAAACATTTCCCGTTAAACTGAAGTGAAAACAAAGAGATTAGTTCCGCGTCTTAAATAAATCCTCGTCTCCCTTACATTACGACTAACAGTCGTAAGCATTCAGATCTCAAGGTTCGGGCGGGATGCTAATTTCCTAAATCCACGAATGAGTTTTTTTTAACCGTTTCTTCAGATTGCGGCCCTACCAGAAGCTAGGCTGCAGATCATTATCGGGCCACACTGAGAGGATAGTCGCTATGCTAATGCAGTTAACTAAAGCATAAACAACCGCCAAACTCAACATAATAGCTTATACATTAAACATGGAATGATCCAACTGTTATTTGCATAAGATGTAGGGAAGATACCACAGAAGTATACGCGTATTTAGACAGCGCATTTCTAATTTCTTATACCCTCTTGCACACTGTGCTTGTATGTGACGAGCGAATTTATTAAAATCTATTAATCTGCATTTAGTTTCGCTGACGCTTCCTAGGTATTTGGCTTATGAATAAACTGTTTCCTCGGCGTTTAATTTAACTTTTAAATGAACAATAACTAGGCGAGTTCGTGTTTCCATCCGCATATATCATAACATGGACGGTCAAAATTTATTTACTATTTATAATTAAACAATTTCATTAAAAGTTTTAAAATATCTTAGGTATTATTACAAAAGTGTGTAATGTTCAACAGATTATTATATTTTATAAAAAAAAAGTATATTTATGTAAAATTGTTATCTTTGCAGATTTCCATCATATAGTTATAGTCCTACATTTCAGACTGAATTATATAAATCATGATGAAATTCACTGCAAAGGAAATTTTATCGACATAAGAAATCTAAATCTTGTTTCCACTAGAAAACGTAGGAATTCCTGAAAATAGATCGTCAATCAAACTGTCAACCGCTTTAAGCGTGTCAACTTGTAGTTAGTTCTAAGCAGTTAAAAATAAGTATGAACAAAATTTTTGGAAATCTGTTGAAATATCGCATAAAGAGATGGATGTATTTTTAATCTTTTGAAGTTTCCATTCCGCCTCGCCTAAGAACTATTTTCGTGATACGGTCCCGATCGTTCTGACCGATAAAATCCGACAGTTTTTGTCTTTCGTTAATTTTATTTTACACTCGTATGAAACGTGTGTTTTATTGATACATGAAATATGTGCGGCTAACACGCAAAGATCACTCGTACAGATACTTAATTCAGGTGGTCATAAAATGAAATACAGTCCAATTAAAATAAATTAATGGAACTTTTTACTTACTGATTGTTTCATTGAAACTTGAAAAACGACACAGATAGGACAGGCTTTATTATAAAATAAAAGATAAAAATGAAACGATCGCTTGATCACTATCCACTTTTATTCTAGATACAAGGTTCATATCAAAATCAAAGAATTTAATAAGACATTTAAAATGAAACATATGGTATATAACTCTATTTTCTTAACATTCATAAGACCATGGTTTTTTTTTTAAGTATTGCCACAGGGTTATTAACTTCCTAGTTTTCTTCAAGGCACGTGGTGGTATTCTTTAATATTTTCAGCCATTTAATTATTATTAGTTTCGTCGGAGCTGATATTAAAAACTTCGTTACTTTGGTTTACCTCCCACTGAATGAAACTGTTTTCATTTCATTCATTCATAAGACATTCTATTTTGTTTCACTAAATCCGAACTGTACCTAAATGTCAGCACGACACCGACTTAAAATAAAGTTGATTCAAATTGAATTTATATGCAGATGTATGTAGATTGTTGGGAGGCTTTAAAAAAAATTATAACTTTTTGCAATTGTTTACCCAGTATAAAACGAAAAAGAAACTGCAGAAGGTTAATCGTCCTTGCCCCTGTTTTGTAATGCGTAATATTGACCATCCTTTTCAAAATTATAAACAAGTTTAATTTATAGATTTAATTATTGTAGTTTTGTTCGCATCATCATGCCATAGAAAAACAAGTGCGTACTTCAACAAATTTCAAATTATTATGCGTATCAAATTATGAATTATTTACATTATCGCACCCTTCGCTCCGAAATGACTTCGTGATTACACGTGCTTGTTTTTTAAACACCCCTTCTGAAGCGACAAGGCAAACACCATATGGGCGTTTTATGGGCATTCGTTTCACTTACCGTATTTGCGAAACTCCGCGCGCAGCACAATTAGAAGTAAAATATTAAACGGTTTCGAGCGGAATTAGTTAATAAAATTCAAAGTTAATTGTTCGTGTGCGTAAAGTACGCCCCGGCTTCCAGAACTTTTAAATATTCGGGCGAGATTTTGCCGCTGCATTTATAAACGTTTTCCGCAGAGCCACTTAAAATTTATGTACGCGTTTTACCTTCCACTTCGTTTATTACAAATTTAGTAATTATGAATACACGAATTTTAATGAGGGGTTTTTAAATATTCACGCTTCGACAGCCCTCTTCGTAATACCGAAGCAAATCATGTGTGCAGGAAACATTTTCCACGTGGATAATTCATGTGGAAGAAGGAAATTTTATTTAATTTCAAACTATTATTTATTAAAAACGAGGTTTAATTAATGTGGTTCTCTCCTGTGGGATACAACCCTTTTCTTTTGAGTAAATACAGAACCGAATAAAAATCTGAATAGAGGGTACTTTGCGATACGTTTCGCGTGTTTGGCTTTTCCTTTTCGCTTACTTAAATTTGAAATATCGCAGTTCCGTTTGTTTTTAGGAAATGTTGACTTATTGAGTCCGGTTTTAAAATTTATTGGCTTATTTTGAGATTGTAAATATGGCCCTCTCAGGCCGCACAGATTTATGGCTTTCGTTACTTAAATATTTGAAATTATATATATCTTTTCGAAATCGTTTTTCTCGAGCTTCCTACTTTTTGGCGGCAATAATTTATATTGCCATTAATAGATTTGCTGCAACAACTCCAAATAAGATTTATATCGAAACGCTTTTATATGTAGGTAGGTTCTCTATTTATGTGGAAGAAATATTGCTTCATGTATGCAACAACAATTTAGTTCCTTTTGAACATGAACCGCTGCTTCCACCGCCGATAAAACAGTACCGGTGTACAAATGTTTATTTCTAAATAGTTTCCATTGCACTAACGCCAACGAATTGTTTGTTAATCGGTTTAATAAATTATGTATTGTTTGTCAATGCACGTGCACAACTGCAATTATTAATAATTAATTACTACATTAAACATTATATATATCGAAAAACTATTAATATTATTTTCTGAATTATGTGCGGTTTATATATTATTTACTGGGCAAACTAAATCAGTTTACATAATACGTCGTGCTTTATTATACTAAAATATATTTGCCGAATCTAACGATATTCATTTAATTTATTATTATCATCTATTTACAGTTATATGCACACTATTAGATTAATTAACAACTTGATTTCTTATTTCCGTTTTGAGTGATCCTCATAACTCATAAGTAATGCCACAGACAATACTAAAGCAGAAGCAGACCCACCACGCATATTAGCTAAAAAGCACCCCGGCGACTAGGTAGTTTCAAGCAACTAAACCAGGTGTCACTACGGTTTGTTGCATATACAATAAGTCAGGGGGCCTATTCTTGACAAGTACATTTTTACACTCGCATATATGCACTTGTCAAGAATAGGCCCCCTGGCTTATTGTATACGCATCCAACAGTAGAGACACCTGCTTTAGTTGCTTGAAACTACCTAGTTGCCGGGGTGCTTTTTAACTAACATGCGTGGTGGGTCTGCTTTAGTATTGTCTGTGGTAATGCTGTTATTGCAATATCTTTCATACATACATGCAAGTGAGCCAGAACCTCCATAGTATATCAACTTAGTATCCTATTTATTTAAGTATTTTAGTTCCTGAAACGGTTTTTTATTTTCTCTCTGTATCTTTCCTAATTTTGTTATACCCCCATGTTCTCTATTTGTCTTTCACTCAAGCTTTGCTTTTTTCAATTATCTTTGTATTTCTAGTAATCTTCCGTCTTTTTCGATGATAGGTACCTCTTCCAAATCCTCCAATGTCTCTTGTCTTTATTTAGTCAGACAGCTTTCCTGTTTTTCTTTTTTGTACTGGATCTATATTGTAAAAATACCCCTTGCCGCTTCTGCGCTTCATTGGTTCACTTTTGAGAAGATCTCATATTCTATTTCTTTTTGTTTCATTTCTTAATCTGGATGTCCTTCCGATTTTCTTTATGTTTCTTCTTAAATATTCGACGCCATTAATTTCATTTCCTTACTTGAACATCAGTGATGTTAGTCGTAATTTACAGCGTAAATTACGATATAAATTACGGTAATTTATCCGTAATTTACTATTTTAAATTACCATTAATTACCAAATCACATACGGTGCTTTTATAATTTTTTTGTTTACAAAATTTAAGATTAAATAAACAAAATATACAATTTATAATAAAGGACAAATATATTGACAAATGATTGAGCTGCAAAGCTACTATTTGTTAATTGAAATCTAAGTGGATCCAAAACTTTGTTGCAAAAAATAAACCTTGCACTCCTCATGAATCAAATGCCTTTTGAGCTTGCTCGAGGAATCCGCTGTAATCAAAACCGATTTGCACAAAGTTTTTTATTAATTTTATGTTATGCTTATTTTTAAATTGTAATTTGTGTACTCAATGCTTTCTTTAACCAAATTTTCTTATTTGCAAATTACAAATTATTTTATATTAGTTTACTTTTCTTTTTTTGAAATCGTAATTTGATGTTTTTAATTGAAGTTTTATACATTTTCAATAAAAATTTAACTTTTACATACACACAGTTTATTTTCCTACGCATACACCTCACCTCACTCAGGCGGCAGACCGAGATAGACTTACAGCATTAGTTCTTTTGGATCATTCGAGAGCTTTTGACAGAATTGACCACAACTTACTCTTATCAGTCTTGCATTTCATTGGTTTTGGCAATTGTGCGGAAGCTCTTATAGATAGTTATTTAAAAGACCGGTGTCAAATGGTTCGTGTCAACCATGAGTTTTCTAGTTCACGTGCGATTGAGTCTGGCGTACCGCAGGGATCCATTTTAGGCCCGCTTTTATTTACAATATATACGAGTAACTTTAATGAATGCTTAACACGTTACACCAGTCATTACTATGCGGATGATACACAGCTGTATTATTCTTTTAAAGCTAATGATATCGAAGAAGCAATTGACATTATTAATTCTGATGTTTTTAAGTTTGTCTCGAACTTCCGCTCAACATTGTTTAACTTTAAATCCAAAAAAATCAGTAAAAACCAGTAATGTTATTTGGCAAAGCACTACAACGCAAGCTGATGACGAATTCTTTCTTTATTCAAATTGGTAATGAGCGTGTGCACTGTTCTGATTCGGCTCGCAATCTTAGTTAGTGAGTCCTTAGTCCTTTCTCACTTCACTTTTTCTGATAATGTGTATGGACCATGTTTGGACTCGGTAGCGAGTAAGAGAATAAGAGAGTTCAGAACGCTTGCATACGTTTTATATATGGTTTAAAAAGGAGAGACGGTGTTTCACACAAATTGATCGACTTGCATTGTTAAATATGTCAAATCGTCGTAATCTTCATCTGGCGAGCTGCTATGTTAAATTAATTCACAATAAAGTTCCACCTTATCTATATAATAAAATACGCTTCCGAACTGATATACACAATATTAACATTCGCCATAAAAATGTAATAACTCCACCTGCTCATAGAACCGCTCTTTTTGAAAGATCTTTTCAATACAATATTGCAACTATATTTAATACTTTGCCGGAAGACTTAAAATTGTTGAATAATACAATAGCTTTTAAAAAGAAGTATAGCCACGTTTTGCTCATGCAGCAATCAGAAAACTTAATCCGTTTCAGATAAATTTGTAACAAATGTAAACTGTTAAAGTGTAATTTAATTCATTCAAAATTCAATTAATATTTTATAGATATATATACTACTACATGCTTTCGCCTCATTTGTTTATTTAAAAAAAAAGTAATAATAATGTATTAAAATCTAAAAGGTTAAGTGGAAGAACAGTGCAGATACTTGCACTGTACTTCGCCTTTTGGTCTAATGTAATATGTTCGTTTTCATTTGTAAAGAAAAATAATATGTTTACTATGTAGGCCAATAAAGACAATTTATTATTATTATTATATTACATAGAAACGAGGAAAATGGTAAATTACCATGGTATATTATTAAAACAATAAAATACTGGAGAATTTAAAATGGTAATAAAAAACGGTAAATTACTCCTGTAATGTACCAAAAATATAAATTACGGTAATTTTACATCACTGCGTTGAACTATATCAACGTTAAGAAATTTAATTTCAATTGAGAAAATTGAGTAAAAAAGAGGACGATACTATGAGAGTAATATTTAGAACGTAAAATAGTGACCAGTAACTATAAGAAGTGAGGGTGAAAGAAGGAGGAAACAGAAAAACCGATTGATTGTGGGAGAAGATAATGAGACACATTACTCTACCTAAAATAATTTGGCTACAGGAACAAGTAAAGAAAGATTCGAATTAAGTTGAGAGAATGAAATAGAACAGGATTTTTAAGGCGTTGAAGGTTAAAAAGGAAAGTATAAAAATATAAACAGTCAAGAAGAAGAGGAGTGAGCCTCAAAAAGAACATTAATTTTTTCTTTACGGGGGATTTCTATAATCCAAGGAGAAAATTGGCAGACGGATGATTGAAAGAATAAATTGAGTAAAGCGAATGTGACTCAAAAGATATGATGAGGTAAAGGTGAATTACTCAAACAGAACTTGGAAAGGTGCTCCAAGAAAATATGGGACACAAGGAAACTAAAAAAAACTAACTAAAGAAAAATTAAAAATACTTTTGCCACACAGATAACTTTTTTGTTACGATTGTGTAACAATAGAAAGTAATTAATTTATTATAATGATCATTTCATGTGCAATCATACGATGTAATCGCATGCGTACGTAATAATATAAATAGAAAAATATGACTTTAAGTAAAACCGGAAGTAATTAAATTATGCAGACTTTGAAATAAATCACGAATTCCTGAAAGATAACGAGAGAAAGAGGTAATGTAGGATTTAGTATCGCCCCATATTGTTGAAATTTTTCAAATTGTTAGTAATTTCTTAATAACCCGGTTTATTACTCATACGCATAAATTCACTTTTTTCAATATTTGCATATTTCTCACATAAAGTTTTATTATATTGTTATAAGTGTACATAAAATAGAAGATAAAATACATTGTTTATCGCAATATTAAAATGTATTATATTAACTAATTATATCATTTGTAACATTGTAAGGTGATGTAATTGGAGAATGCAGGTAGTGGCTGCTTATTTTACTCTAAGTATAAGTAAATCGATAAAAATAATACGGCATATAAATGTTAATTAGATTTACTAGCTACTGTGGTAGTAAAACACAAGTTGGAAAAAATTATACTTTTCCGTTCTGTTTTACCTGTGGGTGGAATATAAGAAAATATCCTATATCTCGCACTTTCACTATTCAATGATTTTTATGTATTTCCTGCAACGCTTGGTGCAATAAATTTGAACTAGGTGTGGTGAAATTAATCTGTCAATGACAAGTCAACAGTTCCATTACTGCAGTCTCAAATAAAGATATAAATCATAAGCCTGTACGGTTCGCCGTTTTTTAATCATAAAACAATTGTGCTATTTATAATTTTGGGTGCAATTTCTGTTTTTCATCCTGTATGAAACTAGAATTAGCAAGTCTATTTAAAGCTCACATTTTCTCGAATCTATTCATAGAGTCATTTGTTTTCAGTAATGTGAGATGACGGAAATGAAGTGTGATGTATTTGTGTTCGCGTAATAATCGCTAACAATTTATATTAGCATTAATTGAAGGTGAATAGTCATGTGACATGTTGTTTTCTAATCGTTGACTTTACGAGAATTTCAAAATCATTGACTCGTAGTTACGCTCAACCAGATTACCAGATGTTACTTGAAATGCCACCTACCGAGACAATGTTACCATAATTACGTAACGTTATAATGCATTATTTATACCAGAAATGAAACGGAACGTTTTTGTACACTTCATTTAGTTTGCTGGTTTGTAATAGGTACGCATTGAATGTGATACAAGGAAAATTGAAAAACGTAAGAAATTCAAAGGCTAGTTGATAAACTTTTCAATTCAAACCTGATATATGAAAATGGAACGAAAAAATTTGTTTTTAATTTGGTAATATCTTATTTCGACGATAATAATGCGTATATATTTTGAAATGAAACAGATTTACTTTCATCGAAATATCTACATGTACTTGCATGTCATTGCTCTAGAAAATCAGAATCTACACATGGTCTGGTGGGTAACTAAACGCATTACCTAATCAAAGCGTTTAATGAAATAAAGATTGTTTAACAATAAAGTTTGCATGAACGGGTTTGAACTTTCTACGTTCACTGTAATCAAGGGCGTCCGGAAAGTTTCACGTTAAGTTGATTTCATTACGTCCTTTTTTTTGTTCGTTTCTTCACACGTACAAAGCGTTCCATTCGATGATGACAGGACGTTGTAAAAATCCGTTACAAGCTTTTCTAAAAATCAATCTAATTTTGAAAAAGCAGAATTTTATTAACATATAGAGTGTGTCTCACATAAGACTGGCTGCTCACAATCCTTTATATGTACGTGAGAAATTAATGTATTCTTTTTTGGTCCTTTTGAAATTTGCACTGAAGTTGTCTCTCTTGCAAAAGTTTTTGCATGGAAGCCTCATGTATGTAGGTAGAATCCTATATAATATTGTTGTATTTAATTAATTATTAACCACGTTGGTTAATCAATATTTGATTACAAAACGAAGTTATGTAAAGTGTTATTTAATTGTGAATATTTTATGTTGTAAATGAGAGCTTAAATGAAGAAAAAAAACACTTTTAGTTTATTATTATTTAATGGCAGAGTCCAGTCGCGATCAATACTGCACGCTCGTGCATCATTTTTTATTTAAATTTCCAGTACGAGTCGACACTGATTGAAGATAGACAACAATCGGTAGACTGTGTTTAAACTTTACGGTTCAATGGATTCACTTTTTTACTGTGCTTTTTTATCGAGTTTATAACGCAGCGTGCGTGATGGTTTTTATTAAAGCTACACGCATGTACCATGTATAATTTATCTTTCACAAAACTTCGTGCATCGTTCTCGTCGAATTAATGCCGCCTTTATTTTATTTCAGCGCATTATATGTCGGTTCTGTGGCGTTATTTCAAATTGCTTTTTGAGATCGAAAGTAATTTTTACACATGGGCGATTCATTGCAATGATTTTACAGTGCCGTACCATTTCGGAATTAAAAAAAAAGACTTTCATTGATCATCTAAGAACAGTGAAGAAGTTAGTGGTTTAGAAATAATAAATCAAAAAATTATCTTCAGTACATACACACATGCAAGTTAAAAGCACTTAATGAAATCTCTCATTGGTCTAATATATGGCAGAATTTCTCCGTTTTCATTATTGTTCATATTTGATGCAGGAAAGAAGATAGATAGAGTGGGCGCTTTTGTTAGATCAAGCAGTAGTTCTTAAATTCCTGGAAGAACTTACTTCACTTTAATTATTGTTTTCTTACCTCTCCGGATCAACGTTACTATAATACTAAAAAAAAATCTTTTCGTGGTATACCCTAACCCATGTAACACACCAAATATAGAATATGTCTAAAACACGTTTTGAATTTAGTCTAAATGTAGAATATTATAGACTAGTATTTATACATATGAGTGACAGTCTAACTAACGTCTCTTTTTGGGATAAATATAACGTTTAGACAAAATGTATATTTATAGGGTACGCACAACGTTTTTACATGGTTTATACTAGACGTATATTTTGGAATTATAAAATTATTATAATTATATATTTATATTATTACAACTTATTCTAAAGAAGCTGTGAAACGTACAGCGAAATGTTGACATTTAATTCAACTTTACCAAGTGTCTGTTCGTTTGTAGTAATTATAATTATATATTTTGTGATGATTTGTAATGGGCAAGAAAGTTCCTGCGGTTTTGACTTATAAACGATAACTTTAGTGAGCAACAGTCGCGACATCTCGCGGCGAAATTTATAAGATACTCATATTTTAAGCTCTCATCTTATGTAGTGATACAATGTTAGGAGTTTTATAGAAAATTTACTATGTAACAAGGGTCACAAGACCAATTTGGATAAATATTTGTTAATAAATGTTACATCTAAACATTCATTATACTTTTTTAGATTATATTATAAATTTTAATGAGAAAAATGTATGTTATGGGCCTACGCCTACATGATAAGATGGAATTTAATAATTTGATAAACGTGTTTTGCAAGTCGCGACATTTTATTAGGAGTACAATTTAATGAAAACGTATAGTTAACGTATCACTTATATCCTAGGGTAACTAGTACCATTAAAATATGAATATTTTTGGCATTCTATATACCATTACCAAAAATATCCCTGTCTGTCGTATATAAACCGTCTAATGAACGAAATGGTGTTGCTTGGGAAGTTTCTGTTTTAATTCTTTGGCTTATTTGGACAACACTTGGTGACTGAAATTCTCTCACTTCCTTTACTCAGACTAAGCCAGGAAGGCGATGGTTACTTTATATATACCATTTGTGTATACTCTTTAACCATGTTTAAGTGTCATTAAGGTAAACTGTGTCTAATCTCTTAATTAACACAATTCAAATCATAATTAAGTGTATTGGATGATAATTGAAAAGAAAATCTAATATCATTTTAAGTCGTCTTCTGAATAAAACTCCTTACAGTGAAAACGGTCTAAAGTCTAAAGCAACGAAACCCTGCTAAGAATGTTTTGTAGAGCTTCAAATAGACTAATCTGATGAATATCGCTCAAATAATGTAATTAATGTAGACAAATGCATAGACAGCGAGTTTTATAAGCGCGTTTACTACATTACGACGGTCAGTAAATCGAATGAAACTTAATTAAATTAACTCTTCTCCTTCGTCTTAGCGTCCGTCCGTAAACTCCAACTTTATGCGAGACATTTTTCTTAAGCGGGCGACTCGGCAAATTTGTATTGTGAAACATAGATTTTCCGCTAATTCCGTTCATTAGGTGTGAGATCACGTTCAAAGAGGTCATGAAGTTGAGAGAGCTTGGGTTAACATCCTTCATATTACCAAACTTTTGAGCAAATTATCTGTGCTAGACAAGTTACGTGGTATTATCCAGAAACCACTGGAGTCATAACAGGAGAATTTGCTAAATATGTTGGGAATTCCGCCATGAAAATGCATAAATATTTTGCTTGCAGGTTCAATAGACGAAAACATTTTAAAATAGTTCGCCGTTCTATGTATGTGTATATTCGTCGACAATATGAAACAGAAACAAAATCGAATGTGAAAGGAATTTATGCTCGCGGACGTAATGAAATTGCAGGGTCTTTCAAGCATCAATTTAAAAAAGCTACTTTTCTATTTGTTGAATGCAATGCAGTTTTCTTATTTCCAAGAAATTTAATTAACATTTAAAATAAATTCAAAAAAGAAACAAACAACACGACGCATATTTTGACTTAAATAGTAAATAGTATTTTATTATGCCGTGAACTACTTGTCTAATTATTTAATGTTCAAAGCATGTAGTAACGTATCGATTCCTCGTTTACTACGAACATAATAAATCGTAATTACGACAAGCTTGATGCAGCAGTCGCAAACACTCAAAGCTGCATGAAGTGTCGATGTTTACACCCTTCGATTGAATGCACCGTGCTAAGGTGTGACAAGAACATTGAGGATACTGAACTATGAAAATTTCATTAATACAGATTAGCGAGAAAAAGATCACGACTGCGAGAAACTAACTATTCGCGCTGCACTAAAGACGATATTTTGTTTTCCGTTTTGAAATTTTACGATTAATCTTCCTTACACTTTAATTAAATTCAAGCTCGGGTTCACTCGCTAGTGAGTTGCATTATGTGAAATTGATAAAGATACGATTTTACTTGTTTTGCATCGTTATGAATGGGGTCGTAGCCTGAGTTCCATTTATATACGGTAAAGAATTTGTCAGGCTATTTAACAAAATCCTTGTGAAGCAATTTACCGCTGCTTTACTCATAGAAACCCGTCCCTCATTTTCATACCATCCTTCACAACAAAATATAAGCATTAAAACAATCCGCTCTTGAAACTGCATGATTTTATACTCAACAGGAAAAGACAACCCTTACAATTTGTTACTAGTCGAATCAAAAATTTCAGCTAGAATTTTACTTCTTAGCAAATTGCGTCTGATTTTCCCTGATGGTGTGTAAGGAAACTCGGAAACGAATTTTACTCCTCCATGAAGTGCCTTCTTTTCATCTCTGATCTTATCCGAAACAAATTTCACTAGTTCTTCAGGGGTAATGCTTCCAGCATTTTCCGACAACTCCACCAATCCCAAAGCGTGCTCAACATCTATATCATGTGGTACACCAATAACCACCGCCTTTCTTACAGCGGGTTGTTCCTCCAATATACTCTCTATAAGAGCCGGCGATATCTGCCAACCTCTGTACTTGATCATTTCTTTCAACCGATCTACGACGTAAAAGCAATGTTCCTCATCGTAATAACAGATGTCGCCTGTCTTGAGCCACCCATCAGAATCCCACGCATTGGACGAATCCACTCCGAAATAGCCATTCATGCCAAACTTAGATTTTAATCTCAATTCACCTGGTTGGTTCGGACCTAGTATTTGTTCGGTTTCTGGATCGACGATCTACAATAAATCCGCAAGGGTGAAAGACGTTTAGATAAAATTTTATCTCCTAGTACCTTGTACCATATTCCTTTGATTGGTTTGCCAACCGAATTTCCTTTCTGTACCATAGTCATGAGACTCTCTAAATTTGGAGGAAATCCTAAAACTCCACCGGCAACCTCCGTTTGGCCATAACCAAAAATGACCGCAGCTTCAGGAAACATACCTCTTACTGCCGCAATATTCTCTGGCGATAACCAACTGCCTCCCATGAGAATTGCTCTTAAATTTGGTAGAGTCACATTTGCAGGTCTTCCTTGTTTCACTAATTGCATGATTTCACTTGGTGACAATACGGCGTTCGATATCTGGTAAAAAGAGGTTTTTATGTCTTCACGAGAAATGAGCGACACTTACTTTGTATTTTTGGAAAATGTGCCACGTTTTCTCTGGAGTAAAATTGGATCCGGTGACCATGATTCCTCCGGCCAAAGTGGTCATAAGTTTTCCAAACGTCGACGATAACCAGTATAAAGGACTGTATAAGAAAAATATTTGTGCTGTGAAGAGACCCCTAAAAACAAGTTTCGTAAACGGAAATCTGTAGGTATCTAATTTTAAGCAAAAGGAAAGTGAAGTTACCAAATAAAATATTATTTTACATGATCAAAATACATATACTTACGCATGTCTAGTGGTTTGAACTATCAAACTATAATGATTCAAGCAAATTCCTTTAGAAAGACCAGTCGTCCCGCTGGTAAAATAAATTAAAGCTGTATCGAAAACATTTAGATCTACTGGTTCAAAGCTCTTCTCAAGTTCGGAAGGTTTTAAGAATTCGTCAAAACTCACGTGTTTTTCGCTGTCTCCAAACACAACTATCTCAGACCTGACACCGGTTTCAGCAAATGCTTCCTCCAGTTTCTTTATCGCATTGGGCGAGGCAAAAATTAATTTGGGCTTCACCAACTTCAGTAGGTGCTTTGTATCGTCCAGTGACAGTGAAGGATCTAGAGAAGCCACCTTTGCTCCGATAAATAACGCTGCGAAAAGTGGGACGTATGTGTTGATATGGTTTGTGGTGCACGGGGAAATTATGTCGTCGCTGGTTATTCCCCTGGCTTTCATTTCTATGGCGACTCTGACGCATTTTGTCAAGAGGGAACTGTAGGTGTCTCTTTCGTCAGTTGCTGCATCTATCTAAAAGTATTATTAATTGGTTTTCTTAACTGGACATTTTCGGATTTTATCTTTAAAATCTCTGTACAAATTTAATTAAAGATAGTATAACGTACCTGTGCAATTGAATCCTTATATTTCTTCATGGCCCAGAACAATTCATAACCGAGACTTTTAAGATCAGGTTTTACGTCCAAGTCATACGTTCGAATTATATTATCTCCCTGATCGGGTAATTCTATTAACTCTGAAGTGTTTAAGAAATATTTTTATTACATGTTCATGTGTGTGCAGCGTATGAATATATCTTACCATCCATCATAAACGAAATTTAAAATCAACACTTTATTCACAGTAACAGCCTTACACGACCAAGAAAGAACTGTTTTTAAATTTGGTATCTTCGTATTTTATATGTGTAGCTTAGATAAGTATGGTCACGATAACATAGAAACACGAGATGAAATGACTTTGCAAATGGGAGTGAGACGAAAACATTACTCTGCATTTTTGTGTAACTTATAATTTAAAATTACGTATTTTCAATACCACTAAAGAAACCTGAATGATGATGGCGATGATGTAATGCGACGACTCCTAAAAAATGTAATTTAAAGTTTATATTAATTGAAGATGTTTATCTTCACTTACGAGAAAACATTCGCCAAATATTCTAAAATTCCTAGCACACCAATGATCCTGTAGGATTGATACCACTTAAAAGCACGGTGCACATATGTTTATATTTCGTTTGAAATTAACTGGCGCTCGTGTACTAGTAATTAATTAACAAGCTTTACCTACTTAGTCATGCACCGTACGCAAATCGATGATGAGGTTGCATAATAACACAGGTGCATTTGAAGCCCTAAACAGGTCTGTATGACGGCAGTTAAATCTGATATATAGCAAGCCACTTTAAAACCGCAATTAATGATGCTGAAATAAATTCAATGATAATTAAAGATGAGACAGCAAGTTTTATTTATGTGTTCCTTACTTAATATCGATGATTTTTTCACAATTTATTATAACTATGATACACCCAGATATTGATAAGCAATCATTAGAAGAAAAGTGTGCAAAATAAACTTAATATCTCGCACAACCACAAGCTTATGGTAATAATACAGCGGTACCACAAAACATGAATTTTGATGCAACTGCGGTCTATCCCGTCATAGGTCATAGTCGTATGGGACAGTATTTATTAGGAGTATGTTGAAATTAAACCTGGTTTCTCATACAACTCCATGGATCTATAGCCATGGTCATGATTAATAAGAATAAGTCAGACTCTTTAAGTAAGACGAAAAATCTTATTGAATTTAACCCTGTATATGGATTTCCTTTAGCTCTGCACCGAAGGTAAAAGTATCAAAATTTAGAAGAAAAAGAACTTCCTTTTGGCCTCCAAAGCAAAACCAGACTGTAGAGAAAAAGGTGTTAAAAGGAGAAAGTAAAGTATGAACTATGAAGTAGAAAAAATAATTAGAAGAATTCTAGAGGGGTAGGCCACAAAGGGAGGAACTCCCATGAAGTTAAAATTTTATTTAAAAGAAATACATAGCTTAGTGTCATCCGTTTTAACAATCTCAGCTAATATCTTGCTTTTTAAAAGATTGCGATTTATTTTCCCTGAACGTGTATAAGGAAAGTCAGAAACGAATTTTACGCCTCCGTGAAGTGCCTTCTTGTTGTCTCTTATTTTATCCCAAACATAATTCACTAGTTCTTCCGCGGTGATGCTTCCAGCATTTCGCATTTCGTGTTCAACATCTACTTCGTGGGGTATACCAATAACTACCGGCTTTTTCACTGCAGGGTGTCCCTCCAATACGCTCTCTATAAAAACTGGTGATATCTATTTTGCCAACCTCTGTACTTGATCATTTCTTTCAACCGATCTACGACATAAAAGCAGTGATCTTCGTCGTAGTAACAGATGTCGCCAGTTTTGAGCCATCCATGAGAAAATCCACATGAATTTCGTAAATTCTTTCATCAGTAACCCTGTTGGCTACTTGCTTTTTCCTTAACCTAGACCTTGAACATAATTCACTATTGTCTCAACTTTCAACATATTCTCTCAATAAACCGTGCATTATAATTTGATCAGTAATGCCCGGTTGCACCAACTTTTTAATCGGACCTTAAATTTAAGTGGTGTTTAGACTATGACATTATTTATAGATTTAACAAAATGTTAGTCACATTCTAATTGATACTTAAGTTGAAGTTTAAATGTCAATCAGAATGTATTTGACATTATACTGACCATACGTAAATGTCACATTCTAAACATAACTTAAATTTAAGCTCTGCTTAAAAAGTTGGTGCAACCGAGCATTAATAATTTAATTTTAAGCGTCAGAAATTGAAAATATTTGAGGACAAAGTATACATATAAACAAATACAATTTTTTGTCACATTTTAAATGCGCGTGGTTTTCAACTTACCTTTCATTGAGAAGGACACTGAAGAGAACGCGTGATCAATATCTTTTCTAATCAAGTGACCTATGGAAAAAAATTATATCTTTGTTTGGTTCATTATTTCAAATACCATTTGAATTATTTTTATTGCATTCCTAACGTTTTGTATAGGAATACAATATAAATATATAATTCAAGTGGCATTTGAAATAATGAACTAATAAAAGGCACATGATTTTATTTCCATAGGTCACTTGATTAGAAAAGATATTGATCACCTGTTATAATAAATGCAGATGAATCAAATTAATTCTGCCACTTCATATAATTCTTACAAATCACAAAAGTAAAACAAAGATAAATATGTTCAAGTGCTCTCGATAAGGAACAAATTCAAAATAATGTGACTTTGCTACCAACAGCGAATCATCAAAGTATAACTTTGCATTTTTCCATAATTCATTTTAATTAAAAAATCTGGCTGTCCTATAACACTGATTTAATACGCAAATGTACCTGAGGATGTATGAGAATATATGAGGATGTTTAAGGACTGCAAGTACATTCCTAACATTCTTTTCTTTCTCATTATTTTATACTTCTGGCTAATTTGATTGCGTAAAAAGCAAATAAAATTTCATAGTGAGTTCACAAGCAGATTTGTATAATTTTGTTTGAAATTACCTGGCTGTCGTGTACCTACTCGTAATTAATTAACAATCTCTACCTACTTAGTCATGCATCGTATGCAAATCGATGATGACGTTGCATAATAACGCAGGTGCACTTGAAGCCCTAAACAGGAGATCAGTTGTACGATGACAGTTAAATCTGATATACAACAGTTCACTTAAATCGGCAATTAATCATCACATCATTCTATAAATAAGATGTGAGCGTCTATAAAAAAATGAACAGTTTATCTGCGTACTTTGATTTGGACTTGAATAGTACAAAAGTCATTGTTTACCTGACTCCTAGTGATGCAACTATAACAATAAAAACAATTGTAAAATTATATCAAACCAGGAATATTTTACACTTTGTAATGTAATCATTAGACATTAAAATTCATCACAGGTTCTTCATTTAACACCTTTCTTATTAGTTAATTAGTTGAAGAAAGTTTCTTTTGGTAGTTCATGGCAAATATTTTTCTCATGGGAAAAAAGAGTTCAAATAAATTGATGATTACTAGAATCTTCCCCAATTACTTATCACACTTCCTCGTCCTCAAATAACCATTACTACTTGGAAAAAGCTTTGGAAGAAGACGTAAAGGCCTTTGACAAAGACTGAAGACTAAGCGAGGAATAGGTCCGAAAAAGAAGAGAACGAAGAAGTCGAAGAAGAAACCAGCTGCTCTTTATTGTACTTAAGGAAATATACCAATAGTAAAAAGCATTTTATTAGTGAAGTAAAAAAAAGTCATGACCACGAGAGATGCAAATGGAACATGTTTTTCTTTGTTTGCTCTTTATCTAAGTCTTATTACATATTGTATACAAACAAGGAGTATTTTAAAAATTGTAAATCTTCCCAAATTCTGCCAGTTCTATTTCCATTTCCTGTCATCATTTTTGATTTTTTCAATTCAAGTTTTAATTAGTGTAGTTACTTTTCTGTTTAATCTATATAAAATAAACAAGTTAGAGCAAGTTAGGCTTTATTTCTACTAGCTTATAACTGCACTATAATATAAAATCAGATTGACACTCAACCTTTGACAAAAATCAGGATTTTTGCAAAATTTCTTCGAGTATTTTATTCCTCAGCTCGTTTCTTTTTATCTTTCCCGTAGGAGTATAAGGAATGTTTGTTATGAATCTTATTCCCCCGTGGAGTATCTTTTTGTCGTCTCCTGTTCTCTCCGAGACGTATTTGACCAGCTCCTCGGAAGTAGTACCATTAAAATCCTTATGTAATTCCACCAAACCCAAAGCATGTTCAACATCGTCCTCGTGGGGCACTCCAATGACCACCGCTGTTTTAACAGCAGGATGTTGCTGCAGGATGTTTTCTAGAAAGGCCGGTGCTATATGCCAACCTCTGAACTTGATTAATTCCTTCAAGCGATCGACGACGTAGAAGAAATGGTCTTCGTCGTAGTAACAGATGTCGCCGGTTCTGAACCACCCATCTGAATCCCAAGCGCTTGAAGAATCCATATCGTAGTAGCCATTCATGACGTACTTTGTTTTAAGTCTTAACTCGCCGTTTTGATTTGGACCCAGGACTTCTTCGGTTTCTGGATCGACTATCTAGAATTGCACTTTTTTTCTACATCAATCAAAATACTGGTGATTGTTTTACTTACCTTATACCAATTTCCTTTCGCGGGTTGCCCAACTGTGTTGCTCTTCTTTAAAAACAATTCCCTGCCGTTTTTTTCTTTGGGAAGACCTAATACCACACCAAATATCTCCGTCTGGCCAAATGAAAAAAATACCGTTGCGTTGATAAACATTTTCCTCAGTTCCGAAATGTTTTCCTCTGATAAAAACCCGCCTGATATCAACACAAATTCCATGTTCGGAAACCTTGCGCCGCCGCCGTTGATTTGATTATGTTTCAAAAGCGAGACGGATTCGGCCGGAGAGAAAAATGTATGTGTCACCTTGTTAAACATAAGAAGTTTATTTTTCCCTTTTTTTTAAATACTTTAGTACTCACTTTATATTTTTCCAAGTAATCGAAAGTTTTTTCTGGGGTATAATTCGAGCCGATGAGCAAAGTCGCTCCTGAGATAACACACATGAATCTAGTGCACGCAGCTGATAACCAATAGAGCGGACTGTAGATGATCATGATTTTTGGAGCAAAAAGAGACGTACTGAAATAGTCAGTTTGTTGTTGTTAATTTACGACTTCGTTACATAAAAAGTACTTACAGGCAGTAACCCATTCTTGCTAAAATACACTGATGACTTAGACATATTCCTTTGGATAGGCCTGTAGAACCGCTGGTGAACATTATTAAAGCCGTGTCAAGTAGGGTGCCAACCTCGGCCGGCAAAAACGACTCTTCTTGCTCTGATGGTTTTAAGAAATCATTAAAATCAGTGTGCTTCTCCGTACTACCAAACACAACGATCTCAGGTTTCTCAGAAATGTCTTCCCCTAGAGATTCCTCTAGAGAAACGACTGCGTTTAAAGAAGCGAAAATCAATTTGGGTTTCATCAGTTTAATCAAGTACTTCATGTCGCTGAGGGACAAGGATGGATCAAGTGATGCCACTCGAGCTCCAATGAAAAAACCAGCAAAGAACGGAACGGATGTGTTGATGTGGTTCGTCGTACAAGGCATAATTACATCATCAGGTTTCACTCCCTTGAGTTTCATTTGTATGGCGGTTCTGACACATTTTGTTAAAAGTGTGTCGTACGTATCTTGTTCACCAGTGGCAGCTTCAATCTAAAAGGAATTGAAGCTAAATTAACTATGTCTTGTTCTCTTTTTTTGGGTCGAAAATTACCTGGGCTATTGCATTTTTGTATTTTTTCATTGACCAGAAGAGTTTGTGGCCTAAACCCTTCGGGTCGATGTGGACGGATATGTCTTGGGTTCGAATTATGTTGTCTCCTTGATCTTCCAGTTCTATTTGTTCTAAAATTTAAAGATCTTTTGCAAAACTAAAGGCACAAAAAATTGAGATTGGCTTTATGTCATTTCTAGTATAAACCTATTTGCTGCTTATAATAAATAATCTAGGTGAGCGAGATAAACGATAGGTATTAAGAAACGAGGCAATCTTGAGGCGTTGCAATCAACGAGTTTATAGATAGGGGTGCAATCGCGAGCACGCAGTCACGTGAAAACATCTGTCATTCTTTCTTCATCATCTCTCACTCGACAAATCGTATCTCTAACTCGAAATTTGTTGATACTGTATGTTTTAAAAGTTATTACATTGATTTCAATCTGAGTTAAGTACCGTATTGCTTTGTAATGATAAAGAAACTTCATATACGAAATTTAATTATTTAAAAGAACTTTCTCACACATTTTTAGGTACGGAAAATTAAACAAAACTGGGTAAACCTTTAATAAAATTTATTAAACTTACCATCCATTTTTGTTGTAACTTCACAAGCACTTCAAAAAAAATATCGCATAAATTGTGCTAGTGTTTATAAAATATTCGTATCCACTGCCTTTAAAAATAGATATAAATGTAATTAAGCCAAATACAAGATAAGGACATTTTTTTCTCAGTGGTGTACTGTATGGTCAAAGTTAAATTAGAGACTGAATTGAATCTTGCAAATAAGTTATGTGCTTTGCACTGATGAGTCATAGGAATTGAGGTTTCGCAAATTTACTTTTGCTGTATATTGATAAAGCGCATTATAAATATAGTTTAAATTTTTGATATTTAGTTACGCCACTGCGTGTTTGTTAACAAAAAATTATACGTCGCGTTTATACGTACATCCAATATGTACACAATGACCTGTTTTAACTTTCGCAAGCTATGAGATAACAAAACTGTCGGCGTTTAATTTCAAGTTTCCACAAAAAAAAACGGAAGGCAAGATAAATTAGATGTTATTACTGGCACTGACAACGCAAAACATATCAGTATTTATAGAATAAAATAATAAACAATTAAGATTATTTGCTCAATCAGTAACGTTCGCGAAAAAAGCTAGGTCGATGAAATGTGGTTTCTTTAATAATAATTATTATTATTTTAATTGGAAACTGTAATAAGCTGCTTTCAGTAACGTCCGTTGGCATTTTTGATTTATTATCGAATTACATTTTTCCACTTAACTTTTTTTAAAATCCCGTTCCACGTTTGTAAAAATAAGATTAATACTGTTTACAATTTTGAAAATAATTTAGAGCACTGTTAAGTAATACATATTAGTTAAATCGTAAGCGTACAAATGAATTGCAATTTATCTTGCATTCAATTCTAAATGTAATCTGTTTCGTGAAACTGACAGGTCGTAACGAAAGTCGAGGCGAAATGTGGTGAGTCAATGAAATCAATTGGTTATCAAGACGCGTCGATACATCAGCCTGGCGGGTCCTAAATCTACTCTAAAGTTCGCTTTCAGCAAAATTCTCCCGCCCCAGTATAATCAATTACGTTATTTATACGTAAAGAACTCGACTGTAATATTTTGTATTGAATAAAACGTCAAAATAGTCAACTGATCCATACAAATTGTGCAGTTTGTAAGGAGTCTCGCGAAAGAAGTAAAGAGATTTGAAAGCAAATACATTTATTTGTCTGTTCAAAATTCGAAGAAATGTATGAATCAATACAGTGCAATCACAACGAACCCGAATCGATATTGGTAAATTATGCAGGATCTTGAAATATGATAAACAGAATTATTCTACGTCTGCTACTTTATTGCATTTGTATAAATATACTTCGGTTCTTTTGGGGGGTTATCGAAAATGTTAGGTTAAAATACGGCCAAATATTTTTAACTTTGGATCACGTGAGTTTTGCGCTTTTGTTTGTTCCGTATTGCCTGTTTTAGACGGTCATAATTTTGTATCAAATTTATTACGAAGTGAGAGAGATAAGCTACCACAGTGAATGTTGATTGGTTGAAATGGCACTTCTCACTCACTTCATAATAAATTTGATACAAAAATATGAGCGTGTAAAACGGGCATATGACAAACTAATTGTAGTCACAATCTTAGCTCACGACATACGGAAAAAAAGGCCAACTCGGTATATCGAATTTTTTTAAAACCAGATCCTCTACTTAACATGAATCGAGATTGTGAATTGCGATTGATGAAGAAACTTATATAAGTTTTCTATTTGAAATTATTGCATTTATCTGAGTATTTATGTTGAAGTAAATGGAACAAAAGTTAATATGAAATAATACGGACGAATAATTTTCATACGATAAAGAAATGTGTTGGCAAAACTAAAGTTTTTTTCAGGCAGCAAAAAGCCTCGAGATTAAAGCTCCCCGTTTTTACGCAATGTTGTATAAAGAAGGGCCCTAATTTCCCGACATCGTCGACTAAAGTTGATAAATTAGCTTCATCAATTAGTAGTGCCGCCCATTTTTGTGCTTTCTTCCTTCACTTCCGCCCATGAAAGCGAAAGAGCAAAGATCTCAAGATTTATTAACAAGAAATACTTAAGGCATCATTATTTGTTTTTATGAAATCCCTGTAGGATACGTGAAATATGGGCTTTGTTTATTATTTACGAAATAAATTTATTGGCTTGCTGTATTATTACGTCGTCGTATTTTTCGATTTTTATTTAGCATCGCGTTTTAACCGGCAAATTGACTTCATCGCCAGCGTATAGCCATAAATTAAGCGCTGCTTTTTATGCGACTTCGCGAAATTATAATTTGTAAAAAGTTAAAGCGTTACATAAATACACAACTAACTTGCCGGAGTAATTTTGTGGAATAACTTTACTATTTTTTTCTAACATGCTTAGTTAGCGCTAAGAGTTTTGTACTACCACATGTTTGATTCAAGATAGAGTAATTACAAGATATTTTAGTTGTTATGGTGTTTGAGTTTCGTAACAAGCAAAAGTTCTTGTTAATTTATACACATCACCTGTGTACTACATCATTCGATAACTTACTGACACATTATCAATTAAAACTCTCGACTTGCTAAGCCACTAAAGTATGCAATTTCAATATTAATGTGGTAATTTTTTCTCCACAAAGAATAGCACGTACGTTTTTTAGACGTGCAAACTACAAGGCTTCCGTTTACGTGATAAATGAAGACTATGATGCAGCAGAAACTATAACTGCTTCTGTGTTACTGACATACAAAGTATTATGTAAATGAAACGATTAATTTTGACTAAATTTAATCGACGATTTAAAAATAACTTGTACATTAACGATATACAAACAATCCTTAATTTATTTCAAAAATTCCACATTAAGAGCCCGCGCAGACTGCAGACTTACTATCGGCCGATAGTTTGTTCTGAACCAAGTTACGAGAAGTGTGATTACGTGGCCTATAATAATAATTTAATGTACAGCCTCGTATCACATTTCTCGTAGCTTGATGCAGAACTATCAGCCGATAGTAAGTCTGTAGTCTGCGCGGGCTCTAAGAATGCAAATAAAGACTTAATTCAAGTTTTTAGAAATTCGAATGTGCGTTATCTTTAGTTACTTTGGTTAGGTGGAGACAGAAACGATAACAGCTAATTTTGTTAAATAACTTTTCTGTATTGTTACCAAATTCTTTAGGTTAATTAATTTTAGCTCCATTTTCTTATTTTGGAAAATGAAAACTTTGATAACGTTGCACAATGAAGCCCCGACCTATCTAGAACACTAATGAATTATCAAAAGAAGAAGTTGGTGAATAAGAGGTTTTTGAGAACAGTGATGGAGGTAGGGTGCGAGGACAAAACAAGAAATAGGGGAAACTTTTAAAATAAAACCAATGAACGAGACCAATTAAGATGGCTTGGTCATTTAAAAAGATTGAGGCAAAATTGAAACTTACATGAAGACAAGAAACGAAGGACATGAAACAAAACTAAAGGCAAATTCCTTCACCTTCAGAGCAATTTTAAAAAGCCTTAATCTTTTATTATCTTCGTTTTAAAATTTTTCTATGAAATCCAGCTCATGAAAATCAATTTGAGTCAAGTTACCGTAAGCCTCTCCCAGAGCTACTCGAAAGACGGTTAACGCATCATAATGGTTAGCGTATTATTTCGCGGAAAGAATTGCTGAATGGTAAAATAATCTTGTTATGTTTACCGTGCAATCCGACAAATAAATGGCTATTAGCTGAAATGTGTAATCACATTTTACCGTAGCATGCAACTTTTCGCGAGACTGAGCCGGTGTAAAAGAGGTAATGTGGGAACAGCGATGAAACGCATTTTACGAGGCATAATTGAAGTACTTAAAAAATATAGAATGTTTTGTTACCAGCAGTGATATTACTAAATTATTAATGGTCCATTACGATTCTCACTTAAATAAACACTTAGAAAACTCGTACTAAAGATGTTCCAAATTTGATCTAGTCCATTTCGGAAGAAATAAAGACAAGCATGCAATGAAGTTAATGCAATATGGATACTTAAAGCGAATTCACACGCAATACGGAAATGGATATCTGGGAAAATAAGAAAGAGAGCCATGACAAAGGGACAGCATTGGAATAACGTAGTTTAATGAAAGGAATTGAAATTATACAGAGTAGGGCAAAATAATTTTAAAAAAATTAATTTAATGCTATTCTAAAACACTGGTAGGTGGCACAACAAAATACTCAAAAATGAAAAGAAGGAAACAAAATAACAAGAAGCCTTTCAAAGTGAAAAAGTCTTTTTAAATATACAAAAACTATTTCCTTCTTCATCTTTTTACAAAACTATAATTTTTTTTTATTGTTGTTATAGGTAAACTGCGCAGGAGATTCTATAGATTATAATAATTTTATTTATTCATACCATGTTATTACGAATCTGTATTATTATAAAAACTGGCTGCGTTTTAAATATACACTTTAATCCCAGCCTTCTCATTTTAATAAGTTACTCTGCGGAAAAGCTGTATGCAAAATAACTAACAAGGATAACAGGCCTTATTCACATAATCACTTGTACATCTCTTAACCCACACAATATATTTGCATAGGCTCACCGCTCGCTCCGAGCACATCTCTGCCTCGATGTTTGTAAATCGAAATCACTGATACGGTTAAATACGACTATATGTTGTAATTTATTCTTGTACCTGGATGATTAACGCGTTGATTTAAATTACATGTTCATTATGAAGCAGGTGGAAAATTCGTTTAACGATAACTAATCGATCAAGCTTACGCCGTTTATTCTAAAACGATGTTACGGTCTCTGTACAAATGAATCGCATTCGCGATACTGTACTCTTCGAGAAGGAATGTGAAATCAAGACGGAAAATGAATTTTAATTGATTGATTTTAACTAATCTATTAAAAATTTATTTTAAGTTCTTGCTAAGAAAAGTCGTTATTTTTTCGAAAAATGAAGAATAAATAAAATAAAAAATAAATCTGCCTCTTTCGTAGCATTAAAAAAAAACCAAAACTCTATTTTCTTCAAACATTTGCTTTTAGCCAAACTATGTAACGTTTGGCTACAGTCCTTATTGGCCAACCTACCTCTTCTTATTCAGACAGATTTAAAACTTTGTCACTTTCAATTTATCGTGACATTTTGTCTGTCACTTTGTAAAGGTGATACTAACCGAACGAATTAAACCAGAGAAAATTAACTGTACTCGATTTTCTTGAAATCGTCTATACATTATTCATAGAATATTTAAAATCGTTAAAATTTAGCACGCTGCCATTTTAATACTAACTACTAACTCTACTAAAGCTAACTAATTTCTTTTTGTTAATAATTTGTTAATAATAAATACCTGGAAGAGTAAAGATAATTAAAAATATAAATTAAAATTTGCAGTGATGAAAATATGCCTGCCTTTACTTACCTGAAAAATAATTGATTCTCAAATACAAACATGCATATGCAGGCATTGCCGAAGTAATTATTGTAAAATTATTGTGTATACTGTGATTATCTGAGCGGCAAAAAGATTAAGAAAATGCAATTCCAATCACCGCCAGGCAAATAAATTGTGTATGTTTACTTTACTACGTGCTGCCGCTCGTCGCAAATAAATAAACATTTTTCCATCTCATTCCATTAGTGGCTTTAATATGTTGCCCATTTTTAGTTACGATTCAGTGGCTCTACCATTTCGTAAACAAATTTATTTGCATATATCTTCTATATTTAATAGACGTGAAGTTATTTTTATTGATTTTATTTTATTTGTTCGTCGTTTATTTTATTTTTTTAATCTACACGGAATTGCAAAAATTATTTAACTTGCTTTATGTCAATAATTTTCTAAACATATTCCTAAACCTAATCCTATAGTCTTTTTCCATACGCTTTCCAATCCATTTAGGTGGCACTCTCTTGAATGGAATTGGTATGGAATGTATTTGGTTCATTTATCTTACTTCAAGTTCTAATTCTTTTTCCATACTCTTCCTTTTGAAGAAAATACGTTTCGATATTTCTAATAAGTGGCCATACCATCTAAACCTTTTACACTAGATCGTTTCGAAACACAGTCTTCTTAATTTCCTCATTTCTTATTCTGTCTGTTGTTTTCAGCCGTCACTTCTTATCTTTATTAATTTCTCTTATCTCTTTATAATTTTGCAAACCCTTGAATCCATGTCTTATTTTGTTATCGCGATACATATACTGATTTCCAGAATCGCTACTGTGAATTAAAAAGGCTAACTATTTTCTAATGTAGTTTAGTATTTACCTTCGTATCTCCCTTCTTCCTAGGAAGGTTTTTCTTAGATTATATTATTGCGACTTTAACCATTTTTCTCGCTTATTTCCTTATTTACTGTACCATTTTTAATGCCTGTGAGCATGTAGTTGTAGCTTCACTACTTTGGTTGGTTTCTTTTCTAATTCCGTTGAATGAATGTTTCCTTTCATTTGTCAACGTTCATTTGACGACGTTCTTTTAACATGTTGAAAACAGAAATTATTTTACTTTTGGAAGATTCTCCTTGTTCATCCACCAAATAGTTTGACAAGCCCGATTTGTAGATGGATTGTGTAAAACCAACATTCCTCTCCATTACTTCAGAAAGAGAGAAATCGATTAGAACTAAAATAGAACAACTTATAATGTCTTTCTTAAAGAAAAACGAATCGCGATATTTCGAGTCAACATAATTGATAAGAAACACCTGTTTTACCTTAAAACCTTGTTAACTAGCTATTAGTTGTTAATAGTTGGAAGAGTTTCTTAAGATGACACCGACACCGTCCGAGACAGTATATTAAGTATCATTAAATTGAAACGGTTTCAATTAAAACGTGTTTGAGTCATTTGTTTGGCTGTGTATATGTGGATTCCTTATGGGCGAAGAACTCGATCGTGTAACTACGCTAAATTGGTGCATAAATCATGGAAGTTAAAAGAAGCGCATGCATAAATATCTCATTATTTGTATAATAACCCGCAAACGAAACAAATTAATATGGTGTTAAGCGATAAATTGGCGATATCATCTATGAGCTCTTTTAGCATAATTTTTAATTACACGCATTAAAGTAAAAGCGACGGTAAAAAAGTTAAAACGTAAAAGTCAACATGCGGTCGTTCATTTTTCGCTGACTGGTGCATCCTGCAGTGGGTGTTGGAACCGGGGGGAGAAACGAAGAGACACCGGGAGATGCACTCGACCGGTCCCGTCATTTGCATCGGGGCTGTCTCAAGGCCAAACACCGGCTATAGGGGCATTCACTCCTCTTCCTCTCTCCTCTCCAGGGCTGATGCACGGTGATATGCAGGTGAATTATATATTTTGTTGTAGTAATAGAGGCAAGGTTGCACCAGCCACACTGATTAATTATAATTATACATCATCGTCGTTGTGCATATTTCCTACAAATCCCAAGTCTCCATGGGTACACCATGGTAATTACAACAGAAAATTGATTGTCACGAATGCTATTATTGCCCTAATTAAATTCGTTTGTCCTAATTTACATCAAAAGGTTATAAAGGTATCTTCTCTTATTGAGTCATTTTATATATGCAAATTTCGGCAGGTGGTAATAATAATAAGCCTAGGAAACCTAAGCTTGACCAAAAGCCTGATCTTTACTTCTCTCGTATAATTTTTCAGTCGTATACTCTCTTTCTGCGTCTTTCTCCATGTAGTGAGCTCCCACTCCGCTTGCTCCACCTTTCATCTCTCACTCTCGGTCCGATCTATTCAATATTATTAATTAAATTTTATTTCTTTACCGAAATTGATTTGTCCTGTAAGACAGATGATCCACGTTAAGAGTAAGTGGAAAGTAAGAGGTCTGTTTTGCACAACTATGTTTTTGTAATATGTATATAAGGTTAAATAAAAACGCTTCCTAGGTAGATGCTTATAATAAAAGGTATTTTCTCCGTGTCTGTTGAACACAACTGTGCATACAAAGCATCCTACTGACGATGCCCAGATTTTTAGAAAGGTTTCTTTTTAATATCGTATATGCATAATAACCTTGTACATTTGTTGACTTAAAGTTTCATATTTTATGTCTGCCGAAGAACCTCGACGTGAAACTAGAGCTTTCGTTCTAAAAAAAAAAGTTTGCGTGCACTTTAAAATGCATACTACAGAATAATGAACGCCAATCATCAGTTGTATTTAATTTCCAAGTGAATTAAAAAAGTCTTAAAATTTCTTTTGAATTTAAATGAGACTTTGCTAATCTCTGTTTCTCATATATCTCAGTTTTCTATTTATACAAAAAAAAAAGTAATTGGTGTGGCTTTAATTTATAACCGAAGCTATATATTGTTCTCGTCAGGAATAACTTTACGCAATTAATGCCCGAAATACGTATAATATATTGATAATATAAGGACCCATTTATCGTGATTTATGGTGTGCTAGATGACGATAAACGGATGATGTTTCCCAAATACTAAAATTAAGCTAGAACTCGGTTTTAATTTATGTTCCATGCTGGCGTCTCGCTTTTGAGTGGCGCAAGTTCACCTTACATCTAAAACTAAAATTAGATCGGTCGACAAAAATGAATTTTATTGACATCCAAGTCCGCGTATGTTCCTATGCGATGACATAACTGTTTGAGTTTCATGAATAAAATCTATCTAGGTACATAATATTAGGTATTACTACTTACTGTCTTATAATTTCATTCTATCTATATAGTAGTTGAAAACAGAACGATAGTTTATATAAAAGGACACATTATAATTAAATTATTCCCATAAATTAAGAGAGATACAACAATTAGATTAAACGCACTGTCGTAGATTATTTATAACCGGGAAAGTGTACACTTTTTAGCTGCGGTAACGCAATTGATCTTTCTCCCTGTTTTGCAGCTGCTAGATATGTTGTAATAGTAAAAAATTGCTTAGGTTTAATCAAGATATGTTGTTTGCGTACTTATATAATTCTACTTTTAGAAACCCACTTCAGTTTAGCCTTCGTCTGTTCCATTTGAAGTCGACCGTAAAACGCTTTTTTATTTCACTCTGTATGTTTTTGAGGTTTAAAAATTATTCCAATCAAGAATATATGGTATGAGTGTGAAAAGAAAACCAGAAGATATAATTAATATAATTCCTACGCACATGTACAAATTGTGTAGTGTGTTGTAGGCGAATTACGTTTATAACATTCTTCGGCATAAATTAGTATTCAAGGTTTAAAAAAAAATTAAAGTAAGTTATTTGATGCACTTATAAGTATTCAAATAATAAAATTTATAACAAAAAAGGTTTCATTCATACAAATTCATTTTACGGTCGTAAAAAATAGATCTGAAAAATATTGATCCATTGGCAGACACTTGAGATGCGAATCTAGAGTTTTATACATATACCCATTTTAAAATATCAAGACAAGCTGAATGTATTTTGAAATGTTGAATGAAATGGACTAAAATAAAAAAAAATCATTCCTGATATTATCACTGATAACTTACTTAAATGCGATAACTATTTCGAGAGCTTGATTTACCGATAACATACGCCTGATTTTCTTTTTAAATCTGAATGAACATGACGTATTTTGGTTCGTATTTGCCGTTTGAATTTATTTTTTAACTACAACTTAAATTAATCATAATTTAGATTAACAAAAAATAACATCTTGATAGAAGGTAAAAGGATTTCTTTTAAGGTTTCATACCTAATCTACTTTTAACTTACTTTTTAAACAATTCATATAATTGAATAAGATCATAGTGCCGATAGTCTCTGCCCGTAGTGCTATTATAACTATTCAATGAGAGGGAGGAACTTATTTTATAATCGAAGGATAATGAAATAGCCAGGAGCAAAAGCGGTTATATAGAATGTGACCTAGCTATTAAATTTTAACAGAATTCGTATCTGGAACGCATTTACATCATTAATTACGTAATCTCGCATTTACATGTTAATTTACATTTGCTCTATACCATTTATTTGAGTCATTTATCGCGCGAGATACATTGCTCCAGCTTCGGACTGAAATAAAAACGAAAGTCCGCCGACTTATGTGCTTCTTACTTGCTTACTTGCTATGCAAATTAGCTGAGAGATCTTAGTAGAGAAGATGAAATACTCGAGGCTTTCTACATGCAAATATCTACTTTAATAAAAATAAAACATGCTCGAATTATCGCGAGCAAATTTTTGAATTATAAACTTAGATTACTTTTTTGTTTCTTCTGAGAGAAATATTTTGATTTTTTAAAGCGGCCCCTAGACTGTCAATATTATTGCGCAATATTTTCTATTGTGCAATATTATTGATAGTCTGTGGATGATATTGAAACATTGTACAATATATTGAGCATATCAACAATAGTTTGATTTTTATTGTGCAATCTGAAAAAGAATTGCAGTCTGTGCTTAATATTGCACAATAATTAATCAGTTTTGTCTCAATCGTCGTAGAGTAAACTGTGGTAATTGTGTTTGAAATTCGTGAAATGGCTACCAAGGAAGAGGAAAGGAAGTTTATTTTGGATGTCAGAACGTCCATTCGCAGAAAGTTGTTAAAATCTTTTGGTTCGCTTATTTTCAGGTCACTTAACAAATGTTCATCAGTGTACCTATCTCTTTTTTTATACCACTCTTTCATCCATCTGCGCTTTTTCTTGTTGTTTTTCCGCAAGTATAAAGACAGTGCGATGGCAACACAACTTGCTTCTACATCACTTAGCATGTTCGCTGATCAGAAGTAAACAGAGAACTAAAGATTGCACAATTTAATTCTGGGGTCTAGGGCAAGTCGCAATTTTTTGCGGAATATTATTGCGCAATAATATTGACAGTCTAGGGGCCGCTTAAAAGGACTACCAGGATTTTTTTAGAACAAGCCAGCTGCAACCGCAGCAAAAGATACAGAGGGTTAAAAACGTTTCAGAAAAAGTTATCACAAATCACGTTACATTTACATGAAACATTAGAAGTCTCGGCACTTGAAATAAATTGATTAAAACAAGCCGGCGTCCACTGAAACATCAAAGCGAATTTATCGGGCTCGGTGATAAAGAGCACAAGTTAAGAAGAAAATACAACAGTAAAATAACTTTCAGTATGCATTCCCGATTAAGTCGTATACCCACACAATAACGTATTTATTAATATTTATACTGAATAATATTTCGCGGCATAATAATGGCAATCATTTACAAAAATGACATTGTTGCTTGAATATTCATACGGAAAGATAAACAAAACAAACCTTGAGTCTCAATGATATCTGAATGCTGCATAAATTAAAAACGATTCGCTAGATTCATTATAAATATTATACTTTCTCGATTAAGAATTTGCAAATGCAGTAGTTTTTAGCCAGAATTTGAAAGATACTTTAGGGCGGGCCTGTTCTCAAATACACAAATACTTCAAAAATATTTTTCCTTTTCTTCATTTCGAATACATTCAACACACTACTTTTTTAACTATTTTTAAATATTTAAATATTTTCCTGCTTTTTGCATTCAAATTGTATCAACTCGTTCGATTTTGAATAAATTTAAACTGTTGGATTGGATAAATTAAAAGCACAAGGTACCACTATTAAATATATGTTTTTGTATACATTTTTCTTAACGAAACATAAATATTTAACGTGTAATTTGCGTAATAGGTCAAACTGCAGTTTTAACAGTAATGCACGTTTATCACGAAGATTTATTTGCGTAGAAATTGCAAAATAATTACATAAAAAGGAGTAACACTCAGAGTTGATCGTAAAAACGAAATTAAAAGTAATTATGTGATCATGCAGATGCACAGATAAGCTGCTGCTCTTGCAACACACAATTATAAAATTAAAACTAGATAACACCTTAAACCGGCGTGAACATTATGCAAAGCATTCTATCATAAAGATTGTGAAAATTTTCGCGGTCTGATAATTTCCCATATTTAATGCATGCAATATGACTGACCAAGGTATCGAGCTGGTCGGTCAATGTATGTGACCATAACAGCCAATAAAGCACCATTTTTAAGGCGACAATCAACTTTCAATTGAACAATAGCGTTAGGACGCGTGCATGTGCGATAGATAATAATAAGTCTTGGGAAACATTTTCATTTTCAAAATCAATTTTCTGTTTCGCTACTACAACCAGTTTATGTAAGTAACATTATGAAAGATCAAATACATGACAGAAACATTGTGAAACATTAACTGAGATGAAATAGAATAAACTTTATAGGTGTTTTAGATTGAATAGTGAAATCTTGAAAACGGAATCAAAGTTTAAGCGTAGTTTTGATTAACTTCCTTCTAAACACTACACATTAATGTATTCAATTTCATTTAATTAACGTTTTAATCAATTAGTTTAATTAGCGAATTTTGAAACGGTTATATTATGACAGGAAATGTTAAAGGATGCGTAATAAGAAATATGATCACCTTCAAGGACTGTTGTAGAAATCGATTTAGAATCTTTCACGATCATATGTATTTTTGGTTTCATCCACGTTTCTAGTCGTTTCATATCAAGAAGTACATACTGTATAGTTATAACAAGTTTACAAAAAGTTTTCCCATCTAGTGCATTGCTCTCATTTTTTCACATGTTCACGTATGTTCCTTACTTGATCCACAACCTAAACACACAAGTAAACAAACATAACTTTAAAAAAAATTGTTTTATTGATTTGATTTTACAATGGTTTTCACATTGGAAGTTTTATGTTTCGGTATAATACAGAACTTCTTTTTACTCAGAACATTTATTTTTTTTATGTAAATTTTAATACAGGAAGAATACAACTATTGTTTTTTTCAAAACTACGCCACCTTAACATTCTCATCTCTGAGTTAATACACAACATTTCTTCCCCCGTTTGGAAATTACTTTCTTGATGAGAATCTTAAAGGAGGATGACGGATACGTGTTGATCTACGTGGGAATTGTTTAGTAGTAGGTGTTTCTGCTCTCGGAGTAGTAGGTGTTTCTGCTCTTGGAGTCGTAGGTTGTTCCACTGGTGCTGTAGTTGTGACTGTAGGGGGAGCTGAAACTGGTCTTTTTAAATTTTCATAGAAGTGAACTCGACGTGGTGACTCTACAACATTCTCGCTCTGGCTTTGTGGTTGAACATTAACAGCTGGTTGATTTATACTTTGGTGATGTTCTCGAATTTGATCGATGTGTCTCTTAAAGCGTTTCCCAGAATAGTCGATCTCATAATGGAGGTCTCCAAGGCGTGTAACAATTGTGCCTAGAAGCCACTTGTCCATACGTGGATTTCCCGAAAGGAAGTAGACTGTTTGGGCAGGTTGGAATCTGCGAAACGTGGTATCGAATTCAGCACGTTGTTTTCCCGTGATTTTTGTATACATATCTTCTGGTCGGATCAAGTCGAGGCGAGTACGTATATCACGTCCTAGGAACAGTCGCGCAGGAGGCTGTCCTGTAGTTGCATGTGGAGCCTTACGATACTGACGTAGGAACTCGTTCAAGTTCAGCTTCAATGTGGCTGGCGTAGTGGACATTGCACGAAGAGCATCTCTTACTGTCTGCACGTACCTTTCTGCTTGCCCGTTCGTCGACGGATGATATGGAGCTGTAAGCTTATGGTACTTCACACCACTGACTTGTAAGAACCTCTTGAATTCTTCAGACGTAAATTGTGTTCCATTATCGGAGACTATGGTGACAGGAACACCGTGAGCTGCGAATAACTCATCCAGCATTGCAATAGTTGAAGCTGTCGTTGTTGAATTAGTTGTTTTAACTTCCAACCATTTGCTGTATGCATCGACAATTATAAACAGCATCGTACCAGCAACGGGACCCGCATAGTCTATGTGAACTCTTTCCCAGGGAGCTTTAGGATACTCCCAGTGATGTTCTCGGAACTTCGGTGGAGTATGCGCATTCTTAGCACATTCATTGCACGATTTTGCAACGCATTCAATATCTGCATCAATACGTGGCCAAAAAACAAATGATCTTGCTAACCCCTTCATTTTCACAATACCTATGTGAGCTGCATGTAAGTCGTTGAGGATTGGCTGCCGCAGAGAGACTGGCACAACAATTCTATGTTCAAATAATAAACAGTTCGCGGCTAAAGTATAATTGACTTCAGGAGCCTTGAAACCATGGCGAGCAAGATTCTGGCCCGTTTCTAATAATTGGACAATTTTACCAAGATGTGGATCCTTCCTTGTTTCTCGAGCGATGTCATTTGCGCGAATGGGAAGCTGCTTTATTTGGTTCAAAACAAATTGATCGAATTCGTCAAATTCCATAGTTTCTTCCTCTTCTCCAGATGTGAATTTGTTCACGGTGTTAATTGTTGTAGGCAACGGTATACGCGAGCAATAATCTGCATTTGTGTTAGCTTTCGTCGGTTTGAATACAACATCGTAATCAAAGTTCGACAAGTAATCTGCGTAATTTGCCATGCGACTAATACATAACACCGGAAGTGATTTTTCTGGGTGCAAAATTTGTGTCAGAGGTTTATGATCTGTAATCAACGTAAAGTGACGAGCATAAAGATAGTAAAAGAATTTTTGTACAGCCCAAACTATAGCCAGTGCCTCTTTATCGATTTGCGGATAGCGTTGTTCTGTAGCATTCATCGTTCGACTTGCGTAAGCGATTGGACGCTCTCTTCCATCGTTCAGTCGGTGTGACAAAACAGCGCCTAAACCTGTTTTGCTAGCATCTGTTGCTAACAGTAATGGAAGTGCAGGATCATACGGCATGAGGACCTGAGGCGAAGTCAAGATCTTTTTGATGTCGATGTATGCCTTTTCAGCAGCAGGAGTCCATGCAAACGGTTCAACAAGAAGCATATCTCGGAGTGGACGATCTCTGCTGGACAGATTAGATATGAAATAACTATAATAGGTTGCCTTACCCAAAAATAATTGTAATTCTTCTCTTGTAGAGGGTTTTCGTGCATCGCGTATAGCTTCCGTGTGTTTGTCGGACTTGTGTACGCCTTTAGCGTCTACCTTATGTCCTAAGAACTCGACAGTAGGTGTGGCAAAGACACATTTTGCTCGATTAAGTTTTAATCCATGTAACTTCATCCTTTCCAAAGTTGCACTGAGAGATAGCATCAGGTTGTCGAAACCATTTGCGAAGACTAGCACGTCGTCGAAAAAATTGAGAACATTAGGAAGATCTTGTAATACAGTTTCCATTCTTCGTTGCCAGATTGCAGGAATATTTGCTGCTCCGTAAACTGCCCGAGTTGGACGAATTAGCCCATGTGTTGGAGTATTCAGCGTTGAAGCATTAGCAAATTCTTCATCAATCGTTAAATGTGTATATGCATCTGTAATATCTAGATGGCAGAATAAGTTGGCTCCTTTCATACGGTTAAACAAATGTTGGACTTTCGGTATCGGGTGTTCATCAATAACGATGCG
Source organism: Dorcus parallelipipedus (assembly GCA_958336345.1). Classification (NCBI taxonomy): domain Eukaryota; kingdom Metazoa; phylum Arthropoda; class Insecta; order Coleoptera; family Lucanidae; genus Dorcus; species Dorcus parallelipipedus. Next base: position 40,368,601 of record OY284477.1, read on the forward strand.
AGGATTTAATGTAGTCTTGTAATTTCCTGTGATACGTATTTTTCCGTTTTTCTTAGCAACCACATGTGTTGTTGAGGCCCACTCAGAATGTTCTACTTTTTCGTAAAATCCCGACGCAATTTTAGCATTAATCTCTTTCGCGTATGCCTCACGTAGTGCTAATGGTATCTCTCTTGCTCGGCAAAAGACAGGTGTTGCTCCTGGCTTCAAATGTATTCTGGCAGGAGGTCCGCTTAGTTTTCCTGGTATCTCACTGAATACATCGTCATACTGGATCAGGAGTTGCTCGAGTTGAACTTTTTGTTCAGGAGTCAAACATGGCATCGCAGTAGACATTGTATGTACCTGTTCAGGATTAGAAAATATTTTAGAAAAATTTATTTCATTCAGAAATTGTGTAATCCATTCTCGACCAAAAAGTGTATCAAATTTCCCATCGACGACAAATAGATTCAATCGTCGGGTTGTCGCGCCAACTGTTGCATTAACTAAAATGCGACCAATACAATGGATACGATGACCTGTATAACTAGCAAATTGTCTGTCTGTCTGTTGCAAGACAAAATTTGGTTTAATCGTGCTCAGTACTTTTTTACTAATTATTCCGCATGGTGCTCCAGTATCGAGCTCCATTTCAAGACTGCATCCATCGATAAGTACATTAATCATTTGCTTACCTGACGGTTTGAATAAATTGACATCATGAACCTTACTCAGACGTTGCAAAACATCGATCTCCTTCGCTGATGACTCGACTTCCATTACTTGGCCAGCAGTTTGTATTGACGTCTTTGATTTGCAAACCTTGGCGATGTGACCCTTTTTTCCACAGTGATTGCATTTCGCATTCCGAAACTTGCAGTAATTACGTGAATGTGATCCTCCACAGCCTTGGCAAGACGGATGATCTCCTCGATTACCTTGTTCATATGATTCACTTCTCTGTGATGTTCTGTGGGAATTATGTTGCTTTCCTGTATTATGTGACGTTGATCTTCTTCGTGAAGACCCTTTGTCATTTCTTTTGATATGTGGTTTTGCGTATCCTAATTTATTTGTCATTTCATACGTTGTTGACATTCCTGTTGACTTGACATCTACGGACGTATTATGTGTCACTTCAAGAGAGTGTGCAATTTCATATGCTTCAGTAAATGTGGCAGGCTTTTTCGCAATGATTTCATCACACATCTCATGAGATTGAAGGCCATGTAAGAGTTGTTCAATTAACATTCTATCCATAAACTCACCATATTCACAATATGCAGCACCTTGGCGGAGTCTCAAAGCAAAATTTGCAATAGTTTCTCCCTTATGTTGCACAGTTTGGCGGAACTTGATGCTTTCGGCGAATTTATTCTTTGTCCGATCAAAATGACCAATAAGCGTATTGCGTAAATCGTCGTATGTGACATCTTCTGGCAAGCGTGGACTGACCAAAAATTTTAACGCATTGTTCAACTCCATGCCCATATAAACACGAGCATAATTGGCATGCTGCTCTTGAGGGATGCAACTTAACTGAAGTGCCCAATCGAAGCGCTTGAAATAGTCTTCAACTGACATTTTCTCTGTTGCACGATATTCAGTCATAGAAAATGTTGGTACTTTTGCTTGTGCGACAGTTGCTCCTTTGGAAGTCTCGTTACTTCCTTCAGCGGCGACGACGTTTGCCACGGACGTCCGCATTGCATTGGTGAGCATGTTTGTGATCGCTTGCAACAATTCTGGTGGTACTTCCATCCCAATTTCAGATGGAATACGTTTCCTTTTTCCTCGAAGCTTTGACGTTTTTCTAGCTGACACAAATCACTTATTTTTACTTCTTTTCTCTTAGGCGGTGCGAAATCGTTCACTTCTGACACCACTTTTATGTTTCGGTATAATACAGAACTTCTTTTTACTCAGAACATTTATTTTTTTTATGTAAATTTTAATACAGGAAGAATACAACTATTGTTTTTTTCAAAACTACGCCACCTTAACATTCTCATCTCTGAGTTAATACACAACAGGAAGAAAAATCTTTTATGCGAAAAAATGAGAGCAACACACTAGATGAAAAAACTTTTTGTACGTGTTACTATCTCATAGCTTTAACTATATCATACCGTATGTTTCATTGTAAGTTGAAAACGCTCTTGTCTTAAGATCCCATTTCTTTTGACATTAATATGTTGTCAACGTCTTCATATATACTGGCGACAAAATTTACAGTTGTCATCAAGTGCTAGTTTCTCTCGTGTATTCGATTGTACACCGATATACATATACAAGACGAATGGTTTCAAATATTTAATTAACGTTTTATTATACTGTTAATGTCGTAACAGTTTCCTAGCGTTAATTTCAGTTGCAAGCGGGAACGTAAAGCGCTTTCGTTTGAAAGTAAGTTAATTGAGAAATTTAGTAAAATTTAGATGTCGCAACGTAACATTCTAATTGAGTCATTATTTCGAGATTTAGTGCGGCGGTGAAAGTTCATTCCCTGGCATTATTTCGGCTGATTTATAGATTTTATACTAAACACATAAAGGTCAAGATGAAATTTGTGGAGGAAAACAGTCAAAATCGCCCTTGGCATTTATACCAAAACCGTAATATCGGGTGTTTGCTTGCGTCTTTGAGTTGTTACGTAATAACTAACGCACAGTCGGATAAATCAATTACCGTTCTATTGTTTGCGTACGGTAATACTCTATCCTGTAAACGACATATGCTTCAGGCTATATTGATACGATAGGTAGGAAGCGAGTGCAACGTTCAAATGTCACTGGATGTGTGTCAATAGGCGAGCGTGGGCGCAGCTTACTCGATATTGTTATGTTATTATTGGCGCGTGCAGCTCTATTGAGGTTATATTGCCACACTCGCGGCTTGCTTGCACTTAGTTGAGCTACTTATTTAAACTCGTTACGGCTACGAACTTAATTCTCCAGTGAGAGTGCTTTACACATTTATCATTTTCTAGGTCCATTAATTTATTGTTACATTATTCAACCATTTTTCTAATCTTTTTGGTCCCTGATATATTTACTTTATGAAGCCAGAGCACTATACTACGTCATTAAAATAAATTGAACATGCACGGCTTCCGCTTGCACAATAATTCTCTTTCGTAGTACACCGTTATCTTTTTTACACTCAGACATGTATATGCATGACGTTTTTATGTGCCGCAACTATAGGAATGCCACCTTTATATACCGTGCCCGCAGCATCATCTATGTATTCTCTAAAATTTCTGGCCAACTGGCCTCTTATGACCTTTCTATCCTGTGCTTTTAATAAAGTTCAGGACACTACTAATGGGGTGTCCACCGAATTCTCCGGTTTAAACCAATTTTATTTTTAAATATCTTTTTCCCTTTTCTTTATTTTTGCATATCTTCACAGAAAACCTTATTCAATCGTTGTTTTGTTTGTTCTTAGTACTGCAGAAAAAGGATGAGCTTGAAAATCACTAGTGTTTTTAGTGACAACTGAAAAGAGTCTACTTCCAAATTCGTTATTCGGAGCTTTCCTATAAGGTTCGATTAGAAATAATTTAGATACATCCCCGTTGCTTCATACAGTCGTAGTTTCTTGGCTAAATCGATGCCCTGAACTTCTTTTTATTTGGCTAAATGTTTTTGAAGTAAAAGACTACTGACAAAAATGTCATCCTCGCCACTCTCTTCTTCCTTTCTTCCGGTTTCTTTAATCAGACCATCTGATCTCATAACTTTATGATTTGGCAACAAGAAGGTTTCTTTGAATGGGCCTTTAGAATTTTAGAGGTAACTTACTGAAATAATAATTCTACTTATTCTTTAGTTCAAGACAGAATTGTGATACTTCAAATTCGAAATGAATTTCATATACTTTTCTCGTTTTAACGTCGAAACATCCCTCCGAGAAAATTTTGACAGAAATAGTAACAGGTTTTAGAGCACGCGAAATATGATTATGTGAATGTTGAAACAATTCTTCCTAACTCATTTCATAAAAAGGTAATCAAACAAAACCAAAGGAACTTTCTTGTCCCTTACTTGTACTGATTAGAAATAATTTCAATAGTCCGGTAAGTTCGGTATCAAACAAAAACTAGTGGATAAAAGAGGAATAGAGGAATAACAAACCATTTATTATGAAATGTTGAAAAGTAATGTGACAATAAAGAATTAAATATGGTCGTAAATTATTTTATATTATAAGATCAAATAACACAGTTACTACTAGGTGTTTACATGGGATGTAATAATATTAATGGACAACATGGACAACAGCAACATTCACAGCCTCTAGGCTGCCGTTTCGAAATTATATAACCAGAATAATTTTGGCGCCACATCCATAACTCAAACACGCTTGGCCACTGACCCTGAAGTTTGTCACTTGGCTCACATAGGTGTAGTTCCGCATGCTCATTTACATTTAATGCGTTGTTAAAATATGTATATTTCACGAACGCTTTAAGACTTCCTAATATGACGGACAATACCGAAGGCCATTTCACCGCACATTTAACAACAACTTTCAATTTATATTGTACTACACATAGTAACTATAACAATTTGCGGTATATTGTTTACACCGTCGTTTAGTCAGATTTATCATTAACACGAAACTCATATTCTTAACTGGGTAGCACGTTTGTCAATGTCAGCTTTCTCTTTTGATTCTTTTAGAACGAAATCATTATCGTCAATTCAAATATAGCGGAGCTATGATTTCATTAGGATGTTATTCATTTCCACGGAAGTAAAACTAATGTTTTTTTTTATGCAAATAAAATATGAAATATGTATATTGTGCTTCCTCAAATATTTTTAAAAATATTCAATTATTTTGCTGTAACAATAAACACACATACATAGTGAGTTTTACAATTATAATTCGGATCACCCCATATATGTATATACGAAATTTATTTAAATATTTATGAAATATGACGTATCATATAAACAACGGTAGCGTAAACAAAATAAATGATTGCAATTACGTTTAATTACCTTGGTATATAAGGATCTGCAAATTAATTCCGCCGTTGAAAATATCATCTGAATTTCTAGTATAATTATACATTTAACCTCGAGTTGATGTAGGAATGTATTTTTTAAATTCTCGTGTGACACGAACGCAAAACCGCGCGCGCGCTGAATTTAAAATTAATGCCGAACTCCAAATAATAAATCACGCTAAAGCAAATCTAATTTCTGTTAAATGTAACCAGGGAGAACTGACATTGACCTCGCAACTTTCGCTGCTGTTGCGCCAAGAATAACAAGCAGCAGTTATGCAACTGCGGCAGCTGCTTAATGCGATCACAATATTATTCATTAAAAACTAGAATTTGAAATGTCAAGAAGTACAGATAAGACGGATAAATAGAGAGGAAGAAGCGCTCGTAATCTTCGGTTTCACAATTGTTAATGTTAATGTTAAAGATGATGTATCGGAGCATAAATCTGTCTAACGGCGTTTATTGTTACTTCATGATCATAATTATTAAGCGCTGAGGCTCCAATAATATTGTTTAAATCATCCTGTATTGTATTACCCAAGGTTCCGACGTAACATTTCATTTTGATTGCTTCTGCACCGAAAATGTCATGTACATGATTTCAATACCATTCCCACCCATTAACAACCTTAAGGATCTAACTAAAATGCCTGTGCAACTTTGGCCGATGTCAAAAAAGAAATCAGTCTCCTTTCCAAAATCATTACCGCTTTCGGACAAGTCTTTTTCAACAAACTTTGACTTACTTTTATTATTAGTAGAGCATCCTATAAACCTATAAACTATCTTCATTCAACCATGCAATCTTTTACGCACTCCTAATTTAATATTTATAACCAATTGGTATTCAAGTTATCAATTAAAATACTAATCGTTAACAAATATTCGCAAAAGTTTGAATATGCGCATCCGATAAGTGAAAGGGCATAACGCAACTTCCGTCTTTGAAACCACCCACAGGCCAAGAACACACTTAAGTACGCATTGTGTGTAAATGCACATCCGTGTTCGATAATTGTAACATGGAAACGAACAATCCATTAATTTTGTTATTGCCGTACTTTATGAGCCTTTCGTCCGTCTTGTATTCATTTAGATAATCTTGAACATCACGTGATGTTTTAGTGTTCCGTATTTCAATGTGCGTTGATGCCACGAAACGAGTAAATATGCCTCAACGTAATCTTAGTTATCCTCGTAAATTAAGACCAGCGTGTACGCTTTAAACGAAATTATTTTCAGGACGTTTATGTAGTGTGAATATTCCACACAGAAGTTTGAATTGCTCAATAAAAATTAAAGTTCTTCAACAACAAAATTACTGACATTTTTATCAATACTTTACACATTTTATGATAACATAATTAATAATTAAACCTTCTCCTCCTAATTAGGGGTTAAAGGTCACATTAGAGAAATTGGAGACAGTATTAGCTTAAATAATTCATCTCTAATTGTTATACCTTGCAAGTTATTTAAGCTAATACTATCTCCAATTTTTCTGATGTGACATTTTACTCCTAATTTAAATTCGATAAAGCAATGAGCAAGAGGGAATTACAATATACGATGTAAGCGAATTCATAAGATAGAACATGAAAAAGTAAATAGGAAGGAAAATTAACTGTGAAAACAAAAAATGACAAGAAATACAATATTACAGAGGTTTGTTAATTTGGGAACAGTGTTCACGAGGAAACCGGAAATATTTATATACAACAACAAAATTTAGAAATACATTGAAGTTTGGAATTTAATGATAATGAGGAAAAATAAGTAATTTTAGATGTAAATTCCTAACCAAGAACTACGAAATATGTGAGGAAGCAGGAACAGAAGATACAAAGAATGGATAGCACATGACCGAGAGAGGGATAAATGGACACAAGTTAGCTGATAGACTAGGTCAGGAGGTAAGTGAAGCAAATAAAGTAAGATCCAGGAGAGATAAATTGGAGGAAGAGGATCTAATAGATTCTTACACATTAATTTATATCCAAAACCGAAGAAGACTGCAATATAAGTACTACAACCTATTTCCAAAGGGATTCTAAATATAAATCAGCTAACAAATAAGAAAGAGAAAGATAGATGAAGAAAACGGAGGATGACTCAGAAATCATCAAGCAGGACGAGAAAGGTAAAGAAGAATAGTTTCCAGAATCCGTGTTTTTGTTAGGCTCCTGCATCTTAATTTATATCCGAAACCGAAGAAGACTGTAAATACCTTAGTTTAGTTTTTTAGTTTTAGTTTTTTCTAAAGGGATGATAAATATAAATTAGTTTAGATAAGAAGCAGGGCAAGAAAAATATGAATGAAGAAGTGGATGGTAGCCTGAAAAGATCAAGCCGTCAAATTGGAGGAAGAAGGCAAAAACAAGAAAAGTCGAGAATTGTTTTACAAGCCAAAGTCAAGAAGATTGCAACAGAGATTTCTGCTGTATTCATTTAAGCGTCACTTTTTTTTTCTTAAAAGGATGCGTAGGACATAAATTAACTAATATATAAGGAAGGAGATAGTTACAAGAAATGGATGAAGAAGATGAAGCAAGGTCTAAAAAAATCAAACTATCAATTTTGAGAAAATTGGCATAGAAGAGAACTGTGTCCACAAGTAGGTTCTTACATTTGTCTACAATAATGTCTACATAATGTCTAAAACTGGAGAAAAATCAAACTGTCATATTGAAGGAAGAAGGCAGAGAAAAGAAAAGTTGAGAATTGTTTTGCAACCCAAATGAAGAAGATTACAATAGAGATATTAATTTAATCGTCACCTTTTTTTTTCTAGATGGATGCGTAGAACATAAATTAATTAATAAATAAAGCAGGAGAGAGTTAAAAGAAAGTCAACGAAGAAATGCCTACAAAAAACTACCAATTTTCAGAAAAAGGGCATAGAGAAGAATTGAGTCGGCAAGTAGGTTCTTCCATTTTAAATAATGTGTAAAACTGGAGAAAATGAATGCATTCTGCATTAAGTTAGGTGTGTCTCTTCGTTTCCTTCAAGGTAAACACAGTTTAAGTTGTGCGAGTTTATCTTTTTGCACATCATTTTAATATTGTATTTCACTTGGATCTTTTATTACAGGTTTTTTTATGAGAAGAAACTCATCTGGAAATAGAAGGTTCGTAAGTGGATATGTTGACTAAAAATAATTGATATAAAAGCAGAATTTAATTGCAGTCATTTTATAAAAAAAAGGACTGCATTTTGCGGTTTGACTTTAAATGTTATAAAAGCTTAGAAGTAATTATTTTGGAATTTAGACAGTCTGACTAATAATTGACGGGCAAGAGGGAGATAATAATCGGTAAGTAAACAAATTAAAACCCTTCTGCGGGCTACAAAGTTATTAACACCGGCTTCAGCTGAATATTAAACAGCGATGACGCACGGAAAAATTTCATGCATTTTGCACTTCATAATTAAAGAAAAAGGAGAACATGAACGACCAATGTTGCACACATATGACATATGACCTTCAGTCCGTGCGTTACCTATTTTTGCCTAGCTCTATTGATTTGTTTGACGTAAACCTGCAAAGGCTTATCTCACGAAAATGCAAAATAGCAATTCAAGATCATCATTTAAAGAAACAGCTAGGAAATAATTTATATTTTACTGTACCATGCGATTACTATAATGCTGTAAAGTAGGATACTGTTGTTTCTTCAAGTAGTGTCATTTCAGGCACGACAAAAGATCTTCGTCGTCATCGCATCAACAATTAAATTACATCGTTACATGACGGGGGCGTTTTCTGATAATCGCAGGTAAAGTCATCGGACAGTAGTAGTTCCCACGCTTCAAGATACGAATATATAAACATAAATTATGACCGCGCTGAGTATGTCGTGCGCTGTTGCTGAAGTATAGGAGGCGCTCTGCCTCCAAATTAAAATGATTAAACCTATTCGCTCGAGGGGAGCGCAGTCGATATTTTCTAATACTAGGTTACACAGACACGTTTAAATTATTAATAAGTCCGGGGTAATTTACAAATAAAATATTAAATTAAGAATTTCAGACTGCCAACACACGAAACCCATTCGGCTCCCATAGAATTAAATTTGCAACCCATTATTACCGACTTATAAATTCCACGCACAGTTTACAAACAATCTTTTTAGTTTGAAGAAACTGCATTCTACAAATGCAAAAGGTTCAAAAATCATTCAAAATTTACATATAAAATTCAATAAAATATTTATTAAATGAATTACAATTTATGTTTTTCTTTTTTAGTTCTAGTTATTTTGAGATATTCCATTTGTCAGTGCTTTTAAACTACGCAAAGCTTAATAGTAATTTTTTTTTGTTGATCACACAAATTTTAATTTGTACTGTTTGTCAAGCAACGAACTGCGTAATTTGTCCATAAAGTCTATAAAAACTACGTATAAGTATTTAAGGGGGCAGTCACCCTGAACGTTAATTACTTCTAAGCAGTATCAATTAATTACTTATGAAGACGGCCTGGCTGAGAAGCGACAGCGCATTTATAACTTTTATCTGAAAAATGAGCAGATATGTTCCAATGGTTGCGCGCAACCATAAAATTTTATGGGAGATAACTTGATGCATGAAGCATTCACTCAACTTCGGCATGAGTGTAATTAATTAATCCGTAAATTCGCGGGAAGTTTTGTAATAAATACTAAACGAACTTATTAAATGATCATCATAGCAAGTACTCACCCGCATCCATTTCGTTTGAGTAGTCATAAGAAGAACCGGCAGGTTGAGTTTCTGATGTAGATAATGATATAATGAGTGATGGGAGACCAGCGTGATGTCATGCCAATGGCCTTGAAAGTACAATGTAACTGATTTGATCATGACTATCACCTCAGGATCGTTGTGCGTTCTGTACATTTGAAATACTTAACTCTTACTTTACAAGCATCCCATGAAAAAATAATTATAGAAATATTATAGAATCTGATTTCGTTAAAGTACTGTAGTTCTGAGTAGAATTTTACGTAATTAACAAGCAAGAGATTTGTCGGTGATATCTATTACCCTAATCTGTAAGTTGCACGTTTAAATATTGACAGAAAAGTTATCTGCTCCCAACTATGTTCTTATACTATATAAATCAGTTGATGTAGAAATCTCGTGCTCATAAATTTTAAACTCATCGCGGCTAATAAATTTCAGTATTGAGACTTTATTCGCCATTAAGAAATAATGAAGCTCAACAATTAAACTGGCGGGGGCTTTTCATAATTCAAGCGCACGTAACGAAAAATTGAATCGGTGAGATTATGATTTTATAAAGGGTATAATACATTAGAAAGTTTCTTCATGAATTATGGACATGCAAACAGCTGGTCGAGTGATAAATAACACGTGAAGACCATGAATCACTGCGATATCCCTTGGCGGACATAACGGGACCACTCACGCCATCTAGCGCATGGACTTGCACATTATACCCATGAACATTAAATTATGGTGCTAGGCAGTCGTGCAAAGAAGTTATCGCTGACGATTATGAAGTATGATTTTCAAGTTTACTGCGATATATCATGTGCTTTAGATTAAGATGCTCATTAGCAAATGTATTTAAAATGTAAAACGCGCAAAAGTTATCGCGAATTTAATTCAAAATACTTTCTCAGTTTTTCAACCAAAAAAAAATTCTTTAAAAAGATCCCAATCTTCTTCATTTGTGCAGACAATAAAGGATGTTTCATTTGTATGTACTTGAAAAATGTCAATATTAAATTATAAGAGTTCTATAAGAATTTTGAATTTTCTGCAATTTGCAATTTTTTAGATTAAAGTAAAGATTTGTTCTGACCAATAAAACCGTTATTGGTTTTGAATAATAATTTTCTGCTTTAATATTGTACGCTCTCTGTTAAATTGTCTTCAAATTAATTCCTGCATTTCAAAACTATTTAGTGTGCAAGCATTCCTCTATGCATGCTCACCAAAACTTCTTCTTATAAATTCAAACATCTTTTTTTGTTAACGTTCGTACACCTCGTATTTCTTGTGTAAAAAACGAAAACGAAATTTCTGGTTTGTTGGCAACTTTAACACACATACATTTCAAGCCTCACACTTAAACATCTTCATTTAAATACGTACCATTCCTCGGCTTAAATTTATTATTACTTAAATATTTATTTATTTAAATGCGCCGCGCTGTTCTCGCGGCAAATAGTCGATAAAGCGTGAAATCCTGCAAAAGGGTTCAATTTTCGAGTGTCCCCTTAATATGTATTCTGTGATCGTGACGTACGTAACGACCAGAGAATATTTTATGCCATCATTTTCCGACTAAGTAATTTGAAATAATGAGATGATCCTACATAAACCTGTGTCAATTTTGCTGTGTGTGTGTTGACATTATGTCATCACGTGTCATTTAGAAGCTCATCCTAACGTAACAGGTGATTAGATGGTCACTGACCGGGATGTCATTTATAAAAAGATGGTCAGTCATTAGCTCTTTTTATTGTCAAGGTCATGACGGACGTTATAACATGTAATTTTTACTTAAAAAACGTTACTTAAGATATAAATATTAATTATACAGGGTAACCTCGAACAAACTTTGAGGCTAGCTAAAACAAAGCTTAACAAATTCCAAGTTTTACTTGAAATTCGTGCTCTTATAGCATAGCTCATAAAAAAATGTTTTTGCGTGTGAAAAGTCACACTTATTTATTGCTCACGAATTAGCAGGTCTTCTTGTTTAAATAATATTAATCCGGTTTTTTTTACAGAGTGAATTAATAAATAATAAGAAAAAAGGCGCCAATTACACTGACGTTATTGATGCGATGGTTTCCCGGTAATAAAAATAAGAAGCCATAAAGCAATAATTTCCTACATAATTCAGGAACGCCCATGACTTAGGTAATCAACTTAATTGTTATTATATTGGGTGTGTATATTTATATTTATCTAGGCAGCAGCGATTGCCTTCGTCAATACCAATGACAGTGACCTTTCTTCCTGCCCAGCAGGTTCAATAGTAGTAACAGCCTTGGTAACGTCAAGTGTTAATTTAGAGAAGGATAAGCACTTCCGTGTCGCCTTTTCTAGTGTGACCTCGTTTAAGTACATCATTAAATTTTATTCCTGACTTCATATATTAAATATGTCTGTCGTGTTAAATCTGAGCGTTGAAAAAGTATGACCTATAATTACGTGGATACCGTACGCTCCAGTTAACGTTAAACAAAATTGCCATCTAGTTTTCTCAATATACAATAATCACTCTGAAACACTAACGCTATTTAGACTTTTTTTAATTTAATTAAATGTGTCAGGAACTAATTAATAATCAGAATTTAATACACTTGTGGTTACTGATTGTCTGAAGCGCTTTTTTTAAGATTAAGCAATAAAAATTTAATTTAGCAGAAACGGGGCTCTCATCATCCTTAATAAATCAGGACGCATAAACCAAATTTATTCGTTTAAACAATTAAACGTGTCAGAGCAATGAAACCGAGCAATAAATTGGCCGCGGCCATTTAACAAACTTGATGTCGTAACTATATAAGCCCATAAAAGACATCGTTATGTTTACGGTTTTTTATTTAGCTACCGTCTTACGCATGGCCATGAATAAGAGGATTAAGACCTTTTTTATTCTAATACAGTGGAGTGAAGAAACCGGGCTAATATAATCCTCATTTAACGATTCCGCTGGAAGTAATCCGTTTCAAGGTTCACGCGGATAATGGAAATGCACGATTACAACTTACGACCTACTTGAAGTGTATTTTGTACAGTTCAAACCATACCGTGCGAATATGAAGCACTTCTTCATGTATAGGTACATACATACGAAATGTAATACGTTCGCTATACATACATATTTATATGTATGCATGTGTATACTTGCTTGAAGTTGAGCAAATAGACGTGAATTTGGTTTAGCGTATCAGTCAGTTATGTAGAATTAAAACATGTTTATTACATGTAATATAGTGTTAGGATTGACACACAGAATAATTCACTAGAGAAGGTTCGAGGTTAGTATCAAGAATATCTGCACAGAAATATTAAAATTGCATACATTTAGTAGATGTTGAACCTTGATCGGACACTCTGTATAACCTAAAACCTTCATCAACATTATATCAACATTGACGAAACTACGTTTGTTTTCTGAAAAAATTAAAACAAAGCAAATACATACATAATAACTCGTTATGGATTAGTATCTATAATAAAAATAATTCTGCTTTTATGTTTTCATCAGAGGCAAATACATCACAATAGAGCCGAGCTCTGTAATTTCATCTGCCACAATTTTACGCCGAATTTTTGTAAAAATAAAATTGTGAATTTAGTGCAGAGGTACATGAAGCGAATATCACAAAGCAGATTACATTGGAAACCGGAAAATCTATGTTTGCCTTTGAAAGCACATGGCTTTAACAAAATCCTGCAATGAAACTAACTGAACAGACGTTTTAAATGTTTAATGTATAACGGCACAAAATGGTGAATCTATTACTAAATACTGTGCGATCCAACATTTTTGGGTTAAGGGGAGGCTTTGGAAAATAAAATCAGTAGCTTAATTGATACAATTAACCTATCGACCATCTGTCAAAACTGATACGTTAAGATACATCTCCTAAATCTTTTAATTGAATATATAAGGATTCTTAAAACTCTTTAATATGATAACGATCAATTTCAAATGCCGCGGGAGTGTTTTTTTTTTATTTGTGGTGATTGCCCAACGGGGTCCTAAGTCAAAGTCAGGACCTCAGGAGCAGGAGTGTATTTGAGTGTGTGTAAAGTGTTCCATGACTTTGTTACTTCCAACCTTCTCGCCGTTTAAGGGGAAGCAGTGTCGTATTTTATCCCCAACACTGAAGGGTGCCTGAAGTCGATACCGACCACCCCCGAGAAAAATCCCGAGTGCGGTTCGAACCGACGACCATGCGATTGCAAGGCCGGTCCTCTTACCATTGGACCGTTCAGGCGTTCAAGACAGATTTGACAGGAGTCAGAAAGCGAATGGGCGCACTCAGGGACGCTCAGCGGCTTAGCTAAGCTGTAATTTAGTCAGCGTTTTCTAAGTGTTAGCACACAGTGATTCCCTGAACGAAGTTCTGAATAGCAGCTGTCTCACATGCTTGACTTACTATATGGGCGAGTTAAATAAACGTTCAATCCCATCAATCTGCACAAAATCGTCAAGTCAACGGTCAGAATAAACTAGCTGACCAATCATCGACTGGAAAAATTGAATACAGACTCAACCAATAAATTTAAATTATGCCCCCACCACTTCTTTTCATAGCGCTGAGGAACTCAGCCTACAATTTGTGCGCTGTGTAAATATCTCAGCGGCTTTCTTTCAGCGGTGTGTCAGCTTGTCCATTCACGAAGTTGCTTACTTAGCCTCTCAGCCGCTAAGCGTCCCTGAATGCGCCCAATGTCAGACTAAAAGTTTTGAATCATGGTTTCATTTTTCATAGCCTCACAATATTTAAAAACATATAGGATCGCACAGTATAACTCCTATGTTACTACGTTGCATTAATTATCACTACTCCCTCGTGTATCGTCGCAAACTACAGAGAGGCAAACGATTAGTATTATTAATTAACTTATCAAAATCAGAGAGGCATATTTTATTTATTTCTTTTTGTCAATAGTTAATCCTATCTTTACTGTTATGGTTCTTATCACACGTGACAATTAATTTACTAACTTTTAGAAAACGCGATCGTTGATACTGTCATCATGATCCATCACACATTTTTTTTTGTTTAAAGTAATTCTCCTGTCGTACGTTTCGCACACAATACACGCAATGTGTCATTTACGTGTTAAACGTGAATCGCATTGAAACATCTCTTCGTACACATAATTTTTTAATACGACATAAAAAGCTTTCCCGTGTTTCGTTCTGTAAACTTGCGCAATTTATCAATCTTTTAGTATTGAGGTGCGTGCTGCGACGTTTCAGTTTCCATTAACGGGTGCATTTTGATTATGACAGACCTTCATATTTGCTGGTCAGTCGATGATGATAAATTTTTAATTTCAGTTATTTATTAAATTTTATTTACAATTATTACATTTTCTATTATCCATTGACAAGCATATCTGTAAATTGTACAGACGATTTAATTTCATTTTAAAATGCTCTTGAAAATTAACAGCATTAAGAAGTGCCACCAGTTTTATAACTATTTTTGTTGTAGAACAGTTTCTCCATAGCATGTGTCAAAAATGAATTCGAATTGCATTCGATTTTAACAGATTTTAGTAAGTATAATATTTTTTATAATATATTATGTCGTTACCTCTCTTAATAATAAGCATTAAAGAAAAATAAATTCGTGGATAAAAAAATAAAATCTCAAAGTTTTATTACCGTAATAATCCCTCTAGATTTTTTTATGATGACTTTATGGGGTAGTTACTGCAACACGTGCGTGAAGAGAAAGCTTCGAAGTCGATTTTAATTTCGTACGTTTATGAAAAAGAAACTGCGCAATAAATAAAAAAGAACGTAAAGATTTTAAACAAATGTAGTTTTTAAAAAAATATTGTAGACAACGTAGCATGGCGAAACAAGTACGCGCAGATTTGTAATAATTTATATTTAGTGCACCTAATTAGTGTTTAAAAGGTGCTGTGGAAGTGCGTAGTAGTTCGGATATTTTACATGAATCAGCCTACATACATACTTGAAGCGAGCAGCTGCTGCCTCAAACTGCGTCGTATTTAAAAGTTAAAAGTGTCATCGACTTTGATACTTGTTTAATGATGTGTGTGTGTGTGTGTGTGCATAAGATTCGCAGATAAATTTCGCTAATCTGTTTACTTTGTCTGACGAAATAGAATTAAGTACAATAAACTATACTTGTCATATCGACTGTTGACTTACTTATTTCGGAATTTTTTATTGATAAAGTGTTTTATATACTCAGCTTACGCTTTGTTCTTGTTGGTGAAATGCATCATCAAAACAAAACCTATATTTAGTACTTCAAACGCCTTTCTTTAGTTATCTTTTTCTATAAAACATTATTACTCCTAGTTTCTAAGACGCTTTAATTTCATTTCACCTATTACTGAGTCAGAATCGTTTTTCATGTAAAATCTGTTTTCTGCGTGGACGTATCTAAAAATATGTTCCTAAGGGTTTCTTTATTAGGTCTCCATGAAGTCAATAAATCAGTTATCATCGTCAATAATTGGGATAGGGCTAACAAACCGGACTGATGAAAAAGAAGAATTCTAAAATTGAATACCTATCGAAGGGTTGCAAAGCTGTAAGAAACTGGAATTGAAGTCGCGAAGTGGTAATCATAGAAGTAGACCACAGAGAACCCACCTGGAAGAATTGAGAAAGGTGGATCTCAAAAAGACAGGGATAATTGGAAAGTGTGGCAAGAAACAGACTAAAATGGTAAAGGAATAAAAAACTCATGGACCAGAGAGGCCTACTAACAGATTTTCTTCGCTGCAAGTAAAATGTATTAGCCCTGATAAGTCTTCACATTGTTTACTATTTTACACTGTAACAATTTGAATCCATCTGTCAGATTTAAAGATGTTTTCAACATAAATACGCAAATTTTCCTGATAAAGATTTCGAATTTGCATAACGTCAGAAGAATTCATGTTACTACCGGCATCTTAAAATTTCCCGGAAGTTTTCCTAAAATCTCGCAGTTCCTCTACGAGTTTAAAAACAGAAGTCGTAAAATAATATCGATTCTATAAACTAAGATTAACCAGACGTACACATAAAATTTAATAGATACTTTATATCAGTTAGTAGTGCATAATGCATTTTCCATAAATTTTTCCGCGCCGTCTTTATCTGGGGGCCTCCCCGAGTCGCGAACTGGAGAAAGAACAAACGCTAAAACGCACACATGAAACGGTTGTAAAATTTAACTCGCTATTTGCATCTTCCGTTAGAAAGGAATTCAATGTCAAAATAATCGAATGTTTACGGGAAACGGCGAAACGTGCCATTACTTAAACTGCAATAAGACAAAAACCCCTGGAACTGTTGAAGATTTGTTCGCAATCGTTCGCCAGCAAAGTTGAAAAATATAATGTACATAGATAAGGCAGTTTAAATTTTAAATAAATTGCGTAAATATTTTGGAACTTTAGTTTTAAGTTATTAATCTTATCATTGCCTTACTTCCCAACTATTTTGACACGAAACAAATTATAATAATCGCCCAATTAACGTTGATAGCGTCAAATTAATTAGCCGTAAATAACATGGTACAATTTCTTAAAATATTTTTATGCAGCGATCCATTTCGTGTTCTTGGCCTTTCGTAGAACGTCGAGATAATGCACGGCGACGAGCTTTCTGCAGCTGCAAGTGATAACGTTATCACGTTCCTGATAAGCCAGAAAATGTTAGTCATCATATGGCGCGTTAATCAGGCATTGAAACAATACGGTCACATGTGTTTCCGTTTCGTCATATTTAATGTGCTTTTAATGTTGCTAACGGTAAAAACAATTCCACAATTTGGGGCAATGCCTGATAAATTTTTGTACCCTAGATTTATTATTTTCCACAATACTGAAATTTTATATAAAAAATATTCCAGCCTACACGTAAACAAAATTCTGCTTTGCCAAACGAAATTCATCTTATGATTTTACAATTGATAATATTTATGTGTACATACTGACACATGATGTAATTTAATTTCATGTGTAAGCGAAATAAATTGCTAGAATCTTGCATAATAATTTAAACAGCTGCGAGCACTCGTGATATTTAACTGTTATTATTGCTATTTTGCGGTGAGTTTTCCCCGAAACTGTTTATTTTCGTATTATCCCGGAATTTTTTAAAATCAGTGTCAGTCAGTTTTCAAGCAATATATTTATTTTCACATTACCCCGAAATTGCCGTGAGGTTCAATGACGTCAAGGTAATTTCAAGCTTTAATTGGAGGATAACATAATGAATGTGTATTCAGGTTCCTGCTTTTATGTTAAATTTATTTAATCCAATTTATTAAATGAATGCAATTCAAAACCCCGACGTAATTTATTAAGTATTAAAAAACTGTTCTTTTCTTACTTTTATATATTTACTGATTGGTGGAAACGAAGATCTTTAAACCTCTAAACGAATCAGCTTTCGTTTCAAGCCAACGATTCCAAAAGTTTTCTGAATAAAGCTTCCCTAGTAAAGCTGCTTTTCCTTCATTATCTCAACAAACAATATATATATATATATATATATATATATATATACATATTGTTGTGTTATGTTCATAATACCGCATGTTTTTATGTCCAATTTACTTTAGGCGATGCTCCAGGCCACGACAGACGACGCTCTTGTGTAATTATTCCTACAAAGAGAAAATATGAGAGTTCATACATGCTTTAAAACAATACAATACTTTACAGAAGTGGATAGTCCTATTTCGACTCGACCACGGGCTATTACACCCGACATCAGATTGTATTCATCCTGTACAGAGTCCTGGGTGATCCATAAGTTTAAGGAGTTGTTCGGAGACGACTCCGATAACGACGAACTTGAACAGGGGCACCTCAAGCGAATAAATTTGCACATAGGCCCTGCGCCGCAATTTGCTGTACCGGTACGTATGACAAACCGTCCGGCAACACCTGTCCAGCCAGCAGCTTCAACATCTTCTGCAGCACGCAAGCTGGCTTGCAAGAACTTGGCAATGCGGAACAAGTATGGCAGAAAGAAAAAGATATTATTAAAGATGCCAAATTCTGAAAAGAAAATTCGTCTAAAGAAGGAGGACGCAGTAAAAATGGGGTTGTTAGCATAGGTAAATGATTAAGTCGTTTATAAATAATTAAATATATTTGTAAAAAACCAAAGGAAAACAGAAAAAGTGTATTTACGTGCATGACCGTACATTTGTAGGTTAGCTATCTGTCACTGGATATAAACAAAACAAAATGAGTTAATCTCGACGCCGAATGCTGTGATCTGATTGGTTCTTACAAATAACCGCCTTATATGATAAAAATTGCAATTAAATGTGTTTTAAAATCCAAATTGGGAAAACATTCAACCAAAATTATTCAACAATTCAAATTAATACAATTTCATACAGAAAAGTCGAAGAAAAGTTTTGTAAATATTAGATTTTATGCAAAGAATGAAAAAAATTCTCTGATTGGTTGAGCAAAACGCG
The DNA here is from genome assembly GCA_958336345.1 of Dorcus parallelipipedus. Classification (NCBI taxonomy): domain Eukaryota; kingdom Metazoa; phylum Arthropoda; class Insecta; order Coleoptera; family Lucanidae; genus Dorcus; species Dorcus parallelipipedus. Next base: position 40,387,781 of record OY284477.1, read on the forward strand.
GTACACGGTAACGGGTATTTCGTTATACTCTCGAACCCTTGAAAATAATTTATAAAACTGCAAAAATCTTTCTAGTATTAAAAATTTTGAAAATTCTATTTAGTCAAAATGAAAGAATAAACGATGTTGAATGAAATGACATGCAACACAACTAAAGGAAATTAAATAAATAATAATTAGCAATTATAAGGGGAAATATTCAAAATACCGATTTGTCATTGGATAATTCAGCTCGGGCGATGAGGAGAAAACCCTTTATAAGCGCAGTTTCGAATCGAATTCAATCCAGCCAGCAGGAGTCTTTAAAACTCTAAGTGGTGGGTACTCTCTCAAACTAATTATTTCTTTCAGAACCAATGTTTTATTTACTTTACAGATAAGGAATGTTAAAAATTCTAAACTAATTATTATATTTTTTCCAGAAATTAATCTTTATTTGCTTTCCAGCTGGAGAATGCAAAAATTCTCAATTAATTATTATATTTCTTTCAGAAACTAATGAAAAAGTTTCTTTTACAGTTACGGAATGTGGACAAAACATTCTTTACTAACTAATGTATTTTGTTTACAGCCTTTATAAATAATTTATTTTGTTATTGTTATAGAATATCTGTGAAGATTATTTAATCTTTCACAGTGTGCAAAACTAATAAATTTGTATGTTTTACAGAAGGATGACAGAGCCGAGGAAGGTGACCGTCCCAAAACTTTAATAAATTTGCACATTTTCGTGTATAACATTTTATTAAATCAATTTATTAATGTATTTCTGATAAATATGAACTAAAACTAATTCAGTTAATTTTCCTTTGAATTATTATTTGATGTGTAAATATACTTTATTTTTAATAAATTTACATATAATAAATAAGTGTTATAATTTGGCGCCCAACTTCCCCGAATTACATACAAATAAGCCCTGAGAGAAATAATAGTAAGTGTTGTGTGTATAATTCAATTTGCATAAATAATCAAAGCTGATACCAAAACTGATACACAACAAATTGACAGCCAAAGTGGGGCTGAAACACTATAAACAACAATATATTAGAAAAAAAACTCAGAGAACAACATTGCTGGGAACGTAGAGGTTAGGACCACACTTAGCTCTGAAGGTCCAAGCTAATCTTATTTAAAAAATGTTTCAAAGTAAAATATGTAATGGATCGTCGATACTCCATTTTTTTGTATAAATTTCAAATTTCTCAAAAGTTTTAATAAATCTTTGCATGGCACTTTGGTATGTTTCAAATTACTAGAATTACAAAAGATGTATTACAAAAATAAACAAAAAAATTAAATATTCTTATCACTTGTCGTAAATTGTCATATCGCACCGGTGTTCTCTAGAAAGTCTTAAAACCAAACAGAAAGCATATCTTTTGAGTCAACAATTAACAATGACTCACAGTAATTTAGGTTTCCAAGAGATTCGAAAGGAAACATGTTGAAACGATAAATAATTATTTAGATAACGCATAAATTTACGCAGCGCGTAGTAATGATATCTAAGGAAGTCGTTGCGGAGCTCCAGAGTTGAACAAAAATCCAAATCTACTGCGATTACGGTATGACCCCTTTTATGGATCGTTCATCTACAAATGAGTGGCACAGATGTAAACGAATTCTAGATTAACGATATTTATTCAGTGGTTATTTACACTTAGATAAAATTAATTTCATAATGCGTCGATAATTAATCGGCTCTTAAACAAACTTGAAACTTTAACCTGTCAATATTTTGCATGGTTTATTTAATGTTCACGAGGCACTGTTGACTGTGTGAGACCTAATAAAAAATTTAACGGTCAGATTCCTTTTGCACTACTGTGTTAAGTGAATATTTATTATTTGTACGAAAAAAAGTAAATGTCATACAGGCCAGCAACATTTGATGGGTCTGGTTTAAGGAGTGAGGGTTTGGGGAATTACTGTGTGGCGAAGAGTGGTTAAAGTTAGTTATTGGGGAACTTAATGATTTCCGATGATTGAAGTGCTTTATGTCTGGTGTCGAACTTATATTCACCGAGTGCACAAATCACATTCCGCTTCAGCACTGACCTCACAAATATACGTACTACGTCAAATAGCATTGGGGAACTCTGCAATATGCAGCTTTTGTGGAACTTTGCATCGTGCACGTAATATCGTACAGAATATGTTACACCGGACGACAATATTTTCCGTATTTCTTTAGTTCATAAAGAATATCTAGTTCCTAAGATGCAAATATATTGGTTGTATGCTAAAAACATCAGTGAACGTTTATAAAATATGAATTATAAGCGAATTCTTCAATTTCAAAACAAGATTGGGCACACAGTTATGCGCAAAATTGATTTCTTTAACGATTTCGCTTAATTCATTCTAGGGATGAGAAATTGAACTTTATCCTTCCACAATACTTATCAAAGAAACGTCGAAAAGATAATACTTAATTAAAATTTTAAAATCAATTCTGGAAATTTGCCTGAAAAGTTATGTTTTGCAATGTTAAGGACAAAGAAGTTAAGAGTAATGAAATGTGTAAAACAAGAAGAATGTCTTTGATCATCGCACAGTCGTAACAGCTGTCAAAGCAAAGTATTATTGTACATGTGAAATATTTCTGGTAGAATTTATTTCATTTTATATTTTGCATGGGTAAGTTCCATTGTTACCAAAAACAGGTCACTTAAAAACTAACAAAAAAATTAATTAACCAGAGACGTCTCTTCGTTTTTCTTTTTTTTTGGACTGCCCTTTGCCAGCAAATTCTCTGATCGAACTGTATACATATATTTTTTGTGATGTAGTTGACTTAATTAATTAATTATTATAAAAACGTGATACAACAATAGCATGATGTAGATATGAGTAAGACTGATTTTTCTAATAATTAAGCACGTATATTGATATCGAATAGATCTTGTAATATAATGCGCTTTAATAGGATGTCACGTGTCATACATCGTTGAGTTTTTGTTCGTTCGTGGAGAGGCACATTAGTAACATTTGACCTTGGCTAGTTGCCGCACTGACAGCGTCGAGCAGTCTGGCCTGATATGTGTTGACGTCACTAGATTTTTTTATAGTTATTTACAGCTGCACGTATACAATTGCTCACCTGATGCATTCGCTTTGATGTAGCGGCCAACTTAATTAGTCCTGAAACTTAATATAATACCTGAATGTTGACACAATGATTTATGTGTAGTCTTTAAGTTTTTTGCTCCTTGCCTGGAAAATTACCTATTTATAAATTTACTAGAATTCTACTTTGAATTATTTTCGGCATGTTCGGAACCACACCGTCAAGTTCAAAAAACTTGTCGTACTTCAAAAGATGCCACTCATAAAAATTCCACCACATCCCATTTGTTGTGTTTTATGCATCGAGACGAAAACAATTTAATATGCACACTTTATGTATAATCATTTTGGGAAGAATGATTCACTCACTTAAGCACACCATCAAACGCACTAAAGTTTCTATTTTAAGCGGGACCAATCAACTAGTTGAGATAGAGGAAAACAGTATTAACATAAATTGGTCAACTTATAATATGCATAATTTAAAAATGTTTCATGTCTCTATATTTTTGTACAGCATCCAAGTTTACCTGTACAAGTAAAAGTACAAGTAAAAAGAATTCAGTTTTAAAAATTTTAAATGATTAGTAGATTTAGTAATTAAGATTACCAAAAAAAAAGAAAGTTTTTGAATAGTTTTGATCATTTATCTTCAACTGACTTCCTCTTTAATTCAAATACATATAAAATAAAAGACTAACTAAACATTATTATGTTTAATGATGTTTGCTTTTCCACAAGGGGCATGCACACTTAGGCGGATTGCAAACCACGCCATATCCTTTTCCTTTGCAAATATAACATTACGTATCTTGCTCGTTATGAAATGGTAGGTGATTCTTGTGCATTCTAAGAATCTTAAACGCAAAGGCAATATTGCTACGCTGATGCCGTAATAATACATTTCGCTGGTTTGAATTCAATGACTCATTTGTGTAATACGAACGCTCGCGTGAAATAATTATATGCACGTGTGCAATCGTAAATTTTTATTTCGAATTTATTGCGTGGTAAGTTAGCCTCTGCTAAAGCTATTAAAAACAGCGGTTTTTAATGCTACTGCTAAATAAACAATGAGATTTTTTTATTGTTGTCTGACTGCGTGCCGGACGTTTTTTCAACCACGTATTTCGCGAATTCATTCAGGTACAGAAATCTAGAAAAAAATATGCATCCTTTAGTAGAAAAAAATCAACACGATAGTGTAAATATAAATAATAATAATAATGAAATAAATCAATAATTTGTAAACTTATAATTAATGTAATGACAATATGATAAAATTAAACATGAAAGTTGAGTCTGGCATGAAATAGGGGTGATGACAGGGTGGTAATCCTTTGCTGAAAAGTCATTTATTATCATAACAAGAAGATAATGGAAAGAGTAGTGTAAATAGACTAGTGTCTTGTCTTGTCAGCCCAGAAGTTAAGAACATTTGAAGAGAAAAAAAGAAGAAAGTTGGCAGAGGTGATACAGTGTGGAAGTCAATGCACTTTATGGCAAACCAATTATAAGCGATATCATCAAAACGAGAAAAATATTGCAATAGAAAAAAGAGAAAGACATGGAGAAAGGCTGAAGGTGAAAATTTAGAAGAAAGTAAGTAAAAGCGGAGAGACTGACCACAGGAAACAGAAAGGAATTGAAAAAGAATATTAGATATAGGCCTAAATGGTCTGTTAATGTTTCATATACACATCTTTTAACATTCAATATACGTGAAAGAAAGAATAATACTTAGAGAATTGACAAATAAAAAGAACTGAAAAGAATATTTCTAGGGAAGCAAAAGAAAAAAGAATTATCTTGCATTCTGTAATAAGAAAATCATAAATAAACTCATCAAATCCAGACCACTGAACTCCGCCAACAGAAATAAAGTCGTTATTTATTTATTTATTTAAGAATTTGCACGATGTAACTGGAAGAAAAAAGACGGCCAAGAAAGAAAAGAGAAGGAAACTTTAACTGAAGATTTTAAAGTAAAAGTGAATGATGATTGAAACGAAAGTACTTTTTCCTGTCCACTGGAATTTATCTCAAAATTTTTAATAAAAATTCATCGAGGAGTTTGTCAAATCAAATGAAACGTCGACGTTTCGCTAAACGTTGATAGCATCTCCAGCAAAATTAATAAATAAAATCTATTATAAGACGACATAAAATTTGATTTAAAATTGAATTACAATTACAAATTGTGTGAACTTTGGAATAAAAAAGATTGGAACGAGATTACTAAGCTGTAGATCTAAATAACTTGATTTTATATACCATATGTTTGATTTTGATATGCTTATTTCCCATTAACTTAAGTCTGCTCGATATCCATTCATTCAGAAAGTAATTAGAACGTGCCACACAAGATTTACCAAACGAACGAAAGCTAATATTTTAGATCCTTTTAAACCAAGCATCTCCTTCTTAATTGGTCACGGTTCTAATACTTTATCTATATTTACTTAACACATTCTGCCTGATTTATTCGAAATACTCGATTTCCCAACATTCCTCAGTTTTATGTTGAAGTTCATCTGCCAGGCATTCCAAATACGAGTATGATTATAGAGTATGTTAAAATGTAGGCAATTTAAAGATTAATACAGCCCCAGACTGTCCTCTAATGTAGGTATAAAATAAAATAAATGCATAAATAAATTCAATATATGAAAAAAATGTGAATTAATCTGTTCTTTTAAAATCCTGCTCACTCGATATTTAGATTCACATTGAATATTATTCTATTTTTAGTATTCATATTGGAGATTAAAAACTACTTTTCATTTATAAACTTATTTCATATTTATTTGATAAATAAATGTATGGGTTTTATTTCATATACGTAGGGTACATTGCATTTTAAGTTGTTAACTAATATGTATGTAGTTCTAATCGCAAAATAAGAAGTGCTTTTATACTCCTAGCTTTTAGTGTTCATTAAGTTAATTAAATTATGGTAAGAAAATTCTTGCGGCTATTAAAAGTGAAGAAGAAACTTTACCAGTAAACTCAGCTGAATTATTTAGTGCATCGTAAAATCTGAAAAAATGTATAAGGTAATATAAAATATGTCAATAATTCTGTCCGAGTTTGAATTCTAGCTAAATTCCTGATTCCAATTTATGACTAAAAGCAGAATAAAATGCGCTTAAATTTAAACTAATTGAAACAAGTCCCGTGCAATTTCAAGCTTTTATGGGTTTATCGTACTTTAAAATAAACAAAAAGAGGTGATAAAACATTGATATTTTCTTGCTCCGTATCGTTAAATTATAATTGCCGCGCATACTATTATTTACGCAGAACTGCAAACATCTGCATGATTAGCTGTACCGTATCTTTGTTTATGTTTCACAATTTCAATTACGTCTTATGCTAATGTCATAGTAAGTATGCAGTTTCACAAGTTTATCACGTTTGTTATCTCCCTTGCTTTTTCTGAGTAAATTTGTTTATGGAGACATACTGTCTACGGAGTATTTTTATTTGTCGGCTGCGCTGGGTGCTATTTCTGCTTCTCGGTATTCCTGTACTAGAATTACTCATAGGCATTACCTTATAAAACAGTAGGTGACATGAATCATAATAATTTTTAGTGAGTCTCTTATTACGGTATTTATAAATCTCTGCGGGAATGACTTCTTCACACTTATAAAATGTATATTCTCGCCATCTAGTATAAAACTTGTGATCTATATGTAATCACTTTACATACATACATTTCTGCAACTTTGCTTATTTTACACGCAACAGATTCTATTTGAATTCCCACTTCTTGTATTCAGTTGAGTACTTCTCAACACGTTATCTATTCCAATTACGCAGGATCAGCTCAGATATTATTTTATCGGGCACCACGCACTACAAAGAATCTAGCTTTGAATAACATAGAAATTACAATAATATAATTTTTGCAGGTAACAATTTTATGATCGGAACGAAGCCGTAAATATTAATTTCAAAATTATTATGATTTAATGATGTTATTAAAAGTTCTCAACTTTAAACTAACTTTAACTTCTGAAACAAGAAAAACTCTCTTTTCCTCCCAATATTAAATCAACTCACTTGAAGTATTCATTAATAAATAAAACGCCATTAATTAAATCGTAGAACTTTCCCCAAGTGATTTTAAAGCGACACACTGCGAGCAAAGTAGTAACTCTGCCCTGCTAAGCCAAATTGAGAACATTGTTATATAATTACGGCTCGCTTAGAATGCTTTGAAGCTTCTGCAACTAATAATTGAGTGTATGTAAGCCTGTGATGTTGGGAGTTATTTTGATTTGGTAATTCCGTCGGGTGCTGAACATGTACGGTGATCAAAAGGCTAAAACGAATCGATTATCAGGAATATGGAACTCAATTATTTCAAACTAGGTATTCAACAGGAAAATATACTATGTATTTTGAAACATACATATATGCCGATGATCCATTTAACACACCAATAAAAAAATACAAATATTGTTACTTAACAACGAGAAACTTCAGTTACATTGCAATTTTATATCTTTTGAGTTTTTGATTCGATAGCTGATCGCAGTTTGTCTTCACTAGTGTGAATTATAACTTAATCATTAGCAAATATTTTTATTTAAAAATTTGATAGCTTGCATAGTTTACTAATAGTTACCTACTAACAAAGTTTCATCATAAAGATCAAACATCACTTCAAAAGTCTTCCAATCACAGTTTGATAAGAAGTCGTTGATTTTTCCGTACAAAACGTTCATAAAAAATTCACAAATGTTCCTGCTGCGCATTACGCAATCTGAACCACATTTGCACGTTCCAGTCAAGGTGATTTACCTTAGTACGTGCATTGATTTCGATACCCGAAACAATTATGTATTGTTAATCTAATAATAGTTTTCATTTCAATAAACGTTAGACACCGCATCATTACGATCCAGACTTTGACTTTAAGAACGTGCGATAAATATATGTATTTCGCTTCAGCGAACCACCGCCATACTAATTATCTTTTATTACGCAACACATAGAGCTAATAACGATTAAAAAATCAATCCACTAAAGTATTTTTTTATTAAGTTCATCTAACAATGTTTAAATAATATCAGTAATTATAGAAGTGTATACAATTAGGAACTCGTTTATATAACACTTTTTTTATTTAGAAGGAATTATCTGTTAGAGACTTCTTCAATTCTCTTCTCACTCTTCTGTGCTTTGCTATTTACGCTTTCGTTCCATTTTCCAACTGTTTTTTCATCTTAAGCTCTAGCTCAGTCGTCATCTCATCACTGTACCTTCTTAAGGATTCATTGTTAGATGTCTTAGTTGGACTCGGATTTTCCTGTTCTCTATTGCGTATGCAATAAGTTGAAAAGTTTAAACAACGGATCTCTCATTAATAAAGATTTATCTAACATACTGTATTCTTGTTTTTCAAATTTTTTCTGATTGCGTGGTCGTAATTGAGAAGAAACTGCACATCGGATACCTATAATATCAACGTACAGAAGTGGTGTAATAAAGATGTATACTGTGAAATTCTTGGCGGTGTAAGTTGGCTATTTAAGATATAAAACAATATATAATGAGAAATTTAAAATCCGAATAAAGTCGTGCGACGAGAATATTTAAAATATTTATGTCCATATAAAATTTATAAAGTTATATCAATTCAAAAAGCCATGAAAATATGTATGCCTGGGAATTTCAATTTGCTACAATATAATTATTTGCCTTTTACGACGGACATAAAATAAGTCACATCAACTAGCTTTACCTAATACGTTAATGGTAATACTGGATCCGAGAACACCTGTGTTTTACAAACTTATTATCGTGAGAACTTACATAATTATTGTCCATTGAAAATATTTCCTCGAACAATCGATATAAAACTAAATGCTTTTTTGAAACCGTTATTAAAAGGTGATAAATAAACGTCAAACATAGTTAAAACAATATTTGCCGCAAGATTTGTATTTCTGAGTCCCCACTGTTTTGAACTTTTGCCACGCTTTCTATTAATAAACTTTAAGCCCTCCTCGGTGGGTCTCCAAAGTATATTTAAAAGTTTTGTTTGGAAGTGTCAATTTCAAAGTTTTGCTCTTCAAACTGAAATAACTTTCCAAATAAAAAAAAACTTCTTTCTGCATCGAAAATGATATCCTTGCTAAACTTAATCTGCTTATAATTACATAATAATTATAATATTATATTCATACCGTAATGCATTAACGCTGTTTCCCCGCTAAAGAAAACACCATAATATTTTTACAGCGGTTTTAAATAACTGCCAACCCTACTGTGAGAATTAAAAGCCACACGCACGTTTAGTTCTGTGACATATGTAAATAGGGCCTCCCTTAAAATCAACTAACTGAACTGCTACGTTCAAACAAACGGGCGCAATTAAATGACCGATTTATGAAATAATAATGAAATAATATCCTCTGCGGCATTACACGGCGTGCGCAAAAAGAATTAATTATTAATATAGTAAATTATCTTTACCTGCTCGCAACCTCAAATGTTCACAAAACGTACATTATTAATGAAAAGATTTCAAATGCAGGAGAATCTAATAAACACGATAGGAACGAAAAAAGAACGAATATATTACATAACAAAAATATTTTCTATTGTAATGATGTGAGTGGGTTCTTGAAATCATATTCGTTTAGTAAAAATAATCATTACCGAAAACACTAAATATTGGAGAAGTTTCATCGTCACTAACTTCTAGTCTCGATTTAATTTGATTTAATTTCTATAGAAAGTAATAAGTTATTAATTTTATTTACAAATTAAATTTAATAATATTTTACGTAAATGAGGTAAGTCTTCTGCTGCAGAGGAAAGAAAAATAGTTTTGTTCGCTTTTGCAGTAAGTACCCTTTAATTAGATTTTCAGGAAACGCTTTCAGTTCTGAAACATCGTAGTAAATACAGCAATTTTCAAACCTCCCTGCAAGGAATTTGTTTGATGATGCATCCGTAATTTCAGTGCAAACTGTTCTGCTTAGAGCGTATCTAATGACTTGTTTGAAAGCTGAGATAATGTAGTAAAGGCACATTAACTTTAAAGCGCGAAGTCGCGTTTTGCCTGCGTTTGAAAAATCTTAGTGTTGCTTTGTAATTAGCTAGTATTGCATTCTGATGGATAATCAGGAATTGTTTCCTTTTCTTTTTCTCGATTAGAAATTAAAAATAACCAATCACAAATAAAATAGACGGTATAGGGGACTTAATAATGAAATAAAAATAAGTAGATGTATTACATAAGAATATAATGAAATGAAAGTCCTTGAGTTCAGCATTAATTAAGAAAATATGAAAAATTCGTTCGAGTGATTGTTAAGTCTTAAAAAAATTTAACTCGATCATTTATCAAAACGTTCTTCAGGTTCAAGGTGTTTGGACCGCATAAAAACGGAGACAATTTGTGGAAAAATGACGGCGTAAAAATCGTTCGCTTCTCGATTAATTGAGCAACAGAGAGGTCAAAAAACATGAATAATTTAAATAACGTAGCAGGAAGCAGTAACACTCAATATATGGGATTAAATTTAATATCCCGTATGTGGTATATGTTATTTACACTATTGACGGAAATCAAGGTTGAAATCTAATACAGCGAGCAGCGTTTGCAAAATCCTTATGAGCCATACAAGGTAAAATATCTGACTGTCAATGTTAAATGCTGATTTATTTTCAACCTTCTAACATAACTACATTTCTAATCATGTGAATTTTTGTCAATCGTATAAAACTGCACTTGCGTGGAAATTATTTTTTTCTTAATTGTAAATATCATTTCTCCTACCTGATCTACCTCATGTTTTATTACATTGTAATTATAATTTATTTAAGTGTGATACAAAATTAAAGTATATAAAATTTATTTTATAATTTATTTATTATTATTTTATTTATTATTTATTAATTCCAGTATTCGATGATCACGCAACACTGATGATACTATACGTCCAAGTAAATTTTTGATAAAGGTAGGCCATGGAAGATAAATTTTCTGCATTAAAATATAGTCTAGTTCTTGAGTAGTTAAGTAAAATTGAAAAAATTTGAAGGCCGTTTTACATTTGTTAAAATTGATAACAATTTTGTTACACAGTGAGAGAGATAAACTACCACAGTGAATTCTGATTGATTGAATTGGCACTCCTCATTCACTTTGTAACAAATTTTACATAAAAAATTTCATAGTGTAATACGGCTCTTACAGATTGATGTGTCACTAACTTGCTTGAATTTCAACTGCTTGATGTTGTAGACTAGACTTACATTTACACTTCCATGACCTACCTTTATCAGAATTTATTTGGACACATGGTATACACATGCAATAAATATGGATACTTAATAAAATTAATCAAAGAGATATAAACACTTTCTTGAAAAAAATGCAGATAGAGGAACAAAATTTTTGAATAATTCAATTCAATATTGGTGTCCACTAGTGACACCAACACGACTTCATAGATGGATTATAATAGAATGTCTGCTAATTCTTCTATTAGAGTTAGTTGATGATTTAGTTAAAAAATTACTTAAAAGATGTTTAAGTTGAAGAGTTTGATTTTGATCAAACCAAACAATCTCATTGAAAGTTAAGTTTTTTATATATACATAATTTATTATTATTTAAAATGAGTACTGGCAAATGTAAACACATATAAAAAATTAAGAACCTCTGGTTATTTATGAATATCACGATTGGTTAATTTAAGCAGGCCGGGCGGTAAATTTTTAGTCAAAGTTAATTCGGAGGTAGCTCAAATTAATTCCATAAAAACTGAATTGGGCAGGTAATTTTATTTAAAGTTGCCGATGAATGTGCCAAGTCACGTAACGTGACAGTCGAGGAAATTTCCGTCTTACTTTACTCGGGCTACATAGAAAATAGAGTTCGCGTAAATCCATCAATTTACGTGTAAAACCCGTGATGAAAGATTAAAGTGGTTCAAGTAATTTTAAAATTTTCCTCGTCGTACTAGGAAAACTTTTAATTTGTTGACGTACTTCTCTACAGTATCAAATCGCAGCATATTCGCGTTCTTAGAATAATGGCGGGACGTTTTACCGGGAAACACATTTACATTTATGTAGGAGTCGCGGGGCAAATAATTACCAGCATAATTTTTACACGCTTGGCTGTGCGGTTATCAGTGTACCGTGATTTTAGATACCCAACTAACTAAACCGCAGACTTAAAAGCAATTAAAAGGATAATAGAATTTTAAATAATTACGTAGTCATATATTTAGTGAAACGAGAAATTAATTCACGGTTAGCGCATGAAAAACCTTCAGAAGTATTAAGGTTCCCTTAAGCTTTTGCTGCATTTGTAGATTACAAGATTAAAATCATTATAAAAAATTTACCAGACAGGAGCTCGCCAGACGCTTACGAGAATATTAATTTTAATTAAGACTTTAATATTGCAAAACGGTATGGAAAATGTTCCTACGAGCCGCGTTCGATGTAAAAAATAATAATCACGCTACTAAATTTTAATTTACATATTTTTAAAACGCTCACTAAACATTATCCACCTTCTCAAGTCATCATAAATGTTCAAATTATCAGCTTATTAAAACTAAGAACACATTATTTTGTAACGAAAACTACTGGTAAAATAATTATCGCTGAGAAAATCTTTACTGGCATTTTCGGTTCAACCGAATCATTGAATTCTTCTTTGGTATTTTCTACAAAACAAAAGCATCGAATAAATTGGTAGTGACAGCAGGAAGAAGACTACGACATCGGCCCCTCCTTTAAACGAGGAACGAAACAGTTCGAAAAAGTCAATATGAATCCAAACATAATGTAAGGCGAAAATCTTATCTTTCACCTATACCAACGAAGTCATATTATGGTTACCCAAACAAAGCATCAAACTAGCTCGACCATGCCTTCATCACTTCATGAATCCAAAAAGATTCTAATTTGGTACCATTGATACCAAATTTGATTTGAAAAAATCTTCTACAATTTAGTGATGATAAAGTTTGTATTGTATTTATAATCGATTTATAAATGAACAATATTGGATTTAGTTGAAGCGTTCGGTCTTTAAAAGAGTGATGTTATCTATTCGCTCGACAGGTTAAATTATATTGCATACAGCGTGAACCATCGAGATTACTGTTTAATTAATGTGCATGTATTAACCCCGCTCACATAAATTAAACATGATCTCATAACTGCAGAATAATAACAGCTGTAACCGGGAACGATTTGAATATAATTTCGATACATCTAATTACAAAGAAAACACCGCCGAGCAAGCTGCGGCCCACGATCATCTGTCACACACAAATGAATCTGTTCGCAGAACCTGACAAGGTCGTACATTATCAATGATATCACCGACACAATCGCTAATAATTATTTAAACGGCTATTAGTGTCTTTGAAATTGCGCAAACCTAGCTTCGGTCAAGTTCCCGCCGAATTATAACTTAATTGGGAGTGTTTACGTGCATCACAGCACGAGCATCTCCTTGAAATCGTGGAAAATATGTTCAAGTATTTATTGATAGAATACTTTTTTTTTAAATCAATAACGTTGACCGTTGCTTCTTGGAAACGCGAAAAATAACGAGTCTCCAAACATCGTTTAGAGATGATTCACGATAATTTGCCAAGTCCTCAAGCTCGATTAGGGAGTAATAACATATTATAGCATTGCACAATATTCATGCATTTAAATCTTTAATAGGCGATGCATAAAAATAAGCAAATGACATTCTAAAAATAAGACGTTGATATTAAAAAGTTATTGACCAAGTAAAGCAGATGTACTGCTATTCTAATGATGTAGTGGAAAATCAGAGGAAAGTGATAAAAATAAATAAGATTAAAATCATCATAGTTTTATTAATTACTAATTTCTACATGTTTTTAATTAGATCTATTAGATTATGTCCATAAAATCTCCTAACAGACAGTAAGAAAATAATTGTATTGACAGTTTGCTTAAAAATACTCCCCAATTAGTGATTTGGCGATAATTCACGGATAATTTACTCTTACGTAACTACACCGCGGTAGCCGAGCACGTTATTATTTAAATATAACTTGACAGCTGTTTTAAATGAACGCAAGCCAAAAATTAAACTGTCGATTGAAATTTACGGTCACTTGCGGCTAGGATAACGCTAAATAAAACTGATCCGATCTTGATTAACGACGCATTATTTTGTAGTAAACAGAGATGCTTATCGTTTGTGCGCATATTACGGGACTGTCATGATTTTAAAGCATTTTAACTCTAATTAACACTGTTTTGGAAATTATCAAATTCTTTCGTGGGTAAGATTATGGCTACAATTGCAATCAGAAGAATATTGATTGTGATTGTGACTTAATCAAAGAACATCCTTGCTTAACTACTAAACATTCAACACAAATAACCTTCAACAGAAATAACCTTAATTGAGGAGGAGAAGTAACAAAGTGCCAAAACTTTCAGAGGGAAATTGACTAAAAACTCCATCATTCCCAATAGCAAAGATTTTATCCACACTTACAGCCTATTTTTCTCCTAGAATTTTGTGTCTCAGCACTTAATCTGTTTAGGGGATGTAATCGATGGCACATAGAACCCTTCTGTGGAAATATCTCATTTTTCGACAAATTGGCACTTCCACTCCTCAGATGATGACTATCTAGAAGACATCATAATAAGGTGATGCCCAGCTTCGAATATTAATGTGAAATGGAATGGAATGAAATGAACTCATTGGATTCAGAGTCTGAACATCAAAGTATAAAATGGTGACATTGAGGATTTATATCACCTCGCAAAAACAAAGCGAGGAGGAAGGACTTTCTTAATGATTAATTATTTGGAAGATAGTCACACTATACACACCTCCTACTACATTAACCAAAATAACTTAAGTGAGCGTCCTGAAGAAACTTAAATTTGATTACACGAACAAAGTTCTTTCAGCACAAGCCAAGTAGTAATGTACAAAACATTGTACGAAGACAAAATTCATGTTTTAAATTCATAATAATACAAAGCAGGCCTCATTTCATTAATATAAAGAAAAATCTATCAGACAGGACAACACCTTCACTTGTACTTGCCAAGTAGGTAAGAGAAAAATTTCTTAATGTTTAATAGTAAATATTCGGTTTAGTTATAGTTGCGAAAAATAATTGGAAAAGATGGAGAAAATTTACACAGAAGCCAAAACGCCAGCTAAGCCTGGGGAACTATTCAAAGAAGCAGTAAGAAACAATTAAAAACTAAATAATTTTCAATAAAGAAGATCACATCAATGTCAGCCCTCTCTAGCAGGGGGAGTCTCTTTTCACTCTCTCTACTATTGATCGTGTAAAGCGACTAAATGCAATGAATATTACCTCACAGAAAATAACATACAGTAAGATTTTAAATCTCAATCCCCTATTATGATCATCTCCCATACAGGCTGAAACTGTCTAAGCTGAGCCCTCTGAGTAGGGTAGGGAGCTTTTCTATAGGTCATGTAAAATTACTAAGGAAATTAGACGTAGACGCCCTTGCCTCCCAATCTACCTGTTCCATAAGATCGTATCTACTGGTATTTCCAAGACAGACCCTTTGGCTAGGGGAAATCTACATCGAGTCTTCTATAAACTGAATGAAGATACTAAGGAAAATAAATGCATGAAGTTTTTCAAAGTTCATTTCCAAAAATAATGTTCATAGTAAGTTTTGACCTGACCTTTAGCGCTGGTATTTCCTCTAAAGTTATTTAGTAGGTCTATGAAAAATGTACGCGAAGCCCACCTCATAATTCACTAATATTATTGAATTTGAGAGCACCAGCTACTTTAGGAATATTTAGTAATTGCTAAACCTTCATTTAGTAACGCTTAAATAAACAAACATACTTGGCTCGATTTGGGTATATGAATTACATGGTACATTGTTCCTTTGTGCAGATTCTGTAATGGTTAAGACAATAAATAGCAAGATGAAGTGAAGTACAATTTTCGTTTGGACAAAGGACAGAAAAATTTGCGGAGATGATTCAACATCTCTTGAATAACTTAAAGCCAACCGAGTACCTATTATTTCATAAATGACGATATTCTTGCATTTGCTCAAAACCGAGAACGTTCTGTGAAATTAGTGAAACTGCACTTAAAATGTGTATTCAAGTGTTTTCACTTTCTTTCTGTCCTATTTGAGGGGCGCGAGGTATTTCCCAGTTACTAATCATATTGTATAAAACTTTCTGCAGAATTTATTTACATCTTCATCGATTGCCTCCTTAATTAGTCACATTTGACTCGACTCAGTACTTGACATTTAGATTACCTACATCGTTTGCATAAGAGTTTTACGATTGAATACGGTTACCCTTTTTTTTAAATAAAAGGGAACAGTCAGTCGCCTTGATCTAATCAAGAGTTTCTTTGGCGTGATTACGAGCTCTAAAGCAAATTAAACGATCCATGCTACACGTGGATCATTTAAATGAAAATGAAGTGCATTACGAAACGAATTATCATATTTTATCCGTCTGTATAATTAACTTTATTTATTGTATATCAAGGAACAACAAAGAAATATGAGTGAATCGACCACCGTGTTATCTCTACTCTCTAATTAAAAAAGTGATAGTTATTCAGTAGTACCAAAAATGTTCATACTAGTTCAAAAGCATTGATAAGTGATGTTCGAGACAAATTTTACAATTAATAGGTTGTATGAATTTTATAAATTCTTTCCCGGTCCTTTCATTTTTCGAGTACTTTTTGTATTCTTTTCTGATGCTTCATTTCTTTTTCTTCCTCCATCGGTTTAATACATTCATTTATCTCAGCCAATTCTTTTCTGGTATGTTTTTATTGATCATACCATAGTGTGTCTTTATTGTCCTTGATTGTTATATCGTCCATTACGGTTTTCCTTTCCCTTCTGCCTAGATACTTTTTCGTCTGTATTGCTAGTTTTGTTAAATTGCATTTTAGTTGGTACCTAGGTTTCGAATGAATTGGTTTCATGATATTAGATAAGTGGATGTTACCCTCAACTTTCATGACGTTCTCGAAGAAGGTGGAAAGAAAAATTGAAATAAAACTCATGTTCACAGGAGCTCGAATTTTGTAAGTGATTATCGTTAGTATTAGTTTCAAGGAATTGTGACAATATCTTTAAGCAGTCATCTCTATCGTATGTTAGTTTTCAAGAATATTGAAAGTTAATAGAAAAACGGTTATTCATGTTGATGTAAGCGTCTAAACTATTCCCGATGGGAGAAGACAAATGTTTTAATTCAAAAAAATATTGGAAACGTAATAAGACTGATCGGAAAATATATGAAGGTAAAGGACGAAAGGGAAATGGAAATAAATGTAAGTAATAATGCGGACTATGCGTCTTTCGCGCCTTAATGAAGTGCCCGTGTTCGGCCCAAAGAATCTGTTTTATAGGCGAATAAATCCTGGCGGGCCGATTAGGGGGGCATGCAGATGCGACACGCTAGTATTACGCCGAAAACCAGTAATTCTTTCAACAAACCCTAGCCTGAATACGTATGACCTTATATTTGAAAAAAGAGTATTAAAATTGCCAAATGTTGGTAGATTTATGTCTCCGGAATAATCAGTTACTAATCCTGTCGCAGGGAATGGATTGCAAGAGAGCCAGCCATTCGGTGAATTACAGTCGCATCGTCCGATAGCGGAAGGAGATATTTTCCACGTCGTTTAGGTAGTGCAATTATGTGTACATAAATTCCGTGAAAACCTTGAATTTTATCTATCACTGAAGGCCAACGTATTGTGATTAGTTAAACTTGAACGTTTCGTTTCTGAATTTAATTATTATTATCAATCCGTTGACTCATACTTCACTGTTGAATATCTTTAAATACACGAAAACTATTATTGCGTCAAATATCGTCCGACTGTTTCACTGAAAATTAAAAAGAGCCAAAACAAAACGAAATATACCATACAAATTGTTCAAGTAAGAGAGAAGATCTGTTCTGTTGAGGAAACAAGGTCTTCGAGTTAAAGCTTCCGTAATTATTACTTGCTTGTTTCTGTCCTCTTCTGTAGAGGTTACCTTCAGAGGGTTTTCCATTTCACATGAGAATCTCCTCCAATCATTTCCACTTGTGGCATTTCTTCACGCTTCTTTCCAGTTCAAACTTTTTATCAAAATTTCTTTTTCTAATCTTTCCCTAGTTAGGAATTAAAATTCTATTCCATTTCAAAATATTCTTATAGTGTAATTTATAAACAGAAAATTGCAGCAATCTCTCAAATCATCATTCTATTTGAAACCGCAGTCATAATATTATTTTTATCCAATATGAAATTCTGTATAGATTATGGAGGTAATATAAAAAAATGTCGATGCGTATTTCTCAACGTTAACGATTATCTATCTACACAGTGCTAATGAAGCGATTCTGTTAGGGTTCAAATGCCAAGGATGTTTATGCAAAATGTTACAATTCATTAAACTCAGCTGACAGCATTTCAAATGAAATTACATGCACACGCTTCTAAATAAATATATATCACACAAGTGCATGCCAAATATTCATAATACGTATTAACATTAATGCTATTCGGTGTTTAAAATTAGAAGAATATTTCCCCGCGTCAAATTCAACAGAAATATGAAGTGCACTTTTTAATTTTTTTAAGGAAATTTGCCAGATCATTTTTCTTTAGTTTGGGAATGTGCAGTTGCAAGTAAATTTCATGACACATGCTTCTAATTAAATGACAAGATTTTACTTACAATTAGTAACCATTTTTTTATGTTGCATATTTCATAGAATTCTAAAGTAAGCTATTCAGAGCTTTCTGCATTGAAATTTTTGTGTACATTCATTAATCGAAGCAAAAACTTTAACGTTCTAAAATCATAGACCGGAAATGACTGAGTTAATAATAGAAAAAGTTTTTGGCAACGTGAAAATTTATATCACAGGAATCAAATAGCTTCGCTCGCGCAGTAAACTAACTTAGTTTAGAATACAAAATTTTATTACCTAATAAAATTACTTTTTATATTATTATTTATTTGTTGACGCCACGCCGGTGGTTCTAACTCGGAACTACTTCAAAACTCTAAGTTCTTAAAGATTTCCAAGTGAATTATGCGTTTATTTCTTTCGGGGCGAAAATAATTAAGTCTCAATGTTACAGAAAAATACGAATGAAACTGCAGGATTCTTATTCGATCCTTGACATTAAGCATTTACTTAGAACTTGAAATGATCGAATCAGAAAGAAATTGTACGTGTTTACTATACGTACACAAAAAGTTCGTAATGGCGGTTCATAATCTCTGAAAGGGGAATTGATTAGAAAATTACGTAGCACATTTAATAGTGTTTGAGAAAAAAAAGCACAATATTGCATTTACCTCGCACTTTAATACTGTTAGGCAACTAAGCAAAAAGTTCAAGTTCGCATCATAATTTATGCAGTACAGTACTAGGAATTATATCAGTGAATGTTATACGGAATTAAAGACGTGTTGCGGATTTAAAGATCAAGTAATTAATATTTAATTTTTAACTGAATACGACAGATTCTGAAACCTATAACTCAGCAGAATTTTTTATAATTTTTAAGGATAAGTTATAGATATAAATCACAATCCATTTTAGTATTATAAGGCCATAAGTTGTAAAACGAATCATCGGATTTGCTATTCTTTTTACTACAGTGCATCTTGTTACTAATATGCAAGACAACATATTTAAGACCATTAAAAACCCTCATCTATTGTAAGAATGCCATCATAGTTGTGTAAATGAGACGATCCTTTTCCAATTATAGTGTAGTAATGCTTACCTTGGACCACCCTGTGTAAGTAATTTAATTTCCCTAATATGATTGTTATTATAATAGTTGGAAATATCCTTTATAGCTACAAATATTTCAGCGTATCATTTGCGTAATCTCGTTTCACATACGCGCACTGTAATTTAGAGTATTTAACATAAATACTTCCAAAAATTTACATCGGAGCACCCTAGATTCATCCCAAATGTAGGCGATCCCTCGTGAAGGCAGACGTTATTTAACATTTTCAGGCTTACGCCTCCTTGGTATTCTGTGAAACTTTCCCTTTTATTGAACGCCTAATGCTTTGTGGAAGTTTCTTTAGCATTATGCAATTCTAATTTAATCTGTTTTAAACGGAACGGTCCATTTTCGCGTTTAGGGTAATTGCGATTACGCTCGGTTATATCGAGCGTGTTCATAAATTAAGGATTCGTAAATCGGAAAACTAATTTTCGGGTATTCAAATTAATTAGGTGCGTTTTTAACTCCACCGATTCATTCTAAATACTATTCTTTTAGCAAGTAAATATAAGTATAAATGAATTAATTTAAAAGCAAGTATGTTAGAAAACATAAATATAAATGAATTTCGTGTCATTTGAAAATCGAATCATCTACTTATCACATTAAAGTAGGAAAAAAAACGGTAAGTCTAATTAATATCCAGTAAAGTGAACAACGCAGTTGAATATGAATATGTGCATTAGTAATCTAAAAGTGGCGAGGTTAAATTGTTCAAGGCTGGTAGAATAATGTGAACTGTTTACTGTTTAAATGTAGCCTATCCTTAATCTGTAAATAAATTATGTGCAACAGTACCTATGCATATGTATATAAATAGTTTGATAGTATCTCCGTTTCCGTAAAATTAACTGCAAATTACAACTACGCGTTAAAGTAATGTTCGCAATTAGGAAAGTTTATAAAAAATAAAAATGAAATTTTTACGGTTTGTAAGGCGTCAGTGTTAATTAAGTTGCGCAAATTAATTGACTGATTTCGTCTTCAAATAATAAAACTTTTAATAAAAATGCGGATATTATCATTTAATTATAGTTTTACTTATATACATCGATACTGCATTTAAATGACATTTATGAAAGTGACGTGTTTCAAACAAATTAAGAATGGCGGGCACTCCTATGATTTTATAACATCCATGTAATTGTGTCCATCATAACATTGCTAAAGTTCAAACAGAATCAACTAATTTGACGCAAGAAGCAAATACTCTTATTTTTTTATATCTCTCCTTTTCAAAGACAATTTGAATTATAAATCCTACTATGTATGTATATTAATAGACTAATAAATAATTGTGTTAATAATTTGATTTTATATTACCTTATCTTTTATCAGTCTGTTTAAGGGTGCAAAATTGGGCGGGTTAATAACAATAATAACTCGCAACAAGAAGGAAACAACTATTAGGTTGTAACAATATTTCAATTTCGCGTTTCTAAAAAAATCAACAGAAGAAATACATAATGTATTTATTGTGTTCAAGCATAAATTTTATATTTGTTTCGTAAATTTTATTCGAATAGTTTTGTTTTAGCTTGGACTTGCAATTTATGAAGCAAATTTTGCATAACAATAAATAAATAGCCCAGGACATTTGCGTCAATAAATCTTCGCAGCATTTTCTTGCCGAATTATCTTATTTTTTTTATAGAAAGCATCGACACCCTTTCAGAAATGACTTTTTTATCTCCGCTTCCGCACGATATATGTGCAAAACTTGGTCTCTATCACATGGTCCTGGGAAAGTCACTTTTATCCATTTCATATGTTTTCGCCAGTGTCACATTGAAAAACAAGGGGAGGTTTGTGCGTTACTTTTTACGATGAGGTTATTTCACGCAGGAAATGTGTTCGAGTTCGGTATTTTGTGAGAGAAGTAGCTCCAAATTATCATAAAAATTGTGCTAATAGTGGTGATGTGTAAACACGCGTGAGTAAAATGACTCTTCAAGCGGAGGGACGTAAACTTGTCAATGTTGGCAACTACCGGCTTACGGGTAAACGGCTTGGCAAAGGCAACTTTGCGAGAGTGGAGGAAGCGGTACATTCTGTTCTTAACACTAAGGTAAATCATTTTCTAATTTAATTTACACGTGTGCTCGTAATTCTTGATTATACCTTCGTGTTCTAATTCTGACACATTACTGAAGTATAATCACGATCTGTCTAATAATTTAATTTAATTACTAATGCATTTAATTAAAAGCTAACTAATAACTAATAAACAGGACATAATAATATATTTTTTTTAAATATCGCAGGAAAAAATTTCATAATTTGCAAACTCAAGCGTTCACAAAATTTATGACAGATGTCAGTGTCAGATGAAGTTAAATAAAATAATAGCCCTTTTCGTTTGAACCAGCGGAGTAACTCTAAACAGCAGATCTAATCCGTAAAAAAGGCATTCTTTTCGTACCACCATAGGATCAAACAGAATTAGATCAGTTCAGGATCATTTCAAGTTCAGATCAGTTGTAAATCACTTAAGAAACGAAAACGCCTATTGTATATCCCAGCTACTTTCTACTAATAAATAATAGGATTAGCATCATGCCACTGAGATATGAAAGTATACAACTTTAACTCTTTTTGACTATATAGGATGTTAAAAGAAAATTGACAATTAATCGTACTAGTATGATTTCTTCGGCTGTTTCAAAGATGCATATTGCGAAAGATGTGTTTGGAGTAAGGGTATATGCAAGGGTGTTGGTTTTAAAATTCATTTCTAAAGTACTGCGTACATTTTATTGAATACTTATAGGTTCTTGGAGATGAAAAGCGTTTTAGTAAACTGGTAAACAATGTCTTTTTATGTGATCATTGCAATGTAGTAAATTGTGAGGAAACTTTAAAACTTTCAGTTCACTGTAACAAATGAAATAGAATTATAATAGAATCCTAAAAAATTCATATTCTTAATAAGTCTTATTCTTAATAAATCTTATTAAATCAATCATTTAATGATGCATTCGGGTTTTTGTATCTCATATATGATTTAATGGTTTCCATTTCCGTGCATTTCCCGGGCATTAGAAATAAGTAAATATCCCTGTTTGTTGTTTTTCTTTCCTCGAAGCCAAGCCGGATTTTATTTATTTCGCTTGTACAGGAAATAAACAAAACAATGATCGACACAGAGCCACAGATTGCTAGTTTCCACCGCGCTTCGCAAGATATTGGGGCAGTTACGCAAGTTTAAGTGTATCTCAGATGAAATCTGAGCTCATCAGTAAACGATTCGCAGACAACCCGCCCTATAAAACCAAGTAAATGACATAGAATACTTTCACTTTTTTTGTCCAGATTTGACTGTTAGGGAAATGAATATGTAAAACGTTTTTTTTATCCTCTACTACCAAAATATTCTTATTTGCATTTTCAATAATTTAAGGAAACAATTGTTCGTTTTAGTAGGAAGGTGAAACATATTATATTTAATTTTGCTCCTTCAACTTCAATTTTATGAAAAATTGTTAATGTTTTTTAAATTCAGTGCATAATTGAATTACTTAAGTAATATTTATTTAAAAAATACACAAATATCTTCAGATGGCCTAGTTTAATTCACAACGTTTTATCGAAATTAATACATCGACATTGCCGGAAATGTATTTTTTGCGAAACTGCGATATTTTGCGAATAGAAGATTTATGGCGGGTAAACAGAACAATGTGGAGTATTGATAACGCTCGTTCATCCCCATGCGCTCTGTGTTTATTATGACACTCCAGCACCAGTATAATCACAGATAAGCAGTCTCCCGGCCACACATTTAAAGCGATACTTTCGTCCCAATAATAAATATTAGATGACCGATAAAGCACTGATATACACGCCAGCGCATCGTCGAAACTTAGTATCAGGGGACATTTCAAGTTAACGATCACTCACTTTACCCCATACACACACACACACCAAGATGAGATGAAATTTGTTATTAACTAACTATGTAAACATCAGATATTTTATTGCAAATGATTTTCCAACATTACCAATATTTTTTAAATTACAGTAGTACTAATTTAAAGTTGATTCTAACATTACAATAACAATTTTGGATACCAGAGAAGCAAACTAAAAAAAAATTCTTGGTCTTTCTCTTGTAACTGTTCTGTGACATAAAATAATCTAAGACTAAGGCTGATGGGTTTCTCAGTCCTAGTTTAACTTTAAACTCCTGTTTAGTACCATAGTATCAATTATAAAAACAATTGTTTCTATGGAAATAAACACGAGTTTAAAGTTAAACTAGGACTGAGAGACCCTGCCTAAGGAGCCTAGATTTGATTGACATTTAATTTAGTATGTTTTTAATCATAACGCTTCAATTAATTCTATGGGTTTGTTCGGCTCCTTATTTTCTTTTTTTAAGAATTAATATGACCTGTTAGGAAAAAATCAACTAATCTAATCAAGATGGACTTTCAGGAAGTCTTAAACAGAGTAAAACTAAGTGTTGCTTACTTTTTCTAAATGGTAATCTAATGGTACTTGTTCAACCACAAGTACCATTAGTGATTGATTTTATTGATAACGTCACAAATGATTGACGTTTATTATCAATATATCACAATCTCAAACAAGAATTAAAAGTCACTCGTTAATTAATTGAGGAGTATTTTTTGCAAACATTCAAAGTCAGTTTTGTTTATTGAATAGAGATTAATCAATGTAGAGAGTTGACAAAAAAATTGAAATGTAATTATGTTCCTATATTATTTAACAAACTTTTGTGCGGCGACGTTTGTTTCAACTAAGCGACAAGGTAGTACTTCTTATCTGAGCAATAGATAGGCTAAGTCGCCAAGGATGCAGTAAATCACTGCTCCTGAGTTGACAACGCCGTGCTCGATGACCGACATAAACTACGAAAGAGTAATTGCGGTTGCCGACTGTTTTACAGAGAAATTTACCGCTAATTTTCTCTCCAAGCAGCGTTAACCATGCTCGCCGGTCACCTATAAAAACGAACAAATAAAATATATCACAATACATCGTTTCAGGTCAGCCAAGGTTTTATCGCTTCAGCTTAGTAACTACTTTTATTTAATTGTGTGGAGACTCAAGTTCTTGGAGACATTTTAAAGTAGTTGACTTCATTTTGTAATTGTATTTTACATTTCAATTTTCTTTACTTATTTTTATTTACACTTTTTAATTTATTTTATTAGCTCTATTAGAACGTGTTCCATTTGAGACGGCCATGTATGTATTTCCCACTTTTTAATTAATTCTGTTTAGCTAAAACAAACGGAAATGGTATTAAATTAACGTTCTTCTGTTTTTATTATAAGTATCGAGCTTTGCCGACTTATAACGGAACAATAATTAAAAGCAATCTACCTGTGACAAATAGAACTGAAATATACGCACAGCAACTGTTGCTCGTTCGGTCGATTTCACAGATTCAGTCGCAATAATTAGAACTGAAGCTAAAATAATCATCATTACAAGAATTAAATCTATGAAACTTGAGAAGTGACAACATAAAGCTGTTACAAACATGTTCTCATTTAATGATGCTTTGTTTTATGAAGTAAATTATTAAAGTATATATAATATTAATTGAAGCTGACTTGTAAGTATAACACCACCAAGCTTCACTCATATTAATCAATAAATGCGTCCCCTAAGAACCGTTGTTATAAAAGAGCATTGCCTACGCAAGTAATTGGCTTTGTTGCGTCGAAATACACGGGAAAAATACTGTAAGCTGCAGACTCCTTTGTACCGCATTATATTTGTATTAGAAATAAAGAAACGACTTCCAGGCGTACGCAGTCGGGTATTATAAAAACGCTGAAGGATTTAACGAATGCATCATTCATGAGGAAATGTATTAACAGGACCCTTTTATGTTAAAATTGGAGACTATGTAAATTCTACGGTGTGATCAAGTATTGTAAATAGCGACGGGCCATTCGATTCGACGCATTCGATTTGCATTTACATTTTCGTTGATGTAATATGTTGTTTAAATAACTTGAAATCTACTTAATCTGACTTAGCCATACATTAACCGCATCTTCATTTTATATATCACAATATGTGAAACATACTGAACAATATTCCAAAAACGAAAGGAAATAGCATTTCCATTATATGGATACAGAATATTTTCAGTTATATACAAGATGTCACATTTATCACAGTATTATGTTTTTATTTAAAGTTAAAGCCCTAGTCTTTATGTACAAAGAAACTTTACTTCCTGTAAATTGATTCGAAAAACAAAAACAAAAAAATAAGGGATCAATAAATAAGAATTTAACTTGAAGGCTTCCGCGGCCGTCGTCCATGTTTGAATTGGCTTCCGGTTGGAACCGCGTCACGTTGACTTCTACTGCCGACGTTTCGTTCTTCATTGCAGAAGAACTTCTTCAGGGTTGCTGCTGCTAGTGGTGTTGCTGCTGCTTCTGGTTAGTCGTTAGTCGTTGAGTCTCAACAGCAGCAGCAGCAACACCACTAGCAGCAGCAACCCTGAAGAAGTTCTTCTGCAATGAAGAACGAAACGTCGGCAGTAGAAGCCAACGTGACGCGGTTCCAACCAAAGTTAAAAAATTGTAAATTCTTGATTTTCTATTTTGATTTTATAAGATTATTAAAGATTATCAAAATTACATAAGCTTTTTCTTTGAAATTTAAATATAATACAAAAAAAAAACGTTTCGGAAACATAAACAAATAACTTGTAAACTTGTATTTTAATGCACTAGTATTTTTAATGATTCAAAAATCGCATGCTTAAAAGGAGCAGTAAAACGGCATAATTTACGCAAAATAATTGCCATCGTTATTTAAAATGGGAATGCTTTTTTTAAGTCGGATTGGCACAGTCGGTGGTCAACGGCTGTGAGATCGCAAGACTGTGTAAATTGTGTTCTGAAATACAAAACTTAGCAGGAAAGATCTTAACGGTGCGTATATAATTCCTTTATGTCCTGACAAACACGCCGTAAAGAACTGCTTTAATTGTATACACAGAATGAAATATATTCATATTTATTTTCATTTACAAGCACAATTGCAATTCTTCTTTTTAATTTTATTATATCTCTTTGTAATTATTTCTAGTTGATAGTAAGTGTAATTTTGGGATTTGAAATAATCCTGAATATACGTTACTAAAAGATAAATAAATAAAAATTTTAAAAAAAGAATAGCTAGTGACTGTTTCTCAACTAATGTTTTAACTGTTAATCTTATACAGAATCGGAAATTTGAATATTGGACATAGCAAGGTTGCTTCGATTCGATTCGCGGAGAACTAATTGCCAACGGCCCTGCATTCGAACTTGAATGAAGTTATCCGCTTTATTCCCAATATGGATAGTAAACTGGATGCAACCCAGAAGTAATAGGCTTTCGCAAAAAGTCTGAACATTTAGTTTAAATAATCACTAAAAATTTCACTAGAAATAAATGCCGAAAAATCAAACTTTGTACTTTGTCGGGTGAATTAAAGACTCAAAACAATACATGAAGGAAGATAATACGGTCGATGATAGAAAAGAAAACTTTCGATTATTGTTTTCTTTTTTGTTCAAAAATGCCAGGAATCTATCTAATGTCATTCGTTTTTCCTCTTTGTCTTCTACACAGTGTCAAAATGACGTTTTTACAAAAATGTAAAAAACCCATTGCTTGCATGTATTGTTCACAAAGAAGAACGCGATACTTGTCCTTGGCGAATATCTAATCATTTTATGAATAAAGTTACTACAAAATTTTAAAAAAATACTAAATAAGTTATTATTAAATGAAAAAATCAATAGATATGTCACTAAACCGATCACAAAATCACTAGTGACGTTTTCGATTCGCTGCTTCAGAATACTCTTAGAGGTCGCCGTCTTCTATTATTACATGAGGTTAAAACAAAGTCAAAATATTCGGAGACTGCTCTATAGCAGCGAATCGAAAACACAATTAATTACAGATATCTGAATTTAGACAAAATCACTAAAGTGGCAACTGTGGCCAACATCTTGAAATCGAATTTGTCAAGGTCAGGAAACGAATTTTCAATAATCTGATTCCAATGAAACCCCAAGCCTAGGTAGGTAGTAATGAGCGTCTAAATAAAAACCTGGTCAAGTAGGTTGTGATCGAGAATTTATTCAATGCGTTTACATAACAGAATTACGAAATGTAGCCTACTTGACCAGGTTTTTATTTAGACACTTGTTAGATGCCAACTACAATTCGTAAGACCGAAGAGGTCATCTCATGTCTTTGTTGCAAAACACTTTTGATATGTTTTTCGGTGCTACGCTCCAACGGGACAAACACTTATGAAGAAGATGAGGAAAATGCCTCACCCTGAAGGTTTAGAAAGAAACAAATAAAGGTTTGACTTTTTTATTTCAATATTCGTGACTAATTTCAAAGAACAAAATAACTGAACTTTGACCTCTGTGATTAATTTGATCATATAAAAACCTATTTCATAATCCTCTTGAACAACTTCATGTAGCGATGGAGAGTATTTTTTGAAAACCAAAATAAATTCGCTTGTAAACATTAAAAGCGTGCCTTGGATGGCTGAAATGTATGTTCACGAAATTGACGACAGTAAACCAATTAAGTAGTCACATGAAGAGCATCCGTCTCGTTGGCTATACAGCAATAACATAAATTTGCTCTTTGATTTCACGATCTGCTGAGGGTTCGTATGCATTTATTACGGCCTACGGCAGAGCAACCCCGAGAATCGGAGATAACACCGTATAAATAATTGAATGGGATGCAAATGCTACGTCCCTTGGCAAATATACTGTGGAGAAAATGCCCTGTGCGCTTAAAGTTTGAAACGTAGTTATTGGCTGATGGTACGCAGATACTACCGTTATATGTTCGGCCCGCTGCCGCTGATAACGTTTCTGCTCCCGCAATTTATGCCCACCGTTTGCAAAATAAAAATTTTGTACGTCAAACTTTATTTTTTCAAAAAAGAAAAGGTGCAAGAATAATTAAACAATACCTATAACACGTGTGCCATTTTAATGTCCAAACTACCCCAATAAATTTAGAACTCAGTACAAGGAATACAATACAGAATTCGCCTGCAATTATAACTTTATTGTTATATGAGAATGCATCTTAAACTATTTCGTAGCTGTAATAAAAGAGCTTTCGCCTTATATAGCAGGTAGTTAAAACTATACGTTCAAGGACTTCGTAAAGTTTCAAATTTGCAAAACTCTGAAATTGCATTATAAAACAGTTGACACAGTTTTGTGTATTTACGTTTTTAATTTTAAATTAGTTTTGAGCACAAAAGCAGTTGAACGTAATTAATTACCTCTAAATCGGGAATGTTGTTGCAATGTTCATGGGAAACCGAATTAACCTGTATCGCATCGGAACTGCTTGTGTTTGCCTACTTTATCTCTTTCCATCAGGGTCACGCCTGCTCCAAGGCATCAGTAAATGTTTCCAAATATCTAACGGGCAAAAAGTAATAAGTTCTATCATTAGCAGATTGCGCACGATATCAAGCCGACGTAAACAATACGTCGAATCAACATAATTGATGACTGTAATTTCAAGAAAACAGATTCGTATTGTTTTTTTTTGTATTTATATTTGCTGCGCTTAATGATTACCTTGCATTATGGTCTTCTATATTACAAGCAAACATAAAACCCCTTCTAATAGAGGCTATTTAACGGTGAAAAATACCTTTCATGTTTCATCGCGATTTCCTCTATTGTTATTAGAATAATGATGATTATTATGTTCCTACTCAATGTACTGTGTAAATTAAGTTGGTCTCAAAAGAATTATACACAATATAACTTCAATATGTTATAATACTTATGTAATAAGTATGTTCGGTCGTACGAGGTGTTCATTATGTATCCCGATCTTAAATACCTCTGAAATAAACTATGTGAATTAAAAATATCTACGTATCTTAGAGATGAATGTTTTCAATGGTCTTAAAAATTGATGCTGGATTAATTTAAAATGCGAACACCGTATATACATACATTGATATTGATTTATTCATTTTTGTTCTCTGTACATTTTTTTCGTTATTCAATTCCATTCAATCTCAGATCTTTATAAATACTTCATTTTCTTTTCATCTTACTTCGAAAATCTTCTTCCATTGTTGCTGTTACTCAGCATTTTCAATTATTGTTGTCAAAAATAGATCAAAAGATCTATTTTTGACTTTATCTTTTATTTTCCACGTTTTATCCTTGCATTGGAGAAAAGCTTTAGTGCCTTAATCCTAACATAAATAGGAATTTTGAATAAGGTTTTTCCGTTTCTCATTTTTTATTTATTGTTGATCTTTTTCTGTAGTTTAAATTAACTGCCACAATTTGTTATATTTTTAAGAATTTGCGGAAGTGATTATCCGATAACCGATACGAAATATTGGACTAGTTTCCCGTCGCGAATCGAATAAGTTAAACTGTGATTTTATCGCTTAATTAATTCCGCTGGTCGTCCTCTGTTCCAGATATAATCAAAATAATTAAATAATTTACCCTTTTTTGGGTCGCGTAACATTTCACTAATTCAAATTGATTTCCGGCGATTAAGCCAATTATTCTGCCAATGTAATTAAACGGTAACGAAATTGAGTTTACCGAACGTTCCGGTTTTTTTATGAAATCAATGAATTCCCGATTTCCCATTAATTCTCGCTATTTGTAATATTTTATGTTTTATAATGACTAGTTCATATTTATGAAACAGTCAAACTCTTTAAAAAAAGAGTATTTATTTGTTTTTTCTCTCTTCAAATACAACAACATTTTTAAATTTAATGACATTCTATGGAGTGAATTTAACTTGGTGGTGTAAAATACTGGGTGGAAATCTAGAAATAAGGCTTTCCCTAGCAGATAAAATTGTTAAATTGCAGATTCCTTTTAACGAGCTGCTTTTGTTTGGTATAAACCATTTAGTCGTTACCGTTTTATTTTATTTATGGCCAAGTACATCAGCTGAAAGCATCCATTACACGAAGAACAAGTTAAGAAGGAACGCTCAAGGACGCGAACGCCACAGAACGATTATGATTACGACCGGTGATTCAGACCACTTTGCTAAAGACGGCCTTTCTGAAAGAAACTCCTCGTGAGCAATATGATGCTGCACTATATAAGCAGGAAAGAGAGAAACTACATTGATAAGTGAGCGTAGTGGAGGTAAACGATTTCCGGCGGGGTGCCTGCAAACATCGCGACAGTAGTAACCGAACTCATTTCTTCAGACGTCTTTCTCGTCCTCGATGATGACTCCGTTCTGAACTGCTTTCCACCCCCAAGGGAATTCATTCCAGGCCTCTAAAGCAATATAAGCACCCTCTGTATTACAGACATGGAAATGCCAGGATTGCGTGTTTTGTAAGGCTGTATAAATCCAGCTGAATATCTAACACAGCGACAACTTAATATTAAATGAAATTTGAACACACAATACAGTTGTTATTTTTATTATTTATATTGTACCTTAGATTGTTTTTATTATATCAGCTTTGTCACGAAAACAGTTCCGTCTGTTGTGTTTACGAAATTAGATTGCGTTTTCATTTTCACCCCTTTCTATTCCGGCGAAGAAAATTGCGCTCTCTGTTCAGTTAGTTTATACCCAGGCTCTGAATAGGCACAATGAAAATGATTTGATGAAACACTTAGCATATCAGATTTAAGATAAAACATGTATAATATTATTTAGAACCTTTCACTCTCGATATATTAATTAAAATTAATTTTTTAACTAAATGATCAAAAATATCTTTTTCTTCAAATTAATTAACACAACAGAATAGAACAAAATAAAATAATGCATCGTGTACTAGAACCTATATGTAAAATGTCATGATTTTTCCTACTTCGAAATTACATGGAGAGTTTGTATCCGTTCTGATACAGCGTCTTTAAGAAAACACTTAAATTCCGGTTTATTTCCGGGTGAGCGTGCAAAGCTAACTTTGTATAAGTCGAAATCACGGATGAGCGTGTACTGTATTTCATTTAAAAAAGAGTGCCTCTATTCGAGCAATAAAATGGAAAAAGGAAAAGAATCGTATTTATTCCAGTCGCAGAAAATATCAGTGCTAGTAAAACATTTATTTTCCTTTTTAAGTTTCAAACACAAAAACAATACAAACGGTTACTATATTACAGTTTTCATGCAGTTATAGTTATTTCCATATTAGTATTTTAGTTACAGTCAAGAACCGAATTCGTGTAACACCGTATATTTATTACACAAATATACGTATTGTTTAAGCGTAAGGCTGCGCTCACACTGATGAAGCAAAAACGTTTTCAAACAAAACTAATTTTGTTGGAAAGCGTTTTTTCAATGCTTTAAATAGGATCAGGCTCACATTGATACATCAAAACAAAAAACAATTTAAAGCACGCTAAAACATTTGCAGTCAAAACGTTTTTACTCAAAACGTTTTGATCTAATGACTGTGATTTTAACATAAAACGAAATAGTTACATCACCCCAAAAAAAAACGATTTATGCTAAAGTAGAGGTTTTTTCCTCATAAACTACGAAGAGACAGAGAGAGAATACCTACCTACTTTCGATCAAACAAAATGGGAGAGAAAGTGATATGAAAAATCG
The DNA here is from genome assembly GCA_958336345.1 of Dorcus parallelipipedus. Lineage (NCBI taxonomy): Eukaryota > Metazoa > Arthropoda > Insecta > Coleoptera > Lucanidae > Dorcus > Dorcus parallelipipedus. Next base: position 40,420,309 of record OY284477.1, read on the forward strand.
CAATGTGCAGGTTCTACAAGGCGATTATTTCGTTGCTAGGCTAGCTATGCTAGGCTTTACTTTGTTATCAATATAATTAAGCGAACCAAACATTTCGAAGTGTTTCCTGTTGTCAGATGTGCAAACAAGAGCGGATTTAGACACGGTTTTTAAGGGCTGCAGCCCAAGGCCCCGTTCAATCAAAGGGCCCCCCTCGTTATAAAAAAAAAAACTAGAAACAATCTAAATTTAAAATTTCAGAAAAAAGAAAATATTCAAAATTTTTTCGTAACTAGATAAAATTTAAACCGTTGGTTTGCAACAATATTGCATTTGAATAAAATATTAAAAATCAATGTTTTAATGACAATAAATAGTAAACACGACGATTTTTGTTTTTATTTTCTTAGTCTTTACTCTTGACCTGAGAATTTGTTCCTTCGTTTTTTTATTTGTTATTAAAAGTAATACCTAAACATTTTATTTTTGATGTTTGATGTTATGTATATAAAACCTTTTTTCATTGTTAACTATTTACATATAAAAGTTTGTATATTCAAGTACATCAAATAAAATAAATAAGAAAAATAAATAAATAAATAAAAAAAGAGTTTTTCGACAAAATGGCGCATGAATCGCTACAACAAATTTGAGTTTATTAGGTAAGCCCCCAAACAATGTTAATGCGGCCCCCAAAGTTAACAGTCCGTCGTTTTATTCGAAGGCATTTTTAATTATTTATTTTTGCTGTTAGTAATTAAGGAAGTTAACAAACAGGGTTTTAAAATCCCCAATATAGATTAAAAAAAGACTTGTGGTTATGCAAGTAGACGCCGAGAAGTAAATATATCAATAGAAGGACATTTTTTGTCTCTTTAATATACGGCAGCAAAACATTTTGTCCGAAAACGTTTTTGATTTATCAGTGTGAGCCTAGCCGAAACGTTTTACAATACAGCAAAACGTTTTGTCCGAAAAACATCAGTGTGAGCGCAGCCTAATACAATGCAAACTTCTCTGTCATCCACTCAGGTTTAGAATAAATTTCTAATACTCCACTCCTACTGAATATTTTTAAAAATGTGGGAAAATGTAAAGTGAATTCATTAAAAAAAAAAGAGGGGAAAAGTGTATGAAACCATAATAAAATGAAAATGTCAAAATATTTTAAAGTTTATATAAGAGTACAATGCAGTAGAATACGTTAACCCAGAAATTGTAGGAGAAATGGCAAATTTAATCAAATATACCGCATTTCATTCGGTTGCGCAAATATAGACCTGTTTATTATTTTACTCGTGCGGTCAGCAGTAATAAAGCGAGAGCACAGAACCCTGCTTACATACAAGGATGATTCTACCCCACTCGAATGCACGGAATACCAGAATTTACAAACATTCCCCAAACTTCCAAACTGTTATATCTGTAAAGACCAAATTACCTATTTAATACAGAACGGGGATATCACGTTTGAATCGTCAGTAAAAATTATGGATTTTCTTTTTTTTTTCTAAGTTATAATCCGTTCGTGATAAATAGGGTATATACAATCTCATCGCTGTTTGCTAAAGAAATTACACCGTTCCATTAAATAAATAAAATGAAGTAAAGCAGCCGTTCTAACAAAAATACACTCACGGCAAGTGGTCGTAATAACTATAATCAATAAATCAAATTATTAATAATGAAAGCGGTACTAGGCGCCTCGGAGAATTTATGAGTTCGGTGTCTTGTAACAGGCTGTTATTTAGGATCGCGGACGATTTTTCCGTCACCATCGGGTCACGACGTAATTAGTCTTGTAACAGAGATCGTCGTAAGTTCGGGTTACATTTCGAGTGAAGTCACGTAATAAATTTAATTCAGCCGTGCGTCTTTTCTCGTGTAGGCTGTGTGCACACAATGGTAATAATTAAACGCTACCCAAATTACTCTGCAGCTAGTCTGCTGCCTAATCTACAGTGAAATTAAAAGTCCGCGTTTGCAGAACTGTTGCGTAAGAAACTGTGGTCTCGCACATTCTGAATGCTCTCCACGAAATGGGCGAGAGGAGAAAAGGCCCGCCTGAATTTTTTTATTACCACTTTTATTTACTAGGAATATAAATAAACTTGGAACATAAGAAAATGATGCTGGAAACAGAGAATTCATTTACATCTTTACGTTAGGGAGTAAATTTCATTCAAGAATTTCACAATTTCAAACCAAATCCAGTTATCCCAAAGTTTCAAGTCACTGTCGAATATTTTAAACGCGAAGTAAATATGGCTTTACCTTGTACACCAAGTTATTCACCAACGCCTTACCCAAATACTCCTTGTTCTAGGCAATCACTATGTGCAAAACCTTTGCCCGTAATACCGTCCGCCCTATTAATGAACCAACCTTAAGGGTCAGTTTTATAATGGAATTTAAAGGAGACTTTAAAATAAAATCAAATTCAGATGTGTAAACAAATATGTTTTCATATTTGATTGTACATATGAATGTGACTTCACATTTAAAATCCCCTTTAAATTCCATTGTAAAACTGGCCCTAAATTTGGTAATTGGCCCACTGGTGCATCTTTGGCTATTTTGTCCTTCTCCGCGTCCAAATTTCATGTGAATGTAAAGCAAAATGCTACCACTAATTTGTTTTGTGAAAATATTGAAAAACTCAAAGAAAAGTGAAGCGTTTAAGGATTAAATGCTCGTCAGATCTCAGAAAGATAAAAAGTGTAGAAGTTTCGAGAGATATAAAAGAATTGAAACAATCACTTCTTATGATGAAGAGTTTTACTTTCAAGTTACTTTGTGTGTTCACTTGAATTTTATGTGAGGTTTTCGTTTGTTAATTCGTATAGTTTACTGTGCAAGTCAAATAATAATAGATCGAAGTTTCGTGTTATTAACGTAAAAAGAAAATGCACTTATATTTATTGTCTACATTATTGTTGTTCTAATAACCATCCACCAATATAGAATTCTATTCGAATTTGTTATTGCCAAACGTACGTTATGTTAATTAATTTGAATTTATATTTCTTTTTAATTCGTTGTAAATGCCTATGTTATACTGTAGATTATACGATAATTTTAACCGATACATTTGTTCTGAATCCGGCGTCAAATTGCTTCGGTGTTTCCCTCGTACGTCGTATACTCCTTTCGGAAGTAGTAAAAACTGTTGCTAGTTGATATACGATTATAGCTTCAATGGTGGATTTCAAGTTGCCTTCCGTTGATAAAAAATCGTTTCCCTATTTATAATTTTAACGAAGCTTCCAGTTTGTTACGTGTAATTCATATGTCGCGGCGGGATATCCACTTTATTTATTTTCGCTTCCGAGTTTTTGTTAAAATCGATGAAGGAGAGGAAATTTCAGCGATCTGTACGTTACGAGGAAATTGCTATATCATTTCGAAATATTTCGGCGACTTATAAATCTTGCGATATACGAAACATTTACTAAAACAATAATATATTGAACGGCAACGGCGCTCTGACAGTTATCAATATCCCGGCGTTTTCATTATTACAAAACATTTTGAACTTGCAGGGAAGGGTGCAAAGCCCTCCACGGAGCCGCCTGTTTCCCGGTGTTTATAATAAGGTTCCAGCGTATCGAATGACGTGTTCAATCATGGGTGTATTTCGAGTGTAGGGTGAGTTAATCGGAACGGATAGAATATGGAATGAATGCTCGGGGATAATATCTGTCCTATGCACGAAGTTTACTTGTCTTTATGTGCATGAAGACTCGTTTATACGAATTTCCAAATAATTTCGTGATTGAAGTAGTTCATAAATTCTTTGTTTTGGGCAGATATTGTTATTTGAATCTAAGTAAATTTTACCTTGATTTTAACTCAAAGGACATTACTTCTTATAAATAATATAAGAACTTTGTTATCAAACAATGCAGTAATTTTAATCTTCCACGTACTGCGACTCAAATAAATAACTGAACTACTTACAACCTACCCTATCGGTCCTAACAAATATTGAGTATCATTAGTAAACCCACTGTGTCTTTCATCTTTGGTATGTATATCAATTTTACGTAAAAGATACAGCATTGAACCAAAGATACTACCTTGTGGTACTCCAGCTTTATTATATTTTAACTGAGAATTTGTTCTCATGTCTTAATGTTCTTTGAGTAAACTTCAGAGAAAGTATTTTTTTATATAAAATATATCCTTTTTTGTATTTTCCCTCATACGAAACGAAAATAAAGACAGTGACGAGGGTGCGATTGCCGTGAAGGGATGACAAAATGAGAAACAACTAATTACCCACAGGTAACGTGTGCGCACGATACGTAAGAGATTACTGCCTCCTACAGCAACATTAACTACACAGAGGGAAAAAGTATAACGGCAGATTCAGCACGTCATAAATGATTCTGCGAGGGAACCCTGCAGGGTGCGTGTGCGAGTGCGGTGGCCTCTCGCGGTCATTATCCCAGATAAGCTGACCAGCAGCACTTATCCCGGATCGATAGTTAACACTCCACGCACGCACTTCTCAAACTGCAGATCCAGCTATAGTTAGACGATAAAGAACTGTATTTTATATCACTATCCACCTTTATGTTTCAGAGATCAATTCCTTTGTTTTCACTTACCCTTGAAATTCTTTTAAAATTTATTGTAGAATTCTAATAGTGTCCTGTATCGCTTTAATCATTCTATAATTCCTCATGTAATTCCAAGCTTCCAAAGGTGATGTTGAAAAAAGAAAGAGTTGGATTTCCAGTAATAATTGTTTGATCTCGCGTATTTAAAGTAAGACATGGAATTCCAACGTTGAAGAGAAAAGTCCGCCTTCGTCTCCCGACGGACTAATTTTTCATCAAAATTATAAATTGTTGTGTTAAATTTACTGCGCGCCGTGATAAAATTAAATATTAACTTACGAGCGAGGAATAATTAGGATCCTCGTCTTGTCTTTAGCTGCGAGTTATTCTGCTGGAATTTTCATTAATTAAGCATTCAAACCGGAGCCCTAACTACTTCTGTATCATTTCAATTTTCTACCCGTACATTGGCGAAAATGCGCATGGAGTCTGGGTGTGTATTTCTGCCTGGAATCAAGAACTTTTGTTGTGCGGCGTTAATTTCCTGCTCTTGTTCTAGATAATTACTGATAATTTTGATGGTAGAAGGGAACGTTAACACTTAGTTTTCGCGCGAAGCGTAAAGCGTGTGGAGTACCAGGTCTTGTTTTAATTATCAGAATAATGATGCATAAATTGAAACAATTACCAATATAAGCACTTCAATTCTGCATATAAAGCCGACAATGTGATCATAATTTTACAGTACATGCAGTCGTTATACTTATTCACTTGTACATTATCTACAACGCAATACTATAGAGTAGATAAAAAAAATCAATACAAGTAAGTTTGAGCTACGATCCTTGCAGGTCCTAGAGCTTCCATTTCTATTTATTGGTTTTACCTTTCAGTTTTTTCTTCAGGTTTTCCATCACTGCATTGAACCAACGTCTCTCTTTCCATCTTTCACATTCTTCCCCCACATATACTCAGTGCTGGTCGTAGTCATCGTATCCTTTGGAATTTTTGTAATATTTGGGATTGAAAAAATTTGATCTTTTCTATAATTTTCGCAGTATTAAATATTGAAAAATTTTCTATACAAATGGGACATTACAGAAAAAAAAGTTACATTAATAAATTGATTAAAGAGATGTACTAAAGAAGACTTAATAACTTGCAAGAAAAAAGTGAAGAAGTTTTCATGAGAAATTCAACATAAAAAGGCAAGTTGAATATAAGTTCAATGTTTTTTGTGTCAATGTGGAATATGCCGGAGATATAATGAGAAATATAAGAAATCAAAGGCGAAGGAACAAGCCTAAAAGATCGGGGAAGAATTGCAAAATGTAAGCTGAAATAGATGATGATTTTTCGATAGAAAAGTTGCTTAACGAGTTAAGCAGAATATTTAAGGTAATATGTAACTCTAAAATACAAATGAGTACCAGGAAAGAGTACTTCGTCCTTGCTAATTAATCGCAGGCCGTCAGCCATTCTCCCCCCGAATTTAATGACTATTTTTAACCGACTGTCTGCAGTACGAACAAGCAGGGTTTAGAACTCCGTGTGTTCGAAGGGCGCTACAAGCAACGAGGACGTCGAAAACATAGGGGCGCATTTCCGGGATCCGGGAGCTTCAGTTTCTCGTAATTCTGAGTTAATCCCGGCGCTCTATGCGCACATCGCTCCGGTTTCATCCCGTGCCGCTCTGCTCCGCTCTGTTGCGCTGGGACCTCCAACAAATTCATTAATTCGATGAGAAAAACAACCTCTTGTAATGTACTATTATGAGGAACTTTAATTTTACACGTCAATTAAAACTTAAACGGTGTTTAATTCCTGTAAGAAACTTGACTATGTAACGGTGAAAGTAAGGATGTAGTAAATAAATTTTTAATTGATTTGTTTTTAATTTGAAATATTATTAATATCTCCAAAAGCTAATTAAAGCAAGTCTCCGAGACTATTATGACGTGCTGCCACGCTGTCATAGATAATGAAATTAAATGTTTACTTCTAATTTTTACTTATTTACTTGTAGCCTTGATCAATTGAAGAAATAGGCATTTATTATTTTAAAGTTCATGTTAGCATTATAACTTGTTATCGCCACTTACATAATACAGAAGTGCAAGTTTTACGGCCACATCAAATTTAAATGTCAGGGAATACTGTAAGTTGTAACCGGAATGTTACAGTTACTAATTGAGGTTGTGCCTTCTGCAAATTGGTTTCATTAATCCGGCGGAAACTCGCATAACACGTGATTGATTAAGTAATAAATTTCAAACACCTCTTTTAAATGATTCCGATCGTTTTAATTACAGCTGGCGAGACATTCTACTTTTTTGTGTGTGAATTGAAGCAACCTTAGAATTAGAGGCGGGCTGATTCGTTTCATCTAATGCTTGTGGGTGACATCCGTTTCAGGTCACAGGTCAACTGCTAAGACGATCTTGCACAATTACTAGGAGTATTTATGCCGGAATTGTTACACTTCCGCTGATGTCATTCCTTATGATATGACGAACAATTTTTTTATTTACTTAAGAATATTAGAGACAGACTGCGTCTTGATAGCTTTTTCTATTTAATGCAAATCTCCTATACATATACTAGAAATTTAACGCAATTGTAAAAAGCTCTTCCCTGAACATAGTTGTTTCATCAAAGGAATTTATAACTTTTAACTTATGAGTATAGTTTCCGTTACAAGAAAATAATTTATATTTTTATAGTTTTCAAGTTTTAAAAACGTCGATTTTTTTACTAGTTAATAGAAGAGCGGCTTTTTTCGCTGAACCCGCGACTTCCGCGTTATATTTATAGGTTCATTTCTTACAACGTCTTTCATGTTTTTATTATAGCAGCTCGTATTGCAGCAGTGGCGTATACCTTTTATAATAGTATACGGCAAAATTCCTTAGAAGTTGCAATAAGGTATTTGCCGTGCTTTCACGGCACCAGAAACCGTCGCCGGGAACCGTAAAGTCAAGCAGAGTTGCACTAAATGCGCCCTCTTAGCTCACAAATGGGGTCTGCTTTCGTATATATCCTGCAAATCATTCTAAAGGGTTGCATTACAGCGACATCTCGCCTTACCCGCACCCTGCTTGTTTGTATTCAAAGCTCGCGTTCTGATTTTGCAACTTAAATCATGTGAATGAAGATATTACTCCTGGAACGAGAGATGATTCTCGAAAATTCTAAACACACTCTCTGCTATTTATCTGCGTGTACTACATTCTTTTTGAATTCACAAGCTCAAATTCTATAAGAACTAAAATACAACATCGTGTAGATACTGTGAAGCTTTCTATTTAATGTAATGATAATGACATTAAAGTAGTTGTATCTACTCTTTATTTTACAGTAATTATAAAATTAAATTATTTAATTTCAAGTAAATCAATAAATATAATTAAATAACATGTTTATTTCTATCCAAGACAAGTAGAACCGATGGTCATTTTTGAATCTATTTATAATAAGAAATTCCTACAAATGGTTGACATTTTGTAATAAATGATGTAAAGTCATCACGTCAAACAGTTCAATCTCTTGGAATATTTAGTTTGGGTTATCGAGGTTGCGCTGTACACATATTCCCTCATAAATTACAGAATTAATTTACATTGTTGTTTTAAATTAAGTTAATATGTTTTTTCGAGGAGAAGTTTTTGATTTGCTTATAAAAATGTCATTGTTCTGGGTTTTGAATGGATGCAATCTATAATATTTTTTAAATTAATTACATAACATTAATTTGAATTATGCTTTGAAAACAAAATATATTTCATATCTACTTCCTTATTAATAAGGAATATTATAATGACAGAGAGACCTTCCCAAGGTAGTTTATAAGATTTAGTGCGGTAAATAAGTGTCGTGACCTCTTCTGTACTGACCTTGTTCTTTCGGACACCGTATTTTTCAGCTTGCAATTTCTTAGACGCGGATAAATTATCCTATATTTCGAGAAAGCGTCAAGGTTTAATAATTGAACGACCGACATCTTTACAAATAGCAATGTAATAAAAAGGCAACGACATACGATATTGTCTTCAAGAAGGAAAGCTCTTAATTGCAATAATTAATACCTATAGGAAATTTGTAAAGCTTACTTTATTCATTGCAATTTTTTTTTCTCTGATTGAAATTAGCAACGGTGTTGGGATGTATTTCGAATTTGCATTTCCGCGGACATGAAAAATTTAATATAAGAAGAGCACGAAGGAAACACCAATTGTTTGCTCTAAATATAGTTAGTTTATGGCACTTTTACTAGCCGCTTTATCGTTTCTGAGTTTTATTATTTTTTAAATAGAAGTGTCCTTATAAAAGATAAGAATAATTTAAAAAATTTGGCGGTGTTTTAGTCTATTCAGTAAAATGAGAGTTAACGGCCTATATAAATAGTTTATTGTTTCCGTTTTTACGAATTTTCATTGCACTATGAGAAACCATACCCCTAGTAAAACTTCAAGATCTAAATCTTCTTGGATTACACGTGATATATTGTTTTAAACCTTTTCATAAAAATCAGCACGTAGGACATTTTATAAATCTATAAAACCGCTGGCGATCATTTATTCTATATGTATTCTTTTATTTTTACATAACTGAAAACGTAGAAGTTGAAAATAACGAAAAACAAATTGTTTTGTTTCTTCTCCAATAAATTCCTGACTTACGATTATGAAAATATTCTATACGTTATATTGACTAATCTGTGATATTTTTACATTTTAGCTTCTTTTTACAACAATTTCCAATAACTTCCTAGTACAGTACAAAAGTTTACTTTTATTTCTATTTAAGGAATTTCCCTTAAAGATAAATCAGCAACATGATTAGATGCATACCAAAGATCGGTTTCACAGGATTCATGTGCGCCTGGAGAACTAAATTGATTGTTCCAAGTCAAATGCGGCAGACTTGGAACTTGTATTAAACATCGAGTCACTCTTTGAAAGCACTGGCAAACTAATTGGAAATTTCATTCGAATGAGGACCCCTCGACAGAATCAACTGGAAGAGAAAACTATTGATTAAATAACTGTTATTTTTAAACGAAAATTGTTAAAAGGATAAAAATGTTTCCTTCATGTTTTTAATTGCAAATTAATTAATTAAATAATTTTATAATCGAATCCGTTCGCCACAAATAATTCATGTTAATGGGTAAATTTAAAAAGAAATTCTAGAAACGTCTAGACAGTTCTAGACATATTACCTACTGTGTTATGTGGTGGACTATACGTCAGAATGTAACAGTATTTTTTTATGAAACACGAATACTCTGTTATACCACGTTTTCTGTCATAAATAATAAATGATCAGTCTTAAACTAATTATAAACCCTGAATGTTTTCAAATTAATTATTAGTAACATCGGCATTACGAGTTCTGTTTGCTTAAGAACCGTGGCTGTGCAAATTCTGTTTGAACGAAGTTTTAATAGTCAAACAAACAATTCTTGCAAGAAGTTACTTTAAACGTTAATCTGTTTCCGAAAGTTTTATGCAACGAACATTTAATGCAAAACTTCTGAATGTGGTTCGGCAAAGCGAGCTCGGTTAAGGAAACAATTCGCGGAATAATTGTTTCCCTGGACGTACAAATTTGAATGACTTTGGAAAGCCTTATGTAAGACAGACTTATTGTTAGTTTCTTGAAGAACAATAATAGTATATTTTGTTAAAAGGGATGCTTTTTGATTTGCATTATTTAAAGCTCCTTTAACTTTTTGCTAACTTGTTGAAGATTTTGTTAAAAAGTAATAATAATTTAGTTATTATTTTTCGACTTGTATTATTTAAACCTTAACCTTTTGCTAACTCGTTGAAGATTTTGTTAGAAGGTAATTGCAATTTGATGAAACAATATTGATGTTGTATATATCTATAAACTATTTGATGTGTACAGAGCAATACAAATGATCATAATACAGAGCTTTGTTTACATCACGTAAAGAGGGCATCGCCTGTAGGGCGCGGGGGTCGTTTGGGTCACGGTCATCTACGTTGATCACGAAGTAGGCTTGATTTAGTTCGATAGCACACGTCTTTTCATCTTATGTCACGTATTCTAGGCAGAGGCTATCCTAACGACCGATAAGTATCATACCCGGAGCTCATATCGGCTTTCCCGCTCCGGGTATCTGACGCATACGACGTAGAAACTGTATCCTGCGTCCAAATTAGAGTCGCATATCAAAGGAGAATTTGGGCTGCGGATTTACGCTGAAGTAAATTTCTATCGGCGAAGTTTTGACTCGGGAAATTAGTTCATAACTTTCAGCCAGAAATTATTCGAGCAAAAAAATTATTTCTTGGTTTTCGGTTTCAATTCCTGCAAAGTTATTTTTATATAAAATGAAACTTCTACGCCACACTATCATATTCCCGCGAATAAATTTTACGTAGGTATATTGGCTTGCTTGTTACTGTCGACTGTCGATGGAATTTTGAAAATACGCAAACGGTTGCCACTTGAGGAGATTGATCCATAACTTAATAACCCGCAGGCGGAGATGCAAGAGGCATATTCCGCATTGTCATTCACTTAGAGCGGCACTATATTAACTCGGTTGGCGTTCGAAGATTGAGCAAGCCCAAAAAATAATAAATCTGTCGTACGCGCCTACAAGCAAACCGGAAAATTGAATATACTCGGGATGTATGTTTCTGTATTAAAATCAATAAATTATTATATAATATAAAGCACATGTAGAAGACGGTTATTCGGTTACAAAAATATTAGCATTTCCTTAATTCTGAACCTGAAATCCTTTTTATCGGTGAGTACACTTTGAAACTTCTATAATTATGGAAATACTCTTTCACGATGGCTTTAGAGGATGTTACAGCTGCAGACTAATTAGTGAATACTGTACGTGGGAGGTTTTAACTTTAAAGAATCATCCGGAATTGAATAAGCTTCACGTTCCTTTTTGAAAACAGAAAGAATGTGAAAACGGTTTTATCATTTACTTGAATTAATTTTAATGATCAGCAACAGGATATAAGGTAACAAGTATATAGATATATATGTATATAGCAGCGGAGGGTAGTAACGGGTAATACGGCAATATTTCTAAAATGATAATCCTTTTTAATAAATGTCTATATTTCGAGACTGTTTCGTCGCTTCTTCAGGACAAAAATTAAGTGGTTACGGTAAGTTATACATCTACTGAGGAAAATGCATTGTAAAGCTAAGATGCTTACAGAAAAATATAAAATGCAACGTGTTGTTACAAAAATTAAGTAAAAATTGAATTCTTAAAACTCGGACGCAGGATGACAAGTTTCACGGACGGAGTCCGCCGTTCTCCGTCCGTGAAACTTGTCATCCTGCGTTGAGACGAATAATTCAATTAAAAAAAAAAAACAACAATGAATGTAGAATTCAAAGAGTATGGCATTGATAAATTTTCAGTAGTTGTCAGAAGTGTTCAACGATAAACCAAATTAAAATTCAAGTATAAGGGCCAATAACAGGACTAATATTTTGACTAGATGACTCTACACGGAGCCTTTTATCGCAAACCAAGCGAAGCTTTTAATACTACCCCCCGTTTATTTATGTATACATAATATGATGCAGAAAACTTTCAGAATAATTCCTAAATTATTTATTAGGCGCCATAAAGGGATAAATACAAATTTTCGTGTGCCTAGGCGTCACCCTAAGGCGCACCCTGGAGTGTTACGCATCTTGGAGTCACGCACGCACCCATCCATGTATGAGTTACGGCTCCCTTAATTAAATTAGTTAGATCGCATTCACGAAGGATTGCCCTAGAACCGGCGGAGACTGTTCTTATACATGCCGCACGATTACGACCCCCGTTTAGTTAATTGAAGGCATTATTTATATCATCTCTACACTGCTTTAAGAACAATTTTTTTTTATTTTGCAGCTTACTTTTTGCAAGCAATCTTTAACATTTCTCTATCGTAAATTCAATAAATAAAAAACATATCAATGAACTCTTAAAACAATTCTCACTTATTTATTGTTGAACATAACAATTGTTTCGACCCACAAGTGTTTTCGTTAGATGTGACTGAACTAAAGAAAGAGTTTTCATTAAGTAACGGCCGAATCCGAATCCATCAATTATTTAAAAATAAATAACTGTATTATGTACAATGTAATGTATTATATACAAACGTGCTTGCACATAGTTCCAGGTAGCACAGGTGCTTCTGTTCACATCTATTAGACATAGGATTGTGTAATTAATAGTGCTTAGTACTGTGAGAGAGGTTCACGTACATACTAATCCAGCAGATATCGCTTAATTCGGCATTGATGAATGATTATCCGGCGTAAACCTGCATGTATTTGCAAACAGTTCTGCTCTTAAATACAGCATTGAATTAAAGGCAGTTTAGGTGTTATTCCAATATCTACGTGTTATGACTTGAATGAATTGTTTGTTCTTCCCGTACATAAATCAACTAAATTTTGCAAAAAAGAACTAGCTGGTTATTAAGTGACGATAATTTGAATATAATTGATCAAAATTTATACCTAATTTGATACTTTTCTTTAACGATTAATTTTGGATTTGACAAATATTGACAATTTTAAGATACTGTAATTTATTGTTGTTGAAGAGAGAGTCTTAGTATCTGGGTAGTCTTGTAAAGATATTTCCTTATTCCTTGAAGCGTGTCGCAAGCTGGTAACGTGATCATAATTTCGATAGTACTAGTGAGGTTGCTAACTCCAATTTAAGTTATTTGCGGACCAGCATCAAAGGGAATTTAGATGACATGTATCTATTAAGTGGGTACCTCATCAACGCAGGGTCCCGTGGGATACGCCATTAGCTAAGTGGCTGCCGCCGGGCCCACGTTATCGGGCACAACTTGCATACACTAACCACTATCTCATCTGACCCCAGCAACCTCGAGCTCTGGGACTTTGCGATAGCCAGGTCACTTTACCTTGTTTATGGAAAACGGCCGAGATAAATATTGTTACCGATCCTATTTACGTCCCATTGTGTTATCGTTTTAGAAAATTATTCACAGTTAAGCATTCACTGCCGGCCCTAATTATAATTTAACGAAACAATAAACTCGAGTGTAAAACTCCAGCTTAATCGTCTCAGTTATGAAACGATGTGCCTTCGAAATTAGCACTTTTGCTTTAATTCGTGCATTAAAAACACCGAATAGTATTATTTTCCGTTTCATTTGCCGGGTATTAAGTAAGTTAATCAGACTAAATCACTAAAAGCAAACTTTCTGTAACGTAAAAGAAACAGGATGCGCAGTATTCAATTAGTTTTGAATATTGAATAACCCACAGTAATGCGGAGAAATATATTCCACGCCTCGCCTTAAATTAAATGCTTCAGAGAACAACTTAAAACTTTCAGCGGAAAATTCAGACTTTCGAACGCCCGAAGTTTTAAAGCTTCGCGAATAAATTTCTATCTGGCGTAATTACGTCGATAAAAGCAAACATGATAGGCGTTCGATAAAAATAACTTTGAATCTGTTTCGCCGGGCCTAATTAATGTATTTCTCTTACGTCTTTTGTAATGTAAGGTGAGCTTTAGGTCGCGTGTTAACTTTCACTTTGATGTATTCTGGCCATTATGTGAACATTTTCATTATTTGTTGTACCAGTCATTAGGAGATAAAATACGCTCCACGGTAGATAACAGCGGGATCCAAAGTCAAAATACAATAAAAGTATTAAGAATTTCGTGATCGGAGCGCGTTAGGAAAGATTATTAATAGCGCGAAGCGAGGAATCTCTATGGAACGATCGACGATAAATTCGTTTGACAAATAGAGGCTTGATAGGCTGCCAGCATGAAGTGTTTAACAACAGCCAATTATCGATTATGAATTTAGAGAGAATTTACTGAAACGCAAATCGTTTGTATAAATCTGAGTTTTATGAATAAACAAAATTTAAAAGCCCCGAAGCTAAAAGCTCGAATTTAGTGTTTTTCACTAACTCATAAATTAAAGTTCCTTTCTAGTTGCCTTTTAATAAGATTTCATTTATTTTTATTATGTATTTACAAGCTACAAAAGTTCGTTGAGTTGAAAGGTATTCATTTACAATACTTTTAGAACACGTCTCGTCCTTTATTGTTAACTTTCATATTTTAATTAAGGAAGGTTGTAAAAATGTAATAAAACTATTATTTGAAACTGATAAAATTTAAATGCCCAAATAAAAATGTTATTTATAACTCTCCCTGTTCGCATTTTACCACCAACATTAATTGCGAATTGGAATCAGTATCGACTTTCCGAAACGTGTGTATTTGACCACAGTTGAATAGTTCCGTGACAGTCGATGACGCCCAGCTGTTACCAACCAATTTTAATGAAATTTGTATGTACGTGTTCTATCAACTTTCAAACGTTGCATTAAAATTTTGCATTTTTTATTCCCTTTTTCTCTTCTCGCTCTCTCGCTCTCTCGTATGAATTATACATTTATCCCATTTAATATTTAACAGAGCCCGACTTGCCTCTCCGCAAAAAAACGATCTCGTCACATGATACTTCACTTGAAACTCATTCATATTTTAAATCACAAAATCACTATACGCGGGCAATGTGACGATACGTGACGATATAGGCATTCGATCGATGAATTTTCTCCAACATGACATAGGGCACGTTATATGTATTTATCTACGACCACTACTGTAAATGACGAATTACGTACAACACATAAACTAAGTAAGCCGGTGTTTACAAATGTCGTGCGTAAAGTAAGAAAAACGCACAACTCGCCTACTTTACGCACATTTGTAGTTAGTCGCATCACATTAGATTGACAGTCGTCAAAATTGCAAGTGCCATTGCTAATTACTTTGAAGGAAATTTTTGTGGTCGTAGATAAAGTATAGTACAAAACTCGAGTTGTAAAGCAATTACGCACTTGTGGAATTACTTGCGCAACTTTTCCACCGTGCGTAAGTTGCTATTTATAGCTCTCGTTATGTAATATACTATTATCTTTATTTGTCGAAAGCTTTATTTTAAAACCCTTACAAAAGAAGAAACAAGTTAAAATAATTTAACATCGAATATAAAACTAAAATATTCAAATTAATATCCTTCATCAGATTTGGTTGCCCAACAGAGCGTTATTTTTTATAGCGCCATCATAACTAAAACTTCACAGTAGAATAATAAATTCAAAAATATTCCTTTCCTGAAGATCTCATTTCCTATTTTTATGCACAGACCTGTAGCGCTGCCATTGTGTGTGATTTTGATAATATCTCGGTTTTATTCAATAATAGCTCTTCTCTGTTCTGTGAAATCAGCTTTATGGGGCAAGATTTCGAGATACGACACGTTTAATGTGGGTTCTCTTAATAACAACGAGGCCTATTAACTAATCTTTTGTGTTCTGTCGGGAAAAGATGCTTTTTAATGTAATTAACGAGCGAAGGATTAATTAAAAATAGATATTCCTGAAGGAATTTTTTATTAAAATTCAACTGCTGAGAGTTTCGCGTTACTCTCAATTAAAAAAAGTATAAATATTGCATGTGAAGAGCTAAGTTAGTTGATTAAATTTTCTGTTTGACTTTATGTGTGGTACTCAAGTTGAATAATTTTATCAAAGATTTCTCGACAGGCGTCTGAAAATTTTACATGAATACAAAAGGGTTGTAACTTTATACTGCTTTACATACGATTAATTTTTATGGCAAAAAATTGCACTCGCATTTTCGATTTCATAGTCTGGCTTTACAAGAACTGCTTTTGTTAGGAGGATCGCGGATCCTGCGTCCAGACGTATGCACTGAATATCCTGCTGGTTTTCTTTTGCATATTCCTGCCATCTGCATCACGTTCGCGTCGACTTTTCAATGCCTAAAACCTCAAGTGGTTGTCCATCGGATTCGCAGGCGCTGTTAAATTTCAGACGTCTGCTGAAAACTGAAGAGCAACGGTCTGAAGTGGTTTCGATCGAGGTTTTTGATGATGGTTTTATTGTTCCATTGAGAGAAATAGATTGGGTCGTTGACAGCATTCGCTAAAAAGAAAAAACTTTATCTCAAAATTAAATACTTACTCTTCGTCAATTATGTTTAACAAAATATATTTTATAGTCAACAAATAATTATTAAAACACAGAATATATTCAATGTCTTGTAAATTCTTTAAGTATTATTTCAAATTTACTTCAAGAATATTAGTTACACCTTTGAAAGGACGACAGGGTCTTTTATTTGTTATACTTTCTTTAAACATTTTGTATGTACATTAATTCCACTGCGTTTTAATACAATATAGACTTATAAACATTTGTGTTTCGTAACTCTCAAAACGCTTGAAACACAGACAACATTAAGCTAAGCATATTCACTGTGTTAATTCCAAAATGCATTCGGTTCTGCATTCCCAAAGCGTAATGCTAAATATCGCCTTATTGTTAAATCAAATCACTTTCTATTCTGGGTGTTATTTGGAACTTCACAGTTTAAAATTTTACATTTACATGAAGAAAACGTATAAGATATTTAATAAAATGGCATGCTTGCTTTTTGTAATATTCAGCTATTCCAACTTTAACAAGATTTCAATAGCAATTGGTATGGAAAGTTGCTCGTGGAGAATCCAAACTCAATTTAAGAGGACCTTTTAGTCAGAAATAATTAGAGCCAGGTACTCCAAATGTATCTCAATGACCCCTTCATAGCAATCTTACTTGATAGAGGTAACTTGAACTAATTGTTTGGAACAACTTCGTCCCTCGATTATCCTCGTGTAAAGATTAGCAACTAAAGCACATACTAACGCGCGTTCAATTAATACGGGATAGAATTTGTTGCGCGGGATTTTATCCCGGCGATTTCATTAATAAAGCTTTTATTAAGATCTAGTAATTTTAAAATATTGTTCTGAAAATAATAACCGTAATTGAAATAGTTCCTTAAAATATTCAATTTAATTTATTTGAGACTTATTTTATTAGTAGTTTCATAAAGGCCTGACAAATCCCAGAAACTACTTTTTATTTTGAAAAGTTTGCACATTATATATGTATAAACAAAAAAATAATAATAAATTTAAAAAAAAGTGAGGAAAGAAAAGTATGTACTTCATGAAACTCTGCAAAGGAAGAGCAAATAGTTCTTAGCTTTCAGATACAATAACTCTTATTAAAATGACGTTTTGAAAATTTTATAATACACCAAATAAAACAATATATTTTGTCATGTTCTAGAACGAATCAAGCTAATAGTGTTTTGCCACTTTTTATATTGTTATAAATTATTAGTTTAGTTAATGTGCATGTTTTAAAATATTGATTATTATAACATAAAAAACCATAATTTATATTTGCAACGTACTTTAATTTCCGGGACATCTCTTAATGTACGATATCAGTTTCGATTGCGAAAGCGATTTGCGGTAAACTCCTCGAGAATGAACACCTCCGCCCACTTATCTATCATCAGTTTTTCCACTGCACTCTTTTGTGTCAAGAATTCCGGAAAAATGACCACGCCTATAGAAAGCAGGGAAACCTCGGCGTCTTCCAGCTAAAAAAAGAGAGAAAGCGCGCCTTCTGGAGCTCAGCTTCGGATAAAACTTCTCGTTTTTTTGCTGAAGCTCTCGTGTGTCGTCATCGCCGCGATTCCTTTTTGATATTTGTCTTTTACTATTTGTTCATCTGTAATAATTTCTCGGGGCTCCCTCTGAAAACTATTATTAATTTATTTGGGGATCGACGACGTATATAAAAGCCCCCGAGGCAGTTATTGATACCGTGTTCAATTTATCAAGCATCACGGCGAATAATGGCAGATAGTTTCTGTTCCGTAATATGTCGTTCGAATTTATTGTCAGCGAAAATGTTTCCACTCTTTACCATCAATATTTCTCAATTGTAACAAATACATACTGCAAATTTACAATTGCAAAGACAAATCAATTATTTTATTAGTTATTTTTACAATGAATTGTAAAAAGTTTCGTTGTTCAAGTACAGACCGAAGGTGAGCGGCGCATTAATTTGCATTAACAAACAGGAACTGATCGTTCAAAATTTAATTGTGTCATTAAGTAAACAAGACGAGAGGTGTTCTTTACGAGGAGGGACATGCCAGGAATTACCGCTACACGGGTTTCGGTTCCATCCGTCTACTTTGACATTCAAATCAAGGCCGATTGGAAGCCATAAGTTTATACGGAAGCAGTTTGTTAACTTTTTATATGGGGGAGAAAATTTGAAAATTTAAATTTCGATTTTCTTCTTGGGGTTGCTAGAATCTGTTGAATATGCAAACTTAGCAGGTGTCACCTAATCATTTCTTTAATTTTGTTTGTATTTTCGCTCTTGTTTTCATATCTACATTTCCACAGCACAAAAACCAATTTAATTTCAAACGCATTTATCAGATAACCACGGTGAGCTTTGGATACACGATTTAAATTCCCACTGCCTACAATTTATGACAAAAAGCTTGCGTGCGCGTGAAATGAAAATTATTTACGCGCACGAATAAAAAAAGAACCGCATTGTGTATGCAACGGTTCTGACTGTTGACTTTTTTATGAGATCGAAAACGCTTCAGTTTCGTAAATGCTGTTAAGGAATCGTCCTCCATTCAGTTCAGGCGAAGTCACGTTGGTCGGTCACGACATTTCCGAACTTAGAACACCTCGAGTAACGGTCAGGTACAGAATTAATAAAAAAACGGTCGCCACGATTTACTCGTTATTTCTAGTTAGCTGCTATTATTATCGAGATCAAAAGTTTCTATGGAATTTTCTGCAAACCCAATTATACAGGGTGAGCATAAAAAAACACGCAAAAATAAACAGAACAATTTGCAGAAGTCTTTTCGAATAATACTATTATAATAAAATAAATTATAGAAAAAAGTAGAATTCTTTTAATAAAATAACAAATGTTTGACTACACAATTCTGTAGATTCACCAAATGCTTATAAATGTTTCTTCTGATTTATACACGTGTGTCTCGTGCAAATTTCGCCCTTAATAATCTATTAAATTATGAGCGCAGGGTAATTCAAATTAACCCCGGTAATAATCAATATACACCGATAAATTCGCGTGCATGTGCCAACACCGCACCTGCCCTTTCCAGTGTATTGTGTTTTAAATTCAATTAAACTGGATTGCTTCAATAACAGCGTTCATTTTCAAGTTTGAGGCGGTTTTGAAATTCAACGAGGGAACATTATTGTTCCCCATAATGGCATTAATTACGTATAAAGTAAGTACGTAACTACTCCGATGTTTTTACGTTCGCAGCGGAACGTGGATGCTGTCTCTATGAAGTATTCTCGTTTCAAACTATAGCTGTTAATTAAATAAATAAACCTGAGAAAGTTTTATGTTTTTAAAAAGCCCAAATTAAATTTAGAACCTAATTATTAAAAAAAAAGCACGTAGTAGAACTCAAATAGAATTCGAATCAAAAAACTTTCTACCCGAATGAATTGATTGCATACCCTATTAAAAATAATAACTTAAGAAATTATACAAACTCAAAAATTCTAATGTGATAACCTGGCTAAAAAAGAGGAAGATCGAGGTTAAGATGGATTGGTGAAGTATGTTCTTTTTTTGCAGTTTAACTTTTTTGTGTTTTGGCCCTACTTTGTTTAAAAGTAAAGTACGTGCATTTCATATTAGATTGTACCATAAGTTGTGTGTATGTAACATTTGAGATTCTTCATGCAGAGCTTTACGTCATCCAGTGTATATTCAAGTACCCAAATATGGTTCTTCCATATTTAACAGTTTCGCCAGTTTTTTCGTCCGAATTGCTCTTTATGGACACGAAGTAATAAACCAATTGCATAGTCAGTGTAAACAGGAAGAGATCTTAGTCTTGAATTTAAAGTGGAGTCATGCAGAGTTGATCGTGCACCGAGGTTACGCATTCTGACCCCAAAGGGCACACTGGTCGTGATCTTACGCGATTACCACTGGTTGCTGTGACTAGAAATATTTGCATTATTGTTAACATGTAAGCCGTTCTCGGAGGTGATATGTAAATTTGTACTTCATTTACACACGATATATTAATGCCTACTACCGCAGCACTATTTGCAAGTATTACTTTTATAAAGTTATCGATCGTTACGTATTTTTGCTATTATATTTTCCGTCTGTTGTATAAATCGAATGTGATCTTGTTTTAGCAGCCGCCGAAACAAGCTGTCGAGGAACTTGTCTAATTTATCCTCATTTCGAGATTCATACATGAATTTACGTCAATCAAAACCAACGAGACCGTTCCCTTGTTACGTTGTCAGTTTCTATAGCCTTGTCGATGTATCAATATCACTTATTCATGGAAATTTCTTTGTCATAAATTTTTCTTGTTTATTTTAATTTATTATGAGTCGTTTGCTTTCATGTTTAAAAGCAATACGCCAACGTTATAAAAAGAGGAAAATGTTATTTCGTCTCGTTTTTGCAAAGTACATACATGTTTATAACTCATCAATTTCCTTTGCTTAAGCAATTAGCTACTGTTTTAAAAAGAAAACCTACATTACAAAAAAGTATTAACATACCACAAACATGTTGTTCAAATGACATGGTGTTAATATTAAGTCATCAAATGAAAACATTGAGGTCTTCAAAAAACAATTAATTAACATTAATATGAAAGGTAACAAATATAAAACAAAGTTGTTAATTACTTGAGTATTCAAAAATAACTTTCGTGAAGTTCTAACATTATCAAGGGAAGGCGTTAATTTGAGGAAACAAAGGGCAAGCAAGGAAAGACACGCACGCAGAATCTGCATGCGTTATCGAGTGTGTCCGCGACCTCATTGTGCGTATTGTTAGCCGGCGTTGATTTAGGGCGGCCATAAATTTGGGAAGTGTGAACTCAACGACGCCTTCTATCGGCGCTCGTTTCACGAATGCAGGTCAATAATTCATTTCCAAATGTAATGCTAATGTAATTGTTGATCCTATCTTCAAAAAGGTGTAGATAATAAGCATTAAATTACTCCTAAGATTGTTTAATATTCATCGAGCATGAATTATTCAGAGATGTAGGACAATGAATCATTGCCTGTTAGGAGGGAATTCAGATCACACAATACAATTAGTCCTCTTCTTGTCACTCGTGCCTTCAAAGATGAATGATTTTAAATGGACTTGCCGTCAACTGTTTAGTTAAAGTTATTATAATTATCATAAATCAGTGACATCCCTTTTTTCAATTCGTTACACACATTAATATGGATAGCTTTTTGACTTCGTAGAACATAAGCTTCCTCTTTTTTTAATTTTTGTAGAATTCTTTAACAGTTCTGTAAATGAAGTCTTCTTTTGCTGTTGTTTTATATAATGATTTCTTTTTTCTTGTAAAGCTTAATGAATTTCACTGCTAACGAACAAATTTATATTTGCTGATTTCTAGCAAAAAAGAGGCAAGTAAAATTACGATCAAACATATCTCCGCAGGCAGCGCTAAAACTTGATAAAGATGAATGAATCGTTAAAGGACTTAACTTCATGCAGAGCGTAATCAGCAGCGCTGAGGCGCGAGGGGTGGTAATTGGGGTAGCGAACATTCTAAATAGCTTTCCTTAATTAACGTGCCAACTTCAGCGATAACTAAGTCCAGCTGCTCTCCAGAGTACACATGATGTCAACACAACTGCATGATTCCGCCGATTTAATTTATCTCTGTTGGATTATTTTTTACGATTATTGAATTTTAAAGCGGGACACCCACATACGAAATTTACTAACAGATACACAATTAAAATTTATTAAATTAACAAAATAACAACTTCATATATAATTTAGGGCAAGGGACAAAAGTTAAATCACAGATTGGATTCGTTCAGTTTAAAATAACGTTTTCTTTTTAATCTGATTTCAGGCTCACTGCCATGTTTCAGCTTTCAGTACCAATTTTCAATCAATATTCTTCCCCCTAATTCAAAATCAAAGGCAATTCCATATCTATAAACCTATCAAGTCACTGCAACGTATGAATCGACCTTAAATTCATGGTCTATAAAATTTACATGAATTTTTACTATTTTAAAGGACAAGTTTATAATCAGGCTAAATTTATTGCAACAACAACAGTTCTTGTAACAATTGTTCGCATAAAAACAAGCTTAAAAATACTCATTCGTATAATTGATTTCATGGTAATTTAAAAATACCGTTCGCAGCGCTTCAAATAATGTTATTATTGGAAGCGCAGTATTAACGTGAATTATCCTTTTATTCAATGGCACATGCAAGTCAAATATTAAAACAATACAAACCGCCGCTCAACACTCGACGGTATTAAATGGAAACACGGAGTAATTTATCATGCGTCATTTTTTGAACAAGCGGTAACAAAACGTCCATTAAAATAATTACTACACATGCACTCGTTATCATTTTAATGTGTACAAAAGGGTTGAAATTGAATGATTGTCCATGACCAACCCAACTACTACCTGAGAGGCAAGGGATGATAACCCCACAAATGATTAACCGAACATTTATTATAGCTGTGCATTCGAAATTATCACATTAAAAAAATTGCTAGAAATTTTATAAACTACCAGGACGTTTGTGGGCTTCAAATGATTTGAATAGTTCTTAGATATAATAAATTAATATAACACTAATTTAAATTTTAAAAAATTAAAAATGTGCAATCTGTGTGTAAAACCAACATTGGATAGTAAAGACAAGATTCCACTGAGGAGCGTTCGGCTTTCAACACAGGCACGTGGACACTGACACGGGCCACAGGAATCCTTATATTAACTGCAAAATGAAATGGTGCAAATGGAACGATTTCTTTTACTAATAAACAAAGTTGAATGTTTTGTGTTATATTGGGACGCGTTTGTAGAATCTTGGCTCACGCGTGCTGCATACTACCTGAGTGGAATCTCGCCTTAACAAAGGCATAAAATAAAGAATTATTATGTTCAAAGGAAGAAAGAAAAAATAATGAGTCGGCTACCAAACATATTGAACGGGAAATAGAAAGTGAGTGAATGGAAAATGGCTCGTACAAAACAGACAGATGATTAGTTACTTGTTTCATTGTAAAGTGAGCTACTTAAAATAAGAAGGTATTACTTTTAAAGGTATTTAATTTTAAAATAAAATAAAGTGTTTGCAGTGATATCCATTAATGGTCTTCTTTTGGTAAAGTGAAAAAGCTCTGTTTCTGAAGAGTTGTACATACTTAGAAATGAATTGCTCCTGAAATGTAGCAATTAATGCATTTAAAGTTCGGTTTTGGAATACACGACAAAATAAGTACAATTAAAGAGTCAAGTGGTGGTGCACGGCGACGCGGCAATAATAAACCCATCGGAACCGTGTAATCTGAGGGCATTACGAGCGCGGTTTACGACTCGCCACCGAGCTTTCCAAGCCAGGGCCAATTTGCAATTACAGTTTTTGCTCTGAGCAATTCGGCGAGGTTCATATTTTATGTGCTGCATCTCTGCGTTTTATGAGGTGGATGCGCCACCGCATCGGTAGTGGGTGCACTTAGTAGCTATTGTTCGCGTAATTAACTTTGAGGTTACGTGCATCGCCAGCAACCGCAATCCTGATTTTATGCCCACCATTCACATTCGAACATATCAAACGTCCAGGAGTCTTTATGTCTTGCATTTACTCCCAAATCTTAAAGAACACTTAGTCTGCTCCAAATGAAAACTGAAATATTCCTCATATTGTTTTATGTCATAAGGTGTTCAGCCCTCATCTATATAAAATATAAGTTTAAATGGTCCTTAGATTAAAAAACTTGCATGAGATTGCAGTAAGAGACCTGGTTATCCTTATCCTGCCTTTTTCGCTGAAACCACCCCTGTTGAATACCAGTCTGTCTCCACTTTCGAAGATCTGAGGACATCCACAATATCTGAATATTCGATATCGAACCCCTTCTTTTCGAATGGACCACAGCAACTCCTAAGTAAAATTTTAGGAAGTCTTAGTCATGATAGTTTTCCGAAGTAACGCAAAATTATGTAGGAAGTTCCTTTTCTTTTGATAGAACCTAAAAGTTGCTTCTTCTGCCAACTGCACAGTAAACATGTATTTATCAAATCTGCTGTTATCTATTGGGAGACTTACCATAATTTTAGTAACTGTGCTGATTCGGTTTAGCGGACCCTCGATTTGCTGAGATTCCTCTTGTATCATCTGCTTTATTGCAATTTTGTGGTAGAAATAAATATTATTGTCCTTCTCCTCTCAATCCTCATGCCCTTTAAGAGCGTCGAATTAAATTCAAACCATGCTTTCCCGAACATGGCTGTTTATATCATTTTGTCTCTTTTACTTCCCAGTTTCTCTATCCTCCCAATCCAACTTTTGCTTCTCTTTTATCTTTTACACTTTCCATTAAAATCTTAGTGAAGTTAAAGTAAAAAACATGACGAGATCTAGACTGAATGAGTATAGTTTTTGAAACGCTTATGGCACGTCATTTTCTTAAATTATAAATTGTGTGGGATCCAAATGTTAGCCTTGAAGGACTTGCCCTATTCATCAACTTGTTTGAAAGATTAAAAAATTCTACAACTTCTAGTACAGAATTCTTTCTTTGACCAGAGGATGGATCACTATTTTGTTGGTGTACTGATTAAATATTACGAAGCAGAGGATTCTTTGTTTTTTTATCAAGTTTACTGTTATCTTATTGTTGGCTGAGGTAAACGTACAATTTCGAATGATTATAGAGAAATATAATTACTTTCGTAATGAAACTGTAAATAAAGCGAAATGATTTTGCAGAAATTCACTTAAGCAAATATTTACTGCAATTATTCCGCTTAAATTCACTTGCGCCTATTATCGCTGCAAACATAATCTCAAGACGTTATAGAAGTTTATCCGATATTACGCTCACGTTCCGGGCGCACTATTTCAACATTTGCTCTGATTTCCAAGGTGTTTGGAGTGCACTGTCAACAACCGAGCGTAAGTTTACCTTCTCGAGCATCTGGACACTGCTACATCAAAGAAATCCCCCTGCGCTTCCGCTAGGAGAATCCATTTCAATGGTGCTCAAATATTGGACGGACGATGAAAGTGTATTGCAGTAGTAAGATCAAATCTCTAGTATCTCTTCGCTTTGGTATTATTTTGCTTACATAACTTCGTAAACATGAGGAACGGATAGCCTTGAATTACATTTGTTTACTTGGGCCACGATTTAGTATTTTGTTCTTAGAATAAATATAAATAAATATAATATGTTCTTTAAGAAACCTCTTGGAAATTCTTAAATCAGAATATTAGATAAGATTAAAAACGACTTTTAAAGCTGAACGCAACGATGAAATAATTGTGAGCAAATTGAGAAAAAAAGAGTCTTTCGTGACTGGCAGACGGAGAAAATTGATATAGCTAAAAACTTGATTACAGATTCAGTCATCTGCTAGTCAAGACGTCTTACCCACAGCCTAACGACGCAACTTAGCATATTGATGAAATAAACTGCTCCCGAGAAAAGACAGTTTGAATTAATCTGCCAGTACTAAACAGCGATTACCGAAAGCATAATGAATTCCCCCCCGCAGATATTTCTGAATTAGTCGATCCGAAATAAAAAAAAAATTATGCTGAATAAAATTTCATGCGCGGATGAATACCCTAATTGATAGTCGCGAATATAAGAATTTCAGTTCTTGCTTTTATTACTTGCTTGCTTGCTCAAATTAATTTGCTCGGATGTATTTCTTTCATAAAATACACAAAGCGCGCTCGGGCGTAGTAAAAGCAAACACAAATTATATTGGATACGTTAAAAAAAGCGCTTTAAGCGTGCGTTTACGGAAAGTCCATAATCGCAAAAATGTAGAGAGGAAAGTCTCCACTACAGTTGTCGTCAGCTATCTACGTAATTGCGTCCCAAATACCCAGTCACGTGACCTAACGCTCAAAGAGTAATCCCTGGGCTGGAGGACTCCGAAACAAACTGAAACTCGATGACGTCACTAGTTAATCCTCTTTTCCTCCATAATGGCCCTCTTCACGTGTATTAAACTGCTGTAAAGTGAATTATTAACTAAATCACTTCAGAGTACGGAAACATAAGTTCTAATCTGCTTTAATTATTAGATACAACAGACCAAAAATTGATTGCTTTTTCGCAGTAGAACAAAAATAACTCAGATTATCCAAATTCAGATTAAAACATCTCTCTTTGGTACATATTCATAACACATTAGACGACAACTATCTTAAACACGTCTCTAAAGGCCGTTTTAGACTAAGCCTTTCCTTTTACAAGATTTGGTTCAATTTCTAAAACAAGAACAAGAACGATACGTTTTGGAGGTAGAACACGTTCTAGTTTTCCAGATCGTTTTTATTAAATTTAAATTTTGATACAATTTATTGCATAGATTAAATCGTTTAAGAAGTTGAACCAAATCTTGTACAAGAATAGAGTAGTGTAAAACGGCCTTAAGTTCAGGTATACTAAGCTGACGAATAAGGGAAAATAACTGTTAATACACATGGGATATGTAAAGACATTTTGATTTTATGTTTTTATTTCGTTCAGATTAAATACGAAATCCCGTGTGCACTTTTTTATAATTCTACATAATCTGATTAACGTGAGCCTTAATCTCTCTCATGCAGTAATGTTTGGGCAACAGCATAAAAATGACGTTCCATAAATATTAAGGATTTAATACGGGATAAAAGCCAAATCCGGCGCAGCTCATGCATCAGCGCAACATGTCAATTGAAGCATCTTGCATACCGTGCACAACCATAATGGTGATAGTATTGTTACTTATTAGTCTCTGGAGAAATTAAAGTTAGTGCCGCAGGCCCACATGAACTCGCCGATGTCGCATGCATTGCTGCGGAAACTTACGAGCTGTTGCTGCTGGAAACAGTTGACACAGTTTTTATTGAATTATTTTTTGAATTCGTTTCCCGTGTGTAAATGAATTTTTAATATATCCCGTCTGAGAAGACACTACACTATTGCAATACAAAATGTTTAAAGAAATATGTTTTTAAATATTTGAATCCAAGTTCCAGTTGTAAAAGAACAATATTTGTTTTGACACTGTAAAGAAATTTTATTCTTCTTGAGTATCTTAATTTAATATTGCGTTCTCAATTTTATTTTATTGTAACGAAACAATAAATTGACTACCAAGATAATCCAATTCCACGCCCCGTACGCCACGCATATTAAACAGATATTTTCTGCATTACTAATTTACAGATTGTAAATAATTTGTAAGCCTCGTTAGAAATTTGCATTTCTGATGACTCGCCTGGTAGAGACTATTCGTGGTTGCAACACCTTGGGCAATTCTGAAAATCCATGCTAACGAGTAGAACGGCTCGAGTTATCTTCATTTCTGTGCATTCCGGCGATTCATTAATAGCGATGCAACTGCATCCACTTCGCCGTTGCCTCCGGATGGTTATTAAGTTTATTTCCGCAATTTTATAAGGCCATGCAATAAACTGATATCAAATATTTTCTTAGATAATTTTACCGTCTGGATTTCAGTCCTTATAATATAATTCCATTAGTATTACCTACAGTGTTACAATTACCTGTGACTCATCTATTTAATAATAAAAAAAATATATCGCGATACAGGACCAAAACACTAAACCAGAACAAAGTTCCCTTGACCGATTGATCGCTGTAATAAGTATCGCACTAAATTGTTTAAAATTTGAGAACCTTATAATAAATAAATTGTTAGTCCGCTAAGTCACATAAGAAAATAATAAGCAGGCAAGAAAACTAAGAGCTTTGATTTTCGCGTCGCTTGACGGAGATGGATTCAACATAAACGGTTCTCGGGCGAAGGCAGATACGCCGGATCCGTCGCTAATTGAATTTACGATGACAGTTTGGGCCCCAGCAGGCCGTATATTTGGTGACGACATTGCTTCCAAGATGCCAATATCGCGGGCTCCCTAAGGAACGATCTGCGCTCACTCGTTTTCGAACCTCCGGGAGTTCCGGTCTCAGATAAGCTTTTGATTCATGCTTACTCAATCATTTCGTACGATGAGTCCCGTTCTGGTAAATATATCTCAATTTAAAAAACAAAAAATGAATTATCCTGCGAAGGATGTTAGAAAAGTACTCTATTATTTTTCAACGTTTGATTACTATAGTCACGCTTCAGCAAACGTAAACACAGTCATTTTCCAACTTATCTAACAGCCCCCAGAAATCTATAAAATAATTCTAACGCCACCCTATTATTCATTCTTTTTTTATGTGACATTATCACGTGAAGTGGTCGTCAAGATCCGAATTATCCTGTAATGAACTTTGTTTCAGTAACATCTGGGTATTCATATTGTAATTTAAATTTTACGTGCGAGTTATTAATTTACACTTTAACAAGGTTCAATCAGAGTTAGACTTAGTTGAGCGAGCGATTTGTAGAAGTTACAATATCAAACCATTGAAATGGCGGAATAACCGAAACATTTCGGCATAGTCTCACGGGTCGATTCACTCTCTCTGTCTCCAGCTGGAAATCTACACTTCATCCTAGCATTGTTGGACGTGTTTCGTAAAACCCGTTTGCGAAGACGCGGACCACTAATCCCTCTGCAAGCAGCATTATTAATGAGAAGACCAAAACTTTGGTCGGCTGACGTTCCCCGTTCTCCTTGGAACAATATTAGCGTAGTATATTGATCTCAACCTGGATTTATATCGCTTCATGGAATTGCACTGGCTCGTATTTCGAATCCTTTCCTACGAATTAACCGACTGAATTTATGGCACGGCGAGATTAATTATTAAATCCTACCCTCCTCAAAATTATAGATAAGAATGAATACAGAAATTATAATTAGAGTGAATTATTTCAAAAAATAATACACTAGGTCTTTAATTCAACAATTTTATGGGATACACAAGCATAAATACACACAAAACACACATACAAACTACTCCGAAGATGTTACAATAAAATTTAACGCGCTTGTCCCTAAACTTGTCCGCATAAAACCTTTACGGCGCTTTAATGCGGAAGGAAAAGTTTCTGTGTATCGTAAACCTTCCTCTGATATATATTTTCAGTTTTTGATACAATACCTTGGGTCCACGATAAATGGCGAATTGAAAACCGATAAAAGTCGAATTTTTTGGCTGACTTCTATAAAAACTTTATGGTATTTGCATGGGAATTATGGTCACAATGCGCCCGAATATTACCGCCGAAGTCAGTGGACCATAAGAAATAAAACCGCCAATAAACTATATGTATGTGATGTCATATATCAAATGTAAAAGATAATAATATATTACAATCGTATCACATAATTTAAGATCAGAATAATACATTTTGACATCATCATGGTAAAGGTATGCAGGTGTATGCAGGTATGGGCGCTTAAAGCCCATGCATTAAGTGGTCATCTAGGTGCAATAACTACATCAATCTTACACATAAATATATAAATTTCTGGACAATTAACTTAACTTCACTTGATGTTCGAATATTTGTGGACATTGATGCAGAGGCCATGAATGTCATTATGCGAATTGCACAGAAAATTTAGATAAGACCAAGATCATGACAATTAACGGATTTCGAGAAGACATTCGTCTTGTTGAAATCAAATTTAATGAAGTGCACGTACCTCACTGGTTCAAAATAAGAAACTAGCTTCTACTAGGAGGAATCTGGAACTACACATTCGCTTCGGTTAAATTAGTGGCTTTGGGTAAACAGGAATATCTGCATCTCTTGGATGCGGTTGAGATTAGTTCCGTCATGTCTTATGAGAAGACAACATACCGATCAATAGAACATCCAGCAAAGACACCAAAGAAAACTATAATATTCACTTCTGTTAAGTAGTGTCTTTGGGTATACCTCCAGTACTATCCTATGGATTAGGTAAACGAACCTTGCTCCGGTCAGATCTGAAAACATTCGATTTGAGAAGAGGAATCCCGGCACAGCTGTGCGTTAGTGCAGTTTCGAGCTTTACAAAGATTCAGTCATATCTTCTAAGAAGACAACAAATCAACCAATAGAGAGTCCAGCAAACGGCATAAAAGAAAACATGATTTAAACGGCTGAGGAAAACATTCGCGGAATTCGCGACGTAAATTCTCCCAAGCATTAGCTAAGGCTAAAAGAAGAAAGAAGAACGTACCCACCATAGAATTCATTATTCATTATTGTTGAAGTTTGTTTATTAGGAGTATTATTTTGGCCATTTAAGTGCTTCACATTTACATGTAGATATGAGATTTTTGGGTCTTACGATAGAATTTTTTTTAATACTTTGTTGTTTTTGTAATAATAATTATTTAAATTAAAGGAACTCAAAAAACGTTAAGTAATGTCATACATATACATGTATAAATTAAACTTCACGTTTATTAACGTTTTCCTTAAACATCGCAATCAATTTTTCTTTGGAAAATAAATTGCGTTTGATGACTTCGCGAAAAGCGAGAAACTTTTGGCGCCCCACTTTATTTATAAGGTTTTGTAATCTGCGTTAAAATCGTATAATTTACAATGTAAATTGTACAAGAAAACGCTCAACTGGAAACGTCTTAAATAAATCCAAATTAAAATGTCATTCTGACATTGAAAGAGCTTAATTGGAAATGCGGGGACGAATAATACATTGAACAGCAATGTCAATATCCGGACTGCTGCGTCTAATTGATCGGTCTGGTTACTCGTGTTGCCGGGACACCGTGTGGGGGAAACTACCTCTTGCGTAGGGAAGCGAATTCCCTGATTACGCAAGCTGATCGTTATTAAGAGTGTGTGTTACTAAGAGAATGTATTAAACTCATTTTCTGCTATCATACAATAAATTAATGTTATCAACTTTGAAAATCAAATAAATAGGGGGGAGAGGATTAAAGGAAATTAATATTTTATAAATTAGTATATAATTTTAACTGTTCTAAGGGGAAAAACGATTTTTACCAGATGTCATATCCTCTAGTATTCGATTAGAATTCCAATTTCTTTAAAATTTCTTTTGAATTGAGTACTCGAAATAATCGTGATTTTGTACAAAATAGGTAATAAAAGGAAAGACTTAAAAAAATAGTTTCGAATTCTAATCGATAAGGACAACATCGTAATCCAATACTCGTCAGGCTGTTGCACGGGACGGACCATTAAGGTCGTATTGATGGCTATGCGACCGCCCAATCGAATTAGTCCCATTAGCTCACATAATTTAGGTGTCTAATTCAATTGGCTCGTTAAAGGAGCGCCATCTATTCTCAAAACTACATTACGGACCGC
This sequence comes from Dorcus parallelipipedus, assembly GCA_958336345.1. NCBI lineage: Eukaryota > Metazoa > Arthropoda > Insecta > Coleoptera > Lucanidae > Dorcus > Dorcus parallelipipedus. The sequence goes on from OY284477.1 coordinate 40,452,131, forward strand.
CAACGACCCATTGCCAACGTAGATAACGCACCGACTTCCTTGAACAGATTGCAACAGTAACGGGCAACCCTTACATTAGAGGATCAATTATAAGCTCGTTTGTTTACGAACTGATAACAAAAAGTTAATATGCTTTCCGCATCGTGGAACGGTTCAACTAAAATCATAGATAAATTTGCCAGCGAAACTAATTGCTAAACGTATATGCTGTGTTTGGAAAACATAAGTTATAGAAAATTAACTAAATTTAATTACCAATAAAATAATTAACTTGGTATAACATTTCGGTCTAAGGCCCAAGCTTAAACCCTTAACAACAATTGTTGAAATAATCGTCGTTATTGTATCGTGTTATTGTTATTGTCGACATTGTATAACTGGGCCTAAGTCTTATCAGAATTTAACATTTTTAATAATTATTATATAAGGACTGTCAATGTCAGCATTATTCTCTGTTCTACTTACGTTCTCTATTAAAAAGAGTAAAAAGTAAATAATAGAGCAATTTGAAAAGTTGACTGACATCTGTCAAAAACGGAACTCGAAAAAAAAATTTAATCGATCCAAATTGTGGCATATTTAAACGATTTTGTCTGACGTATTATTCATTAAAACTGGATAAAAAATAGAGAAGGTTTTTCATATTCCACCCTGTACACATATAACATTTCTTTCTTAAAATGTCCCATTAATTGCCTTTCTTTCAATGCATCTTCATTAAAGGCTATTTATTATTAACTTTTATACTTTTCGTTTAATATTCAGTTTACATCAATTTTAATTGCTCTAAATTACACAGACTTCTTTTATAGTATTTCTTGCTTTGTTATCCTCATTATTAACCCTGTTTCTTCCATTGTCTTTTCACACCTAATAATCTTTATTAAAATTTTTGACTTCTCTTCTCAATTTGAATCTCAAAATAATTTTATTTTTTGTATCGTCTTCTCTTTCAACTTCGATTTTACATTTCAGAAAAAAAAATTGTCATATTTTTTCATTTCTTTTCAATTAAAGCTTCTTACATTTCACACGTTTTTTCTAATTCCGTAATTTTTGCTTTTGTTTTCTTCTTTGTCATTTTGTCATCAGTTTCTCGGGCTTCTTCTTCGTATTTTTTTCACCGCATTTGGAGATTTCCTAACTTTTTCAATTGGTTCATTCCACCAGTTATTATGTTAATGTTTTTGTATTGTGTTTTATCTTTCCTATTGTTTTCGAATGGTTTCATTTCTAATCTTCTGCAACCTCGATATTTTAGCTAAGTATGTATTTTTACTGCTTCTAATTTTCTTTTATTTACCTTCGTTTACTGGTAGTTAGATAATTTATTACCAGATATCTGTTTTTTAACCGTATGTGTGAAGTAGCTCACAGTTTGATGACAAAATAGTAGAGCTTTGTCTAAGCCTTGAATTAGTTGTTTAACTAATTAAAAAAGCTTTGGGTTTAAAGCCGCTACGTGCACGTAAAACCCGACCACGTGTGAATGTTCTAAATGTGTCATATTAATTAAATTGTTTATGTAAGTCAGAGTTACACCGCCGATAAAGTATTTTATTGTCTGAACACTAAAAGTGACGTTTTATGCTTGCAATCGTCAGTGAAATCAAGCACTTGCTGTTATTAAAAAAAACAGTTTTATTTTCCAAAGTTAAAAATCCAAGTATCTTAAAGTGCTAAGCTCTACAAAAAGCACTCACATTTTTTTCATAAAGACATGTTTAAGCACCCCTTCAATTAGCATTTACCCTTACGACTGGGGAGCCCAAATTATTCATTTGGATATTTCATGTCGACTGTCAATTTGAATCTAATTTGCATAATAATTTAATCTGCATTTTTTATATCTTATTTCATTAACACGGAACCATAAGAAAGCAAATGCGCACTTTATTGTAAAATTAAAGTGCCCAAACGTTTGCAGTTCACCAAGTAACTTGTTAAAATAAATAAAACTTTCAAAAGTAAGAAAGCAATCAGAGAGTAAATTATTTATTAATCTACATGCTCTAAAATGAAGTGTGGCATTTTAGTGAAATGCAAATTAAATAAATTATTAATTACTTTTAGTTTAATTAGTTGAACATGGCGCACAAAGCAAAAATGTAGCGCTAATTTACAAAATTGATAACCGAACGTGCTGTTTAGTATTAATTATGTGCTTTAAAGATTCATACATGACAATTATTTATTAATTGCGTGCAGGGTTTGCAAATGCAAACCCCTCTGTGTCGTCGATTGCAACGGTTACATGTATGTATGTACGCCATGCTGTTGCGGTTAACGAACCACGGAAAGAGCAATTAACGAATGTGACGATGAAATCGTTATGTATTCTATGAAAATTTACAATTTGCAATACAAAGTTACATTTTAAAAATCGAAAAAAAAAGTAAATATAATGTGTAAAGTCAAACAAAGTAACTAAATTCTAATATACTCCTATTTATTAATATATGCATGATTATGATTATGATTATGATTATGAATTGTATGAATTGATCACCTTTAGAACGAAATGTTTTCGTGATATTATAGAAACTGACAGTCTCAATGGTTTTAAAAAAATTATAACTGTTGAAGTACGTTCAGTGAACTGAGCTTTTAAAAAAAGACATTCTCAATCGATATCATCAGCATAGCTCGGTCTATCGAACCCCGATATAAATCCTAAGCAGTTATCTTAATCCGTGGCAATTTTGAAAATAACTTTTTATATGGTTTACCCCATGCAGTGTCTCTCCGTGGAGGGATTGATAAATGCGCGACCCATATGTGCTGCGGTGGACGCGTCAGTGCTTTCTACATCTATGTTACGTAGGCAATCAGATTCAAGCGAATGCGTTTTCTCAAATTGCTTATCGATGAATAGAACATATACCGCTTCGGCTATTCCAAATATCCTTTACTCTCTTCTAAATAACACGGTGATTTATTAAACAAGCTTTGCATTAGCTACAGCACAACAGGTCCAAACATTTACCGACCTAATACTTTTCACCAAAATAAAATTTATGTTGTACTCGCGATAATACATTCGAGCATGTTTTTCAAAACTGAAACAAAATTGATCAATACTTTAATCTACATTGAATTTGTAGTTAGTTAGTTAAAAACAGTGTAAATAGTGATTCAGGAACCTTAAAGTTCTTAATAAATTTCTGATTAAAACTAAATACTTAAGTGTTGAATCATATATATTTTGTGCGCCATGCTTGTATTATTCTTCTTTTTTTATTGGACTTCATTGGTGTGTCTCATTTTGTACCAAGTCTTCCCAATTCATTTGGGATGTGAACTGCCAACTACTTTTCACTTTTCAAAAGGCTCTCCGATTGATCCTGAAATCCATTTCTTTTCTTTTTCTGGTGTTATTCATTTTCCGTGTTATCAAGGTTGACCATTAGGTAGTGTGTTTCTTTTGTTTGTGAATGTAAATGGGGAGGTGGTGGAATTTGCTTGATGCTTGGCCATATTTAATCTAGATTTGTCTACTTGATAATAAGTAATGGATAAATCAAATGAAATTTTGAAAAGTACGGTCAGCGATAATATTCTTGGATGATAGAATGTTTCTTTTTTAAATTTAAACTGTTCTCGGAAAGATTGTTGTCATCATTTTTTCTTAATTAAAAGTTTGAAGTAAATAAGTCTTATCTCAAGAGCCTCTTGACATTTTTTATTTATGAGATTTTCCATGACTTAGAGTCTCCTGGTTTCAATTTATGATGCCTTTCCAATACGTCTATTTATTTTGTCTGTGATATATTCATTTTTTTATGGAAATAAAATTAATCAATAGGTAACATCTGTTCGGGACAAGCGTAATGCAACTCCTGAGAATCCGGTTGACAACAATAGAATGAATAAACGCGCTTTGCAACTTTAAACTGTCGGAGTTCAACTTGGGAGAACAAAAACTTTAGGCTCACGTTAGATATTCATTCATCACGAGACCGGGCTGGCGTCGTTTTTGGATTTTATTTAAATTGATCATTGAAAAACATAAAAGGTGTCGTTGAGAAATGGATTGAATTGGACGTATTAGCGGGTGGAACGATCCGGTCCGCCGTCGGGACTTCCATTCTGACAGCTTGTGTTCATGAATGATGGATTACCGAGAATAAATATTTTAATACTATTACTATTCGGCATGGGGCTCGAGATAACTACTGTTTTTTAAAACAGCGTCAATCATTTTTTCACACACGTAAATTACACTTCGTAAAACTTTCGTTTAACTTTTAAAGAATACGTCAATTGTTTTAAATAAAAACGTGCCTTTTTATTTGATTTTATAACGCGAGTTTGTACAAACAATTTCGAGATATATTAAATTTGAATTTCACTAAAGCATGACGTTTGATGTATCATATACAAAAGCGAGTGGTACTATAATGGCTGTCAAGGAAAAAAAGGGGCTGATTCATAACATCTGAATATCATTACTGTCTATCAGTTTTATTACGTTGTCAAGCGTGAAAACTACAAGCTGAAATTGTTATAGATCCAAATTTTTCTTTCTTGGCCTTCCCTTATTATCTTGCCACCCTCAGTTTTAACATATTACATTATCTAATTATTCTCTTGAAATAATCAATCAAAAATACAAATTTAATATGTTTAAGTTTGTAAAATTCATTCAGAGTAAGAAAAGAGACTACAAATATAACATTATTCAATTTCTTTAATTAAAAACGAATGCAGGAAATGATATGATTTTGTTGAAATCACATTATGATATACTGAAAAATCTCTGGAAATGAAATTACTATTTCATCTATATTCCCGACGTCTTTAGGATCAATCAAGATGTCACTGTGATACTTGTTCAGGTGGAGCGGAAATCGATATCTAAGTTGGGATGACGCAATTCTAGGAAATGAGCACCGTGACATTAGGTGACAAGCCTCTATCTGCAAGGAGCCTGAATTCTGATATATAGATTGCTTCATGAAGGAAACGTTATACATTTTTGAGTCCCTAAATCTGGAATTTACGCGAATAAGAAGTTTCCAGGGGAGAGGACTTCGTTATGAATTGGCGCAGCGATCCCAAATTACCTACCCTTCAAGGCCCGAAAATTTTGCGCTAAATTTTCTATTTAAATTCGAAAAAGATTTCGAAGTGACAAATTTATTATGTGCTTTGGAGATTTTTTGTTGAAGAACGAAGTAAATGAACTATTTTTTTTGTTGGGTTCCTAAATGGAATCACATCACTCCGCTACAATCCGATTGCATTTTCTATGTCTGAGTAATCGATAAATCCTTTATAACAGTGAAATAAAATAAACACAAACATGCTTTTACTTAAAGTGTAAAGCTTCCCCTTTTTTTTTGTTACAAAGTATCCTGTGGAAATCTATTGAGTTTATCAGAGTTGTACAGTCTTAAGCGTATTAAGGGCTTAAATAATAAAATCTCTGAACTTTATGTTTGCGATAAAGAAGAGTGATTTACTGTCTCACAGAAATAGATAATTTTTATGCTGGCATTAAAAGACGCTGACGCTTCTTTTACTAAATTACAGTATTTTTGTTTTGAAGTAATCCAATATATCATTCAATGAATAAAGACAATTTGGAACTTACTATAAATAGTAGGAGTGTAACAATATTTTCTTTTTCTTCTTTCTTCTTTCTTTTTTCAACAAACTTATTAGCTTTAACGTAATACCAAATGTTCAGATTTTCCGCAAAAAATAATTTTTTTCAGTACACAAATGTAAAAGAAAAAATGAAAGGAACGCGCTAATATATTAAAACAAGGAAACTTCTCCCATTTGAGTGAAATTATTGTTATGCGGCGGCTGTTGTGCGTTACACTTTCATTAGGTCTTTTAGCGAATATCCATCAAGGGTGAGCAAAGGAGTTGCCGCATACATTGTTCCCTTTTTGCAGCCTAACGATAATGAGCACCCTTTAGCACCACCGAATATGAGTGTGTTTCCTTCTGCACATTTATTTTCACGACCGCGCGGAGATACGTTCTATCCAAGCGTAAGCAACCAGACAAGAAATTATGTGCAAAGAAAATCAACTGTAAGAAATAATATACATACTAATTTAGAAATAGTTGTTAGGTATTAATATTGGAGAACTACAAAAATAAACTCAACAAAAATATTTGTTGTATTAAAGTTACGTCGTATAAGTTTTATATTACTAGATAAATGTAACTATAAAACTTTTTTATATGTTGTATTCAAAAGTTAATTCAACTGAATTTCTTTCGTGTTCTGCATAAAAGATAATTGTTGAAGTCCGAAAAGTCATTAAAAAAGATGGCCATCTGAGGGTAAACAGGATATCATAACAGTTTCCTCTGACCCAACAAAGTTCTTAGACCCTACTCCTTTTTTATTAAATAAGCGCGTTGACGACGGGTTTTCTTATACGTCGCGTCGATACGAATTGAAACTGAAAATAAGTAAGATGCTAAAAATATTCGTAAAAAATAATACTTTCTCGTAATAATGTCGTCGCGCTCATATAAATGCCGCGCGCTTATGAAAAATAAGGGAATAAAAAGCGAACGTTTCAGGTGTCTGACTCTAACAAAAGACCCCGGAGCGTTTCAAGATGTCTTGAAAAATGTCATCGCTTCAATACTCTGAAGACCGTGTTCGACTCTTGCTCGATTGTTGTCTCCAAATGAATAGAAGTTCTACTCGTGATTTTAAATTCCTTCCTCCCCGGGATGATATTTTAATTTATAATCTCGGAACATAAATGTAAGAATTTTCCTTGCAAAGCAGATTTAAAATTTCATGAGCTCGGAATGAATGGAATACAAACCATTCAGCTGATTCTGCTCTATATATATATATAAAACGTCCTCTTATCAGAGATCTAATTGAAATTATTACCTCTCACTCTGTTCGCAGTGATTTATATTAAGAGTTATTATGTCCTTTTTTTCATTTATTCAATTTATACTTGCAACAGAAGAAATTTAATAGCTCCATCTTTATAAATAGTTGTAATTTATTATTTTATGCTTAGAATATCAGAATACTGTTAAGTCTTACTTTACAGATCGAGCTTATTCTGATCTAAAGTAAAATAAAAAAATCTTCATTCAGTTTTATTCTAACCAAATGAAAAGAAATATAAAACAAAGACATAGTTCACATCATAAAATAATAAAATGAAATGTCTAAAAATGATTTGAAATTTAGAATCCAATAGAAAGACTCTACCACGTTTTGAATGCCCAGAATAATCAAAATAATATAAGAAGTGAACTTTTGACATCGAGATAGATTCTTAAGATATCTAGACACCGATAATCTAAAATAAGGCTCAAAAAGAGGAAACTTTTTGTACTTATCTGATTTGTAAACTTAAAAATAAGGCTTTGTATATTATTTATTGTAGTTTATGATAGATTGTACTTATTAATAGAAAACAAACCAAATACGACTCTCTATCTTTTAAATATGGTTACTTAATCTATTTTAATGAATTAATTAATAAGTAAAAAATAAAGGACTGAAAGTTCACTTTGTAAGAATACGAATTCAAGCAGCATCAGTTTTAATGAGTCCCTGAAGTGAGAGCCAGAACAACGGAGAGGACTGATAATCGTAATATTCCCGGATTCTTTATTTACTTTTCAACGACCGTCATTAGCGACTATTTTAGCTGGAAACTTCTGCACTGTCGGGATCTCTTATTTCACGTGCCGTCTCGAAAGCAACTCAGACTTGCACTTCTGGCATCTTGTTCTTAATCTTCTGTGCGGACGAATTTTTTTACGCTGTAATTAATTCTCTAAAGTGCTGCAACGGCGGAAATGTTTCGCTTTCGAAAGATGAAATGCATTTCGGAAAATTAAAAATTTCGGTGTTTTCACTTGTACCTTCTCTGTTCTGTGAGACTTACAAAAATGAACGATACCATACAAAAACAAGAGGATTCATGAATAAGTGATTTGTTTTTCGTTTAGAATCTTTAGAAATTTAAAACATATAATATAAAATTTGCTAATATGTATGTATATATTATTGAACTCTCAGTAATTGGTAACGGCCCTCAAAAAAAATAAAAATCTGTTATGGATTTGAGATAGATATCTCGCAACTATGCAGGTACGCTAGGCTAGAAATGAATCCAATAGGAATCAGCTCCTTAAGAGAGACAGTAAAACTGATGAGGATAAAGGAATCACGCGGATAGAATACAACACGGTCCACGAAATGGACAACTGATTTAGTATGGGTATGTGAAAAGGATGAAGGAACGCAGACTGCTGAAAAAGATGTTAAAATGGAGTCCAAATGCAAGTAGAAAGAAAGACCGAGGAACGAGGCAATAGAATATAAATGAACAAAGCATACAAGGTCAGTGGCGATATAAAAGAATACACATATTTTTGTAAAGGAAACGGTCACCCAATGATAAAGGAATAGTGAAAGTAGGGGTCAATATAGTAAATTTATTTTATCACGTGTTTGTCCATAAAATAGTCTGAACATGTAAAAAGCTGAAGTAACACAGATTTCTGAAGATGATAGAATGTGTGTTAAAGGAACAGAGGAGAAGAAAGCAACTGAGAAGAGGATGGTTTGAGACAAAAGAAAAATCAAAATTGAATGGAACATTCAAATTAACTATGTATATACAAAAATCAATACATTCAATTATTAAGTCAACCTGAACATGCTTTTTGAAATTATTGTTCTATTTTAGTTCTCCCTTTATGCGGTTTAAAACGTACAGTTTGATATTTTTGCTAAAACGTATTTATTAATCACGTCAGATGCTACCTTCTGTTAATAAAATGAAAAAGTCATCAAAGATGCCTCCCTATGAATTATAATTAATAAAAATCTAATTTTCCTTGATGAAATTTGTTTTCAGCGTACAATCTGAAGCTAGTCATTATTAAGGGTTTATCGACTCGGCGCTGAATTTTCTGTAATTAATGATACAAATGACAAGTCTTTTATCATAAGTTCATTAACTTTGATGCGCGTTTTGTAACGATTTCATTTCATGGTGTCCGTATTAAAAGTGTTGATTAAAGGCCCGCACGGCGTGTCTATTACAGCACGTTAACTTGAAACCCCCGAATAAAATACATCAAATTAAGAAAGAGGTGTATTGCTAGTTTATTTGCTGATTCAGCGTTCCGTAATTAAGCTCTAAAATCAATATTTTCGTTCCGTTTCGTTTTATCTGCGTTACATCAAAACTAAAGATTTCCTTTATTTTACTTTTTTTATTTGAATTCAGTGTGCATAATTAAAAACTAGTAAAATTCTTTTGTAAAAAAGAATGCTAATAAAACTCTGGAGAATCTCACCATTATCTCAGACGTTCATTACGAAAAGGAATAAATGTCCTTGGGCATAAAACAGCAGATAAAATAGTCATCAAACACGCATCAGCTACCCGGATAACTAAAAGGGAAGCTATAAAAAGAAGAAATTCCAGCTTAAATGCAAATAAGATCCTCATTCGGTAAGCTACGCTCCCTGAAATATCAGAAGCAAAATTTGTAATTAATGCGAAACGCACGTGATTAGATTATACTTGAGGAAATGCGTACGACGATGGTATACAAGATAGAATGTGAGACGTCCATTAAACACAGGAGAACTTATGAAAAGTTTGTTTATGCCTTTTTATCTGCACCATGTTAAAGACTGCCTCGCATATATTGTTAAATCGTAAAGAAAGCAATATCCGTGCGATATTTAATATCACTTTGACGACATCAAGGAAAAAGTATATTGGAAAAAAGGAATATTGAAGTCTGGCGTTTAAGAAAACTTATAATGGGATAATTTGACTTTAATATCATCATCAGACGTTGCAAAATTTTAAAAGAAGAACTTACAATAATTTTTATTTGAATGCCTTTTCATTTAGGCAGTTCTTAAATCAACATCATCTCAATTCGTTCTTTTTTTTACAACAGAAAAAATATATATAAAAGATATAAAAGTTTTCACGTAGTAAAATACATTTTACTTCTTCATAATACGTATATAATACCAGCTCCGAGCACTTAACTCAAAATTAACCTTGTTTTTCTTTCCAGGTAGCTCTGAAAGTAATGGACGTAAATCTCATCAAGGAAGATTATGTTATAAGAAATTTATACCGGGAAGCAAGAATAATGTCGCGGTTGTTTCATCCGTGCATTGCCGCTCTTTTCCAAACTATGCAGGTAAAATTAATATTAAACTTCACAAGGAATTTATTATGTGTTATTCTGGCTGGAAAATAGATTAAAATTTCATTTTCTTCACTATTTTAAACAAAATTAAATTCGATTTCAATATCATTTTATTATTATTTATATTAGTAATGAATTCAAAAGAGGCTTGTAAAAAAGAAATACTTTTTTACTTTCAAAATTCTTAAAAATTCTCTGGTTCCAGTGAATAAACACATAAGTCACTTTTTGTTAATTTATGAGCCTGTAGTGAAATAAATCAACTTATTGTAGAAATTACGCAAATTTGGCTTATGTTTGGATATTCACATGCCTATATCCATGGCAAAATATTAGATACTTGACTTGTTTGCTTATTCTCTCTGACTGAAATGAACTATAGTAAATAATTATGAAGATATCCTGCTTATCTGCTTATTCTCTCTGACTGAAATGAACTATAGTAAATAATTATGAAGATATCCTGCTTATCTGCTTATTCTCAGGGACCAGCGAATTATCTAGGCATCCAATAGAATACAATACTTCGATCTTTTTTTAATTAATTTTAAAAATTTTATGAACCATTGCTCCAAACAGACCCCCATTTTCTTGTTCCTCAGAATACAGATTTGTTTTATGATATTTATTTCATTTTAACATCTGGAGAAGCAAATGAAGAAAATGTTTCATAAATAATTGATTATATTTTTATATACTGGTCGCGCCACCTGTGACGCAGACAGGATTCTAATCTATTCTAGACACGCACCGAATTTACTAGAAAAATCTAGCATTATTGTCGAAGAGCGCTGGCTGTTATAAAACCCAGCCGGAGCGCGATTTTTATGATAGTCTTATTTAGAAAGCGATGTGTAGTAAGCGAATTTATTAACGTTTAAGTGTTATTTTGTCAGATAAGTGTACAGCTCGATATTATTGTACTTTTATTGTGTGTAATGATCGTAGACATTAAAGTGTTTTAAAATAAATAAATAACGTTTAAATTTGTGAACCCGAAGTCGTAACGATACCTTATACATAATACATGATAAAATTTATATGAAATTATGAAGAAAGTATTTATTTATTCAGGCTGAGAATATATTTAAATTCCTCCTTCTTCACTACTTCTTGGAACAATAATTGGAGATTATATGTAGATATACGTATAATAATAGAAGCTTGTAAGTCACGACCGTAACTTAGTTAAGAAGAAAGAATTAATTAATTGATTAATTAATTTAACGGGATGCGGTCTGATTGGACGTTAACAAGGACACCTCCTTTGTTTAAAACTCAATATTTCGATTTTATTTAAATCTTCATCAGGAGAAACTACAAATAATACAAGAAGTCACTCTAAGTTTAAAGCAAAAATAAATTACTTACAAACTGGAAGCTTAAGAATTGGTTAACAAACTTGAAGATGAACATAACACAATTAATTACATTTTAAAATTCTATAAAACCGTTAAATGAACCGGACAAAACACGTGTATAATTACAAAATGGTGATTGGAGCAAAGTTCAAATTTTTGACAAGAATGTAACCTACATTTAGTTCCAAATAAAGTTACTAACATTTGTTATTTAAAATATTTAAAATATTGGAATAAACATTACTTATATTCTCTATATCAGTTCTATAGTTAATCGATTGTTGATCTTTCTGAATATATATCATTTCTAGTCTATTTTTTAAAATTTTTTCAAAAGTTAAAATTTTTGTATTTTCAAAGTCAAATTGATGATCATTATTAATAGAGTGTGTGGCCAAAGCACAAGCCACCTTTCCTGTCTTAACATCACTTTTATGTTTGGCAATCCGATTTTTTAACCATTGATTTGTCTGGCCAATGTAATTTTTTTGGCAATGATTACAAGGAATCGAGTAGACTAAGCCACTGTTAAAACCAAAGGGTGTCTTGTCTTTGGTTGTTGAGAACAATTTATTAATAGAGAAGTTATTATATTGTACAATATTCAAAAATTGACAATCTTTGAAAACATTAATTTTTTTAATTTTTTGTTAGTTTCATTCAAACGAGGTGATTGGGGTTGTTGATTCTGGTTAATTAATTTAGTTACCATCAATTTGGGAAAACCGTTATTGACGAATAATTTGGATAATTTAGTTAAATTATCATTTAGGAAATCAGGGTGTGAGATGTATTTTATCCTGTTGCTCATGGACACGATAACATTAAATTTTTGTTTGATGTTATGACAAGAATGAAAATTAATGTATCTGCCTGATGCTGTAGGTTTCTGATACCAGTCTAAACGAATGCTTTGATCTTCCATTCTTATAACTTTAGTATCCAAAAAAGGGACACTATTGTCTTTCTCAATTTCTACCGTGAATTGAAGGTGTTGACTGAAATTATTGAAAGTTTCTAAAACATTCTGTATCTGATCTTCAGGAACCGATGTGATCAGGTCATCCACATATTTGAAAATGAAAGGTAATTTGAATTCTAATTTGGCAATGACAAAGTCTAGTAACTTGTCCATGACAATCAGGGCTAAAATTGGGCTTATAGGATTACCCATGGGCATACCAAATTTTTGTAAGTTAAATTGATTGTTAAAAGAGAAATAGTTGTTATCTACAATGAATTTAAGTAATTTTAAAAACTGTTCACAAGTGAGGTTACAATGATGTTCAATTCTGTTCCAATCTTCTGTGATGATATCAATGACAACCTTTATTGGTATATTAGTAAACAATGAGATCACATCCAGAGAAATCAGTACATAGTTATCAGGAAGAGTCATATTTTTCATTTTGTCAACAAAGGCAAAAGTATCTTTAATATTGTAATCTGTTTTTGAAATGAAGGCTTTATTTAAGATATTGGCTAAAAACTTGGCTGCATTATAAGTGGTGGAGCCAATGCTACTTACAATTGGTCTTAGGGGAGTATCAGTCTTATGTATCTTTGGGAGGCAGTAGAGCTTTGGACAAATTGAATTGTAAATAATTAACTGTTTGCAAGTTTCAGCATCTAAATTGTTTTTTTGTTTAATCTCATTAATCAGTTTATTGAACCTATTTTGTACTTTACTTGTGGGGTCATTTTTCACGGTCTCATATGTATCGTCCTCACACAGAAGTTGTTGAACTTTGGTTTTATAATTGGTTGAGTCCATAATTACCGTTGTGTTGCCTTTATCAGCATTCATGATGAGAATTTGGGGATTTCTTTTTAGAAATCTTTTAGTTTTATAATAAATTTCTTCAAAATCAGATGATCTTTTTTCTTCATGTAAGAAGTTGGTAATTATGTTGGTAACTCTACCTCTGATTAAATTATTTTCTTCTTGCTCCGGAATTTCATCAATTATGTTCTCAATTTCTGAGAGGAAACGATACATATCAGTATTGGTTTTGTTAGGAGAGATCCCAAATTTAGGTCCCAAAGATAAAAAGTCTGATATGTCCTCAGGGATTGTTGTATCTGAAATATTTTTGATCCGTTTGTTATTGTTAACAAAAAGTTTTTTTTGAAATCTGTGATTAACCAATTTTTGAAATTTCTTGATATTTTTACCTTTGATGTAATTGAATTTTTTCTCAAAAGCTATTTGTAGTCTACGTTTATATTCATTTACAATGTGTAAGGGTAAACTTTTTGAAACATCAACAATTAAATTTTGAATACTGTTTTCAATTTGACGAATACTGTTATGAGTAATTTTGATTTCTAGATTCAGTATCTTTCTTCCTAACCTGTTTTGTAAATTAAAAGCCTCTTGTGATGTTCTGGGATCCTGTGTAGTTAAAAGTTGATTGATGTTTTTATACCCATGTTTGATGTGGTTTGGCAGGACATTGTTCCTTCGACATTCTAATAAAAATATGTTTCTATTACGTTTGTTGGCCAATTTATTGTTATTTGAAGCCCATGATTTAAGTTGTGTTGTGATTTCTTGTCCGTAGTTGTTGGTAATATCTTGATAAAAACCCATCTGAAGAACAGAAGCTTGTAAGTCACGACCGTAACTTAGTTAAGAAGAAAGAATTAATTAATTGATTAATTAATTTAACGGGATGCGGTCTGATTGGACGTTAACAAGGATACCTCCTTTGTTTAAAACTCAATATTTCGATTTTATTTAAATCTTCATCAGGAGAAACTACAAATAATATGTAATCATTACATATTTCTTATATTTAATCTAAAATTTCAAAACACCAAAAACATAAATTAGAATAATGCAGCGGGTGTATTCCAACGACGTCTCTGCTGCGTATAACTTCAAATTCGTGCCTTCTTTAGCCCGCTACATTTCTCATTTTTATTCAAGTCACGTTTCTCTGTTTTTAATTAGGAATCCAGAAATTGAGATGATATACACACTTAAAATATTAAGTGAAATTTTGATCAAATAAGTTTAAATTATGTAACCAAGTAACGTAATTTCTTTTACAACTAAAAACTACTCTCTGTACCTGATAACTAGGAAATAAGTTATTGGAACCACAACAGAAAAGTATTTTAATAGTTTGTTATACAGAATGGGGTACATCAGCAAGGCTTTAGGAGGTGATGCAACTTAGATAATATAAATACTGTAACATTTTTCGTAGGGCCTTAGTTACCGAGATATAAATTTTGGAATTAATTTTATAAGTACTCGCTACGAAGACTTATTATAATGATAAGCCTTTATTGCTCAAGTGCATGCATTTTTGTTTTATTTTTCGATGAGCATCCAATTATTCAGGGTTACTCTATTCTTTTCCTACACTCTTTTCAATCTCGTATGTACGTAGTACGATCGTACATAATGTTACTAATGTTCCTTCTTGAGATCAAAAAGTAATTTATACGACTTTTATGTACTGCCAAATTATTATAATAAATAACAAATAGACGCTTTGTTTTTATTTTTGAGTTTTGTAATTCACGGCTTCTTTTTAATACCTATTTCCCTTGATCAACTGTGTCACTTTTAATTACGAGGATGTCCAAAAAGTTTCTTCTTCATGTGTAAGTTAGCGTAACTTCAAAGGCGATCAAGTCATAAGAATAGAGTATCATTATTGGGGCGCTAATAAAACGCCAAAAGATCTAGGCAGTGACCATTAGCGATGCAATAAGACAGGCAGTCGTAAAGAGTGCTGAGTAATATTCGGGCGGGCCAGCATCTGGCGTTGATTGCCTCTTATCTCGCTCCGGCTCGCATCATTTCGAACGGATCTTGTCTCCTCTATAATCCGAACCCCAACATACGCGCAATGCCCCCTTTTCATCTCCCTCTATCTGTCTTAATCGTGCCTGCACATATCCATCCGATTTCGGGTGTTACGACGCTTCATAAAATATGAATATAAACGGAGCTCGTTGTTCTTGAAAAGGACTGCCAACATCTGATGCGCATTTCGCAGTAGGAGGGACGAACAGCTGATGTCCTCAGCATCAATAATCCAGCGTGCTGAATCCGCAAGTACACTCACCGCTGTGATGCACGTGTAATTAACTGCATAAATGATGACGGTGCAACTATAAACTTTAATATGACGCTACCGGAAGTAGTGTTTGTTTAGTCACGTAATTACATATGTAGATATCCTCCAGTTCTAAAGCTCGACTTTCATCAAAGCTCAATATTACTATTTTTTCTTCCAGAAATAAATTATTAAATTATATTCTTCCACATTTTAAACTTCTTGAAACAACGTTATAATTCTTCGTTTAGAAGAGCTTTATAAAATACTACGAAGAATTCGAATTATTTTAGAATTCTGTCTTACCTATACGAAAAAAAAAAACTAGTATGTTCCAGTACGCCCAAAATAGTAGAGGATAGCATGGTATCTGACTACCTACAGTAACGAGTCATGAAGAGCCTTGGCTTAAGCGATCTGGCTTTCTTAGATTCTAGATTCTAGAATCTGGAGGTTCATTCGACACTTCCCAAGCAAATTTGTTACAATTTTTTCGAACTCGGAGGGATGAACCGCTGGCGCTGTGTCGACCATGATCCGGTTAGGTTTGATCATTGCGCCATCACACTATCGAAGCTCTTAGTTTAATGCTTGAAATATTTCCCACGCAAGATTATATCGATGTTGTAGTAATAGCGTATTGCATTGAAATAGAAATCTTCGACAGAGTTCTGCAGAGAAAATTGTGAGTTGTTCTGTGCAAATATTTAACTTTGCAACCTCTACTTGTCCATCAGTGACAAGAATGACTTACCACCCATTACAATTCCATAGAAAACTGAGTAATTGGAAATTAAAACGTATCGAAAAGCATAGAGACGACGTTACGGACCTAGCACACTCTGACGATGAGTTCCATCATGAGTATACGATTATATAGGGTCCCGAGGGTATGCGGAATCGCCTTACATGTCGTGTGACAGCCGAACCTGAGATCCGATTTGATTAATCCCTCCATAAAAGCTATCGTTGCTTTCAGTCATCATCCCTCGCGGCTCCCTCGGTCGCAGATTTAAATAAAACTGGAATTTGCGGTGCTGCAGAGGTAGAGAGCATTTCCAATGCCATCGGAAGAAATAATTTTAGTTTAGATGCACTCTAGGTTAAATAATATTTGTAATATAATATCATAGAGTAGAAATGAAATCCCCACATTCTTTATCCTGTAAATTCGAGCTACCGAAAAATATAAATTATATTACTTCAGGTGTACATATCGTGTGTTTCGTTTTGATTTGGAAATATACCACATTTCTACTGGTTTCTATAACAGTATTGAAACACTGGGGTTTACTTATCCCTCGGTTCAATAACTTAAAATTTAAAAGTAGAGTAAGGGATGCTCGAACATTCAGGATCACATACATTGCAAGTAAATGATAATATCAAATCACAATCAGTCATAGGTCAAGCATGTTACAAATCTATTGCGTTGTGTATAAATGCACAAAATGTATAAAATTTGACAGTATAACAAAAAAATTCTAAGATTTATTCAATTATCATACTGTGTTATTGCACTTAAGCTTACATAGCAAAAATTATTTATCATTAAAAATAATTTATGTAACAACTTCATTGTTTGATGAATATGATTGAACTAGAAAAAGTTTGATACACTCAAGTATGTATTAAAAAAATCCATATTAATTCCCCAGCGCAAACACGCAAAACAATTTAGGATATTGAACCATGACATCTAAAATAAGCTTTCTTGATTTATCGTTGTTACGTGCATATAAAAAGTCCGTGCATCGGTTAATCTAAAATATAATGTATTTTTGTTTCTATGTATACTTACGTATTGGACCTCTCTTTATTTAAACAATATTTGCCTCAGTGTTTATGATATTCAACATAACAACAAAAATGTGCATTATTTTATGGTATGATTGCGATATATTTACTTTATTTCCCTAATATGAAAAGAATATCAATTGGGAACTAAAATTAATATGTTATAGTATAGGTGTAGTTAGTATCATAGGAGCAGTCTGTTTATATCTTTATTATTTATATTACAGTTCGGAAATTTGTATTACCTAGCTATGGAACTCGTCGGTGGTGGTGATCTCTGCACATACATTAAATCCCAGCGTACTGGAAAGCTGGACGAACGTTGCACGAGGATTTTCGCACGCCAGCTAGTGTCAGCCATAGCTCACATGCACAACATGGGGATAGTCCACAGGTACGTTTAGCCTTGCATTATAATCGTAACTTTGGCGGAGATGTATTAACCGGTACATTAATTTTGACAGCAATACAGAAAGAGCAGCTGCGGTTAAATTGGATAAACTAAATAATTCCCTTATTTAGTTCACTGCTTTACAAAGTAGCTGTCATTCATATGTATTATTAACACCAGAAAAGTAAAAAGAAGGCCATTGTCTTCAGAAAAAATTACAGAAATGAAATAGAATTAGAATATAATTCTATTTTTATATTTTCGTCCACTAAATATGCCAAGATGGTACTTACTCTGTAGATCGAATGGAAATCCAATTGTTGGAAGTATGTCTCCTTTAGATATACTTACAGGGTGGTTAAAAATAAAAATAGTATTCTCTAAGGACCATCGTTTTCGATTCATTAATTCTACTGGGAATGTTCTTAATTTACATTGAAATTTTTAAATTGATTAATGTTTTTTCTTTTTATAAATTGCGAAATTTATGTAAATAAAATTAGTTGTGTTTCTGAAACAATTCGAGTGTTTCTGAAACAATTCGAGAGTTTCGATAATTTTAGTCTGAATATTATTTATTCCATATGAGGGGGGTTTGTACACTTGTGCAACTCTTTCTCCACACCCTGTATTTTACTCAAAATTCATTATTTTTGTTTGTGAAATTTATTTATAAAATATTGCTAATAAACGAGAAAATATTTTCTGTTACGTGAAGGTAATTCAATATCCATGTTTCCAACCTTGGACTTTTTCGTTTTTCTTAAACTCTCAGCGCAGGAACTGCAGTTAAACCGATTTCAAGTAGGCCGGAAATGAAAACTGAAAACGAATCACCTTCCGAATAACCGTCCTCGGAAATATTACAACTTTCTGTTTACAAAATACTTAATAGATTCCGGAATTTTATTAGGAGCGTAATTTATGTGGCGAAATATTTCGGTTGATTTTCGATAATATCGCCCACAGTAACCTACATCCAGCGAGTAAACACGGTAATTTTTGGACAGAAACACCGATATGTGTCAAAATAAATATTTAAAAATTCTCCCGCTTCTTTTCCTGAAAGGAAGAAACGAGGTCGCGTAATATTGTAGCTATGCAAAGTGCACTCGTCAATGCGCGGATAAGAAGTGGATGTCGTAAAAGCTAGCACAAGAAGCGTGAAGAATAGCTGCTACTCTGCATAAATATGCCGTTGCATTCGGAAACCGAATAAAATTCGGACTCAATTCATATGTTTTGTTGGTTGTTTCCAATTCTGAAGTCTAACTTATCAGCATCAGCATTATCTATAAGCGTTGTCCTTAACATAACATAATTACAACCAATACAATCTCAAATAGGATTGAAACTGAAATTCCATTAAGTTACATAAATTCTAGAAACTCTCCAATATAATTATTACATACGAAAATAAAAAATAGAAGAACTTCTACAGTCAAATTGAATTAATTGACTTCTTAATGTTTAGTAAAAATTAAAAACTTGAATAAAATTACACACCTGCTTCTGCTGCACACTGGCATTCACGAAATATAGAGTACCAGCAGATGCAAATACACTTACCGCGACTTACGCCAAAGTATGTACTTAAAGTTGCTTTAAAGTTGCGAAGCTGAATAGACAACTTAGTTCCTTCGACGTATTTAGAATGTGAGGGAACTAAAGCAGCGAGTTAAAATACCCTCGCTTGCTCTGAACTAAGAAGTCGTTAATGATGGTTTAAAATTGATTGCAAGGTAGATGCATGTATGTGGGTGTGCACAGATTAAATTCTATGGAACGTTCGAAATTTAATTACGAATTAAATTTTAAAAGTATTCTATTTCTGGACCAAAATCGTTTGAAATCACTTTAGCTATTCTCTTCTATTAACATCCTTTATATGTACACTCGCGATCAACTGAATCGATACCCATCAATGCTAATCGACTAGAAAAGTGGCGCACATTTTATTTATTGCAAACAAAGGTTCCAAATTTTGGAATGGTACCGATTTAATTGGAAGCAAACTCTGCGCTTAGTGAATATAGAATGGTAATGTGGAGATTGCAGTTATATACTAACATTATTGAATAAAATATCTGCAACATTTAGATTCTTTTAAAGTAAATGTTTTCGATATCTACGAGTACAACAGAATTGAGACATTGTTGTAAAGCTCATAAATTTTTCAATTTGTTTAGACAAACACTATACCAAGCATTGTTCCACATAAATTACGACGGACATTTCCCAAATGAAATCACCAGTTTCTGCATCATTGTGTTGTCTACGGACTTTTGTCAATAACACATAAAAGCATGGAGTTTTTAAGATATCCTAGAGTGCATTCCTTACTTCGTTTCCATTGAAACGACTCTTACTCATTCAATGGCTGACACTTAACTAGTTAGCAAAATCTGCTCCGAGTGCACATCTACTTTTTACGGCGGGAAAATAGTGACGACTGATGTACGGAATTGATTTCATACAAAAGGATGCAGTAAAATGAACGACCCTGCACCAGTAAAGTGGATGGCTTTAGCAGGAAGTAGCGCTATATATTCCGGTCACAAACCTGTCTTGCGGATTGCAAGCAATGTATTCAATCAGCGACCAAATGCATTGATGCGTCATTGCAATTTTGCTGAAATTGCAATCCGCAATGATACCTTCAACTGACAATTTACGTAATTGCTAACACATCTATGCTTAACTTTTTTTATCACTACCCATTCTTATTCTTTCAATATACTCGTACAGACGTGTATCATCTTAAATTTTTACGACAAAAAAGACAAACCAAATTATCATTATCTGCTTTCTTTGTGTGCTCTTTGCTTGCGCTAATAAAATACGTTTGCTTCTTGTCGTTGAATGTCTCCACGTAAAATTCAGTTAAAGTAAATAACATAAAATCCGTTGTATATTACAAGAAAAAGAAGGTTTTCCACTTTCTGATCTAATATATTCCTCCTTGAGTTGGTCGACGGCTCTCAAACTAGAGACATTGCTTTCCTAAATAGTCCCATACAAAGAAAATACAATCTGCAATCTCTGTATGCAGGGAAACGTCTGCGCAAATAGGGATGCAAACAAGAAATCGACTACTTCTGACACCGTACGCCTCGATAACCTTGTATATTCAGAACCTTGAGATCCACAATAATATATTGTACCGAATTCATTGCTCGCTTCTATTGACAATAAAACTGGATGTTTTTGTTGGTATGTAAGTACTTGCATGCTGCAATATATTTGACAATGCATTTTCGAGGAATTGTTTTATATTATTCGCACACACAACAGAATGCATGCATTTTTATTACGTTCGTTTGGAATAAATTGTCTATGAACTGATTACATTCTCAATCACTTATGTATCAACTTAATTGACTTTTAACAGAAAATTATTAAGAGCTTTGTGAAGAAATTTTATACTATGACCACTTGTGTCAACAACAAAGAACATTTTCTATGACTTCCACAAACTATCAAAATTATTAAATAAAATAAATAATAATTGAAGCAATATTAATAAAATATCTGAGGATATAGAAAGGAACAGGTGCAAAGAAATATTTAATGATTAAGGTTTCAAGTAGAAGTTAATACAGTGTACGAAAGTGAACAATTTTCGAAATAAAATGCAGTTTCTCTTTCAACACTGAATAACTGATAACCGGAGAATTAGGAGGAAAATGGTAGTATAATTCCTACACAATAGAATCGCTTGGTATGAATATTTTCCGGAGATTGTTATACAGCCTGTACGTAAGCCAATATTAAAAAGCAAGAAATGGACATTTTGACTTTTGGCTGAATTATTAAAAACTGTCATTTGAAATATATTAATTTTCATGGAAAATATAAAGTATTCTCGTAAGTCCACAATATATGTAAATTTGTAAATATGATGGATCACATTATACAGCTTCTTACATTCACGAAAAAAAAGTAAGACGCGAAATTCTTTCACTTTTGATGTAGCACTCCTTAAATTACGAAAGCTGGAAAGCGTTGATTTCTTTAAGGAAGCGTAAATTTCTGAAACAAATTTACTTTAATATTGAGCAAGACTCTGTTAATATTTAATTCAAACTTTCACTGTAAAAGGAAAACTTTCTTAAAAACTTCGCCCAAAAAACCCCTATTTCCCTAAAAAGAGCCGAGGATAAACTTTTCCTTTTGTTTTCCAGGAGGGAAATGCGAACCCTCCGAGCATTTGCTTGATAGATTACTTGACAAATATTTTAGTGTTCAAATGGGCCGATAAAGTTTTGCATTGGCAAATGTCTGTGTAATTGGAGTGGATTGAATTCTCATTTTTATTAATGCCTGCGTACTTAATCATTCCCCGGGAATAACGTTTATTGATTTTCTTGCTTAAACTTCTTTACAATTTAAAACATAGCATGAAAATAATTAATTTTATCTCATCCGAGTTAGAGCAATTACAATTAATCGTTATTAATATTGTTACCTTCACGAGTTCCAAAACTAAAGACTACATTAAATGATAATAAAAATGTGTATATGAAATTGTTAGTTTATAATTAACTCGCCCTCTCCTTAAAAAAGAAAGAACAGAGAATAACGAGGCGTTAATAAAGAAAAGCGTGCGCTTGTGTAATTGAACTAATTGGAAAATGGTTCGTAATTGCAAGAAACTGCGGTCCAAGTCTGCGCGTTGAAAAATGAGACCTAACGACCTTAGGTAAAACTTCTTACTCTTTTCACTTGCAAATCTTAACTAAATTTTAAATTAAAATTATATGAAACATTTTCGTATGTTGTTTTAATTAATTTTGATATATTGTGAGATTATTTTACAAAGGAGAACTGAAAGCCATGAAATGAACTTCAACAGAAATTTTTTCGTTAATATAAATTAATTTCGTTAGAATTTGTTACAAAAAATACAATTTTGAAGGCAAGAGCTAGGTCAAATAATCTGAGATTTCATTAACACAGCAATATTTTTTAAGGTGTTATGAAGTTTTCTTTTTTGTTTACTTAGATGTTGGGGAAAGTAAAATAGATGTTACCATCTATATTTTTCTGTCAACAATAAACTTCATAGGCCGAACCGACCACAACAAACACAGTGTATTATTAAAAGTTCCACGAATTGACATACACATGTCGTATATTAAAGAAACGTCCTCCTGAAACACTTCTGAAACTTCTACGAGGAAAGTTCAGTAAATTTTCAATGGAGAAAGCGAAAGTAGATAACAAGTGAAAATAGAAAATCATCAACTGGCGTTGAGCACGCAGGCTGTTCCTGCGATTCAATCGATTTTCTAACTTTTAATGTGCCGTTTAACTTTGGAGATGTAACCCTTGTTACGTAGAAGGTTCACTGCATTATTTACTCTAAGTTAGGTTCATTTATATATCATTAATTAAATAATTCATTCTATAAATAGGGACTCTAATTTAATCTGTATCCCCCCCAAAAAAATGAAGCTCTAATATTTTAATCAATGAATAATAATTCTCCTGCCATGTCATGTCTGCAGCATCTTCATTAATTTCAGTTTGTTGCTCCGGTATAAATTAATTACGCTCCTGAAGCGAAGAATAATTAAATTACTTTATCGTAGCAGATTTAGAAGCCCATATCACTTCACTCTACGGAAATATTATTAAAATTAATCTGCTTCCACTTAATATGATTATTTGTTATAAACATGCAACTTCTTTATCTTTTTACATAAAGTTACCATTTTAATACAAAATTGGACCTAAATATTCACACCAAAACATAAAAACTACCTATTATTATTAATACCCCTTCATAATATTATTTAAAGTTAATTTTATTTATGTATTTAATGACTAGTAATTAGTTGACTGAATATTATGTGAAAGGAATTCTTGGAAGAAGTAAACTAATAAAAAAAATTTATTTACAATAATGTATGCCAATCAGAACTTATTATTTACTTCTTAATTATTTCCCACGAAGATTCATGTTCGTTTTCTGTTCTAATTCCAACAAAAATGAAACGCTAATTGCAACAAAAAATCTGAGCAGAATTTTATCTATGCTTTTGGATATACTTCCGACTACAATTTCCTATCAATGCAAATGCATCCATCGATTTTTATTCACTTTCCTGTTAAGTCTTTCGTTTCATCTTTATTCGAACTGCTGAAGTTGCAGCGCTGCTGATCGAAATCAATATAAGTAGAGGAGTTTGAGGACGCCGTAGTCAGCAAGATAAAGGTTAGATGAAACCCGCACATCTCGGTCTGCAGCCCTCAACGTGTTACAATCCGTAAAATATTGTATCGGACGTAACAAATTTTCACAATGGGATTCTTTTATTTTTTTCAATGATGATTAAATTGAATCTATGCTGTTTTCTTCTTTGTTTTGCGGCGCCTAATTTATATCATCTTTTAAAGGGAGCACAGCTTCAGAAAAATGCCTTCCAATAGAAGTCAACTTATACTTAATTGAAAAACTGTTTTCACTTTGAATTAACTCTAAACAAATGGAAAATGAAATTCTGAGAAAAGAATCAATTTAACCACACGTTAGACATTTTTTAGACCGAATGGGTGGCCTAATTATAAGATATCACACATTTTAATGGGCAGGTTAAACAAAAATATGCAAGTTATATTTGTTCACTAAAAAGTTGAAAGGGAAACCCACTTAACTCCAAGTCACTTCAAGGACAACGAATTCATTTTTGAAAATAGCAACATTTTCCAAGTTTGAAATAAAATAAATATATTCTTTATAATTTTATAGAATGCTAATAGAAGCCAACGTAAGTTGCAACGGTTTAATGAATTTCAAAGTTAAAAATAAGAAAGGCGACACATATTCGCTCACTCATACAACAGAAACCGCTGTGGCCATGCTTTGATAGATGACCACTGGAAGTATTTTATTTATTGCTTATTTTGTTTCGCCTCACTCGGCTAGTGATGAATGTCTCCGCCATGTATTACCTTGTTTCCGATAAAGGGAACAGCTTTATTGGCAAACCGCAACTGCTGTCTTAGGCTTACCACAGACGAAGAGACATAGTCGTGGATTTATGGTATAGGCAAACATGTAAACATGATTTTTTAAAAGCTATTGCACAATAAACGAAGCTCGACGAATCCTACAGTTTTTTTCTTTTTTAATCTACACATCTTCACTGCAAAATCTCTAGCCCAATATGCCCATGCTTGCATAGTTTTTAAAATCTGGAAATCCTCAAAATCAGAGATCAGTTAATGTAATGCATGCTTATTCCTTAAAGGTAAAATCGATTAGGAAAATATTAACGCCGTTACATAAATAAATCGCGAGTAAAGATTACTGCAGTCACGAAGGTAATAATGCAACCACTCAATAATTTCCTAATGATATGTCACAGTCGGATCACTAAATAAATTGGAATGTCATGCGGTTTAACAAAGCTACTTCGGAACAGCAATTTTTATACAATCGGCTCATAATATATTTAATAACACTCATACGTATACAATGCGTGTCATTTCACTTAAATCAATCAGGACTTTCTATTCAGCTTTTACTGTAAGTAATTGGATGAAACGCATGAATACTTACGAGTAATGAATACTCTTGATGTGTAATACTCTGTGGAATAATAACAACTTATTTTTTTGCTTTTGCTTCTAAACTCTAAATTAAATTCCAGTAAGTTTCACGAGTTGCATCAGAATATGAAAATGAGTTATAACTGTAATTTACAAATTATTACTTTATGTAAGTCGTCTTGAACACTTTTGATATCGATCCTTAATGCCAATTTTAATCAACAATGATTGATATCAACTGAAATATTTTTCATTGCACTCGTTCATGCTTTAAAGTACTGCTTTATATTTTCTTTTAAATTTTTTACAATTTACTATTATTTTTTTATACTTAAAAATAATTCTCGTTAAAGAATGTGAATGGTGTATTCAACTCGAACCACATTTTCCGGAGGCTTAATAGAGCTTTGTGTGTGAAAAGACTGAAAATATGATTCTGTTATTTCAGTGTATTCATGCAGAACTCCCATAAGAATATCACTTTCAAATTTAATGCATAGAAATACACAAACTGCACCTACGAACGAACGTCGCAAAACGCTCGAAGCAAATTTTCCGCATAAATCGAAAAGGGCTAGCTCGAAAAAGTCACCCTTCGGGAAATTGGATTTGCAATTTTTTCGTTCGTTCAAATTTCAATTTCACCGCAGCAGCAGCACAGACTAACAAACTATCTCCACGTGTATTTTTTTAATGTTCGATATTATTTTAGAGATTTAAAAATGGAGAACGTCATGCTCAATTCGATTCACACCCAAATTAAAATCGTGGATTTCGGTCTGAGTAATCTCTACACGGAATCGAATCCCTTGCGAACCCACTGCGGATCTCCAGAATATGCAGCCCCGGAACTTTTCGTGGAAGGCAAACAATACGGGCCGGAAGTCGACCTCTGGAGTTTGTTAGTATTCGGCTGTTTTACACATTCTACTATTAAGTCTCCTTTTCGCAGGGGTGTTATTTTATATGGCATGGTGATTGGACAACTACCCTTCGTTAGCGTAAGAGAGAATAACATGACATCGCAGGAAAGAAGGAAGAAATTACTGGAGCAAATCAATAAGGGAATGGCTGGCTCTCATCGCAGGGCATTATGTTTGTTTTCGCCAGAATTTAAAACTATGATTGGTAAATTGTTAATTGCTGATAGATCAAAGAGGCTCACGATTAAAGAACTCATTTTTCATCCCTGGATTACCGAAAAAGGAATAAAGGCGGTGCGCTCCAATCCCCTTAAGAAACTCGATGGACAGTATCGGGCCATTGTAAGTAAAATTAAAATTACTTTAATTGCCCTTATTGGTAGATATCAATTGTAGGTTTTGAAGGACGTGGGATCCCTAATGCATTTGAGCTTGGACGAAGTAGAATTCGCCATAAAATCAGAGGCGCAAGGAAACATCGCTGGTATTTACAATATCCTGTCGTTTAGACACACCTTGCACCAAATTGAAGGTGATGGTATTACAAGAAACAAACAGGAAACCTGTGTTAATTATTCAACGCCGCGACCTCGAACTCACTTGGGGAAACCGGATTTAGAATCAAAAATTGCGTCCCCGATTAAACGTAAAGACATCATGAAGTCCGCCCCCGTTAATAAAGTTGTACCTTCTACGCCAAGAACGCCGCACGTTCGTCTAGTCTCAAACAAATCCCCCCAGAAAACTTCCAGCGGGGCTGAAAAAAGTCTCAAGAAGCGAATAATTCCGAAAATTTTGCTGTCCAAGTTGGAGAAAGCAAATTCTGCAAAAGCAGACTTAAATCCACTTCCGTCAAAACGGAACACCTTGTCTGGTGAAGATCGTAGGCGTTCGACGCCAACTGGAAATGAACTGCGTTCTGAAAATCCGACGACTCATCCGATATCCAACATTTTGAACTTGACGAAAATTCCTTCTGTGCAGACACCTCGAAGCTCGAACAGTCAGAAACGTACGAACTTATTATCTCCGAGTGTTAACAGAGAACAGCTGGAAAAAATTGTGGAAAAAACTGACCAAAAGGCTAAGACGAGAGAAACGAGCATTTTGAAGTTGCAGAGTCTTAATGCCAATACGACACCAAAGTAAGATTTTACGCTATTATGTAACTGATTGAAAATGAAAAATATTTCTAGGCCTTTCTTTTGATTAACAAAAAAGTTGCTATTTCGGAGAGTTCAGTAACAATGAACTGTTGTAGCTTTCTTCATTAATTCCAAATTTTTTTTTTTTTAATTCAAAAAATCTGAAGGTTTGCCTCCTTACAATTTTGAAAACACGTATCGTTTATCCCACTTCTGAATATTTTGATTAAACTACATATTCTGAGCGATATATTTAAATATTGAATTAACAGGAATATTGATACAAGAATTCATAGTGCCAATATTGAAAATATGAAATCGGATCCTCCACCTGCTTGCAGACGTCCACTGACAGGACCAAGTCGCACCGCCGAACGCGCCACGAAGAGAAGAAGGTAAACTGCCTTAAATACTTTTATCTTAGAATAATGATGTTATAGTATGTTACCAGTAACAACCAGTGCGAGTGTGCCAAGCAAAGCCGCAGGGCACATGGCTTCTGCAACGCTCAAGAACCGTAAAGGTCACGCAAGCAAACTCCCGGATTTTCGGGAAAAACCGCCGCAAGTAATTGGAGACCCGGCGAAGCGACTCGCTACGACGACGTCGAAAACTCAAGCTGCACACCACTTCGTTAACGAACCGATTGCAAGATCTATAGCTGGGTATGTGGTCAATAATATACCGTCGAAGTTGAATACGTTTAAGTGGGCGAAAACAAGTAAAAAGGAGAGTTCTTGATTTTGAGATTTTGTCCAACCCCAAGGGGTTTAAAGTGATTCATACTCACATCAACTAAATAAATGATTTTTTTAAATCTGTGTTAATTTAATGGGCTTTCAAATGTGATTGATTAATCCAAATTAACCAAAGTAGCCAGAAGCAAAAAATTCATTACTGTTTAAAAGAACCAACAGTTTGCCATGTCTTTCAAGTTATGCCTAAACAATCAAACCTAAAACCAAATTCTTTTTTGATTTTTCAAATAATTTCTCTGCAAAAATAAAACAAAACAAAAATTAGTCAAAAAAAAAGTAGACTTTATTACATCATGATTATTATATACACAACACTTTCAAACACTAATACCAAGGCACATCCCTAGGCTGTGAAATCGCTCCCAATTTTATATAACGTGCAGTTTGTGAGGCTGGAGGAGTAGGCAAGCCAGTTGATGAACCCACAGATAATCGGTTGTTTTCGATAATAAACTGCGAGCCATCGCCTTTCAATGCAGCCACAGGCTTCCAGGAATTAATATAATTCACTAAAACAACAGTAAAAGTACTTCAAGTAAATGTAAAACGGTGGTAACTCACTTTTAAACATCCTCACACATCCATCATCACCGCTTGACGCCAAAATGGTGCCTGTTACATTCCAGCAAACCCTCCAAACGGTGCTTGCGTGTTCTTCAAACTGTGCGGCAAGTTGGACGTCTAATTTCGTTATGCCGCTTTGAAGACTGTTGTTGTCACTGCAACATGCGATTTGGTTTAAATGTGGAAAGCAAACGAGGCAAACTCAATTATTTACTTGATAGGTATCAAATTAATAATCCTCACGTCTTTAGTGGCGACTGCCAAGATGTGATAGCTTCTGCCTAAATTAGGGGCGAATGCTATATCATGAACGGGATCCGTGATACTGTTTATGGTCTCTATTTTTGTCCATCGCCTAGTGTTCTCACTGTACTCGTATATAAAAACCTTCCCTCCGCTTGTCGGATTTGTATCATCACATCCGACAGCCAACATTTGAGGGTGCGCTCTTAAAATATAAGATACAATTAAAACTAAGTAAATTTTATGAAAATTATTTAATATACTTTGAAAAACTTGGATTCCAACTTAAGCAACTGCAAGAGGGCTTGCACTGTACTTCATGTTGTAAGGTCCACTGACTTAGATTCATTACATCAGGAGCCTCGTATATTCTGATTAAACCATCAGCAGAGCACGTCGCCAAAATTAACCCCTGTGTTTTAGGCCCAAATTTAACGTCGGTTACCGACGTTCTGGAATCAACTAAATTCGTTCTCCTGACCCAATGTCTTGTGCCTCTTTCGCCAGGGCCTGGGGTTTCTCCAACTACAAATTGTGAAATTTTAGTAGAATATTTTTAAATAGGTAAAATTAATTACTTATTTCTTCCCATACTGCTGCTGTTCGATCGAAAGAGCAGGTCGCAAGTACTTGGCCAAATTCAGGGTGAGCCCAAGTAACCTTCCACACAGAGCCACTGTGCGCCTTCCAACTGGATGTTAAAGACCATTTTCCCTCATTGGTTTGATCCCAAACCTACAATAGATATCAGTACTTATCTGAACGTAAATAATTCGGTTTTTAGGTTGGGTTACCTTAACGTATTGATCGCTTGAACAAGTCGCCATGCGTTGTCCATAAAAGTCGTAAGCCACATCGTGAATTAAATCTTTGTGTTCGGCATTAATTTCTTGAGCATCAAACATTTTTTATTCAAACGACTAAAAACTAACCTCAAAAACGAAAAACTGACAAGTTTGACGGCGTCGTTTGTTTATGCCATGCAGCGCAGCCAACATTAATATATCGGCGTTAAATGTTAACGCAGTTCAGCTCATTACTATGTATTAATTGCATCAATAGAAAATTAGATGTGTATTTAATTAAGTGATTTACATTAGAACTTTTGAGATTAAATGAAAATAGCAACAAAATAAGCTTTCTCGAATTTTGAGTGACGCCATCTATTGTGTGTTTTCCTTTACTCCCACGGAAAGGCGGGAAGGACAATTCGTAGTAATGGCGACCGTATTTCCGATATTTTTTTAAATAAATTCTCTTCAGTTAGGTCGATACCAAATCTAAATGTCGTCTTTGAGTTAACATAATATGTTGCATTCAAAGTAATTCAGGTATTATAAACATTATTTATTGAAGAGGGAATTTTTGGATTTTTGTTATAGCGATAAATTTATTAAACATTTAAGTAGCGACATCTTTCGATCGCTTGTTGACAAAAATTTTGATAAATTTATCGTTAATAAAAAAAGGCAAAGTAAATGAAAGTCCTTTGCTTTATTAAACAAAACTTTTTACAATATTTTATTCACAAACTACTACTTACTCGATATTTACATTATGATTACGTAAGAAAACTGAATACTGAGAAATAAAGAAAAAATTTAGAAACTGAAATAAATAACACAAGCGTTTCCTATAAATATATTTTTAAAAAATTTGCAATTGTTATTTATAGTATACAAAAAAAGAAATAACATTTTAATTAATTTGATAAACTTAGAAGTACTCAAGTATACTCAAATATCTAATTGAAATTTAATAGCAGAACGTTTACTTTCATGTAAACTCATTGTGCTCTGCAAGCAATTTTTATATTACTTCTAAATATGTTTAAAATGGAGTGTCAGAGGCTAGTAACTCACAGTAACAGAAGCCAGTAAACATTATAGTTGTGCTTTTAGCAAATATAGATAATAATGTAACAATATTACTAATTTAACTCTGCATAAGGCTGTGCTCTACATACTAATTACATTTTTAATGTTAAAAATAATAATCACACTCAAATAAACTTTAAAAAATGATACAACACAAAAACAGAAAAAAAACGACTTATCTACTTTTTTGTCTTTTGAGATAAATGTAAGTATTTGTATTTCATGCTTTACAATGTGTCTTTTGTAAAAACATTTTTAGTTTTTACGGCATTCCAATTCCTTAAAGACGCAACAACTGCATTTAAACAATTCTCCCAGTTTTTCATATCCTCTAAGGTATCAGCATTCAAGAAGTGCCTTGTCATATTATATTTCGGTTCATGGTTTAGAACCTCATTACTCAAAATATTTGGAACATTAACAATTTCTATCAATAAGGTTTTTGATCTTGGACATAACACTCTGTCGGCCATCGAAATCGATGAGTTTGCACAACAGTTTAAATTCAACATACCGATTGGTTCGGTCATGTTTTCTTCACAGGGGTAGTTCCAGTATCTCATTTCTTGACCATAAAGTGCACACCATCTTCTATTCCACGTAATAGAGTCTCCAGTTTCGGAACCAACGTTTAAAAACCCAGAATACCGTTCGTCTATTTTGACACTGCTTGTGATGCACATTGTTAATGTGCCATCCAAGTTTGAATTTAGTGGTACACTTGAAAGTCTAAAAGGAGTTGTGCTGGATAAATCGGCTATCCTTAAAGTCGTTCGCCCCCATAAAGTAAAAGAGGACGTTCGAATTAGGGGTTCTTCTTTATTGCGTGATTTGTTTTTGTCCTTGTGTATATTAAGGATTTTTTGTGGTGTTGGACACGTATTCTTTTCTTCCTGGAAATAAACAGAAATACACCTCGTTCAAGTCAATTTTATTAATAAGTAAATACCTACCTCATTTAAGTGAAATTTCGATTCGTGGCTGTAATTTCGCATATTGTTCTTAATTCTCATGGAATAAAGAGCAAGATGAATTTCAAAGTCAGGGGGCAACTTATCGAAGTCGAAGGAGTTTGCGAAGCAAACGCTTCCGTCTTCTTCTGGGAGAACTGCCTCGGAAGCAAATAATTTTAAAGCGCAACTTGCGGTGCAAACGAACCACTGTAAAAATTCTTTATTCCGTCTCTGCATTTGAAATTGATTCAAATCGCATTTCGCCGCCGTGAATTTCAAGTGTGAAATTGTTACGGTTCCAGAATTCTTGCAGTCAGTTTCAATTAATTCCTCGAATTCACGTCGAGTTAATTCTTTCATTATGAGCTCCCGTTTACAAGCTAAAAAAATATATTCTTGGAGAGTTTGTTTTTTGCTTTAATTCGTCGAGTTACACTGGCCACTTGTGTTGTTTTCTCTTCGATCTGACAAACATAGTTTTTGACTCTCGTCCCGACTATTTGGGCTTTCACCAGTCGTCTCAAGATAGTTGGAACGAGAATCAACAACCAAAGAAGAAACGACACGAGTGATCGGTTGGTTTGTTATGTGATGTTATTTGATTTGTGTTACCTGCAGCTAAAAGTATGCGTTCTGCTTCCACTTGTTCTCTGCTTGAAATAAATTCCTTTGTCTTCCTGCAAAAATTTAATGCCTTGGTGGTTTGTAGCAAGATCTGATGTTGCACGGCCGATTCACGAGCTAGTTCGGATAATTTTTCACTGCTTAAAAAAAAACGATCCTCTTCTGTACTTGGTGTCCTAATTATTTCTTCGCTTATCGGTGTCTGTCTAAATATAGAAGTTGCGGATCGTCTCATTCTTTTAGAAATGGAACTGTAAAGGCTGCTGGCTTTGGATAAAAGAGCTGACAATTCTGATGTTCCAATACTGTGGTCTCCAGATAATTTATTTCTTGAAGAATTTTTAGAATGAAAGGTTGAATTCTAGAAGTTAAAAAAATCACAAAACCACAAAGAAAATAATTAATTGCCTACAAGTTTCTCTTTGCATTAAAAACCAGAACCTACCGTGTCATTTAAAGTTGCGTCGACGTCAATCTCCTCACCCAATGCATCTCGAAGAAACACTTTGTCGTCATACTCTAAATAATCTTTGCAATCATCCTGGTTTTTAATACTTCCATCCTCACATGATTCACTTCCATTTGTCTTAGAGGCCTCAGATAATTCAGAATTCTGGGTGGTAATGGAACAAACGGAAGAAGTATTCAAGGACTTCGAAGACGTTCCACTATCACTCTTTGATTCTAGAAGGTTTTGTACAATGACATCACAATTGTGCACTGGGTTGTGACTGGGTTCGTCTACATCATCGTCCAGAAGAGTCGAGTGGCGTTGGGCACGTTTTAAACTACGTTCGTAATAGTCTTGCAGGAATTTATGAAAACGTTCCTCCACTAAGATTCTGATAATTTCTGAGTCTGAAAGTACTTCACCATGCCGATTTTTTGTGGCCTGTATCTTAGCTAACAATGCTTTTTTGCCCATTATAGGTGGATAATTTAAGGACTTGACTAAGTTGTTGGTTTCTTCTTCGTCTTCTAGAGGAAAAGTGTGCAAATCGCAATGTGTTTTGAATTGCGGTGTAAAGTTACTCGTTTCGGATATTTGGGAAGACTTATAGCGAGGAATGAATTCATATTCAAAGGTTCCATTAGGAGATTGAAAATTATTAACATCTGGACCTTCTAGGTTCGCTGAAATATTGCTAACGAGGCAATCAGTTTGCGTCAGTTTGCACGATGTTTCCAGATCTTTCTTCTCAATTTCCGTGTCATGTAGATATCCTTTTGGTAAAGTTATTTTTAATTTAATTACTTTGGGCTCTCGACTTAATATTCGTTCCGGATGATTATCTATGAAGAAATTAATATGTTTTTCTCTGGGTTGTTTCCTTTGATTTTCTACGTCTTTCAAAGTTTGGTTTGGATTCTGCCGATTTAAATTAATGACAACTTTTGTTCTGAAATTACTTTCCTTAGTTGTATCCTCCATTAAAGAAGAATTTTGTTGATTTTGTTTATTTGAATTAGACATTTTTTACGAAGTCACCTAAAAGAAAATCAATTTCTGTTTAGTTAAATTTATGTCTAGATGTGTATAATGTCATTAAAATAAATAGCTGCACTTTAGTAATACACATAATTCTGTAGGGTGACCAGAAATTTTGAAACCAAAAACAGTACACCATTAAAAGATATTTATTGATATTTTTCAGCAGATTTTGCTTTCAGTAACAATTTTACATCGCCTTTAGTGGCGATATGAAATTCCTTACAAGTCATTTTTATATTATGTTTAACTTTCATAACTCTTTCTAAAGTAGAAACTGTTAACCGACTTTTTTTTTCTGTCCAAAAGTTTCTAATTGTACTAAAAAGTTTTTCGCATGGCGCATTTGACCCAGGTAGGGTAAAAATAAAATTAATCAAAGATTTAATAATCTTAGGGCCAGTTTACAGAAAATTTAATTGCAATCAAATTTTAATGACGTTGTTAAATTTGACAGTTCGCAATGTAATTCTTATGGCAACTTAATCGTGATTAGTTTAATTCGAAATTATATATTTGATTTGCTTTCTGTAAACCCACCCATAGGGCCAGTTGTACAAAGTAGGTTTAAACTGACGCTCAACTGAACCAGGTTCAAAGTAAACAAATTCGCATAGAATCTTAATGACATATGGCAATTAATGCATTCATAAATAAAATTTGATGCGATTTTGTTCACTTTGAATCTGGTTCAGTTGAGCATCAGTTTGTACAACTGGCCCTTAGAATCACAACCACTTTTTATTTGATCACTGTACACGGTTCCCCATCTCGACATCACAGTTTTCTTTTTTTCTTCCCACATAATTATAATTTTTTGAACTCATCGCCCTCTAGTTACTGTTTTACGCATGAAATGTAGACCAGGAAACAAACTCAAAAACACTGGGCACTTTGGAGCATTCTTAAATAAATCAGTGTTGATAATAATAAAATCTAGTTTATAAAATACCATTTTACAACAACTTTCATTCATTAACAGGTCCAGAAAAGGGAGAAATCGTCAAAAAATTCCAATAAATTTGACAGCATTGATTGAATACTGAAGCATTTCCAATTAAATTTTTATATTCGTTTCAAAAAATAAAATACGAAATTCTTGCGGGAATCATTCTCCCGTGTTCGCGCATATAAAGCTGCGCTCACGCGGGAAAAATGTGTTCCCGCACTCGGTTCATAAATAACTATTTTGATCGTAGTTCCTGGAGAGGCGTTTTCTTTTAATTTAGAGAACATTTAATGATTTTTTTGAAAAAGTAAGAGTACAGAGTCAACTCCTAAAAAAAAAGTACGTCTGGTCACCCTAAATTATGTTTGCTTTAAATATGTACATACAGAATGATACAGAGGAATGATAAAATTCATCTCCAGGTAAACTGGAGAAAAGGGAAAATGTCTTGTTTTTATTTAAATTTACGAAAAATGCCACTCTTTATTGAGTATTGACATGTCTTTAAACTATCGATAAAAAAATCACAATTTATTTAATTTACAAGGTCATATTACCAGAGCGTATTTTTATGTTATCTACCTATATCTAGCCATGAAAAAAACACGTATCAATTAACATTAACTACCCCAATCTACAACCTGGGTAGATAACATAAAAATGCGCCCTCGTATACTACATTTCATTCGTTGAACTCATATAGTGCACAATTTCTCGATTCATGATTCATTGTAAATATTTTTATTATTTCTTTCTCCTCTCTAATAATTGAATTTAATTAATAAAAGGATATTAAGATTTGGTAATAGAAAAATAGATTTCGACATAAAATTATAGAAAATCGTAACTTAAAATTTCTCTTCATTTTTCTAATTACTTCAACCAAAATAATTAAAACTTAGCAGTCAAGAAAATGATTTTAACAACGTATCTCTTTTAGCAATTACGTCGTCCAAATGTTAATTACTTATTCATTTTTCAAAATTCTTTATTTCTTAGGTAATTTCTATTATTTAATTAAATCTTTAACTTATCTCCGGGATACCCTCAAAACAAAAAATCAAATGTGACTTACCTACTACGTTGTAAAAATTAACAGTAACGAAAGCGTATTGGTGTAAAGAAATAAATTACTTTTTGCAATTAATTAATACAATAAATGCTCAAAACATACACGTACTTACCAGTTAAAACTTGCGTGTCCTGTATAAAAAGAAACTGTTGCACTTTTTTTCATTTATTTGGCACAATTTCTTGTTAGACACTGCCGGAACAAAACGACATTATCACGCACTGATCTTTGAACGATTGAAGACAAGAAATGATTATTTTTGTGTTGAATATTTATTTTGAACCAATATTTACGCCCGATTGACGAATCTGCGTATCAGATAAGAAAAATATACAAGCGTGCTTGCACTTGAAAATACTCGCCACACAAATGCCAATTTACAACTGCCGCCCCATCCGCAAATAATTTTGTATTCGGAGAACTTTTATAATCCTCTTAAATGAACCCTAAATTACCCCTGTAATAATTACTTTGAAATACTTAAATTAGGGGTGTTATCAAGAAAATGAAACGGAATTGCTTATTTAAAATTTCCTTTCAGTTTAAATTTGATTACTATAAATTAACATAAGCAGACTTTTGAGAATTAACCCAAATTCAATTTTTAATTATTGGAATACAGGGTGAGTTGGATTATTATAATCTTAAATTAACGTTAATTAGGCCTTAATGATTACTTTGAAATTACTAGATTTTCAAAATAATATTTCTTTTTTAAGATATCCTTCGAATTTAGGTTCTTCAGTTTAATAAAATAATCTGTTTTTCAATATTTTATTTAAAAAAAGAATTTATAATAGTTAACAAACCAAACAGATTATGAATGTGTTTGCTGATTCTAATGTTTTAAATTCTGCTTGGCATCGCCATTTCGTTGTTGTTAAAAAAGTCTATTGTTATTAAAACATGAAGCGATGAACAGAATAAGCGACGAAGAAAATCGACTACTTTAATTTAAGTAGGTATTCGGGTTTCCCCTGAATATTATGCATATTTCAAGGACTGGAAAATTTTGGGGTATTTTGTTAAATGATCTATTTTCTTGTTTACTATATGCATTTCATAAGTAAAATGTTATGTAATTGTTATTTATTCACAACAAATACCTATTAGACTTTTACTTTTAAACTTTAACGGAAGCAGTTTTGTCTATTGGAAACACTGCGTGTCATCCAATGTGCACATTGTGTTGGTAACATTGTCAATATATCCATTTTTAATGTGGTGTAGTGTTATAAAGTTCAGCGTGGTGAATTTTTGCTTTTAAAATTTTGTAAAAATGCTCAAGTCGTTAACGAAACAGTCTAATACAGAATTTGCCCCATTGCGAACTTTGGACGATTTTCTTCTTGAGTCTGCACGGTTTCAGATTCCGAACTTCAGGGACATCGATAAATGGGGCAATCGAGTCAGCAATAACTTATTATATTACCAAAGCAATTACTTTTTAATGTCCCTGATCCTCTTCATGATTGTCGGGTAAGCCCAAGGACACCGAGGTAGCTATGGCAGGCGGTTTCTGTTTCTGCTTTGCAGAGTACTACATCCAGTAAAACTGACATCGGGTTTCGTCATAATGGCATTCATATTAATGATATTCAAGTGCAGCTCAAATGAAACATATTCGCTGCATCAGTTCAAGGAAAAACATCCCTTGGCATCTGTTTGCATCGCACTAACGGGCGCTTACTTGGTGTACTATTCTTTCGCTTCGATTTTAGTGTTTCTCGCAGGTATTTTACTACCTCTGTCAGGTGAGTTTTTCTGTCAGGTAAAACTCTGAAGATTTACATCAAGTGCTAATTTCAGCAATATTTATTCACGCCTCGTTAAGACTTCGAAACATAAGAAACAAAATCGTGAATCGCATGGAGAATTTGGAAGTTAAACAAACCCCCATGGGATTTTTTCTTAAGGAGATTGGATTTCAAAACGAAATGCAATGATCTTGGCAAGAACGCTCGGAAATATTTACGCTCTTAATTTTACAGTTCTCGTTATGTTAATGTCCGTCGTGCAAATTGCATTTGAAATTGGCTGTGTGAAAACTGTTGATGCGTATTTTGTAAATTTAATTCTAGTCTTCCTCTAACAATGCAGAACCAAAGCTACAAATAGCGAGACACTACATCTTGTATGCTATACATTTTTTTTTTACAATCATGATAATGTTATTTTATACGTATATTGAATGTACCTACGTGTTAATTAATATATGTTACAACTAAAAGAAATATTTGCAATTATTAATTCTTTTTAAATAAAGATTTTTAATGGAGGAAAATTACAAAATGCATGGCATAGCATCAAATAAGTGTGACTTATTTACTGAAAATTAAAAAAAAATATTTTTAAAGCTTTTTTGCAGATATTTTTGATTAATTTGAAGTAAATCAAATATGTTTAAGACTTTTAGATATATCTTTGCCATTTTTTGGATTATTAATATTCACAATAAATCCACTTCAAATCTAAATCTGACATTAAAAAAAAAGGTTTCTATAATTGTTTATTGTTTACACATAAATAAATACTATTATTTCATTACTTAAATGAATGAATTACACTCTTGTTATTTAAGTAATTTAATAAATAAATTATACTCTCACAATTTAATTAAATAAATTCACTTTTTACTGCAGCGCCATCTTCTGGCCTTACTTTGCAATTATATTAGAACGTTATTGGTAGTATTTAATTAAACCTGCTTGAAAAATTTGTCAAATAACATTTTCAGAATGTTAAAAAAAATATAATGCAGAAATTGAAAATATCTTTTCCCACAAACTTTAAGCTCTTAAAAAAATTCGATGTTGGCGAACCTGTGACAATTTGACATTTACAGCTGACACCCCCTGCCAATATGGCCGACGTTAATGAAATTTGACACTTCGTTTGAACTTATAATTTAATGTTATGAAGTTAAGGCTCCGTAAGTATGCTTTTTGAAATCTAACGAGAAACCATGTTTGCATAACGCACGCGACATGAAACCTGCGGTGAACAATCGTGTTTTCAATGTTAACGATTTCCACGTTGAAAATCAACATAAATATTGACATCCTTCACCTTCTAGCTTAGCAAAATGATGCCTATCAAAGATAATCAAGATGTGGCGTGCTTTTTTGTCACCAAGCATTCATGGAAAGGAAAGTAAGTTTCGGCTTCCCTTTGTCAACATTTTCAACAACAACTAAATCTGTTGCTTTTTGCTTAGATACAAGAGAATATTTTCCATTGGAACCCTGGGAATCACCACTTACAATCCGTCTACACTGGAAGTAACCAACAGATGGGTGTACAGCGATTTCATTTCTGTGACTCCTTTAAAATCAACTGGCATCATTTCAAATGAGTTTCAAATTACGATGAAGAAGGATCGTAAAATCGATAACATGAAGTTCTCTACTGAGCATAGGGCGCAGTTACTAACAGAGGCTCTAAAATATAGACATTTATTTGCTGAGAAACCAAAGGAAATCTTGGTGAGTTTAAAAATCATTTTTCTTTAAATAAACTGTTTTATAAATCTGGATGAAATAATTTTTTTGTGCAAATTTTGTGTTATGAGCAAACCTGTTATTGCTCTGAGTCACAGACAAAACAGCTCAGAAGTTACGCTTTCACTTCCAACAGCTTCATTCATGTGATACAAATGAAATGCTTCAATTTATTACCAAAACATTGTTCATTATCTGTGATGCAAAATACTGTCTAATAAGGATTTATTTAATAGGAAATTTCATAGAGGAAGATGAATAATATGAGTTCAGAAGAATAATATAAATTCAGAAATCATCTTGATTTAATATTTTTGTAAATTTAAGTGGATTAATCAATGTAGGAAATTGTCTTATTCTTGGAGGTTTACTCAAAGTTGAAATGTAAAAGTAGTGTCAGTTTAAATGTATATAAAACTTTATTACTCTTTAAAATTCAAAGTATTATTTAAATTTCCAGCAGACATATTTATTAATTATCCACCTCTTCTATATTTCTATGCACCAATCAATGATGTGAAAAGAACATTTCTTCTAATGTAATATCGTATAATAAACTCTTTTCAACTGTATATAGCGATACCAAGCTTATAAACATCATTGGTCAGATGTACGTTTGCCGGTGGTCTTGGAGGTAACGCCGTACTCTTTAGAGCAATTGGATCCTGCAAACAACCGCGTTCTAGCTAGTTATTGGTTCAAAGACTTTGAAGGTATCTGTAACATGTCGGATTATCCAGGTAAACGCTCATAACTCAGGCCCCCCAAACCAAATTAATTATTATCACAATGCAGGTGGATTTGTAGTAGTTTGCGGAGGATTTGGCAGGCTACATTTATTCCAGTCTGTAAACGCAGAGGACATTAAAGTGAAAATACTAGAATATGCTGCCACACACTTAGGGACCACTATAAAAGTCCTAAGTAAGCCAGTTACTTTAGAAGATTTTCAGATGCAAAGATTCGGAAAGTTTTGGTGAGATTTGATGTTAGAGTCTTTAAGTGTATTGTTATCGTTGATATTTATAGTGATGACATACATGTTACGTCAGTGTCTGAGTTTCCCGTATATAAAATACATAAAGCAAGACATCCCGAGCCGATGAGAAGGACTCTGTGCCTTTCAGAAACTTGCCTGCTGGAAAGGGATCCTCAAACTTACAGTATTTGCACACTGAGGCCTTTGGGTGATATTTTTGCGCTGGTTCGCAACAATGAGAATCCTCAGTTGTTTAGTATAGAATATCTTAACGGCCAGGTGCGGTCTTATACTGCAACGGACAGGTGCGAATTACAAACCGAAATGAAAACTGGCAACTCCTGCTCAATTAAATTTACAGAGATGCCCTTCTAGCATCATTGCTAGACGGTGTCAGGGCTTCTGGAAATAAAGATGTGCACGTGACGATGGTCCACACGGAAAGAGGCTTTCGCTTAGGTCCTTTGCATCTACCTGTCGAAGAGGAAACTGAGAGCAACCACGTGAAGTTTCTGCATAATCCTCCACCTAGACACTCATTTTTTGAATGTGTCAGACGATTTAACGCAAATGTTCCTTACAGTGGTTTATTGTATAGTGTAACACAGGATGTAAGTGGCCAATTCAAATTTTAACTGCGCAATTTACTGCATGTACATAAAATTCCAGAGCATATTTTCTGAAAACAAGGATAAAGTAATAACAGGTGCACTTCAATCTTTGGTACAGAAGGAAAATGATTCGAAAGGCATGTCGGTGATTGAACTTGAAGCCCACTTTCAAGCTTTAAGGAGACTGGTAGCTTGTAAAGTCGGATATGCAACATTCACATCATTGCCAGGGTGAGTTGGTTGAGTGGAGTGGAGTGGAAAACACAATTATTAATATTTTGTTAGTTTCCGTGAGGCAATTGGAAATAAAGTGGTCGCTGCACTTCGACGGAATGACTATGGTGTGACGCATGCAGCTATTGATATGATTTGCACTCTCATGCATCCAATGCATAATGATTATGAACTACGACAAGAGCAGTTGAACAAATCATCCTTGCTACAAACAAAGACGTTTCTGGAAAGCCTACTCAATATGTGGACCACACATATTGTGAGTAATCCTCGACTTCCTTCACCGTCTTCTTAATGCATTTACTTTATCTAACAGAGTCAAGGTACTGGTGCGATGGTAGTTTCGGCCATGCTAGATTTTCTTACGTTTGCACTGTGCGTACCATACAGTGAAACAACCGATGGAAAACACTTTGATATATTACTGGAAATGGTGGCCGATAGGGGGCGGTATCTATTCAGACTGTTTCAGGTCAGTCACATAATTTTAAATCATTTTTTTTAATATAAATCTTCATAATATATAGCATCCTTCGATGGCGATTGTTAAGGGTGCAGGCCTCGTAATGAGAGCCTTAATAGAAGAAGGCGAAGCCGAAGTCGCAGCACGAATGCAAAGCTTGGCTCTCGCAGAAGGAGCACTTCCATGCCACTTCCTCTCAGCTTTATACACTCAGGGTTCCGATGGGCGATTGTTGACTCACCGACAGTTATCCCGCCACTTAGTTGGTTTGTGGGTGACCGGTAATCCTACGGCCATGGGTTTACTTAAAAGAATTATGGTAACTACTGGCTTTAATTGTGATTAAAAGGGGCCACAGAGTTTTCGTTTCAGCCGACTGGTCTCATAAGTTTCCTCGACTCTCCGGATAAAGTTCCTGAATCGGCTCTCGAGCAAGAGCTTCTTAACCACCGAGATAATTTGAAGATAGCCCAAGATTTTTCTAACAAGAACAAGAAAGGCCCCAACTGGGCCGTCGTCGAGAGGCAGCTGCGGATGGTGGAGAAAAGAGTCGAACATTACACGAACTTAGCACTCCATCACTGGGGTGTTCGAACTGGTTTCGTTATCGAGCGTAAAGAGAAAGTGAAGGAGAGGCCTATAGTTTTAAGAAGGAGGCGAGAGAGAATTAAGGCTGAAGCAAACTGGCAGTTATTCTATTGGAAGTTCAATCAGGACCATGCTTTACCCAATTTAATTTGGAACCATAAGGTTTATTTTCTTTTTTTAATCTTGAGTTTGATGCCTTAGTTTAAAATGTATGTATTTCAGACTAGAGAAGAATTACGAAGTGCCTTAGAAAATGAAATTCGTGCATTTGCTTCCGACCGAGAACTGGCGGGCTCTGCCCTCGTCGCTTGGAACCATCAAGAATTCGAGTTGCTTTACCAGAGCTTGGCAGATGAAGTTAAAATCGGAGACTATTATTTAAGACTGCTGCTTGAAATGGACGATAGTGACGATTCACCCATCAGAAAATCGTAAGTTTTTAACAGTATTCGAATTTAATTCTGCCTGCCATTCTTGCAAAACTCACGCAGGATAATCGAATAAAACCAGTGATTATTATTTAAGGCTTGAAACGGATGATTATAATGACTCTGCAAAAGATAGATCGTAAGTAATTAAAATAATTTATTTTTCGCTTTAAGATTCTTAAGAGTTTGTGAAGTTAAAAGTTTTTGTTTGTTTATTGCTTGACGTATGCATCGTATGTGAAAGGAAGGGTGCGATGTGCGATTTGTCAGGCTTTAATTAATTCAATCAAAATTGAACGATTGCATATAAATAAACATACCAAGCATTCATTAACCTAAGTGTTGTTGAATTTATAATGATTAGAACGCTTAGTATGCTGTGTTCTTTGTCTGTAATTATTTATTACATCTAAAAGTATCACATGAAAAATTACTCACTGACTTACTAGGATTTAATAACTGCATATTTTTATGATTCCATCAGTTAACAATTTTTATAGCATCATTAAATTTTGCTAAATCTTATAAAGAATCAAATTACTGTAATTATAAAATTACTATTAGCTCTATTATTATAAATTATAGTTTCTTCTTGTTACAGGTATGAGTTTTTCAATGATCTTTACCACAGATTCCTTTTAACGACTAAAGTAGAAATGAAATGCATGTGCATCCAAGCCATGTCGATTGTATACGGCAGATATTACGAAGACATAGGTCCGTTCAGTGATACCAAATATGTTGTAGGAATCTTGGAAAGAGTAATTTAACAACGCATGGTAGTTAAGTCGTTCTGTAATAACGTAATTGTTTCAGTGCATTGATAAAATGGAACGTGATCGCATCATAATTTTCATAAACAAATTAATCCTTCACAGAAGAAACGTGCGAGACGTACTTGATTCTGGGGGCATGCGCATTCTAGTTGATCTCCTAACACTGGCACATTTGCACACCTCTAGAGCTGTGATACCAACTCAAACCAACGTCATCGAAGCTGGACCTAATGCGCATTTAGTGCAGGAGAAGGAATGGTACTATAATGCCGAAGATTCAGGTCGACAGGGCCCCATCAGTTTCAACGAGGTTGTTTACTCACTTAACTCAGTATCTTAATAACCAAGCAATTTCAGATTAAAGAGTTGTATTTAAAAGGACAAATAACTCCCCGTACGAGGTGTTGGGCGATGGGCCTGGACGGCTGGAGGGCTTTAGCGCAGCTGCCCCAACTCAAGTGGACTTTAATGGCGAAGGGTAACTCTGTTTATAACGAAAGCGAATTGGCTACTCATATACTTAATGTGCTCATTAAGATGTGCGAGTATTACCCCAGCAGGTAATTGCGTTTGCCATGCGTTGGAAGTATTGCAAAAACAAAAGTGAATTGCAGAGATCAAGACGATGCGATCATCAGGCCTCTACCAAAAGTAAAGCGACTTCTCAGTGATACCACCTGTTTATCACACATCGTGCAAATCTTGCTGACGTTTGATCCGATTCTGGTCGAGAAGGTGGCGACTTTGTTGACCGAAGTCATGAGAGACAATCCCGAAATCTCCAAAGTGTATTTAACCGGAGTTTTCTACTTTATATTGATGTATACAGGAAGCAATGTTTTACCCATAGCAAGATTTCTGCAATTAACACATATGAAGCAAGCTTTTAAAGCAGATGAGGTAATAAATGTGTGTGTGAGTTTGTGCCTTTGGTTTTAATCCTTGTGGTTTACAGTCGGCAACGTCTGACATAATGCAGCGAA
Organism: Dorcus parallelipipedus; assembly: GCA_958336345.1. NCBI lineage: Eukaryota > Metazoa > Arthropoda > Insecta > Coleoptera > Lucanidae > Dorcus > Dorcus parallelipipedus. Next base: position 40,496,666 of record OY284477.1, read on the forward strand.
GCATTCTGGGTAATTTATTACCAGAAGCGATGATTAATTACTTGGAAAATCATGGGGCTGATAAATTTGCGCAGATTTTCCTTGGGGAATACGATACACCCGAAGCGATTTGGAATTCTGAAATGAGGTTGCTTCTTCGTTGTTAATCGAGAGTTACTCGCTTTATTGCTTGGTTGTTTTAGGCGAATGCTAATAGAAAAAATAGCCGCTCACATTGCCGATTTCTCTCCGAGGCTAAGGAGTCATACCATGGCTAGGTATCATTACATCGCTATACCTGCCATTCGATATCCACAACTCGAAAGAGAATTATTCTGCAATATATTCTACCTTCGACATCTCTGTGATACTGTTAGGTTTCACGATTGGCCTATTCCAGATCCTGTACGTAATTAAACACCCGTATAAAGCACAAGTTTAAACGTAAGTGTTTCAGGTGAAATTACTGAAGGATGTGTTGGATGCGTGGAAAGCAGAAGTGGAGAAGAAGCCTCCGATTATGACTGTCGAAGAGGCTTATAAGAGTCTTGGCCTTGCCGGAAATAACCACGATGAGGCAACTATTCGGAAGGCTTATTACCGTTTAGCGCAGCAGTATCACCCCGATAAAAATCCTGATGGACGAGTACGGTTTTATGTTCTTAATTATTTTATAATAAAAAAAAAATTGTAGGAAGTATTTGAACAAGTGAATCAAGCATACGAGTTTCTATGCAGTCGCAGCAGCTGGAACTCCGACGGGCCCAATCCTCATAACATAGTCCTCGTGCTTCGGACTCAGAGTATACTATTCCATCGATATTCAGAAGGTGCAGAATTTAAAAAAGAAAACCAATCGATTAATTTTAATTAATTTGTTTTAGATTTACAACCCTATAAGTATGCCGGGTATCCACAGTTAATAAAAACAATTCAAATAGAAACAGCCGATGAACAATTGTTTGCTAAAAGTGCCCCGCTTTTATCTGCGGCTAGCGAATTAGCTTACCACACAGTGCATTGCTCAGCCCTGAATGCCGAGGAGCTAAGAAGAGAAAACGGCTTAGAGGTAACCCTCCAGCCCCTCATATTTATATTGTATTAATTTGTTTGACTTTGCGTTGCACTAGATACTACTGGAAGCTTACACGCGTTGCGTGAACGTCTTAAATAACTCGTCAAAACCAAAGGAAACGAGCCCTCAAGTGTGTGAGTACATCACCAAGTGCTACAGCGTGGCCGCCCAATTTCCAGGCTGCCGTGAAAGATTGATCGACTTGCCGGAGCTCGTTCGAGACCTCTGCCGAATATTATACTTTAAAGTACTAACTGCATATCAATTATATTTGCATTTTTAAACCTGTTGTGTTACAGAAATTGACAAAATTATGTTACCTGGCCACGCAATGTGTCAGTGCCCTAGCCGTCGATTCCATATTACAAATGCAACTGCTGAAATCCGGAGCGTTGTGGCATTTGCTTCTGTTCATGTTTAATTATGATTTCACCCTGGATGAAGGGGGGGTTGAGAAATCGGAGGACGCAAACCAGCAAGAAGTTAGCAATCGCTTGGCGAAAGAAGCAGTCAAGGCTTGTGCTCGCTTAGGAGGGTACCTCCCAGGGGAAGATAAATCACCGAATAATCCGGTGGCCCGAGAAATTTTACACGTGCTTTTAACACCTTACGTAGCCAATCAGCTGGAGAAGAACAAACCAGAAGAGGTATTTATTGTATTAACAAACATTAAAACATCATGCTAATTGCTCGCCCCAAATTTAGACGTTAAAAATGCTGAATAGTAACTGCGAAACACCCTATTTAATTTGGGACAATGGAACGAGAGCCGAATTAATTGATTACTTGGAAAGACAGTGTCAGTCACGTGAAAATACAGATCTCACAGTCGATACAGATTTTGTATACTCCGCTCACTCAGGTGAATTAAAAATTGGTGGAATATTCATTCGGATTTATAACGAGCAGCCTACTTTCGTTATCGAGGTGAGTAAATTTAAATATATTGCATTGATCTATTTTTAATAAACTTACGCTTGCTTTCTAGAATCCAAATGCTTTCGCAGTTGATCTATTAAAGTTCCTAAACGAACAGTATCAGCATTTAAGAGAATTAGTTAACATAGCATTATCTGTTACGATTGAGACTCGTCTTAAGTACACACCGATGGCACTAGCAGCTTTGATGAATGTGATTCAGAATAATCCGGGGGTCGAGCTTCAATGCATTGGGCACTTCAACCTGTTATTTAATCTCTTGAACGTATCTCATATTCCGATTCAGAAAGGGGCTTTGAATGTTATAAATATAATTACGAGGAGTAACGAGTGTGTTAATGACATTGCAGCTAGTGAAGTGTTAGGGTATTTGTTATTAGTTTTGTACACGTTGCAAGACTCTCAGCCTCAGACTTTGGAGATTTTGCACTCGCTGATGTCCACCACTAAAATAGTGAAGGAAGCGCTGAGCAAAGGTGCTGTGATATACCTTTTAGATCTATTCTGTAATTCGACTAACCCTCAAGTTCGAGAGAGTTGTGCCGAGTTGATTGCTCGAATGAACTCTGATAAGTTAGTCGGGCCGAAAGTTAGATTAGTCGTTGGGACTTTCTTGCCACCCATATTCGCCGATGCGATGCGTGACGGCCCCCAAACTTCGGTGCACATGTTCGAATCTGCACATGAACATCCCGAGTTGATTTGGGATCAAGACGCCAAAGATCGTGTTTGTGCTACCGTAGCAAAATTGAGACGAGAGTAAGAAATACAAATCAACACCACCAACCTTACCTACATTACATTAAATTTGCAGGCATCAAACAGCGCAGGCGCAGAGTCCTTCGATATTATGGAAGATGCCTGACATGAACGGCCTCACCAGTGTAGCAACTCCCAACGAATTCGTTATTGGCGGAGTGTACCTGAGGATATTCATTTCGAATCCTAGCTGGACTTTGCGTAAGCCAAAAGAATTCCTTTCTGAACTGATGGAAACATGTTTGACACTGATGGCAAAAGAAAAACCAAATGTAAGATTTGCCGGTATGAGTGGGTGCGTGTTTTACAACTTAAATACAATTTTTTAGACGGATCTCTTGGAAATGGGAACTACAGCATTATGTGCCTTGCTTCATGCACAACCTGCTCTTCTAGATTTAGTACCGGCTTTGGGTCATATACCGAGACTGTGTCGACAGATGGGAAGCAATATACGGCAAATCAGTGTACCAAAATCAGCAATACAAATACTTCATGCTCTCTCGATTAGTAACGTGAGTATTCATCTTTGTCCATAAAAATTACAAAGAATAATTAAATGTTCACTTCTGTACTGGGCGTTTCAAATTGGATGAGCGTTGTTTTGAATTTGTAGTTCAAAATTTGTATTTCATACAATTTAAAGTGCCACCAGTATATTGTTCTTTAAAAATAAAAAGATCTTGCATGATGATACAATAAATACAATTCTCTTTTTAGATCTGTGTATCAGCAATTGCACAAACAGACTGTATGCACCCTTTAAAACAAGCAATGCAAGTTCGCAAAGACATGGTCGCTGTTGCATGCGAAGCCCTTAACAGACTTTTCTCAGCTAATCAAGAGCCACTGGTGAAACAGGCCTTGGACGTTGATTTTGTCCAATTTCTTTTAGAGCTTCTGGATGGCAAACTAGAACTGGACAATCCTGCCATGACAAAAGCACAAATCGTCAAGGCTCTTAAATCGATGAGTAGAAGCTTGATGTACGGTGATAAAGTGAATGCAATTCTAGAAAAGAGCAATATTTGGCTGGACTATAAAGACCAGAAACATGATCTTTTCATTACCAGTGGCCCTGCAGTCGGTTATTTAACAGGTAACTCTTACAAGTCTGTTTAAAATCAAAACTTTAACGCTTTTAATGTTTTAGCTGGGACTCCAACTACTGCGGGATACCTGACACAAGCACCAAGTACAACAAAGATGTCATCGGCACCTCCACCGGTAGACAAAGAAGACCCAGTCATACGATCGGATCCTCTTTGACAGGCACATGTTTCGTTGTGTTTGTGTGTGCTGTGCATACAAAATTATATTTTTGTGCATACGAATACTGATAAGTGTAAATACACATTCCTGTTCTATAATAAAATGATTTGTTATTTATAATTACACACTTTAGATCTAAGTGTATTTATGTAAAAAATGTAAAGTATTTGTATTTTAATATTTATAATTTAGGTATTAAATCATGCCCTACTCTCTCCCATACATAAATATACAAATACAATAAATATTATTACGCTTGTTTCTATCATGATATGTGATTTATATTACTTTTTTTTGTGTTTACAGTGTTAATTTTCTTGTATTTTGCAACTTTGTTTATAGAGAATAAAGTGATTTTTTAATTAAATTTTTATTTGTTTACGCACTTATGTGAAGAGAATTATGTATTACCTATTCGAACCAAAAGTTGAATCGGAAGTTGATTGGGAGACAAAAATTATGACTGCGTGGTAAGAAAGAAAAATGAGGCTGCGTATTAAACAATTCAAAGAGAAATATATGGTCGTGCGATTAACAATTCAAAAAGGAACCCACAACAATTCAGCGAGAATTTCAATTTTACGGTATAAATTAGGACAGTGCTACAAGGATTCAAAGAGAGAACGACGACTGCTCGTTAAATTATTAAGTGAAGAACTTACTAAATAGGTAATAGGTATTTATTCAATTCAGAGAGAAAATTACAAATGAGCATTAAATAATTCTTAGGGAAAATTATGACAACTCAAAAAGAAAAGGTTGACGGCGATAAACTATTCAAAGAGGAAACGATGACCACCACTTCAGCTATTAAAAGAAAAAAAATTGACGAGGCATGAAACAAATTAATGTCCGGTTATTGGACTGACACAGACCGAAATTTTTTTGACGATTTCTTTGTCGATTTCACCATAGTGTCATGTCTCTTGATGAGAGCAATGTAAAGGTGAAAACCGCATATTTCTATCTCGTTCCGTTCTTGAGCTATTACGTTTCTTGTCTTATAAATTGGTGGATGCGCCGGGAATTATAAATATATCAATATCTTGAGAATGGTAAGAGATAATGAGCTGAGATTTTCACTGTTATCTTTTTTTGAAGAGCCTCATCGAACTATACAACAGAGATTTTTTCTCTAAATTTTCGATGACCGTCGGAAATTTTCAGAAATTTTTTTCTTGAGAACCTTTGGGACTGGAGGCCTTGGGCTTGCACCATTAGGCTCGTCTTGTTAGACTCTATAAGGGTGATTTTTTTCGCAGCGATCTATTTTCCATGAAAATCCTAAAATTTTCATGGACTTTTATAGCCTTACTACTTTTCGCCCGAAAAATTTTTTTTTCTCCAAAAATCTCGAAAAAATTCACAGATGTAGAGCCCGACGAGGCGCATTCAAAACCGTAGCCCGTTCCTCTGTAGTCCGCCCCGTTCTCGAGATAGCGATCACGAAAACAGGGGCAAGGAAAAGAATTATTCTCGCTGAGAAAATGAGACGATAACCAACGAATTTACTTCCAGTCGTTCACGTACGTTATATGTACAGTACTAGTAGGTAAAAGCAAAAGTTTGCGCCGCTAATCAATTAAAAGTACCGAAATTGAGAGGATGTCCTAAGCAAAGGAATTATTTTATGGATGGAAGACGGGAAAGGATAAGAAACGTTTGCTCTAATCAATTAGTCGGAATTTATTAGGAGACGCAGAACAATTTTTACTAAATTTGCAATTAAAATAATAAATAAAAAAAACTAATTTTAGAAGTAAACATGTTTTGCCATCTCTGGGAAAAAAGCATGACCCAACTGTTACCGGTCCTTACAGGTTCCTGTAATTTTGGCTTACCATGCAAATCTGCAGGTGCCGATAAGCTGTAAGTTGAGGAATCCGCTTGAAGGTAGCGGCCTTGAAATTCGTTCAATTATGTCAGCGATCGTTTCAGTGGTTCACTCTTCACTCCGGCTTCTAAGTCACTTAAAATAAAATTAGCGGCTCATCTTATCCACGTTTTACTTCATAAAATATACTTGTAAAAAACTGTCGCGTTCTGTTGCTGTTTTGATTTTTTTTTTAATGCGAACTATGCAAGTCAGTCTACCGAGTTCCTCACGATCTTTGATGGATCTTTCCGCGTTCCAAGACAAACTTTATTTTTTCTTGTATTACATGATAATTATTTTAAAAAATTTGCTAAGAATTGCCGTATAAAAGACAAATTTAAAACTATAAATGTGTCTCTATTAAAAAATACAGAATATAATTGCATGAAACGAGAAACTAAAAATTATCAGAGGTAGGAAGATAAAAAATTCTAAGCGGGCAATCTCTAAGGAGATTAGAATTGCAAAATTATAATAGGAAATGGTGATAACTTCTTTGTCTAGTTTCAGATTTCAATGACTGCTCGTGGGGGTGTTTAGGGAAACTTAAATGATGCATCTAAGAACTTAACACCGACATAAAATTTGTGGGAGGGCAAAATTCACAATGAACGGTGAAAACGGCATCGTCCTACCTCGTTCCGTTCTTGAAATATTACGTTTCTTGTCGTGTAAACTGGTGGATGCGCCGGGAATTCATAAATTTATCGATATGTTGAGTATGGTAGAAGATAAGTAGCTGAGATTTCACTGTCATCAGTTTTCCATACGCCTCATCGAACTATAGAAGAGATAATTTTTTTCTAACTTTTTGACGATTGTCCGACGTTTTCTAAATTTTTTTTCCTGAGAACCGTTGGTAGTAGAGACCTTTGGCTCACACCATTAGACTCGTCTCGTTAGACTCTATAAGGGTTATTTTTTTCGCAGCGATCTATTTTCCATGAAAATCCTAAAATTTTCATGGACTATAGCCTTACTATTTTTCGCCCGAAAAATTTTTTTTTCTCCAAAAATTACGAAAAAATTCACAGATGTAGAGCTCGACAAGGCGCATTCAGAAACGTTGCCTGTTCCTCTCTAGCCCTCCCCGTTCTCGAGACAGCGATCTTGAAAACACGGGCAAGGAAATGAATTATTCTAGCTGATAAAATAAGGCGATAACCAACGAGTTTATTTCTAGTCGTTCGTATACATTGTCTGTACAATACTAGTAGGTAAAAGCAAAAGTTTCCGGCGCTATTAATTAAAAGGACTGAAATTAAGGGAGTCTTCTGTAAAAAGGAATTATTTCATCGGTGTAAGACGGGAAAGGAAAAGAAACGCCTATGCTAATCAATTAATCCATATTTATCAAGAGACGCAGGCCAATTTTTACCAAATTTACTATTAATTTAATAAATAAAGGAGTATAATCATTGATTATAAGAGTATATTATAGTATAGTATAGTAATATATAATATAGTAATACTCTTATAATCATTGGTATAATTTAAAGAATAAGTACGTGCTGCCATCTATGAGTATATAGCGTGACCTAACTTAGAGCAGTCATTACAGGTTCCTGTAATACTCGTTTACCATAGAAATCTGTGAGAGCCCTTAAGTCGTAAATATGGTCATCCGCCTACAGATGGCGGAATTAAAATACGTTTAATTTATATCAACGCTCGTTTCAGCGCTTCGCGTTTTACAAAATTAACTAAAATTAGCAGCTCATCTTACTAACGCCCATTTTACTTAACAAAATATGACGATAAGGATCTAGAAACCGTCGCTGATTTATTGCTATTTTAATTTTTTTTAAATCTTAAAATGCGAACGATTCAAGCCAGTCTGCCGAGGTTCTTCATTACGGTCTTTGATGCTTCGATCCAAGAAAATTCAGAGCAGTTAAAAAACTGCGTGCCATGCCTGGGCTTATTTTTACAGTTCTTTTCAGAACCATAGATAATTTCGACTTGGAATACGCTTTTTGGAATACATGACTTTTTCTTGTATTACGTAATATTATTTTTACAATCTTGTTAAGAATTGCCGTATCAAAAAAAAAAAAACAAAAATTAAAAACATAAATGTCTCTCACAAAATACATACAAAATACAATTACATGAAACGAGAAACTAAAAATTATCAGAGGTATATAGGAAGATAAAGAATTCTAAGAAGAATAGAATTGCTGATAACTCCTTTCTATAGTTTAAAATTTCCGGAGTCGACCAGCTGGGCCAAAATATTTGTTTTACCCTTTACCACCAGAAAAATATATTTATTCTCACTGGTCAGTTGGGCCAAAACTCATTATTAATTCTGTAAAATTCTCAGAAGTAAGTAGAGAAATGCAAATAATAATATATCAAATAATATCGTCGGCGATCTGACAATACCTTATTAAATAAACATCCGCTTTTTTACAGAAGACCAAAAAAAAATTAATGTTGTGAGTTTTGTAAACGATAATTCCTGCTAAATATTTAGGCTGTTGACAGAAACTCTGAAAATGTGCTCAATGAGTACAGCGTGCATCATTGTATGGATTATTTTCACAGATACATCATGTTCCATAAGTGAGTTATACTCAATACTCTGAACTTTTACTTTATATTCAACAGTCCCCAAGACCCAGATTAAAATGTCAATATTTCGTTTAGATTTAATAGATAAATGTAATTCATTTTATTCTTTTCTCTTTGTTTATTTTCTTGAAGTATGGTTCTTAACAGAAGTTGTAACAGTATGTGCAGGTAGCTCTAGACTTTAGAATAATACTAAAATCACTGGTTGATGTATATACACACACCTCCAACGAATAGTGTACTTGCTGCACAAGACTTGAAAGTTATGAACAGCAAGTATCTGCTCTTCTTTTTCACTTAATATACGCTGCACATTCATATGGAGTTATTGTTTAAATAATACTAATTAGAGTCTTTCCAGATGTGAAATTTATACCAATAAAATTTTAGTTATTAGCAATAAAGGGTAAAACAAGTAATTCTTGGAATTATTAGTCAATATAAATCTTTTAATCCCCTGGTCGAGTGCTTCTGGCCAACACGCCCTTGGGATTAAACGTGCTAGTCCGAGTTGGCCCAACTGGCATGCGCCCAAAATTTCAACACGAGCTAGTTCATAAATTTGTAAATATCTTGAGAATGGCAAGAGTTAAGCAGCTGAGATTTTCACTGTTATCATTTTTTCATGCGCGTCATCGAATTAGAGAAGAGATAATTTTTTTCTAAATTTTCGACGATTATCCGACGTTTTCCAAAATTTTTTTCTGGTGAAACGTTGGGACTAGAGATATTTGCCTTGCACCATTAAATTCGTCTCGTTAGACTCTATAAGGGTGATTTTTTTCGCAGCGATCTATTTTCAATGAAAATCCTAAAATTTTCATGGACTATATAGCCTTACTATTTTTCGCCTGAAAAATTTTTTTTTCTCCAAAAATCACGAAAAAATTCACAGATGTAGAGCTCGACGAGGCGCATTCAAAAAAGTGTCCCGTTTCTTTCTAGCCCTCCCGGTTCTCGAGACAGCGACCTTGAAAATACGGACAAGAAAAAGAATTATTCTAGCAGAGAAAATAAGGCGATAACCAACGAATTTATTTCCAGTCGTTCGCATACGTTGTCTGTACAACACTAGTAGGTAAAAGCAAAAGTTTCCGGCGATAATTAATTGATTAAAAAGACCAAAATTGAGGGGATGTTCTGTGAAGAGGAATTATTTTATGGCTGTAAGACGGGAAAGAGAAAGAAACGTCTATGCTAATCAATTAATCGTTATTTATCAAGAGACGCAGGCCAATTTTTACTAAATTTACTACTAATTTAATAAATAATTTAAAATAACTTAAAAAATAAATACATGCTGCCATCTGTAAAATAGAGCGTGACCTGACTCTCATCAGTCATTGGGCGCATTCAGGGACGCTCAGCGGCTGAGAGGCTAAGTAAGCAACTTCCCTGAATGGACAAGCCGACAGACCGCTGAAAGAAAGCCGCTGAGATATTTACTCAGCGCACAAATTGTAGGCTGAGTTCCTCAGCGCTGTGAAAAAAAATGGTGGGGGCATAATTTAAATTTATTGGTTGAGTCTGTATTCAATTTTTCCGGTCGATGATTGGTCAGGCAGTTTATTCTGACCGTTGACTTGACGATTTTGTGCAGATTGACGGGATTGACCGTTTATTTAACTCGCCCATGTAGTAAGCCAAGCATGTGAGACAGCTGCCATTCAGAACTTCGTTCAGGGAATCTCTGTGTGCTGACACTTAGAAAACGCTGACTAAATTACAGCTTAGCTAAGCCGCTGAGCGTCCCTGAATGCGCCCATTGATGAGGAGTTGATAACTCGTAAATATTAACGTCCGCCTACAGATGGCGCAGTTAATATACGTTCAATTTATATCAGCGTTCGTTCCAGCGCTTCGCTCTTTATTCAGCCAACTAAAATTAGCTCATTTTATTAACGCCCTTTTTACTTAACAAAATATGACGGTAAGGATCTAGAAACCGAGGCTTATTCGTTGCTGTTTTGATTTTTTATCTTAAAAAGGCGAACGATTCAAGCCAGTCTGCCGAGATTCTTCATATCATCACGGTCTTTGATGGTTCGATCCAAGAAGATTCAGAGCAGTTAAAACGTTGATTGAAGTATTTATACCATATATACCATCACGGTCTTTGATGGTTCGATCCAAGAAGATTCAGAGCAGTTAAAACGTTGATTGAAGAATTTATACCATAAATACTTCAATCAACGTTTTAACTGTATTTATGGTATAAATTCTTCAATCAACGTTTTAACTGCTCTTTAAACCATAAATACTTCAATCAACGTTTTAACTGCTCTGAATCTTCTTGGATCGAACCATCAAAGACTGTGATGATATGAAGAATCTCGGCAGACTGGCTTGAATCGTTCGCATTTTAAGATAAAAAAATCAAAACAGCAACAAATCAGCCTCGGTTTCTGGATTCTTACCGTCATATTTTGTTAAGTAAAAAGGGCGTTAATAAAATGAGCTAAACTAAAAAGTTGGCTGAATAAATAGCGAAGCGCTGGAATGAACGCTGATATAAATTGAACGTATATTAACTGCGCCATCTGTAGGCGGACGTTAATATTTACGAGTTATCAACTCCTACAGATTCCTATAGTAAGCCAGCATTACAGGAACCTGTAATGACGATGAGAGTCAGGTCACGCTCTATTTTACAGATGGTAGCACGTATTTATTTCTTAAGTTATTTTAAATTATTTATTAAATTAGTAGTAAATTTAGTAAAAATTGGCCTGCGTCTCTTGATAAATAACGATTAATTGATTAGCATAGACGTTTCTTTCTCTTTCCCGTCTTACAGCCATAAAATAATTCCTCTTCACAGAACATCCCCTCAATTTTGGTCTTTTTAATCAATTAATTATCGCCGGAAACTTTTGCTTTTACCTACTAGTATTGTACAGACAATGTATACGAACGACTAGAAATAAACTCGTTGGTTATCGCCTTATTTTATCAGCTAGAATAATTCATTTCCTTGCCCGTGTTTTCAAGATCGCTGTCTCGAGAACGGGGAGGGCTAGAGAGGAACGGGCAACGTTTCTGAATGCGCCTCGTCGAGCTCTACATCTGTGAATTTTTTCGTGATTTTTGGAGAAAAAAAAATTCTCGGGCGAAAAATAGTAAGGCTATATGAAAATTTTAGGATTTTCATGGAAAATAGATCGCTGCGAGAAAAATCACCCTTATAGAGTCTAACGAGACGAGTCTAATGGTGTGAGCCAAAGGTCTCTACTTCCAACGGTTCTCAAGAAAAAAAATTTAGAAAACGTCGGACAATCGTTAAAAAGTTAGAAAAAAATTATCTCTTCTATAGTTCGATGAGGCGTATGGAAAACTGATAACAGTGAAAATCTCAGCTACATATCTCCTACCATACTCAAGATATTGATAAATTTATGAATTCCCGGCGCATCCACCAATTTACACGACAAGAAACGTAATATTTCAAGAACGGAACGAGGTAGGACGATGCCGTTTTCACCGTTCATTGTGAATTTTGCCCTCCCACAAATTTTATGTCGGTGTTAAATGCTTAGATGCATCACTTAAGTTTCCCTAAACATCCCCACGAGCAGTCATTGAAATCTGAAACTAGACAAAGAAGTTATCACCATTTCCTATTATAATTTTGCAATTCTAATCTCCTTAGAGATTGCCCGCTTAGAATTTTTTATCTTCCTACCTCTGATAATTTTTAGTTTCTCGTTTCATGCAATTATATTGTGACGATTGCGGTCCCAGCCTGTCTGATGCGTCAACACCGACGCGCCTTAGACGAGAAGCTTCGACATCACGGGGCGATGATCCGAGACTTTCCGTCGAACGAGCGAGAATGTTCGCGAGAAACAACCCCGGCATATAAAAATGCACGCAGCCAAACGGGGGACAGTTGGAAATTAATTAAGCAAGTGGACAGTTCGCAATTGAAGTCGCGTTATAAATATTCGCTCGGCTGTTAACATAAATTACTTATTAGTTTATAAATAAATTATTGTTTAAGTTAGTGTTAATTAGTGTTACTTTTAAATAAATTAGATTATTAACTATTTCGTGTTTTGATTAAAATAAAAATAATAGAACCTTTAAAAACGTTACAATATTCATACTCTTGAGCACGCGTTGAAATCTGAAACTAGACAAAGAAGTTATGAACAATTTCCAATTATACTTTTTGCAATTTTAATTTCCTTAGAATTCTTTATCTTTCTATCTCTGATAATCTTTAGTTTCTCATTTCATGCAATTGTATTTTGTATTCTGTAGGCATTTATGTTTTTAATATTTGCTTTTTTTGATACGGCAATTCTTAACAAGATTGTAAAAATAATATTACGTAATGCAAGAAAAAGTAAAGTATTCCAAAAGCGTATTCTAAGTAGAAATTATTTATTGTTCTGAAAAGAACTGTTAAAATAAGCCCAGACATGGCATGCAGTCACAACTTTTAACCGTTGATTGAAGTATTTACTGTAAATACAGTAAATACTTCAATCAACGGTTAAAAGTGTCGACAAGCGAGTTGCGCTGTTGTATTCTTTAAGCTGTGATTTAACTATGAAAACGGCATCGTCCTATCTCGTTCCGTTCTTGAGATGTTACGTTTCTTATCGCTTAAATTAGTGGATGCGCCGGAAATTCATAAATTTGTAAATATCTTGAGAATGTTAAGAGATAAAGGGCTGAAATTTTGACTCTTAGCTTTTTTTAATGCGCCTCATCGAACTATAAAAAAGAGAATTATTTTCTAAATTTTCAACGACTGTCCGATGTTTTCCAATTTTTTTTCTCTTGAGAACCGTTGGGACTAGAGAGCTTTGGATAGCACCGTTAGACTCATCATGTTAGACTCTACCAGGGTGATTTTTTTCGCAGCAATCGATTTTCCATCAAAATCCTAAAATTCTCATGCATGGCCTTACTGTTTTTCACCCGAAAATTTTTTTTCTCTCCAGAAATCACAAGAAAATTCACAGATGTAAAGCTCGCCGAGGCGCATTCAAAAAAGTACCCCGTTCCTCTCCTAGCCCTCCCCGTTCTCGTGACAGCGATCTTGAAAACACGGGCAAGGAAAAGACGCATACGTTGTCTGTACAAAACTAGTAGGTAAAAGCAAAAGTTTCCGGCGATAATTAATTAATAGGACCGAAATTGAGGGGGTTTCCTGTGCAAAGGAATTATTTTATGGGTGGAAGAAGGGAAAGGAAAAGAAATGTCTATGCTAATCAATGAATCGTTATTTATTAAGGCCAGTTTCATAATCTAATTTAAAGGGGACTTTAAATTAAAAGTCACTTTCAGATGTCAAAACAAATATGAAAACACATTTATTTACACATCTGATGTGACTTTAATTTTAAAGTCCCCTTTAAATTCCATTATGAAACTGACCCTAAGAGAGGTAGGCCAATTTTCATTAAATTTACAACAAAATTAATAAACGAAATTAAAGTTAAAAATAAACGCGTGCTGCCATCTTTACTTTACTTTACTAACTGTTACCGATCTTTACAGGTTCCTGTAATGGTATTTACCATAGAAATCTATAGGTACCGATAAGTCATAAATTTGAACGTCCGCCAGTAGATAGCGGTTTTAAAATACGTTCTGTAAAGTTCTGCAGTACTTTAGAATTTCGCACTTTACTCAGCCACTTAAAATTAGCCACTTATACCCACTTATGCAAAGCTTAAATTTAAGTGGTGTTTAGACTATGACATTATTTATAGATTTAACAAAATGTTAGTTACATTCTAATTGATACTTAAGTTGAAGTTTAAATGTCAGTCAGAATGTACATATTTGACATTATACTGACCATACGTAAATGTCACATTCTAAACATAACTTAAATTTAAGCTCTGCTTAAAAAGTTGGTGCAACCGGGCATTACCTTTTTAACGCCCGTTTTACTTAACAGAATGTTATTGTAAAAAGTCCGTCACTGTTCTGTTGCTGTTTTGAATTTTTTTATGCTTTAAATTGGAACGATTCAAGCTAGTCTGTCCAGATCTTCGGGGTCTTTGATGTTTCGGTCTCTCCGCGTTTCAAGAAGATTCAGAGCAGTTAACAAAAGTTGCATTTACATGCCATGCCTGGGCCTACCTCTTGGAATAGGCCTTCCACATATTACTTTATTTTTTTTTGTATTATTTAATATTGGGAACTTTCATGACAAGTGTTGGCGCCTGGTGGAGAAGTGAGTACTAGAGTAGACGTGATCGACTGTGATCATTTAAGTCGTGTTAGCATCGCTAGGATACGCATCAATTATTATAAAATGTCGTTTCCGATAAAAAAATCTATGAAACCTAATTTCTATAATGAAGTAATTAAACGACGCTTGTTGATCACGTCTGCACCGCCATTTTTCCGGAAACTTTAGCGCCTCTACCGGCAATGTTATTTGCCAATTGTTTTAAAAATTTTGTTAAGAATTGTCGTACAAAAAAAAAAACAAATATTAAAAGTAAATGTTTCTCTCTTAAAAAAATACAAAACATACGAGAAACTAAAATTTTCAGATTTCAACGCGTGCTCGTGGATGTTTAGGGAAGCTTTAGTGATGCACCTAAGCACTTAAAAGAACATAAAATTAGCGAGGGGACAAAATTCATACAAGGGATTTAGTGTTGATTTAACAGTGAAAACGGCATCGTCCTATCTCGTTCCGTTCTTGAGATATTACGTTTTTTGTCTCTTAAATTGGTGGATGCGCCGGGAATTCATAAATTTGTAAATGTCTCGAGAATGGTAAGAGATAAAGAGCTGAGATTTTGACTGTTAGCTCTTTTTCATGTGCCTTATCGATCTATACAAAAGAGAATTTTTTTCTAAGATTTCGACGATTGACCGACATTTTTCAAAATTTTTCTCTTGAGAACCGTTGGGATTAGAGAGCTTTGGATAGCACCGTTAGACTCATCATGTTAGATTCTACCAGGGTGATTTTTTTCGCAGCAATCGATTTTTCATCAAAATCCTAACATTTTCATGGACTTATAGCCTTACTATAGGTGTGTTTGTTATCCTGCACTAGTGCAAACCAGTGTACACTTTTTTCTTAATACCTGTTTGGTATTATTCATTGCAGTTACACTACCTTGTTTGTTTTGTTAGTGTAGTGTATTTCGTGTTACACAAACTACACCAGCACGGGAGAAAGAGTAACGAGTGCAGATAGGGTAGACATGCGCAATAGATTATTAAACGTCATTTGTGTGATCGATTGCCCGTGGATATGTTTTGCTAAATCTCACAAGGAAATGCAAAATGATTTATTCAAAACGTAAAATACTCGTTTACAAAGGTTTTATTTTCGCCAGATGCGTTTACAACTAAAATAGACTGCCATGTATGCATTTTAATTCTATTTTGAAATAACATGTAAGATTTTAGGTTATAGTTGATGTTTACAAAGTTCAACGATTACAACACGTGGAAAAATAAACCGCACAAACTACACTCAAGCAGTTTGGTAGCACCAACTTCACCGCTGTACACTTCCTACACTCGCGTTACTGCACTCGTTACACGAATGCTATCCCGTGTAATGTTACCAAACAGACCTTATTTTTCGACCGAAAAATATTTTTTTCTCCTAAAATCACGAAAAGATTCATACACTTAGAGCTCGAAGAGGCACATTCAAAAATCCAATCCGTTCCTCTGTAGGCCACCCCGTTCTTGAAATATCGACCCCTAAACTTCAGACCCAGAAAAAAATTATTTCCGCCAAACAAATAACACATATGTACAGCTACTCGCTCGTTTGAAATTGATATGCGTTATTTCATTTTGGAATATTTAATTAAATGTTGCTAAAAAGTCACTTCTCTTGACAAACGTTAAGAAAATAGCACACCTAAACGACCGCTCTTTACGGTAGAAATAACAAATATTCATGAGAGTGATTCCAAGTCGAAATTATTTGTGGTTCTAAGAAGAACTGTTAAAAAATAAGCCCAGCTATGGCATGCAGTTACAAATTTTGTTGATTGCTCTGAACTTCTCGGAAAGATCGAAGCGTCAAGGACTGTGAAGACCTCGGCAGACTTATCTATGGGCAGACTGGCTTGAATCGTTCGCATTTAAAGTAGAAAAAAACACCAGCAGGTCAGCGAAGGTTCTTACATTTTTTACAATCGCATTTTGGTAAGTTAAACGGGCGCTAATAAGATGATCAGAAAATTTGGCTGAGTAAAGAGCGGAGCGCTGCAACGATTGCTGTCATAAATTGAACGTGTTTCAAGGTCGCCATCTTTAGGCGGACATCAAAATTTATAGCTTATCGGCTCCTACAGATTCCTATGGCGAGCTAGTATTACAGGAATCTGTAATAACTGGTAACATTTAGATCACATTCCATGCTCAAAGATGGCACCTATTTAGTTTAGAAATTAATTTCGCTTATTTATTAATTTAAATGTAAATACAAAATTGGCTTGCGTCTCTTGATAAACAACTATTAATTAATTAGCGCAGATGTTTCTTTTCCTTTCCCGTCTTCCACCGATAAAATAATTTCTTTGCACAGGATATCTCCTCAATTTCGGTCCTTTTAATTAATTAGTGTCGGAAATTTTTGCTTTTCCCTACTGATATTACACAGACAACGTAAGCAAACAACTGGAAATAAACTCGCTGGTTATTGCCTTATTTTCTCAGCTAGCTTTTCTTTGGCCGTATTTTCAAGATCGCTATCTGGAGAACGGGGCGGGCTAGAGAGGAACGGGCTACTGTTTTGAATGCGCCTCGTCGAGCTCTACATCTGTGCATTTTTTCGTGATTTTTGAAGAAAAAAAATTTTCGGGCGAAAAATAGTAAGGCGATAGTCCATGTAAATTTTAAGATTTTTATGGAAAATCGATTGTCGCGAAAAAAACCACTCTTATAGAGTCTAACGAGACGAGTCTAATGGTGCAAGCCAAAGGTCTCTAGTCCCAACGGTTCTCGAGAAATTTTTTTTTGAAAACGTCGGACGGTGTCGAAAATTTTTGGAAAAATTCTTTTTTATAAAAAAAAGAACTATAGTTCGGCGAGGCGCATTAAAAAAAATTAACAGTCAAAATTTCCGCTCTTTATCTCTTACCAATCTCAAGATATTTACAAATTTATGAATTTCCGGCGCATCCACCAATTTACGCGACAAGAAGCGTATTATCTCAAGAACGGAATGAGATAGAAAGTTGCGGTTTTCACCATTAAATCAATCTCCTTAAGAGACATAGTGCTATGGTAAAATCGACAAAGAAACCGTCAAAGAGAAACACTGGAATTTCGATCTGAGGCAAGTTCAACCCGGACATTAACCCGATTTTACCATTGTAAATCAACACTCCGTATAGGTAACGCAATTCCATTCCTCTCGTGAGAGGATTGAGAAACAAAGTTATTTACCAATAAGTTAAGTTATTTACCAATTCAAAAAGTTATTATTTTAAGGAGTGCAGAATTTTCTTTCACGAGAAACGCGGAATCTTTAAATGTCATGCGATAAAAGTTTGGGATGCGATATTTAAACTCAATTTTTTTAACCACTGACAGTAACTTTGACAAGCGTCACTTCAAATTGTTTTTTTATCCCTAGACGAGAATAATTTGTGACAAGGATAGATATAAAAAATCACTAAATGCGTTACCTCTGTACGAAGTATGTTGATGTACGGTCGCGGACAAAAAATTTCGGATGTCAGTGTCACTCATCTGACGTATACTATAGGAATTTCTTAACTTTTACGTCAGAGGAATGACACTGACATCCGAAATTTTCTGTCCGCGACTGTACATAGTACCTTAAAGTTTGTTTGTTTGTTTGCTTTGCGCAGCAATGCTGCAATTAATGTCTTTCGGCCATATAAGCCATTCCAGACAATCACGAAGATATAAAAAGTGAGCAAATAAAAATCAGATTAGGGTAGGCGGTGCAAAGAAAATGTATGTCTGTGATTAACTGAATTAAGTAATGTAATACATTCATGGGCTGTCAAATTTATTGACGTTTTATTTAAGAACAGACATACATTTTCTTTGCACCGCCTACCCTAATCTGATTTTTATTTGCTCACAGGTTATTAAAGCTGGGTCAAAGTCATTGAACACCACAAACATCCATGGCTAAAGGCAGGATTCGAACCTGCCCCGCCTGAGCGACACGACTTACAAAGTCGGCTAGGCTACCGCTAAGCCACCCGGCGACCCCTACCTTAGAGTTAATAGATCAGTACTGAAATTACGTTGGCAATGCTGACTGTAGCTAACACCACAGGTCACACCACCGGGTCACAGTGTTGCCACCAGTAGCGGAATTCCGCTACTGTAGAAATTTTTGTAGCGGAATTCCGCTACTGTAGCGGTTTTTTACCCCTTGTAGCGGAGTAGCGGCGGAAACACCATTTTTTCTTTAAAGTAGCGGAATCTGATTGGGAGACCACCATCGGTCTACTTTAATCTATATTAACGTTCTAAGAATTCAATTAAAAACAAAACATTTTGTAGTATGTTTATAAAAATCGGATAAAGACTCCATATATGTATGTTTATAGAATGTCAACAACGAACGATTGTTCTAATAAATTATAAAATAAAATTATTTCGTTTATGTCATTTCATTTCACGTTCAGTGTAGACCAAAAATCTATATTCTAAGGCTGCGCTGTATAAAAGGTTTGAGCCAGGGTTAAAGTTAATCCTAAGTTAGAATGTGATACTTGTTATGACGTATAGCATTTTGTGTGTCACATTCTAACTTAGGATTAACTTTAGTGCTTTAACCCTGGCTTAAGCCTTTTATACAACGCAGCCTAAGTCGACGGAATAACGTAAATAGAACTATCGAAAAATCGTATCAGCGTCTTCAATGTACCACACTTTAAATCATAAATAGGAAACTAGAATTATAGAACTTAACATACAGCAACTTGCATTGTGTTTACCATTACAGGAAACTCTTAGCGTAGCGGTTTTTTTTTTAATGTAGCGGAATTATCGAATCACGGTAGCGGCAGGATACGCTAGGCAGGTGGCAATACTGCCGGGTCACACTAACATGAATGGGTTGGTAAGCTCACTAACCTAATCTGTCATTTTGAAATTTGCGACTTTTCTGTATTAATACAGAACTTTATTGCTTAAAATATGGACGAGGATGTGGATGTTAGTCTGGAGGATGGAGAAGTAGCAACGTAATAAACATAATTGTTGATCATTTTTCTAACCTAACCATTTCAGATCGTCGATGATGATTGTATCTACACTCCACTGGAACGACCAGCAAATTACTCACAAATGCAACCAAATATCAGATTTCCTGCCGTACAGGAAAGCGACAGTGAACAAGATAAACAAACAACCAGTGAATCAGACAGTGATTATGACACTTCGTACAGACAGAAACGACCCAAAATGAAAGCTAAATTGGGCAGACCATTAAAGCCTACTACCAAGAAATCAAACAAATATAGCATATGGAGCACTCATATTCAAGAGGACGTTTTGGCAGATACATTAAATACCTGTGATGTAACTAAAAAAGATAGATCCAGAAGTGTAGAAACCTATGATTACAATTTAGCACATAAGCAAAGGTTTAACAATAAACGAACAAGAGGTGAAAGAAATAACAAGAACTTGAAGCTGGTGAAACAAGCTAGCGTGGAAAAGCCGGAAATGAAAGGGTCAGTTCGTCTCATATTAGATCTGACAGTTACATCTGATAACACAGAAGAAGATATTGCTAAAGATATAGCAAATAAATTATTTGAAGAAAAAGAAGACTTAATATGTAAGTATTTTACTAGGTATCCCAATACTCAGTAAAATATAACTATTAAATTAACAAATATTTGTGCAAATCGGTTTTGATTGCAGCGGATTCCCCGAGCAGGCTCTGTACAGCTGTTTCAGGCCTAGTTGTTAAATTAACATATTTATTGTTCTGGTAGATTAGAATTGTTAAAAATAAACTCTTTGCAGATACAATAATTAAAGTTGCTGGAAAAGAAAAGGCCATAGATACATTTAAAGTAGTCAAAAGAATTGAACAAGAAGGTGGCATGTTAATTATGGTAAGTCATAACAAAAAATCGTTAAAATTCTATAGATTTATCAATTCAATTTTATTCAATTATTTATTATTTCATTTAAGAATCAGTCTCGTCGACGAACACCTGGGGGAGTTTATTTCTTTCTAATAAAACACGATTCAGATTTAACATCAGAACAACAGTTTAAAATTTTTGAAGAAGAAAAACAGAAAAGCAAGAATGAAGTTAAGGCTAAGCAAAAGAAGAAATTTCACAAAATGAAACTTCAAATAGGTACCACCTTTTTTAAGACACTAACCATTTGTTATCATGAACTTTATTGTACCAGATGCTAAGAAGTCTCTCCCTGAACTTTTAACTATAGCCGAGGAGCTACTAGTGACTGAAAACAATAGGTCACGAAGGAAAACGGGTAATAGTGATGTAACGAATCCACCACCCACTCCCGAGACAGATTGTCATGAAAATAGCGGAGATGGCATTGATCTACCAAGTGATGGTGGTAGCAATCCCCCTTCAGCAAAGCAGTTAGATTCATATGAAACAGATTTTCTTGATTTGGGTACTGCAGCCGATATGGATTTATTTTGAACGGCTAATTAAAGGACCCAAACTATAATAACAAAGTAATTTTATTAATTCATAATATCATAATTTTTCCTCATAAATATGTAATAAAAATTGAAATGAAATGTTTACCTTGATCTTATTACTCATTATGTGAATATAGTAATATTATGTTGCCAGTTAAACTATTAACTCGAACCTCGTAAATATGATGTAATAATAATTGTTTTCACTTATTTAAAAAAAATTGATTTATATTTAATGAATGTGAAAATTAATATTATAATAAAGATTCATTCTCCATCAGTACTATGGAAAATCCAACATCTGAAATAAAGGGTAATTAACAATTCCTTTTTTTATTTTTAAAATTCTTACAATTTGAGGTAGCACTGATTCTACGTGGCTGAGATTTATAGTAGTTTTATTCTCTGCAGTTGCTTGTTTTGCCGCACGAATTGCTGTTTCCACAACTAATACCTTAGCTATTTTGCTCATCAAGTCCACAGTTTCATCGCTTATCCTCGTTTTTGGATTAGCATACTGCGTCTTAAAGATCTCTTTTATAATCAACTGGAAAAAACAAATCAGTTTTTATCTAAAAAAACAGTTTTGTAAATTGACATCGTAATATTTCATTTTACTTTCACAGAAAATCCTGTCTACTGCTTTTCATCAAGTTAGAAAACATAGAGATCTTAAGTATCAAATTGTTTAAATTTTAATTGCATTAGAAAGAAATGGAACAATCTATTTTCTGTTGGAATCAATAAATATCCTAGAATCTATTTTCTGTTATAATACTATCTAAGGCCCGTGTGACACCAAGCAAGATTTGATAACATTTTTGTTACAAAGTGAGCGAGATGAGCTACCACAGGGAATTCTGATTGGTTGAATTGGCACTTCTCGCTCACTTCGTAACAAAAATGTTATCAAATCTTGCATGGTGTCACACGGGCCTTAGAATGACAATATGTATCGACAATGCAGTTTGGAAAATGAAGGGCTGCTACGAAATTTAGTTTTCTGGATAGCTAAAAGATATTATTCTTAACATAGACGTAGAAACACACCTGAAAAATGTACATATTTCAACAGCTAAACTGTCATCTTCAGTACACAAATAAACACTCCATGGAATCTTTGGCTGGTATAACCAGAGGACATTCTCCTTCACTAAGTTTTCATTGGAGAGACACCTGGTTTGACAAATTAATTAAAAGTTGAAATGCAGGAGGAATATTTTAACTTTTAACTTAATTTTTCAAACTATGTTCTCCTACATTACATCTTTGTCTAAATGATGATATTTGATTATAAAAACCTTCAGTATTAATAATGAATTATGTACAACTGCATTTTCAATTACTGTTTGAAACATTTTTCATTATTTTCTGGCACAACAAATTACTTCTTCTACATACTTACACATTTAAAGTCAGTCTTAACGTTTGAAAAAACATTTTTATGAGAACTCTCTGGAGCATCCATCAAATAGTAATTAATTTATCAAAGATTAGGATTTATCCATTTATCACTTATGGAAAATAGTATTGCCAACAGTAAGGCACCTAAGGCACGAAATCGCAGAAGCGTAATTAGATCTATAAATTCAGAAAATGTTCAGAATAGAAGAATTATAAACATAGCATTAATATGGTAACATTAGATATAATCTAAATAACATAAGTATTTAAGAAAAAAATTAAACATTTCATACGTACGGTTGCGGACAAAAAATTTCGGATGTCACTGTCATTCCACTGACGAAAAGTTAAGAAATTCCTATATGTATACGTCAGATGAGTGACAGTGACATCTGAAATTTTCTGTCCGCAACTGTACTTATACTACCCTTATACTCAGCGATGAGTCAATCGACGTGGACGAGTGTATTATGAATAGGTAGCGGACGGCCGTTGGGCAGGCGAGAGTGGGCTCGAGTTGAACGGGCGAAAAATGCATCGCTTCTACTAGCAGTGTTGCCAGCTTTGTCAAATGAGTAGTCGCCAACATTTCAGAATGAAATCGCCCATTACATGTGTTTTATATGAAGAATGAAAAATTTTAGTCGCCAAATGCAAAATTAAAAATCGCACACTAATGGAGTTTATATGGACAAACCAAAAATTTCGATCGCCAAGTTTTTCTTAAAAATCGCCCAAACGGCGATAAATCGCCCATACTGGCAACACTGTCTAGTAGACAGTGTCTACTAGTTTATGTATTTTTCGCCCGTTCGACACGTCCCCCACTCTCGCCTTCCCAACGGCCGTCCGCTGCTTAATTATGAATCTAATAGCGTTAATAACAATAACACGAGATGTTTGTTTGTTTGCTTTGCGCAGCAATGCTGCAATTAATGTCTTTCGGCCATATAGGCCATTCCAGACAGTCACGAAGATTTTTATAGCTGGGTCAAAGTCATTAAACACCACAAACATCCATGGCTAATGGTCGGATTCGAACCTACGCCGCCGAGCGACACTTCTTGCAAAGTCGGCTAGGCTACCGCTGCGCCACCCGGCGACCCAATAACACGAGATGAAGATACTCAGAGTGCGCACCAGTGCAGTCAATAGTTAGTCAATCGAAAACGCTAAAAGTTAACTTAAATCGATACAGTAACTACATTTAACAAAATTAGTTTCTGCATCGCATTTTTATGTAAGAATTTCAGCGTTAACAAAATACAGTTACTGACTTGGATAGTACCTAATAATTTACAATATTCACAAGTTGCTACTACACAGTGTTGCCATCATTGTTTTGACTGCCCCATTATTTTTAAGGTTATCGTAACTTGTTATATTTCTTCAAGATTTATTATTGCTTATTTTAAATTCCTAATTAATTTGCAATTGTAATATTAATTCCTAGTGTATTCTTTCAAGAAATTTTAAGCGTTAATTCT
Organism: Dorcus parallelipipedus; assembly: GCA_958336345.1. Taxonomy (NCBI): domain Eukaryota; kingdom Metazoa; phylum Arthropoda; class Insecta; order Coleoptera; family Lucanidae; genus Dorcus; species Dorcus parallelipipedus. Next base: position 40,520,668 of record OY284477.1, read on the forward strand.
TAGTAGATATAACATACAATAGATGTCACTGTGGTCACTGTAGGACGACGATTTATGTGTGAAGTTAAAAATTTTAGGGCGTTACATTTAATTATATTTGCCAGTATTGTAGTTTTTAAAATAAAAAAATCTGTGTTGTCTAGGCCGGAAGTTCAAAAATGTTTACGTTTTGTATGAAATAGACGTAGCGAGTTTGTGACGTGGACGTCGCATATGATAAAGAGCCACGCACTTCAAGTTGCTCATTCAAAATATGGCAGACGTGTACAATTTTGTGTTGAGCCAGGCAAGTGAAAACCTTACAGAAAATGCGACCAACGGCACAGAAAAAGTGCCCAGCACCCCAGAGGGAATGGCTATGGCTTATGGAAGTTTGGTTGTAATGGCAATCTTGCCGATTTTCTTTGGATCCTATCGTTCTGTGTATTACCATAAGGAAAAGGTGAATTGACATATTACACCTACAATAATTGTAACTAGGTTTTTAATGCACATGTAAAAATTAACGTTGCTATGCAAATTTGGTGAATTTATTATCTCCAGTCTACATTTTCTTTAGTTTGTTTGCCCTCAGCGAGGATCAACAATTTTGTATTCGTTACTGCGGGTTTATCTAAGATATAAGACGTAAGCGCATGAGTGAACGAGCACACATATAAGTTGTTAATAATAACAAAATAAATCCAAAAAACAAATTTTCTGCAACTCTTAAGACTGGGCCAGTGTCATTTAAAATTGTTGATCCAGCTTCACATACACATAATTTCTTTTAACCTTTACTGACTGGCGAAGGTTGCTTAGCCAAATTATCTTAAATAAATAATAAACGGACTTTTAAGAGCTGGTCAGGAGCTTTTCAGGTTTGAATATTTATGTATAACAGAACCACGCGAACCTTCTGCTCTTTATTTCTAAGTAAGTTTTTGAATTTTCAGATTTTCTTACTGTTCTCTAGGGTTTCATATTATTCTAAGCTTTGTTGCTTGTGTAAGTTAGTTTGAACAGTGAAATTTCAGCTCCTTTAAATATACAACAGTTATCTTTTGAAGCTGTCAGTCTGAATAGTTGGAAAAGACGAGACTTCTTTAATCTAGCAGAGAGAATTATATGTACTTTTGCTGCTAGATCTGTACTTTAATTAAAGCTCACAGTACAGTGTGAAATTTATAATATTATTTAATTTCTTTCATTTTTGATAGAAACCCGAGAAGATGTCTAAGAAGGATGCAGCAATGTTCCCAATAATGGCTTCCTGTGCACTTGTATCTCTATACATAGTGTTTAAGCTATTTTCCAAGGAGTACATTAATTTACTTCTAACAGGTTACTTCTTCTTTTTGGGTGTAATGGCACTCACTCATTTAATGAGGTAAGATATTTTGAAAGCATCGCTTTTAAACAAAAAGTGAGCTGATTTCCGGTAAAATTAAATTTGTTTTAAAAGTGTTACAGTTAATAATGTAGATGTTTTTTTTCCAGCCCTATTGTAAGCAAACTAGTTCCAGCTGCCATACCTAATGTTCCCTTCCATATTTTATTCAAGCAAGGTGAAGGAGAGACGTCTCAGAATCTGATCGATTACCAGTTCTCGTCTCACGATGTCGTAGCTTTAGGTTTTTGTTCAGTAGTTGGTGCATGGTACTTAATCCAGAAGCATTGGGTAGCCAACAATCTTTTTGGCTTAGCGTTCGCAGTAAACGCAGTTGAATTACTGCATTTGAACAATGTCGTAACAGGATGCATTTTGTTGTCTGGTTTGTTTGTTTACGATATATTCTGGGTGTTTGGTACTGACGTAATGGTGACTGTCGCTAAGAGCTTCGAAGCTCCGATTAAATGTAAGTAGGACTCAGTGTTTAACCATACAAAAATTGATTATTTTTTTCTTAGTGGTCTTCCCTCAGGATTTGTTAACCCATGGATTAGCGGCTAATAACTTTGCAATGCTTGGATTAGGAGACATTGTTATACCTGGTATTTTTATTGCATTGCTTCTCCGATTTGACCACAGTCTCAAACGAAACTCCAATGTTTACTTCCACGCCACTTGCTTGGCTTACTTCCTTGGTCTGATGACTACAATATTTGTTATGCATGTATTTAAGCACGCACAGCCTGCTTTACTGTATTTAGTTCCCTCTTGTTTGGGAACACCTTTAATTTTGGCTCTGATCAAAGGTGATTTGTCAGCACTATTTAAGTAAGTATAACATTTCTTTCAAAGTTCTTTTTAGTGTAACTATCAAATGCTATTCTGAAAATATGCAAATTATTATTTAATTTGTAAAGTATAGTAATAGTAATTTCATCATCAACAATAGGAAAACAAACAGGATAACAATATTTAAATAACACTGAAGATTCACTTTGTAAAGTCCACTTGTGATGTATTAAATTTCTCTTTGTAGGTACGAAGATAATCCAGATGATAAGAACAAAACAGAAGAAAGGCCGGTTAAACAAAATGAAGCAAAGAAAGTCAAATAACTTACAGAATTGACCCGTAAAGCAAAATTACCGTAATAATTTTTTGTTAACTAATTATTGTATGAACAATGTGACTTAAAAGGTAGATATTTTTAATTTTTTAGAAATAATTATTTTTAGTAGAACTGTACCAAGTAATTTTTTAGGCGACTTATTTCATATCTGTATTACGTATAACAATCTCATTATTTCTATTGTAAAACATTACGTACAATTTAAAGTTTTGTTATAAATGAAATCAAAATATAGTTTTTTTTAATCAGTCTTTGTTTCAAAAAATATCAAACAGTTTGATGCTTTATATCTTTTTTATTGTGGATGGTAACAGTATAATTACACAAGGTAATATTGATTATACTTCTGGTTGAATAATGAAAAAAATTGGCCAATTATTTACGTTTTATTCAAAAATTCCATTTGATTTATTAAAACACATAAATACTCATTTAACATTTAACTTGCAGCTTCGGCTGCTAAACCTTTAGCTGTTATGTGTGGCAACTCTTTAATACCATTAGCATCAATCATCTGCACCTTAAAGTTAGGTAAATTTATGATCAGTCTCTGATGGACTTCTGCTACACATTTCTTCATAAGCTCGTAACCTTCCTCAGGACTTAGGTCATCAAGATGATATCGATCCATAATTGCAAGCGAGAAGTAACCACCGTAACCATGTGCTGCATATTTCACATCTGCCAAGGAAGCTAAATAGTCCATGAAAAATAGTTGTGGTCCTTCCAGGTTGTCATATCCAGCAAGCATCAAATTCACATGATAAGCATTCTAGAAAACATTTAATAGAAATTTGTCAGGAATGAAAGATTACTAAAGTAAATGAGAAAATTTATACAGAAATATAAAGGAAAAATTCTCAGCTGTAAACATATTTCAAGAAGTATTGACTAGACTTGAAATCTTTCACAGCTCTGTCAAGGAATATCAAATTTTTTTTAAACAAAAAGGAAATTAAAAGTAAAGGTCATGTCTTAGGCCCGTGTGACACCATGCAAGATTTGATAACATTTTTGTTACGAAGTGAGCGAGAAGTGCCAATTCAACCAATCAGAACTCACTGTGGTAGCTCATCTTGCTCACTTTGTAACAAAAATGTTATCAAATCTTGCATGGTGTCACACGGGCCTTAGTGAAAACTGCATATTGTAAGTTAAGGTACAGAACAGTTCAGATTATTCAAAACCCATAAAATACTTGACCTTAAGACCTTTCAGAATATGAAAATACTGATTGTAAAATTAAGAAAGGTTACGCATCTCAATCTGTTTATGACCAACATAGCATATTCAAGTCATGGAAGCTTTTGAGTGAAGGTTGAAGGTAAATAATATTTTAGTTTAGGAAGCCTTAACATGAAATAAATCTGTATACAACTCACTCTGCTTCGTAAAGCCTCTGCCAAATTACGACGTGTAAAATTTGCTGCAGCTTTGGGACTCAATTCGTAACCATTGCGCATTTTATAAAGCTGAATGTTCTTGGCGATGTATTCCGCAAACTGTGTCGTGTCCCCTTGTTCTCCGGAGATGGCCATTACCAGTTTGTTCGAAAGCTGATACAGCTTGTTCTCGTCTGTAAGGAAAGAGGAGTGAATCCATTATGTTCTTTAGAACTATGTGCAAAGTCATAATTACCAGTTTTCATGACCATTATGCTGTGTGCGTTCGTCATATCGGCAGCAATCAGAACAAAATTCTTGAATTTTATACCAATTAAACACTCCATTTTTATAATCACAACACTATTCAATGAAAGTGCTTAGTAATTGCGAACATCAACTGCGGTAAGGTATTTGAGGTTACGTTCTTATGAACGAAGTAAAAAAGTGACACCTAATTGGATACTGGCGCCATCTATTTCAAACTTCTTGAAATATTCAATTTAATTAGAGCGCAAATACTTTCGGTTTCATATTTTAAAAATTGGATAAACATAATAAAATTCTGTGGCTATGAAATTTTGCGCTTGAATCTACAATTTTGGTATAACTACCCAATGTTGTCAAATATGCCGGAAATTCTAGCAGACTTTCAGCTTTCAGGGTGTGTGTTGTGTAGGTATCCTAGGTATGTAGCTGTGTTGCAAGTGACACTTCCAAAAGAAATTAATTTGGCTTTCTACAAATTTTATAAATTTTCCAAGTAACCAGCTCAGCTCTAGCAAGATATTTCCTTGCAAATTGACAAAGTTATCAAATGGATTTTTAAAGATGTGTTATTTAAATATAATAATTTCTAAATCAGCTTGTCGTGTTTTATGTCACAGAGTGAGTTGATTCTACTGGTCGGGGTTGGTATTAAAAAGGTAAAATTTGTATTCTATTAGGGCCTAGTTAAATTTTGTAAACGTTTAGGTCCGTTCCATTCGTCAGGATTTCGAGTTCTGAACCGTTCAAAATCTTATTGAGCATGAGCAGTGCACAAAATTGGATATAAATTTCATACTGCGCATGATTTGAACGGTTCAGAACTTGAAATTTTGTCAAAAATGGAACAGAGCTTCTATATTTTAAATCATTTCTGTCTTTCAATGATTAAATTTCGCACTACGTACTACCTGTTTGTATAGTATCAAACACTTGTATAGGCGCCATGCACATCTCTGCGTTCAGCGCCGCCTGGCGTGGTGATTTGTGAATTAGTGATATGAAAACATTTCTTGAGACTTATTGCATGGGAATAATATCACTCTTATGACAATTTACGATTGTAGTACATAATACTTGAGCTTCCTGGTATTGAAATACATTACAATATTCAAGTTCAAATGTACACTAATAATTTTAAACAACTCGTATTTTCATACCACTAATGCAGAATATGGTCATTGGTGGCGCTGGCTTCGCATGTGCATGGTCCCTATAGTTTACGAATATCAAGATGTTCTGTAGGGAAATTGTACAATGACATAATAGGTCTGTTCATTTGTTCTACACTTTTTGCACCAAGAGATGTGAGATGTGAGAGAGAGTGAGATGTATGTAATATAATGTAATTAGGAGTGAGAAAAATAGAATAAAGAAGGTAAAAGTGTAGAAAGTACAGAACAAATGAACAAACCTAAAGAGTGATAAAGATATCAGAAATGATCTACGTGGTCAATTTGAAATCGGTTTTGTTTTCTTAGAAGTGGCGACACTGAAAAAAGTGAGGGCGCAGTTTCTTTTGTGTTTAATCAAACATTCACAAATGCTGATGTAAATTACGATGCCTTTGTAAATCGCAGGCATTACAATACCATGATTTTATTTTAATATGAAACATTGCTTTTCATTTTACTATGGAAACTAATTCCAATTTTTAAAATGTCTTCTTCTTCTTCTTCTTATTTTGGCAATTGGTTATAAACCATGGGCCAGACATTCAAGTTGTCAGTACTTGTTTTTCTTCTTTTTTTTTCTCTCAATAATTTAAATTCATAATTTAAAATGTCGTTGCATGATCGTCGTCGTTAGGGTTTCTAATGTCATATCAAATAAAATTTGTCCATTTTAATTTGGAACATCTATCAGGCGAAGAAAGTTAGTGAAAATGTATCAGGAAGAATTACCCCTGGACAAGTAACTATTGCAATTAACAACTTCTATAATCGTTTAGGATATTGCATGGAGGTAAATGAAGAAATTTTTGAAAACTTCTGGTGGTGTTTGTTTTGAATTAAAGAATTTTCGTTTCTCTTATGTTTTAAGTTTACTTATTTTAAACAAGAATAAACTTATCTAATGTAATTGAAAGAGTTGCTATTATGTTGTAGTACAAGTATATCGAAATCACCAATAAAAAAACAGATTCATGCCAGCTATCATCTCATGTTCTTTTTAAAACGGACAGTTTAATTTACAAATTGTAAATGTTGCTATGGATTCTCAGATTCGTACGTAACAGCAATGTTTTATGTTAAAATAAATTCACAAAGCACTGCATTTTTACTAACAAAGTACAACGTGTTTCCTATAGGGACCGTGCACATGCGAAGCCAGCGCCACTAATGACCATATTCTGCATTAGTGGTATGAAAATACGAGTTGTTTAAAATTATTAGTGTACATTTGAACTTGAATATTGTAATGTGTTTCAATACCCGGAAGCTCAAGTATTATGTACTACAATCGTAGATTGTCATAAGAGTGACCACGCCAGGCGGTGCTGAACGCAAAGTTGTGCATGGCGCCTATAGAACTCTGCGATCAGCACCGCCTGGCGTGGTGACTTGTGAATTAGTGATATGAAAATATTTCTTGAGATTCATTGCATGGGAATAATATCACCCTTATGACAATTTACGATTGTAGTACATAATACTTGAGCTTCCTGGCATTGAAATACATTACAATATTCAAGTTCAAATGTACTATCGCGGCCTTAAAATTTCGCACGATTTTTTATCAAGAAGCCAGAATTTCTCTAAATTATAGTTTTGTAGAACAGACTCTTTCCTCAATTTTGACACTAAAGACATTTAACCAAAAGTCAGATTGTTTGGTTATATTTTAAGAACAGCAAGATAATAGAGTTTTAGAACTGAAATAACAATAAAAGTAGCGACCAACCATATCCTAATTTTGCGATTGCAAAACCCTTCTCTCCTTCAGAAAGCACGTGATTTGGCATTGTGTTGCTACAACTTTAGCATTGTGGGGAACCACGTGTTGTCATAGTTTTAGCTAAGTATTTTGCTGATTATATAAATAGGACAGTTGAATTATTTTTAATTTTTTGACATTCTTTAATGGATGGGTCGCAAGATACGGCATACCGCGTACTATAACAACAGATCAAGGTGGTCAATTTAATTCATCGTTGTTTAAAGAGTTAACAAAAGTATTCGGAATTAAACATATTAAAACAACATCATATCATCCACAAGCGAATGGAATACTGGAAAGATGGCACAGGCACTTAAAATCGGCATTACGTTGTCATAAAAATAGCACGTGGACTACAGTTTTACCCGCAGTTTTGTTGGGATTAAGAGCAACAATTCGTGAAGATGCACAATTTTCTACAGCTGAAATGGTATGTGGGAAAACATTGAGACTGCCTGGTGATTTTTTTGATGAAAGAAGTTCAAATATAGATCCTGCAAGTTTTGTTGAAAAATTACGTTCTTTTATGCAAGATATTAAACCGCTTCCAGTACGTTATCATCAAAAGAACAATATTTTTGTTCATCCAGATCTACTCCATTGCTCACACGTATTTGTGAGGGAAGATGCAAGTCATTCTAAATTAAGTCTACCATACTTAGGTCCATTTAAAGTAATATCAAGATCTAATAAATACTTTTGCATAGATTTCAAAGGTAAACCGAAAAACATATCAATAGATAGATTGAAACCTGCATTTTTGGCAGCCGCATATGGTAATAGTGAAATATTACATCGTTCATCAAATAAACAAGAAGATAATTCAGAAATGACAAGTTCTTCACCATCGATAATTAGGCGATCAGGAAGACGAATCCGATGTCCGGACAAATACACCATATGAACTAACGTTCTAAAAGGGGGGTAGTGTGGGGAACCACGTGTTGTCATAGTTTTAAGTATTTTGCTGATTATGTAAATAGGACAGTTGAATTATTTTTAATTTTTTGACATAATTTAATGTGATTGATAATGAAGAAATAAAGGTATATAATCTTATCACGGATAATTAATTCAAGACTAAGAAGCCACAAGCATTGCTAAAGCATTGCATTTGAAATCTGACGTTTAAAATAATTATTTTTGACAAGCCGTCAAAGAAAGCCATATTTACAGCCGAAAATCGAATCGTGCGAAATTATAAGGCCGCGATAGTACACTAATAATTTGAAACAACTCGTATTTTCATACCGCTAATGCACAATATGGTCATTGGTGGCGCTGGCTTCGCATGTGCATGGTTCCTATACGGCAGGGTCATGTAGGTTGAAATCATTTCTGATGTACACTTGTATTCAAAATAATCGCGTACACCTATTATTTGCATGCGTAATTTTGGCTTTTTTCTGACGTTTATTAACGTCATACTGTGACACTTGAATTATTCACAATGCCAATACCAAAAGTTTCTGAACAAGAAAAGTGTTCAGGGCTTCTCGGTGCACGTATGGGCTTGGATGTGCGTTCATGGGCCAGGTGTATGTTGGCGTATGGAAGGGCGTTTCAATAGACATAGTTACATAAATATATTGGAAAACGTCATGCTTCCTTCTGTGTCTCAAATGTATCCTGAAAATAATTTTGTTTTTCAACAGGATAACTGTCCTGTTCATTCATACTTATACATATTTGAAACTCTACTATTATTTCCCTTTCATCGAGATATTGATAACTGCTCTGAATAATGTTCCAAGTAACGTATAAATTTTCTTTTTAATTTAAGGCACAGGTTGTACACTTTGACCCTTCCTACGTTAAATAATATACTCGAAGCTATTTCGTTTCCTAAAGTCAAGACGTATTCAGTAATTAGGCCAATTTCTGGAGCGCTCAAACACCAAAAAATTTGTAGGCGCACAAATTTAATAACCTTTGAGAGTGCTCAATTACTTAAAAAAAACGAGCCCGAAATTTTTTATGCACGAAAACAGATTGAGTTGCTCTCTATTGATTTGTACCGGCGTTATTAGCTGTCAGTTGCCGAGTGCCGGTTTTTAATCTGCTGGAAATTTTGCTGGGCCATCATTTGTGAAATTATAAAATTTTTGTAAACAAACGATTTTAATAATTAAGTTGGAGTATACTCAGAAAAAAATCAGCATTTTAATTAAAACGGGCGCGTAAAATAATTAGTTCCAATCTAATTAGTTTGTGGAAACTCACATAATTAGTTTATACTTAAATTACAGTGTAAATAAATTATACATGTATGCTTTATGAAATGTTGAAATAGGAAAGCTAGAACTTTAGCCATTTTTATTTGATTAATTTAATTTTATGAAAGATATTTCTTTCTGGGCTTAACAGTCATGTCTCCTACATGTAATTATAAATATTTATTTACCTTATTTTATTACTTAAAGAAAAGTAAATAGAGCGTTTGTTTTGAAAATAAAAAAATATGAAACTCAATGTAAAATACCTATTCAAGTTCGAGAGTGAACAAATAGTGATAGAAATATATTTATATTGTGTTATTTTTTGTCACAAACCGTTAAAAGTTCCAAGGAGAGTCGTGTGCGATTGCTCGTTGTGACTACGACCGACTTACAAAATATGTTGTCGACTTCCCTTTCGCATTTACAATTTACTTTACAAAATGAAGAAACAGAAAAATGCAGAAAATCTAATACGAAAGAGGCAATTCTCACATTGAACTTACACTCATCAGGATGAGGTCACACTTAAGTTAATTTAATAATTGTAATTTGTAATTATAAATTGCCTATTTCGTTGATCATTTATTTATCTAATCCTATAACAGGAATAACGGATATGTGGGTTAGAAATAAAATAAAAAGGCGTGTTTACAAGAGATTTCATCTGATGTGTTTTATTATGAAGACAGAGATACTATATACAAGGGTGCAATGAAGTGAGAGGGACAGCGAGGCCGTGTTCTTATTTCCATGTTGCATTGCTGCTGGATGTTCACCTGGAATTAAAAAAATAAATATATAAAAACACAGTATATTAAAACAAGAGAACAAAATTGAACCATTTATTTTTATCAAAAATATTCAAAATCAAACTTGTTCATTGCGTATTTCACACTTTTTCTTTATCTTGTACGCCTTATAAGTTTTTATAGAATTTGAAACTGTATCCTAGAAACATTTTGATCGATAAGTTTACCAGCGGGTTACTTCAAGATCTTAGTAGAGCTAGCGCACTGAGAATAATAAGCAGGGAAAGAGAAGAAGGTAATAGGTTTTTAGAACGCAATAAAGCTTGTTATATTTTAGAACCAAATGGACCGCAGTTGGCTGCAATTGCTCTCAAACTAATAAAATTTGGATAAATTCAATCAGTCCAAATAAGATTTTAACTTTTTACAAATGCTCTATGATTTCTCATTAAATTATTGAATTTAAAATTCATGATGGATGTTTCAGATTAATGTCTATTAGTTATAAGTTTATGGTAATTAGGTGGAATGAAACTATTATTATGCAAAGAACAAGTTCAAATTTGTGCTTACCATTAATAACATGTACGTTTACACTTGTGGGAGCGGCGATTGTGGGAACACATGAGTAGTTTCCTGAATCTGCCAGAGTTGCACTTGAAATGTGCAGTCGGGATGTGAGACCATCTGTCCAATGATTCTGAAACAAGCAGCAAGTAGATATTTATGTTATTACCACGTCAGCGTATATGGAAATTGTAACATATGTACGTGAATGTTTGTAATATATGGAATTTACCGGAGAGAAACAATTATGCCTCATCCGAATTAATCCAAAATCCGTTGTCACCGAAATCTGTCCCAAAAAGCAGGGCGAACTTTCCGGCAATTAAAGTTTTGCTTTTTTCATTAGCACGTTTCAGAATTTATATTTGTATTAAATCTGGTTTATTGTCCGAAGTTCCATTTCATTTCACGTGAAACTTTTTTAATTATAATATAAAGTTTAGTGCACTTTTTTGTTCCGAGCCTTTTTACTCTGTTATCTTATGATCGCATGATTTACTTTTTCCCTCCAGAAAACTTCTAGTGAGTCGAAAGTAACTTCTTCATTATGTCGCTAGACTATGAGTTCTCAAGTATTAGTTTTATGAAAGTTTTCACCATCGAAGTAAAATGTTTACTTTAGTTTTAATACTTTTATGCAATGCAGTATAAAGCTGAATTTATACATAATACAATGTAAGTAGGTATATTAACATTCGTATTTTTAAACGTAAAATAATATCAAAAATGCTCACCCTAATCGTAATTCTTTCCGTATTATCTGCGTCGTTGGGATGCGGTGATGATTCCTCTAAAATATTAGAACCCCGGTACCAAAAAACGGTACCCAAATCATGAGGTCCTTGCTTGATGATGCACGTTAATGTAACCGAACTGCCTGCTTTCACGTGCAAATCACTTGGACCCAAAATGCGAGCTTTAGCTTCTGAAAGCAAGGGGGACATTTAATTGAATAAACATTGGGCTTATTTAACTACGTCAACAATTATTTTAGTGCAAAATTGTCCGTTCACTTTTTACGATGATAATCTGAGCAAAACTTTTTTGAAAAGAAAGAGTTTCGAAACTCTTATTTAATACTTTCAGGGGCCGCTTCTGTAAGAAAAGAGCTTAACGTACTTAATGTGAGCGTAGGGCATTCTCTGTCAATATTCCACCCACTTGCAATTAGGGAAAGCTTTTCACTAATGACGTTGCATTAAAAGATTATGGCAATTTATCAAATATGATTGTAACCGCACTCTAATTAAATTAAATTATTTGGGGTAATTAAACATGCAGTTAACAATAAGTAAAATGAATCTGTTTGCATCCTCTTTAAATTAAACCACCAATTAATAAATATGCATGTTTAACCAAATTAATCCAACTTGTCCAATGTAGTTTGTAAGGGAAAGACGTAATAATTAGGTTATTAAAACTAATGAGCGTTTCTATTGTCGAAACGAATAAAAACGTTTTATGTATCTACTCCACAAATTGCTGTTAATGTTTAAGGATATTATGTAATTATGACAGTGATTAGGCAAAGCAATTTCTGCCCACTCGTTAGAAATAATAGTATTGGTCAAGTCAAAGAAGTGGTCATGAATATTTTAAATGTGCTAATTCTATTGAACGATGAAAGAAAAGATTAGGTTAATTATTTTAAATCACCCTTGATGTGAACACAAAAAGAACTCAACGCTAAATATTTTTCAAAAAAAGGCTCTTGTTCAGCTTCCCTGGTTTTAAAATAATACTAAAATGCTTTTAGCAGTCCTCATTGACGGCTTTGTTTTTATTTGTATTTACATACTTTCAAAAATGCATCTATAATAAGATTTCTGGTTTGATTGCGTAAATATTTTGTACTGTAGAACAAGCCCTAAAGTTAATCCTCTTATTGCAGTTGGCTACCCATTTAAGACATGAATAGTCCAGCAGCTTTCAAGTTTGTGGTAAACTTCCTTAAGCAACTTGTTTTAATATTGTGTGCAACTATTGTTCCCTGTGAGTAAATCAATACTCTTCAGAACGTCTAGTAACAATGAGAGCGCGATTACTGTGGAGGAATATCGATTTAGTTGAATGCGACTCTACGATAGAGGCAGGATTTCCCATCGAATCACGGAACATGGGAGATTATCTGTGAAACTATAAAATGCGAAAGTTACATAGCTATAGACCAATCAAATTCATGACGGGTTAACGATTATGGCTTCGGCCATTTGTTCCAGTAAGTGGAATTGCTTTCAGAAAGGTAAACGATCCAGATTTTTTTCGTGTGTCTGCTTAGTAAAATGAGACCTAAGGTTTTCGTTACAGAACAGATTGGAATTTTGTGAAAATACATTCCAAGTACTGTTGGATTCAATGGATTATTGGACAATTTTTTAACATACAAAATACAAAAGCAAAAGTTGCCTCAATAAACGTAAAAATGTACACAATTTCTCTTATATCGTGTAAGGTAAGGCTTGTCTTTCTACAAGAAATTAAAACTCCATGTAAATACAGTTAGCCGAAAAATGGGATCTGTTTAATGAAATAATATTATGGACCCCGGCAGGTCCTGTATTGCTTGACCTAATTTGATACGGGTCCGTTGGAGCGCGACGATTACTTACTGTGTAAGAAGGATGTTACAGGATGAAAATAACTTCTATTTTAGCAAGAAAGTAGAACACTTTTGATCAAACTCTATTCAAATATTTATAATATTCTACTTTTTACTTTTACTGTTTTGATATGCTAACGTTAAACATCAAGGAATTTATTTACTATCAGATGTAGATAAGTCAGAGCGAAACGACTTCTTAATCAAATGATTGGAGTATGTTCTGTGTAATATTTAAAAATAAAATTGTGGATATTACACACAAAAAAGAATGTTTAGAAATTCAATAACTTACATTAGAAACATCCGTAAGTTACAAAGTAAAGAAAGAATATAGGACGACTGAATAATAGCCTGGCAGTCAAACCAGCAAATAAATCTGAGAATGAAAATAGCACGCGAAGATTTGTTGTAAGTCCAGGCTCAAAAATTTTCCCATGGCAAACGATAGCCCGTAATTTACGATCGGACCTACTGCCCTAAGAAGGGAGGCGAGTTTACTTTCGGAAAGCTCTTGGCCCGCAACAGTTTTGCAAAATGAATGGGTCACTGTAAGCGAAACGAATCTCAGCCCGGTGAAAAATATTCGAATTCGTACATTCCTAATGAGTGTGTAAAAATAGTGTCTTGGTAGGTAGAAGCACGCAAGGTGATATATCTGCAGTGTAAAAATATAAAACACTGCTTGTATGAGGGGTGAGAAGACAAGTGGCGCACGAATTTGAATAAAGCTTTTCACATTTCTAAAGTTAGCTTAACAAGAAATTCGAATTTATTTATAGCGTGGCATTGATTTTATTTAGATTCAAATAATCGTTTTTCGAATACATTTTTCTATGTATATCATTTAGTAGATGTAAAATTTGGACCCTGAGTGATGAGCCCTGGGCAAAATTCAAAATTCTTCAGTTTCGTAATAAAGCTTGAATTTAAGGCATGTCATTTTATTCTTTACATTTTTTAGGTTTTTTATATTGCTTGCTTGTTCTCACAGTTTTCCTCTTCTCTTTTTACCATGGCCTCACCAAGCTGTTTCCTTTTCAGGCATTCATTTAAAATTATTTAAATTATTGCTGTATTCCTGCAGGATTCTTCTCTTTCTTTAACTCTTTATAAAGATTTAGAATTTATTTTCATTTGAAGCTAGCTTCCATTTGCAAGGTTTCTTGCCCATTATCTTTGATCTCATTCTCCTTATTTCTTTCTTATAAGCCATTTGTTTTCTTTTTCGGTGTTTGACGTTTGAGATATTTAAGTAATCCCTCTTTTGCTTTTATTGATAAATTGTGCTCTGTTACGCAGTGTCCTTACTTTGAGATTTTTTTTTATATACGACACTTTGTACTTGTCCTAATATTTTCCGATATATTTTCTGAAAACTGAAAGTAGATGTTTTAGGGTGATAGTTACGAGATTCTAAAGTCTAAGATTATGAAATAATATGGACATTAATTGTAAGCTTTCAAAGAGTTTCAGCAGAGTAATAAATTATGTGTTTCCATAAATAACATCGTTTTTTGGGTACGTGTACATCTAAAAACACATATATTTTAAGTAAAAGCAAAGTTATGTTCTTGTCAAGGGATCAAATTTAAAATGAACAAGCAGTTAATATCTTGAAAATTTATGTGAGAAATATTTATGTTCCCTATTTTTGATAATTTATATACAAAATGTTTGCCGGAGAATTTCGCACGGCAAACTTCCACGAAACGTATAAACCGTTATGGCATGTGTTGTAGCGTAATAATTCCGAAATTTCTGCGGCTCATTTATCTTCAATTCCCATTTATATCCGAATTCTCTTCCTTCAGTCTTCCGTTAGCCGAGGTCGTTCGTTCCCATTCTACCCATTATAGAATCCAACTCGCCGATCCATATTCCTCAAGTTTAATATCTTAATCCACGACGGCGGCGGTTCAGTTTGTTTGAGGACCGTGAGTTGTGTTGAAATTCCGAACGGTTGAATTGTACCACTGTGCATCTCGAATATTATCTATATTTTATTTTCAGAACGGCTGGGCGTCATTTTTCAAAACAACTCGCGATATTAATCACGAGCAATTTGAATTTTTACACATCCTTCGTACTCTTCAAGTTCGTAAATCTTTCTGATCGTGTTATCTTTCGAAATAAATGGGAAATGCTATGCTACTACACTAAACAGGAAAAAAAACATTGCCTGAAAAATATAAAGCTATCGAAAATTGAAATCTTGAAAATATTACCCGCACTTAATCATTTTCTTATTATATGAATAATAGATTACTTTTTTCAGTTTCTCTGTAAAATCATGTTTTGACTAGTCCATATTCTTGTCTTCACAATTGCTTTGTAAATCTGTGCATCTTAAAGTGTCGACGTTTCGTTGTACGTTTGACAGCTTCTTCAGGATAAATAGTAAAAATGTCTGTATAAGGATACCTATCCTTGTTGAATGGGATACTAATGGCACACATTAACTAACCGCGCATGGATGAGCGACGTAATAAAATTTGATTGTTAGTGGAACAGAACGCTTAAGCTGATTCGATAATCTGATCTGATTGGCTGACAGATCAGCTAATTCCGGGTGGGTTTCCGAAGCATTCGAATACATACCACCCAGAGAATCTAATCAATAATTGTTATACATGGAAATTAAATAGACTCAATATCTTTTATTTAAGTAAAGAGTGTAACAGCATAATATTAAACCATAGAGGTTTTTCCGTCAAAATAACATGATTGCATTAAGAGATTGGAAGAGATGAATACTGTTAGATATTGAATATTATTTTAATAGTAAGCGTTGTGTGTTGGTAGTCAAGAAAATGTTGTTATTAATGATGATTTTGTTATTGTAAAAATTTTGCAATTGACAAATAAATAATTTATAAAGTAAAGCGGAATTTACTCTATAATCTGAAAACTTTACAAATACGAGTAAAATGAAGGAAGTCAAGAAAGTCAGGAAAATATGAAACGCTTGCATACCCATACTAGTAGGTATTTTTTTTTTTAAATAAAACAATTGCGAAAATCTTCTTAATAAGCATGAACTGAAGAAAAAGAGACAGTTTTACTATCGTTCATTAAATTCCAAATAACGTGGAGTTTATAATTGAAGCCTATTGACGAATTTGCGGCTGCAAACCCAACAGTAATTGCAGCAATATTTAATTAAGTAAAGCTCATATTCAAATGAGTTTAACTTCATATTGGCCGTTTCCGAATTGTGCTTACTTTAAACATACGCTTGCATGCAATACCGGCACTTTTGTAAAATAATCAGTCAGTGTTTATTTGATAGAGATTATGTGGACTTAATACGAGTAAATTTCACAATGGTCAAACATAAACATTAATAAAAGGAATTCGGAAGCAATACCCGAACGAATTTCATCAAAGGCCTGGAGGCCTGAGAGGAGAGGCAAACGTAATGTTGTACAGTGAGCTCTTTTACCTATGACATTTAATTTGAATGGCAAAGACATTTTGGGCTCGGTGTTGACTTGGCATTCGTAAATGCCAGAATCTCTTTGCTGGGGAAATTTAATCTGCAGGGTCCAGTTGTCGGACTTGTCAGGTCGAATCACTTGGAACCTCTGGTCCGATGTGTACGTAAGGATTCCGGCCGTCAGGATATGAAGATCTCGCTTTCGTATCCACGATACCTGCGAACAACGAAGAAATATCATTTTTTGTATAAATAAACATCAAGAGTTTATTAGTATTAAATATCCGAAATTTTAATTAGTTTTTCATTAAAGAATTATTTAGTTAAACGACGCGATGCTTTAAAAAATGAATACGTGATAATAAATTATATAGAAACTAATTGTAAGTGAGAGTGGTTTTAATTTTAATATAATGTAACGATTTTAAGAGCTCTATTAAATTTTATTTTAAACAAAACACGAAATAGTTAATAAACTAATTTATTTATAAATTTACACTATAACACTAACATTTATTTACAAACTTAAATCTAATTTATTTAAACAGCCGAGTGAAAAAATCTAACACAAAACTTTAATTCCGAACTGTCTAACGCTGAATTCCTTCCATTCACCGGCCGCGTGCTTTTTAAGCCGGGGTTGTTTTTCGCGAACATTCGAGTACGCGACAGAATGTCTAGGGTTGATTCCACCGCTGACGTGATATCGGAGCGACCGAAGTTTCTGGTCTAAGGCGCGTCGGCGATGACGCAAGAGACAGACTGACTGACGTCGGCTGCTGTCGGCAAATCATTACAATAAGAAAGAATGACAGTAGAATATCTGTTCAACATTAGACGAATCGATTTTCTAAAGATTTATAATTAAGTCGCTGAATTTTGAATTCGAATTGAATTCATATGCTTGAATTGAATGCTTCTCTGGTTCTGTATTAGACGACGACGAATTGTTATTTTCTAGTAAATGAGATCGCGTAATGCAGTTTAATCTGCAGAGAAGCAATTTAAGACGTAAGAAGCATTTAGTGAATTTAGGGAAATGAGGTGTATTCATATAAGTCGGTAGACCTGTCTAGCTTAACAGCTGATCTCTGTGGTATTCGCAATCAGCACTCTGGGGTGTGATTATCTAACCAAGATGAGGGGATATTCACGCGTCTTTCGAGGCTCAGCATTGAGAATTAAGGCCTTGATTTAGGTACTTCTATAAAGACGTGACGTTTATGTTTCCCTGATGATTGCTAAATGGTAAATATTTGACTTTGAAGGTAAAATATTTCTGCGTCCCCTTTTCGCGTGGTATATAATGAAACGTGCTCGCTGACGAATTAAATTTCGACGCGCAGATTTTAAAATATTCTCGGAAATAAATTCAAAAGCGAATAAAAGAAGAGGCGCACTTATTATGTTGTTTTTTTCAATTAAGGATTTCGTATTTCAGAAACTTGCTCCCTTTGCACGTACAAATTCAATATGGGGAGAATAATTTGTATATTCTGCAAATTTTCTCTTTTTGAACTTTCATACGCAAGTCATGAATACCAAACTTCCAATCCAGGACATTAAATAAAATAAATGATCAAACGAACATTTCTGAATAATAATAAATAAATCCAGCGACCAAAATAACACATAATTTGATAATTCCTGATGTGGTTTCATTCTGAATATAGATCAGCAATTGGAAATATTAAATACCAATATATGCGTTGTTGAGAGATAAAAATAACCGAACTGTAAATGCGTGTATTACTACGAATTATTGATTACATACGGATAGCGGATATTAACGCATTGCTGATAAAATGGTGTGAAAATTTTTGCATAAATAAATAAATAAAATAAATAAAAATAAAATAATATGAATTTTATTTATTTATTTGGGTGAACATACAACTATTCATTTCGATTTATTTTATTACCACAATAAATGACCAATAAATTATGTCTTTTAACATAAAAGTTATTACAGTTTTTTTTTACATAGAATCTACGTTCCATTATTGATTAAAATTATATTTTGGTGGAGTGCCTCCTTTCCTATATCTAAAACTACATACATTGTTTATATTACACATGATACCACTTGTTACTTGAGTTTGTGATGATTAATTTAAAAATGGTTGTGCAAATGTGAAGAATTGTTATTAGTTACAAGTTTCTGACGGACCCCGTGAGAGAAAAATAAAAATGTCAAATCCCTTTCGATTCCGGACAATAAACTGTTTTAATTAGGGATTGGCAATCGGCTTCACAAAGCTTTTCCTAAAAAGAAGATTAGGAAACATTATTCTTTCTATATTTTTCTCTTATAATTCACTCGTTCTCGGTTTGAACCTCTCCCATATAAAACTTGCCACATAAAACATTTAAGAAATCGATCGGCGTGGTATTATTCGACATAAGAAGCTTTCTAGTGACCGATTTATATCGGTCACTGTAGTCAGTGTGTTGGTTATGAATGTTCGCTGTTATTTCGATTATTGAAAAGCAGCAAGCAGTGAAATTATACACAAAGAGTTTTGTTATTTCACCTACAAAAAGTATGATTTTTATAGAATCAAAAAAGAATTCAAGATAAAATGTAAATATCAACCGAAGATATGAAAGAACAGGAAATAAAATAATAATTTAGGGCAAATCAGTCATGAATGTCACCCAATTTAAAGATTTTAAAATCAAGAATCGATATAGATCTAATCCTGCATCTTGTCGATTAAGAAACAGTTCAATTTGAAGAGCGTAAAAGCGGAAATACTTTGCAGAGAAGTTCGTTAATTAAATTTGTATTCAATTCCTATACAGTGTGTGCACCTGCTTCGATAAACACCTGCTTTGCATGCATGTAACATCTAATTTGAGGCGTCGGCATTCATTACCGCCGTACGTTCAACATTCAGTTATTTAGCATGCACGAATTTTCACAAAAGATCAAAGCCGTCTCAAACGCATTCAGAGAGCTTCGAGATGCGAGAAACGTCGTACTTTGCAAGAATACACTTGCAGCAAGTGCGTCTTAATTGGAATAATCTTCGCAGGTTTCAAAAGTTAACAGGAGGCAATAAAATAACATTTATATGAAATCAGAAAAGCAAATTTATTTATAGTTCAGACATAAGTGTGAATTAATTAATTAATTCATCGAGTTTGACAAAATCGAATACCTATTTGGTTGGACATTCATATACGAAGTGGTTCTCATTTTCATTCAGCTTTTATTACTCTCCACTGTGAAGCACGTTTCTCACGAATTCGATTATTCGGTGTTTTAATTAAATTTTCTCTGCGTTTAGCCCTGAAAGCTTTTCGATAATCACAGGCATGTGAAATTTAAATAAGCTCTCAAGTAAGCAAAACATTGTTAAAACTCTCAGTGTTTCGTTTTGGAAGGCATCACGTACTTGACTTAAAAGTATTCGGAGAATGCTACTCTCCATGCAAGTACACTGAAAGCCCTTTCGTTGTCGTAAGCAGGCAAAAGATATTAAAAATGTAAAGCATACCGTCTTAGGCATTGAACCTTGCAACTGAGAAAGCGCCTTCGCTCTAAGGGAATAGAATCTCTGTATTCGCTGCAGTAAGGTAATACACGATATGCCGTAAAACTTGCACGAAGTATCTAGTGAATGCAAATGCACAAGTTTGTAAATTCTAAGGGTGTATAACTCGCGGCAGGATTTACTTAAATTAGAAATCATGCAATAGTAATCTTGGTGTTGAACGAAGAAAACTATTTAAAAGTTTTGCGAAAGAATTAACTTCACTTTCAGCTTGCCTTTCATCTAAGGTTAAATTGAAATTCATTTTACAAACATTATGACGAAAGTTATTACTGCTGCTACTATTTAAAATAAATATTTTACTATTATTCTCTTGAGAAACAAAGCTTTACCACAATTCTTTTATGATAGTGACCTTAGTGTAATTCCATTAACTCTTCAATTTATATAGTTTAAAAAAAACTTTATGCAGAGCAGAGTTCTGATTCAGTTTAAAGGAATATATAAAGATGTGGATGGGTCATGAAGCTTTACAATATTTGTGTACGTCTTGTTCTCAAACTATACGAAGATAATTAATTTAATTTCTTGATTTACAATTTTAAAAGTTGATTAAAATGTTACTCTAGTTCCCTAGTTACATCTGAACCTACATATATGGGTAATATTATTATCAATGTTACATTACAAAGATTTATTCGAGTTTTCGAATTAACCTTCGGGAGAAGCATTTCGTTGTCGCAATAGGTCTTGTAAGTTCTGTTAGTTTTGTTAACTTTTATCTGCAGTAATAAATAATAGTTTCCTCGCGGTGTGACATGCATGGGTTGCATGTATGAATCAATTTAACATTCTGTTCACTATTTGTAAATGTATTGTCGACCCGCTCTGCGCTCGATTCGTTTTAAGAACTGGTGAACTGCTGGTGCGAATAAAGGTGGTGCTTGTAGATACGCAAACATGTTATTTATAGTTCGATGAATTTCATAATAAAAGAGCTATAATTTTAATAATCGTAGGCGACTAAATTCGAAGGTAAATGTTAATGGAGGCGAGAAATTTAGTTTTTAATTACACGTTATTTCAGACTTTTGAGGTTTCCATCAGCAGAATAACACAGTTAAGATTATAAAAAAGCCCCGTTTAAATAAAGTTAGGACATTTTAAAAGTTTGTTCGACATATAAAAGACGAAAATAAGTCAGATGTTTTCTCATACATACAAAAAGTTCTGTTGCTCATTAAAAGATTTCCAGTGGAACTCTGAGATATTGCACGTAACCTTATGAGATTATTTTTAATAAAGCACTGGTCCGCTGTAGCAAATTCGTCGTCTACACGACATTGTGCGTAATTTTCGATTTCATACTTTCCAGAATCTAGTCATTAATTAAATCTTTATTTGTTTTGCCCTGTTTCATACATCATTTCCCCATAGGCATTTCAGTAACCGAAAATAAAAATAAAATATATTATTTATAAATAAAAAATAATATCAAAATGTTTCTGTCAACACAATTTTAAAAGATTATTTGTCCTTACGGTATAAAACCTTTTCAAGCACAGCTTTGGCGTATTGTAGTGTATTTTATGTTTCCAAACACTATTTTTAAGTAGTAAGCTTAAAGCTCTGAAATATTTCCTAACTTAAAAGCTGCAGTAGATGAAAGAAAGGCTCATATATTTTGTTCATATTCTACTTGTTTATTTTTTTGCAAAACCGTAATTTCCACCCACCGAATCTGTTCATAGTGTTTACGCCAAATATTTACTTTTCTGCTGCAGTGGCGTTTAAAAACGTAAAAAATGGAGCAAAGTTAAATATACGACAAGTTTCAAGTCGAGTTTATCCAGATAAATGACTGGCTGCAGTCTGCGAAGGGAAAAAAGCAAATATAAAACTAAGATGGAAAACATTTTGTGCAAGTTTCATCCTTGATAAAACATTTCCGCTTTTTGTTTGTTTTCATAACTCGCGTTCAAATGATGAAAGATTCTAGAAAAGGTTCAATTAAGTGTAATTAACTAAAGTAATTAATTCCTTATTAAAACTATTTGTATGTCCAGAACTTGAAAGTTAACTAACACATTTACTACCTGGTACATTTTTAAAGAGTTATTTATGTACCAGGCCTAAATGACTAAATTACATTAAATTTCGAGCGTTTTTTAAATAGTTGAAAATCCCTTAATATTGCGCTTTATTACCGACATATATATATAACGAAAGCTTAATATTTGCATATTTTTGAAGTATTTCCAAATAATATGAGCACTCTCGTAGCTTTAAATAAAAACGTAACCGGTCGTCGAGCCGTAATTTTGGGCGTAAATACTGTACGCGCAATTTTGCAAAAAAAGGGATTCTATTGATATAAAACCTGCCGATCCGGCCGCAAAAAGCGGTTTCGGAGGCTTATACAATCAATACCACTTCAATTTAAATTTCACGGGACGTTTATTATTAATTCGTACGTAAACGCGCAAACGTTAAAAGCGAATAGAAATTAAAAAGTATAAGCCTTCGTTCGAATTCGCGAAAGGGGTCTTAAAGATAATAAATTCCGGGCTGTACGTTTAGGTAGGGTTTCAAAATCAAACATAATTATTTTCCTTTTGTTCTATTAGGCGCCGTGTTATGGATGAAATGTTAAACAACGAAATCTAATTGAATTGAACCTAGCCTCTCAGTGGCTTATTTAGAAAAGACGAAAAAAATAAACTTACGCCATTTCCGTACAAAGAAAAAGCTTGATGAGCACGAACGCGAACGAGAAATGTAACGATTTCTTTTGAAGATATACATATTATATTATAATTCAAATTAAATACCTTGTTATATGTTCTTGGCATTTGATTCTAAGAGAAAGCAGTATCTTTAATCGTATGTTATTGCGAAATTCGGAAAGAACATTTCCCCGATACAAAGGCCTTTAAATCAAGTATCGAGAAAAACTTCATTTTGAAAGGATCCGTGTCAGAAAAGAGGCTAAATCAATTTGTGCTTTCTCGGTTCGCAAATCGGATCAAGTGACTGTATAATCCGCTTGTGTAGTAGGTAATCTGAACGATCCTGTTTCGGTATTTAATATGTAATTACAGCCGAACTTGTAGGGAAAACACTCGTAAAAGCTTTCCATTTATTTAGTGTCCTGCAAGAGAGCAAAGATTTCATTCGATACTTGATAATTTAAGCATAACTCAATCTATATCTTAGGCTTTAGTGAGTTGCAAAAATTATTGACATTTACAACAAATTAAAATTTAAAATATTAATGTTAGAATAAGAAAACTGTAGTAAAGACTCAAATCATTTGTTGTTCTAAAATTAATCATAATAAAGCAAGTTTCTGGCCTCGCATTATGACGTAAATGAAGATTTAATAGAGCAGCATAAAAATGATGAAGAGCCTCCAGTTTGTAGGAAGTGTTTCTTGTTACTTCTAGTTGATCCAGTTCTTAATCACTGGAAATTAAAGCAATTCAAATACTGCTTACAAGCAGCGACAGACACTCGAAAATATCAAATTTCGGGCGGAATTAATGCTCTGGCGAAAATAAACGATTCGGTAGCGGCTGCATATATCATGGAGTGCACATAAAATGGATCTCATCGCTCATCCTGTAATCTAATGGAGAGACGTAATCGATAATAATAATTCCCATGTTGGCAGTTGGTACGGCCTAAGTTATGTATTTCACGAATTCACCATGGACAAAGAAATTCTGTTTAGTCCATTATCGTTGGGAAATTTATTTTAAATTTAGGATCACCATTTTACTCGTCATAAAATGTAATTATTTAATATTAAGACCTTTCAAGAATTAACAGGAAACTTTTTGTTTCTTTTTTTTTTAATAATCAGTTGTAATTTTAATTTTGATTTACGACACTCATAGGTAGTCCCTTACTCTGCGTTAGTTATTCCCGATCGATACAATCTGTTAGTCCAAAGACAGGAGAGTTATTTAAATTTGTACGGGAGGGACTTGTACGGAAAGGACTTCGGAGTATATTAAAAGTAGTTGCAGTCCTTACTGAGAAAGACGCAGCAGCTTCTCGAAATAATGGCCAGAATAATATGCACCGTTGAATAATTCGTGCTTCCTTTTAAATGAGGAATTTGCACTTCGTCCAAACCCTAAATTGAATATCCATTGATTGCTATGCAAACTCGGTAAAAATGAGTCGATATGAATAAGCTCGGGGAGAATTAATGGGTGGTTGTAAATCATGTTATCACGTGCACCAGATTCTATAAGTTTATGTTTCTTGGCTGAATTTAATACAGGATGTCCTGAATCCTTCTTCATAGGACGTATTTCCATTTTTATTTATGATTTAAAGTTACGCCCTTTACTGCTGAAATTTAATGTGGAAAAATGCAAATTGTTTAAAGCAAAATTCTCGATCCTGGAGGAGTAAACTCTGAACATTTCATGTTGTTTAAAATAAAACATTCGTTACTTAGAGAACCTTTTAAATGAACATCGAAATAAAAAGCGAAATTTTCCATTGGTGAAATTGGTGAAAATTGCTTTTCTAAATTGAATTATAAACGTAGTAAATTTCAAATTTCAACGCTTTTCCTAGATGAATAATAATAAAGATGTGCTGAAGTATCCCAGAAGCAAAAGTAGTGTAAGATTCATTATTTCTCGTTGAGAGAATGATTACGCCGAAAATACTTTTGACAAGCTAAGGGTGACATCTTAATGAAATGCTATAAAATGACTTGCAAACTTCTTTTATTATCCTTCTTATTACTTTATCCCAACGGCAGGTATAGCGCGCAGTGAGTTATTTTCACACTTTAATAAACTTTAAACTTCTAGTCTCCTTGTCTTAATTTCTCCTCTCTGATGTGGATTGGAATATCTGAATGAACAAAGTGTGCCGCCTGTGTTTTATTATTCGATTACGAAATAAATTGCTTTACATATAAATCTCTCTGTTCCTGTTGCAAATTTTATTGACTCTTTAAAGAACGTTATGCATTAATGCATTTCATGACAACGTAATCCCGTCTAAATTTTATGTAAATTTTGTTGCAGTTATTTACGATTGAGTCAAATCTCAATTTCATCCTGGAGGAAGCAAATTAAAATTTCACTCGTTTCTACGTAACATTTTTTTAATTCGCAAGATTTAATTAAATTTTCTTTCTCGCGGGGTATTTTTTGATCTTTTATTGCATTGCAATAATGGCGAACGTGCTCAAATTTAAGAATTTAAATGTAAAAAAGCTTGCACTGTCTCGACTAGAATTGATAGCGAAATGAATACATAAATCTCGCCCGGCTTTGTTTTTGTTACAGGAAATGCTTTCCGTAATATAAATTTCTTTAGACTTCACACAGAATGAATATCGGAGGAAATATGAAATTATGCATTTACATTTTAAGAGGGCAAAAGCTCTTTCAACTGGCGATGAAATTTTCAATGATTCATATTTCTTTAAGTGTGTATCTCAGACAAAAGCTTATCATGGATTTATTTGCTTATTTACAGCTTTTAACAACAATTTAATAAAATGAAGAGTGCAAATCTTTAGATTTAATAACATAATAAATTATGCATAAAAAATATATTATCGAACATCTTAACAAACGTCCAGTCAATTTTCTCTTTTTATTTAATTTTTTCTATGGACATCTTTCTTTTTTATTCACTAGTTAAGAACTTCAAGGTTACATAAAGTTCCAGAAAATTGAAGCGTTTTCATAGATATTATCGTAAAGTTAGCAATTCGATTAGGTACTCATTCAAAGTAATTCGTTTAGTTCTAAGAGACTTATTTTGTTAAATAGGTAATTGGATCAAAGTTAGGCTGGATGGGGATGGGCCGAATTGGTAATGAAGTTGCGTCTTGCGATATATAAACCATCACACCTTTAATAATAGACTGTGAAGTTCGTAGAACTTTAGCAGACACTGATAAATACGTTCATGCAACATTTATAAACTTGATGAACTCGATAAGGGTAGTTGGCTTTCGACTTAACGGCAGAAACTTATCACTGCTTATTGGAACTAGCACTTTATTGACGAGCATAAGAAATAATTTTTATTTTTGCCTTTAATAGCAGAAAACAAAAAATCGGAATTATAATAGAATCCCAATGTAAAAATCTTAATTAAAGAGGAAACGCTCTAAGTATAAAAGAAAAATGTGTCGCTTTCACCACTTTAGAAGTAAACAAGAAATGCTTTACCGTTATCGGTCGTTTTCAGTTCACTGAATCTAGTGATTGGCGCATACAAAGCGACTCACTCGTGTCCACTGTATAACAAACTGGATAAAGCTTTTTAAACGATTCAAAACGGACATTAAAAGCTGCATGCGGATTTAGAAAGCATAGAATGTTATTGAGAATGAACGAAGTGTGAATGCAAACTGAGGCCTTTGAGTGTAGGTAATATGAGCAGACCCTACATATACAGGGTGCACAAAAGTTAGGGCAATTGATGCTTCTAAAAGAAATTAATTAATTAATTAATTTAAAATGCTTGTTCTTTAATGATGCTGAACAAAGACCTTTTGCAGACAAGGTTACGTTCAACTTCAGAGCTCTACAAATATATCACTTATGACATAAAAAAGAATTCTCAAAAATTCTTTAAAAAGAAATCTGCTGAGCATAACGTCTAAAGTTAGAGTAGATGAAGAGGAGAAGGACAAGGAAAATATTTTGGGAAGAAACGAAGAAATTGAAAAGGAAGGAGAATAAACAAACAACGTTGAATGGTAGTTACGAACTGCAATAATTCCTTTGCGCTATTTTTTTTAACGTTTTTTAATATGATTTATTCACGTAATCAAAAAAATTCTTGTTCCATACATAATTGGATTAGAGCGTGTAAACGCTCCTCTGGCGTATATTTCTTTCTTTCCAATCACCACCATTAATAGCATATGGCGTTTACACATAAGAGTGCCAGGTAACTTAGTCGTGACGCCAAGATTCATAAAGAAAACTTCATTTAATACATTCACCACTATTTTAATGAAAATCGTAAAACATAACAGAATTGATAATTAATATCCAAATAAAATACGTGCGGAGGATCCCTATAGCATCAAAAATAACATTGTAATAAATCTGTAAGTTAATTATCTCAGAAATTTTAATTAACAACACACAATTAAACATCGCTCGCAACGGACGCGATACTTAACAGAAAATTGGCAACAGAAACTCCCACCAACAAGCTAACAACAATATTAATATTAATATTTGATAATCTCTCTCATCGGACGTGATTATCAAACATCTCCCAAAGCTCGGCTTTACCAGGCTCATCGGCCAGAGTAAAACACAAGTGTTATTTGCCAATCGCTCTCAACGGTCGCGATTTACAAACAACTAACAGTTTTGCATTTACTTCGCACATCGGCCGAAGTAAGATACAAGGAATAATTAATAATCGTTCGCATCGGACACGATTTCCAAATGATTGACAAAATCTGTCTTTACCCTGCTCATCGGCCAGAGTAAGATACAAGTTCTGTTTGAAAACTGCTCGCAACGGACGCGATTTTCAAACACCAACCAGATCTTCCTTATTTAAGCTCACCGGCTGAAATAAGATGCTTCGCTCGTACATCGACCAAGCGTGATGAGATCTCATCGGATACTCATGCCTCTTGGGCCATTTTCCCTGGCTTATATAGCAAACGTTAACTAGTTTTTGTTACCAAAATTCGCAAATCTCGACTGTAAAGTTCGTAAACAACGCATCTTCGGCGCTCCGCGTGGAAATTTCCGTGCGTGTCGTACCTGGTACGGGAATTTCCGTGCGTTTTGCGTTCAATTACACTTACTTAAATAACGTATTATAACAAATTTACACTAAATTACACACTTACATTTCGTAATATTATTTCTAAATTACCCAAAACTAAAAAAATTCATAACAAAATTTAAGAATCAAAGCGCAGTCTTTACATTCCCCCTTCACTTCCGCAAAGAATTCCTTCTAGGAACTTCTTTCAGGCCTTCCCGGTGAATCCGAGGGTTTCTGCATCGGCCTTCTTTATCCGGAAAAAAACCACCTCCGGGCAGAAATACTTTAAAGTTCTGCTGATCCGGTCTCCGCTTTCGGGGACGCCTTCGTTGCTGAGCAGCTCTGGTGACGCCTGCAGGTACAGTGACTGGGTTAGGAACAGGCAGTCTCGACACTGATCGAATGGGAACGACCCATGGCACACTCGCAGTAGTCGAATTTAAGCAGGCTGGTCTTGACACCGGCTCTGACAACCGAATGACTGGGGCCTCAACTTGCGGTCTGTTCCACGAGGATCCCAACTTCTCCAGAGGAATTGAACACCGCAATCTTAGTGGTCCTGACATAGCCACATCTCCTGGGCAAGGTTCGGCAGGAATACACAGCTCCGCCTGTTTCCTCAGGAAGAAGTCCGATGTGGAGGGGGAGATTGCTGAGGACACCAATCCATAAGGAGACCCGGTCAGGCAAGGCAGGTCTCTCCCTGGAGTCACTGGAGGTGCCACTGGAAATGGAGAC
The DNA here is from genome assembly GCA_958336345.1 of Dorcus parallelipipedus. Taxonomy (NCBI): domain Eukaryota; kingdom Metazoa; phylum Arthropoda; class Insecta; order Coleoptera; family Lucanidae; genus Dorcus; species Dorcus parallelipipedus. The sequence goes on from OY284477.1 coordinate 40,549,357, forward strand.
AAAAACTGTTTCCTCGGAGAAGGCGTTTCCGGGCTGGATCCAAATAGATCCTGGAAGACGGCCTTTAAATGGGCTGCTTTAACCGTTGACAGACTCGGAGTTGGAGTTGGGGCTCTCGGGGGTGTTCTCACGTCTTCCATATTCTGAAAGAACATTAAAACATGTGAATGCTGCTTTTCGGGGTAGATTTTCAAATCCTTGACATGTGCTCTTCCCACGGGTTTTCCCTCTTCGTCGGCTAATTGCACGATTACTGGAGACTCAATCTTTTCCACTGAAAAAGGACCCACATATTTCGGAGCCAACTTTGCGGAAAACTTATTAACAGCATTTGACAAAACATGATTCCTTCGATACACCTGTTGTCCAATTTGCGGCTTCAAAGGTCTACGACGTAAATTATAATATTTACTTTGAGTAGAAAATGCCTTGGCGAGATTCTGTCTCACTGAATTGTAAATTTCCGGTAATTTACGCAAACGTTCCGCAAATTCATTCGTATTTGTCGCGGTGAAGGTCGTTGATTCACTTGGGTCCACTTCTTTTCTTAATGATTTAGGGGGTAATATTTCCCTGCCGAAATTGAGAAAGCTTGGTGAATATCCTGTTGAGTTATGTTGTGCAGTGTTTATTGCGAAAGCTATTTCAGAGAGATACTCATCCCATTTCCGATGATCATTCTTAATTGTCTGCGCAATCATTGTCCCGATCACCTTGTTGGCTCTTTCCACTGGATTGGCTTGTGGCGTATATGGAGAAGTAAATTGATGCTCTATACCGAACTCTTTTACAATCGCCATTAATTTATTCGCATACTGCGTACCATTATCGGAAACCAGCTTCTTCGGCGTTCCGAATTTGTAAATAATCCTTTCCTGTAGAGCCTTTAACACTGCCTTCGCATTAGCCACGCGTAATGGAATTAATTCCACCCATTTCGTGAAACGATCCTGAAATACCAATACATATACATGGCCTCGACTTGACCTTGGAAAAGGTCCAATTAGATCTGAACTCACGATTTCCCACGGACCTTGTACTCGCGAAAAATGCATGTACCCATAGGGTTTTCCTGTTGTATGCTTATGTTGTAAGCAAGACTGACATCTTTTAACATAACGTTTAATATCTCTCACCATTCCTGGCCAAAAATAATGTCTCTCAATTTTCCTGACGGTTTTTAATATCCCTAAATGACCTCCTTCTGGATTGTCGTGTGCTTCTTTTAGAACTCTTTCCTTCAATTGACTTGGAACACATAATTTCCATGGCGATTCTAAATCTTCTGCCGGTCCTCCTGGTGTGGAAACTATTCGTTTGAACACATTTCTTTTGTCCACATAGTAATCCGGATATTTTCTGGGAATCTTTTTAATACCTTCCTTTATTTTATGTAGCCATTCATCCGTTGGAGTAGTTAGCAATGCGCCTAATTCTTCTGTCACCGGTGATCTTGATAAAGCATCAGCTACCTTATTAAGACTTCCTCTACGATACTGAACTTCGAAGTCAAATTGTTGTAGGTCCAAAGCCCATTTACTTAAGCGACCAGAAATGCTTTTAAGTGAGTTTAACCAACTTAAACACTGATGGTCCGTTATTACCAAGAATTTATACCCTTCTAAATAATGTTTCCATTTTCGGACAGCCCAAACGACGGCTAAACATTCCTTCTCCGTTGTAGAGTACTTCTCTTCGCTCTTTGAAAACTTTCGACTAGCATACGCAATTACTTTTTCCCCCTCAGGAGTTTCCTGAGTTAGCACTGCTCCAATTCCACTATTACTGGCGTCAGTCTGCACCACAAATGGTAAACTAAAGTCTGGGCACGTAAGCACTGGTGCCTGTGTCAAAAGATGCTTGATTGTATCAAAAGACGACTGTTGATCTTCTTGCCACTTCCATTTTGAACCTTTCTTTAATAATTGATGCAAGGGTGCTGCTATCGTGGCGAAATCCGGCAAGAATCGGTGATACCAAGTTGCTATTCCTAAGAACTGTCTAACACCTTTTACTGTTGTTGGAGGCTTTAACTTCAGTATGGCTTGTACTTTGTCAGGATCTGTACGTATTCCGTTTCTCGTAACCAGGTGACCTAAATATTTCAACTCCGTGCGTCCAAATTTACACTTCTCTGGTTGTAATCTTAACCCTGCGGATCGCAATCTTTCGAATACCACCTTCAAATTTTCCAGGTGTTCTTCAAGTGTCTTCCCTAAGATTATTATATCGTCCAAGTATACAAACGCATTGGGTTCCAATTCCGGACTGATAATCCTATCCAACAGACGTTGAAAAGTGGCTGGAGCTGAATGTAGGCCAAAAGGCATTACGGTAAACTGGAAAAGTCCTCGTCCTGGTACGGTAAACGCAGTGATTGGTCTACTTTCTTTTGTTAAAGGTACCTGCCAATATCCCTGTCGAAGATCTAATGTTGATATATAACGGGCTTCTTTCAGCTTATCTAGTATAGCCTGTATGTATGGGATGGGGTACGCATCCTTCTGTGCTTGTTCATTAACTTTGCGAAAATCAACACAAAAGCGGTATTGTCCTGAGCTTTTCTTTACCATCACTACTGGTGAACTCCATGGACTTTCTGAAGGTTCTATCACTCCTTCGGCTAACATTGAATCTACTTGTTCATTAATCAAATTCTGAATATACGGGTTACGTGGAAAATATCGTTGTTTAACTGGCGTCGGGTCTTTAAGGCGTATGCAATGTTCCACCAAATGTGTCCGCCCTGGGAGAACATCAAACTTTGGAAGTTCCTCTGCTAGAAATTCTTGCATTGTTTCTTGTTCCGTTTGAGTCACTTTGGACATAACATTAATATACTGTTTCCTAGCCCTGACTTCTTCTTCCTTAAGGTCCGGTAAAAGTAAGATAGACTTTTGCGGGATATCAACCATGATTTTCAAAAGACTTAACATATCCATTCCTAATATTAAGGTGGTGGACAACTCTTCCATTTCCCATATTTTGATTATTTTCTTCCGAGTTCCAATGTTGATAGGTACTTGAAATTCTTGTGCTACACTCAGCCTTGTATTGTTCGCTAAGAGAACGTTCTGAGAATTAACTTTAAATACACATCCATTTTGTCGACAAAAGTAAGCTAACGCATGGTTCATATATGATGTAGATGCTCCGGTATCAATGAGTGCAGATACTTCTCTGTCTAAAATTTTTACTGGAATCCATATCCGAGAATCTTCTGATTTACTGCTATATATTCTTTCCCTGTACGTTTCTGACATGACCGAATTACTTTGGGGTCTCCTCGGCCTTTTTAATTTCGGACCCCCCTGAAGTTTTCCGCCCGTCGACAATGACAATCTTGCTGCCGTCTTCTGCACCTGGGACAATCTGCTGGGCGTTCCTTGCACGATGCTTTGAAATGGCCTTCCTTCCCACAAGTCCAACATACTCTTGGGTAGAACTTGTTACCTGTAGGGCTCTGTAATGACGCTGGGATATTTGTTCGTGGCATGTTTATTTTGCTTTGCGTAATTCTGCGCGGATATTTAATTTCCCCACTCGATGGTGACGGGATATTTCCATCTTCTACTGAGTTAATCACCATCTTTGGTGAGTTACCTAACTTTGGTGGACGATAAGCTGTTTCAGACACATAAGCTTGAGCTGGATTCGGAGGAGGTCTAAATTGGGTGGATGCGCACCTTATACTTTCATATTCCTCACCTAATGCCATCAGTTCATCTAATGTACTAAAATCTCCTCTCTTCACATAGAATTGATACTCTGGGAGCAGATTTTCATATATTCTCTCAAGACTTTTCGTCGGATGCCATTTTCCGCTTCTTCTCATAAGAGTTTGTATCGCTACAATGAAGTCTCTTACCGGTTCCTTCGCGCCTTGAGTTCGAACTCGAATTTCGTCTTCTAACTTCAATTTAAATCGTGGAGGCAGAAATTGCGTGGTGAAATCTTTCACGAAGTCTTCCCATATGACCCATGTTTGTTTCCGGCATCTATACCACAGTAAAGCCTTTCCCCTTAGAAATTCAGGTGCTGCTAACAATAATCTATTTCCAGGAAATGTATAACATTCTCGTAATTCTTCGATCCTCTCGAGAAAAGTTAATGGATCGCCCTCGCCATTGAAATGTACGTTCCATTTCCTCACCTTCTCACACATCGCCGCGGTTGAAATTCCTGGCTCTTCTCCTCGCGAAGGGTTTGGATTGTTATCTTGTGAGATACCTGCTTGTACTGGTGTAGCTTCCTCTATCTCATTCTGATCTTCATCTTTCTCTCTTACCAAACTTTTATAGCCTCCTTTTAGAAATTGTACCAGTCTGGCCCGCATCAGCGTTACAGTACCTCCTGTATTTAGACCAAATTTTTTTAATTCTGTCGCTAACTCTTCCTTCTTCAAGTGATAAATCCATCCTGTTCTCTTGTCTTGTAAGGGAGTGGAACTTTCTTCCTGCTCTCCGCTTTCGCTATCTGACATATTTACTTTCACCGATAAGTTCACAGTTAACACAAATTTTCACAAATTAAAAATAATATACAAACCAATCACCAATATTGAAACATTTAACATAGGAGTTTCCGTGTCTTCCTCCTGTGATGCAATTAGAATAACGTGTGGTGGTTATGCTATTTGAGATTCCTGTTCTTAATTTTGAAGTCTCTCGGAATTTTCAAGTCCATACTCTCGGAATTTTCAAGTCCCTGCTCTCGGAATTTTCAAGTCCATACTCTCGGAATTTTCAAGTCCCTGCTCTCGGAATTTTCAAGTCCCTGCTCGGGCGCCAAATTATGTAAACGCTCCTCTGGCGTATATTTCTTTCTTTCCAATCACCACCATTAATAGCATATGGCGTTTACACATAAGAGTGCCAGGTAACTTAGTCGTGACGCCAAGATTCATAAAGAAAACTTCATTTAATACATTCACCACTATTTTAATGAAAATCGTAAAACATAACAGAATTGATAATTAATATCCAAATAAAATACGTGCGGAGGATCCCTATAGCATCAAAAATAACATTGTAATAAATCTGTAAGTTAATTATCTCAGAAATTTTAATTAACAACACACAATTAAACATCGCTCGCAACGGACGCGATACTTAACAGAAAATTGGCAACAGAAACTCCCACCAACAAGCTAACAACAATATTAATATTAATATTTGATAATCTCTCTCATCGGACGTGATTATCAAACATCTCCCAAAGCTCGGCTTTACCAGGCTCATCGGCCAGAGTAAAACACAAGTGTTATTTGCCAATCGCTCTCAACGGTCGCGATTTACAAACAACTAACAGTTTTGCATTTACTTCGCACATCGGCCGAAGTAAGATACAAGGAATAATTAATAATCGTTCGCATCGGACACGATTTCCAAATGATTGACAAAATCTGTCTTTACCCTGCTCATCGGCCAGAGTAAGATACAAGTTCTGTTTGAAAACTGCTCGCAACGGACGCGATTTTCAAACACCAACCAGATCTTCCTTATTTAAGCTCACCGGCTGAAATAAGATGCTTCGCTCGTACATCGACCAAGCGTGATGAGATCTCATCGGATACTCATGCCTCTTGGGCCATTTTCCCTGGCTTATATAGCAAACGTTAACTAGTTTTTGTTACCAAAATTCGCAAATCTCGACTGTAAAGTTCGTAAACAACGCATCTTCGGCGCTCCGCGTGGAAATTTCCGTGCGTGTCGTACCTGGTACGGGAATTTCCGTGCGTTTTGCGTTCAATTACACTTACTTAAATAACGTATTATAACAAATTTACACTAAATTACACACTTACATTTCGTAATATTATTTCTAAATTACCCAAAACTAAAAAAATTCATAACAAAATTTAAGAATCAAAGCGCAGTCTTTAAATGGTGAACGCAGATTATTGTGAATTTGCGCAGTGCTCTATGTTTTATTTATGCGAAGCGCAAATAAAACAGATGCATTGCGACTGTCCGTATATTATAATTAAACAGAGATTGAAATTTGAATATAGAATTGATCACGGCCTACACAAGAGCGGCGCCATTAAAACCGAATATAAATCGTGCAGTCTAATGGGACAGCGCGTTTGACAATGTCAATTATGTCAGGCGTCATAAAATTGTAATGTCTTTGGAAAATTTAAATACCGTAGAATGTTCTACTAGTACTCAGGCACAAGAAGGCAAGTCAATAATAAATCTAATAGATCAATCGTCATGTACTTCGAGCATTGATGATAACATTGGCAGTTCTCTTAAGAAATCGGCGGTCTGTAGTACTTCATCTAGTTCAATGGTATGCAGAATTTGTCAAACGCATTCCCCAATTGAATGTCTTATATCGCCGTGCAGTTGTAAGGGATCACTAGCGTATGTTCACCTCTCCTGTTTGGAACGATGGTTAAACCAGGCGAGTAGAAATTACTGCGAATTGTGCATGTTCAAGTTTAACGCCATACAAACGCAGAGATATGGTTTTTTTGAAGGACTGAGGCTTTGGATACGACATCCAAGGAATCGAAGTCATCTCCAAAGCGACTTAGTAATAGCGGGCCTTTTAACCACGGTAACAGTAGGTCTCATAACAGTGTGCCTTCTAGGAATGCAATATTTTGTGATCGAAGCCAAGAAAATCGGAATTTCGCACGGTTGGACTCAAGGATTTATAGCAGGCTTTTTGTGCATTATAGTCTTGGGATACGTTACCACGCTTTATTTGATAATCAAAGACCAGTTCATTCCGTGGTATAATTGGTGGAAAAGTACTGTCGATGTTAAGTTGTTGTTAACACCTTCAGTAACGAACGTGTTGAGCAAGGAAATCGAAACAGAAAGTATTCGGAGATGTGAATAGTCGATAGTAATAGTTTTACGTAGAATATTTTATGATTTTATAAATAAAATGTTCTTTTATCGAAAATATAGAAACTATACTTCGTAGGATTTTCAATTCGGGGAAATAGTTTTAATAGTTTCATTTATGGTCTCTTTTTGTACACTCATCTTTTTCATCAAAGAATGAAGAAGTACTTGTTGACGAACTGTTAATAAAGTATACATTATGAAGTTACTCTTGCAAATACAGTACGACAATAAACAAACGTTTCTATTTTTGTCATATAAACGCGCAGAAACTTTTCGAATTTCGGGTGCTCATTCTCTTTATAATCGGACAGTTTCTTCTAGAGCCGACGGGAGGTGCCGAGGAAAATGTTGTAGGCATAATGTAAAGTGGACAGGTTAGGCTCTCCTATAATATGTGTGGTCTATGTCAGGAAGTCCCAGTAACTTCAGTCTTCGATATAATAATTAATAAAAATTGCTTGTAAAGAACATTTCAACTTCGTTTGCCTCAACAAAATAAAAAGAATATTTTAACTTCTATATAACTGCAAACGAATAACATTTTTAGACTTATTTTTGTCCCAACAATTGTTAGGAAGGTTGTTTGTCCCGCTGTGATTTATTTTCTCTCTGCAAAACGAGAAAGAAAGAATGCATTATTATGCGTCGTTGTTCGCACGTGTGCCGAACCGGAAAATAATGGAAATCGAAACAAACATCATAAAAACGAGAATAAGAATGAAATTAAATTAAATTACGGAACGCCAACAGTTCTAACTAAAGTAACTGCGGAGACGTTCTCGAGTATATGAGGTAACCAAACATGTCTGCAAAGTAGAAACTCCCGGAGTTTTGAACTTAATTGAATCACGGTTATCCGTGCGTGTTCGTTGGACGACGACAAGCGAAGCACATTTGTCACAACTGCTAGTCACAATGTGACGATTAAAACGAAGTTACGATTTAACTTTAACCCCGTAAATCAGGGGAACAGGTTAAGGGATTATTAAGTCTGGGATTGTTTTAAAATAGGCGCGGCATTAGCGTTATTTCACGTACTAGTAATTACTCCCTCTGGGACTTTCCAGGCTTCAATGGCTTAACTTTACGCTTTTTATTAATCCTGGGAGTAGTTTTCATTTTATGGTAACCGTGACCTAATAAACTCTACATTGTTAGTTTTAGAGTTACATAAGCTTCGCCCGCTCTCTTTAGTTATAAAAATATGAAACGTTTTTCGTGCATTAAATTTTATTATTGTCTTTTATCTTTTATTTTATCATTAATGGAAATACGGTGAGCTTTCAGCGCTGAGGTAAAACTTATAGGTAGATAAAAGACCACCATGTTTTGAAAATCAATGTAAAACAAAACTAGTTCATATATTTGTTGTATGAGATTAAATTTAGGGTACCTATTTATGTAAAACAAAACTTGAAAAGTACTTCTGATCGTAGTGAATTGATTGGCCAAGATTATTTTAAAAATTGCTCTGACGCAATGCGCAGTCGAGTTGGTTCGATTTACTCTTCACTCCTGCGGGATTTCGATTTGAAGTGTAGGGTTCTAATCGGCCGTAATAAGCATTCATGTCAACTGGACCGATAATCCATCAGGTTTGGGTGTGTTAACGCAAGACGTAATTGAGCCAGAGTCCTCTTGACGCATATTTGAACTCAAACGCCACTCACACATTAAGCCGATCGGGCCATTCACGGTACAGTTAATTACAAACTTCTTATGCTCGAATCGTTTCCGAAGCACTTCGACGAAAAAGTTCCATTAAAATGCATAAAACAGCGTCCACCATCTATCCGGTTACTCCCTGTTAAGATGGTTATTTGGATGAGAACAGTGACCTGGCGTACATTAAGATTAAGGAAATAGTTCCTGCGGAGGTCGCATTTGCTCCTCGAAGAAAGAAACTTTGTTGGACTCAATGATTTTACGTTTTACAAAAATCATGTTTTACTTTTTTTGTTATTGATTTCTTAAGCTCAATTATTATTTGACATATAAAGGTACCATGTCATCGAATTATAATAGAATTCAATTAGAAATTATCACATCCATTTCGTTAATTTTTGATTCGTTTATTTCGTAATTTTATTTTTATTTTCTAACTTATACAACCCAGCACGTTACTAAATGATGAATTATAGATGCTAAATAATTACGAATCTTACATACATTCCTAAACAAATTAACAGTACTAATTTCGCTCAGATTTGTAAGACAATAATGACGACCAAATTGAATTCGCACACAGCAGGAGGATATATGTATTATAATTACTGAAACTATTCCTTTGGTCAACTGATTCAACACACCATGTATTATAACGACCGCCCAGGCATGAATTCCTTTCCAACCCAATTGTATGTATGCACAATTCAATTCTAATCCATTAACTAAATTAAAATTTATGTCCTGTTCTCATCGTGATACCAGAGATTTGTTAGTTCCTGCGTTGGTAATAAGATTTTATCAGATTTACTTCATTTTCAATTTGCAGTGGCATCCAAATATTTTAACTTCTTCAGAACGTTTATTTGATTAAAAAAAAACTATGAATTATTGTCAGTATAATGTAAACTAATCTTCAGAAAAAAAGAGAAATAGTTTAAAAAATATGTCTTAATTTCATTACTGACAAATAATCGTGAAAGGCATAAATTTTGAAAAAACGCGAAAAAGTGAAACTTGGAGTTCCGCAAGGTAATACCTTAGGATCATTACTTTTGAAACTTTGAAGTTAAAAGAAGATTTAAAATACTTAGAAATACTTTTGAATGGAGACCTAAACACGTTTTACAGAGCTTCTTCCTGTCAGTATAATTTTGTTACTTTTTTTAATATTAAATTATTTCAGTTGTGAAGACTTTCGATGTCAATAAAAGGAATTCAATTAAATTTCCTAAGGACAAGATTAATTAGAACGTTTAATTGGCTTTTCTATTAGTTTTAATTTCACTTTGAATTTCTTTGGAGCACGGCGGCGATCCAAATTTGTGCGGTACGTAGTAATTTGCTCTAGTTGAAAGTTCTATACGTAATTGCTCTTTCAGGCCTTCATTAGATCTGATTGTATAGTTTCTACCGCAGCAAAATAATCTTTTAAATGAATTTCATTATTCGCGATTCAAAGGAAAATCAGTTGTGTATTTTCTGTAACCGTGCGTGCATTTTCCAGTTCAGAGAATTATAAATTCTAAAGGAATTTTATTTTTGTAAAAGCTTTTACGTTCGAAAATAAAAAGTTTTACGAAAACAACGACAATAATACCCTAATAAGTCGTCTTGTGCAGATCATAATGGCAAATAATATCGTGACAACTCGAACTAAAAGCAATACAGCAAATTTCAGGACATTACTTTCAGGGACAATATCTTTCTGTACGAGTTCCAAGGAGACCGCATCAAAAAGCAATATAAGCACGTTTAACGTCTATATATCACTTCTTTTAGACGTTTCCCAGTCACCTAAAGGGCGTTATTATGCAGTGCGACGACGTACGCGGGAAATTGAAGAACAAACCGTCACTTCCGACCTTCAAAAGAATGATTGGAGGCGCGCTGAAAATCAATTCGCAAAAATGCTTCTCGCTCCTCGTCTCTACGTTTAATCCTGAAAGCGTGAGAATTAAAAGCTCCAGTTATTTGAAATTCTGTTGCATTTAAGGTCAATAAAGTTTTAATAGCGCACGCCGTTTTATGATTTATAATGGCGAACAAATTCCAACAGATAAACGATGATTGTTTCATGTTTAATCCGAATACATTCCCCAAACACATGCATAAGCGCACAAATGATTTGTGCAGATCTATGTAATCATTGGTATTTTAGCAATATTGTTAATCGTTATTAGAAGGATGTTTCAAAAAAATTAATATTTTTGTTTTATTGTATTCAGCATATGAAACAAAGATGTACTTAAACAAACAAAGCAGATGTATTTATTAATTCTACACTTGAAAGTAAACAATAAAAATGTATGATTCATAATACATTAGCGCCTGTTTTAATATTACATGATGTATTTATTACTCACTCACCAAACAGCGACGTGCAGATTGGACTACTAATTAGTCTCTCGACAATATATTTAAGTTATATAAAACACGATTCATTCTGTACATATGTGAACTGTTAACACATACAAGCATCAAATGTACAGTTGCGGAATTTAAAAAGTACACAAATCTTTAGGCTATATTTTGCAATATTAGAGTAGTGTAAATCGATCTCTGTTTGGGTGAAAAGTCTTGTTTAATATTACTTTTATCTTCATGAATAACTGTAGGATTTCACGTATAATTCACATTTTCAAACGGATTTGTTCTTTGACGACTTTTTTTTTAAATAATATACTAAAGACAATGAACAAGAATTATTAATGCAGTAATGACATTGTCGACGGGCAAAATCATGAAAAGCAGGCATTTCGCTCTTTCTCTTTCTCGTTCTCTTTTATTTAAGTTAGAGAGAAATTTAAAATTAATTGAAGCGTTCATTTACCTCTTTGTTACGCAGGATACTGAGCATTGCTAATTACTAAAATGTAATTTGCTCTTTCTGCCTGGAATAATTTACGAATATGAAAATGATTTTAGACGCTAATTGAAAACAGTTCGTATAGATGAAATTGTGTTACGTCCCGGCGAAGTCGCGTTATTTATGTTTATAAATGAAAAATATTATTTTGCTCAGTTAACATTCATTTAAAAGGTGTATTTTTTTTAATAACAAAAATGTGAATGATTTAAATTTCATACTTTTATTAATTCATGCATCATTTCTTACAGAAAATTTGCGCGAGGGAAGTTATAATTTGTAGATAAATGATTCCATACAGTTGAACTCAAACAAAGCCAGAAAGTTTACGTTGACGTGTAACTTTGGACAATACAGGAATTACAAAACAGTCTACAAAGTTTAGTGTTTTTGTTAATTCACTTGAACTAAATGATAATATCGGAACAACCCAAGTTGTTGTTTGTACCTGTATTCTATTTAATTATAACAATTTCTTTGACGACATACCTATATATGTATATTTACGAGAAAATCTGTAGAATTTAATAAGTTTCCTACTTCTAAGTAACAAATCAAAATGTTTCAAGGCATTTAATTAACGTAACGAAAGCTTGCTTGTATTTATCGTTTTCTCGCGAGGAAACGTACACCGTGCAGACCCTTTGACATCAAAGGGCGAAGTACAATATCGCAACGAATATAGTTTGAAATGAGAAAGAGCAAAAAATGCAATTGCGATTAATTCCGGACGATACTATTATCTGATCCACAGTTACGACTACGGCATTCTTTTTTATTCTCTTGATTAATTTCCAGTTCGTCCGAGCTCCACTTAGGCGCTATTGTTTTTGCGAGATAATTACTTTCGTGGCGAATCATCTTTTTAAAGCAGCGAGAAGATTTTTAAATGTAATTGTCAATACGTAATTACATTTCTCCAGTTTTAAAGATGGCGATTTAAAATTCAGTTTATTCAATGAACGCAAGCCATTCGAAAATTAATTACGATGTTTATGAAACTATCGCCTACCAAATTACTTCGAAGAAAGGAAATCACTGCAGCCAGATCTCTTGGAAAAAAGATTTAAACTAAATAATAATAATAATAATAATAATAATAGTTTATTGATCCCTAGGCCATGTATGCATGGATAGGACAAGTTAATTACATAATGAGCTGAACTAAATACTATTTGAGTTTGTAACAAGATGTTACTTGTCAAAAAGAAATGTAGTATACGTAATAGTAATTCAGTTTATCAGTTTCTATTCTATAAGAATATAATAAGAAAAAAGAGATGGGTGTGTACATAAAATATCACATATCATTATAATTATACCATAGATTATAAACAAACACAGATCATAAAAAGAACACAGATAAAAAAGACAAAGGAATATAGATCATAAAATGACACATATCATAGAGATAAAGCAGACCATAAATATGACACAGATCAGCCGCTAATTAAGTTCTGTAATTAAAATATTCTTTTAAACTATAAAAACAATTTGAAATTAAAAATGATTTTAATCGGTTTTTGAAAACGGTCATAGGTGAAATATTTTTTATGTTGTCAGGCAAATGGTTAAAAATTTTGGCAGACATATAGCTTGGTTTCTTTTCATACTTTGCAGTTGTATGAGAATCAGACAGTAAAGTACAACCGTGGCGAGTGTCATAATTATGATAGCTACCAGTGCTTTGAAATTCATTGAAGTGACATTTGACATATACAGCGCTTCTGTAAACAAAAATACTTGGGAGACACATAATCTTATTATTTATGAACGCTGGTTTGCAAGACTCTAAAGGTTTAATATTGAACATCAGTCTAACAATTCTTTTTTGCGCTATGAACAACCTAATACACTGGGATGAAGCACCCCACACAATGATATTGTACTGAAGGTGACTGTAAACAAAAGAATAGTACATGTTTATTAGTGACTTTTTATCAAGATAAGGTTTCAACTTAAGTAAGGCGAAGTAAGATTTGTTAATTTTTTTACAAACAGCATCGATGTTGTGTTGCCAAGTTAGTCTATCATCTAAAACGATACCCAGGAACTTAGTAAAAACAGATAATTTTATGCCTTGAATTGTAAGAACATCATTGGAAATGAATTTTTTGTTACGAAAATTAATAATAATTGTTTTATCAGAATTTAAAATTAAGCGGTTTACTGAGCACCAATTCGTCATTTCATTTACAACGGCTTCAATTTTTTGTGCAAGTTGGTCTGGCGTGGCAGCAGCTACTACGATTGAAGTGTCGTCGGCAAAAATGCATGTTTGACCTGTTTTTACATAATTGGGTAAGTCGTTAATGTATAACAAAAAAAGTAGGGGCCCCAGCACAGATCCTTGAGGTACCCCCATATAAGTATTATAAAAATTAGAACAGTGTTTATCTAACTTAACAATTAGTCGCCTTTCGAGGAGAAAAGACTTTATCCATGCGTAAGTTAATCCTCTAATACCATAGCCATTTAATTTAGATAACAAAATGTCGATGTCAATAGTATCAAAAGCCTTAGACAGATCGAAGAAAATACCCGCCACATAATTTCCGCAATCTAATTCTTCATGTACATGGTCAATAAGATGAACAGACGCTGTTTCTGTAGATCTGCTACGTAGAAACCCGTGTTGCCGTTCGGTAATCACATTGTATTTCTCTAAATAAGATATAAGTCTCGTGTAGACTAATTTTTCGAGAATTTTTGAGAAAACGCTTAGGATCGTTATCGGTCTATAATTTTCAATGTCTAAACTATCCCCTTTCTTCGGAATAGGTATTACTGAACCAGTCTTTAAAATAGAGGGAAAAACTCCCGTTTTAAGAGACAAGTTTGTTAAAAATGTTAGCACCATCACTAGTTCTTTATTACAGTGTTTTATAAGTGTTGGTGGGATATCGTCGAATCCGATTGAGTTCGACTTAATATCTGCAATAATGTCACTAATTTCGTCACTCACTGCATCAAGTAGCACTATAGAATTTGGTAAGGTGGGTGTTTCCCCAGAATAACCAGAGAACTCACCGTAAGTATTGAAAATTTTATTTCGTGGACTTTCGGAAAAATGCGATGCGAGTTTTTCACAGATGACGGCTGTATCCTGAATTACTTCATCGTCATTCAGTTTTAACAGTGGCTTGTCCGACCTACTTCGCGCTCTACCTAATTCGGTATTAATTACAGACCAGGCATTCTTAACTACATTTCCTGAATTAAAAATTTTCCCCCTGTAATATTCTTGCTTGGCATGATTTATTGTTAATTTGTAATTATTTTTGAGAGTTTTGTACCTAGAAATTATTTGCGGGCATGGGAAAACATTCTTGAGCCAAAAAGCTTCCTTCAAGTCCCTACTCTGCACAACAATTTCTTCAGAAACCCACTTTTTACCAGAATCTTTAATGGTTCGTTTGTTACATTTAAGGCACCCCGTATCCTCCATGGCCTTAAATAAGATATTAATAAATTTAAGGAACGCATCGTTGATATCCGTTGATATTAGTACATTATCCCAATTTACAATTTTTAGATGTCGCTGTACTGAGGACAACATGATTTCAGATAAATGTCCTTTGAAGTAGATAGCCTTATCATTATCAATAGCTTTAGTCAAGGATTTGAATTCAATTACTTGAGCTAAATGGTCAGATATATTTGGGTTGAAGACATATACGCGATATTCCTCTACTGGTAAATTTGTAATAATATAGTCAATGGCACTGTAAGAAGTATGGCAGTTTATATTGGTAAAAATTCTGGTGGGTCCTACAACAGCAGATGTTAGTTTGTAGGAGGATAATATGTCGGTTAGTATTTTCTTTTGGAGTGTTTCTTTCATTGCGTCAATGTTGAGATCGCCACAGAGTATAACACGTTTGTTCAACAATTTATTTAAAAGAGCAGTGATGCTATCAACGAAACATTGGAAGTTACCGTTAGGTGGTCGGTAAATGGTCGCAATGATAAAAGGTTTTCCATTCGAATCAAAAAAATTCGTGGCACATATTTCAATGTGTTTGTCAACTGAAAGTTCTTTGACGTTAATAATGGGAGTTGTATCTAGTCCTTCTTTAGCAAAGATCGCAACACCCCCATGTGCATATTTATCTCTGCAATAATGGGCAGCAATTTTATATCCTGGAATATGCATGACTTCAATAGAATCTTTATTGCACCAGTGTTCAGAAATACAGATAAAAAACAGTTTCAATGTTGATGTTAAAACCTGTAGCTCATTCAACTTGTTGGCAAGTGATTGCACATTTAAATGCAGTATTTTATGACTAAAATCCTTTGTTACCTTAGATAAAGGAATCGCATTTGGATGAGTGAAGTTTTTTTTTGAGAGGGATTCTATTTCCCCTATGTGTAAGTCAAGATATTTATTCTTTAGATTACGAAAATTTGTATTTTCAATGTCCTGGACAGGTGCAGTTGTCTTAAGTGAGTGTGAGTTAATTGTATTGTTAATTGGGTTGTTTCCTTGTATGTAAGATTTTTCTACGGCATTAATCTCTACGTAACATGAGAGGTAATTTGTGGGTTTAAAAAAAGGTTTTCACTGCTTAAATCGTGAGTTTCATTGGGATAGTACACAATGAAGTTTGATAATTCAGAACATATTATTCTTTTCGCGAAACTCTTAAGGTGCAAGCCTTGCCCTGTGAAGTGGTAACGGTACAAAAGATTATTTATGCAGAATATTTCAACGTGGGCATACTCCTTACCGAGCAAGTATAGACGTTTGTTTACGTGTTCTATTATGCTATTTACGTGTGGTACATCAAACCTAAACGGGATGGTACTGATGATTAGATTTACTCCTCTAGTTTTCTAGGATTTAAAGTGCTTGACATCGGAATACAAAATTGCAAAATCATATCAAAATGTAATCGTTCGAGTATAGACGAGTCAACGAGAAGGGAATCTTTGCAGACCCCAAATGTCCTGTGCAGTAAAAACTATGACAAATGATATATTCTCAGGATTAATAATCCCATAAGGTGGTCCCTCTGTATATAGGTACAGTTTTTAATTAATTTAGAAGGTCTCACATTTTAGAACATAATTTATAGAACAGAAATTGAAAAAATTAATTTGTTTCACACAAAAAAATGTAATTCTGATTCGTATTAAATGGAATCCGACGAGTAAAAAAAATCTAGAGAAATTAAATTTTAGAAAGCGACACATTTTTAAGTTTAATAAATAAAATCTGATTTAAAACGTATTCTTCAACGAATAAGTAAAAAAGAATTCTTTACAGAATTCAAATAGGATGAAATAACACCCTCTCATAATTTAGCAGACGAATCGCGTTGCCCTGGCGTTTGTTTGTAATTTAGTGCATTAGTTTAAGATCGCTGCATAAAATTTACCTGCAAATTACTAGATAATTTGAAAATTAGCTGCAATTATGAATTCCCCTTCAGGTGCTCGTAATTAAAGGGGAGAATTAATTTAACGTACTTTGTTCATGTTTGATAAATTTCAGCCATTAATTCATCAATACACCTGAAGTTTAAGCACGTGAACTCTTGAAAATAATTGCGCTTTGTGCATAAAGCTTGCTGCCTGCTTAATTAATGGTGAGGACAAGAAAATCAAATAACGTAACTTGTAACACATCTTCCTCAAAGTTTCGATAATCAAAGACTTTACAGTCTGTAATCCTTGACGTGTACGATAATTCAAGCTGATTAACATTTAAAAGCGGAATTTTTTTACGCCTCACGTTTGGAATATGTGCCTTGTCGCTTTAAATTTAGGCATGGAAAATTTTTCGTGTCCTCGACCCTTGTGTGCGATTAAGCTTATCGAAGCCATATGCGGTTGACAGTTTCCGCACCTTGTTCAATATTGTTGGAACCACCCTTTTATGCTTGATTTACAATTATACGCAACATCAACTGGCATAGACTGAACAGAAAATTTGGAATAATCAAAACTCATACAATAAACATAAAAAATTGTTATTGACTCCTTGAAAGGCTACTTAAGAAGTGAGTAATACAAATGCAGATTTAAAAAAAGAAAAAAGGACGAGTAAAACAGATTTAATTTTGCACAGATTAAACTATCTAAAATAGAATGAAACATTTTTTTTACTTTACTGTGTATAAAAAATACGACTTTAGTTCGTCCATTAAAAGGAAACGTAATTAATTTATTCTGACAAAGGCTACGTCGTTCGTATTAATTGCTTTAATTACAGCAGTCAATTAATTAACATTTTTATAACGGTTGTCTTTTAGATGGCAGCAGAAAAGAAGGGTCTTGTAATTGCGTATTTCTAAATTAATATCTTTAAAGCGCTTACGGTTCTAATTGAAAAAAAGAAGCCTTAAAACTCGCCATGTCATTCGATAAGTTCACATCAAATATAAAATTAATTTGATCGAAACTTACCGTCCTCAAGAAGTATTAACTAATTTGAACGTAGATAAAATAATACTTAAAGTTTGTACGTAGTTAACCTGTATTTACAAATACCAAATTGCTTGTATTAAATGCGAAATAACTTTAAAATGTGATTTAAGTTCACGTCTACAACATTGAAATCGTTTTTGTACTTCATCTGAAGTGCACTCTTAAATGCAACAATATATATGAACGTGTCTTTCGAACTTTAATTTGAGTGCCTGTCGACTTCACAAATGGGGAACTTTTCGTGCGTCTTTTTTTGTAAAAGTAATGTCTGCTCAAAACTACGTTCGCAGGTAGAGTTCGAAACTTCACCGCAGCTAGCGGAAGGACGGAGGGAAATAAAAATAAAACTCCGAAAGCAGCTATCATGTAGCGCTTAAACAAACTTCTCGGTCTTTCTATTTCCTTAAAATTATGATAAAGCGTTCCTCGTTATTAGGTAAGTGCATACCGTTGCACGGAAAGTACATATTAACTTTAATTGAAAGATACTTGAGATACATTACTTGATTTCGATTTTATCGTAAATTAATTAAACGAGACGGGAAATATATTATTCTACGTACAATTTAAATGATCCTGAAATTAATTAATAGTTGAATGTTGTTGATCTCAATGTTTCTTCAGAGTATATTTATTGCTGCTTCTGTTTAAAAATTTTCTTTGCTTATTTCTTGTTTATCGATTGTTCTCCTGAAAATTGTTTGGTATGTTTTATATTTTCTGTTTACTTCATTCACATAATTTTAGTTTGCACCCACTTCAGGCTTTTCAATATTTTCACTATAAAATGTTGAAAAAAAAACAGAATAAATTAATAATATGAATAAAACGTTACGAAATTATAAAAATTTGAATCAAATAGTTGTTCAAATAAAAATGTTAATAAAAGAGCTAATGTTAAATAATATTAAAGTTTTTGCTAAACCTTAACGTTATGTTCAGGGAAGGAAGGACTAAACTGTTTGCACAAGAAAGGTCATAATGAAACAGATAAGTTGATTAACTGCGGTCTGTTTATGTTTTCCTGCAGAGTTAGAAGGAGAAAGTTCTGCAGAATTTGGCTTTAATATCAGAATTAGAATTACCTGATCCTTTCTTAACTACTAGGATAGAATTATTTGATTATTTCAATTTGATAATGCAGAAATAAAATTAGAATACAATTAGGTATCTTTACACATATTAAAAAAAGTAGGTAAGAAGTAATAAAATTATTTATCAACAAGAATACATTCTTGACACGTAACAAACAACCTTATTCGCGAACTAAACAGAGGACAAACTTTCAATTATTTATTTCCTCGCAGGTCATATATTTCGTACCGGAAGTATAAAATCAATTGAAATCGATGTTTCACGGAACTTTGTTCTCGCCTTTATTAAATAAACCCGCCATATTTTTAAAGGAATTGACTTGACATTCCCGAATTGGCTCACAAAGTTCACTCAGAAAAATATAAAACAGAGCGGAGCGCAGTACACAATACTACGAGACACACACATTGAATTATTCCCCGGATTGAATTTGTATCGATGATAACCAGCCTTGGTCTGTTACAAATGTTTTCATAAATTCATTCATTTTAACAAAACGTTAACGAACGTCTGTTCAAAAATAAATACGTGTCTGTTTGGACTAGCAACAATTTTTCATACTCTCCTGTTAAATCTGCCAAAAACTTTGAAGTTAATTGAATCTGCGGAAATAGAATTAAAACTTTTAAACTGTATACACACAGCATGGATACGGGGAGGGATTAAGCTGATGAATATGCATTTCAAGAAGTATTTTATTGCCGAATAAGTTTAAAAGTTAAATGAATGCCTAATAAGATAATGTAAATTTCATCACTCCATTTATTATTTTACCAACATAACTTTCGTGTTTTCTTTTCCTTTTTTTTTTTGATGAAAAATCTGTCCGTTATACGCCGGTTTATTAAACTTTATGAGGGTGGTATATTTCATGAATTCCGAGATATCTACGGGATATAATCGCTTCGCCAATTAACTCGTTATACTATCACGCTACTGATAAAAGCCAGTAAAGTTAGTGCTACGTGATTTATGTTAACCAAACACTTTTCGTTTAATAGGTATATCTATTGCTTTTAGGCGTGAATTATTCATTAAAGCCTTCGGCACGAAGAGTATGAGCAATACTGAAAATAATTCAGGGTTTTCGTAAAGTTATAAACAATCCTGGCCGTCATGGGTTACGACTACATGGGCCTGTTTTAATCGATAGCGTTCCGACAGAATCCTTGCAAATGCGCGCAGGTTTGTCCGGAACACCTGAACACAGAAGCTTCCTATCTTATGATGATAACACGGTGTTGTCCACTTTGACCGTTTCAACATCTAGAAATTCGCGTAATGCCACGGACAGCGGTACGAGCTTAGGACCCCTAGAGATCTCATCAGAACCCAGCTTATGTATTACCTTGTTATTCTGATTGCCGGCGAGTCCCTTCATTTGCAAGCTTCAGCGACATTTTATAAATGTTAATGCACAGTTTAGATATTTGAAGTGAATGAGTGTTTTAGACATTCTCACTGATTAAAGTCCGTACGCAAACAAAATAGTTATGGGTTGCAAAGTTACAACGAGCGGAAAGTATTAGTTTGAATCACATTTGAATAATTTCTGTTTTGGTTTAAGTCAAAGAGTTTCATTAACCAATACTTTCGCTTTAAATTACATGCGATTTAAAATCGACCCTCTTTATATCTTCCCCTTAAAAATTGATTAAATCTCAGTCCCTAAAGGAAGAAGATATTTCACTAATTGTTAGGCGACAAGAGGACAATCACAAAACGCGATAGTAATTAGCATCTCTGCAGAAATGTTCATATGAAACGAGCGAACATTTTTTCGGCCGGAAGCAGAGTGGGTCATTAAATGTGGGCTCATTAAAATGTTGCATACTTGGATAAATATGACTAATTACGTCGTAACCCATTTTCATGGACTGAAAGTTCATTACACTCTGGAGACGCCATTTGTTTTTTTGCTCGTTTTGTTTCATTCATTTATGTGATTTTTTTATCACCGCGAGCAGAAATTAATTCGCTGTGTGCTCAAAATAAGGCCAGTTTTATTACGCTTCAGGAGCTAACGTTGTGTTTGCAACACTGAATGAAATGCATTAGTCTAATTGATCAAGGAGGTTTCACCAATATTTCTTAAAAATATTTTCAGTTGCGTATGTTGCAAGTTGCGGTTAATCTTTAACGTGAATTGTAAGACGTCGCGATCCAAGCATTAAAAGTTCGTTGCTTATGAAATATCACATAGATTGCCTTCTCCTTGGGCGTTCCAAAGGGTTAATTTCACAAAGTGGCTTGACGCCCCGAAGGTTAATGAGAGTTTGAAAGCGGCAGTTCGCAAAGGCATTTCACATGACTTCCGAATTAATCTACCATAAATAGGAATATTCTGGGAAGAAATTCGCAGCCGATATTTAGTTATTAAACTTGGTATTTTAATAATCGCTTGAACCTCAAATACAAACCGTATAATACTAAGTTTAGTTAGTTAAATGGTAATAAGCTAAATATTATTTAATAGGCAATTAACGCAGCAGAAATCTGATGAATTGTTTAACTATAGCTTTCTTACAACTACAGCAACTCTCATTTAAAAAAGATAAGTATTTTCAAAAATTCAGAAACAACGCCCTAAAAATATCGTAATTTATTTTTTATGATATTGTAAGGAGAGAGTCGAAAAAGAAATAAATACATATACCTGTGAAAATTAAAGACTAAACAAAAAAGAATGAAATATAGCAGAATAAAATATAAAAAGTCAGTACTCAGTAGAAATAAAGTTCGTTGAAATATTTGTTAAGAACAGAGAAGAGAAAGTTGATATGGAGACTGTTGGAAGCAGGAAATATGGGAAACGAGAGGGAAATTGAGAATTTTAGTGGAGAAGGAAGTAGATAAAAGATACGAAAAATATGAAACCCAAATTAAGCTTATACTGCAATAATAATTTTTTTTGATAGAGAAGAAGCAGTATTTTGAAAAATTAATTGAATTACCAAAGATTATGTGGACTTGTAATGAAATTTTATAATTAATAAAAGTTAAAGTACTGTTAAATTATATGTCTCAGTGAACATTATTATATACGAGTATTATATACATTGTGACTCCATAAAATGGACGATTATAGAATGAATGCGTACTGATACTACCACATATATATTATTAGGATGTGTTCATTGGATTTATTGCATATACAGGCTAACAGGTGTTGTACAAAGGGCGCACAGGTCGGAAATCAATTTAAAATGGGAGAGTTCCTAGGAATATGTTCTAAAATAATAGAATAGAATAAATTCTAGATAATTATGCAATTATTAGTTCAGAGCTTACTCCAATATTTATTCTATGTAATTAAAAAAACACAAATTGTACATACGTGCAATATATAAAGAGAGTGATCTTTATTTATTGCACGTGGTATATTCTGTTTCTTATTGAATGAATACATTCTGCTTTCAGTAGACATTTTTTGATGTTGAATGGAAATAGTACGATTTCGTTATATCTCATCTATATGAGTTATATTCAGAACTAATTTATTATATCACAAAATCACTAAATCGCGCACAATACACTTAACGTTTCACCGTCGTTCGACAGCTTCGAACGACGGTGAAACGTTAAGGGCCGGTATTATAGCATTAGTTTAAACTGCAGTTTGACAGTTAAACTTCAGATTTTAAGATATTCCCGTTTTATACCTGGCGATGACAACAGCTTCTAAGTTTAAACGTCAATCGGTGGTTGAAGAGAAGCTTAAACTTACTGTTAATATAAGTGAGGTTAGTTTGATTGAGTTTTTTTCGTTTTATTGTCTAATTTGTGTTTAATTTCACACTCATTAGTCTGAAAATATTATACTGATCTGAAGTTTTACCTTTAGATTAAACTGCCATTTTAAACCCAGGCTATAATACCGGCCCTAAGTGTATTGTGTGCGATTTAGTGTCCAGTTAAAAGATTTTGTGATACAAATTTCATCGGACAAGAACCAACTTTAAATAATTTATTATAATTAAAATCGGGCCATTTTTTAGATCCTGGAAGCATCCAGTAGAGAAGTACTCGAAACATATGTTTTTTTTTAATACTAGCTTATAAATAAAGGGTATACATTAAAAGTTGTTATTTTGCGCAAAAGGTATTTAAAATTTAAGAAAAGAAGGAAGAGGAGAATATTCTTTTAACAAAGAGTACGTTTATATTAACAAGAATTCCGAACATTTTATTCGGATTCGCGTTAAAAACCGACTCAGAGTACTACTGCAAAATTAACACTATGTGGTTTGTTGTTTAGAGTATCATTTCCTGTCATGATAAAATTACCAGAGTAATTAACAAAAAGTCAGACATGACATTTTAGTACTAATTTATTCAGCATAATATTGCATTATGGTTTATTATTTTAACACTACGTATTATGTAGAATGATAATTTTACATTCTTAAACTTAAATAGTTTCATTGTGCTAAGAATCATGATTAATTTAGAATAAGATGAATCTTATTAACATGACAGCATTATACTTTTACATTATACTTTTATTTTATTGATAGCAATGATGCTTTATCAAAATCGCAAAATTCCATTTTTCTCAGTGTAATTGGCTTCGATGTTACTACATGAAAAGTTATTTAACAGAGGCAACAATATTGAAGGTTAAGTATAACTTCGGGGTAAATAAATATTATTTCTGCGAAAATTTGGGGAGCGCACAGGCAGGAAAATAACTACGGCATTATTTCTACTCGTTCGGAATATTAATAAACTTCTGTCAAAACAGGCGATGAAGAGAACGTAACATAATGAAGTCATTATTATTTTTATAACTGCAATTTTTCTTTCCGCACTTCTTATAAATATTTAGTAGCTGAATTTTCAAATTAGCTCTTTTTTTATTACTGCAGGTCTAAACATTTCAAGTCGAGAAATATCTTTTATAAACAAATTTAAACCTGTGCATATACATATTTTTAAACAAAGCCTCATGTTGTAGATATCTCCATCTTCAATCTCTTCTCTTCTCTTGTTCTACATGTGAAAAAGTTATTTTAAGTA
The DNA here is from genome assembly GCA_958336345.1 of Dorcus parallelipipedus. Classification (NCBI taxonomy): domain Eukaryota; kingdom Metazoa; phylum Arthropoda; class Insecta; order Coleoptera; family Lucanidae; genus Dorcus; species Dorcus parallelipipedus. The sequence continues at coordinate 40,573,306 of OY284477.1, forward strand.
TACACTGAGAAAAATGGTACAAAGGAGTACGTTTATACTAACAAGAATTCCGAACATTTTATTCGGATTCGCGTTAAAAACCGACTCAGCGTATTCCTGCAAAATTAACACTATGTGGTTTGTTGTTTAGAGTATCATTTCCCGTCATGATAAAATTACCGGAATAATTAACAACAAGTCAGACATGACATTTTATTACTAATTTATTCAGCATAATATTTCATTACATGGTTTATTATTTTAACAATACGTATTATGTAGAATGATAATTTTACATTCTTAAATTTAAACAGTTTCATTGTGCTAAAAATCATGATTAATTTAGAGTAAGATGGATTTTATAATATGACAGCATTATACTTTTATTTTATCGATAGGAATGATGTTTTATCAAAATCGCAAAATTCCAGTTTTCTCAGTGTAGAAATATGACTTTTCCTTGTTAATTGTACTAAATTTAATTTTTTTATGGTCTGTATAAACCTTAATTGTATCACAGAAATTGAGAAGAAATTATGGAAGAAATTATGAAATTTATGGAAGACTTTTAAGAGCACTATATTTTCCTCAGTCAGATATTATTTATGATAGCATTAGAAGAGTTACGAGCTGAACAGTATGGTCGTGTTTGTGCTAATTTAATTCATTATTAACATGCTTAATGGCATACAGCTAGCTTCATTTAAATTGTGTTTAATGTGAGAATAATCTGATGCTACTTAACACACATGTTTTGGTTTGCGAGCAGCAATGCAAAATTAATGGAAATCTGGAATTTATCTTTGAAAATAATGAATGACCTATTATTGCAATCACCTACTAGTTTTTGGATGTGTTTGAAATGTATTTCTTACTTTACTATTATTTACGTGAATTATAATTTAATAACTTGTAGAAAAAAGACGAATGATCAGTTTTTTTATAGGCGCTGCTTGTATATAAAAAGGACAGTAATTTGTCGGTTGGCTGACGTATATTGCTTAGATAAGAGAAACGATTTTATAAACTACATAAAATTGACATAAAAAACAACAAATTCCTGATCTGGATTTTATATCCTCTGCATTGCGTATAAAGCAATTTTCCTTTTGCGCTTTTATTTCACCTAGCTGGAAACTTGTCTAAAATTCTACAAGCTACAAAATTCAGCACGAAGTACAAGTTAAAATAAAATATTTGATCATCTATTCTTATTCAGGAAAACTTTCATATTCAAAACATATTTATAATCATCTTTAAAATCGATTCTAATATAATTCTGGTATTCTTTTTTAGTAAAGTTGAAAGTAGGCGAAATTAATATTAAAATAAAGTTAAATAAAGATAAAGCTATGTATGTATTACAAAAATGATGATTTTGTGGACTAATCGATAATAGCTTGAAGTCCGAGAAAGAGAACAGTTACTCATCAGTCGCTGCAAACTTCCTTGTATTGATTAGTGAGGAGCTTGTGCAGCCTTGACGAAAGTTTCGCTCTATCAAAAGAAAAAGAAGTACAAGTATGCACATTGAATATTTAAAATAATATACACTTCATCTTAATTTAAACGCACTGCATTTGATAAATTGCAGTTAACAAAATAACACTCAAAAAAACAGTTTATGGAATAGTGATGGTAAGAGTTTGATGTTATTAACTAATTAAAATTATATTATAATTGAGAATTACATTTGTAAACGAGTTGAAAGCTAAACAAATAATTTAATGTAAGTTCATAGAATTATTTTATAAATGTAGTAGTATTCGTGAAGTTCTATGATTGTGGCAAGTTTAAATTACATTACCGTGAGCAACTGCTTTGTAATTTAGTTTTAATTACGATACGCTGGAGTCAGTTTGTGTTTGTAAAAATTTATCGTAATTAATTAGAATTTATCGGAAAATTTGTAGCGGCGATTTGTAATAAAATTTGAACCCGGACATGTACACTTACGTTTATAGATATTAGAGTTTTGCCCATAAAATTATGGGTTTTTGAGGTGTACAATCCAGGGCAATATATTTTTAATGCTTTCAAGATCGTTATTTCACGAGCAGTAACCGCACATTTCAAAAATGTAAGTACTCTTATTTTTCTTTATAGCAGACGCGTTGAAGTTTATGGTTCTACCCACGTTCGCTCTTCCGGCGAAGGATTCTTAATGGCCTTCAAAAAAGGAAACTTAATTCAAACATATACGATCCTGCATTTTATACATGCTTCGGGTTCTACCCGAACTGTCTATTAAATGCAGGCATTACACATTTAAAACCGTTTAAAGAAGTTTCCTCAAACCCACATCCCTAATTTATTTAGTTCTTGCTCTGGGATAGAGCGTGTGCATAAAAGTGTACAATCAAGAGAAATAATCTCCTCCTGTTTTCGGTTTAAATAAAGCAAGGAAAAAGGAAACGCGGAAGGCAAATGAAATTAATGTCGCAATTTTGTTGCGAAATTTGTAAAAACAGGCAATTGCCTTATTAATGCGGATAAATAGCCGTACAATTTTCAAGGCTCTTATTTTCAGGGAAAAATAAATCACACTTCTTCGGCTCATAAATTTCACGTCTTCGTAAGATTTTGTCGGTGATTTATGAAATCAAATTAGGACTGAATCATGTTATTTTTCTTTTCTGTCTTGTTTTCTCTGCAGCTTAGTTTAATTCGCAATTGCCGCAACCTTTTAGGCCCAAAGCCAAAAACCTGCATCACGAAATAATCTGAGAAAAATGTACCTGCCAAAAGTTTCATCATTTTAATTTTCAATTGCCAATTGCATAGTGGATACATACAAGCATCAATATAGCTATGAATATTTTATTGCCTTTAAAAATAAATTTAAAGTAATAAGTAAGCTTTTCAAGGTCGATCACTGTTTCATATATTTTTTTTTTTTAGGTGGAAGTTATTTCACAACTGATTACTGAAAGGCTCGACTGCACCATACTTCCGGTCTTATATTGTGGATTTTATATTTATCGTAAATATCAGACATAACTGAATTTCAGCAGGCAAAGTGAGAAATTTTACGACTTGCAAGTCTGTTGGGAGCATGACACTAAAAAGAGCACTAAAGGTATCCTGTAATTTCAGTTTTTATAACCTTAACCAACCGCTATGCATGTTGTCATCTTTTACGACTACTTTAATTTTAAATGAAATTGAAACTGTCTATTGCCTCTAAGAATAAATAATCCATAACAAAATAAGGTACCCTACAAAATGGGTTTCACACTTCATCATATTTATTACATAAATAAAATCCATTAATTTTATTTTGTATTTCTGTATTTTAAAGGATGATTAATTAAGGATTAATTAAATTGTCTGGCACTGTAGTTACTAAGCGTCGTGACATAAAAAGAGGTAATTGTAGCGACACGTTGGTTGGTAAGCATGGTTTGTACTTTTGCATTTTATGTGTGCGGTCATAAAACTATTTTTGTTGGAACATAAATTAAATTAAATGTTTGAATGGGTTATTATGGACTTCATCCAAACGAACTTTAATAACACCACTTTTATTAGTATCATAAATGTGGAGATCGGATCTAGTAATTTACTTCCTATTGTAATTCAAATTTATGTTTTCGTTTTACTCATATTCTTACATTTTTTTAGCGAACGTCCCATTAATTTTAAGGCAAGATTCCACCGAGGCAGTATGTAGCATACAACCCGAAAGGCAACTACTAATCAATGTTTTTAAATCACATCCAGTTTAATTTTGTTGATGAATGTAAAATATCTCCCTCGTTTTTCATTAAAATTAATGATTGTCCTGACATCATTCCCTGTTATATTCAACATAAACTCCACCTCGACTTTGATGTCGTATGTTGTCTCAATGGAAACATGTCTTTAGAGTAAGTACGTAACCAGCTTTTTGGAAAATATCACAGTTGTAAGTCTGATTTAAGAATTCTTTATTTTGACGTTGTTGTTTTCATGCTATTTGAATAAATAAGCACAAATTAAGCAGGTGGTTTTCATTCTTCGTAAAGTGAAAGTAATACTGATTAAGTGCCAAAATCCATAACCCACACTGTAATATATTAATATTAGGGCGGCTATTGGAAAGCAATCTATTATGAGCTAAGTCAATGAGGTTGCTGTAAAACATTATTTCATTAGTTTGTATTGATGAATCACCACCCTCGGATCCAAAGTTGTGGTCACGCTGTCAGCCTGACAGATACAAATTACCACACGTTAGTAAGATATACACGACACATCTGCAGTTTCATTACATTAATTAATCGCAAATATCAGGTGTTTAATGCGGACAGTTTTTTTTCCCAGAAAATTATAATCCTCGATGGAAAAAATTGCAATTTTCAATTATATGTGTACGAGCCATAATGCCATCGTAAAATGTTCTTCTGATTAGAGCAGAGTTTGAGTTTGGATTACAAGGTTTTAAGTGCTAAAGTTGTACTACGTTGTGGTCATAACCAATCTCCACGCTTCTGCACCCAGACTCATATGCAGATGTGCTGTAATGGAGTTAATGGCTTTTGTTATAGGAAGTTGCATTTGTAGAAATAGTAGCCAGCTACATTTATATTTTGGTTTAATAATAATAATAATCATTAAATGGAAAGCTTAATCAAATTAAAAACATTACAAAAACGTTCCGTGAAATAGAGCAAAAAAATTCTTTCGTAACAATCACACATTTATAATAATATCATAATGTCTGGTTATTTTAGATGAAAAATTATTTGCAGAATAGAAAACTTATAGTGATAATGAATCGAAAAGAGAGCTTCTAATAAAGTTTTTTCGTGCTTTAGATGTTTGTCATTGATCTTCTTCTTTCCATCTTTTCCCAAAAAACTTTTTCCATGCTATGTGTTATCCATTTTATTGATGCTTTTTAAAGGTTATCTTTAGTATCGAACTCGATAATTTATCATTAAAACCTTGCTCTCTATCGTTATTGTGTTATTGGTTTAACTGCATTTTCCTTTCTTTTGTTTTATTCGATTTTCGATCTCCTTTCAAATTGTTTGACTCTAGCCTTCTTTTCGTCCTGCCTCAGAAATCTTCCTCCTTATAGTATACATCTTCAACTTTTCTGTAAATACTTTTCACACTTTTCTTTTTCGTTTGATTTTGATTCTTATCCTTGGTAGTCCTCTTTGGTCGTACTTCAGAAACCCTTTGGTTAGGGCTCTGGTATTCCATACTAGCATGCATGTATTATTCTTTTTGCTGATTCGTTCTTCAATTCGGTTCAAAAGGTTCTATGTGAGCTTTTTTGCCGAAATACGTTTTTGTGTAAATTGTTTCTTTAAAACATCACAGGTGTATTTGCAACAATGTGATTGTAATGTTACAATGTCAATATAATATGACGAGTTCAAAATAAAAAGTTATTTTGCATATTAAAACTTTCTTTGGTCTTCTTTGGTGAAATTTCATATTTTGTATATGACACCTTTTGCCATAAAACCACCGAATTATCTAACACTCTTCCCAACTTCTTTTATTTCTTTCTCATTCAATCTTCGATATTTATGTCTTCTTTTTGTTTGCTGAGATCATTTATGTTTTTATTTGTCCGAGTTTTAAATAAGTTAACTGTAACAAATGATTTTGTTAAAACAAAACTAAAAACTGACTGTATATGAGATTTATGAGAAAAATTGGAAACATATTTACCTTTTTCATTTATTCGCATACATTCGGAACACGCTCGAACTTAACGAAATTTATTTCGCGTTTCCATCCAGAGATACGATTTTAACCGCAAGAGCTACGGGATACAATTTCTATTACCGCGACGTTTGTGATCTCGGTACCAATTTCTTTCTTTGTTGTTGGAGTTTAATCATTCGCAGACTTGCTTTTAGTGATTTCATCAGTCGCACACGCCTTCTGTAAAGCAATTTAATTTGGTCTGGCCTTTAATGATAAAATCATATTCACGTGAGCAGATGGAGTCCGTAATGTGTTTATTTGAATTGCCAATCTAAAAATGAAATGATTTATACGCGCTGTCTACCGTGGACTGGCGTTGAAATTAAATTTTCCACACTATTTGATTGATTATAATTTTGATGTGCTTGCGAGACTTTACAGGGTTTAATTGCTAATTTGATTCTGATTTGAAAATAATACAGATGTTGATTGATACGAAAAATGAAGACTAATTGGAAGTACTTCACGTTTACCTGCTTATAATGGACGATATCTGATGGAGGTTTAATTGCTACGGATATATAAACTTTAAATGAAAATTTCAAAAATTAATTTCAAGCAACAACTCAGTTGACAATGTGCTTCAGATCTGTATATTGCAATTAGATAAACACAACTTTTGCAATTCTTACTCATATTTTTAAGAAAAAACTTCAAGGTTAAAGGTAAAAAGCAAGAAATATGTTTGACTTTTATAATAATTTTGCAAGAGAATGTCAAAAACAGAATTCATTTCTAATCTTCAAAATTTCTATCAACCTTTAAAAAAATATATCAAATTTACTTAGCATTCTCATTTGTTAATGAAAAAAGAAGTATTAAATCATTTTCTATAAAAAGTGCAAAAACTGTAGCTTATTGTTAAATGAGTGAACTGCCTTGTAATCTCCTTGCAGTTCACGTCACACCGTCTGCAACATTCCTAAGCTTATTTTAACTTTTCGATGTAATTAAAAAAGCATACTTAAACTAATTAAAACCATTAGAGTACGAAGCCTAGACGTTGCTGAAAGTTTCAGTTCAAAAGGTAGGACGCCGTTTTAACCGTCCGATGTAATTTCGAAGCGATACGGAAAATGTACTCACAGCTTTATCTCCCAGTTGCTCGACTCTACAATGAAGGAAAGCTGTCTGACCCACTGCGGTTGTGACATTTCGGGGTACATTGAATTCAAAGTAGGGATGCATGCTGACGTTGCTATTCAATCCTCCTTCATCGAAATAGGATTCTACTCCACCTGCGAAAGGAAGTTGATTTTAATTAAAAGTAAATATTTGGACTGGAGGAATATTCTTCCCTTCTGTCTTTACCAAATGAATAATTAAAAAAAACCAGATTATATCGTTAAGTCTTTTGAAGTAATTTAATTACATTTTCAAAACAATATTTTAAAACTAGGTAGTTTTTTTGTTATAACCGCAGTAGCATTGAAAGGATGCAACGAGAAAATAATAAAAGTTTGCTTTAGTGTAAATACCAACGGTAATTGAAAACCGTTGCATTACGTTTATGCTTGACATCAAGAATATTATTTTACATAGCGGTCTTTCCGGACTAGATTTTCGAATTACATTATTTATAGAGCTTTGTTGGTGCACCGTCGAAATACTGGTTCCATGAAAATCATTTCATAAATCTAAAATTAAAACATATTGATTTCCTGATTAAAATTTACTTAATGAAAACTGATAAATGTTTTACATTTGTATGGTAGGTATAATATTTCATGATTTATCAACGTGGACGAAATGTTTTAATTAAAATTTTAAAGTGAATATGGGTGGCTGACATTTTTCTCTCTCGATATAGAGTTAGGTTAAAAAAATATTTTCTTTATCTTCTGGTGTACCTACACACAAATACTAGCGGTATTAAAACTGTTTATGAACTGCTTGTGTTTGTAACACGTCGTCTACTGCTTTGTTAAAGTTACAAGTTTTGTTTGTAAAGACATTGAATTTATGGTTCAAATTCTGGCTTCTTAACTCACTTATGTGCAGAAACTAAACTTTGAACAAAATGCCAATATTTTACTGCTCTGAATGGATGTAATAGATACCCGGACAATAGCGTCGACAGTTCAGCTTATAGTTCGCTGTGGGAACTGAATGTTGAAATAGAAAATTGTAAAGCTGCAAATATTGTAAGTGAAGTTGCTGGTACGACAAATCTAGTTGTATAACAATTCAAGGCAAAGATTACTTTACAAGTTTATTTTCCTGTAATAACAGAATACTGTTTGGGGGCAAAATTTCTTTGTATTATGAGTCTGTTCCATTTGTAATTTTTTATAATTGAAATTGAACTGAAATCGAATGAGGAGATCAGCGGCTTTTAAAATGTTTTTTTCAATTCGTTTGATCCATAATATTGACAATTTTTTGCAGAAAAAAATTGGTTTATATTCTTAGGATTTTAGGAAGTGTATTGAACGCGGTCTACAGTAAATATATTTATCTTTTACTGTAAATCTTCGTAATAGTTTTCATCTATCTCAAAACCTATTAACCCGAAAGAGAAATTTTAGCCGAAATTTATCATTAGGCCGAAATAGAAACGCGAATATCGGTCTTGCACATAAGGGACGATAAATTAATTCGGCAAGATAAATTGTTATATCCATTAGAATTCGTTTGCAGACTAAACCGCTGGCGGAAACAACGCACAATCGTACGGGGGATAAAGGGACCTTTTCTTGGTTACAAATATACGAAACTCCAAGCACCAATTAGTCGTTGATGTGGGAACAATATACGCTTGAGTGTATTACGAAATTTACTAGAATTAATCGTGACTAGTTCCACCGAAACGTATAATTTCATAAGCTTTATGTCCTAAAAGCAGAATTCTCTCGAAGGGGTTTAGTACTTTTGTAAATTTTATATTAAACCAACAAAAAAGTAAATATTTCTTAAATAAATCAATAGACACAGCAACAGAATTACAAAGTTGCATTTTTTTTAAATAAATAAATCCGGAATTAATTTCTTTTATTTAATAGAAGATTGGGGTGTTATGGTTTTTCTTTATATACTAATTCCAACTTAATAAAGGACTATTTGCCGCGTTTCTTACCCGCCGTACTTCACCTTTTAATTATCTGGAAGTACCGGCAATAAAGTCAGTAATAACAGATAATAACACTTTCATTATTCAGCCAGATAGCTTAGCTTTTTCTGAATAATTTATTCTACTTTAGCTACATGCAAATTTTTTACACCTGTGTTTTCTATCAAGAGAACAATGAGAAACACAAATGAACGTTCTATAATGTGTATATGAAAAAATAATTAATTCACGTATTCCCAACACCGAAAGATATTCTTAGAGGTAATGAAAAGAAATAAATTATTCTAAAATGAATTGTTCCCATTTATTTTATTAAAGCGAGCAATTAAAATTTTCAGTTGCTACACTGTGTTTTGCATGCACAGAAATTTTTAACACATCGTCGCCTATCCGTTATCGTGAAAAGGCAGGTATTATTGAAATAATCCCTTGATACGTGCGCCAATTCAGGCGTTCACTTCAGGTGAGCATTAGCATTTTATTGATGAAACGCTGAAACTGTGACCTGCAAAAGGAATTAATTCTGATCCTCACATTAACTCCCGTTGAGCAAGAGCAATTTTTTTCTGGCAGAATTTCAATGTCAGATACAGAAGTAGGAATTAATACCTACAGGTTTTTTTTTTTTAATAACTGATAACCGTAAATAAAACGCTTAAAAAGGGATTTGCTGAGCGTATATAAAAGATTGTAGTACAGATTGGTGTATCATTTCTGTTTTTTTCACTAATTAGTTAATTTTATAAAATAATTGTATTATGATGGATTTAATAATATTGTTAACTTTTCTCGCATGTTTCTAGTCTATTAGATCATCTGCGTGATCTCTTCCTATATAATTTTACAACCTTGACACACACATATATTCTAATATAAATTAATGACTGTATTCATTATTACGCACTGTCTTAACACAGTTATTAAATAATAATATTTGTTCCGTTTTGTAGATGGCTGTTGGTGTTAATTAGAAACACGAAAGGCACGTGCGCCAAAGGAAGACCGTCGGGGATGAATTATCTCGGAAAATTAATCTTTAAGAAAAATAAAAGTTTCCTCTAAGATTGTGCGTCAAAGCGAAGTCGAAAGGCGAAAATTTTAAATACGGCAATTTATTTCTTGAGTAACGTCGGATATTCTCCGCCTTCCATTTTGTTCGCTTATCGCAGGAAGATTTTTTTTACACTGTGATAAATGAAATTTAATGTGCTGAAAATTAAGCCTGGCCTTAGTTAGAACGGGGGGGGGGGAGCATCTAATTTCTTTCATTTCACTTGCGTGTCTAAGTAAATTGCGTAGGTGTTACAAATGGATTAAGTCAGGCAAAGTTTTACGGATGAAATTACAAACTTCTTTTGTCAACAATTAATATAACAAGGTTTAGAAATTCTTGTACAAACTTTGAGAATGAGTTCTTCATGCCTCAACAAGAAATAAATGTGCTCGTTACAAGTTTCGAAATACTTCTTTTTTTGGTCAATTTCCTTTATGTTTCCGTTTAATTCATTGGATGTAGGTCTTTCTTCGCAATCAATCTTTTTGATGAAGAACTACTAACTACAAGGTTTCAATTTCACATTCGCAAAATTTTCTTTATAAGAAATGAAAATACAGTATAGCAAATCATAAGTAAAACCCAATCAGTGTGTGAGTAATCTCGAGGACTAAAACGAAAAAGAAAAAAAAAAAAGAAAATGAGAGTACGTTTCCAGTCTGGTCATTCGATTTCAATATTTGAAATCAGAACCCGTGAAACCGGATTTGCAGCGGAAAATGCTGACTTGTTCGACTGCATTATTATAACAGCTCTTTTTATTCGAGTATCAATACTTGAGGTACCTACCATTTCAACAAGGCAACGCAGGGTGAATTTTCTGTCGGTTTACAAACGAGGTTAACGTGAGTTATGTAATTTGTTTATGGAGCTGAAAATTGATACAAAATTGGAAATTCATTCGTCGCGTTATTTATTTCTAGAAAGGGGCACAGAGAGGGAAATTTATTACCGATGGGAAGTTTTTGTATTATGCTAAAATACAGCGTTTAATAATTAATTCTTGGATAAATTAAAAAAAGAATGTTAAATTATAAATAAGTACAATATTGAAAAGTCAGAAAATTATAAATGAATGAATAATCTGTCATTTGATCGCTTTTGTACATTAAAGTGAACCATTTATTTATTGTTAAGAAAATATAAATAAACCTAATGGGTTTTATAATTTACATAAAAATGTAACGAAAAATGATACGTAGCAATTTACGATAAATAAAGAAAAATACTTAAAGTTTTCTATTGATTATTTCTGTAAACCGCTGAATAATACATTTTCTCTGCGTTTTATTCCCGATAATTATTCCGTGAACACTAATATTCGTTGTTCTTAATCGATTTAAAATTACTTTTTTACTGATGGTTCTTTGGATAATGTTTTCATAAATTTCATTCCAAACTATTTAGAATAATGTTTTCATGAGAGGTGAAAAATGTATCTGCTTATTTACTGAATTTGGAGTTTTCCAGCAGCCGAGGCGTACGAAATTCGTAAAAGTAAATTTTATTTGTAAAATTTACAATAGTCGGAAGTAGATAATTGCGAGAAGAGGACATGAAATTAAAGATGCCGAGAAGTAATGCTTCTAAATGCAATTATAATTTTAGTTTTAGTATTCTGAGAGGAAACAAGACCTTTATTCTGAGGACAGAGTGGTGTTAAACTTCCCAAAACCACTTTAAGTTGTAAGCAATAACAAGGAAACAAAACAAAACAGTGTTTGCGCAGCACCACTCGCCCTTTACATATCCGCAGGCACTCCAAGCCAAGAGCCGCAGGCCACCCTAATAACCGCACTGCATAAGGAATAATGTTGTATGGTGATAATGATTTCCTAACACACGGTAGCTACATACATGACAGGGCTTCATATGCACATATTTTTATAGGACTCTTCTCTCTGCCTTCGGGCTATGAATAATAAAAAAGCCCTCAGGGTGAACGTACTGACACGAGCGTAAAGGTTAGAGGAATCAAAAGCTCTACGTGTGTATATACATACATCAAAGTTGCCTTCATGTCGTGTATTAACATGTATTACGAAATTATTCAATTCTATATTGATTAATAATTTTAACCCTTTCAGAATAATAAATGTACGGAAAGTGGAAACATTTTAACACGTAGTATTTAATTAAATTAAAATTTTAATTGCAATTATTATCTTTTGCCACCTGACTTTTTTTTTAAATAAAGAACAAAAATATAACATGGTCAAATTCATAGGCACAGCAAGAAATGAAGCAGAGTCAAAGGACCTTTATTAAGCAAATCTAAGACTATTCTCTTTAAGACTTTCATGATTGTACCTACATAATGTCAGGAAGTTTGAATATTGTACATTCATTATAATAGATTTTAAATTATGAAAAATGTTTAATTTATTAAATTAATTGTCTGTTAGAAATTGATTGTATAGGCTTATTGCTATTCGTTACTTAAAAAAAGTTTTTGAATCGTATAGTATTCAATTACTATTGATTTTAGATTATGTAGTTGTAGACTATTCTCAGTATAAAATAAATTATTATATTCTTGCATGTGTGAGTGAGCTTTCTAAACAATGTTTTATGAAATAATATTAAATATGAAGTTAATACAATACAATGAAAAAAAAAGACAAGGGCGCTATTTTATAATTCGTTTCGTAGAATTAAGTAAAATAAGCCTGATAATGGCCCTGCTGTATTTTTTATCGCAAAGTTAAATCAAAAGTACGTACCATCGGTTATATAAATTGCGTGCACATCAAAACACTGTAGCCAACACAATGCGGCCGAACAAAAACTTCTCGCAATGGTGAACCGACGCACATTGTTTGCGTTTGTGTGTTATTATCAGGAGTAATTAAAATGATTTGTGTGGTTCACGGCCAGGTGCAGTTATCCACAGACAGGATAACGGAGGATGTACTTCCTAAGTTAACACTTTAGCCCAGTCGACCAAGTTTACATTGTACCTTTGACTGGAAAATGTCCGTCTTGAATAAACTGGCTCTATATCTCCACGAATATTGTAAGAGGAAGCCGTTGCTTCACTTCTAATTACAAAAGCTCAACTTATCTTTTTCAGATACCGATAGGATTTTGTGGTGCTTAAAGCATTTAATTGAGAAATTTTATAAATATCACTGTAGGTTCTTTTTTTAAGTCAGTTAAATTTTAAAATGGCACACCAGTTTGAAACTAAATTGTATACCATTTAAGTAAAAGCTCTCAGTAAATAGCGTTTAGATCTAAAAGGTAACAATTTAATATAAATCTAAATTGCTGAACCTTTCGCACTCGCACGCGGTAAATTCAAACAACAATTTTAATTAAACCCCTTCCGCAACGCATCCGGCCTATAGGCGCTGCTGAACACGTTTACATTCTTTGCCTCTGATGAGACTCATTATTGCCTTCTACGTCTACGTGCGTTTCCGCTTTATGCATAAATTAAGACCTTCATACATAAAAATATTTGCAGACGGAGAACTGGCTCAAATTTATGATTACTTATTCCCTTATTCATCTAACGAGGTAAAGATTACAGACCTACTTTATTGACTTGTGTGTGTCGTGTTTACGAGGAGGAAATTCATAATTCGTTTAGATTTTTCTCAAATTTGTTCAAAAAAGAAAATTACATTTTGATGATTCGTTACAAAGTAGTCCTCAAACATTTTTAGATTGCTTTGGCAGTTGCATCATCTGGACAAGACGTGTTGCATTTCTCTGAATTGAATAGAAAAGTAGTAAATAAAAATATTAAGATTTCGATCGTTTACCTGATTAGGTAGCAAATTAGTATCTGACTTGTATGTAGTGATGTAGAAAATCAAAAGTTACGAATGATATTAAACGAGCTGTCAGGTGAAATACCTTCGTCTACATTTTATGTTAAAACTTTGTTGCGGTCGTTAGTATAAACCTCAGTTTTAGAGTACATAAATAAGCTCTAAAGCGAGATAAGTTTCCAATAATAAATTACGTCTAACAGGTAAAGTCAAGTCGCAATCCCCGAGGTGTTCAATTTCCGGACAGGAAACACCGCAGATTCAAATAAGAAAAGAGGATTTCATATTTTACGGCGGCGTGATGCACTAACCCGGAAACTTTCACATTAGGTCAATAATTTAATAAAAGTTTCTGTTTAATGGCGTCCTCCGGGGAAAAACCGAGCCGAATCGCTTCACAACCGATATTCAAACTGCTGCGTGAACTTTACGAAAGGTTAGCATTTACTACTGGACATCGAATAACAGCTCCCCGGACAATTATTCCAATATTCCGTCTCCTCCCTTTGATTGTTTATTCTATGCGCATGCATTTGAATACCAGTTAGAATTCATTCGCACAAAGGTTGCCTCTCGACCGTTCCGAATAAAATTGAAAACTTTTTCCTTTCATTGAAATTGTTGTTCTGGAAACATTTACACAAAACAATTCACAAACTTTCTCTGTATAAAATATTTTAAAGATAAATTCGTTATATGCAAATGAATTAGCGGCATGGTATTACTTATTGCCAACTTCCTCGATTCTAAAAGAATTCGTTTGAGATAAATTTCTTTTAAAAATGTAATTATTAAACAACAATTTTTATTTAAGTGTAGAATCATTTTTAATTACCTTAGCTTTCTGTACAGGTTGTTCAATTATTTTTTGTATTCTACATGATCAATGCGTATGTAACCAGTCGACCAACAACTATTAGCTGAAGTCAATCCCATTTTTTCTGAAGACTCTTTAGGATAATAAAATGAGTCTTTATACATAAAACAATTTATAAATGGTATATTAGTTATTTAGGTAGCTATAGTTTATGTGTATTTTCTAGTCTAGGTATTCTTAAAATGCTGCTATATTTTAATTTAATTTTTATTTACAACCGTGATTAAATTTATCCATCGCAAGTTTTTCCGCGATATAATTAAAAAAAAGACATAATCGTTTTAACGTATACGTAATTAGTAACTGTGAAAATGCATTTTCTAATTAATGTTTCAATTTCGGAGAATCTGAAACGCTTCCACTGCACCGGCATCAAATTAATTTAAAATTTCCGAGGAGAATTAGAGTTTCAATTTATTATAAACACAATTCCATTGTTTTAATTGGATTTTTTCGGTAGCAAGACCGCTACTGGGAAATATCGAACTTATACAATGCCTCCGGGCTCGTAAATAAAATAACACCGTGATTGGCTGGCTGTCCGTCTTTCATTCGGATTGCATTCCGTGATCAAAACGTTGCAGTTTTGAATGCAGTATTGCATTGCGACATGTTGCTGCACTGATTAATGGATATTTTATTTAACAGGAAAATTACGGTAAACGAAGGTTTTCTGCGTCGCACACTTCGATAGGTACGTGATAAAAAATGGGCAATTCTTTTGCATTTTACGCCAACGTAAATAAATTAATGCAAATGCAATTCATTTTGCAATGTGATAAACGTCATGCATTCGAACTATATTTAGTGAGATTCGAATAACGAACGCTTATTTAAGAAATCAAGTGCATATTCATAGGTTTATTTTTAAATTTCGTTTCGTGCACACGATTTTCATAAAACATGTGAAACATTTATTCAGTTTTTTTGCAGAATTAAATTTACGTCGGAACATTAAATTTTTTAACTGAATTTAATATGAGTGCTCGAATATTAAAAGAGAATACGAAGTGCAAGAAAGTATTTCTTTTAACGCCTACATTTTATCATGATTATTCGCTTCCCATGCAGTATTGCCATTTCAAGTTTTATTTCTCATGGATATTCCAAATAAACATGAGCTAGTGCGCCGGAACCCGATAAGGATATAGCAGGGTGATGGAACTGCCCCGTAGGAATCTTTGAATAATGTATGCCATAGTAGATGTCCGTCTATCGATCACCGAACGAATTCCTCACAAAGCAACATAGTTTACATATCATAAATATTACATAATCTTCGTTCGCTCTTGATATAACTGCGACTAAACACTCACTTCGGCCTGCAATACAAAAATGATTTTACTGTTATTATACGGCCTTTTTTTTCTGTTCCATTTGATAGAGAATTTTTGAGAAGCTTTTTCATTTTATCATATTTCAGAAGCACTTAATTTAGATGCCTGAAATTAGTCTTTGTCTGTATGTAGATTGAGTATAGTAATAATTTGGGTATGAATATGTATGACGGCAAGCAATATATTATCCCTCACGCAAAATGTTTTCTCTTAAAAATTTTCCCTAATCGAATAATGTACATCCTATCCAAACAGACCGTACTACAAGAGGCACGTTTCAAAACTTTTGGTTCTGCTTGATTGGCAATCGCCATCCTGCATGTCAATTATATGTACTCAAGTCAGCGCAGAAGAAAAAAAGGAAGGTATCGAGCAACACAGTCGGTTGAGAAATTCTCGATATTAAAACATCGCTTTGTAGGAATACAAAGTTATTAAATATTCTTGAATGCAAACTCCGTCCGCTCCAAAGACCCTAAAATGAGAAAAATAACTTTGACGATGATGATATACCGAGTTCTAACGGAGTGAATTTATATTTTATTACTTATTCTTCAGTTTACGGCCTTCCTCTACGGCCGAACGCACAGAACTAATGAACACGAAAAAAAATCGACAAGTACATAAAATTTGCTTTTCATAACTTGCTCGCTGCTCTCTTATTATTGAATGTAACAATACGATCGAGAGCGAGCTCCGCAACAATAAGCGGTTATAAATCGAGAAGCTGCATTAACTTCGACGATAAGATAAAAATTCTGCAATAATTGCTTTTATATCCTGTTGAAAAGACTTTTCTCCTTGTTCGTTCATTCCGTAACGCCGTGAATGAATACAGTCATTAACTCCGCATAACAGAAATTTGTCCGCAAAATTACTGCTTCTTCTTCCAACGTAATATAATTTGAATAATTTATGTACTTGATATACAAATCTCTTCGGTGATGTGGAAAGAAAATTGTGGCGCTATTTTACAAGTCATTCTTATGGGATTTTCTTTTACATATTTACTTATTCGAAGCTTCTTTGCACCGATTTTTGCAAAACCTTTTACGCTATTCCATGAAACCTTTCTCCTGATTAAAATTTCTGTTATCTTAAATTTTAAATACTGATGCATAGGCAACCAACATAACAAAATAGTTTAGCGCTAAAACAATCTCCGTTATTCGAGAAATTCTCGGGGGTTTTCTAGTCGATTCCAGTTGATGCATACCTATTATAACAAAGAGATAATGGGGGTGAGATTCATGTGCATAGTTGATATAATAACGATACTGTTACTCTCTTATTTATTACTGTGTTAGACAGTAGACGCAGACGTTGTCTGTAAGGAATATACATATATTTATTTCTCTGAGGTAAATATATATAACTTAATATGAATTGATTTTCATTGTACTCATACAGCAACTTAAGACTTAACGACTGATGCACAAGCTTAAATACGAGTTCACGTTCCGCTTGCGGACTTCGATGTTATTTCAGAAGGCAAGATACTATGTAGTAAAGCCGGGGAAAATAGTTCCGTTTCTAGTCACACTGGCGCCGTTCCGAGACTTCTTTATTATTATATCTTTTTCTTTTATTATTATGCCTTACCTGAAGTTTCGTCTTTATCCTCGGGCAGTAGGTACTCTTAGTTTGCGCACGAACAGAAATTGCCGTCTTTCTCGCTGTAATTAAACATGTATGCGAGTAGTAGTATTATTTGCATAAGGGTAGTTTATGTTTATGGAGTCGCTTTAGAATCCTTAGCTTAACTCGAATTTGGTGTAAAGAATGTGTATGTAGTATGTGCAGGTATCTCATTACTACCGTAATATATTATTTATTTGTAAGGACAATAATCATTTGAAGTAACTACCTCTTTGAATGCGGTCAATAGAAAAATGGTGTATCTATGATCAAATAAATTCGTTTGAAATGGCATTCATTGACAATTTATATTATAAATTCATACAGTTCTAGAAGTGCGTAAACTTATAACGACCTATGTCGTGGCAAGCTTTTCAGAATACTTGTACCGACTGTATCATTGAAACTCGAAAAATAGTGTAGATAAGAGAGAAATGGCAATGTTTCTAAATTAAAAAATTTAAACATAAGCATTCATTTACTCGCTAGGCTTCGCCTAGGCTTGTATAGGCTGTATACACTACTATAGGATAACATGCAATTGGTGAAGCTAACACTGTGCGCATACGCTTCCAAACTAAAACGAAACATACGATATGTTATAAGTGTTGAAACTCATAAGATATAATCGATTGTTAATGTTGTGTAGAAATATTGAGTTTTGAATCTTGTTTTATCACAATAAATTGGAGAAGGTGATCTCGGCAGCAAAAAAAAATATTAATACCGGAACTATAAAGTTACAGTAAGACAGTTAATACGAGTCTGCACTTGAAATCTAGGAAACGATTAATTTTAGTTATTCTGGTGACCGCACACTGGCGGGTATAACGAGCGGAGGCGGATCGATTTCGAATACAATAAAATGCCGATAACTGAAATATATTGAGCAATAATTGTCGAAGATATTTCATACGTTCCGCTACATAACTGCTTCAGAAACAAATTTGTAGCTAAATTGGACTAAACTCCGTATATCTGGTTATTATCTGCGCTGCCCGAGTACGTTTTTATTGCTTGGTTTATTACTCTACCGCCGTCTATGTGCTTTTACTCGGCCGTCATGTCTTTGCGCAATCCTCCGAGCTTTATCCCTAGTACTAATTTATTATCTGTTTAAAAATGTTGCTATATTAATACTTGTTATTATTTTACGAGCTGCTACTCCACAAGTTTAAATTAACATTTATGAAATTGTTCTTTATTTTCCGTTTATAATTTTTTATCGTTTGTTCTGATTTCATTATTTTTTTATAAAATCTTCTTAAATTCTTCTACATTGCCCTTTAACTTCCATGTATAGAATTTTCGAATTTTTCTTATTTTTTAGTTTCAATTCAACTTTTTCTTAAAGGAAATTCTATTTTGTGGAAACAATCTTAAAAAATTGTATATCGGCCGGCATTTAATTAAGTTGGCTTTCACGTAAAATCTAAATGAAGCGATGCAGTAATAGAATTTCTTTAATAATGGATTCGTCCGAAATGAAATCGACGCTGACGAAGGGAGAATTCTCTCTCCTGTTTGATAAGTGTGTTCCCACACCAAGACTATTATCGCACACGTCCCTTCGCCCGGGATTTATACTTGTATTCGAATTTTCTCACCTTTCCCCGGAATTTCGTCCGTAAGTAACACAGCAATTGACAAAGCCCTATTTATCGAAAGTCTGAACTTTTAATGAATGTGAATGCTTTCCGGCACCGAAACTTTCCATAAAGTTGAATTACAGTTTGAGGTTAGTGGTATTAAATTGAAACAATGGGGCACCTAACTTTTAACCTGATTATACATAGTTTGAAGTTTTAATCTGAAACTACCGCCACGTATTTACAATACGCTGTTGGGGAAGCACGACAAAAACAAAACATTTGCTGAAATATTTAAGTAAATTAAAAAATAAAAAACATGAACAACACCAATCTGTTTTTATAGTAATTAAAAGTATAAGTGGTTTCGAGTATAGTAAGAAAGCCCATGTATAAGCATTCCCATCCATATTGAGTGCAGAAGGAAATTCACACAGAAGCCAAACTTTTTAATACAAATTTTTTTTAGCAAATTAAGTGCAAGTTATTATGCTAAGTCAAAATATTGCAATTGTGATTTATAAAAGGCTTCATAGCATATATTCCTTGCTTGTAAAACGTTCACAGTCCGACACTGATAAATAAGACAAGAGTTAAACAAACATTAAAATTATTACACTCTGTCAGAACCTGCTTACATTGTTAACTTTATCCATTAGTATAAGTCAAGAAAATATATGCTGCGCCATAATTATTATTCCAATTTAAAAAGTCGGCATAATAGGACATGCAACGTATTAATTAGTCATATGCAATAAGAAAATTAATCTTTCTTAATACTAGTACATCATTTCTTTGAAAATAAAATTGAGCTACTAAAATTGTTTAAATTTAAAGTAAGTAATAAAGAAAAGAAAAAATACTAAATAGGTTTCTGTAAATAGTTAAACATAGTACATAAAGCAGTACATGTTGCTACCTACTATAGATTAAGTATGAACGTTTTGATAATTTTATTTACGAATTTATTTAGAAGAATTTTTTTTGTTGAAATACCTTTGGTAGTTATTGTTTATTTTTTGCAGACATATTTAAATTTAACGTAAGAAAAGAAAAGTAATTCGGCTTCACAAATTCGAAATAATCAAGAAAGAAAAAAATTCTGCACCAAATTGAACCACCGCACCATTTCAATGCAAAGCCTCAGATAGATTGAGAATTGGTTTTCCCAGGCCTTTATCGATTTTGTACGTTACTTCTTGTGCGCTGTAATACGAACAGGACTATTAAATGCGGATTATTTGTAATTAGCGTACAAATTAATTGGGTACATTTGCATTAGAAAAACCTTATTAATAATGTATAACTTCCAACAGGGAAAAGCAATATCATTTAATGTAAGTTTGCTTTATAATTCGCTTCTTCATTTTTATTATACTTTAACAAATTTTATCGCCATTTCTAATCACAAATGTTACAGATGAAACTATAAAATTGTAATACTTACCATTATTAATATTGTTTGTTTACTTAGTTTAATGAGTCATTTCAAAGTCAACGAATTGGATTTAGTAATGTCTCTGGTCGTCATATAAAAATTTTCACCAAATGAAACGAGTTTTCTCAGCGCGCGTCACGCAAACTTAACAATAAGTGAATTTCTCTCGTCCGTTCTATATTTCTCGGTAATGGATTATGTTTCAGTAAAATTTCAAAAGATTTTCCAATTGCAGTAAATCTTCGCAACTTCGAATACCCGAAAACGGATCTCGAGAACTTTGTTTCAAATGGATTTCCATTTTATGATTCAATATTGCACTTCATTTACAGTTTAGTGGAGGCCCGCTGTCTATACACATATATATTTCTAAAACACGAATATTATAAATATTCAAGGGTCTTTTAATTTAATTTCGTATGAAGTATTTGCGGTGAATTATAATAGAAGTTGGGTTGAAAGAAAGATTGCATTGCCGCCGGCTTTAGAAGTTTTAATAACATCAAATCAATTTTGAAACGATGAGTAAGAACAGTACGAAAATTCATTAAAATATGCGGTTCCGATAAAGTTTATCGGTTTTCCCCCATTCTAACGAGGATAGAATTTCATTTTAAAAACAGAGGGCAAAAAGTAATTGGAATTCTTATTAATTTACGATAGAAGTAGATCCGTATTTTATTGGAAAGCACGCCGAGTAAAGATTTGCTTAAGACAAACTTTGGAAAGAGGGACTAAAGAATTGGAAACCTTCAAACCTTATATCTTTTTTTTCAAAGGCGGATATGAAGTTTGCGAGCAATTACTACGTAATATTATCGAATAGAGTAAACTGAAAGAAAATACGGTGTGTATTATTCAGTGTTCTATAAATAGAACCTAAGCCGAGATTGATATTCATGAATCTCAATACCCAAGTTTGCTTTGATCTGACCGCGTTGTTTATCTATTTTATCAAAAATTTCCAATATGCCTCTTTTGTAATCTCAGGCGGACATAAAATTCCTTTACTCTCTAGAGATTGAGATTTAATCATAACATATTTTTCTTTACGGTGTTATCATCTAATACATTTTTCCTTCCTTCTACGAAATGCGCAAATTCGTTCTTTTTATTCTCACAGTAATACTTAAGGCAAATTAAATTATTAAGTGAAAGTCAAATTTTTTTCAGTGCCTAATAATTTATTAACATGAATTAATTTTCATCTAAAAAAGAAAATGTTAATTTAAGTGAAACATTTTATTAAGGCTTGCGGAAAGTAAGTACACGTTCATCCTAATTTCCTTTTAATTAAGGTATAATTAAATTAAGCAGAGTGTTTCCATATAATGTCTAAAATCTCGGGTCGCCCAACAATTTGGAACGATGTCATTTTAAAAACAGGCAGTCACACACTTTAACAATATTAATGAGCAAAGAGGACTAAAAACAACACGTCCGTTACGCTAACGCGAAATCAAATTAATGTGTAGAAAGCATTCACGCTCGTATTTCTCAGTGCACGGAAAGTATATTAAGGTAAAGCAGCAGCAGCAGCGCTCCCTTTGCCTACGCATTTTAATTAGACGTTATGTATTTTTTGCTCATGTATCTTTCATAGAATCCCTTGAAGCGTTCAAATTAATTATAAAATGTTACGCAAGCCAATGAAATTTAACAATCTAAAAATATTATTTTAAATTTTGAATTAGAAATGAAGAATTTATTTAGATATTTGAAAAGTCAAATAAAATTCAGATTCTATTTTATCTTCATTAAATTTAACTAGAATAAACTAGGTTTACCATAAATTAAACTAAAGTTTCAGAATCTAATTATTAATAACAATCAGTTCGATGGAGAGCTTTCGAAGTTGTTAGTCATTGAAGACAGTCCTCATGTGATAATAAATTATTATGTGTTTACAGACAATTTAATTTGCTTAATGTTTAGTTTTGTATGATGCATATACTGGCGGTACCGCCAAGTTTCCAGGAAATATTTTTCTTCACAACTCGAAAACGGTTACAACAAATTTATAACATTTTTGGATTATTTTGGTTCAGGCTATCGTCGTATGAAATAATTACACTCGAGACACTGTCACCCTATATAGTCAGCACACACTATCTAGAAGAACGTATAAAATTTTCCTAGTTTCTTAGGTTACTAGAAAAGTTCTTATAAAATTTTAATTTGCAAATAGGTTATTTGATATACCGCAATGTTTAAAGTTACTTTAGATTTCAAAAGACTTTCTGAGCCTCTATTTTCATTTACAGAGAAACGTAAATAAGTCTTGTGGACATCTACGTACATCTTCGTGATTGTAAACATCGTCAAGTGACTTAGTTCCCGAGTATATTTTTTATATACAGGTGTATCATCAATTTAGTTAGGGCCTCGGTAAATACTAGATGTGTGTCCAGATGGTCCAATATTTGGAACGCATAATGAAGTAAGTGAATTGTCTCGGAACTAATGTATAATTCGGAATGTTCGTGACCCGTGTAGGTAATCACTAAGTCTGAGGACAATGGCGCTAAACTGCTTGGCATGACGTAAAATACGAGAAGCGTTGTTACCCTGGGGATCATATAATATATAAAAGCGTAACGGATTTGGAGCTTTGAGATTTATGATCGTTTGTGGTAATGAAAGTACGGAATCCGGAGACATGCGCATTGTAAGTTGCAAAAATTTACTGGGGATCGATAAGCTAATCATTTAGGGAAGACCTCATTAAAAAAAATAGTGTATAAAGAAAGAATTAGGAAGTGTCTGAATTGTTTCGTTTAGACTCCATTTTAATACGAGAGACAAAACTAACACTTGTATATATATATGCACATACATAACTTATTGCTCTATTTTTCTTTCATTTTATTTAACTGCATCAATTCCGTTTTCGTGGTTTTGTACTACCTTCATTTTTTTTTAGTGTTTTATCACTGTCTTCTGGTTTTATTAATTTAGGTCTTTAAAAATCTCCATATTCGTCCTAGGTTAATTTTCACTATTCTCGTTACTCTTTCTAGCTTCTCCGACTTTTCTTTTACTGACTTTTGCATTAGCATTACTCTGTTCGTTCTTGATTTCTATAATTTCGGTTTTTGCCATATATGATTGATTCATTTTGAAATATTATAATTTATAGTAAATGCTATAACGATTATTGATGTTTATGGTAGGTTTTCATGATCAATTTATGTACGATAAGAATCGCATCAAGTTTGGAGTGATGTGAGTAGCAGTTAAAGGCTTTAATATAAGTAATGGAAACATATTTCACCCATCGAACTGTCAAAACTTTTTATACGCTATTTCTGAGTTCACGATTTATTGCACAACGTAATCGTGTTTTTATCGAGACATTTCACGCAGCTCTTCGTTTACGCGCGTCTCAGGTTTACAAGCCGGCGAATAATTGTTAGTTTTCAATTTTCAGCAAGAAACTTCACCCCGCGGAAACCATGGCGTAATTTAATTGAAAAAGGATCGCAGTTGAAACTTTGAAGCGTTCATAAATGGGTACGCAGCAGATTTCGGAGGCGGTGTGCGTTTTTAATTGCCAGTTATGCAAAAAGCGGCGAACTCGCTCTGTGATGAAGGCATAAAATATGAAATGCAAATATATTTCTTTTTGTTGTTGATTCAACTTGAATAATTCTCCGCTAATTTTGCTGCTTCTCTTCCCCACGATTTTGTTTTATTCAGAATGTTTTCGTACCACATTTGAACGTTCCAAAATGGAAATTAATTAAATTTATTAGAAATCCTTTCGAATTTTGAAAAAAAAACATTTTAAATTTTCTACTCCGAGTGAATCGTTTATCAAAAGCCAAATCAATTGGGTGAACAACTGCTTTGATATTTTGATTCCAAGCTATTTTCATATCATGTTACTCGCCGAGAGCACCGATTCTGTTTTAATTCCGATAAAAAGTCCACGTCCTGTTCGTTATAAACAATGAAATCTGACTCTCATAAATTGAAACAAATTCGCTGTGTAGAAAGAAAATCCTTTGCTAGTGCATTAGATGAATTTAAATACGGACGAGGACAGCTTTTAGAACCGGAAATGGTAGGTGAAATAAATTTGCATTTCCGCTCCAGTATTCAGGAATATTGGATTCACTCTCTCGCAAATACAAGTTGAGTTAATATCGTTATGTGCGAAACAAGAAGCGAATTTAATAATTGAGAACAGCGCCATTTTTTTCATCTGAAGCGGCATCTAAATTGATTTAAATTAATAATAACAATTCTAAATGAAATTCTGTTATCCTTAAGGTATTTGATATTTGAAAAGCAAATCATAAGCATAATAACCTATCAATGTTTATATATATGTCACCTCAATAATTATTTTAAAATACTATCTAAACTACGTTATTAAATGTACATTTACAGTAAAGTTGAAAAGTATGAAAATTATATGCAGTTTTTTCTGCAAATAAACTCAAATGACTAAATAAAAATATTCTGTCTGTTGTTCAGTCTGAAAGAGTGAAATTTATCTAGAACGAGTTTAATCTGCGGAAAATTATGCGATGCATTCTTTAAAGATTTGAAAAAAGCTGCGACGCAATAATTATTTTCAGTTAAGCTAATATAAAACATGACCAGCTTTAAAGCGTAGTTGGGGCTTTAGGTAAGCGAAGAACAGCTGCCACAAGGGAGTATATTAATCAATTAAAAAACACCCGCATTTTTATATCCATATATGCATTCAAGTTTCATCCTTTTTACAGTATCCTGGTAAAATATTTGAGTGCAATTTGCAGAAAATAAATTAATCATTAAGGCAAATAATTTACTTGCACTTGAGTTTCCTGTTGATGTGAATTAAGTATTTCTTTATTGCACTCAATTCTAAAAACGATTTTCCCCGTTCGTGTTCCTAATGCAGTCCTATCGACCAAAACAGTCCATTCAAGTTCTCTCATCAGATTAAATTTTCTCTCACCGAACTAGAATACTGCATTTTATTCGCTACCACATAGAAGTTCCAAACTTTTATACAACTGGAAAGAAAGAATGAACCCCGAGAAAAGTCCGCCTACAGTGCGGGTGGGTTGTATTCTATTGAATATGCTTTGTATTATATGAGATTTCTGTTTAGTGAATAAAAAAGTAAATAAAAACATCAAGTACGCGACCATAGCCTCATTTACTATTTTTTTAGTCACCACTTATAAATGAAAAAATTACGAGTTACAGAATAATTAAAATGTTGAAAGCTTTCATAAAGTTAATAAAAACCTCGGTAAAGAACAGCAGCGTTTCTATTCAATTAAAGGTAACATAAAAATTATAAGATCAAAGGAAAACAAATTGAAAATTTAAAAACCGCCTTTTCATCTTATTTTTCTAAAAGTAAATTAATTAAACTGTAAATAGGTTTCATTTAACCAGATATGTCTAGGTGTCCGTCTGCATCAACAAAATGAATTTAGAGTTAATCCTACCCAATTATCCAGGACATATGTTGTTCCATCCTGGTCAATAGGCCTCCCATTCACCAGAGAAGAATATCCCATTTAAAATTACCTTTAGATTTCTAGAAATTTCGCAGGTATTTTAGTCGGCATTAGATATTTCAAGATGAAATATGAGCGAAAACTTGAAACAGTTTTTATGCTGAGATTGCGATTAGTGTAGCGAAAGAAATATTGCGAAATATTTTAGTCTCAGCGTTTACAGAACTCGTAAAATATAATTAAAATAGAATCCATTTGTATTAAATATTAAGCAACATATTTTAAGAATTATTTTAATAATTTGCGTCTTAAATACTTACTTACTCAATATTAATTTTACTGTTGATAATATTTTACTTAAATCTGAAACTAAAGAAAATATTTGTGGTTACGATTAGATAGTTGAAACCGGAACTGCAATGAAAGTCACATTTGGTGTACATTTGTACAGCGGTGTTGAATAAAATTTGAACGTATTGAAAATATTTGTTTACACGAGAAGTAATTCTCACATACAAGTTGAATTTTAAAACTAGATGGATATAAGTAAATTCGGACGAAGTCGTGTAGGAGTAAAGGGGGTTCTAGCGTGTATCAGCTCACGCTTTCAGTTCGAAGCATGCAGTTTTTAGAGCTATTTTTTAGCTAGATTATTATATTACAAACAATAATAATCACGTTATGCAAATGTATTGCGGCAATTAGAACAATGTTTTACATGAATTATTGGAATCCTGGTTAAAATAAAATTATTACGCGCTCATCGTTTCGCTTCCCAATGCGAGACAAGGCCGGCCGCCTCGAATACATCCGAGACACGCGTCGCCAACCTACTTGCTTCAATCAAGCTGTATATGTAGTTCTAAAACCCAGCGTAATTTATAGCAGAAATAACTAATATTGTTTCTGATGGTATGAATTTATCGGGAAATAGAATATCAGAGAGAACCTCATTATTAAATCGCTGGAAGCACATCAAGTACCGACTGCTTTATTGAAACCTAAAAAGGTACTCTACTCTCGAACAGGTAATTATGAGACGACTTCCGGTGTTGTATTTTACGGAAAGTACCTTATGTACTTTCCGTAAAATAATAACACTGTTAGCTATTTTTCCAGTTTAGTCCCCTATCAATTACTAGAACAATCACGTTAAATTAGATTTACGTAAATAACGGCTTTCATTTTATAATTTCGGTTCAAATTTGCTTTATACGGTGCTTGCAATACAATTTTCATTGTTCAAGCCAAGTTAAATAAGCGGTACTATAAATCTCCGAATAAAACCTAAACTCAAATAGATCTCTCGAAACTTTAAGTTTGTCTGCCAACGTATTATAAGCGGGTACAGGTGTGGTGAATTAACAAGTTGCCGATGCACGTACTCCGCGGCTCTACAAGCTTACCAAATACAGGGAAACATCAAATAAAAAGTTTTCAGCAATTAATTCTTGTTCAAATCCGTTTTAACCGTTGATTATTTCATGCAAATAAGGAGTGACGATGATGAACTTGATTAATCTTTATTGATCTTGAAAATATACTTTACAACCCATACTTTCAAAAGTGCATGTATAATCAACACAGATAAAAAAGAAGGTTCTAGAATTTATTGTTCTTTAAAGATTCCAATTCTATCTCAATTCATCGGAATGCAAAAGGAAGAAAGACGAAGAATTTCTTATTTGTTTCCTACTTCTTGAAGGATGGTTTCATCCCTCTTCTCTTCTTTTCTCGTTCATTATATCCATACGAGTCCTTCAGTAATTTACAGCAGAAAAAATGTGGAAGACAAACTTGACTCTTAGGCACTCTTGGATCTTCATGAAACTAGTAAACTTCGAGTTTGTGTTCGGTTTTCAATCTGAAACTTCGCACACATAAATATTCATACTTTTGTAAAACACAACAGAAAAGAGCCAGAAGCAACGTGGAATTTAATAACGGAAAAATGTTACTTCAAGTCGAATCAAGTGCACATAGAAAGAATGCCGAACTATTAATCTCCATCGACATCGGTATTCGTGGCGCCAGTGTAAAGTCCTGCGAGATTCCCCCGAAAAGATTCAGGAAGGTTAAATCAAAAGTTTCGGCTCAATATAACGCGTCACCGGAATGCCAACGTTATAAACAAATTCAAAAAAGCAAAAACGTGCGAGATATAAATTATATCCCGCTGGATCAACAGACAGGCCGACTAGAAAAAAGTGCTCGTTTATCGCTGCGATGCGAACCAGACAGGAAATTAAGCTTCGACTGGCTGTCGTACAGGAAATTCACATATTACGAAAGACATGCGTGATTTAGTGCTGTGGCGTTCAACATTTTTACCTCCCCCCCTCGTAATTAAGTTCTATCCGAGTTATTAAATACTCACTCCCCTCGCCACCTCTCACCCAAGCTTGGCATTCTAAAACTAATTACAATAACGGAAGCATATGAACTAATTAAAAAAAATATATACATAGTAAGGAAGATGAATGCAAGCTGCTGAATAACGACAAGGCAAAAGAAAAGAAACATCCGGAAAACGAAACATTTAAGTTCGTTCTACAGCATTTCAGCTTAAATTACGGAGCTTTTTCTTATCCTTTAGAACGAGTATCGACGTTTAAAACTTTTATATCCATTTGTCACTTGTCACTGTTGCCTTTATCCGGCTGCTAATGCCGATGGAAACGTAGAGCGAACGTATTAATGGGCAACTGTCCCAATAAATAATATTATTAAACTGGTAATATTTCAATTTTAAAAGCAAACACATCAATGTTTTTTTTTATTTGCACATTTGTTAAACTGTTTTCATATCGAAAATAATTAAATAAATAACAGTAGTAAGTGTTTATTTATTAAATGTTTGCTTTTACATTCGACTCATCATTTCTGTTAAGTAGAATTAATTTCAAAACTAATAAAAGCGATAATGTCACATAGAAAGCTATAGCACAAAAATGTCGAAAGGGTGAACTGGTTTATGAAATAGGAATTCAGACTAAGATGGTCAATTACAAAATTAGAATTATTATTAATAGAATTTAAGGAAAGACCGGTACCTTCTCGGATGCTACACGCATAGTATTAGTACAAAAATTAAAGAAATGAATTTGAATCATTTTCAAAGGGAGAAGCAAGCGCTCTTCGACAAGTTTTTCATTTTACCCTCTCAAATATTATAAATTATAAGGTACTAATAAAACAGGCAATGTCTTCGTTACTTAAATAAATATTCCTTAAGACGAAATTCATTGAAGTCTCTTGAAGTTCGCGTATACTACGTAAGAAGACGCTAGAAGAAGAACCTAAAAGCGTACCCTTAAGCTAGCATTCTGTCTTACTTTAAAGGATGGTCATTAGATTTTTTCTATTGTGTTAAATCCGTGAGAAATATAATACCAAAGATACGAAAAAGTTTCCTAATGAATATCTCTTTCTAAAAATATTTTAAAGTTATCGACCTCACCTCTAGTTATTGCAAGATGTCATGGTAATCATGTTTCTCATATTGGTGCTTCACTGTTAAGTTGCTAAAACCATCTGAAACAAATTGATTCAAGGGTTCTCTTTTGTTCTTGTAAGATTAACTTTTTTCCAGAATTTTGTCACTGTAGAATTTGATGGATAACTCCATTTTCTCCATATAACCTCGACACTCTTTTGATCGCCTTATCTATTTTATGCCTGTAAATTTTTTTCTCCTCTTCATAGGTTTAATTTGGTCTAAGTTCTCCTTTTAGTCCAAATATGAGTCTTTGCTTTGATCTCCCTTTCAGTCTTTTTTTTTCGGTGTTCGCTCCATTATTTTAATAATCTACTTTTTTCTTCATAGTATTAATAATTAATTAACTAATTTGCACCTCCATAAATAAAAGAAAACAAGGGTAAATAATGTATTTGTTTCTTCTTGTGATTCAACCATTTGATAAAATTTTAAACAGAGTTTTAACAGCATCGCTCAATATATGTCACCAATTACGCTGTGAATTTCCAAATTCGCATGACATTATAATCCTTACAGAACACCGAAAAAGGGAATTTTTTGTGAGCCCCCGAATGTACATTTGCAGATCAAAGTGAATTTTTCTCCGAAAATCTTATATTTCCGCTCTATTTCTGTTCTCGGTCCATCGCGTTGCGTATCCCTATCTTCTCTTTTACGCTTTATGTCACACATGCGATCTTTAGTTTCGGACAAATTTTATTGTCACTTCGCATGCCGACTGATTTTACGATATGTAGGAATGACGAATTGCCCGGCATTATTTCGTGCCCTTTGTGTGTTTATATTTCTGTTTAGACGTTTATTATGTACGCGGCGATGATAAAATATCCCTCTGCTCCTGTGTATTCCTTTGATATGCGTAAAATATGCGCATGATTTTGCGTTTTCATGTACGGCACGTAAAGCTAGGAGGGAAAGATGAGGAAGTGGTCATCAAGGACGAACAACAAAAATGGTGTTTTAACGTGAACATCCCTAATTAAAAACATTCAGCGAAAATACACACATGAAAAATTGCACAAGAGAAACTTACTGCAAAAGATTTGATAAATTATATTTAATTGATTTTATATTCTAATTCAAGCAGATTAAGTGGAATTATAGAAAATTTTGGGAGTGTTCATTTAAGATCATTCTTTGATTGTTTTTACCGTTTTCGAAGTAATGCGTTAAGTTTACTATTTTCATTGCGATGGAATTCGTCAGCAATTTAATACCGAACACATGAAATTCCGCATTACGTTTGAAGTAAACATACGTAATGCACATTTGCATTTTATGCATACTAATGTGCAAGTGCAACGTGACTCAACTTTAAATTGCTTACCCCCAAAGGTTTGATGTATACGTAAATACCAACTGATTTATGCACATTCAAAACAAGCAATTAAAATTTACCAATAAAAATGAAACATTAATTAAATTTTATATGCTGCTTTCAGGCGAAGCATTCCCGAAATTTGCGACGTAATTCGATTTTCGCTTGATTCTATCCACGGCCTTGCTTTCGGCGACGTGGAAAATTTTAATTATAATAAAACTGTACCGCAGTTTAATTTCTCGCATACATACATATAAGCTTCTTGTTCATATGTAAGTTACAATTACCAAAATTCAATGACAATCACGTAGATGCAGCAATTTAACAGCGTAGGGATTCTTTCGGTTTCTTAATCAAACGAGTAAATCGAGAAAGAAACTAATGCAAACGTTGCTCGCAAACACAGACAATTGAATATCGGAGCCG
Source organism: Dorcus parallelipipedus (assembly GCA_958336345.1). NCBI lineage: Eukaryota > Metazoa > Arthropoda > Insecta > Coleoptera > Lucanidae > Dorcus > Dorcus parallelipipedus. Next base: position 40,604,487 of record OY284477.1, read on the forward strand.
TGATCCATTACATTTGGAGAATTTAAATGGAAAAGAGGATAACTAAACCTCCCTCTATATACAACGTTGCCTCTTCTCTTAGGTACTTGCTTATACGTCTGGGATGATGTATTACCTTGCACAAAAGTATCGATTTCATTGTCATTTATTTGCGGTGGTAAATCGTTACGACCTATCTGTGTTGTATTGTATTTAAGGTTAACGATACAAATACAAAAAGAAAAAGAAAATCTGTACGTACAGTTGCAATGTGATTTATTTTCTCAAATACTTCAACTACCTACCTGTCAACGGGGGTGACTTTGTAACACTTTTTCAAATATTGTATGAAAACTAATGCACTATAATTTGGAACAAATACAAAATTTGAACTTCGTTTGTTGTTGTCACAAACTCACTCCTATCTTTTACCATAGGAAAATAATTTTCAAACTAAGTCCTACCTATAATAAAATGTTTTAAAAAGACATTAAACCAAAAGAGGGGAATTTTAAAACCTGGTTGAACATCAAATATTATTCGGACATATTTTTGTAATAATCTTAAATCAGCAAGTTGGGGTAACTCTTGATATGCCCAGAACGTATTATTAGGTTATCAAGATACGTAAAACTTTTGTAATCACGCTGATGTGATCGATACGGATCATAGTTTACAACTAAGTTTTATTACAAAATTCGGATGATACCATTAAAATTTGAATTACACAAGTTTATAACTAGAATAGATGCTTTGCTTTACAGATGATATCGTATTGTAACTATTACTGTTACATTTTGGAGTTAAACAATAAATTAGACAATACAAGTTTTTTAATTTCAGTTCCTCATAAATGTTGACTTAACCCCGTAAGTGATTAAGGATGGGAAAAAAGAAAATGAAATTAATAGAGCTCCTGAGAAATGGATTCCTCTAGAATCTAAATATGGTTCAGACTATCTTGAAATTGTGCTGTAGAATTAAAAGGTTACTAATGCTACTTAAAAGTAGATACGGTGCATAGATTAAACCAATTAAAACATCGACATAAGTAACTATATTAGGTAAATTGCTCCTGCATTCAGGATTTGCAAATGGTGTACACGGCTACTGCACCATATAAATTATTCGTTTGTGTAATTACGCTCTAACTTTGCGAAAATACTTGTTCTAGTTTCGCAACAGTGCCTAAGAAAATTGGACGGCCGAGGGAAAATAAATAAACAATCATTAGTCACTAGTGTCTCCACGAAATTACAGGAAGTATTCGCTACAAAACAAAAGAACTGCGGGGCGCGCTAATTGACGAATTATTTGGGGTAATTTGTTGTAAAGACTGAGCGATGGGGTAAATTCTTCTTGAGTCACTACTTGGAGTGTTAAGCATTAATTTCCTTCCTCCTTCAAAACTTTTAGTACACTTGAAACCCTTGTAATACATTTATGTAATCATATTTTCATTTTCTTTTTCTTGTAGTACCTACTAGTACGTCTGTTTGTAATATTTGTATTGTATATGTGTGTGGTTTAGCAAAGAAACTTTGTCAGGAAGTTAAAATCGAATTAATCTCTAAGTATGAACGCACTAATTGAAATCTTCTTGAAAGTTTGAAAATCTACATCACCTCAACCAATTAAGTTAATATCAAGCAATCGATATCTCTTGGTAATAATTCCAGTAAATTAATCCAGTAAGTTGATTTTCAATTAATTTTGTAATATTGTAATGCTCTGAGCGAACTACATCCAATGTAAATTGGGGTCGTGCACGTGCTACGTTGCGAAAGATTTATATGAAATTTTCCGCTTAGCGCAAACACAATATTTATTCATCGGCATCTCGCGAAATAGTGGAAGCGCTATATTTTTAATTGGCTTATTTTTCCATTTCGCATTCGAGGCGAATTTCTTTAATCGGTTTTTCTTTTAACTTCCCGCCAGGAAACGCGTTTACTTTAATTGATTTAATAACTTTTAACTTGTTCCGGTTTTTCGACTGACGAGATTACGGAACTCCAAAATGTTGCGAACGATGCGAATTAGGAACTCATTAAATATTGAAATTTTTAGGGGACTTTATTCTTTTGATAAATCTTTACATTCTACATTTATGAAACTATCTATTTCTGTTATTACTTGATTCTATATTAGTCAAAAAAGAAAAAGAAAACTGAATCAACTAATAATACCTACTATTTATAATAATAATAATAAACTGACTTTATTGTCCTATAATTGGTATAAATACAATACAAAATAAGAAATAAAAAGGAAAGAGAAGACCATAGGACAAAAGGCGAAGTTCAGTTTTTCAGAAACTGTTCTTCCACCTTATCAGGTATAAAATAGGATGGAGAATTAGAAATGTTTCTGAATGCAATTATTAAAATCTTATTTTAATATTTTAATTTAATTTGGAACGAATAATTTGAACTCAACACGCAAAATAAATATCTTCTGTTTATTTTAGGATCTAATAAAATTTCTCTTGACGTACGAAGAAATCCCTTTTAGGTTTCCATAAAAAAAGGCACATGCCATTTAAAATTTCTGCAAAGTGATTTCGCACACGTGTAGCTAAATATGAAACGTTCTCGGTTTGAGAAGTAAATTGCGGAATATAACGGTGGAATCCAGCGGCGAAATTGTAGTATTAACGGCGAATTTTACAGATTCTTTCTTGCTGACGTTCTACTCCACGAGGATTGTAATCGGGAGAAAAAAAAGTAACATTACTTGTGTTTCATTTTTTATGCACCGCATAACGCAAGTAATTAAATAAATTATGCATTTAATCGTTTGCTCTCAGAGAAAGTGTATTCTTGCGTTATATAGGGTGTTAGTAAAAGATAAGTAAACAACAGGATATGTCTCTTTTCTTTCAGATTCCACCAGTTCCTGAAAGTTAACAAGTAAATTTTGCAATTAAGAAATAATACTTGTTGTAAAATCTTCGCATCAATTGATAAATTGGCAAGTTATTTTTGTGAAGACCTCATTCTAATTAAGGTGAACTTCTGTCAAGTAGTTCTAATAATGCAGGCAGGTAGCTACGCATCGGTTCGTTATTGGCAATCGGTGGCGTTGCTCTTTGTGTGCAATCCAATTAACTTAATCGCAGCTCGTCACTGAATAGCGTCAATTAGGCGGTAGCAACCGCAGCATTGCGTCACGTGCTCAGCGATTGAGCCGCGATGTGACGATTGAATATCTGGCGGCCATCTTGTTGGGAAGTTGGAAAACCTCAGGAAACATTCGCTACGCGTGTTAAATCTCGTATTTTAATTACCAAGAAGATTACAGACATATTTCGATTCCGATTCGATTTGAATTCTATTTTTTCCAATAAATTCGTAACGATGCAACAACGAGTACAAACAAATTCACTCGGTGCGCTTTGTTTTATTTTATGCTGCAGATTAAACTAGGCGTCTATTTCGTTTTATAAGGCAGTATCGAACAAGGGTCGTTCTACAAAAAAACTATAAAGAGACGCTATTACAATTATCACTGTCCATATTCGTTCTTTTATGAACATTTCTAATCTGTTTTAATAGTCCTAAAAAATGTGAAAGCTTCATTCATTGGACAAAGAATAAAGAAATTCTTCAGAAATTATTAAATATTTTTTTGTCGGGTTCATATGATCACTAATAAGCTTTAACAACTAACATCTGAGGAAGTAACATTTTTATTAATAACTCACAATTAATTACTAGTCCTCGGCATAAACGGTGCAAAGCATTCTAGTTGCTAATTCCTAATTATTAATTCTTAATTTTTACTTTTTAGTGTTACAATAAACCAAGAAATATATCCTATTATGTATTAATATTAGCAGAGTTCAATTTTGATTTCAGTTTCATGGTTAAATGCAAAAGTGTTCACACAATGTAAAATAATGAATTCTTGAAATAAAATTTTGATTCGTAATGTGGGTTCTCGCATTATATGATATTTTCCTTATATCTAATAGAAAGAGAAAAGACAGAGCCCAAGAGGAATTACAGGATATATGGCAGATAGGTGGAAACTTTCTAGTTCCAATTACACGCCTACAATCGCAATTATTTCTTGGACAGTTTACGAAAAGTTTAATGTTTCGTAATTTATAGGTCCGTGACTGAAACTACCACGGTAAATTATTAGACCGTGTTTTAGAGGTGATTATGGCCGCTATTAACTTTACTGTTTGTTCCGTCCGACGCAGGGAGGAGACCGTTATTATTGGTATCCGAGTCAAACGTAAATCTTGGTTTTTCTTTAAAACTTCATTACCGCTCGAGCACACACACTTCTGCGCCAACTGTAAAATCTAACTGCGAATTCCTTACCGACTTTTTAGACGCTTGTTTACATAATAAACAACCGCGGATTATCATATAAATAGAGTCGCGGTTCCCAATAATACATATGAAATTTCATTTTAAAAGGATTTACAATTTCGCAACAAAAGTAGAGCGGAAGAATATTGCATAATCCTGAGCTTTTTATGATACTGTAATAACGTTCCGTTTGTGCGAAAAGTAAATTTACCGAATGCAAATTTTCACATTTAAATAAGAAAAATTTCACATTGTTAACTTTTACGGAACAAGGGCGTACTTAAAATACAAATCTTTCTTTAAATAAACAAAAAAATAAATCATCTTTTCAATTTATAAAGCATGATAATTTTGAATACTTTAGGTGGGTAAGGAAAAATAAATGAAGTTACGAAAAAGACCTTTTAAAATGTAAATTTAAGTTTCCGATTACATTCGAATTTTATGTTATTTCTTTTGCATGTGAAGCGGCGAGGAAATATGTAGTTTTTATGGATTTTAAGCAATCGTTTATGCGAGAGCTTGCAATAATTCAATCTAAACTAAAATTACATTTCAATGTTCGAATTTAATTTTCGGACTTGCTGGACTTCCGATGCGATTCTGCGTGATCGATTACTACGACGATCGGATTATCAACCCTTAACTGGTGCGCCATTACAAATCTGTGTATGTACGTACTTTGTACACACAATGAGTGAGTGTTATACTCCCCAATCCGAAAGTATTGCTACATGTTAATCTTAATCAAAATTGCTGAGATAAATTAGTTATACCTAGAGAAAGTGGATTGCGTTTATGTTCGGAACTTGCTAAGGAAAACCGCATTATAGTTCGCAGTGCAGACCCGCATCATACAATTTTCACAGATGTGTCGACGACTGACCGCTGTCAACTAGTCCGTCGGGATAGACCCTGATTTCAGGACGACAAAATCCAGTCAGTAATAAAAAAAAGTACGGCGTGATTCTCGTGTTTTGTTCCGAACTTGTGATAATTGAATTGTGCCAATTCCGCCGTGAAACGCTTCTTTTCCCGTCGTATTTTTTTGTTATTACTTAAATTACATTTAAGCCGAAGTTTTTGCTACACGTTTACGAGACGGTTTCATTTAGAAAAGATAATTAATAATTTACTGGGTTCAAAGTGATGAGGTTGTTTTATGTGTAACCCTAAAGGCACGATTTGATTAATTAAAACTAATTAATTAGTAATATACATTAAAAAGTTTTTTGGGTTCGCTCTTGTTTATTTCATTCTCGAATTAAATATCATAGACCCAAAAATACTAAACTTACACATTTCATTTATTTGTTTCAGTACAAAAAAGTACTTTTCATGCTTATAGTAGCTGTTAATAAAATAAAGAAAAATTTTGCAAACAGTTCAAATAAATGAAGCACTCAAAAAAATAATGGCGTGATTTATGAGAGTAAATGAAGTAGAAACTTTAACAAAACAATATATTTTTTTCTTGTTTCAAATCAAAATAGAATGGTCATCATAGCGATGGTCCTTTTAAATATGGGTTCTGCCCTTCTACATTTTGTTTTTTGGTTTTGAGAGTTTTTGCAGATAATCCAGGATTTAAGCTATCTCTAAAAACTTTTCTGATCAGGATAGATCTTTCACAGTGATTTATCAGACACAGGTCTTCTGCATAACCACAGGATTAAGATGAAATACCCAAATTTTAGAGGTTTTGATTAAGTAGCCTCAGAAGATTCAACTCCGCTCCACTTCATCAAGTTCTTTATCGTAATTGCAGATAATTCTGAGGAAGCCTTGAAGCACAGTGATTGAATCAAATATGGAGGAATGTCCTCGCCTTCTGCAAATCCTGTGCACACGCGGTTAAGATACAAGCCCAAAATCTCTCATTAAATATTTGGTTCATTTTTGCCGAAGTCTTCTGACCGTCTGCACTTTCCATTTATGTATTTAACTATGGGCATCTGCCCTTTTATTAAAAAAAAAATGTTATGTGTTATGTGTGGCAAGTTACAATATCTTCAATTTTTTCCTTTAAACTGTCGACATCCTACTTCTTGAAAGTAATCTAAAGTTATTTGATTTCATTTTACCTAGTTTATGTACCTATACGAAATTGTTTCAGCATTGTCTCCGTTTATTTTGTACCTAAAGTACACTATATAAGTTGTTTATTTATCGTCGTCCCCAGCATACAGTGAATTTATAAGAGTTAGTGGCCTCCTTATGACAAATGCAGATGCCTCTTCACGAGTAATGCCAAGAGGGTCTCGATAGTTCTCTCATAGCGTGTGCCAGATAACAGCATTTACATTGTCGATTTAAATAAATAAAGCTCTATACAAACGGACAAACGATTGTACGTAGGAGTGCACTTCAGAATTCCGCTTTGAACTTGGAAGGTTTGCTTTGTTAGTGTGGATATTTCAAGAAATATTATGCACACCCGAAACACCAACTTTAATTCATTGATATTTTAAGATAATTAATTACACCACTGCGCTGGACGTATATTTTTGTTAATTATTTATTGAAACAAAGAAGCGACAAATTTTTACGACTTTAATGAGGTCAATGTTTCATTGCACATTTAAAAGTGGATACCCTAAGATTTTAAATACAACGGAGGGGTTTTCCGTAAAGATTAATTGCGCAGAAAATTTCGTATTCAATGTGATAATGTCTTCTCGTACTGATCCTGAAGTTTTCGTTACATGTGTTCATCTACAAATTCTGCTATCAAGTCGGACTAACGGTTAGATTAATGACTATGTATATCGTACTACATAAATGTGTAACACACGCTTTACAATGCTAATTTAAATTTACGGCGGATGTAAACGGATTTTCCTTGTAATTACAAATCAACCATGATATACAGACTAATGCTTCTGACTTCCAAATTTTAAATGAGTTGGCTATCGACAACCCCAACGAGTTAATGTTATGTATGTTACAGTTGAAAGTACCTTTGAGAGCTCTAGTAAAATAAAAAACACAAACGAAATATACCCGTGGTTGTTGATTATGTATTTTATAAGCATATAGTTATAAGAGAATGTCTGATCTACGTATACTAGATTCGAATTAACATTCTCGATTGAGTCTCACGATATAAGATTCGAAAGTCCTGATTTGTGCCAACGTAATAGAGCGATCACCAAACTGTACACTGTGTAGGGCGAATATTCCTTAGTGAAATAAGTCGTGCACTTAATAAAGCTGTTTTTGTTCTGATGCGATCGAAACCCATTTGTAACCAGACGTCGTTATCGTTTGCGTATCACAGTTAATTCGATCCAATAACGCGCGCCATGGCTAGATGAAGCAATACAGCTAACACGAAGGAAGTTTTGAAACTACAAAAAAAATACGAGGGATAAACACAGGTTTTATCAGCTCATGATTTATGCAGAAATCATTTCGAGAGCTTACGTGCCTGATACTGCTATTATGTACACGAAACGTTTAAGTGCAAATTTAAATGATGCTCATTTATAGAACAAAGAAAAAGAACGCAAATTTTTAGTTATAAATATTAATGCATTATTAAATAAGCTAGAGGATTCTGATAATATATGAACAAGATGAGAGTTGCTGTAATTTATAACAACGAAGGGTCTATTACAAAAATAAAAAATTGTATCTCAGGAAATATACATGCATCATCACTGCTGGCTGTATTATGCTTCGAGCATCAGAAATTTTTCTTTTACGACTTCTTATACACACGTAAATATATTTAGTAAAGTTTGTGTTTTCCTTTTCTGTTAGGGGCGGTTTTTGCCTCGCGAGAAACAGATTAGAAGTTTGTGGCTGTTAACTTGCCGCCGTCAAATTAGCAAACAAATTGCAGGATAATTTATCAAAGTGATTATGAGCAATAACGGATCACAGTGAACTGTACGGGAATTAATCAAGATGTGTCAGTGAATTTGATAAATGTCACTTAATCGTAATGAGCCCCTGTATTAAGTTTCGCTTGATCAGAAACTGGATACGTGAACTAACCCTTAGTGTCCTTAGAGAGTTATTTTTCAAAATGTAAAATAATTTCGATATAATAAAACAACTACAAATATATTCTTCAATGTTTCTTTATTCGACTTAATTAAAAAAAAATCTGTCGTCCACTTTTATTTTCATACAGCGTGTTTCACATATTAATAACGAATGTCTTAAGGGGATGATAACCGAAAATCAAGTTTAAAAATTCGTTTACTTTTATTTTCCGTTAGTTATTAATGCTGTGAAATGTGCAAGTAGGGGGTTATTAATGTAACAATATCCTATTCTCCTGGCATTTAATAACGTGATCGGAATGAGACATCAGGCTTCATATTGGTGCTGGAATCGCATTTCATGCATACTCATAGCGTTGGTGAAACTACGAACTGAAATTCAGAATTTCTATTAGCTCTAAATGATCGATGGATCTCCAGCACTATTAGGGTCACCGTGTCTGAATTATACGTGCAATAATTTAGCAAAGTTCCCTCCGCGTCGTAAAAAGTCGCTTATACCTTTTCCTATATTTTCTATATTTTATGGGATGTTACGTGCCAACCGTTCGGACGCATGCACGATACACTAATATAAATAATGTGATGCGGTGTTTACAGTACAGCGTCGGTAAAGTTTTATTACGTCTTCTGATTTCTTGACACGCATCTCGTGTGTAAGTGACATAAATTTTGTTTGAAGTACTTATTCCACTTTTTTTTATTATCTAAATTGGGCCGAACGCCAACTGTTTGCGGTGACTTATACGGAGTATAAAATGTTATGTCAGCTGATGGACATTATAGCCTTAACAAAAGGGGTACATTAGCGATAACCGAGTTTGATAATGGGCGTATGCAATAATAATCTCGATACTTATATCAACTCACATTAATATTGTGTACTTCTGAAGTTACGTTTAAGTATCGTTTGCACGTTTTATTAATCATAATATTTAATTTATTACTCATTTTAAAAGTGAAATATTCTTTCATTATTAATTATTAAACACTTTATGTACGAATAAAATGCATTTGAAATATACAAGGTAATTCTTAAATATCTCGTCTACAGACGTACAGCTGATATTATAATTTGTAAAATATATTAATAATAATTGAAAGTTCTGACATATTTTGGTTGTATTCTATTTAAGTATAGAAAACCAAAAGATGTACAGAGTTTACAAAGTAGTAATTTTGTAACTAAATAATGCAACGAAGTACATTAATATTTATGCGGCGTAACAGGGTCGTATACTGGAAATCTCGGACACGTAACATCCGGATTTTTCATGTGCATTACGAAAATACCTCATGTTTTCTTTTATACATTTTTTGTACCCAGTGCTGGTTGCAGAAGCATTAGTATTTTCTTACTTGCTTTTTACCACCGGTCCATTCCGAATTCAATTTCAAGTGAAAACAATTTTCTTTGTGTTTCAAATCCAAACCGAGAATCAATTGCTTGGTTCATGAAGACGTAATTGAAACTTTCTTCTTCGCTGGCCAATTAGCCATGTTTACATAGTTTCGGTTTGCTGGTGGTCGAGTAAGCTACTTGAGCGAATTCTCAGCAAATTCATCATCGTAAACACGCTTATTCCGCCGCAATTGTTTAATAAACGAATTGCTAAAATGTTTAAATCGCATTGCACCTGGAAGTTATTTTGAAGATGGTGAGCGAGCAAATGAAATTTTAATTTGATTTACGTCCGCGTTTTCCCATCCGCGTTACAAAAAGTGGATCTCATTTTTGTCCATTCTAAATATTAAATAAACCGAAATGAAATTGTGCCTAAGCTTATTTTAAAGTAGGAGTTTATGTTCATATTATTTAGTATTACATAACTATATAAAATTTTAAAATGTACTTGTTTGTTGTTAAATTACTTTCGATCATTGGTTAATAGTTATACAAAAATGAGTTTTTTTTTTAAATAAATTTACCGTGGCGAATTATTGGAACAAGTTCCTAAGACAGGGTTGCTATTATCAGTGATGTAAACGGACGAGTTGATCTTACCGGGATTTGAAGGGTTGACGCGTGGTCAGTAGGATGGGAAAGGGCCACACGTTGATCCTCTGGCTGATCGGGTATCGATTAGCGAGAGCGCTCCCTTGCTCCGGACCATGCTAATTCCGGACGAAGTCGTCAGTACCAGGTCTTATTTGGACAAGGCACATTTCCAAAATAACTTGTAAATAAACCCCGACCGCCTGCGCCTAAGAAAGAAAACGATACTGTCTCCAGATAGCTTGAATTTAACGAAAGAATGCCCACGGAAAATACATCCTACTCTCCTAAGGTATAGAAGTATCAATAAAATAAATAAACGTTTTCTGTAAGAAGAAAACATTTGATGCTACCGACACTTATAAAATAGACAAATAAAACTTTTATAATAGAAGTAATTTGGACGGGTTCATTAAAGTCGGTTTTAATTACATCTCGTTATACTATACTTACATTTAGTATATTTTAATGGAAGGTGTATAGGAAACATCATTAATTTCCGGCGTGAGATGGCGTTACAATTGTTTGCGGATTTCCACAAATTATAATCGTCATGTGTGAATTACAATATATTCACTCCATTCTATACGTGTCGGTCATGTATGTATGACAGAATAACTCTCCAACAATATCAATTTCATCACTTCCACTTCGTGTTTATTCTTAAAAAAGTGCTTTTCATTAATCATTTTATTTGTTAGCGTCTATCATATCGTATTCACAGTGAAAATTGAAAGAAAAATAAACAGAGCAGACATAGACTTCTCAGGCAAAGGAAACCGCTAAATGAAGAAACTTCAATTAATCAAATGCCACAATTTGAAATGATTATTATTTATTACTGTGACATTGTCATTACGGTTATTAAATGCCGTAGGTAGATAACTATTGCCTCTACTCGTTTATAAAAATTAGAAAACTCCTCTTAATTACTCTTTAATTTTTGGTTTCAAAGTTCTTTTAAAAAAAAATTATCAATTACTCAATTAGAGAAACAAAATCCATTATGGTTACAATTGTTTTTAAAACATTAAAATTTAGTTAGTTGTATTGTATTGGTACAAATTCCGCTCTTCACTTCAAACTTCACTGCACATTAAATTAAAAATATTTCATAGTTCTTTATTATTATGTTGATATGCACAATCGCCTCTTAGAATAAAGTTCTTTAAACTTCGCTCTTACTCTTTCTCCTCCGTTCATCTAGAATCTTCGAGAACCGACGAGAACCGGCGCGAATATACGCCAAGTCTGCTGGAATATGGCGTCAACTATTGACAGATCATTGCTCTGTGGCTTGCGGTTTTCTACTCCCCAGATTTCCAAAATTAATTCTACAAATATGGTTATAAAGCTTTGTTTTCGAACAAACTATTCGTACACCTATAATATTGATTTTGTGAACGGCTCTGAAAGAGACAGATTTGATTAAAGTTATAGTTCAAAACTAAAAATCCCCAATTACCTTAGATTCGATCGATTGTTCTAATCTAGGAAATGGATTTAGTTTTCTGCAGTAAATATGCAAATGTAATTAACAGGAATTTAGGGCAATAATTCCTCGAATTAATTAATTACTGATCAATCAAGTAACTCGGTTAATGGGAGCTTCGGGAATACACCTCCTAATAATGTTTACTAACGCAAAGGAACTTGGTTGGTATTTAATTCGTATGCACTTGTGAAATGATAGGAATGCTTGGTGATAACGCAATGAATTCTCTTGCAAAGTGAAACCAAACAAAATGAGGACTTTTGAAAAGGCATGTAAATAGTTGAAGTTTAATTAATTTCAAGTTGTTCCGCTTTAAACAAAAGTTAGGTTTTGAATTGAAATCGAACGCTGCTTCAGGCTATGATTTATATTTCAGTGTGTTTGCAAATACTGAATAAAACCACAACAATGTCATAGACACCATCAGACGGTGTTAATCCAGAGAGAAGTGACAACATTTCGTCTTATTTCCAAATTTTCAATAGTGTTAAGAATATCAGTAATTGATAAGTTGCTAAATGGTTGAATGTCATGTGAGAGATGTTTAGTAAAGAGAGAGAAGTTATTTATTAAGGTTCTCAAAGCTTCGTTTATTCTAACAAATGAACTTTTACCAGTTCGGTTGACAAATGAAATGGAATAAACTTCATAAATTCAGAAAGTATATACTTTCTATACTACTATACCACTACTACTACTTTCTATACTATATACTACCTGTTTTGCAATAATAAAGACGCATATGCGTCTCTATTGTTGCAAGACAGGAAACTGAAGTGTTATAGTGATTTCAGAGATTTAAAAAAAAGTGTTTTGATTTTAAAGAGATAATACAAAAATATCTAATAGAAAAGTACTGTTGGGAGTCAATTAAGAGCTTCCTGTTTTAAGGAAAAATGTAACCTCGCCTCACTAAACGCGGATAGGTGCTACCAAGGGAATTGATATAACATAACATTGTCTCCGGCTGAAATTTATTTATTGTTTATTTTTCTCTGCGAATTCCCCGTCGCGAGAGCCCCGGCACAACGAATACAAAGAAACCAAACAAAGAGGAACGGCCAAATTTACAAACACACCGAACCAACGAGCGAACGAACGAACGGTGAAGGTACTTTTAAAATTAAATTTCTTTTTCAATCAGAATAGGGTGAAGACGATCGCGAGGAATAAGAAATTAGAACTTTAATTTTCCTGCCAAATGTTAGCTCAGTCTCTTTTCCATTTTTAAGAAATTAAAAGTTCAAAGGCGGCGGAAAGCTGCTAAATTCAATTTTGCATTCAATTCTAATTTGAGTGCGATTAATATTCGAATTCATTTTTCGAGTTTCAATTTTTTGTGCATCTGCAAATTACGTTTCTAGCGCATATTCAAAACTCTTATTATTCTTAGTTTCTAATTATTGCAGAAATAATTTATAGAAGAATCGCGAAAACGAAATTATTTTATATTTCTTTTATTTCTTAAAAATATTCTATATTCTATGGGACTTAAACTCATCAAATATGGTTACGTTCGATTAATTCCAATTTTTTATATGTGCTTTGCATACTTTACTACCGTGTAATTTTTTTAACATCAATTTACCAATACAAATTCATTTTTGACCGTCAAAACAAAATAATACCCGAGATTTAGGTTCGCAATTCCTTTTACTAATGAAGTTAGATGTAATGACGCTTTTAGCTTTTACGGGTTTTAGTACGAAAAGTAAAAAAAGTTCCATGGAGGTAAAGACCTTTCGCCCCGGCTTAAATTAGGTCAGATTATATTAGAACTTATCGATTTTATTTTACGTTGTTTTTGTGTAGCTGTGCCAAAAACGCTTTAATTCATTAGAGTAAGCAAGAAGCATTTTATTTTAACGTCATTTAATAATTTTTGACTAAGGGCCGGTCTTTCCATCTTCCCGTTAAAGTTATCCAGCGAATAACTTGATTTTTATGAATGGTTGACTGATTTTCATGAAATTGTTTCCATGGCAGTTATCCAAGAGCTAGTTTATCAAAAGATGGAAAGACCGGCCCTAAGTGCATTTTGTACAAAGTAAATTATTTATAAACACATTCTTATTTAGTTCAGTGTTTACCAAATCAGATCAGTGTTGTTCCTACAAGAACGAGAAGCGTCTATATAAAAATAGTTTTCAGTTTTAAGCACAACGATTCGAATGGAGGAGAAACACAATACATCAAGCAATACAAAACGTAAACATTCATACAAGGCGAACACGAACGTGTTTCCGTCTATTAACAGAACGTATTATATTTCAAAATAACTCATGAAAGTGATACTCGCTAGGTTTTCAGGGGAAAACAAATCCGATTGTTTACCACCAGTTTCCGTATAAATCTGATGAAACATCAATAGGATTTTTTTTGGGGGGTTCTTCTCGTGTGATGATTCAGATAAAATTTATTTCGTAGATGAGTGTATAACGCCGCAAGATTAAATTAAGGCCGAAAATAGTGAAGTAGTAGTAACTGTATTGATTAGAGTGTGCTCTTGGCGTAATTTGCATATTCTTAATGGCCTACCAACATCCATTAATAATCCTAAACAATCATAAAGTGGAGATATGAAGAGAGAAAACGCCAAAGCTAATCGTGGTAATTTACAATGTACCCAACAAATTTGCTTAGCTGTACGTAATAAACTTGTGTCATGTTAATTTTTGAAAGCATTTGAGATGAGTTCAGCAAATCATTTCTCACGTATCGATTTTTTTTAGATTCTATTAACACGAAACGGTTTGTTATTTGTAACTGTCCTCGATGTGGGATTGCGCAAAATCTAGTTAGTGATATGTGAAGCACTTTTTCGGGAGCGTTAATATATTTTTATCCCCAAAGTCGTTTCCTTGAAGGGATGATTGATTATTTTGCGGTTTACTTAATTGCAAACACGGCTGTTCCCTAAACTTCCAAACATGAACTTAACTAATGGACTCGTCGGCACGCGAACGCTCCTTTAGTCAGGGATCTCTGATATCTGGTACATTTGCTCACATTAGCAACAGTCAGCTTACGGACGGTAAATTTAGGCGAAAGAAATTGACGACGGCGTTATATTTTTAGCACGATGTGCGATTCATTCTGAGGAAAAATAGAGTTCCTTTTCCTCTTGTCTTTGCGCCACGAATTTCGGACATTTAACCTTTAGAAAAAAAAATTGTTCCTTATGAATATTAATGCGTTGTGAATTAAGCTGCTAAATAATGTTTTGTGCAAATAAATAGCGTTATTTTTTATTTTGACTGACGGACGTGTCCCCTGATCTTTCTTGCTTTTCCGTTTCCATCATCGTTTTGGCCTAAACTTGTCTAGTTTCTATCTATATTATTTAGAACTCATTATTGTATGCGGATTTAAACTGTAAAGTAAATGAACCTACGGGTATCAAAATTTGTACGGCGTGGTCCACACGTGTGATCTATGGTTCCTATTTTTCATATTTTTATCTTAACAGTTTCGAATTCCCTTTTCCTTTCTATCTTTTTGTTCTTCAGCCATATCTTTTCAAAACTTCTACTTCCTTGTTATTTAGCTTTCCTCACACTGAATATTTTCTGCACCACTTTGTTAGTTCTATTCTTCCACCATTGACTTAAGAGCCAAAATATATATTTAAAAGCAAAATAAAATCATCACCTTCATTAATCATCTTCAGAATTTACTCACGCTTTCAGACTATCCAGCAGTTACCTAATAACTTAGATATTTCCCATCAGTGGCAAGGTAAATTGAATAGAAACGATAGCACACATGTATTTGTTAAATAGGCACTCAACTAATATCATTAATAGATGAGTGGTTTATGTAGATATGTCGAACGGGAATTATGTAAATGTACGGTTATTGTTATGATATTTTTAATGTAGTTGTACACAAAATATAAATGCGTCATTATAGTTCCTCTATTAAGCTCCATGTTTTAAATCGGAAAATTGGAGAACAAAACGTTGAAGGAAAAGTTACAAGCACATATTATTTCCATCTCTAAAGGTCTTTTAAAAAAAATTATTCGTAGACCACCTTTCAAGTAAATTAGTTCTCATTTCATTATTTACTAATTTCATGTTATTTTATGTTTTCAATATGTCCTGTGTGTGATGCATTTTTCACTACTTTTATACTTACTTAATTCTAAAACTTTTACACCCTTTAGGATTTAAATGGTTTGACAATGGTCGAATTTGATTTCTTTTTAACTGCTTGTGGTCGCTGTCGTTGACGAACAAATTTTACTGTCCACTTTGATTGTTAAAAGTAGTCCGTGTATTTTGGCTTTTAAGTAAAATTTTGACTTTTTACAATATTTTTAATGAAATCTAAATGATGTCAGAATTTTATAGAAGGTGGTTTGTTACGTGTAAAATTAACGCCGTTTCTTCCTTCTTTTTCTTAATAGGATAGTCTATTAAGGTCACAATCCATTATTTATACTGCTTGCGGTATTGTTTATTCACTGTCCTTTCCCGACGAAATAGGGTTTTTTATGGACCACAGATCTTCCGTTTTAGTACCCATACGAAAGTGAGTTTTTCTTTTATATTTGAGACCCAAAAAGCAATTTTATTAACAAAACTAGCAAAATAAATTGTTGACTGCGCATAATGAGATCTCGCTTAAGTGCGTTTTGTTGCATTCGCCAGATGAAGGATGTGCCTGGCTCAGAAAAAGCAAATAAATTACATTCTTTTGTCGCTTAATAGATATAAAAGACAGTTTTATGCACGCGATAAAAGTAACGTTAACAAAAATTGTGAAGTGTAGAAAACACTCGCGATACATTGTTCAGTTTGTCTTCAATAGCAGTTATCATCTTACTCATCTCTTTTATTTGTCTCCGCGCTTAATAAATGTCGAGAGGGTCAACGATAATAAAGAACAATAAATTCTGCGAAACAAAAAGGGCACGTTTTCTTTTAAAGTCCTTCATTTCGACGCATTCGATTTTTAGATGTTCATGCTCCGTTACAAGTTACATGCGGAAATGCGGATTAAGACCAAGTTCAATATTTGATTTATATTATAAGGTACTGTAACAATATCAGAGATAAAGCACATTTTCCACTACACGTTTTCAATTACTTGAAAGTTTATGCTTCATGTAGCAAAAGTAGTTTAATTTTCTGAGCAATTATTTTAAAAGTGTACGTATTTGAACGGAACTGAAAACGCTTCTTTCTTTTTCTCTCTAAAATATATATTTTACGGATTAAGAATGTATATTCTCTTTAGTTTGAGACTGAAGTATGAAAAATAATATACAGAAATATACCAATGATATAATGTAATGTGGGACGGAATAGTCCGTCCTAGATATTCCAAATATTCCATCCTGAACCTGTCGAGAGCAGAGTACGTGGAGAGCGGCTTTCGGCGCCGCCATTTCGCAATTTGTGTAGCTGTCCCTAATTTATAATTTGTAAATGTCTATTTAGATGATAGTGCCTCGTCAAGTATCCGAATTATATTACACTGCAATGTCTGTCTTCGCCGAGAAACGTTAATTCAGTTAAATTTTGATGAAGTTGAATTGAATGTAAATTTACTTAGACAATCTGTCTGAAATACTAAATTATATTTACTTGTATTTTATTTTCGCCAACGAAAATTGTGTGATGTTCGGCGGAGCCAATTATATTTAGAAAAAAAAAATGTTTCCAAAAGTTAGCCCCTTTATTTTAAAACAAACTTATTCCTGACATCGAACGAAATACACCCTTTTAATCTAGGTTAACAATGTTTGTAGCTGAACGGTCGATTCCTTAAAATAACATCGCGAAGGGTCGGGCTTTGAACCTGAATTCAGTTATACTTTCGGAGTGAGTTTCAATTTTTATGTGCATTCAAACTTCTCGACTTTTGATTTATCTATTTGTTTGTGAAATTCAATTTCCTTGCTTTATACATCGGGTGGCAGGTTGTACATCACATTTAAATTTTATTTCAGATGTGTGTTTTTGCGCATTTAATATAAAAATGTATCTATCTCCACTTCATGAACGTACACATACATATATCTGGATTTTGAATATTTTCATACGTGACAACGCAAATATTTTGATATATGACCTGAGTTTCCGTCGAGAGTATTTTAGACGGTTTTTTTCCAAACGTGTTTGCTACGTTAATATGTATTTCTGATCCCGAATCGATCCAAAAAAATTTAAATTGGGAAAAAACTGCCCAATGGAAAAATTCATTTCCTTTACAAGGAAGTTGATGAACTTAATAAAAGTAAACACTTTGAAAAATTGTTGTTTTTTTAAGTATTTGCGGAACTTTACAGGAAGTTGATGAACTTAATAAAAGTAAACACTTTGAAAAATTGTTGTTCTTTTAAGTATTTGCGGAACTTTGTGTGAAGGAGCAGAATGGAAAATCAGTTCGTTCGTATGCATATAAATTTGGCAATGACACGTCAAATAAATTTATCAAGCTCGAAAATAAACAGCGCTGGAAATGTAACGCTATAGTTCGTCGTTTACTGCGAATAAAATTTTATAGTCGTGTATAAAAATGTCAACTCTGATGATTATTTACGGCGCATTTATAACTTTGATTAAATTAAAGTTGGAGTAAATATTAAATGAAATAACGGGGAGTTGTTTTAGTTGTGAAGTAGATAGATTTAATAATTTTTATGTCAGTCTAGTGAGGAGAAAGTAATACGTACTTAGTTATTTTTTTTAACAAGTTTGAAGAAGCTTTCTAATTAAAAAAGATCTATATGTAGTTATTTATGAAAGAAATTTTGAATATAAACGTTTTTTCTTTTATATTCAATATGTTTATTTGGCCATCAAGTTATTTTTGGAAACCTGGGAATCAAATGGTAAAAATTTCGAATTCCCTCAGGAACACATTATAAATGTGTAAATAAAAATAACTTCTGTTGGGATCAATTGATGACAAAAAAAATTGCGAAGAAGCATAAGATGAAACTTAAGAATTTAAACTGATAAATATTTATATTAGGGAGTAAAGTGTGTTGAAGTAACCGCGGTGTATCCGTCGGCGAATTTTCCTTAACATTTTCCTCCACAATATGAATTTCCTTCGACAAAAGAGTATTATCAAGAGACTACAAAGCGGAATTGTAACACTCAGGAATTTTAGCGAAAGCATTTGCGTTCCATATTATGCCTTCGTTTATTCAAATTTGCATGTACGGCGAATTTTATTTACGATATATATGTGTAATTTTGCCGAAATTAAATGATACCGTGCAGTTTGTTTATTTACATTCCGGGGGCCCCTAATGCGATATTTACGACGCTTGATACACACTCGTAATATTCGCAAGAAATAAGGGCAGGCAAAACGTTGCCGAATGTATTCAATTCGGGGAGAACCATTTGCCAAAGGATATTATTTTGTCATTATGAATATAACATGAAAGGCGAATCGATTTATTCATTTATGCACGTCAGCATTTCGTTATCTCTTTAAAGCAAATAATTCTCGGAGACGATGTGTAGTAAATTTTAACTGCGAAATTATTTCGTACTTGAAGAGCCGAGTAATTTCAAATTTAATGAAAATGCTGAAGTCATTTTCTCTAATGCACATACATAATTCTTCACTTAAACATCATTTGTGTTAAAATGGTTGTGATTTTCTTATTATGAACAAAACTATTGGACATTACCCGCTCCTTTCCATCTTCATTTATGTGTAAATGATATATAATTACACAGAATTTGAAATAATAAATTATATATTTCTATGCCAGTAGAAAATTCGGAATTGTAGAATCTGATCGAGAAAATATATCAAGCCTCACCATATTTTCTGGTTTATTTCACTAAAAATGATGTACAAGCCCTTGTAGTCCCAAAAGGGAAATGTAGATGCTTGGCTTGACGAAAACACATTTTATTTTCTATCTTGTCGGCCATCGCATTTGATTCGCAAGTGTGACCCCGGGGCTGACAATATCCGAGGTTACATTCTTACAAAGCCAACAGATTTTTATACATATATGTACTACAGTAGATAGCAAGAAAAAATAGTAATCATAATTTTAACATAATACCAGCAAATCGATTCCATTTAAAATTTTATTGTCACACTAATGTGTAAAGCTGGGTTCGACGTGCTAACAAATTGTTGTGCAACAAATTTAAAATGCATGTTTCCTGCATGTGTGTGAATATAAACAAGTAACTTCATTTATACATTATGAAGCTAAAACTTTAACGTCATCTAAATTTCGTTTCTATATCATAGTTTTCGAACAGATACATTATTCATATATTTCCAATAACATAGAAGTTACAACGCAGTTTTTAATTTTTTTTTTGATATGTGGAGTTTATTATTATTATTTTTGTAATTATTGATATTCTGAAATTCAATAAAACTCGACTCTATTTAGCTTATTCATTTTCTATTTGTGTAAAAGTAGAATTCTTTTTTTTTAAACAAATATCTTAGCTTCAGTTAACGTCATCTTCCACAAGATATGTATATTAAAAACTCGATTTCCTCCGAATCGCTTACAAAGACCTCGGCAATCTCATCCATCATTAAATCCCCATTCAGCTCAAACAAAGTAATGGCATTGATCGGGTAAACAAAATTTACATATCTATCTCTCAACATTGCTCTAAGTTTCGAATATATCCTCTCGTCTGAGGACGAGTAAGTAAAGTACATTTTCACCGAGATCGACAAGCGGGATTTATATTTTGAGTCGCTTTTAAATTAATTAGTGCAACGTTGAAGTAATTAAAGAGAGAAGCGGCGCGAGAGTGTGAATATTAATTAATTAAGCATATGGTTTAATTAAATTACATGTACCTTTTAAGTCCCGAGTACGTATGAGAGGAAAGTGTGAAACTAATAAATCGCTACTTGTTTAGATTGTTAGCAAGAGAAGGCGACATATTAATTACGGAAACTCACACAATATAAACTCTACGAAATTGTTAATTTAACGATTTTGTTAATTTATATTAGTTGCACCTTTCACTAGTTGCCCCTTTCATAGAACATCAAATCTCTTTGACAATTCTCTACTTGTTTTTATGTGAACGAGAGCAATACATATATATATTTATTACGACACAAATTAACAGTTGTACTTCATTTGTGAATCTCCATATTATTTCTAATTTGAGGAGTGATGATTAATTGGCAAACTGTTTGTTATAGAAATTATAAACAGAAAAGACTGGAAGAGACATTGACGATTTTCACAATCCTTTTGGAACTTAACGAGCAGGTTTCCTAAAAATAATCACGAAATAATAATAAATTAGTTGATGTATTAAATTGCATCTTTTGATTTAGAAAGGAAAATCTTTTCAAAGTCATACAGACTTCATTGGAGAGAGAGTTAGTTCATTGACGTGAACAGCGCGCTAATCGGCGTGAAAGGTTTCAGTTAATTCCGCTTAATTTTAAGCTTACACTTGCCGCTCTCTAATGATGAGCCGATGCTTATACGCTTGATTTCAAAGATCGCTTCCTGAATTCTGATGGTGAGAGTAAATTCTGAAAAAAATAATTCACATAGTTGTCTTCTTGTTTGAAGGATTCTAATCCAATAAACTTTGACAACATAAAATAGATGTCGCTATTTAAATGTTCATTACTTTCACATCGCATTGGCGAATAACCCTAGGACATATCGGTTTGGTTTGCAGTGGAATTCTCGGGCTACGGTTCTGCTGATGAAGGCCCAACTAGGCCTGAAACAGCTGTACAGAGCCTGTTCGGGGAATCCGCTGCAATCAAAACCGATAATTAGCTATTTCAGAAGTGTACGGTCTTCACCGTACTATTCTATTTCATTTAGTTTTCGAGTTTTCTGTTGTAAAAATTTGGTGGATGCGCCGCGCTGGTGAATTCTTCCCAATCCTATATTTTTCTGAGTTTGCTTCTTTTCCTTTTCTTGGTTCTGTCTGCCTCGAATCTTTTTTGTGTCATTCACTGTATTTACGTATACAAACCATTAATTGTTAATATTCATTCTATTATCATTACAGGACAGTTACAATATGCTCATTTCTGTATAATTTGTCGATTTCGAATATTTTTCAGAAATCAAGGCTTTACTTACAAACAGTTTATAACGGGCCTTATAATTAAGCCCGTAGGACATAAAAGGAGTACCTTCATGTATTATATTAAGCCTTAATCTTATCTTAGTATCTAGTGATCCCGTATCATTGTTCATTGTGAAGCAACCCTTACATAAATTGAATGAGGTTTGAATTAATATACATACTGTCGGATCTGGAATAATTTACAACACTAAAACAAGTAACATTATATCCTTGCACGTAACACATTTCCGACAAACTGTTTCATCCGTCAGGACATTATTATGGTGACTGACGGACGCAATTTCAACTGTAACAGAATAATTACTTCGAAAGAAGTATTTTATTCTTGTAACTGGAAATAATTTTATGGCGTAGGATGTAAATTTTACCTGGTTTAACGTGCCCAAATTATTACCCTGCATGCGCCCCGTGGCAATAAATATAAGGTGTACGTACGAGTACACAGATTATGAGGTAAGCCGTTATTAAATGTTACCGTTGGGATATAAAAAATCGTAACGCATGTTTATGAAAATCCTCCGAGTTAATAAAGATTTATCAGGACTCGACATTGTAAAATGAAGTACGTCTGCATGCACAAAAAAGGCGAAATAAATCGCTGTACATTCCGCCTGACCTCCAGGCAGTTTCATATATTCTCAGAGGAAATGCGAAAGAGCGAAACTCATTTGCTTGACTCTATTTCTCTATGCATAAATCTTCAAATACGTACGGCAAAAAATAACTCAATAAGAGAATGGATTAAATTGAAGATTTCTATCTGTCTTTTTCAATTTCTGGTAAATCACTAAGTCAAGTTTAGAATGTATTTTTTTTCCTGTTACTTTTCTGGTAGTACAAATTATCTCGTCTCACTTTCTAAGTGTTTGTCGTAAACTCTGCCGATTCCGTTTAGCAATAATTGAAAGCTCTCGTAAACTGTTCGCAGGTAAATACGTTCCATTTAACAAACAGTTGTAAACCACTCCATAGGACACAAGGCCATGACCTGCCATATTTCCACAAACATATGTAGTCGTATTGTACCCCATTTTATGTCATCATATATTAGTACCTGGCAAATTATGCTCGATTAAGTTCAATTATTTAGAACGGTTCACTGTTATATCTTGTTCTGTACAGAGAACAGCTTTGACAAGCATATCCCACAAGGCAGGTAGGCATGTTTTGCTTTAATCCTAGAATATTTTCTGGTTATGATCAATTTTCATATATTTTAGTAATTGCCTTCATGAAATTTCAGTGTACGTAAGTGTTTCATAACAGGGTGAATGTAATTGATGAAGTATAAGAATATTAATGAATGAGGTCGTTTGCTTTTCCTCTCTAAAAGCGTAAACCAATACCGTTTAAAGTTTTAAATCAGGTTGTCTATTGATGGTGGTTAGTAAAATAAATAATAAAGAATTACATTGAAGGTGCTAGGTACGGTACGCACAGGTCCAATATTTCAAAGCAATGCAATTTTCTGGGTCAATAAGGAGTAAATTAATGTTTTATTGAATTTCAATTTACCTAGGTATAACAGCACAATATCGGCGAATTGTTTACGAAATGGGCACATTAATATCTTAGCGTGAAAATTATCGAATCGCTCTCGTATTTTAATTCTGTGTAAATAATTAATCACGGTTCTTATCGCATTATTACAAAATGTCAGAATGCATAAATAACAAAATTTGCTATGCAAAGCTGCTAAATGTATTTCTATGAAAACAGTAAATTACAAGGATTGCAATGGCACGCAGTCATTGAAATAACTATAAATTACTCCATAACCGTAAAATGAGTGTCGGCTGTCAGAAACGAAGTGACAAACGCGACCAAACCGGAAGTTCCGGTCAGAGTTTGCGCGCTGTGTTGGTGCCGGATGTTACGTCAGTACGCTAATGATGCGTGCTGTTAACCTCATGATTGGGAAAATAGACGCACAGTACAATATACGTAAATTATTACTGCACACTTGCGAAATAAATGCAGAACCAGCGCGTTTAATACACAATATAGCTAACGAGAGTTTAAAGGGCATCCGCTCTTCCGATGCATATATTTATTTATCTCTAAACACATCATTAGACTTCATTTCACCGGCCCGCCCGGTAATTCCTAGATAAAACGAAAATTACTCACGGCAACGAATTTCATTCGACCCCTAAAATATGTCCGTTTAAAACGAAAATTAAAGTTGTCATGTACGGTCGGTGAAACGCGTAAATTACAAACCTAAAATTGAACACTATTAGAACACTTCAAAATTGAATTATTTCCTCCGACTTTGTGCACGTGTTGCCAGTAACATATCAATGAACAGTGATCGCTCTGTTTTACAACAAACTGTGGTTGATCAACAATAACACAGAGATAATTTAATTTACACCGACTGGTTAAATGTGTATTAAGTATATTTTATCGTTAACAAACTATACATGTACTATACAGAAGAGCTACGGACATAGGGTTACCAGAGGCATAAATAAAAATTCCGGTCTTTTAGTATTTTAGAAATAAAACACAAATAAAAGTACACGTAATTTATTTACTAATTTGAAAATTTAGAAATTTGTTGCAAATTTATTTTGATTGCAATGGATTCCTCGAACATCATCTGGACAGCTGTTTCGGTCCTACTTGGGGTTTCGTCAGCAGAAGAGTAGTTCGAGAATTTCGTTCCAATCAAAATCGATTAGCAAAAAATATTTTATATTTCTT
Organism: Dorcus parallelipipedus; assembly: GCA_958336345.1. Taxonomy (NCBI): domain Eukaryota; kingdom Metazoa; phylum Arthropoda; class Insecta; order Coleoptera; family Lucanidae; genus Dorcus; species Dorcus parallelipipedus. The sequence goes on from OY284477.1 coordinate 40,629,089, forward strand.
AAAACATCTATATTTTTTAACGAATAATAGAAAAAATAGTAAACATACATTGGGTGGTATGAATAAAAACGAAGTAAATGCTACTGCTTCAAGCATTAGCATCTTCTACGTAGTATTTACTAACTTCCGGAACAACTTACTTCGTTTTATAAAGAAGATACTTCATAGCGAAGTAAGTACTTCACCAGGGGGGTTATTCTCGAACTGGGGAGCAGCAATCGCTCCCGAAAATGACGTCAAAATGACGCATTTCTCGAAAAGTTTATACAGGTTTATATGAGAGTCTACGTCATTTTGACGTCACTCCCGCAAAACGAACCCTCTCCCTCGTTTCGAGAATTCAGGCCCAGCTGTAATAGATGCTTCTGCGGTGTAGTATTTTCTCCGATGTGTAGCATTCTCTCCCTTTTTAAAACACGTCAAAATTATATCAAAGTTTTGTGATTTCCTTAAACATTATAAAAGTTCTCGTTTAATATGCCTTCAGACGAGGAAATGGCACAAGAAGACACGCAGTGAAAAATATATTTTTCACTTCTGACTTCTGACGAAGCTGTCGGACGACGGCGAAACGTTAAGTGTTAGTGCGCATATTCAGTTTCAAAGAATTTGTGATACAATTTTCATCGGACAAGAACCTACTTTAATGAAAATTTAAAAAATTATAGATATTAAAGAAACGGGAAATAAGAAAATCAAACTGAATGAGTGGCAACAAAATTTTAGAAACGGTAGTCTGATGAACTCCTAAATCAATGCCAGCTCCCAGTTGCATTCCAGGGTCACCTTAATTAAAAAAACATCTTTAACTTGCTGTTTTGTTTTTTTAAATCTTTTACATCTTCCCTACCTAAACTCTGTAAAAAAATCTCCATTCGTTTAATATGTTTCATTGATTGGCTCCGGAAATTCGTTAATCAACTAAACTACGTTATCTCTGTTAAACCTATAAAAATAACGAGTTCTGGCAATTGTATAAATAGATGTTTGGTAATTCTTTTATACATTTATGCTTACCTAAATATTTTATGATACATCATTTTCGTAATTTCGTCTATTGTAATAAAATTTTCTATTACGCATTTGTGCCATTTTTCGCAAATGTTAAGAATGGAAGTACGCAAGGTGAAGCTGCGATGAGAGCAGCTTCGCTAACTTGAAGTAAATACTACAGTTTTATGTTAAAACTGAAGCATTTAGTGGCCGAAGCAAATACTTCAGAGCGAAGTAAGTACTTCGATAGTTTCCACGTGAATGCTACTTATTGAAGCATCTTCCGGAAAATAAGAAGTACTTACTTCACAACGTAGTATCTACTCCAAAACTGAAGTAAATACTACGAAGAAGATACTTCAAAGTGTAGCAGTAGTATTTACTTCGTTTTTATTCATACCACCCAATATGTATACATATATGAATGTATATATTTGTCATCACATCAGTAACTCAAGGAATCGAAATTTGTAAAAATATGTAAGCTATTCCATTTTTTATTCACGCGGTATTTATAACTGCATAAAAATTCATATAAGACCAATTTTTAAATATTTTGTATTGGGTAATAAATAAAGTAATAAAAGGGGGGTTTACTTTAAAAAAGTAACCCTGTAAATTTTAGCCCCAACAATTTTGCCCAAAACTCACTTATATAAGTCTAATTTATTATAAGTCTAAACCCGCTGAAAATATTTTTCGGATAAAGCATTTTTAAAAAATTTTTTACATCTGATTTGTCTAACATTTTAACTCGAAATTGAGAGAATTAACACCTAGTTTCATAATGAAATTTAAAGGAGACTTTAAAATTAAGGGAACATTCAGATATGTAAACAAATGTGTTTTCATATTTGTCTTGACATCTGAAAGTGACTTTACATTTAAAGTCTCCTTTAAATTCGATTATGAAACTGGGCCTAAATGAAATAATTTGTTTACTTCGAAATCAAAGCGTGTAGAATTTAGGTTTAGAAGTTTTACTTGTGCACGCATTCCTTTGTGATATGTGTTTGACAAAAACGCATTCTTGATGAGCTCCTTATCGTTTTTACGCAGAGAAATACAAAAAACGGATTTATCTCTGGATTTATCACTGTGGCATCGCTTATCGGTTCATTTTCTGTTTTAAGTGCGAGGTGTTAACAGTGTAATTATTAATTTTTGTGTTTTAAAGTTATTATTTGCGCATTTAATTAATTAAATAATTAGGTAAGAGTATCATGATAACGTCTTATAGATCAACTTTAGAGACATTTTTGACTACAAGAGTCTTTATAGGATTAAGGCCCAGTTGTACAATGCCAGTTTAAATTTAAGCTGAAGCTTAAACCCTTAACAACGATTATCTCAACAATTGTTGTTAAAGGTTTAAGCTTTGACTTAAAGTTAAAGTGGAATTGTACAGTTGCGGACAGAAAATTTCGAATGTCACTGTCATTCATCTGACATATACATATAGGAATTTTTTAACTTTTACGTCAGTGGAATGACAGTAACATCCGAAATTTTTTGTCCGCAACTGTACAACTGGGTCTAAATTGAACGCAAATTTGTATTCTACGCTGTTTTCACTCTCCAGCTAACTTAAGCCTCCATCGTGTTTCTCTATGTTCATGTGTTGTATCAGGTGGACTAGGCAATACTGTATCTCATTATAAAAAATGAGCAAAAAAAAAATCAAATAGGCGGTGCAAAGAAAACGTATGTCTGTGATTAACTGAATTAATTTATGAATTCTCAAATTTATTGACTTTTTATTTAACCATAGATCTACATTTTCTTTGCACCGCCTACTCTAATCTGATTTCCTTTTGGTCATCGTTTTATTTGTTATTGTTATCTTATTTTTTGTGAAAACTTCTTTAATATACGAATACTATTTTTATAAAATTTTGTGCAAATCGGTTTTCTTTACAGCGGATTCCTTGAGCAGGCTCTCTACAGCTGTTTCAGGCCTAGTTGGGCTTTCGTCAGCAGAACCCTAGCTCGAGAACTCCACTGTAAACCAAACCGATCTGTCCTAGCTTATTCGCCATTGCGATGTGAAAGTAATGAACATTTTAAGTAGCGACATCTTTCGATCGCTTTTTGACCTGACATTACAATGACATTGCAAATGTCAGGTCAAGAAGCGATCGAAAGATGTCGCTACTTAAAATGTTCATTATTTTTATAGTTTTTATTAAACAATAATTTTTCTTTTCAGTGACATATTCAGTGAAAGTGGTTGGTAATATCTCTCTCGGTTACTGGAGCAGGATGAATTTAAGAAATAGATTTGTACGCTGCGATTTACGGTAGGGTACGTATCAATTTTTTTGCTTTGTTTTGTGTTTTTTGTAGAAAATCCTCCAAGCAAATTTTCTGGGCAGTTTTTATAGAAGTTGGCGTTTATTAAAAAAAAAAAAAAAAAAACTAATGCACCGTGAATTTCGCATTCTATGCGCTATAAAATAGGCCCGGAAAACATAATTAAATTAAAAATTTTTAAGTCAAATTTGAATTCTTTTTAGTTCCACTTCAGGTTGCAGAAGGGATGCAGACCGGTAAGTGTTTATATTTTTTCTCGTAAACATCAAGTATTAACTTTTGGGGAGGAGGTGTTTGTTTCAAATAGGTTAAGGGATACCTCCGACACATATCTATCTTCATTTGTACCTTTTTCACAGTTGCTATAAAAGACATTTATTTGCAGTATTAGGAGTGTATGCATTTCTCTATCGTAGAAGAATACTTTAACTCATACTTTAATTAAATCAGCGTTTCCGAATTTTTATTTCATCGTAAACATTTAATTGCAAAAAGAAACAACTATGCATTTAGTTTTGGTTTGCAATTATATTCTTATTATTATTATTATATTCTTTGCAAAAGAGAAGAAAATAATTAAAGATAACGAAGACGTATTTTTTGAAAATTTTAATAATGTTATAAAGTTATTTTGAAAGTAAAGTTTTTTAAATTTGGTAGCAATATTTGAACACACCCGTTGCAATTTCTTTTTTTTTAGATATGTTATAAATCACGACAAATCTAATTATTTTTGTTTATAATTATAAAGTACCCAATAAATATTACTGTTTTTTGTACTCAATGCGTACAAAGTACCTGGGGAGGAAGAGAAATATTTATTGTGTTCAGAGGGTCAAAATAAGAAAAATTTAGCAATATATTTTAGTCCGATTCTGAAAAATTACGAAAATAATTAATTCCAATATTATATACAATACATGTAGGTACATCCCATCTGCTTCTAGAAAATTTTAGAACTATTTTCGCAACTGTTGAGAATCGAACTAAACTAAATATTTGGGTTCATTTTTGTTGTTTTGACTTTCTGAACACCGCCAAAGTTTAAATTGGCATTGTCTTCGGTAAAAGTGGCCCATTTTTCTTTTATGTTGTGTTTTTCGAGAGTAGCGGGCAAGTAATTTACAATGGTTTCCGAAGTTTCGTTTGGCAATGCTGACAACTCTAATAATTTGCGGTCGATACCAGTTTTCCAATGAAAAACTGGAATAATAACGGGAAATACTTTATCGGCATTTAAACCGCTCGCATCAGTCGATATTCCCAAGTAAACAGAATCTTTTAATTTATTTTAGAGTATTCCAGTAGTATATGACGCGATGACATTGTTGATTATTCCCTACGTTTTTCTAACTATTCGATTTATTGATCCATTACACTTTCTTTATTACAAATAAATTAAAGAAAAGCCGTATAACTATTATAGTCAGAAATTATTAGCTGTGTTACAAAACGTTATAGTAGTCACCCAACAAATTTTCTTCAATTTGGAATTATCTCAAAAGAAAGTGTCAACTTTTTTTGACCGCCACAGTGTAGGCAAAGTTATGTCTTTATTTTCACGCATCGTAAATTGAATCAATCAGACAAAAAACAAGATATCAGTAATTTCTTGAATTTTATATAATGTTTTACAGATTTACTTTTAGTTTCTCTATCCTCATTTCAAAATAATTTTTTCAGTCATATTTTAGTTGAAACTTCTGCGATTTTCGATAACAGAAAAAGATGAGAGAGAATTTCCCACTTAAAAAATTAAAATAAATAGTTTTTTTTTTAATAGAAAATTTACCAAGTGAATTCCTTTGACCTAAAACCTAAATGATGTCTAGTAAATGCATTGTTGATATAAATTGCAGCTAATATGTTAAGTGTAGAAAACGATTTTCGATGTAGAAGCTGAACACATTCCTGCGCAGAACGCCGCCGTTAAATATAATATGTGAATGTATGGAGGCAATTTGTAAACATCACTGCGAAATGAAGATTAATTGTTTATTTTCGCTTTCAGATATTTTGTTAATTTGGAACAGAACTTGTCGGAAATAATCTATATATACGTCCGGAACCACCGACCGACTCTCTCTCTGCAGAATCCGTTTCATCAATCAATTTATTAGATGATAGTAATCTTTAGCACTGACCCATTCCGTCAGATTTTCATATATGGCATTGATACATGATTCCACATTCCACATCCTTACTTTTCGTATTGTATGCGGAATTTTACTGCCTTCATGGCGCGTAATACAATTTATAAATGTTGAACATACGATATTTTTAGCCGATGGAAAAATAAAAGCGAAAAAAAAAGAAAAACTCAATATTTATTTAAGCAACATTTATATGTCACTTCTCATATTTTCCTCCATCATCTGAAACAGAAAGCATTTTAAAGTCAACTTTTTTAAAGTTAATTTTTTTTATAGAAAGACGTTATTTTTCTTTCGTGGCAGAATAAAATACCTGGAGTTTCACATATAATTTTAAAACTTCCTGGAATTATATCCAGGAGCGTTGCATGCATGTCTATGCCCGATCACTTCTGCTTTAAAATTGCAGAATGGCATGAGAAATGGTCATAAAAATTTAAGGTTGAAAACTTACGCTTCCAACGTAACGGAAATATTCACTGCGGAAATAAATGTGTAGGTTCAGTCGTAACGCTGCTAAATTTCACCTTATGATATTCTATAATGAAGTCAGTCGGTTGAATGTTATTTATACACCAAATAAAAAGAAAACAGATGGTTTTATTAATAAATCGAATACATTACTAGTTACTCTGTTTTCTATTGAACTTTTTTCCTTAGCATTTATGACCGCTTATCTATTTCTATGATCTCACTTGAGCTTCATTTGCTCTAGAGGGAATTTCATGATAGGTTATTTCATGATCAAGTGGCCGTATATTTTACGACTCCACTTTCGTCTAACTTGCGCTCTTTCAGGCATTTTAAAAACTTTTATGAAAAATACTGCAGTCCGACATGCATACGTCGATGATTTAGAACGCTTATTCTAAACTATTTATTTGATACATATCGGTAGTATACGCGTTTAGTTTGAGTTATGACTATGCAGTATATTTCTTGAGCATTGCGAAAACCATATTCGAAAATAAATAGAATCATGCATTTTTTATGACACTGCATTCAAGTAACGCATTTGTTATCTCGATAACATTTCGCTGACATTTGAAAGTTTAAAGTTCAGGAGTGATATAAAATATTTCTTTTACAAGTAAGAAAAAAATACGACACCTTTATTTTACGCAGAAATTATAATAAATCATTAACTGAAAACAACTTGCAGAATGAAATGCGAAATGTACTTTTAAACTTAGTATTACATCCATGTTAATCGACGAGATGCTTGACGAGATTCTTCAAGTCTATATAAGGGTACAATTGTGTCGATTTAGTTGAATGCAACTGTAATACGTTTGTACAAGTTTTTTGAAAATGTAAAATAGAGAATAGTACGTTCATGACGCGGTTTATGCAATTATTTATGAAGTACAGAAGTTCTTGTAAACAATTTGAATAGAAATTGCAAAAACAAATTGGCCACTAGTTCGTTTTATTTGCACCCTCGCGTTTTCATTTTATTGCATGAGTTGCCAGGCGAGTTAATTTAATTGTTTATAACAGGCGTTTATAATGAACTTGTAATGTGATAAAAACTTCTCGGCGAGACATGACTAATTCGATTTTCAGTGTACTAGAGCGAAATTGTTATTCATGACCTAATTTTATTTCGAGAGGTCCTGCCTGCAGAAAGGGTTGGCAGGACTAATTTTTTAACATTAACGCAAATTACGTTGCATTTCAAAAAAATGCTTGATGGCATGTCAACAAGATTATTACAAAAAAAATTATTATTTTTACTTAAAACGAGAAGTCAAATCTTATTTTGCTTTTATTAAAGTTTGCAAAACTGTTTATGAATTCTTAATTTAGATTTATCGAATGAATTTTAATTGCATACTCTTGCACGAAGACCGCCTTATGTAACGAGGTTTAATCACAAAATTCTGAAAGAAGTTTGATTTAATTGCATTACAACATCGTGCAAGCCAATCTACAAAGCAAATTGAAACCTTGCTTCAAACTCGGAATTAATTAATAATTTACATGTAAATTCTTGCGTGGATCAACAAAGGATTGGAGATTTTTGTACAAACTGAATTATTTGTTATGGAACAGTGAATTTCGACACAGTCGTTTAAGTAGCGGTGCATTCGGGAACGATTTTGATTTTGGTGACTCGTTCTGGGAATTGTGGCATCAAAAACTAACGAACTATAAAGTGGAGATTTAAAATTCCATCGATGAGATTAAATTGTTAACTATCTGTCCATTTCTAACTGATTTCCATGCAAGCGGACATGAGCCGACCGATTGGTCGTTTAATACGATTACATCGTCAATATCAAATTGGAATTGGCAATTTACACCAATATATTCGAAATTCTGTAAGCGTTATTTTTTCAAGATTTCAGATTCAAATTATTTTTTCACATCTCGGTTAGTATCTGACCTTTTTGTATATGTCAACTTTGAAATGTCAGCAATACATTAGTATAATAACAAGTCTGTTAGATCAGATTAAAACAATACAAGCTACGTACTTCTTATTTGCTTTTTTGAATCGCTGATTTAATTTTACGTGGCTTGGATAAGTTATAAATTGTGAAAATGCTAAGTCATAAAATTTTATGAAACTTTGGCATTCGCAACTTTAATGCGTTTGCATTTGAAGATAATGATGCGATGTTTCCGAGCAAAATTAATTACCTTTCTTAATTGCCAGATGGTTTCGGATAACAAAAATAATTAGCGCGACTTTCAGTTCTTATCGAAAGCATGACTTCCAAACAAACCAGAAAATTTTTAGCCAATTATAAGATACATTTTCATTACGTGTTAACAAACAGAAAAATTTTGTTTGGATCTGTGCTTTAATTTATTGCGTAGTAGAGCAAGTGTTGTTCAAGAACGTTCAACGCAAGTAAAAGTGTTATTTTCCTCGAGCTATACAATAGTAAATTTAACGGCACAATAAGCCTAGAGCGTTAATTAAATTAAATTCATTTCTGTAGAAGCGACCACCCTCATTACGCCAGTTCCGTTCAATTAATTAAAATGTTGTTTTCCTTCGCGGAGTTGCAATAAATAGTAGCTCTTGAATTGTTTTTAAGTTGCAAAGTGTTGCAACTACCCTCAGAAACAAAGATTAACCTCGAATTAGTTAGCACGGCTGCGCATATCACTTCACATTTATTAGATTATTAGTTAACTAGTAAACGAATTGCATTTTTCTGCAAGTGTGTTAGTGAATGGTTACATTTTTGAAATGGCTGAAATCCTAATATTAGGGCCAGTTTCATAATGGACTTTAAATTTAAGCCATCTTCAGATGTAAAACAAACATGAAAACACAGTTGTTCACACAATCTGAATCTGACTTTAATTTTAAAGTCTCCTTTAAATTCCATTACGTAACTGGCCCTTTGTCATAGTACTTACATCCTTGATTTGAGATACGGTGTATGTAAATCATTAAGTATTTATTATACAATTCACTTTCTTTAAACTTGCTTGATCTTCTTGAAGTTCATATTAAAATTCTGGCGAAAGTAAGTAAATATAAAGCGGTGCCTCTTGAGACTTGAAGAAAGAAAACCTGAAGTGCTTTCTACTCGGATTTAAGTATCCATACATTATACAGAAGCTAGAGGTAAAGTGCTACTAACTCCAGTAGATATGAGAACGCCTAAGCAGTACAAGTGACCGGTAACTGTGGATATATGGCAGCCACCGGAAATTACAAGCCTCGTGAAGCAGACAGATAAGTGCAGATGAGCTGCACGGTTGCCAAGCCGCTATTCGGCTTCCTTCACACACTTCGGAGATAACTTAAAAATTTTTGCTTCGGAATCGCAAACCTGTCTCGCACCTATGAATTATTGTATGTCGCTATCAGCGCGCGAGTTACGGAATACAAGGGAAAGAGCGGTTTAAAGTTTAATGCGAGATTATGCACCTTTATGGAAAATCAAGTTCTGAAGTTAAATATTTACTTACTTCCAAGTTGGAATTAATGTTCACTCACTCGCTCTTGCCGATGTTTACGTACGGGTGGTAGTTATAGGCGTCTAAATTCACACTTTACACATTTACTTTTTACATTAAACGAACAATACAAACTGAAAATCCCATTTAATATAATATTATACAACATACATTTCATGTAATCTCAATGGATACTATTCTTTTTCTTTTGAAATATTCAATTATCATATAAAGTTCGAGGCACCCTGTATAAAAAATATATTTGCGTTATTTCGAAATGTATTTAATTTCTGTAGGAAGACATGGCGTCAAAGAACTTTCGTATATCCTCTGTAAAAAAAAATTCTTTTTAAATTAACTACTAAAAACAATTCATTGGTGATTTAATTCAAATTCAGTTTTATTAAAGCTGCATACTTTTTTCTTACATACGCAATCGTCTCATGCAATCATATATAAAGAATTCAGAGTTGTAAAAAGAAAGCCAAGAGAACTTTCTTATTTACTTATTCAGGAAAACGATTTTATTATTCACTGAACAGTCAATGGAGCCAATAACTTTAACATGTTTGTTTGTTTAATCGATTGGACTTCGTCGGCCGTACTGAAGTAATTTACTTATATCGTTCATGAAATGGGGAAAAAAGTAATATATTATCTATAATCTATTCGTGTATAAATAGTAACAAAATAGATGTATTCATTTTATGAAATACAAGGTAATTAAATTGTAAATATTAAATTTTAACTCTGATTGAAAAGTTAACACCAAATAAATTTCGTAAATGATTAAACTGTTCGAATTCTTAATTAATCCCGTAGTAGTTACAGTTGTTATTTTTGAATAACAATCTCGTTTGAAGTTGGGGGTGTTCAACTGATCTCTTCTATTCTAGTGAGAGGTAATAAAATTTCTATGACAACGATTTAACTACCATAACAATGAGTTCCTCTGTAAACAATTTGATTTCACGCAACTAAATACCTTATACCTCTAGTTTTATATTCATAGCGGTCTGCATTTGAAGTAAACGTCCTGTATAGGTAGGCCTATTGTATTTTGGGGATTCCAAACAATCATGCTCGGTTTCATATTGCTGTTCCAAATGATTGTTATACATAATCAGACAAATTATAACTAAGTAAAACTATAATTGGATCTAGTACCGATTTTAATTAGATTTTCAGTTATTGCTGCTGCTGCTGAATTTCCGGTTTGTGTAAAATCGATGCCAGGCACGTTACAGTTTTGTAACTAACTTCGAACTACAACCACAAACTCTCAGTGTAATTCAGCCAATATTAATAACAAATTCGATATTAATACTGTATATGTCTTCGTGCTTCGAATGGATCAAGTAACTAGAAATATGTAAATAGGTACACATATGCCTTTAGTAAATGTCGGTTTAATTACCTTACATTGAATATTATGTAAATAGCAGTAGCTGTGATTTGTTTTGTGAAAATTAATTAGTTAATGAAAATTAATTTTCTTTGAATTTTTTATTATTAAAACTCACAATCGGTTACTTTCAGCATTTAATTTTTTAAAATCTAACAATGGCATAAAAACACCTTACGAAATAATAAATTATTATTATTTACTTAAGCTAATAACTTTATTTTATGCCTTGCCATTTTGATATTCTTCAATGAAAAAGACCGCAGATAAAATGTTTTCCACATGAAAAGAGCTGGCGTTCTAAGAGTCAAAAAAAGTTTATGATTGACTGCTGTCTGCAAAAGCACATAACATTATTTGCAGTCTCGTGTAGAGTGCGAAAATCTATAAGATTTCAAGCAACTCAGAAAGCTGGGTGAATACACACAAATATAACGCGGGCGGCTTCTTTGTTTTAAGCAAATATAACACTAAAAATAAATTAAGTTTTTACATCAAAATTAATATGAGCTAGAACTCTTAAATATTGTTTTAACTTCAGGAATTAAAATTAAGTTAAAATATTAAAAGGAATTAAAAATATTCTTACTACTGTGCGCTTACTACTGTAGACATCTTCGCGCTCTTTGGTGGAAAATTCGAATGGATCTATACTTAAAGAGTTAATAAAGTCGTATAGTTGAAAAGTCCGGGGGTTGCCTGGCCCTATGGCCGCCACTGGTTGAGGCACTTGATTGGAAAATTTTAACAACGTTGTGAACTTATAATTTGTTATATTATGTCTCGCTTGCTAACTAATTAATTTCACAGCTTTGAGAGAGCTTTGAGATCGATCAGTTTTTTTGCAAGGGGCTGCGAATCTAGGCCTTTCTAGGTTAAAATAAACTCTTGCAGACTACGAATTCGCATACTACACGAAAGTGAAAATAAAAAAATTTGTTCAAATTTCTTAACGTGCCAGATAAATTTTTATTAATTTAGTTGAGCTACATATTCAATCCTTCGGTATTAGTTTATTAATTATTTATGACGTGAAACGATGAGAAATTTAGTTAATTAAATGAATAATTGATTTATTAATTAAGTACACGTACAATACATACGGGCTTCTCATTGTTTGAATAAATAATGTATGGCAAATTTCTACTTTTAAATTAAATAATTAATATATAACTAATTTATATTTTCATTAAAATTAATGAAAATGTTATTGGAAAATTAGTTATTGCTTGTATATTTAAAGTTACATCAGAATCAGAAATTTGATTAATTAAAAAACATACTTCTGTGTGCTTACGTGTAAAGTGTCATAGCAATAAACTACTTTGCTTTATAAATATTTCGATTTTTTAAGGGATAAGTAGAAGTCACGAAGTAATAACTCAGAAACTGGTTGAGGGGTTTCTTCCAGTCTTGAATATTCGAGTCGCAAACAGAAATAGCAAGTAGGATAGGGGTGTACCACTAATTACGGAGATTTGTATCGATAAGCTTAATGAATGTTTCCTTAAAATATCTCGACACGAAACTAGCGGAATTAATCAGCTAACCGTATAAAATAGAGCGCTGCAACTACTTTCATAATTACTACTTGGGTTTAATTAATCAGAAAAGACATATGGTTCCTGTGTCGGAATTAATAGCATTAGCGGTATCGATTTAGCGCGACAAGGAGAGGAAATTGCAGATATTTACAAGATTTTTGGGGTTTCTTATATATAAAGCGCGACTCGTATAAAAACTGATCACGTTCTATCCTTCGGTAATGGAGGTTTCCTGGAAATAATATGTGGCCGACTCGAGGATTTGTATCTATCAGTGGAGAACTTCCGCGAATTTCTTTCCAACATTGTAAACATTTCGCGGCTTACTCAACCTGAAAAAAATTGATCGTACGTACGAGTGCGTTAAGTGCTCCAAAATTGTGGTATATTTTATAAAAGAACCCGTAGAAGAGAAATTTAAATTTGTTTATGCCATTCTTCTTCTTCGAAAAAATAAATTTAATCCATATTTCCAATTAATGCGAAAATAGTGTCAATTCAAAGTAGGAACGCATAAATTTCAAATTATATCAGCTAAAGCATGTTTAAACTTGTTTATATCAATGCAACGATCCATGTTTCAAAACTAAACTATAAATTTTGATAATTGGAGGGTAAAAATAGAGCGTTTTGATTACACTGATTTATACGTGTTTGATTAATTGAAATGCCTTGTTTTTCAAACATTTGAAAAACTTCTATACTTATTCAGAAGAGAATAATATAAAAACAATTGTTTTAAGAAAAACATTAAAATGAAAATTAATTAAGGAAACTAAAACTAAAAATGTTTTGCATTTGATTGTCCTTTCTAATTTACATTCTACTTAGGTATATCTCGTCTGCTTACTTTTGAAACAATTTACCCGGATCGTTTGGAAACTGCATGCATAAATCTGTCATTTATGATAATACTTTTAAATAAATCGACTTATCTGAAAGTGTCTGCAGCATGTGTCTACCTATCTTGAGTACCATGAATATCAATGACAGGAAAATAAATTACCTTGAAGAGCAAAATGAAAAGATTTGAAGTAAACTAAAACTTCTTACTCGTTTTTTGTAAGGTCTCGTATAAATTGAAAATATTTCATGTAGAAGCTTCATCTTAAAGAATTTTATAAGCAAAGGTAGAAGTTATATTCGTGAAACAAGTAGAAAAAAACTCTACGAAAACAATTCAGTGCCTTAGGTTTTCAGGTTTTAATTAAAATTAAAACAACGAAAGCTTCGTTGTAAAATAATACCGAACTTGGTGGCAAGTTTTGTAAGAAAGCGCTTTTTGACATTGCTGTTCACGTTTTACCATTGCAAAGTGAGATTACGTTGCTAGAACGGTTTTACGTGTTCTGAGTATATTTTGGCTTAGCAAATGTTAAAAGCTCGATTCAAAATTTTCGTTTCCGTGCCGATTTCTTGCTCGCGACACGCCGATCTGAAATTCAGATTTAAGTGCTGCCGGATCGACGTAAAATAAATTACGAAATATTTATTTGAATGCTAAATGGACTGTCACGACTCTGCTTATCAATTTAACATCACAGTTGATGACATTTTAATTATACAAACTTTAATCAAGTCACCATTTAGATTATTTATTATTTAACAATTTTATTGTGAATTTTTAAACTCATTTCATTTTTGAAACTAATGTAATTATTTATTATTTTATTGATACCTTATGCTTGCATACTCAACAACATGAATTTGTAACAAAAAATATACTTTGTGTAGTAACAATTATTTCTCTAGGATTTTCTGCTATTAAATTTGTTCTTTGTCAACTTCTGTCAAATCATATCAGCTGCAAATTAGATAATCCCAAGAAAATTATAACTAGAAAATCATGCCGGAAAAGGTCAAATATATCAATACGTAAGTCAGGCGGAAACTGATATCTGACAGAGCAATTAATTTGTCTTTCAAGCTCGTGGTCATTGGGAGCAAAAGATGAAAAACAAACACGAATTTTTATATTTCTGCACATCTTCCATCTCTTGCATTTGTCATTTCCTTTTTACTTAATTATTACTTATGATGTTTTAATGCAGTATGTGGACTGAAAAAGAATTTGCTGTTCTAAATATGTTATACCTACTTTCACATCCGCAATATTTTTTTGTTAAATAAAGAAAAATGCATATTGAAGTATTTTATATAAAATGTTTAAGCAAATATGGAATTTGAGACAATAAAGCAAATTTAGGTCATACTATTGAACGCAAGCACATGTGTAACATACATAAAAATATCCAAGCCAAGAAAACTTGGCATTGTTCGCATTTCCTCAATCCTGTGTTACATGTTATTTAAATGAATTTATAGTTAATGAAGCTAGCAAATTTCTCAAATTTGAACTTTTGGATAATTCCTCAGATTTACATTTTTTATTACAGTTCCAAATAACTTCGGATAGCTCTGATAGTTTCATGCATCCCTTACGAATTTAATCCTGACTCGCATTCCAGGAATGAATGTTTCCGCAGGAAGTGTGTGTCATGTAGGAACAAATTAAATTAATTTCAGAGAATTGCTTTATTTAATTATCTAAAAAGCGGAACACAATCGCTCTTTCTGTTTCATATTGTTTGCAATAATTAAATTTTTTTAGTACTCGTGCAGCTGCAATTCAGGATTTTAGGACGATCTAATACTACTTTGCTGCATGTACAGAATGAGGCAAAAGAATAGGATGATTATAGAGTTGGACTAAACTTCTTTATCTTGTTGTCCTAAAAAAAATAAAAATGATAAAGAAATGTAATCCGTATTGAAAAGCAATGATTTGGGAAAGATTCTCGTATTCATCTGGTAGCTTGGGTATAGATATCATCTCGTTCTTATGACATGTTGGAATGGATTATGACAAAATTATGACGTTCTAAATTCAGTTCTTCAGCTTTGTCATTGTTTTTATAAAATATGAATCAGGCTTGTTTTGAAACACAAATAACTAAAAAAAAAATTATTTCAGAACATTTAAAATACATTTCTTATTAAATACTCCTAATTAATTTGCATTTATTTAAAACATCTGCAACTTGCGTTACTACCAGGGTTGTTCAAAGTAAGCTAAAACGAAACTTTCCTGGATCAATGCTAGTATCGTTTGGTGCATTTAATCGCTCGCAATTAAGCTTTGGCCTTAGCAATTTTGAAACATAAAACAGAGGAAATGTAGCGAATGTTTACATTTTCAGTTTGTAAAATGAATGGAATGAAGTGGAATTTCGCTTGCACAAAATATAACTTTTTCTCTCGTTTTTATTCATCGCTGCAGATTAGATTTCTCGTATCGCATCGTGTTACTGGGGCTTAAAATTATTTTAAAATAACTGCAAGTAATGAAATACAACACCGAACGTATGTATATGAACTCATATTTCCGGTGGTTAATAAAACTGATACGTGAAATTCATAACCTACTCTAAATTTATATTAAAACCGACAAATAGGTTTTTAATTAAATACAAAAGGACCAATGATTTATAGTGTTTCTGTACGAGGTTGAGTCTATTTTGCCTCAAAACTTTATACTTCTAAGAGAGACATTTTGATGTATGATGATAGTTGTTGACAAAGTCATCTAAAAGCTCGACTTCCATTATGAAACTGTTTTAGATGTCACAATAAATTCATTGTAAACGTAAAGTAGAAAAAATATTTTATAGGATCTCTAGTTATTGGCATGGAAAGTTTGTTGAAGAAATTCAGACGAGGGAATTGAAAAGTTGCTATACTAGAAAAGTAGCTCCAGGATAAATGAAAGACTTATGCACTTAACTTTTTGACTCAGCCTCGTAATTAATGTAGTACACACATAAAAGTGTGCGTTTTGAGATTCTGTGTGTAATCTTCTTCTGTTTTAACTTAAACGTAAATACTCTCCCTAACTTAATCAAGTTAAATGATTGGATTATTATAAGCGGTTTATTTATGGAATAAATCATTTCGTGGTCCAATAAAAACTAACGAGAAATCAATGGCATCCAGGAGCATTTATATATCGCCGTCAAATCCCCTCCAAATAATGCTGTACGTTTTCATCTCTACTGCGAAGTGTGGATTCAACTTAATAAATCGAAAGTTAATTTTCCAAGCAATTTTATTGCTGATTTTATTCCACTCATTTCTAAATTCATTGCTTATTTATTATTAAATCGCTTTTAAACTAATAAGATATGTATGTATACACATTATATTAGAATCGATTTAGAATTCCAAATACCAATTACTTTGGACTTCAAATGGTTACAATTTACTGGTCAACGGTTGCCGAATTTTGTGTTAAACTTCGAGGAGTATTATTAAATAACAGCACGAAATGTTAAACATAAATAATTAGCCCAAAATTGTGTACGTCTTAGGAGATCAAAAATTCAAGTTGTCAGAAATAGTATACCAGCTCGTTTCTTGCAGACATGTCATTGTTTATGAAAGCAATCATAGCGGAAACCGCAGCGCCATCTGCGATAAATAATACATACACCCAGCCCTAGGTCGCAGATTTGGCCCAGTTGCACGAAGCAGACGGAGTCGTTCTTGTTACGAAATCAAAATGCAAATACGTGTTCGAGTTTACTTAGTATTGGATTACTAGCAGTTCATTAATCATGGGGGGGTTGCTCTATTCGAAATTACATTAATTTTGTTTCCATTATTGCTGCGAGCTTGAAATTATGCAAACAGTTTCTCGTGAATATTACTCTTTAAGTACGACTTAATAGTTTTCATATTTTAATAAGTAGATGCAAATTATTCTCTCGTAATTTAATAGAAGAGGAAATCCAGTACATTCAATACAGGAATTTATATTTATTTTGTTAAAAGGAGTTTCATGATTTATCTTGCAGTTTGTATTCTTTAACAATTTTAGGAAACAATAAAGGGCCTCATAACTCATATTGTCATTATTACCCCATATAATAAGTTCAACATCTTTTAGATAGACAATCATTCCACATAGTTTTCCCAAAAAAAACGTGATCGCGTTTATAATTCGCCGTGGTTCGTGTAAGCAAATTACTACCAGGGACACCGGATGATGAATTTTTAATTTAAACGATCAGACAGCTACGATATTGAATATTGATTGATATCGGACGTTACCATTTTATTTCAGCCGTCGACCATCATTCAACTTGACATGTGTTGCTTAAGTTAAAATCTGCGCTGTCTCATCATTTACGTAACCCGTCCACCCTTCCACCAAATGTAAACAGTCGCAAAACCCCAAGTTACAAGTGCAAAGGGGGCGCAACGTTACATTAAATATTAAAGAGGATTAAAAGTCAAACTGATGTAATAATTTTGCTTATTTATTAACTCTTTCCTTTTCTTGGTACTGGATATCCAATGTTTATTTTATCTTGCGAGCAAGTTTCGAGTTACTCAAACAATTTGGTAGATTGTCTGAAACTTTTAAATATATTTTTCTTATGACAAGGGAGGTTTTGCAAAGCTAAATTTATGATAAAGTTTATGAGTGCGGGAGATAAC
Source organism: Dorcus parallelipipedus (assembly GCA_958336345.1). NCBI lineage: Eukaryota > Metazoa > Arthropoda > Insecta > Coleoptera > Lucanidae > Dorcus > Dorcus parallelipipedus. Next base: position 40,646,920 of record OY284477.1, read on the forward strand.
GTTTTTTCCCAAAAAGAATTTTTAAATATATAGTTTTGGTAAATTGCCAGATTCGTGCGCACTGTAATTAAGCGCAACGGCTGAGCTCTGAACTAAAATTTTATTAGCAAAAACTCTCTAGTTTTACCGGCGGTAAATCTACTGTTTATCGTTCATAAAATTTAATGCATTACAATTACATAAGATATAAATATAAAGTACTTAAAACAAATAACTTTTGAAAATTTCATGTGTTTGTTAATGTTGCAGCAGAAGTGATTACTGTTTATAAAGATAGATCAAAGAATTTGTTTAACCTATCTGCACTTCACTGTTCGCTGAGTGAGTAGTGTATGGTGTAAGGGAAGTTATAGACCACTTAATGTCGCATCTGTCGGTTTTAGTGAATTTTTTGTGCGAAATTCCTTATCATTATATTTGTCTTAGCTTATTTAATGCAATTAAATTAAGTCTTTTTTTACACATTTGAAAATTGTGTTCTGTTAGTAGAGAGCGCGTTGTGATTTCCGTAAACCTACAAAGAAGCGAAGCGCGATAGAACAATAATCCAGAACATAAAATGAAGACGATAAATCCAAGACGCAATTGTTTCGCTTCACTTTAGCACATTAATTTCCCAAGAAAAAAGCACGCCAACTAGAATTGGTGCTCCAGTGTCCCTGTGTATAGACTAACACGAACTTGTGCGAAGGACTATTTGCTCATAAATTTCCAGAAAGTTGCAGCCGCTTACACAGTAATCTTTATACTTTATCGCAGTCGACCAATTTGTTTATGCAACTGTGCGGATTTAGATCGGCGGATCTTCCGCTTGACGTTCTGTAAACTCCGGGCACTTGCGTTTAAGTGGATTTTGTTAATAATCTATGAGTTTAGTTTCATGTTTTTAAAACTTCTGTAATAAATTTGCTTTATTAGTACTATTATCAGATGCACTTTTCTTTTGTAACAAATACAGTCTAAAATATTCTTTAAAGTATTTGGGAATTTTTAATGACTAAATAGATTTACCTGTTTGATCTGTTTAGGAAGAGTTAAAAGACCCAAACTATGAACTTGACAAACTAAAATAAATGATTATCAGTTGAAAAAGTAAAATCCTTTAGGGAGTACCTATGTATTAAACGTCGCTTTCATGCACAGAAACTTTGAACTTTTGAAGTATTTTCACGCTTAAGACGTTCTGTCAGAGATCAAAGCGACATTAAATTTCATCGCGAACGAATTTTAGGCTTACAAAGTGGCTAAATTTAACTTCGTACCTACCTCAAAACTGTAGCCATACAATAAAAAAGTACGTTATTAAAAAGAAGGGGGTTTCATACATGAAAGTGACCTCAGTTTTACAACCCTTGATTGAAAAATTTAATTTTACTAAAACTAAGAAGAGGAAATATAAAGTTTTAAGGTGATATAAAATTCTTGGTCGAAAATAAATTTACGTTCTCAAGTTCCTTCTTTCATAGGAAAAAGAAAGAAAGACGACCAGCAGGAGATATTTCATCAATATCCAGTCTCACTAAACTTATCAGAAATTATATTACGTTTAGCATAATGCTATGATATATAGACTGAACGTTCCGACTAGGTGCTTTCATACATAATAATTTTCCCGGCTTTACATATTTGAGCCGCCTTCAACATTATGACTCTTGAGACCATTAGAAGTTCCGCTATTGATTAAAACTTTTGTAATTTATCCCTAGTCGGTTCAACATTTTTGTAATTAAGCTTGTGTACCGGCAAGACGAATCAATGAGCTGCGTATCCGTTTTATTCCTTTAATGGTGAAGCTCTGTAACGAATTTAAGGTTTACCGCATTAGAATTTTCCCTTTTCGTAATAAATTCATTAAATTTAAGGAGGATGGAGTTTCATTTAAGATGAGGATTTTTCAATTTAACCAATTAGGTAACGTTATTTATAATTTGCTCCTCGTAATAATTTCTTTTTCAGTATTTTATCCCATATTATAATTTTATTATTATTTATTCGAAAGCTCAATGTAAGATTAAAGCACATGCAGCAAACATCAAATATGTTTTTTTTTCTGTATGTATTTCGTAATTATTATGTCGGAGAAGTTTCCGCTTTGAATGAAATTTCTCGCGCAAAAATAAAATTATTGATGAAGACGTGTTCGATAAGTCCCTGATGAGAACATTTCACGTGTGAAACAGATGATTGAACTGCGCCGGAAATTTTGATGCCAATCTAATGAAATATTCCTGAAAATAGTCGACGTGCTTTCGATACATCAAATCGTAATTTAAATTAAACGTGGACCTGGCGAAATAAGAATACTCAAACATGTTTTTTTTTATTGTAACAGCCGCCGATAAAATATTAACTCGAACATCACAAAATTTTTCTTCATATTATTATGAGAAATCTGGGAAGCGCAGGATTTTAATTTATAATAATTGTACGTTTCGGTTGCAGGAAACATGTGTCTAAAATATTTTATCTGACAGAAGGAAGTAATTTATGTTGAAGCAGATTCCCGCTCATACAAAATGCAATACTAGAACCGAGCTTCACCACTATTTCCCATTCGTAAGAGAGCTATTATTCACCTTGAAATTAATTCCGAATAGCAAACCTGACCTTATCGATGCACTTTCGAGGTTGTCCGTCCGGGTGTAGCTTCACACCGGAATTACAAATTACAACACATCTCGCGAATGACACGTTAGCTGTAAGTGTAGTTAATTCGCAGCACATTCATCAACATAATCAGGCGCTAGATAAACTTGGGAAAATTACGAGCAAACATTTTGCCCGGCTTATACTAATTACTTTAGACGACAATTCAGCCTTAAGTAGTTTAGACTGGCAGATAAATATAATAGATAAAATGTTACAGTGTAAGCAGTGTGTTAGTTTGTTATCGGTTGGAGTAATCTGATGAACTGATGTTAATAATTAACATGCATGAATACACATAGATTTCAATGGAAAATGAGTTATAAGCTGCTTTAGTTTTAGTTAAATAATTAATTTCCTAAATGTGCTAACGATAGCACTTTACATATTGAATCAATGTGAATGAGTAGAAAGGGAATTTTCAGGTAAATACCTAAATTACGAATTAGCTACTTTTCGGCGACTATGACACATTTATTATTTCCAAAACTAAAATACAATTTTCTCCAAAAAATTCAACCCTTGTTACTAGAAAACGACTCCTCATCAAACCAATTCTTGAGCTAATAAATTTTCAATCTAAATTACCCTTCCTCTTGTACTTATTCTTGTGCAGCAATCATTGATAATCCATAGTATGAACCAGAGCTTTAATTTTATTGCAACTCGTTTTGTACTTCCATGTTGTACAACCCACTTATCGGAATTTACAGTTTATCGTTTGCTTGAAAAATTAATGTGCGTTAAATCTTCTTCTCGGAATTCGATTCACGTTCCGTGTATTTCCTTCCTTTCTGAATAACTTACCTCTTGGAGAATTTGATTGCTATTTATTCACTGTTATAAAGCTTTAATGATGTGCCAAAAATAAAATGCATCCATTCCATCCTTTTTGAATAAAATATATAATAAATTAGAGATTTTTATTATTATTTATTCATTACTTTAAAGTTTTAAAGATTTTTGTAAGTAGAATGCATTCTTTTTGCCTTTTCCATCCATCCAGTACTAAGAATTTTTATAAAAATAAGATTTTCGTTATTTTCAAGTGAAAAATAACTTCTAGATCAATAATTCCATCACGAACGTACACATGTGATGTTGAAAGTTGGGGATTACGAGCTTTCGCAATGACACAAAGAGCGGATTAGATTCGAAGCACGCGAGTGTGTAAATTATTTGACTAATCGTCAAACAAACACTACTAACATTAGGTATTAGATTAGCTACGCTCGAAAGTTTTTATGATTCGTCTGAGAAGTTGAAATACAAGAACATTTTCAAATTATTTGAAACTCGTATTCTGAAAGCTTTAAGAAATTATCGAACCTATTGGCTCCGTTTCAAATTTACCCGAGTGAAGAACTAATGAGTTAAAAACTATAAAAAAAAAATAAGATAACAAATTTAAGTGTTTGCAATTTTCTTTATTTCTGCAGTATAACTCAGCAGATTTTTATCACCAGCTTGCGTGTACCTACTTCATTAATTTGATTATTTTATAAGCCATCGAGATTAAAAAATTAATTTCAGTAAAATATTCAATTAATTTTGTTTCAGGGCAGGCGAAGTAAAGTTGAACATGAAAATAACGTTTTGCACTTGAACTGCACTTATTATTTAAAGACTTTAATTCCCCGCACAAACTTCAAGCAAGTTGTAAGGTAAAAATAATTAGTGCCTGATGAGACCAAAGGTAAGTAATGTATTCTAGTGTTTATGCCGGAACGTAATATTTTTAATAGCACAACACTTAATGACTTTTTAAGTGTTCTTTTACGGTCGCAATGTCAGCGGTGTTTCAGCTTTCATTTTATTTTATGATCGCTCTGTGTTTTAGAGTAAGAAGGTGTCACCTACTTTCGTGGATTTTTCTAAATCATCAAAAACCAAGATCTTAAACCTATTTCTTTTTAAATAATTGTAAAAATTCAAGCGAGATATCCGTTTGAATTTATTATTACGACTCGGACGCTCTAAAGCACAAAGCGGTTAAATTAATTTCCAGCGATAATTATTTAAGAGCATTTTACGTAGAGCTATGCATAAACTATAAAAGTTTCCGGAATAATCACGCAAAGCCATTCAAAAGTTTCAAATCTGCCACAATGGTTAGAACTAATTTAAAGTAAAGAAAGAAAACTCATCTTATAGAACCTCTGGCTATGTGAGATTAGTAAGAATATAAAGGTTCCGTCGTTGACAACTTTCTTTTTCGTTTTGCTTTAATTTTCTTATGGCGCGAAGTACTTTTGTTTTAAAATTATGAATTTTATTTTATTATCAAAATATAAAAAAATAATATTAGTAATTAATAAAATTTCATAGCTTTGCTGTGAATTTTTGTTATTTATTTCGTCCTTGTAAGTTAGTTTTAGTTGCAGGCAGACAAATAATAAAAAATAGTGGAGTGGATTACCGCCGAGTAATTGAATTTCATTGACGGAATTTCCTATTAAATTTTACCCCAATCAGATCTTCCATTGTGCTTTTATGCAACGTCTAGTCGCTCATAAAAATGTAATCAGCTAGTATTGTAATCGAGTTAGTGTCGAGAACAATACAAAGAATATTGCTGCATTTCGCTCTGTTATTGAATTTGTTCTTTTTGTGTTGTAGGTTATCCAAAATCATATTACCATTTTTATACATGAATATATTAACGAAGCGATTACTGGAACGCTGCACGTGCATGAATTTTGATTGACCGATATACGGCGGTGTCAACAATATTTGCATTCACGTTGCCTTTTGAAGTGTTTATTAAAATTTGCTACTTTTTTTGGGAAATTGCTGCATATAAGTACAGAATGTTTCATATTATTTGAAACTCAAAGTACCAATTGTGAAGTTATTAAACGTTAACGGTACGCAAGTATTTTATGAATTTCCTATACATTCTGTTTTTTTTTAGTATAATCTAAAATTACAAATCAACGAGCACGCTTTTCCATTTCGTCATAAATATTTTTTTAAATAGATTGTTTCTTCGTATGGTAACTATTGATAAAGTCAACCCCCAAAAATTATCTTTGAAATACTTATTCCTTAAAACAGATTATAAAATGTGGACCTGTTTAGAATAATCCAATGATTTTATTATTTATAGGAGATTAATTTTTCACATTTCCATTGAAACCAATCTAAATGAAAATTTGGCCGAGCAAACTGTTACTCAAAGCGGATTAAAATTTTATTTCGATTTATAAATATTACAGAATTATTATTACAGAATTATTATTACAGAATTATTAGATTTCTATTTTAAAACATGTATTTGCGTAAATGATTCAGTGCATTTAGTTACTTCTTCCAATGCAGAACTCTATTACGTGATTCTGAAGCTTTAAGACGTGTTTTAATAGAAACCTGAAAAGGAATCAACAAGCTATGCAGAGTTACTCACTCGTTCGATAATAAAATTGCTTTCGCAGATAAAATTTTCTTTGAAGAGTTACGTGGATTTTATTCGGGCGAAAGTTCGCGCTGAAAATTTTCGAGCTTTCATTGCGGAACTTTTTTAGTTAACTCGAATACATCGAGGGAAAAATCATGATTCCTCTAAAAAGGAATATATAAAGTTCGAACTTTCTGCTTGGCCCTTTCCTACGTGAATGTTTAATATACTTTTCTTTTTGGTTATTAACCGATAACATTTCAAAGGAAATAGAAAAATAATTAAAAAACTTTTTCAGACTCTTAATAAGCTTACATTGAAACAAAAATTAAGATAACAATTTTCAGAATTTCAACATTTTCAAGTTTGTTAATAAATGTACAAGAAAATTAAAATTTCAGACATTCATTCTGCTTCATTATAGAGCGTGATCTTCAAAATATTTCTGAACATTTAGGGCAAACGTTTGTAGGCAGATAGAATTAAAGCTGAACAGATTTAATTTCTCTGAATGAAATACAGGCGGTAATTAACATGTAAAAAGAATTCTTTTAGCTGGAAGCATAATTAGCGCTAAAAATATGAGGCGACAGCGGAAGTAAGATAAAAAAATAAGCATTTGCATGCTGAGTAGCGCAATCTATAAAATAAGACGTAAATAAAGCGGAATACCTTAAACTAGCGCCGGCGTTACATATTCATAGGCAATTGTAAAAACGCCACGGGTGAGAGACATGTAAATCTAGATTTACATAGATATAACTTCGCTAAATATTGTATTCCCCGACACTTATTAAATTTGTTTTCCTCTTTCCCCGTTTCTTTTGCCGCATTGTCACGACGAGGAACCGGCTCTCGCCAATATTTCAGAGGAATTCAGATTATGCAATTGCATTCCCTTGCACATGTTTCTGCGTACCTAATTTCATGCTGAAAGCTCAGTTTCATTTTTACAAATTATTTTGTACCACAAATACCTAGCGTTATTCAATTTATATTATCAACATTTTAATAGTGATTTCACTAAAGAAAATAATAATAACAGAAAAGAGTTGAGTAAATTAGGAGAATTTCTGTAATGTAAATATACTTAAGATTTCATGTATTAAATCAATTGAATGACCATCGACGACATCATACATGTATTATTCTATGCTATAGGATGACCAGGGCGCATATAAATACTCAACACGTTACATGAAATATTCATAAAAGTTTACGACGGGGCCAGAGATAAAATTTCAAATATTCTCTGGACGGTAAACCGTCGGTCGAAGGAAAAATAAGCCAAGCCTGGGTAAAAAAGTATTCCCCCGGGAATAATGAATTATAAACGCCCTGTGCCAACTAAGATTTCACAGTTTATGTATGTAAATAAAGCGTTGAGCGTAATTGCCTGAAGAAGACGACTTTCTCTCGCTAATCCAACACAATATTATTTGTTACTCCGTCACAGGGTGTGCCTCTTTGCCTTCGAAATATATCCAACATTGAGAAGTATTTATGTTTTTGTTAATTTTGTGGCAGTGTGAAAGTTAAATGTTGTTCTTATAAGATGTTTTTATCGCGGAGCTATGAAGAGATTAAATTTAAGACTTACGTAGGCATGAAGCTAGGTCACATTTCTGAATCCACATAAAAGAGGATAAAACTGGCCTTTTAAGTTAATTATGCTCTTATTTTAGACGTTAATTACAGAGATATGCTAGAAACGTAAAGCCGTTCGTGGTTATTTGAAAGTGGCTCATAGACCAACATACACTATTAAATGTAGGTACGTTGTACAACACAGTTGATTTAAACGAAAAGAAAAATATATGACAAATATATTTGTTGCGGAAAATAAGGGCACTTTATTCAGTTATAAATAATTTCTAATTTGTTTTAACTTTTGCTTTTTAATATTGTGTATCCTCTGTTAATGTTTTGTTTTTGTTTACCGTCAAGTATTGTTATAAAACTTTTCATAACGTTCATATTTGGATCAAGAGAAGAAACGTATTTTCTTTAATATTTTATATTCTCAGAAAACTAAAATGAATTAACAGGTTGTGCTGAAATAAACAGTTTCTCGGATGAAGTTCCCTTGTTTTATATTTATTGCTTCGGAAAAAAATAACGAGAGGTAGAACATTTCCCGAAGAAAAGAAATATTTTCGTTATAAATCCCAATCGATATTGTTATCCTTCGCAGGATTGTCATGCGGTTCTAATATGTGGACGGCACTAGTTAGGATGTGTCGATATAACTCTTGATTACAAAATCCAATAGATTCATCTGAAAATAGAGCACGGATAAATAACCGCATGATCACATAACTATATTTCACACAATTATTTTTATTGTCATTAAACCGTCTCGAATAGTCTACAACATTTTAATTGAGAGTATTTGAACAATTCGCGCTCCAGGACTTGAATGATATGCCCATATACCTACGGATATACCACATGTATACTTTGCATCAATTCTCATTAATGGGGATATCTGTAAAAGCCAGATTATTAACTATTAAGTCGAAACGTTCAATCAACATAATAGTTTGTCGAGAGCGGATTACACATTTATACAAACAAGTGCTCAAAGGGGTGGATTTATGTCAAACGTTCACTTTTATGTTTTCTAAACAATAAATTTCCAACTCGTTCGCCCGTTCTCAAAATTATAACCTTTGGCAAAGGTTACATCAACAGTTTTATATAAAAAGCTACACGTGCTTTTTCAATTTCGTTAAGCTTTGGTAACACCCTCCGTGCTATTTGCATCAATTCTAAGAGGGGCAATCTTTTTGTCATCTGTTTCACATGCAGCGTGGTTTTTCCATCTATTTATAATCCCTAAAAGCCATGCATTTCATCGCTCTTGGTTAAAAAAATGATTGGCAAACTAGAGAATGAAATATTTTCAAAATGATTATTAATTAAATAGCTCAAGAATGAACATGATATATATAAGTAAAGAAACGCTTGCAACAATCTCTATGTTGAAGAAGTTTTGTAGAAGAAATTGCTATTTTACATGCTTTAAATGTAGACGAAAACAGAAGATGTGAGTAATTATAAAATGAAATTAATAATTCCAGATTGTAATTAGCCTGCTTCTAGAACAGGTGAATACAACATTATAAATCAACTATAATTTCCAGTGCGCGGTTTTCATCCACCGTCAAATAATCAGTAATTAAATTCGCAGTGCATTGACAAAAAGCGCTCTATTTTATATTTTGCTTTAATTATAATAGCGCGGCATTTAATTATTCAGAATTTCATTTAAAATGTTGCCAAACAGGGAAACAACCACGCAAATGTGTCGGTGCGTTTTAAAATTAGTTGAATTAATTTGAGGTACGCGTGCTTTTGTATACGGCACTCCGATCCCGTAAATGCGACCAGCCAGACATAGAAATAATACATTTATTTCATTTCGACATTAATAAGGACTCATTTCAAAACGTGAAAAGTTAATAAAACATATTGAATATTTGTTGTTTAATCTAGTCACAGTAACATTTGATTTGTCAAATTAATTAAAGGACCTATATATTTTATTATTAATTTCAATCTTCAAACTAATCGAACAATTTATGTATTTTGTATCATCCTATCATAAATTAATAAGATTTATTAACTGATTAACTGATTAAATAATTGAGAAAAAATACACTATATTGTTTCGAAAATTATTTTTATAAAATTGTCCGGGTCTTCGGGCCCCCCTCACCTCCCCGAAAAAAACAAACGCGATTTTTTATCATCACAGCATTTCCGAGGCCGTCCGTAAAGCACGTGCAAAATTTCAACTCTCAAACTCGTCCGGAAACCGCCGTAACCGTCTTTAAGAATTTTTACTACGAAAGGGAATTCCGTGCTGACGTCACGAGCCGATTTACTATATTTCTTGGAAAAAAAAGTAAGTCCCTATGTCGTTGGGTGTTTATGAATGGTCACCAGTCGTTTGTTTTTACGGAGTACTTCGGCCTCCGGAAGGAATTTGAAATTATTTTAAAAAAACGTAAAAGAAGCAACAAACGCAATGTAAGCTTAAAAAATATAGTTTTAATTAGAATTCAAGTGAAAACATAAACGTGTAGGTTATATTTTAAGCAAAATTACAATTCTCATTTTCGAAAGTTTCAGGTTAAGCTGTTGGCAGTACTGCTTGACTGAGTTTTGACGTTTGCAGGTTATTATGCGGACCAAATCTTTGTAGTTTATTTATTTTCCATAAAAATGGATAATAACAACGCGGAAGTTATGAACAATAAGGTAAATAGCGAACACTGTGTGAAAACAGGTTTTTCTCCTGAGATTTTACAACATAACCTCAAACTTTTATTTGGCGTAGATAAGAGCAAGTGCCTGTGGTTTGATTTTCTTTTTGTAGTTTAAAATTTTTTGTAAAAAATGTTGGTTGTTGCAAAAGTTGATACTAAACATTGTTTGATGATGTTACACTTTTCTGCAGGATTAACACCCATTAATTGTAGGCATAACGACCACATTGCTGTGTAGTTTCTAGACTCCACAGGAGAAGGAATCAAGAAAATCGTAAGAACCTGTTCTGAAGGAACTGAAGGCTGAACGATTTTTGATCATCTCTATAAAAATTTATCTGTGTTTTTCCTGATTGAATTTGGAAGAGAAAACTTGCTACGGTGTGACCGAGTGGACAAACCGTTTTAGTGGATTCTATTTTTATGGCTCTTCAGCAACTCATGTACATGTGGGGCTTTATTGTATTAAGAAGTTAATTTAATTCAGTGAACTAATTTTTATGTTTGTGAAGAGCTCGGTAGATTTTTCTTTCTACGACAAGGTGGGTCTTTCGTTGTATTGTCCTGCATTTAAAACCTGTAATTTCTCTTTATACAACGTTTTGTATGTTTACCTATTCTCATTTCTGTTTTTGAGCATCGACATTTTAGTTCATGTTGAAAGCTTTTTCAAATGAACTAAGGTTTTAAAGTGTTTATTTTAAATTTATTTTCAACTAACATTCTTAACATGAATGGTAATATATTGAAAGAAAGTATTTTTGCCAAAATACTTGTGTGAATCTTACAGAGTAGCAAGAATTCTTTACTGTTTTATATTGTGTCAACAAGTGCTCCGGGCCTGACGGCCCGGACCACTTGCCTTCGTGAACCCGTGAACAGAGTTTTATATGGATTCGTGAACCCGTGAACAGAGAAGAACAATTCGAGAACGCGCTCCGCGCGTTAAGGGCCGCTCGCCGCTGGGGGGCTCGCGGCAGCTAGGGAATTGAATTTTCTCTCGGGTCCGTTCGACCTTGACCTCGAAGATGTTCGTTTAATTAAAAAGAAAAAAAAAATTCTATCTCAATTCGTTGTTTTCGTTGACTATAGTTGGGTTCGCTTGGGTTGGGTTGACCTTGACCTTTCGTTTGACCTTGACCTTTAACTTATCTTTTTTTTATTATTCTTTCGATCGCAATTCCTCGCTCGTGTCGACTACAGTTGGGTTCGCTCGAGTTGGGTTGACCTTGAAATTCCGTTTGACCTTGACCTTTAAGTTGTCGAAATTTTTTCATTTTGAATTTTTTTCGATCGCAATCCTTCGCTCGACTCGACTGCAGTTGGGTTAGCTCGGATTGGGTTCGCCTGGGTTGGGTTCGCTTGGGTTGGCTTTACCTTTGACCTCTAAGGCGATTCGCCGTCGAAAATCAAAAATTCTCCAAGATTTCTGCCAAATTTTTGCTCGTGACCTTGACCTTTGACCTTTAAGGCGATTCGCCGTCGAGAATCAAAAATTTTTCCCGATTTCTGCCAAATTTTTGTTCTCGACCTTGACCTTTGACCTTTAAAACGTCACGCTGTCTAAATTCAAAATTGGGTTAGCTCGGGTTGGGTTCGCCTGGGTTGGGTTCGCCTGGGTTGGGTTCGCCTGGGTTGGGTTCGCTTGGGTTGGGTTCGCTTTGGTTGGGTTCGTTTGGGTTGGGTTCGCTTTGCTTGGGTTCGCTTGGGTTGGGTTAACCTCGACCTTTAACTTATAGAAAAGAAATTATTTTAATTTTTCCATCTCGATAAAAGCATTTTTTTCATATTTTCAAATTTTTGGTCGCGACCTTGACCTTTGACCTTGTGGACGATCCGCCGTATAATTCAAATTTTTTCGAAAAATTAAAATTTTTTTGAAAATATACCCCCCCCCCCTTTTCCCCGAATTTTCGGTCGGTCGCGAACTTGACCTTTTCGACGATTAAGACGATCCGCCATATAAATTCGAAATTCTTTGTGAAATTAAAAATTTTTGAACATTTTCCCCCCCTTTTTGCCGAAATTTGCAGTCGCGACCTCGACCTTTGACCTTTGAGACGATCGGCCGTGTAAATTCGAAATTTTTTTGAAAATCCCCCCCCCCAATTGTCCCCATATTTTTGGCGGTGACGTTGACCTTTAAGACGATCGGCCGTGTAAATTCGAAATTTTTTTTGAAATCCCCCCCCCCAATTTTCCCCATATTTTTGGCGGTGACGTTGACCTTTAAGACGATCGGCCGTGTAAATTCGAAATTTTTTTGAAAATCCCCCCCCCCCAATTGTCCCCATATTTTTGGCGGTGACGTTGACCTTTAAGACGATCAGCCGTGTAAATTCGAAATTTTTTTGAAAATCCCCCCCCCCCCCAATTTTCCCCATATTTTTGGCGGTGACGTTGACCTTTAAGACGATCGGACGTGTAAGTTCGAAATTTTTTTGAAAATCCACCCCCCCTCCCTTCCTTCGACGTTCCGAAATTTTTTAAAAATCCCCCCCCCCCCTCTTGCCATTTTATTTTCGACTGCGTCTTGGGTTCGATAGCGTCGATTCCGCTTGGGTTCGATAGCGTCGATTCCACTCGGGTTCGTTCGCGTCGAGTCGACTCGGGTCGGATTAATTTGTTATTGTTTTTTTCTAAGTTTTTCCAAGTCCGTTCTAATTTTTCGGAATAATTTATTTTTCGTTCGTTTCGGCCCGTCGAGACGTTTCTTAGGACGTGCGACACGCCGTGCCCGTCTTTTTCCGGATTAACAACAAATAACGATAAACAATCGAAAATTAACGACAAATTTCGACGGAGGAAAGTAGTACTCGACGCACGTCGGACGGAAAAAGTACGCGGCGAAAGTAAATAAATAAAACGAAATTATTTATTCGAACCGACGACAATCATTTACTGCGTCGAGCGTTAAATTAATTAAACAAAAAAAAAGAAAATTCTCGCGGCCGATAATTAATTAATTAATAATCTCTTAATAATTCCGGCCCGCGAAAACTCGACGGCGCGGCGGCGACGACGACGACGACGTTCGAACCGACGATCATTTACGGCGCGCCTTAAACGAACGGTCGGCCGGCCGCGATGATCCGTTTGAAAATCCCGCGCCCCAGCTCTCGCCTCTCGTCGACATTTCTTAGGTTAGATCCATCACGTGCATCCTCCCTCGAGGTAAGCGGTCTACTGTTTTGCCGTATATTAATACTATCAGTGAAGGTCGAAGGATCGGTAACGGAGGCGAGTGACTGCGAGGGAACGTTCGCAAATTGGGAAACGTTCGCGAATTATCTCGATTTACCGAAGCCCCTGAAATGCACCGATTTCAAAAATTCGCCGCTCGCTTATTTACCGCCCTACCGGATCGAGACGGGTGGCGTCGGATAGAGAGAGGAGTCCGCTATCCTCCCGTAGAAGCGTCCCGGCAATATCGGCTCCGGTTGCGTGGGAAAAAATTCCGGGGCGCGAGTCACCCGGAGACGCATTCTAAGACTCGCCGGGCCGGCCCCGTGCATCCTACTGGATCGCGCGGGGCCTCGAAAGACGCGGGAGGAAGTTAGCTAACTGCCATGAAAAGCTCGTCCGCCTGGGGTTAAAGGGGCACCGTCAGGATCGAAAAAACCTACACCGTACACGTAGCCCCATTTAAAATGCATTGGACGCATCGCTCCGCTCGGGCGTATTTCGCCACCTTAGGGTGTGTCCGAGGGGCAACTTGCGCGCGGGGGCGGCGAGAGGAAGGACGGAGTTAAGTGGAAACGTGTCCCGGACGGAATCCGTCGGTAATTGTGGCGGGGGCGGCCCCCGAAACTTTTCCAACTTTTTCCGGGACTCCGGGCCCGTATCTTCGTTCCGGGTGACCGGAGCTCGAAACGCGCGGCGGCGTCGCGTTCCTCGCGATATCCCGCGCGATTTTGCTGTGGAGCTCGATCCGCTCCGACCCCCCCAAAGTACCGTAAAAAATTCCGAAAAAAAGTCGCGAAAAATGGACGATTTTCAAAAAATCATATCTCCCGATCCGTGATATAGGGCCGGACCGGACCCGCTTCGTTACGTACCCGGAAGCCTGCTCTTGCCCTCCAGAGAGTATAAAAAAATTCTGGCTTCGAATTTTTGAAAAAAATTCGAAAATGTAAGACTACCTCGTTTTCGCGTCACTTTTCGGGCCCCACCTCAGATCCAGGACCGGCCTCGGGGCCGTGCGTCCACATGTAGAAGCAGCTGTGGGCCCTGCGTACACCTACCGAGTTTGGTCCGATTCGGTCGGTAAATAAGGTGCGTGGAATTTTTTTAAACCTGAGAAACGTCGTTTTTCGCACACGCGCATACAAAAACTTTCCCCCCCCTCGTCCGATCGTCAAAAGCACGCCGGATTCGGATTTTTCGGTATTTTCCCCGGACCCACGGTCGAAACGCCGTCTCGATTGGAGCACTCCTAAGGGTCGAAAAAAATTCCCGAAAAATAGCTTGCACGCGTGCAGAGTCAGACGCCGCGGCCCCCCGCTCCCCTCCGCGACGGGCGGTCGCTTCGCGACCGCCCCCAAAAATCGTCCAAAGGATCAAGGTATAACTGGTAGAAAAGGCGTTCCGCTGAAGAATATCTAGCGTCTGCAATATCAAAAAAACATGCAAAAATCGGACGATTTTCGGAAAAAAACGTCTTTTTCGAAATTTGCTCGAAAACGGGGGGGAAATCGAAAAATCCGTCAAGCAGGAAAGTTGCGCATCAATTTTCGCCGTCGGTCTCCCATTTACACTTTTCCTCTATCTCCGCTAATAACGTCTGGAAAATTCGTCGAGTGCACTTTTCGCTTAAAACTTTCTTATTATATAATTATATAAATAGAATAAGAATGAAACTATCTATTAATGGTTAAAATTGTGTATCTCAGTGATGTAGTTACTTTGTAATGTATTCTACACGAAATATGAGCAAACTATGAAGTTTATAAGTTAGTTGACACCAAAAAAGCGTCGGAACTTCCGTCGTATAAGTTCTTAAGATATGTCCAGCTGCGGTCAGAATTTTCTCAGCAAACTTGGGGAGGTATCTCCTCATAATATGCATCGCCTGCACTGAGCTGTCCTACTTTCCGCGTAAATATTCACCACGCTACCGACAAGTTTCATGAACAGTTCTGATCGGAACGTCTTCGCTGAATTATGGAACAACGGATTCCGAGCGTCGTAAAATATTTCAAATATCTTTTTTCCGGTCGCCTCATTGAATATCATAACGCCGGGGTGACAAATGGCTGCTGTCTCACCCTGTTGACGGAAGCCCTGTTTTCCCCGACGTATGAGCTACGTACGTATTCTTATTTATAATGCCAGTCAGAAAATTATGAAGATTGATTCCGCGTTATTAAAAAAACATTTTTCTTTTTGCGGCGGCCCGTATCGGATATCCTCTTCCTCTGATTGACATGTTTCCGTGCAAAGGAATATTCAGATTTAATGATTTATGTGCGTTTGTCAGCGTACCAAAATGAGAAAATAATTTATAACTTGGAATTAGCAATCCTATGAAATATTCCTTCACCGATGATGACAGTGTAATAAATCTCAAAGTAATACTTTGTATTTCCTTTATGTTCTTTTTATAATAATTCATTCGAAAGTTACATCTTTCACTTGTAGGTGCAAGTGACTTTCCAATTTTTAAATTTAATTACCTACACTTTAATGATAGGCGTATGTTTGGCAAACATGTTAAACAAATAAAAGGACTTTGTTAGTCTTGTTATATTAATCATTTCTGAGTATGCGAATGTTGAGAGATTCATTAAGTCTATTGTCTTAGATAAACAATTTATTCACCTAACGTGTCACTTCCGAAATTACGTGGTGTAATGAATATTAGGGCTATAGGAAACCTCCTGGTGGAAATGTAGCTAAATTATGTAAATTGAAGAGGGATTTACCTCATCAACATAAGTTACGTGTAGGGTTAACTTTACATTAGCACTCCTATTTTACGATGGTTTTTTAAACATCTTTATAAGATATTCCTTCATAATAAAATATCAAAACACCACTTAAACATAATGACAATTACAAGTCAACATTAAATTAGTTCTTCTGTGTGTACTTAGAAATTATGTAAATGAGTTGTGCAAAACTTGAGTCTAATTAGCATAATTACAGCAAACCCCTACACTATGCAAGACACTTTGAAGAGCATTTGTTCATAAGAGCACTTTAGACGTGTATTTGAAGTGCACCTACGTCTTAGAAATAAAAGTGCCTGTTCGAGTAAATGTCGACTAAATCGAATCACGGGCCCTGCACAGTCGTTACCGTTTCACAGTATTACCTCAATACTGTTTAACTTTGCAAACATGGCATTAAGAATTTAAAGTTCTGAATTTTGAAGTTTCCGGCTGAACTTCTCCAATCTGTAAGCGGCTTTGAACTTGTTTCAGCTGAAATATGGTTCAATATGCAATACACTGCTCACGGCGAAATACATTGCGAAATCTTGTCAACTTATCACAATGTTCATACTCACAGGGGGTTATTAGATTTATTTGCTTTTTAAGTGCATGCACGTTACTCTTGAAAATAAGATACAAACGAATGTATGTATCTCGATGCGGATATTACATGATGTGCCGTAGATACACATCTCGAATTTAAATGAGCATCACTGGGCAGCTAGCACGGGAAATTTATATTTAAAAACCATAAATATTTTGAGAGTCTACTATTTCAATTGCAACATGCACTATCTGTTAATTAAAACGTATGTAGATTCGTGTCATGAATGATTCAGATAAAATTCTGAAAATATTTTTTGGAAGCTACAATTTCCTGAAGCTAATTTTTGTTGTCGTATAGTAAAGGCACAAATTATTTGAAAACTTTATAAGCAAGATACAGTTATTAACTTCTTAAAAAACAAGTTTACTGGAAAGTTATAGACGTCATACTTGATTAGAATCTCAAAGAAAATTTCTCAATTAAAATATGAAATATTAATAAGATTCATAAACTATAAGTTGAATAATGCATAAAGTTTATTTCTCGCCAATCAGAAACACTTTCCTGGCATTTGCGGAGTCGCAACCCCCGTTAACCCGAGCGTTTCTAGAGGTCAACACAATTTGTTTTCTTGCAAAAAATTCCCCGCAATGCGATTGATGTTGCTTTAAATTGGGAACAGCACATCACACTCTACCATAATGACCTCATCTCCTTTCCGTACGTTATCCGCATTTCAACTCTACTTACCCGCCATGTTTTAAAATAAGTTTGCCCTAGAAAGAATTTTTAAACTGTTCGCATTTTAAAAAGTCTGCGTATTATGGAAAAATATGCACATAAAGGGAATACCTAATCGCTGCCTTAATTAACGAATATTTTTGCTGACGCATACAGGCTTTCGAAGGTATCCATTTATCATGTACTTTGTAATTATTGTGTTGAATAATGAAATAGAACACGTTCTTTTTTTTTAATTGACCTTCAGCATTTTATGAGACACCAAAAAGGTATATTTAAATCAAAGTTTCAGAACTATAAACGCAAGTCGCAAGTCATAATAATTACAAAGCCAGCGAATTTATGTTTGGAATGGCCAATATAAAACAATTAACATCCCTGAATTATTCAACCGCTATTTAGGGAAAATTATTTTCCTTTAACTCGATAGTTAAGGAGATTCATTAGACAGCTTTGGCGGAAGTTTTCTAATTAAATATTCCTTCACACTTCCTAATAACCGACATTATAGCTTTCGTTTCTCAAGAAATCTACACTTTTCCGCTGGATTTACAACTCCAGAACACGCATGCATTTCTCCATTTGAATATCATGCTACAACAGGA
The DNA here is from genome assembly GCA_958336345.1 of Dorcus parallelipipedus. NCBI lineage: Eukaryota > Metazoa > Arthropoda > Insecta > Coleoptera > Lucanidae > Dorcus > Dorcus parallelipipedus. The sequence continues at coordinate 40,665,066 of OY284477.1, forward strand.
AGCGTTTCTTCCCGGCAGCGCAAGCAAAGCAAAAGAACTGTGCTTGATTAATAAACTCCTAAATCAATGGAATTAGAATTTAGGAACTCGTGCTACGGAATCGCAGGTTTTTGCGACGGCGGGAAAATGGGTCAGGAAATAATATGTCTGTTTCTTATCGATGACAGGAAAGCGAAGTTAAAAAAAAGTTTCAAAGGCATTGTAGGATTGGGGAAAGCTGGAATGTGCGTTCCCCCTACATGTCTTTGTTGTTGTCGACGTAAAGGAGATATTGAATTCTAGCAAAAGCGAAAGGTTATAGATAACGGATTCCGTTCTTTAACAGTTCATCTTGTTTAATGCAATGTCTTTATTACTTCAATAACTATAACTCCCGCTTGTAACGCTAGTGTAAATTTTGCAAGATTACAAAATGAATTTACATGAAAAATGTATCTTGCTTAGTTTACAGAACCGTGATTTTAAGTAGCAATCACAATTATTGTTTGAGGCAGGCAATGTACAGAAGAAATAATTCACATTTTACAGCGAACGATGCTAATTATTTTAAGTGGCCAATTATTGTAAGACCGCATGTGAATCGCCAATAAAATTTAAAGTCGGTCAAGGAAGACATAAAACCGGAAGCAGAATAGATCGTTCGAAATTTAAAACACTATACCCTCGGTAATATTTTTTTCATAATTAAAAGGCGGCGGCGTGCTGAATTCAAAGAGTGAAATCGATACATTATTTTTAAGACTGGCAAAAGGGGAATAAAGTTCTCGGCCGTAAATAATGTCAGAGAAAATTTTCGGTCTCGTTAAATTTTCTTTATATGAACTTGGCGATTACTTCTAATAAATTATGAAAGCCAAAGTTCTGCGGGTTAACTGAAATACTTGTTAGTCGAGCTATTAATTAATGTTATAGCGTTATTAAAGACTCAAAGCCATTTATTTGAACTCTGAATTACGAAGGCACAAGAGATCAAACATATAAACTTTCCGGTAAGCAGTTTTCTATTGTAAGCGAACGCCCTGTGGATGCCCCGTTGATATTTTATTATTTAAACGAACATAAAAGTTTACTTTCATTTTCAGTATCAGATGAGCGTTTGCAATTCCAAAAAGATGAAAATGTGATGTGCCGGAATGTTAATATTGAGCACGTTCGTTCGTTTTACGTTCTTCGTCCTGAAGACGGGCTATTAAAACCTGTTATCAAGCTAAACATTTAACCTGGCATATTTACCCTGGTTTCTTAAACGCCTCGTTTAGCCACGAAAATAAGAGAAAAAGAGCTTTGTTAATAACGCTCTTTGACTATTCACTAGTCGGCTTATAGCTTTCTCCAGGAAGCTAAAACGAAATTAACGATATCGCAAGTAATAAGAATCCTTAAGAGCCCTAAGGACTCGGTTTAACTTTGACGGATCCTTGAGTTTTTTTTCTCGAAACTTTCCGGGAATGTTATTGCATGTTTTGCTTGCTCTGCGGCTTTTTCAATACTTTCACATTTAAGTTTCATTAAAGCCACAGTTTTTTACTTCCAGATTAATGAAAATATAATTAATTAGTGTAGTATTTTTTTTTCAAGTTAATATTTCGAACTCGTGTGCACATGTCAATATTTTCGATAAATAAATTACTTTTGATCAAAATTTAAATTTGCAGCTCGTTTGACATATACTTTTTCGGCCGAAATTATTTTCAATAAATCACACGACACGTCCGTCAAGGCGTTAATGATTTTAAAAATTTTTCGACCGATTTGCGCGTATTTACATTTGCTTTTTATGAATAAATAATTGCAGCGGAATAAATCATTTTGTTGCCAACTCTGGCGTTCATTTATCAACTTCAAAAGTGGAGAACCCGCGGGCGAACTAAATAACGAATGGTCTGAAACCTGAAACTTTTGTTTCAACCTAAAAATAAATATATTCCCTTTTATGTATAAGTTTAATTGAATTGCGTAAACGTTAAACGTTATATTCCGGAAGCTTTAATGCATGCGGAAACTTTTAACAAAGAAATTTTAAAGCGCAAAGTTGCCCGATTTTTTACAAATTGTTTTGCCCATTTTATTCATAATGATGTCTGTGCTGGTTTATTCATTTTCTAACAGTCTACTCGGCATTTGAAAACATGTTTCGAATTATGTTAATGCAAACCATATCTGAGAAAGGTAGTAATTCGTGCAAAACTAAGCAAACACTAAAATCTCTTAAGTAGCACTAACAAACACTTGATGTACTTTGCTTGGCTTTGCATAAACGCTGCACTACACACATTTGTGTACGGCAGCAACAATTGCCAGTAAAAGCAAATTGGATATTAGAATTTCGAAGGAAAACTCGGCGGAAAATTTATATCTCCGGCAGGGACGTTTCAGCTAGGAATGGAATTAAAAACGATTATGCCCCCATTGCTTTACCGTGCCAATTCTCAAGAGTTTGTTTAAGTTTATTGAGGAAATTGAAATACAGAGGAACTTTTGTCATCTCGTAAATGCGAAAGTTAAAAGTTACATTCATGATATAAAATTTAATTACAAACGCTACCTATTAAAAGTTCACATGATGTAAAAAGTGCTCCTGCAAACACGTTGACTTATTTGAAAACTAGTTGGTGAACTTGCTTGTTTATATCCACTAAAAATGTTTCTATCACAAGAGTTTAAAAAAAAGAAATTTGTCATCGATAGTCATGGAAGAGCTTGTCGACTTGATTTTCACGAAAAGCATTGTTGTAGTGTTTGCTGGCTAAAGTTAGTATAATATCAGGATACGTCTAGATTAAGTCGTAATTCCATTTTCATTTGCATTTAAATAGAAGGCGTCACTACATACATATGTATAAACAGTTTACGGTTCCTGTTTGTTGTTAACACGTCCTCGATTTTATTTAACGTTTACTAAATAAAATACTGCATAATGAAATTTCCACACGTCTACATTAACTAATTGCGGTATTAATCTCCCAACAATACAGCTACTCGTCACACGCGCCAACAACGTTTGCAAATTTTAAGCTCGGCAACATATGCCAGATACAAAGCACCTTTTAGTACAAAGCTTAAGTTTACTTATGAAGGGTCTACGATGCCGGCATAATATCCCGCATTGCATCTAGCAGAAATATACAATGATGTGGTTTAGCTCGGCACAGCTGAGACCTTAAAATGATTGTCGCATTGCATGTGTAGAAACTATGACGCTAATGTACGTACATGTTATGACATTCGCAAACGTATTCGGAGGTAGGATTCCGCTGTTCTGAGATAAAATGGGGGTACACCGTCTCGAATGAATCAATAACTGTCTGCAGGCAAATTCGCGACAATTTGAGAGAGCTCTCGTATTTGTCGGATAAATAATTTCTGGCCTTTTAGCAACGGAGAGTAACACTAATTTCAACTTGTAATCACATAATATGTAGGTACTCGCGTTCAGGTAAATCAATAACACTTGAAAATTAATAAGGGTGCAATTAGCGTATTTTAATTTATTTACTATTTACAAGTGGAATTCATTTCAATGTCATAATCTCATAAACATAATATGTATATACAGGATGTTTCCCACAGTAACTTCCTATGCTCTCGGGATTCGATTCAGAAAGCTAAACAAATCAAAATGGAAGAACAAAAAAATTAGAACGATAAAATTACCTGGATTACAAATCGAAATTTTACCATTCTTTCACTTTGGTTTGTTTCAGCTTCCTGCATTGAACCCCAAAAGCATTAGCGTTACTTTTGAGACACGCTGTATATGTTACGGTGATTTAAAGAATGTTTTATAATGTATTTTATACTTACCACTTCAGACTTCAGTTATAAAATTATTCTTACCTGAAACAGATAAAATATGTAAGATATGTACTCCGTAGAAAAACATATTTTATGGTACACAAGTAACAATTAAATTAGTTTTGGTTTTTGATAATTTTTCTGTTTTATTAATTTTTGGAATTTCTAATAAACTATTGACACAAAAACGTTTGACAAAGTAAATTATAAATTTTTGTGGATAAGTTTGTAAAGAATTAGTAGATTTATTTTGAAATGGTTTCGTTTGCAAAGAATTGTAATTAATGGTTGTATATCTGAGCAGATAATTGTGGCTTCTGTGGTTCCTTAAGGATCAGGCCTAGCTCCAACACTTTTCTTTTTAGTAACAAATTCTTTTTTACTTTAAATTACAATCGCTTATTATATGTGACCGAATTAAAATTCTTACACTGTGTTTATTTAACTTTAACTGAATTTTCTTTTAACCAAAATTAAAAATTTTTTTCTTCTGATGAAACAATTTGCGAACGTTATGTGTGTAAAAACATTATACAATGCATAAATGTCAAATACAGAAGTACATATAAATTGAATAGAATCTATTTAATGATAATTGAAATCATTTAATTTGGAATTAAATTATCGTGGGATAGTTGTTTGCTTGATTTGTTTGTTTAACATAATTAACAAAACAGTTCTCCCCAGTTACTTCAGCAATTAAGTTTTCATGTACTTCCAAGAAATGTACGAGAACATGTAGTATTTAGGATACTATATGGTCTAAAATTTTAAAATATTCATCTACAACACGGATGAGGTAAGATTGCAATCATTTAATTAATAATACGGATTTGCTGTTGTTTCACATGTTTACATCTCTCAAAACATATGTGTTAGTTTGCTCAGGATTATCTTTTTAATGAGTACTCGTACTTAGTTTATCTAAATTTGTTACACTAAACTAAATTAATTTTGTTCTGTAATTTTGGACATTTTAATTATTCTGCTACAATTATAATATAATAATTTTTATTGTTGTTAATATTTATATTAGTTCTGCCATCCTGATTCTATTGTTGGCTAAACAAATAATGAAAAATAGAGGTTATAGGTTATGGGTCACATTCAAAAACAGATACCACAAGGGCCGAATCTCGGACCTTTTTGTTTCAGTTTTCATTAACGATCTCTCTTAGTGAGTATAGGATGGGCAAAGCTCAGACTAAGTTTCAAGTTGGAGCAAATAAATACTAATCGATGAACTTCTTTAGAAACCTTCTCTGATTGCCATTTTATTACTAAAAATAATAGAGACAAGAGACGCTTTATTTTATATGATTTCTAAATTAAACATTAATAAATAAAAATAAAACTTATTACTTTTCATATAGTGGAATAATAAAGCAAAGTTTAAATTGAACAATCGAATGAAGTGTATGTGTAGCACGAACATTTCTGAAACTATATGTTGCGAGTTCTCGATTCATTAACAATATAGATTTCAAACCACCCTGTCATGTATTGAACATTAAATTGCACGATTACAGTAAATCGACTCTAATATAGCATGTGCAATTTAGGTTTCGTTAAGAGTTCCTTATATACTATAAACAGCATTAGATGGCGCATTTAAGGCTAACATTGAAACCTAATTCAATAAAATAGTACATTTCAGTTTGCAACCGATCGATCGTTCGGATGTAATGTTATCGGGGTGGAAGGCGAACGTCTTATTACTTCGAACTTACATTTCGTCCTCGGCTAAACGCGTTTCTGAAAAAGGAAAGAAAATTTTAAAGCCGCGCACGCAATTAACGACTGCGTTTAAGGTACAGGACGAAATGGGAAAACGAGAGGGTAGTTAAATACAATCAACTGCGAATGCCGAGCTCTTACAGATAATGAAAACCGCAGGCTTCCTTCCACGAAACTACTTATACCGATATAACAGCGGTTGAGAAGTTACTGGAGCCGAGCAGGAGCCAAGAATAACTGTTATCGGACTCTGAGGATTGAGGAGGGCAAATTCTTTTAAGCCACTTTGTAGAATTATTTCAGAGTTTCGACTGATATTATTTTTAACAAACCAATTAACATGAATTGTGCATTCGCAACGAGTTCAAGGATCAGTAGAAATAGCTTTTTCAGCTCACATACACACTTGCTTGTTCTTGGAAATTTAGATTAGTGTTCCCTTGTTTGTAGAGACTAGAATTCTAAGTCGTTGGGTAAACAATTTTCGTCTGCTTAACACGGAGTGTTTTTCTAACCTTTTCTGATGGTTACTAAAGTTCAAGAATAACACGTAGTCTTTTAACAAATATATTTAAAAAAATATGCATACTATACAGATAATGATTACATTTAATTTGTAAACAATTAAAACGCTTTGCTGGAAAATTGGTTTTTCACTTCAGGAAAATTTGTTTACCTTGTCAACTGCATACAGATGCCGCTTGTATGTTGGAGAAAATTAAGTTTTTTTAATTAATTTAATATATTTGTCAATTTCTTTTTCTTAAACCTGACCCGCAAGAGAATAATGTTTTTGTTAGACAAATATTTTGCACAGAAAAGGACTACTGATTTTGCCATAATTCATCAGCAAGATCGATTGATAAATTAAAGTTTCTAATTAATTATCTTTAAAAAGAGTAAAATTCACCCTCATTAATCATCGCCGGTGAAATATACTTAATGTGCGTTATAACAAAGCGTCTGGAAATTTTATTTTGTACGCAAAAAATTTCTAAGTCAAAATACGCCCCCATTAATAACATAGTTTTGCGATTTTCCTGAGAAGTGGCATCGATCGCAGCTGCCAAGACAGGTTCAATGGTAACAAGATATTCCCTTTATAATTCTCAGATTAATTGCCTCTAGCAGGGTTATACTAGTAGCGGTAACGGAGCTTAAAAGGGAGGCAAAATAAAATATCAGCTGAAACCTACCAGACCGCTTCAAAGCTCGAGTAATAGCTCGTGCGGTGCACGAGACTAATGTCTGCGCTTGTGTGTAGCTACAAAATGCTCATTCATTTTACATATTTACTTCTCGATTGCGTTATTTTATACGAAACGCAAGGAGCTTCGCGGATATTTTCCTAAGAGTTCATATTTCGACGCAGAAACTTATTAAATTTTACGATGGAAAATCTTGTGTACGTTATCGGAGAAGAAGTAGCAGTCGAGGTATTATATTAAATTAGATAAAAAATATTGCCGCGTCTTTTACCGTTATCGTCGACTTTATGTAGCAGATGCTCTCCATTATATGGAAATGTACCGAAAGTATAAAATTTTCGATTCAATTAATTCGATTGAAACTCACTTTGTAGTCAACACAAACAACTTTTTTATATTCTTGATTTATTCTTTCAACTTTCACATCTCATTAAAATATGAATAATACAAAGTGAATTTAATAGTTGTACGATTCGCAATACATAACTATTAAATTCGCCCAGATAATAATTTCAATCCACTCAAAGAAATTTTTCAGACAAACTTGAAGCGTTTTATTTTACATAATTAATAAATATCTAAACTTTGTGCAATAATTTGTTTGTTATTTTATATTTAACTTGAATTTCTAGCTCTAATAGTTATGGAAACAATAAAAATTCTTGTTAGCATAATGTAATTAAAAACATGTTTTGTTGTTGTCTGATCAAATTGTTGTTTTATCCATTTAAAAGGATTTATTCACCGAGTTCCATTTACGCGCTATAAAATCCGCAGATTACTTTTATAATCGAACAAAAGTAGGCGGGTATTTAGCTTTTCAATTCCGATTTTAATGCTTTATTGATGATCTAAGCAATATAAATCGAATTTTAAGTCGTTTTCTTTGTGCAAGACCGACCGTTCGTTAAACGTATATATCGTGATTTTTGCTCCATTAAGACTCCTCGCGGTCATTAGCACTTCTGTTAAGCGGACATCAGTTATCATTTTATGAAAGAAAATGAAAAATTGACTTCGGAATCGATACGCGCCCGAAATATCGTAACTCTTTCAAAAACTCTCCGCTCCTCTTTCACCCCGTGATTAATTGAATGGGAATTTAATCGCAGTTAATTTAGTATATTCCGATTCAACTCTCTACCCCATTTCCAATGATACTGTTTACACGTTTTGTCTGTCGTTCTATGGAAGTTCTAACTTCTTAATTAAATTGTCAGTCAACAGTCTAGTAACCGAGTAAACTAATAGCGGAAACAAGTTTAGGAACTCGATGGGATTTTTATGCACTGGACTGCGATTAACAGTTTTCTCTAACTTGATAGAGTTCACGGAACTTATATTTGAAGTTAATTAATGTAGAACTCAAACAATTAAGTATTACGTCTTTCGCAGTGTCCTAACAAAAACATACCCGACTTAAATAAATCTTCTGATATTTGTTTTTAAATGTTGTGGACAACAAAAGGTATTTTAGTTAAAGTAGTTTCTACTTTTCATTGTTTCGTCTTCACTTACATAATTGTATTACGTAAGTGCATTATAATTAGAGACAATAGATCTTCGTTTCATTATGCACTGCGTGCCGTAGAAATTCCATTTGTTAAACGTGAAACAATATTCCGGCTGCATATTCTGGCTTAATACAATAAAGTAATAAGATGGGATGCAGATTTCATTCGGCTGCGTTGCTTTGCACATTTCATGAATAGAACTAACGTGCATTGTTCCAAATCCGGGCACCACCGAAGTATCTACCGAAGGGTTGCACGGAGACGGACACTAACTAGACATTATAAACAACGGAGATGAATGGGACACGGCCATTCGTAAACATACTGGCTTTATGACCACCTGTCCACCCTAAAACTCTGAAGTACCTAGACAGATTGCACATGTGGTATTTCCCCGGGAAATAAAGCACGGGTATTTGTACTTGAATATACGACGTCTATCGCTCTGATAACGACCGTACTTGACTCTCAAAGTTTATCTCTCAGCTGTTAATAAGTTTAAGATAAACATAACAGTACTAAATTAACTCGATTACAGTTCTTTAGACTTAATAATTATATTATAATTAAGAATTAATTTTTAGACAATAATTAAATTATATTTAAGAATGAAATTGAGTACGGAGAAAAATTCGATCCTTTACATTACCACTAAGCATCAGACTTCATGCCCGACCGGTTTTAAAGTAATTACTCCTTTAACGAAAACTATAACTTTCCACTTTAGCAAGACCATAAAGGGTAGCTGGACATGTTTAATGTTCTTGATTAACATCGTCTTAACTGTGGTTATAACTTAACATGACTTTATTAAGCTCTTATATATTACATAAAATATTCTATAGCCAATAATATTATTTTGGAGATCTTTTTATTTTATGAAGTCACATTATACTAATTAAACTTCATGTGTAAATTATTGCAAACTTACTTGGATGTGCGGAAACGTGAATATAATTTATAGTCACAGTGTAAGGGCCATAAAAATCCGATAGGTAGATTTTCCCGGCATGAATGTCAAGATTTCTATCGTAAAATCTACGGAGGGTAATATATTTTATTGATTTTGGATTAGATACAGACTTTGCCGAGGATAATATGTCTTCACGCGGACCCTTTTGATCCGTGAGCTAAATAATTGATTTAAAGCTATCCCCGAAATCATCATAAACTATCCCCTGGTTCGCTGAGGAATATTCTAAAAGGGCTGGGCACACAAGAAAGAAATAATTTCAGGTACTTAAATATCTGCAAGAATAAAATATACTTAATATTTTCAGAATTTTCAGTCCTTGAAGGACATATCCATCACAAATGTTATATTCATTTCCTGCTGAACATTCCTCGCGTCTCATGAGACTCCTTTTCCCTCTTCTTTCTTTTTGAAATTGTCAGTTTCTTCCGCGCCTTTTCAAAGTTGGAATGTACGCATAAAATGTGCATAAATACAATCTTGAATTTGTTACATTAGCTTGGCATCGATCTTTACAATAAAAATTTGATTGACCGCATCCTCTCGTGACAGGCTTAACTGAAAGTCAGAATTATAAATTATGTCTTGTATGAAGCGCCCTTTTTTCGCAAGACATAAATGAGAAGATAAATATCAGAGGCATAGTACGCGCGACGTTTTTCTCGTTCTTACCAAACAATGCCGGCTGAAATAATTCCGAGTTGAAAAGGAAGCACAAAGATTTGAAAGGAGTTATATTATAATGATTCTGTCAGCAGATGCTCAGAATATGTTGACGTTGTGATGGAGGCATCTGGTAGCTGAATGTAGTACGTACGCTCGGCATTTTGTTTAAGTAATGATGAGGGTGAGGGGCTTTTGTTGCTTTCAGGCATGTAAGTAGTTGTATTCTTTTATGCTAATTTCAAAATTTCATTTTGGAAATGAACATTTATTATACTTTAACTCTAATAAAAGATGGAAAATATATGAATTATTTTTTTTATAAACACTGCGAATTTACTACAACAATTTGATTCATTCAAGATATACAATCCTACTCAATAACAATATAGGATATTATCGAGAAATAAGTTTACAAAATATATGAAATTACGACTAAGAATAAATTATTAGAATGTTCTCAAAAGTGGAAAAAGTTTCTTGACAATTAAAGATCAAAACATTCGATGAATGCCTGAAAACATTTGAGCTGAAGAGATACCTTGAAACCATAGAGCACTATGAAACCAAATACATAGGCGATTCACATAACAGAGAACGTTAGCTCTAGTTTCTACATTCTTCCAGAGGTTTTAGTCGGGAGATGATTAGTGCGAGATTCAAAAAATTTGCGCGAATATTGACAATTAAAATAAAATTAATTCTGATTCAATTTATTGCTAATTTATTATTTCCTGTGCAAAAAGATTTAAATAAGTAGTAGCTGAAATATTCATGTCCATTATAATGTGTAATAAGAACCTACTCCACTTCATTTTATGTTCTCTACTAAAGCAAGTTCACGCAAGACATAAACGGTTTACGTTTGTCCATAACGGAACCGTATTGCCTTTAGATTTTATATAGGTGGGAGTCGATTGTATGAATACGTGAATGCATGGCCGTGGACCATACTTAGGTATACACATAGAGTGGTTTAACTAGGCAATATATAAGGGCATTTCATTAACATGTTCCGCGCATTTTATCCCCTTTATTGGAGTAGATAGGCTTAAACACTGAATAAGATGCCTATTAGGGTTTAGTTAAACCGATTTACTGAAGCCACCGTGATGGATATTACTGGCTTCGCAGAATATACACTATAATTACTTCAGAAACTTGAATAGTGCAAGTATCAAAAATATTTCGGTTTCTACATAAAAAGAAAAACGGTAGTTATAATTTAGCGTGTAACTTTTTAAGGAAGTTGATTAAGTAAAGCAGATTTTACTGATGCGAATTTTGTTAACGAATTTCTTAATTATGCAAATTAAATATTTGCATAATCAGGCACGTCCGGAGGTATTCTGAAACTGTTCGAGCTAAATTTGATACCTCTGAAAATTTAATTAAAAAATAAAAAAGTGCCGTGTTTGCAAATGTTGAGTGGCAAGTTGCATGTTGTTTTCAGGTAACACCTTCCATCAGATGCACACACGTCATCACGTTAACCCGATTAAAATCCTACCACGTTTGAATTATTCAAGTAAATTCTTATTTTAAAAAACTGTTTTAAAATGAATTAGACCTTGGGTGGTGTTGTAAATGGAAATGTCACGCAACTCATTCATCACAAACAACGAAACTGTAATATGTGGCAGATGGAAGTGGTACAATCTGTCATATTGAAATGAGCGGTATCCGTTCGACCTTTAGAACAGTTCGAAAATGTTGATGTATGTACTGCGGTTTGTGAACATGTACGTATGTATTGTGCTTCTTGATTTGTGCGGTTGCTTTCTCAAAACTATGCCAATATTGCCATTACTAGATCTATATAGCACACGATTTCTCTATGGAATTGTTGCATCGTGCGCATTCCTTATAATATCGGAATACCAATGGCGTTTTATGGAATTCTGTTGCAGCACATATTTATTTCAAATCGAATTCCATTTGCATTCGAATATTATAAACTGCTCACTCTACAAACCCTGCTTTAATACATTTATTTTTGAAGGCACTTTCATGGTGAACGGGCAAATATATTTATTTTACTATGATTTCATGAAAACAATTTATACGAAGGCCAATTGAGTTAGAGAGCATTAGAACCTCTGTAAATATATTTCACGGCACAAGCTTCACGATTCCCTTAATTAATAGCAAACAATAGTGAAGTGGAAACCGCAGGGTCGTAACTGATGATATCAAGCATGTCACAGGATCTCATAAAATATAAATCCAATTACAATCATAGCTTGCGGAATCTAGTTTAAAGTTTCACCATCATGCTGTGCGGAGGGATTCTGGTCTTCTTCTAAATATTCATGGAGTTGGTAGTTACACTTTCATAACTTTACCCTAATAATCTCGTTAAAATTGAGTGATTCGTAAAAACAATCCATTAAAATAATATTTGTGCCTCCCACGTAAAAGCTCGTCGTTCCGAGAGCCATCATGAGAAATATTGCAAAATTACGTTAAATACACAGATGGATCATTTTGGTTACGTTTTGTGTGCAACAATATTATTTTATCTTCGGTTTATTATGGCGTCTAGAATGCAAACAGAAGTGAATTGAAAACAGATACTAACTGTTAGTATTACAAAACAAAATATGTTACTGTTATATCATATTTTCTTTTTTCTATGTGGATTTTTTAAAGTAATTCTTCTTTTGGTGATATTGTTACAAATTGATTTCTTCCATTCATTCTTGCCAGTAACTAAACCATCTTATTTGTTTTTCATATTAATTAATTGTATCATTTCAAGTTGTGTCCTTTTGGTGCACAACCAAATGCGAAGACTTTCAACAGCAGTATTCTTTGGGAATGCTGAGAAAACAAGTATCCTTTCGAGAAATCATTTCATTACAAATCGTTTGCTTTTCTATGATTTTTCGATATTTCTAATTTACTTTATTCTGCTTAGTTTGAAAAGGAAGAACGATGTTGCTGATTGGATCTTCTCAGGAGAACATTAATTCCTGTATATTTTTCAGTATGATCCGAAAACTATGTATGAGTTACTGAAAGTTGCTACTTTACCAAGAATAACAAAGATGTGAAGTTGGAGGCAACTTAAGTCATTTCTTCTATTACCAGAACTGAATTTATTTACAAATAACTTTCTAAACTTCAATCAAATAAAATGATATGTTGAACCCTTTTCAAATGCAAATGCATTTCTCTCTTTCCAAAGAGTTCATTCGCTTTTTACTTTGAAGACTTATCAACAGATGACGCGAGCCCGAACAATTTGGATGAAATAGGATTGTGAGGATTGGGCTGCTTTTTGATTTCCACGTTTTCGTCTTTCTTGCCAAATTCTTAGTCTGTTCCTCCTCTCTTTTTCGGCTCCTAAAGCCACTTTTTCAACTTTTTCCTTCTAGTTTTTTCAATTTTTTTCTGGTAAGCTTGCCTTCAAATATTCTACAATTCTACGATCTTTTTATGAGTTGTCTGATTGCCTCTTATTGGAACCACCTCATTCATAATTATCTCGTTTTCTTTAATATTCAAGAAGTGTTGCAGAAATAGTAAGCACATGATACTGTTTAATGTTATTAATTTCCTCTCTTCTTTCTTACATATTCTTCCAAAGCTTTTCAGATAAAACTCCTCGGCTTTTCTCTTGTGCCTTGTTTCATAATGTTATTTCAGATGATCTGTGTGTTTTTCATCTTTGATGTTCTCTCATTCTGTTTAACTGGATTACTTAATTTATACAAATTGATCTGAAGTTCTTTTTAATTATTATTTCAAGCTTGTGTTTCAACTCGAAAATAGTTTTAAAACCGAAGATTTCGCAGATTCACTGAACTGACGTCTTTATTTCGCGAATATTAGCTAAAAAATAAAAGGCAGCAGATACGAACGAGAAGAGCTCTGGAACGGCTCCCTAAAAGTTCGCTGGCGCCCGGCCAGAACTACACTTTTAAGTCGTCTTGTTGTTTGGTTTGTTAACGCCGTTGCATAGCGATTCATACAGATTATGAGTAACAGCAATAGATCATTATTAATCAGATAAACTCTTGTGTGTCGTTAATCAGCATAAAGATGAAAGCTGGTTTGCAGCGAACAACGGGTGATGGTAAATTAAATTTTACAGCGGGGTAACTGTAAATTTACGGCAGATTTAACTTTCATAATATTGTTAATCGGTATTATATATACCGTGAAAATATCTGCGCCCGTACGCTTATTACATATTTCATTTCTGTGGGTAGACTTTACATGTTACAGCAAAATTGCCAAAGGTAAAACTCATTTGAGCGAAGACTAATTTGAAACATGGTGGCATATACATGATGTGTAACAAGATAATACCATTGTATATTCGCATATTTTGAAATCTACAGTAATACCCGAATATAAATCGAACTTATACATATTTTACTTCGCACACTATCAATGTAATTATATAAATAATTCGTTTGTGTATATTTTACTACAGAAAAACATGACATCTCTAACTTTCTTATATTTACTTTCATCGAAGTGACATTGCTAGATTTAAGAAATTAGTTGAAAAACGTTGACGTGAATACCCCAATAATAATCTAGAAAACTTTACATAAAAGAGCAAAAGGGGCATTTAGAGGTGTAAAAATTTTGTGTGATATACGAGCGTCTTGTGGTCGCGCGAAGGTTCTGAAAAAGTTATTCGAGAAAGTAGCAATAAAAGCTTAGTTCAGCTTTCCTCCACAAAAGGAAACGTAAAAGTACAAATTGGGGCTACATTTTAAAATCTATCAACATCCAGATCGAAACTACGTGACGTGAAATTCGAATGGAAGGCATTTGACAATTGAAATGTTTGAAAATATTTCAGCATAAGTCCATAGAGGTAATTTCATTCTTCAAGCGAAACGTTTTTTTAAAGTTGAACTTTCTGACAGGTTAATTGTAAACTAATTTATAGGTTTACAGTTAACAAGCTCCTTATTTCTGTTCAAATTTTATTTTGTCACTAAAATGCGTTAAAAGTAACCGATCGATACATACTGCTGGCAGATTTTTCTTTTCTCTTTTTTGACTAATTCCTTCAACTGGCTCTATTATCTGGCTGTTACCTTTGGTTACTTCTGAGTTATTTTCTATTAGGAGAAATCTTTGTGTTTTTTATTTGCATAATTCTTTGAAAGATGTGATTTAGGAGGAGAGATAAAATTATTTTTTATATTTTTTAGAAAATGAGTTACATTCAATTGTGTAAAAGTAAGCAATAAATAAAAATAAATGGAGACCAATTGAGTACGGTTATATTTTATAACAAAACAGAGAAAAATAAGCCACCGAAGCGAAATAACTTGTACAGGAATGGATATTCTCCAGAGTTCTATAAATTCCGATAAAATTCCGCCTCTTGAAATATCTGCTCGGTTTCACACTTTGGCATTCATTAATTAATGCGTTTCACCATTCGAGTAACGATCGTTTTTTTTTATCAAAAACGTATCGCAATCTCAAAGTTATCATCAGCGGGACTGCAGCGGATCGAGTGCCCGGAAAATAGGTTATTAGTGTCCGCGTCAGCCCTCTCAATTCGAGCCTTGTCATCGATCTCATGGCCACTGCACATCCTGGTATTGTCAAGTCACGCTGTAATCTCTACGTGCCTACTTTATCCCATTATGATGGAGTATTTCCTGTTCTCCGAAAACATTGCTTTAGCGTGCACACTTTTAATGTGCCCACTTTTTGTGCGAAAATTAAAAGCCCTAACAACTCCAAGCGAAACAGGATTTAGTTAGGTATTAGTTTTGTGTGGACACGAGTTTAGAAGATTTATTCAAAGCGCACTACACATAACCAGTTTACGTGCAACGTTAAAGTTGTTAAATTTAAATGGAACAAAAGGTTTCCCTTCGGTAAAAAAAGCACCATCGTATACGGGTTCATTTTACGTTCTTTGTTTTTTCAAACTTTTCAATTATTTTGCAATTTGCTACGTGGAAGGCTTGCTGGTTAATCATCTCGGGCACAGAATTTATAAACATTGTTAAATATTTGCTTCCAGAATAATTGGA
This sequence comes from Dorcus parallelipipedus, assembly GCA_958336345.1. Taxonomy (NCBI): domain Eukaryota; kingdom Metazoa; phylum Arthropoda; class Insecta; order Coleoptera; family Lucanidae; genus Dorcus; species Dorcus parallelipipedus. The sequence goes on from OY284477.1 coordinate 40,680,976, forward strand.
GGTTACCAATCGATAGTTTACCAAACGTCACGTGTGCTGGCTCTATTAGTAAATAGCATATCTCTCTTACACTTGGTCAGCATTTGCGGCTTGCGGTGTGGCTTGCGTTCCCAACAGGATATTACTTCGGGCAAATTTGTAGTTGTTGCATATATTGTGAGTGACAAGTTAAGACGACAAATTAATTAATATAGCGTGACTCCGAATTGAAACAGCAAGCTTCAGTTTGCAAATTTGTTGCAAACATCAAGTGATGAAGTTGAAGAGTTTCTTTTATTTCCAGCACAGTTCATATTTGCTTTGATTACTTAAAAGAGTTCATAGTCAAGAAATGGAGACTTGAAGAATAAATGAAATAGAAAAGACTAGTGCTCTTTGTCATATTCTAAAACATTCCAAACCCTTATCTTTCCTGTTTTTATTAATTAAACATTTAAGTACGTATATTTATTTATCTGATAAAAAGTTTGGGTGACTAATATATGAATAATAATTAAGAGTGGCGGAAAAGGACAAGCCTAATAAAAAATAAAGCATTTCGCATTTGCTGCCATAAATCATACTTATCACGTTATTATCTACAATTTGCATTCGCAGTGACTTTGGGATTTTGATGTGTTTGGAATTTAAATTGCTGCGCGGACTCCCGCTTTATTTATAATTAATGCTTTGAAAAATTATATGTAAACATGAGGCCTAGGAAGTTATTAATATACCATCAATTTTAATAGAGGTGAAGCACGCAAATAATTTAGGAAATCCACTTTCATAAATATTGATGTGATTTTTATCCGGTTTTAGCGAAATTTGAATACATTATTCACGTAGACTGACGTACTTTATTCCACATTCTTATACACAATAGATACCTAAATTACGTGCACGATTTTTACTCTCTTGATTTATATTTTGATGATAACAGCTCGCGTAAAATACCACATTTCGCGTTGCGTATTCATTTCCATTAATTCAAATTATAAACTTGTTTACGTGCGACACTAACAAATTTCCCGTTTTGATAATTACATATGAACGTGCAACTTGTGATATTATGATTAAATTTGTTTTTAACATCAAATATTCGTTACAGCTTTAGCATAGGATAATAATAAGTGTTTGTTTTACAGCAAGAGTTTTGAAACTGATATTATGAGTGAAAACTTTAGAGCACGAGCAAAAGCAACAATATTTTGTAAGCCACTATTGTTATATTTAATTTATAATAGTTGTAAATACCTAACTTGATTTGTGTTCAAGAAAGTGTCACCGTAATGGCTTCGCTAACTTTCTCCAAGATATTACGTTAAAAGAAAACAAATAATTTTATCCCTCCGAGAAGTTATATACCATGAAATATGTACATTAGGGGAAAAGTTTCAAACTAAATCTAAAAAAATAATGGATTTTGTGTGCGGAGAAAACGATTGTAACGAAACGAGTGAAACATGTATAAATAAAACGATTTCATAATTAAATTAGAATTCTGTATCGTTCGTATTTAAAGTGTCAATTTATTTCATTGTATTACATATTGTTAGTTGACTCATATACCTGTGCTATGCTATAAATCACACAATATCCGAACGTTTCGTGGCTATAAGCAGTAAAACGGAAATGGCATTAGCCGCATGGAATGAATCTCCGTCCAATCATGTAACAATAGGTGAACGATGTATTTTGATAACACTTACTTCTAATACATAAAATATCTTCTGAATTTGGTTATATACATAGCATTATTACAATTCTATTATGTGTAGAATAATAAAATTTTCAATTCACGTAATTGCAAAAGGACATAAAAAAATAAAGTTCTCGTCCTTCCATTTTGCTTATTTGCAAGAGTCCAAGTGTTTAACTGACCGATAGAAATAAAATATTCAGGCAGACAAATATTTTGGTATTCACAAAAGCTTCGGTTTTTATGGAAACGGTTCCGAATATACAGATTCGACAAACCGGGGGGTCAATAAAAAAAAGATGAACTTATCTGCACTAACTTCTTCGATTTTACTTTCCTGTGATTAATTTCGTACGAGTTTCTGTGATTATCAAGTAACATTTCCTTGTTACTTAACAATATTGCTTTTATCTCTCCAATATCACCTGACAGCGAGAGCTCTAAATTTAATTAATTGCAAGACGCTGAAGAGAATATTAAAACTTCTACGGTAAAGAGTACCTTAGGTGTAAATAGCTTTTAAGCGTTTGTACGCACCGGCATTTCAACAGAACTCAACCCTTGCTTTCGAGACAATGTAGGGGAGATATATTTCTTATTCGGAGAGTAACAGTATTTCACTTCCTAACGTAATTAAGTTTTTAAACCTCCTTAATCGCGAGAGGAGCAATTTTCTAATAATCGCGAGAAATTCTAATTAGATTTCCTCCATAAATATTAAAGAACAAGAACATTTAGGACAAAATAATTAAATTAGCCCCGAAAACACTTTCGGCCGATTTTAATTAAGTTACAACAGAACGCAGGAATAACTCTTTTGCAAATAAAGCAACATTTAGACGTTGACAGTTTAACGGGAGATGAAAGCAAAGTGTGATAAGCTGACATGACTGAAATTAATAAACGAGAAAGTTTTATAAAATATATTTCAAGTTATTTCTTATCCCTTACAATGTATTTATTCTAATTTTTATTTAGTTAAGCATGAGATACGTATATCTCCAATATTCATATGAAGATTAAAAATATAAAAATATAAATAAAAAAATAATTTGAAAAATGAGAAGACAATTAGAAACATGACAGAAATATCTAAACTTATATAAATTTTTATATTTCATATTAAATTAAAAATGCTTCCTAGGAACAATATACTTTTTCCTGGAAAAGAGAGAGAAAAAAAAATGAATGTGTTAGTAAAAACTCAAACAGTGTAACTAATTCGACTGAAGCTTGACGCTGATCCGAATAACGATTACCTCGATAATCGAATTCCCGGCCAAACAAAATTTACCACCAGTTAATTCACAAACGAAAATAAACACGACTGAAAGTTGGGTTTTCACCTGCATTTCAATTAGAAATGAATATTCACGGGACCGTTAAAAGCAAATTAATATGTTTTACAGTACGTGAGTGTATAATACAGGAATTAATGCGAGCCAGAAGAGATATTGCGCGTGTTTTGTTGGACCTTAGAAATGTTTTAGATTATTTATTTCTGTTTATTATGTTTACCTGAGGTTTTGCTTTTGAAAATTCGAAATAATACAGAAAGGGTTCTGGCTCACAGTAAATATGCGAAATTTGTTTTAATTAAAGTGAATATGACGAAGGATTTTACGTTTTTCCCGGGGCAATATTTCCAGCAGTTTGTTTCTGTATACTCAGTTAACTCAATTATTTTTTAACATGTACTTACGAAAGTGAAAATAGTACCCTGTCTGCAAAAATTAAAAATTCTTTTTTTATTATATGCCGAACGTGTAGATCTAAGTTAAGAAAATATACTACGAAATGATATGACATGACAAAAACCGCAAGGCTGTTTCACGAAATTTAGAAGGAGATAGTTATATAAAAGTTCTTTGACTTATCGATCGATCGATCGGCATAAACAAAAAAATTAACTGTAATACAAATTTTAAGGTAAATAAACAAACCATAGTAAGTAGTATATGTATTTAGGACGACAATTATGTCGTCTAGTGGTTGGTTTATTGATTTATCTGTCTATACAATAAGTAAAATAAATTGAAGTAGCAAATTCACTTACTAGGATTTTGCCGAACTAAAAAATTATGCAATCATCTAAAATAATTGAAACTGCTTGCCATCGATAATACTAACTTGCCCAATTCTTTACACTCCTCTTCCTTCTCTCATTCATTCAACTCCGCAGCTTTAACTGCATTTCGAGCCAATTTCATGTTTTGAAAATGAAGTGTGGATATTCAATATCGAATGTCTTTCAATGGACCGTCAGAGTGAAAGCAAAAGACTTGATAAATGGGAGAAATAGACGAAGATCAGATGTGGAGAGGGCAGTTAGAGACTATCCCAGAAACAGTTTCAATGAATAACAACGACTGAATTGCGAAAGCGGAAGATGAAAAAGGTTCTGGTATGAGGTGTGCAGCAAGTGCTCTGGAAGAAAGTAGAGAGAGAGGTGAAACTAAGAAACAAGATGATAGCGTCTCATTGGACAGAAAGAAACATAGGGTGATATTTTAAATAGTGATTTGTATCGAAAACATCTAATTTGAAGCCTAATTCGGCTTCCTCAATTTTAATTATATTTTTGAGCCAGTTTTATGCCGTGACAATGAAGTATGGATGTTCACTGCAGGGTGGAAATACAATTCCATTCAATTAGACTATCTTTAGGTATCGCTAGAGGTAAAAGAGTTAGGAGAGACGAGATCAAATGTAGAGCTGACATATAAAATAGGATGATAGATTGGATAGAAAGAAATAAACAACCAGAGTCTATCCAGAAAAGTATTTCAACGCACCTCGATGTCTTTTGCGTTTTGTTTCATTTGGAGGAAGTCAAACTACAAAACACGTCTTCCGATTTAAGAGGAATCCTACAAAGTTACCCCTCAGAAGTTCGCATTTTACTATCCCTACTTTTTGCTACGTTAAGGGGAAATATTTGATATTATGATTGGTTGGTTGGCAGTCGCCTGCCGACCATGCGGCTATTGAAAACCACCAACATTAGTTGCTTAGAGCTATCTCTGTTCAACACATATTGCGAAAGAACGATAATAACTCTTGCGTGTCGGTGGTTCCGTCATCATAAGCAACTTACTAGGCTGCGTTCGGTCATAATGTTCAATATTCAACGGGTTCAGAAATACACATGCATGTACATAATGATATTCAAATACTTACACATTTTTTACGGTAAATTGTAATAAGACGCAATTATCGTTCAAAGTAGACTTTATTTTTAATTGCACGTATGCGTCGTATAATAGAAAAGGAACAAGTAGTTATCTATATTTGTAAAATATTGAAGAGGATTGAAGCTGAAACACCAAAAATTTTACGTATAATCCTATTTCATGCCCATGCGAAATTTTAATATTACCTGCAGCTCAACAGTGTAATGAAATTCATTATTTTATTTATTTAAATTGTAAACATGAGTAAATTAAACTCCATTAACAAGAAGGTCACATATAGGAAAAAAAAAATCGGCGGTAAATATATAAATGTAAATATGTATCTACATATATTTTTTCGAAAATTGTTAAAAAATGTTGATAATTAAGTACATGACAAACATCATGACGCGAAGTGACTGTTTTTTGTTTGCAGAACGTAAAAGTCTTTTGCACTGGCGTCACATCTTTTGGTGTCATCGGAACGCCAGTGTCGTTTACTATAAGGTAAATGAAATAAATTTTTCAAAAATTTACGATGATATAAACATAGATGTAAATCTGCAAGGTTTGGATATTACAAAAGAAATGGTTGAGTATGTAGTAGTCGAAAAAATATTTTTCCTCTAACATATGTGAAAGTAACTCATATTAACCCTAAAAATGTGACGGAAAGTAATGTTTATCTGCCCTAGGGCTGCTAAACTCATAACAACACGATTTATAGTTCGTAACCTAGCAACACATTGACTTTCATTTGCGCGCTTTGACATTTCACAGAATTTTTCATTAAACGTCAGTTTTAAACAAAGTTTGAATTTGATTTAGGGCTAAGCGAAAAACAGTTGTGTGTCACACACGCAGAAACGCATTAGCAGCCCTTAGATATGAGCTGCCCTCGCTTTGCTTCGCTCGCTCGTGCAGCTCATAGCCGCGAGTTGCTAATGCTCACTTTCTACCCCTGTGACACAATATACTATATATGTACCACGGCAGCAAAGTGTCTTTATCGACCTCGTTTGCTTGCTCATAAATGGTACATAAATAACTATTAAATCCAGAATGTAAAAATATTTCGCATCTTGCAATTTTTGATTGAAGAAAATGCCACAGTTTAAGAAAATATCAAAAAAGTTTATTTCTTTTGAAGCCGATATGAAGTTGGCAATAACTTTCAGCAATAAAAAAAAATTCTAAAATAATACCAAAACAGTTTCAGTATTTATGTATTAGTGTAAAAATCTACTAATTAAGTAATATTCAATAACTTAAAATGAATATTTTTAGAAATTGATTCCAATTAGTTTAACATGTATAGTATGCAAAATTTTAGAAAAACTTCTGACGAACTATCTTCAATATTTTTGTGATAAACATAATTTTATTAAAAGAAATCAACATGGTTTTAGAAAACATTTTTCCTGTGTTACTCAACTGATAAATTTTCATACTGAATTGGCAGAAATAATTGATGATAAGGGACAGGTAGACGCAATTTTCATCGATTTTACAAAAACCTTTGATAAAGTTCCTCATGATTTTATTATAAGAAAATTACAAAATTTGGGGTGTGATATGCGAGCTGTAAAATGGATAAACGAATATCTTAAGGACAGGAAACAGAGAGTTAGAATAAATAATATCTATTCATCTGAGCTGACTGTCATTTCTGGAGTACCTCAAGATAGTGTGATCGGACCAATGTTATTCATTATATTTATAAATGATATTTCACAAAATTTAAGTTGCGAAACGAAATTATTTGCTGATGACTGCGTTATTTATAACAAAAGAAAAAATACATAAGATTGGATTTTACTCCAGAAAGATTTAGACAAAATTCATATGTGGTGTGACGAAAATAAAATGGAAATTAATACAAAGAAATGTGTTGCAGTATCGTTTGGTATTACAAAATTATTTCAGACCCATTCATACAAATTAGAAAATGAATTACTAACATATAATGATACGTGTAAATATCTAGGAGTGACCTTTAGAAATGATTTAAATTGGAGTAGTCATATTCAGAATATCTTCAAAAAAAGCTTATAAATCACTATATTGCATTAGAAGAAATCTTAAAGACTCTGGAAACCTGTACTTAAAAAAGCTTATATGACATATATCCGTCCCAAAGTTGAGTACGCACACGAAGTTTGGGATCCGCACCAACAATATTTAATTGAAGATCTAGAAATATTGGAGCATAAAGCAGCTCTTTATGTTATGAATGACCATAGAACAACTTCATCTGTTTCACGCATACTATGGGAATTAAATTGGGAAACTTTATCTTCTAGAAGACAAGAAGCAAGATTAAAATTATTTTGTTATATTCATTTCAAAGTTGATTCGATGCACAATTTTCTAACTAAATTACAAATAAATGATTCGAGCACTAGAAAAAATCATAAATTCATCTATAAAATTCCATTTTCGAAAACTAACAATCATAAATTTTCTTTTTTTCCGAAAACAATTCAAGATTGGAATAATTTAAGTGGAACAAATTTGAAAAAATTAATTGAAAATTGTGCAAAGAAAATAAAAGTTAGGACGTAATTTTTAAAATGCAAATTTTAAGTATTATTAATGTTATAAAACGTATTAGTTGTTTATTTAATGTTTAAGTTTGTATATTAGACCACTATATACGATGTACTGTACATCTAATTATATATATAAATAAAATAAAAATAAAATTGACCTATCAAGTAATGTTGCGCGAGGCGTACTCAACTTTTTCAAAAATGACAGCGTTGTCTTATTTTTAAATCAAATATTTTTAAACGAAAATAATCTATCAATAAGGGGCTTTTGATAGTGTAAAAATAAAAAGGGACATATTTTTTGTTCGGCCACAATTAAATCTTAAACTTTAGTTCCGCATACTCCGACGCGCACTTCGTTTTTCTCAAAAATGACAGCGTTGTCTTATTTTAAATGATATGTTTTCAGACGAAAAAATCTATTAATAACGGGTTTTCGATAGTGTAAAAACAAAAAGAGACATATTTTTTGTTCGGCCACAATTAAATCTTAAACTTTAGTTTCGCAGGACGCGTGTTTCGTTTTCTCAAAAATGACAGCGTTGTCTTATTTTTAAATCAAATAAAGAGGCGTTTAGTACTGTAAAAAAAGAATTGTGTATCTTTTTATTTTCAATTACATACTTATTTTGAACAAGTTTTCAAATCACCTTAGATTTTCGATGTCCTGGAGTATGCGGAATGAAAGTTTAAGATTTTATTGTGGCCGAACAAAAAATATATCCCTTTTTGTTTTTATATTGTCGAAAGCCTAGTTATTAATAGATTACTTTCGTCTATAAACATTTGATTTAAAAATAAGACAACGCTGTCATTTTTGAGAAAAACGAAGCGAGAGTCCTACTATACGCGGAGCTAAAGTTTAAGATTTAATTGTGTCCAAACAAAAAATATGTCCCTTTTTGTTTTTACACTATCGAAAGCCCGTTATTAATAGATTATTTTCGTCTAAAAATATTTGATTTAAAAATAAGACAACGCTGTCAATTTTTAAAAAGTTGAGTACGCCTAACGCAAAATTACTTGATAGGTCAATTTCGAATCAATTTCTAAAAATATTCATTTTAAGTTATTGAATATTACTTAATTATTAGATTTTTATACTAATATATAAATACTGAAACTGTTTATTTTTGAAAGTTATTGCTAACTTCATTTGAACTTCTTTTCTAATTCTATTTAAATGTACATTTTTATGTTTTTACTATTTCGCTTCTAATACACATAAGTTGATTCAAACACAAAATTACAAAAAAAAGAAAAAAACGTAAGTGTCCCACTTCAAATTTTTAAGGAGTGCATTTAAATAAATAACGAGAAAAAGGAGTTGATGCAAAAGTTAGTTACACAAAATAATGTTTTACACAAAAAAGTTGTACGTCAGAATAGGCAAAACGATGATTCTATAAAAATGTAATTTTCCTAGTGATGTAATTTAGCCGGCTAAAATACCTTTTTCTCCAACTGTGGAAAAAGCCGTACCTTTGAATACTATTCACAGATAGTGAAGTTGATCTTTTCTTGACTAACAAGAAATGTACTTGTTGCTAGACCTCAGTGTATGTATAAATAAATATTAAAATACCAAAAACGTACTGGAAAAAGCAGTGCACAAACTTAAATATTTTTAAATTACCCGCCTTAATCCTATCTGAGATCATGCGCAATAACCCCTAAAAAATCGGAACGCAAAATATATTCTCAGGCCGTGAAAAAAGATCACGTGATTGTCTAGTTTGTTACCGCCCCCAGCTCTTAAGGTGGGGAGAATATATTCACGCCTTACAGAAATAATTTACTAAAAACATACAAATCGGGCGACTTCATAACTTAATTATGGTTACATATTTTTAAAAGCTGTTTTCACTGATTTGTTAACAAAACTTCAATCTACAAAGTGACCAACGCGTTTTTCAAAATTCGATCTGGAAGTATTTTTACTATCGCTGTAAAATTCAACTACAATTTTTCAATGTTAATTATTTTTTTCTTAATTACCAGATGATGATAGAGAAATTTCCTGTGGTCACTTTGTAGTGCTAGTTGTCGGGTATATAGGAAAAAAAAATGAATTAATTATATTCAGAAATAAAGTCTCTATGAATTCGCCCGTTTTAATGGTTTTCGTATATGGAGTTATTTCGTAAGATTGCTCTTAACAGGATTTTAGTTTCCTTGTTATATTGTTTCGATCATTGTCGTTTACAATTACCTGTAAATCGGATTAAATAAAGCATTTTCTTCCTAGCTTCCTGTTTCATAATGTAAATAGGGGGAAACTGATTTGGTTTACATAGAAACTCAGACATAAAATGTCATGTAATCGTCAAACCAATCACGTACTCAATACAAATTGGATCCTATATGCAGAATGTACACATAAGGCAAAGCAGTTCTAGTGTAAACAGTGTTGATATCTTCATACACAAACTGATAGCTATGCTATTGGAAACAGATGGCATTCGATTAATTTGTATGTAATTAACAGAACCTACATTTGTGGTTGTGTTCCGGTGTTTGATAATAATAGGAGGTAAATTGGAACGTATTGTGGCTTAACAAGTCAAACACATAAGTAAGAAATTTTGGCTTATGTTAATTTTCATTTCATCCGAATCAATTTTATTTCTAATTTTATTCTCTTGCCTTTTTTATTCTATTTGTTTGTAAAGTGAATCATTTAAACGACTGACTTTTACTGAGCATTAAAGCGAAATCGATTGAAAGACATGTTCATCGGGGTCATTTCTTTCTAAATATTTGTAAGCCGAAAATTTCGTTCGTTCGTCTCCAGACAAATAACCTGCTGAAAACGCAACTACTTCTGCGAGTTTGTTTACCGTTCGGAGGAAAGTCGCCCCGAACATTTTTCTTATATCGCATTTAACGTGGAATGGCGTTATCAAGAGAACGAAAGTGAGTAAGCTTAATCTTTATGGCAGATAAAAGTCAGTATAAGATAGTCTGCGTGAACACGGTGAGCAGCAAATACAGTTAAGGAAATACTGACAGAAATAAACTTTATATCTGCGGTTTTTTTCGCTGCTTGTTGAGCAAATGCACGATTTGCGAAACCATGTTTAGAAGAAAGAGAAAGAAGAAGAAAGCATCTAACTGCATTAATAAATGAAGGAAATAAAACAAACAAATTATGAAAACTCTGTTATGTCAACCCTCATAGTAAAGTTGTTTCTTTTCTCTCTTTGTATTTTAAGTTTCTCTCCTTTTTAGTTTGGTCCTCGGTCCTTTTTTAACGTTTGCATTCACGTTTCGCTTAGAAATTGGAATTCTCTAAATCAATAAAAGAAATGGCAAGAAAAGTTTTTACTTACTTACAAAATAGCATACATATATTCACGTAGACTCACATGTTTTAGGTTTGTTCAGGCTTTAATAAAGTTTTTATTTGGTCACAGTTAAATTCCAAATACACACAAGCTGCTGGCTGGCGTAAACATAAGTCTTGATTTCATACCTAAACCCAATGTTCGCAAAGCTACGTATATCGATATTTTGTTTGTCAGGAAATGAAACGAAACGCGGGCGCTGATTTGCGACTTTGTAATGCAACACAGTTTGTATAAAACGTTTGCCAGTGTCTGAAAGGGCTACGACTGAAACCATATTAAACCCGGCTTGCAAGCGCGACAACCAATTTGCATGTGATGAATGTGAAATAAATATGTTGCTGGTTTCAATTCGGAAAGAAATATTCGCAGTTTTCTGCGATTGTGTTCGCTCGACTAAAATAAATTCTAACGCACGATAAAAAGGGGGAATGTAAAACATAATTTACAATTTTGAAGAATGCAATATACTCTTTTTTACGATCTAATAGATTTTGTGTGTTTTTAATCAAATGACAACGACACAAAGCAAGCAACAAATAACATTAACAAAACTGTTTGAATTCCGAATTTTCATATTACGATAGAGAATATTTATCAATATATTATTAATATTAGGAATTGGTTAAAATGGTTTAAATGAGGTACATTTTATTTCGCGGTTCATATTGACCTGTTTTAGATAAACCAATCATCATTAAAGAGAAGTATCTACATCAAAAAAATTTTGGAACTTCAGACATGGCATATAAATAGATCACTAATCATTGTAAGCATTAAACCAACACACTGATCAGACAAGAAATAAAGGATATCAGATAAAAAAAATAGGAAAACGGGAATTTGGGCCAGAACATTGTATGGAGTAATATGGAATAAAACCATAAATAAAGAGAACAAGGATAGAATTTTCAATAGCATAGTGCAGATCAGTTTTTTACTTGGAGCTGAGATATGGTCAACGACGATGAGAGTTATAGACGAGGTAAGAATAGTACAATTGGTCTAAATGCGAAGGTCCTAAAATTTACGCGCGAAACTAAATTCCAAAATGAGGTAGGTAATCGAGTAAAAAAGTGTTCCTTAATAAAAACCCTGGAGAAGCATTAGAATGGTAAAGAGAGTGGATGCATCTAGGTAGCCAACACGAATACTCTAATGACAACCAATGGGAAGAAGGAAAATAGGAGCACGAGCATAGACGTGGTAGAAATACAAGATCAAAAAAGCCAAGGAAAAAAATAACGGTTTAAAATGCGAAGAATGGAATAACAAAAAGCTGTAGTTAGAGAGAGACGAAGGAATTTAGAAAAATACAGAAAAGCAATGGATATTCTTTTTGAATTGCTCTACAAAATCAATCAAAATGGAATGATATTTGAACTGTCTAATTCTATAGTTATTCCAAAGCTCAATACTGACTATTCCGATCCATGTTCTAAAACATTTTCTTAAAATAATAGACAACAGATTGTAGAAAATAAGAAGGAGGAAGGAAAAGAAAAAATTTGAACATGGAGATGCCTTTTTTAGCGTAAATATTCTATGACAAAAATATCAAAAAGAAATTTATATGGAATGGTTGAATAAGAATTTGTTTAGAAACATGCTTTCCAATGAAAACATATCTACGATACAGTTTACAGAAAAATGTATATCCATTCAAATGCTATCAATATGTCCTTTATATGTACATTCATATATCACAAATGAGGAATGTATATCATAAAATGTATGTAGTTAAAATGAAAAAAAAAGAGCCAACAAGGAAGAAGGATATAAGGGCTTATTAAAAATTATATTAATCGAAGCATAAGTACTTCTTTCTTTGATTGAATTTTTTTAAGTGTTTTATTTTTTTTAGAAAATTTTCAAATTCTAATTCTTGCCAGCTTCTTTTTTTTTCTTTACCATTGTCCTCAAATTGTATTCTCTAATTTTGGATGTTTTTCATTGTACTTTTTTCCTGTTTGTATAAGAAGCTTACTTATCATCCTCTGTTATTTATTAGTGTGAATAATTTTTTTCTTCTATTATTTTTCTTTAATTAGATAATCATTTCAATTCACTCGAAGATGAAGTTTTTTGATTTCTTCTCTTGTTGCATTTCGTTTGTTGTTTCTTATGATTTCGTTCTCGTATTATGAAACAGTACTTGTCCGATTTTAATTTCTTTTCCGTCTTTTATTCTTACATTCATTTATGTCAAATTATAGTTTTCCTTTTCTCTTATCATTCTTGTAAGACAAGTTTTATTTATTTAAATTTTGTTTTCGTTTCTGTACTTCTATTCATTCAATTTAGGCCTGTTTCAGATTTTTTAGAATTTCTTATTAATAACATACAGTGACAATCTTGTAACGCTGCACGAAAATTACGTGATCAGATAATACATTTCTGAGTCATATAAAACTGCAAAAGGGGTTTTAATATAACGTTGCTATGGTTACTACTCAACTTTCAATGCTGAATCATTTAAAAACTGCACATAGAAAGTATTAAGGAAGGTTTATTTCATTGCATTCATTCATGCATTTCATTCAATCATTCTCTCAAGGAAGCTCCATTTGAGAATAATTGTACATGTCTACATTTTCAGCGGTCGTATAGATTATTTTACAATAAATCAAAAGAACAATTTAATTCAATCTGGCAATTCAAAATCAGTAGTGTCATTACTAACAACGCACGGTAACCATGGCAAATGAAATAAATTTGGTAAATAATAATGTAATAAAGCTTCCATTAATAATTACAATGTGCGGTCTTATAAGGTTCTCAGTGTATATGTGTAACACATACAACATGTTTTCAACAACTATTGTAGTTCTGGGTGGCTGTCGAATCAAAAATAAATGTCGATTCTTACTTCGTATCGTTGAATTGACGTCTCAAATATCGACTGTTAAACAACAAATAAATTCTTGTTTACGTATTTAATGTTTTATTCCCATGTGAAACAATAATTAGTAAAAAATATTTGACCAGCCACCCAGGACTACAGTACTTGTTGGACACGTGTTATAATACTATTATCATTCTTTGATGGTAGTATGAAAATATTTTCATAATTAAACTATATTTTTCCCAAGAAAATTTACACATAAAAAACGCACAAATCTCCTGGAGATGTCAACTGAAACTTGTGTTAAAAGTTATTCGAATTGGCGTGTCCTTTTTGAAATTACTTCTATTTATTGATCGGTTTTAAATTCTAGATATTTTGAAAAAAGAGTTATAAATAATACGTACGTATTATATTTCGCGATCAAAATTTTAATTAATAAAATTAGAATACTTCGCTGCCCTATTACCTAGGCAGTGTTTAACAGTCAATTCGCTTTTTCCGGCTCAGCGGAAAAAGATATTAAAAAGGCCGGCTAACACAAAGAAGATAATAGCCTGACTCGTTAAAAGCCGCAGAGAAATCGATATCTTTGATTAAAAATAAATATTAGAGCGTTACGGGGAAGTCCAATTTTATACTTCTTAGCTAAGTTTTTAATTTCGCGGAATTGATTAAAAAAATCTGACTTTTATCATAAATGCCAGGACAGCCGGAGCCCTCTTGTTTCTTTAAAGGACACGGGAATTCGGGAAAGCAATTCTCTGAATTAACATTTTTACGGGGTTAGAGAAGACTTTGTGAATTAAATTATTACTATTTCATTTATTATCCTGAATACATTTGAAGCAAAGTTGTTTTAAATAAGTAAATAAACTTCGCTAAATGAGTTTTTTTTTTGTTTTTCAAAATGAGGTTTTGTTTTACATATGCGCTTCTAACACGGTTTAAATGGCGTAGCGCGTTAATTAAGTTCAACTAAAACTATTCAACTTTCCCGCTGTGAAATTTACAATTTAGTATGGCAAATATTTGACCGCACAAAGTAGATTACATAGTTAATTAGACTTATTTAGACAAATACGTTAAATGCAAGTTATATCCTTTGTTGGTATAATAATGGATTTAGTAGGCGCTACGGTGATAAACAAATAGTTTCGTTGGATAGTTTCCGTCGTTCCTCGAGTTTACAAAATTTATGCAAATAGTGAGCTAGTGATTTGTATGCTAGCAGGATATACTGTGAGAGCAGCTGTATCACAAAATGTTCCCGCAAGTCTTACAAAATGTAATAATGATAATTTTGATCTTCATTTTGTTAATTTGTATGCCCAATCTACTAAGTTTTACTATGTAAGTAGGGATCTTGTAAGAAGCTAAACTAGAAATTAACAGAGATCATACATTTATTATCATTTTAAAGTGCAGGTGCAACATTCACTTGAACATTTTTTTTCTTTGCGTTCATCCGTTTTCAGGAACATTAAAAGTGCGTGAACTAACAGTGAAGGATCTTGTGTACTTGATTAAAATATTATTTATGTTATAAGAACATCAACAAATATATTTTTATCATGAGGCCAACTTACATTTTATAACAATTCTTTGCCTCAAAATCACGTTCCATACGCAGACTCTTTAAATTATTGTTTTCCGTTGTGTTTTAAAAAACAGACACGTACATATCTGTGTCATCAGCTACGTGAGTTTTCACGAACAGATTATGTACTTTCTTTTCTACGCTGTATGTACATATTTAAATAAAATGCGGATGTGTGCCTTCGCTTTAGTTATTTAAAAAACGAATTACTCTATCGTTAATTAATTCATGTGTCTGCAGCTTTTTATATCACAGTCTATAATTCTGTACTATTGCAGTATTTAGCATTTAAGTCGCACTGATACAAATTGAATTTTCAGAGGTACACCAGATTTTACGAAGTTAAACTCTCCACTCCACTCTAGGAAGATTGTGTAGCGACAATTCAATGGTCCTTTACTTGAACTGCAAACTCACAAGCATTGAAATTGCTTCTTGAATGATTATATTGGGCGAGTTTAATTCTTCCCTGATATTACACATAAAATCCAGTTTGTGGCTTTATTTAAGCAAAGAGAGGCATTTGAATAATTTGTATGCATTATGCAGAAGTAAGAAAGACCGCCTTATATTTGGATTCCTCTTCAGAATTTTGCGGAGAAGCTCGGCGATATTGTACAAAAGGCTTTCTCAATTTTTTATTTACTGCGTGAAAGTGCTTCCTGGTTTAGTGTTGCTCACGTAGCCGCAGTTTGAAACTTTTGATGGGAGAGTTAAGGCAGGAATTTTGTCATATTTTATTCACGCGTTTCTATTGGCATTTGAGACACTGAAATTTTACTCGCTGGTAACTTTAATCTAAAAATATTCTATATAATTTTGTTATATACAAAATTCTGTTGCTACGAGAAGTTTAATCGGCGTTATGGAAATGCGCACTTTAACGAGTTCGAATAAAAATCGAATGCCTGATAGTGAGTGAGACACGGAAAGTTATTTCAATGTTGTTACGAAACTTTCAATTTATGTACATTCTGACAAGTATACTTTTCAAAGTATGATTATATGGCTGATGTAACCAGGTCTGCTTTATTGCCATCAAAATATACAAGTCCAACAAAGCATGTCTGTAGCCAATAATCTGCTGATTACTTCCCAACACAAGTAGGAAGTTATAATGTCAATTTTGCGTGCCCTTATTGTAGCTTAATGTTCGTTCACATCTCATACATAAACAAGTTGTTAGAAGTAACTATTGATTGTAACGCTTAACGTCTGTAGGTATATTTTTAAAATTTTAAATTCATACGTGTACTAAAAATTTGAATTTTAAAATTTTTATTAATTTTCATCTTCGAGCTTTTAATATACATTGCAGAAGGCAATGAAATTTATTTTATATGTTCAGCTCCTTCTTTTGAGTGATATCCGACTGTCAGGTTCGGAATGTTTCACGCTTTATGACTTTAGTTTCGCAGAATTTTAACTCAAATACGTGACAAATATAGGTTAACTGTGGAATATAGTGTTGCCAGATGAAATATTTTACCCCAGCTCTCATCATATTTATTACGGCGGCGTAAAATATTATGACCGGTCGGAATATATTGCAAATACACCTTCTAAACTTTAAATTTATGCCGAACAAAATTATTGAAATGAAATATTCGAAGTGGGTACTAAATCTACGTGGTGAAATGTTGATATTTATTGTCACGAATTGAACACTGAATTTATATAAACGCTCTATATCACAAGTAGATGTCACATTGCGTGCCACATTTCGTAAAAATATTTCGCCAACTTTAATTTGCAGGTAATTATAAATTGAAATAAAATTTATTCATTATATTCAGGGGTAAATAATTTTAATTGTTGCACACACACACGTCTGCAATAAATCAGCTAGAGAATTAGCTGCACTAAACATTTTATTGTTTACAGTAAATATTTATATTGTGCGTATATATTTTACATAAAACATACAGGGCGAACGAAATTAACTAAATAATAAATCAATGCGTGGCGGAGCGAATACGAATAAATCATTGCAATAAAATTCTATCTAAACAGATATTTTTCATTAGCATGGTCATTAAAATTCTAAATTTTTGAAGTGTAATTTTAATGTAAATTTATTCCTTCCTGTTATTCAATGTTGTATTATTAATTGTAATATTGTACGACGAAATAAAAATTAATTATCGTATCCGAGCATTGCAACATAAATTACATCTTAAAAACTAGATGGATTTCCATGATGAAAACTCAAATCTCCCTCACACAGATACGTTTAAAAATTTAAATAAAACATGTCTTACTGAAAATATAAATGGGATTTAAAACCGTGATTAAAGGTTGCCTTGCATTATCAGTGATTTATAGCAAGGCTCTACACGATTGAGCAATTATTTCCTGTTCGGAATATTTATGAAACTCCTTATCGCAAAGAGCGTGAGTATAATTTCGCAGTTTCGTTCACCATGTATGCACCCAATAACGTACGTGATCGTCAATTAGATTATTTCGATTATACTTAAGCACTTTTGCAAAAGAGACCTCGCCAAAATTGAAATTAGACCGAACACGAAAGCCGAGACTTCTCTATATAAATTGCTTTAAAATATTATTTCCTCATTAATTAAGCAAATTAGTCAGGTCCTGTATTATGTTTCCAGTTTTTTTTTTGCATTTTCAGAATATTTCAGTTTAAATTAATAATCGTTAATTAACTTGATGAGGGGTTATCATACTTCTCTTTTGTTCTGCTGTAATCTGATATTTAATTAACTTCTATATTTCTGTAACAAAATGGGAATACTGGGTATTATTCGCCAAACAATTTCTCTACTGATAGTTTCATTGAAACTCGAAAACTGACAGCGACATGACGAAAATGCATGCCGTTATTGTAAAAGTAATTGACACTTTCTAGGAATGCAATCAAGGAATTGTACCTACAATTTTGACCATTACAATAGTGATTGTAGAAAAAGTTTTTAAATCTCCAATATATCTTTTAGTACCAGATAAAATTTACGGCAAGTCAATTTCACTAATTACTAAGTTTGCGTTAATTAAAAGGGTCGCCACCAACTTTCGGGCAAACACACACACCTATGGCAGGAAGTTTCGCCGAGAAAAGTGGAATTGAGGAAACAAACAAACAAATTAGACACCGCGACGGACAAAAGGGTCCGCCGCTAGCTTTCTGGGCCAGAGCTAGGATAACGACTCCTGATGAAACTTCGCCGACTTCTTAAAGTTATATGCCAGAACTCGACAAAACGTCTCTTGTTGCTAACGTAATACTACCGTTGTAAAACAAAACCGTTTCCCGCTGTTGTGTACTTGCAACGCTTACAACTATTTTTGTTTTGTGCGCGTACCCGTGTATAATAAACTTTTTTCAGTAAATAAAGCAAAGCAGAAAGAACGTTCGAAAAGTGCTAGGAAATGAGGGTCGATATATTTTATTAACATATTATCTAAAAGACGTAAAAGGTTTCAGTACGATGTGTACAAAGGAAATTTAGACTGACACTGATCTTTTGGCTATAAATTGCAGATTCTTGAGAATCAATAGTGCAGTAATGGAATTGCAAGGCAACGTCTACGAAGGAAATTACAGATACTAATCTTCTTGCTCCAGACACTGATCGTCTATCGTCTATCAAAAAAAGAAAGAAAAAACTTAAAAACATTTTTACACATGGTATATCGATAAAAATAACAATATTTTGCTGGGTGTTACTTTATGATAAATGATATTTCAAACAATCTTGACAAATTGTTGACACTCGACATGATATTTGACACTTTCGATACGAAATGAACAATCGCGAGCAATAAAAATTGGAGATCAGTATCATTCTTTGACACAG
The DNA here is from genome assembly GCA_958336345.1 of Dorcus parallelipipedus. Lineage (NCBI taxonomy): Eukaryota > Metazoa > Arthropoda > Insecta > Coleoptera > Lucanidae > Dorcus > Dorcus parallelipipedus. Next base: position 40,699,998 of record OY284477.1, read on the forward strand.
TAGTGATAAGTATTATAAGCTTTGTACAACATGTATCATGTGTGCTCTATTTGTCAAATTACTGAAAATCTAACTCACTCAACATGAAGACAATAAAGTATTTTTAATTTGTAACGATTCCATAAAATTTTTGAATGTCAATTTTTTTGCTTGCAACTGTACTTTGTCATTACGTTACTCCCTAATTAGTTCGGTAGAATATCATAAAATTTTAATTATTTTTATGACGGATTAACGTAGGTATGTTTAAAAAGGCAATAAAAATATTTCTAAGAAACGTGTAATATTTTAAGAATGTTACAAAGAATGGTTGAGTTTTAAGCTCGACGAAATAATTCCTGAAGTTAACAAACGCGTTGCCTTAATCGTTAGAAACAAATTTTAATAAATTACGCTCCCAAGAAGAAACGAAATGCTCGGCATTTTCTCGAAATATTAAATTGATAAGGACGTCTCCTCCTTTGTGAAATTTATTTATAATAAAATTCGCTCAACTCGAAAGCCCGTAATGGCGGCAAGATTTAAAAAGATCTCCGGCTCAGGTTGAATTAGAGAAAGAATGAGGCGGGCGCTTCCCTCGAAATTAATTCGCGCAAAAAGTGAACGATTTTCACAAAGTTTCGAATTTAGGGGAAATTCCAAGTGTATATATAATTGAATCGATTCGAGAATTGCGGCCTGTAATCAGTGTGCTTTCTGCTTCGCTTTGTATGGCTTTCATGAATGCTTAACGCAAAAATTAAACATAATTTACTTTTTTTTTAAATTAATTTTGTATATTAATAACAAGAAAGTAAATTTACCTCGAGATCTAAAGCGTGTGTTAAAACAATATAAAAAATTTGCATTGTTAATTTGTTGTTAACAATTTCTTAACGGCGATGATGATCTAATTAACTACACTATACGTGTTATGATGCAACAATACCTGTTATGTTACTTCGCTACCAGTTTGATATGTAACCCTTGTACCGCTGTCGTAGCTGATTGTATTAATTATTGAAGTTGCCTAACTATGATAATGCAGAGAAAGTTACACGTGGAGCCACTAAATATTGTATTATCTTGGGGAACCCCCTTAAAAGTTTATTAATTTATCCCGCATTGCCTCGCGTAAATGCAATTTTTTTTACGGTTTAAAAGTAGCTTAAAATTAGAAAACGAGTAGAACAAAAGCCATGTGCAAGGAAAGCAAATGGAAATAATCCACCTCTGTTGGAAAATCTTTTGAATACAAAGTAGCTCCAGATGTACATACATATATTTAAACCAGGGGTGGTCTTTAATTTGTTCTTTCCTATAGCAGGTTTAGTTTCCCGGATAAAATCAATGAATCAGTAAACCAATCATTCATCATCATCATCCTCCTTAAAATTCTATCGAGTATCTCCTGCTGTTAAATATTCTTTTTCACTTTTAAAGTGATTCATCACAAGGTTGAAAGTTATAAAGCACTTTAAGTAAATTGTACAACTTGGCGTACGTATCTCAGTGATGACTTTGTAAGAACAACAAACCAGACTGGCACACAATGCAGCACAGAGATAATTTTCACAGTACAAAGCATAACGAGCATTAATCTTACAATATGCTGGCTGCATAACCTGCTGCGAACCGTCTAATTAAATTACGTAATTACTATAATGAAAAATGAAAATTAAGTCTAGTTAGATATGATTTATTGCGGGGGAAAGCAATCCGATAGTGCGTCCCATCATCATCACAACTGCCTGGATACTACTACGCTTGCTTGGTTGTACAAAGTAATGAATTAAAAATTAAAATTAATGTTTTCTGGACTTGGTCGCCTTTTTTTCGGAACTTATGCGGGTTTATTAAAAGTGACGTGAGCAAATTCGTTGCTAAATTAGATTATAACATAATGATTAAAACTGTGTGCGTATTTTTAATTAAGAATTCACGTTATATGTATAAATAGATCTAAAATTATTTTCAGTAAACTCTCCTGAGTCTACATGAGTAGTTAATCCAAGGACCAATTGAAGGCAAACTTGCTAAGCAATGTATTTGCTTTTGACGGAAGTAAAATCCTTGTTCTTTATCTTTCCAAAATCAGAGTTTATGTGATTTTTATACAATTTATTGTGTTGATAAAATGATTTTCTTAAAAAATTAAATGCCATTGAATAATACCGAAGAGGCATTTAGCTATCTTGTCTGTTTAGAAAGACAGGATCTGTGAAATAAAACCTAGGACACCCGGTACAGTTAAGTAAGTACGTATTGAACGAACACGTTTCCATATATTTTTTTCTTTTTCTTGTACTGGATGGATATAAATGAGGCCATTTTATGGACGCATGGCAGGGGTGGAAAAGTTATTCAGTATTTAAACGAGAAGAGTGGGTGTGACAGAAATACATAAATATTAAAATAAAACTCGCTTCGTTGATACAGAATCGTCCTTCTTGTTTGGATTGAATTCGAGCCTGTAAAATTAGCACCTATTTTACATGTTATTTAAAAATTGCGAGTCCGTTTAAAGCAACGCAGTCTATTTGAGTGCCTACGTTAAACGTACTTAATGTAGCGCTTAAAGCCGATTTAAATTGCAATCCGGTAAATTATTTGCATCAAGAGATCTTTTCTCTCGGTGCCATAAAAGCTCTTGCGCGCGCGGGTAGGAATTTCTGTACGCGTGATTTTCCAACGGACGTGAATTTATTTTAGGACATTTTTCTTTTTATTTACGCCGCGAAAGCGTAAAATTACGATCTCAACTTTTGTGCGTGGACATAAGTTTAGCGGGGTGAGCTTTGGATTAAAAAGCGAAATAAGCTCACTTCGACAGATGTTTCAGCTCCTTTGTTAAAGTAGAATACACCGTTCGCAATTTCAGAGCAGATTATTCACGCTTCAGCTGTTGCTTTGTTTAAATGCACTTTCAATTAAATTTTCGACGTGGTCGATATTTTGTTTGAGTTTAAAATGTGCCAAAACGCTATCTGTTTGTAAATACCTACCTACGGGGTAAAATACGTAAATTTTTTATAAATTATAATCATATTTAATAGATCGTGAATAATTGTACATTGTTTGAACTAACTTTTATTGATCGATTACACTTTACTGAAAACGAGCTTGTAATGAGGGTAAATAAAAAATAAATATTTATGTAACTGTGTAAAACAATGAATACATTTTAAAACATCTAGAAACAATGAATACATTTTAAAACATCTAAAATCTGAAATAAAATTCTAAAGTCGCGAGATACTTTTAATACAAAACTCTTGGCGACGACACTTTTAAAAGAATCCACGTAAGGTTATATAAAATTTCATTTACATGCCGCTCTAGAAAACATATTATGTTACAATCAAAATTCTCGCGTTCTACATTCTTGTTACGAGGCTTACTAACTTGTAGAGAATATTGGTTGCAAACTTGGAGCTTTGCGAATTTCGTTACAATGTATTTCGCTATCCGAAACTTTTCATATTTGATACAAATTTGTAATCCTCTTAACCCGTATTTTTAGCTCCGGACTGAAAGTTATTTTGGTAGTAAATTTGGCGGAGAATTATGTGAAACTTCCTCTGAACCCAAACTTTATTATTAAATACGTTTTCATTCCATTCCGGCTCTTATTAACTGGATGAAGAAAATTGAAAATGCTCGCATGCTTCAAGTTAGGAAAAAAAATCGACATTTTATTATCAGAAAATATTAATTTTTGAAGGCATTGTAGGCTTCATGTATTGAACGAATTAAAATAGAAACTTCCACGAAGAGAAAAAGAAGAAACAAAATATAGAGACATTAGCAGTCGATTAGGATATAGGATGTTACTGAAATTGACTCACTTATTAAAACTACTAATAGTAACTCAATAAAAGAAACTAAATTTGTTACATTAAAGGATATGTTGAACTGGTCGCTAAATTTGTTCTTTTGCTGACGTTTCGTCTTCCTCTAATGTTATTTCGCAAAGCCTGAATTCTTCCTCATTTTTCAACCTCACATAAATTTGCTGATTTTCATTTCATTGAATCTAGTTTTTAATCAGTATATACATTACTTAGAAACATTATATTAACTAAAAATAATTCATACATTAATAAATATTTTCGTGATAAACTTGTAAGGAAAGTAAACTAATTGAAGCATCACATAAACTTACTAAATTATTTTAAAGGTGAAACATAAATTAATTTTACGGACGCGTTGTACTTTGAGAGGGAAGACGATGATAAGATTTCAAAGTTTAAAAGTTTTGAGCATATTGTGTGTATGTGAGACTACGTATTCCGTACGAAAATTAATAGTTTGCAACGTCAAAAGCAAAGCGCGTTTTAAGGGAAATGCAGTTATTAGGCTTTGCATAATTAAGATTGTTTTATATAGAATGCAGCGCGAATACACTCTCGTCACAAGAAATTGCGAACTTGAAAATGAAGTGCATTTAGAAAATGCCAACATAAATATTATGTGCTAAAATATGTTTATGAGAAATCTTTTTCGCATTATTTTCTTTTAGACGTGCATGAATGTACATAGTTTTTACGTTGAACCTAACCAGTTGGATAGGAACCATATTTTAAAGCAAATTTTCTTCCTCGGTTATCTAGGACGCCATATTATATATCATTTTTTTATTTTGTTGACCCAATTGCTTAAGACCCTGACATCCTGTACAGCTGAGAGCTGTTCTATACAGCCGACTCAATAATAAACATATGAAAAGAAATTGTATAAAAGTTAGGCATACATGTTGTACGTTTTTAGTAAAGGGAAATGTAAGTGAATATGCTGCTGACTTTTCTATTAAGTTTCCCGAAAACAAAAAAATAAAAATTCATATTTTTCCTGTTGTACTCATAAGTGAATCACCTGTATTCTCAGTTACCTCGTTTCCCTTTGTAATAAACTGCAAGGCAATTATTAACTAATAACTTCCGCATGAGATGTTTTAGACAATATGAAAACAATTATATATTCCCAGCGGGAAATTAATTAGAAAAGTTAGCAGATTGGCAATTTATTTTGCGTTAAAGTAAAGAGGACATACGTGTGTGGAGATGTAAGGCAAAGTTTAATTAAAAAAGTTATTCGCTGCGAAAACGTAAAACTTCGTGAATATATATTGTAATACATAAATTATGAACCTGCCATAAACAACTTGCATGCACTTAACGTTTAACCACTTTATGAATACATTCGTAATTAAGCTAGATTAGAATATTTTCTTTTTTGAGTGAAAAAAATATATAGGCATGTATCTAATTCTTTCTGAGACACGTTTTAAAATGGATGTCACATGATCAATATTTTCATTTTCGAGCTCCTCGAACTTTGATCCTGAGAATATAATGCGAGAGCGCGAATATTAAGCAAAATTCCGCTCCAGATATTGTAAATTTCCATACAACTTGAAAACGTCAATACAGCCTTCGCAGATTAAAGATTTCTGAAAATTGTGTCCCGAGAAAACGACAATGTACCGGGCATATCAGACATAAAAAGCACTCGCGCTAACATTGACGTCAGTTTTACCAGCCCATGAATATTTTCTTAGAAATCCGTGATGCCGGGGGTTACGCGCCACTAAATAAAGTATCTGACATGTGACCTATTCATTGGGCACGATTTTGTGCGAAGCAAGTTGCCAGAGATTCGCATAAATTTTTTATCTGACTCGCCATTTGCATTTTTCATATTAACATGTCTTCTTCTTCAAAAGCTTTATATTACAGACAGTTTCCAAAAAAAATATTCCACCATCAAAATATTTACATAATTATATTAAGCCCATTAAAATTTAGTTTGTCTACAAAATATAAGCTGATACAGCTCAGTACCTTTCCAATTCGCTATATTTTAATGCATTTATAATAGCAATGATTTATGATTCATATGGGGTGCTGAGAATCATAGTGGTCATGTGAAGCATGTTAATTTCATCTGTATTTGCAGAAAACTCAAACTATGAGACTGTTACAGACAAGTCATAGTTTGAATTTATCTCCATCTTGTAGTGTTACCAACTATGAAAAGCAATCAGTGAAGTGCCGGTAAATTTGAATTGTTTTGTTAGTTTCAGTCGCATTCTCGAATTGTTACTCATATTAATGGTTTGTGATTGAATGTTTAATTTAAAATCAAAGTCCTCATTAAAGCAATTCAAGTTTAAATGAGCTCAAATAATTGTATACAAATACGCAATTATTTAAAAGCTTTCAACGTACGAGTGTTCGGTGAACAGAAAGAGAGAAAGCTTTATCACACTGCTGCTTCTCATGATCCTATCGTACATCGAAGACGAGACACACTTGTTCTTTAGCACCACATCTTCCATTATTTGTCTTTTCACTAACGCTTTTCTCCTATTTCGCTTCGCTAAATGCATTGCGGGATTTGTCGGGCATAAAATACACAAGTCCTCGTCTTTCAAGTGCGAAATTTTGCGCCGATAATTAAGACGGTTCTCAGTACATAGAATAAAAGAAGACGTCAGAAAGTAATTTATTCGCTTTAATTCTGAGTGTGGTGTTTCGCTAAAACGAAAAGTATGTACGAGTATATTACGCTTGATTATCGTTCTCGCATAGAAGTTGCTTTTCCGCTCGGTTTTATTCATTTTAAACAAAACACGAAGAACAATAGCCAGCAAACATAACCGCTACATTGTTACGTTATGAATCTGAATGAAAAACTAAAAGCGCGCGGTTCGTGTATTTCTGTGCTCCCTTAATAACTGTATGCAATCGAATCAAAATCGAATTTGCAAATTATTTGGTTATTTCCGGTACTGTACTTTGTCTTCCTCAAAAAAGAGAATTAGAAAGTTAAAATTCCATCAAAACTTTCTACTCGGCTCGTGATGCTTTAAAGCCGCTCTTCTCTTAAGCTTCAATCAGAATAAAGTTTGAAATTTTAATGGGCTACAATATCGCCCACTATTTTTCATCTAATCGCGCCGTCTGTCAAATATATTCATTGTAACCGATATATGACGGTGATTGATAACGTGCGTTCAAATACTTGATGTGACCTCACGGGAAAGCCAATTTATGAAACGGTACAATGCTAAAGTTACGGAAATTTATATCGGAGTTCAGGGATGGTTTCACATACATAACTCTGGAATTGAAAAATAGTCTTTTCATGTGTTACTATTTTTTTGTAGTGACTTGAACGATTAATATCATATGTCACACAATTTGTTCAAATCCCCAAAAAATGTCTTTCTTTTAATAACCTATTTTTCATGTACCTTCTTTTACTCCCTACTCACTTCAACAAATTTGTGTGTCCATTAAAAAGTTATCTAAGCTCCTCTCTAAGAATAAAAATACGTTTGAAACTACTAAGAGAAGAATAATCTAAAAACAGTTTTTATATCTGTAGTTTGTAAAGAATTTAAACCGTAAGCACGTTCTAAACAATTTTTTAATGTATGCTTTTACAATTTCATGCAAGTTTATACCAAAACACATTTATGCTGTAATAACCGTTTCCTGTTTAACTCAACAAAACAATAAAATTTAATATTTTAATTATGTTACGTACGCGTAAGAATTTTATTTTAATCCTACGTCGCGTCGGTTCGACTTTTATAAAATTCGTTTCCCGTCCTAAACACAGCGCGAACATAATTTGGGAAGGGACCTATTTTAGAGAACAACGATAAAACCCCAATATATTTTCAATTCTTACGCATTACATTCAAGGGGCATAATTTATTATCAAAAAAGCAGCAAATTTGAAATTCCCGATCGTCTTTATCTCTGAATATCTAACCTTCAGGAGGGCCGAAATCGAATTTTATGCTCGTAATAAAGCAACCCCACTTTAATTTAAGACATTGAAATGATACGTGATTTAATTTTACAAATACGTTAGAGCTCTTTGGCGCAGTTTCTTTTTTGTTTAACGCGAGTTTATAGTTTCTTTTTTCATTATATATTTATATGTTTTATTCATAAAGTCGTTTCCGAAGTAACGCCCAAAGCAAACGCTTAATAAATTGATGTACAGAATCCAAAGTTTCTTTTTTTTCTTGTAGAGCCGGGGGTAATTCAATTTTAGCCAAGACCCTTCGACAATTTGATAATGCATTTTTGCGCCCTGTGTTCATTAAATCTTTCCTCGCTTCGCAATATCTGCAAATCTTGTTAGATTCCGAGGTTGTCTCTCGATTGAATTTCTAGTAGTGCTATCTTATTCCACTGTTGTATCATTTAAAATTTTATTATTCTATGGGCATTATTCGTTTATGAATTTTAATATTAAATTCCACTTAAGTTTTGTTTAATTAATAAATGTCATTAAATTTACTGCATTAATTTAAAAAGAAGTGCCTTCCTTTTCTTTCATAAAACTTTCCTTTTTTTGAAGTCGCCCCAAATTGACGTCATTAATCTTACTGACGGTAGAGTATAAATAAGAAACTATACTTTATGTTGGAAAGATGGGATGTTAATGACATATACCTAAGATGACAAGTCTGACATCCCCCGACTTCAACGAGACATCGCGGCGTGGTACTCACCCTCGATTAATCCACGAGTGTATTAAGACGGATTGACTGACGGTTGCTTGGATAAGCACTTACCAACCTAGTAGAGCTCATGCTATTTAACAGAACACACGCATCACATACCTCAAGGGATGCAACAGTTGACGAGGGACGGTTTTAATGAAGAGATTGTGTTAAATTTGGACTTCTTAATGCACTACACACAAAACTAAGTGGAAAAGTACACACTCGATAGGTATCACACTAACGTGTGTACAAAACGCTTTACTTTGATTAATCACGTTTGTGCTACTACATACACTCACCGGGAGCTTTACGCGATTATTATTACAATCGTGGAAATCAAATAGAGTGCACGTGAATTATTATTATTTTGTTCCAAACAACTTGAAAGTGATATTACTTATTGCATAACACGCTGTTGCACTGCTAAAGCATGCACTCGAGGTATTAAGGAACGTACTAACCGATAATTTGTGTTAAACGTAAGGGTGGGTAACTATGCACGTCAGTTTGAAATTATATGTATTTAGAATTCTCATTTTCTTCTCTTTTCTTCATTTATTCTCCAACTTTCCATATGTTTAGTTTGATACGAACAAAACTATTTTATTATAATATTACAAAAATAGTAAGTAATTCAACAAGGTTCAAAAGAAATTATAAAGGAGTTGATGAGTCTAGGTGTATCATATTATCCAATGATAATAAGTGCTTAAACGTTTTGTCTTGCTACAATTTTAAGAGTTTTAAGTTTGAAAATATTAAAATATGTGTCACCGTGTTAACTCGAAGCAGAATGAGTATTCTAGTCATGGCTGTACCGTCGTGCTATTGACGTGAAGGGCTTCTTTAAAATTTAGGTAAAGGCTCCGCAAACTTTTTATATCAATAAACGTCAGCATGCCGCTCGTTTAGTATACATGATACAGGAAATAAAAAAAAAGTGAGGGCCTGTCAAACCTATGTCAGGTTTTTAGTTCACTTTGTAATCCTTGACGAGATAAATGAGTAATGCCCCCCCCCCCCCATTCAACGCAAGTGCAAGCAGAGTGTTCGAAATTTTTCCTAGAACTTTACCCATTTAGCTGATAGAACTTAAACGAGTACTTTATATCGATTGTCACTATAAATATCTGACTTATTTGGTTTTAACAATTCGTAAAGCCCTTCGTATACAAATAACATGCGCGAGAGCTTTGTGAACTTAAATTGATTTAACGTCGGCATTTCTTTACGGAATGTAAATTACCTACTTCATATTTAAAGGAATTATACGTTCTTTGAAGATGTTCTTTTTTTTCTTAAACGAAATTCTTAGGAACTTTCAACATTTAATTAACGGTGCAGAAACAAAGAAACAGAGAACTTAATAACAAGTAAGCAAAATAATTATGAATTATCTCGGGTAGAGTCAAGTTTGAAGAAATAAATATCCAGAAGTGTCCATTAAGTTCAGATATATCAATATTGGTAGAGAAATAGAATTGAAATAGAATTATAGCTGAACTATAAACATTTCGAAAATCTTGTTTTATTTAATCAATTGCTTTATTTTAAGTACATTTTCATGTACTGGCGCTTTTAATGTGTAATCGTTATGTAATGATTATCCCACTATTTAAATGGATATGATAATTCCAAATTGCACAGTCCTGTCAAATATATTCCCAGCACTCCGGCGTACGAAATAATTAATCCGGCTCTACCAATCACGCGGTGAATGTGGCCAAACACTAAAACAAACATGCCAATAACACGACTTTAACCCGAATATGGGAATTTAATTAATTCCGGAGAAAAAGAGGTGCGTGGAAGTCCCTCGTGACCGACCAGGTTCAAAAAATTAAAATATGCTTTGAATTGTAGGTGATTCATACATTTTTGGCTCAAGTCTAGAATAAATTGAAAAAGAAAGGTTTCTTTAGATTTTAATTAGAATTTAGATGTACTGAAGAAGAAAAACGTTTCAATTGAAAGGTATGAACCTTTAAAGCAAAGCGGACGGAAGTAAAGGTCCACAGTGACAGGGGCAATAATATCGTATTCTTGAGAGCAGGCGTAATGTATGCTCCCAGGGGAGCCAATTTAAAAATGATAACTCCTCATTAGTAACGTCCCTGCAGGGCGCATTCATTATGTGTATGTACACAAGCGTCGCAACGTATCATTCTCAGACATCTAAAGCAGTGCCTGGGCTTTGGGGACAAATGTATGACAAACATCAGCATGACATAGGAGTCGCTAACAATTTTCCATTCGGTGTATTCAATTTATTTTAAATATGAGCATGCCTTATCAGAAAAACATGCAGAGACGTTGTTACGGGACCTGCATTGTGATTTTACCAAGATTATAGTTCAGTAATCTGAAAAAGGTAATTGCATTTCATGATTTTTACCATTTTTACAATAATATCATGTTACAGTAACGAATAAAATATTTATTTCGCGAGGACTACCTTTAATACAAAATTTCGTGTTGTCATTTAACATTTCTTTTTTTTTTTTCGCCGTGTTTCTAAACAAGTGCAGAGCTTTTTCCGAGTTATTTCATCCAAATAATTGGACGAAAATTTTTATTTACGAACATTATTTCCCCGTTGCTTTATTATTCTCATTCGAACATTTTTTTTCTGTATACCTTGTCTCTCTTGGTTTTGTTGCAACTGCCTTGCCGTTGTTCGCCGATGTAGTAGATACCACGCGCTAAATTGAGTAAAACCGGTACATAAAATTGGCCGACGTAAATTCCGATAATGGAGGAAATTACCGGCGGCATTCCGGCGTTACTCTCTAATTCTAAATTGTTCTTTCAGGACAATAGAACTGATATAAATCTGCGTGAAATTTCAGTATACCAAGTTCTGTTTAACCAAAATAAAACAATTAACATTTGTAATGTATAAATAATATATAAGTTGATTGTGGACATGCAGAATATTATGTGTGTTATTTGCTTGCTTTATATTCTATGTGTATATTAACATATATAATTACTTCTATGCGAGTACATCCTCCTTTACAGTTATTTAATTATGAAACATCAATAAATTATCCCCCTGTAGTTTTCACAACTGACCGTTCGGTTTGTGCGGTTTTATACGTTGTATGAAATACCGCCAACTGCAATTACAACTTCAAACTCGTTATCCGCAAAATTCTAGTTTGTAGTGGGTATATAAACGTAATGGAGATCTAAATTTATCGCGGCTTCAAATCGAAAACCGCACCGCAGAAAATAAATGAAAGTCCAAAAAAACTTTCCCTTTATATTTAATGGCAGAGTCCTTTTAGTCCTCGAGGCGTTCAACAAAATGCAGAATCTGAAGAAATTATCTCTCCCGAGGCGCCTCAGTCCCCCATGCGTGAGCATAAAACTTTAGTTCGCAGTAGTTCGTTAGTACTTTAGCATTAAACAATTGCCGGGTAACATTTAAGTTTAAAATTAACATTTAAGTTGCTAAGTGCCTGCTGAATGTAAATAACTGAATAAATGAGTTTAAATAAATTACTTCTATGTTACTCAGTACTCCTAAAAATGAATTACCCTAATCCACGGTACTTTTATTAAAATCAAGTACAAGATAAATGGTATCGTGAGTGCAGTTTGATAACAACTTTTTACTGAATAAATTATACTACCTCGTTGTTTTTAATTTGAATAATCCACCCAGTAAATAAAAAAACACAAATTGAATTTAATAAAGTTGAAAAATGTATGTTCTCATGAAAAAAGTGATATCCCATTCATATTATTTAGCACTGCATTGTTATCTACGACGCTAATTAATTTCAGTCAGCAACACTTTAATTAATTCCACTGCTTCCAATATTATTTTGTTCCGCCGCTGCTAAAATTATTTTCGTTTGAAATTGCAGGATTGTAAACACGAGAGGCTTTATCTGCAATGTCGGAATTAAATTTTTTTCAATTTAACGGATATGCTGCTGCAAGCAAAGTGTAATTTCGTTTGATCTACTTTATTTCAAAAACTGATACGTCTAATGTAACGTAAACAACGAGGTTGCGTTATCCTTTAAAGGTTTTAATTTATCTTTTAAAGCTTACATTGGCAAATGTAAGGGTGCCTTAATCGTACAAATTGAGTTTTAATTCTCACTTCTCACTGTACATTCATAATTTGTACATTTTTGGCCTTTAGGATATGCAACTTATGTTAGTGTCCATTGTTATACTTTAAAATAATTGTAAAGAAGGAAACACTTTTTACTATGTTTCTCATTATAGGGAATTAATTCTTAAGTAATTCAAAAAGAAGATTGTAATGTATTATGCATAACTATTGACTCTCATTGAACTGTTTTATGTGCTGCCTTTCATACTGACGTTTAGGTAACTTAACAACGAAATTATTTTGCCGTTCCGCTGCTAAAATTATTTTCCTAAAAATTATAGAATTGTTTGTAATCACGTAATTTTATCTTCGATATGGGATATCAAATTTTTTAATTTTAATGCACATGCTGCAAACAAAATACAGTTCCGTTCAATTCACTCTCTTTGTAAAAACGGTATAACTAATGACACATAAACATCTAAGTTGTTTTTAATTAATTTATCAATATAAGGGTGGCTTCACAAATTAAATCGATCGCTTTAAACTCAACGCAATTCTCAACTGTCACAGAATATGTAAATTTGTAAATTTTTGGCTTTAGGAAATATAGTTTTCACTGAGATTCTTATTAACTTGTCATATTTTCTATGAATACGAAATTAACACAGTAGGTATTTTATGTTTTATAAAAAGAAACTTTATATCAAATCAAAAATAAACAAAACATAACTCTCTGTTTGAATTGGCTTCCGGTTGGAACCGCGTCACGTTGACTTCTACTGCCGACGTTTCGTTCTTCATTGCAGTCTCAACGACTAACCAGAAGCAGCAGCAACACCACCAGCAGCAGCAGCCCTGAAGAACGAAACGTCGGCAGTAGAAGTCAACGTGACGCGGTTCCAACCGGAAGCCAATTCAAACATGGACGACGGCCGCGGAAACCTTCAAGTTAAATTACAACATAACTCTCATTCTCACAAGGCTTCTTATTTTATACCGATGTTTTTGGCTTGACAATAAATAATGCCATAAATGAAATATTCTCAGTTCGTTCTTTAAAAAGAATAGAACTAATGTTCAGCTTGAGTGTAAACATTAACAAATCAATATTTGCATTCTGTTTGGTTTTGTGGGAAAGCTAACAAAACAAAATTTCAGCTAATATTAAGATTTGGCCCAAGAGAAAATGGGAACTGACAGAAACGGAAAGAAAAACTTTCGGGGGTAAATGATTGAAGGAGAAGTTTTTAGTGCGACTTGTATACATTCGATTGGGAAACTGTGGTTAAAAGCTCTCGACAAATTCTATTCTGCCATCATTCATAAATGATATAACACAAGTATTAACACTTGAGCTTACGTTTCCCTTGCGGTACAAACATTTCACGGTTTGTGACGGTCACATTCTCTAAGGAAAACCTGTTCGGGATAATCCTGCTACGTGATTTGGGTGAAGCTCAAAAGCGGGCCGTGTTTTTTCCTTTCAAATTAAAAACACATTAGATAAACAGATGTATCAGTTTTAATTATTCCCTGCTCGACGCGTGACGCGAATATAAAGTAATGAATTAATTCAGCCTATTTCGTACGCGCATTCCTTGGAATAAAAAATTTATTTGAATTTTTACGACCGCCGGAAATTATATTTCAAACCAATAATCCGCCATGAATTTGCAAGTAATCCGTTTTAAATCGCCATAGCTATTTGCATTATCAAAACTCCTGCTAATCTTTGGTCTGTGTTTGTTAAACGTGTTGAATTTCGTGTGTTAATCTAATCCACCATCAAATAATATATTTTCTTAAATCATCACATCACATCAAGCACAGTTTGGAATACTTTGCAACTTTAATTTTATTTAAACAGTTACACCCCCCCACATACATTCATATACTATATTATTACTAAAGCTACTGTATTGACAATGAGTCCAGTTTTTTTTTAATGCTGTGGGATTATGTGTAGGCATAAACGCTATCATTCATAGACATCCTTTGGCAAAGCTTAAATTACCGGCTATTATATCAAATATTGCCAACAGATTTCGAGGGATTAGTCTACAGGCTCTCCACACAACAAATTTCATTCATTAAGCTTGGTTCACACTGATCGGATTATTTTGAGTGAGGTTAAATATGAAACCCGTTCCAAATTGACGAACTACAAATGTTATTTTGCATCAAAAAAATCTAGGAACGTTTATTGTTCGCTGGGATAGAAATGTTTGCATTCTACTGAAGCGCTGAGAGAAAAGAAGTCGTTTTCGTAGATTCTCGCGACATATACAACGATTTTACATTCATGAACCGCACTATTTATCTATATTATTCTCCCTGTGACTGTTTTCCTTCTGCGGACATAACTTCCCCAGTAAAATCTTGCGGCATCCAGGGATCAAAAGTATTTCAGATGTTTCATTTATCTCTTGAGGCTCTATGGTAAAAATCGATTCCCACTTGAACCCAACTCAGCGAAATATCTCGTAAACTCGACTTGACATGCATACTAGTGGACCCAGCTCGATAATTTCGTTCTGTATATGAGAGGCAAGTTTACAATTTTCACGCTTTTGAACTGCAGATAGAATGTATTATTCATCTGACTTAGAAAAAAAAAATACTAACAACTTTGTTCACGTAAGTAGTATTAAAAAATTATAAAATATTAAGTATTTGTTAAAGGCAAAAAGCAATAATAATTTTTTCTTCAAAAATAGAAGACAAACCGAAATAACCAAACTGCAGGAAAAAAAAAGTTGTACATAAGTATACTGGCGTTATACCTTGAATTAAACTAAAATATTAAGTTAAAGAAGTTGTTTGTGTTTATAGAATTTTGTTGTTATTATTGACACACATAAGTGTTAATCGATGATAAAATAGCTTCAGTACGAAACTAGTTGCCCTAATCTAAAATAACAATTTAGAAAACAAAATAAATCTCAGAAATGCCCTTAATTAAACGGTATTAATTTTAAATATAACTTAAGAACCATATTGAATATAGGTACACCTTATTTGTTCATGTTCAAAGTATTATCTTGTATTCTATGTTATATAGGGTGCCCCCCAATTAAAACGATAAAATTTGAACAGGTACACGTACATTTATACATAAGTTGTTGTTGCTAAATTTGCATCAACAAATGAGTCATTGCAACACTGTTTCTTGTGGGCAAGTACTTTTTCTACGAAAGAAAAAGTATAAATATACTTTTCACTGATTTTGACTTATAAAGAAAGCAATGCACTTAAAAGCATGAGGCATATCCCCAATTTCGAAAAGAAAAATATTTCGACAACCTTGTCGAAGTGCATCCAATTTATTTAGAAGTTACATGTTATGGTAAAGAAACTGCTCATTTGCCTGTTACATGAAAATTGCTTCATTATCGATTTAATTATCAAATTAACACTAAGATGGAATTAAAGTCTACCAAATCAATTCAAGTTGTTTCAAGATTCACCTCCCAAAAGTGTGACCAGAAAATATGTAACTTACCTGGCCAAGAAAAGGAAACAAAAAGTAACTTGTTTGGGCGCATCTAATTTTGGCTTGTACAATATGTAGTCACCTCTAACTAGTTAAACGAAATGTGGATAAATGTGGTTTCAAGTTACAACGCCAATAATTGGCAAAATATAATTATACCAACACGTTCCAAATGTATCAGAATATTACGTTTCAATTCTGCGTGGGTATTCTCATTAAAACCCTTCGTTACCAAGGGGGATGATTCAACCACTCTATGTAAGATGTGGTAACGCAAGATAATAGGAGGGATGAAATGATTTACACGTTTCATCTTCAGCTTTATTTTGCAGTATAGAAATCATACAAAGTCGCGTCGTTTAAAGTATTTTAGATGAAGTATTGAGTATTGTTTTTTAAAATGTTTTGACAATTTCGATGCCACAGTAGTATTATAGCAAGCATAAAACAGTATTAGTTAAATCGGAATAAAAACAAATGAATTCAAAAATTTTATAACTCTAAAATGATGGTCGTTAAAAGGTAAAGATAATCCACCTACAAGAGATTATATTTTAAAATTTAATTAAATTCGTCAAGTTATTACAGCTGTAATAAAACGGAATTAGCATACAAGTTTTATAGTTTTAGTTCTGTTTTTGAATTTAATTTAGTTGTAACCGTTCGGCAGTTAACATAACTTAGTTTGAATGAATTCGCATTACGAAATAGAAATTTCCTCAAAGTATAGATTTCAAAACCTTCATAAGATTAATGGACACTTCCTCGTCGGCTCCAGGTTCGTTCGAATCTTGCATAATCTAGGACTAATGAATACACACGAATTTACTATGATTAGAGAACTTTTAAATTATTTTTTACTGCCAAATGAATAGTGTAATTGTAATTGATTGGTTTACCACTTTAGCTAGCATTAATTGATCCATGCAAATGCAAACACTGAAGTTAAATTCCACCGGGTAATTTAAATAATATAAGTGCGATGTAAACAGTCAACGTACCCATAAATGATTGACTTCACTGTACTTAGCTTTACATGTTTATTTAGTTGCAGTATCGATAGGCGTCTAGTAATTCTGCCTTTAAATAATTACACGAATCGAATGATTACATTACGATACGCCGTAATTTCATTTATACTTTCCGACTTCCAAAAGGACAGCTGTCAAAACCAAGAAATACCCCAGACTAAATTGAGGACGTGTCAATAAAATCAGCGAAATTTAATTACACAAAAGGCAATGAATTAAACACGACTGGCTTGTTTTAATGAGGACAGGGAAGAATTTCTAGCACGAGAATTGAAACTGAAATTATTTTCGGACGGGCGTAATTACGAAAGACTTGATTGTGAAAGTATTGATGGAGGGAATTTTGTACTCATTCATAAATCTTTCGCTGTAAATAAGTAATCCGGAGCGAAGTTTCCGGAAGAAATTTGCGAAGAGTTTAATCAGCAGTATTTTCCGCTGAAAGTGGAAGGCATAATTTTACGCACTATTATATGTCGTTAAGTGCATCTATCCGGTGAAGAATAGGTACTTGTTATAATCCGGGCGGTTGTGTAAAGAGAAAGGAAAGTTAATACCTGTTCCCAAAGGACGCTATAAATTCAATCTTGGATCCTTTCAATGTTGATAAATTGGATCGTTAGAGGACAGAATTTTTAGACGACAATATCTTAAATTAGATAAAAAGTTTGCCACGGAACTTTAGCGAGAAACGTTCTACGAGGAACATTTTAGATAATTGTCGATAATCAAAATGAAGTTCTACAATTTTATAAATTTATGAATACATTGCGAATACTGTTTTCGTTGAAATACTCGAAATATAATTACTAATACTTGAAGAATTGCCCCTGAAATTGATGCATTTGCTCATCATCAAATGAAAGATGGGCAGACTTCGGACATTTCGTGTGTTGCCATGGCATGTCGCGGACGATGAACGCATTTATTTTTATTAGAATGTTATGAAGACGTTGAAGGCAATCGAGAGTTGCTCACGTTCATATGTTCCCCGTGTAATATCTTGAACCTTTTATTATCTCTCGCGATGATAAAACTCAGCTTCAGTAAAGATATTAAGCATGTGAAATTTGTTTGAGGCTGGATATATTGATTCAAGCAAGTTTCAGCAAAACCTGTTTACGGTATCTAGTCTTACACAATCCATATGCTGTGTCTCGACGAAGATATTTAATATCGAAACTATAAAAGTTTTATGTGATCTTATAAATATGTGTAGAGGAATATCATCCGTAAAGAGCTTTTAGGTCACCAAGATGAAATTGATAGCAGAACCGCTTCACTTGGTGTACTTGACCAAGCAATTTCGATTTAGTTATACCAACACAAAGTTATTCGATAATTTTACTCATAAAAAATTAAGAAATTAGTATGTACAAAATATTTACTCTCTATTTTATTTACTTACGACTATCTTCTACAATTCTTACAGATGGTGTAATTTTTTTGGTTTCCGTCTTAAAATATTCAAGAGAAAAAAAGGTCTCGTCTAAGAAACACACACGATGTCGCCGTCCTCGGCCATTAATACTGCCCGTCTGAAATCTAAACAAACAATCGTAAATTATTACGAGAGTTAGCCCGCTTGTTGATGGCTTTTTCGGCCTCCAATCAAAACAAGGGACAAAATGAAAACAGTAATGATTTACGTTTAATGTATTACATAAAAGATTATCATTTTATGATGGCGCACGGACGTGCTGTGAAAAATACGATTTCGTTCTTTAATTCCCATTATGTCAAATTTTTTGGTGGTTTAAATATATATGACCTTTCTTCTCCACTTGCTTCTGATAATCTTATTTTTAGTGCTTTATATCTTTTTCTCTTTTAGATCTTTAATTACTTTTTCTTTGGTCTTTCCCTTCTTCTGCTTTTTTTTTCTACACTTCTATTCTGTTGCCTTCTTCTTTTTAGCTATCCTTTTTTAAATATCCCAGCCTTTGCAATCCTCATACTCTTCTGTATCGCTGGATTTCTTCTTTTACAAACTGTATATTTCTGATAATTTCGTTTGCTTTTACTCTTCACAAGGTCTTTCATAATATTTTTATGTTCCAAGCTTTCACCTTTTTTGTTAGTTTAATTTACTTAAAATCCCGTTTCTTTGACCTTTTTCTTCACATTTATCTTTAATGAAAAGTCAAGAATAAAAACACAATGTCTTCCTGGAATTATTTTCTTAGTTAATATCTCTGTTTCCTATCTCCAATGTATTCTTTAGTTGATGAAAAAATTTATATTCATGACTGAATCGTTATAATTTATCAGGATTTAGCCAATCAATTTCTCTATTCCCTGTCTAGTATTTTTAATACGGAATACAAAAGTCTAAAAAAATGTAACCACTTATTTTTAGAAATTGTTAGACTTGTTTCTCTGAAATTTGTTAAATCCACTGGATATTATGTTTCATACCTATTAATTATATAAAATTACTAAATTCATTATAGTGCTTTATATGTATTATTAAAGTGTGTAAACGTAATGTAACGAAATTCCTGCCGTTTAGATTTACTTCTATTTGAAACTTGTATTATCACTTCGCAGACGGTATAATAACAGTCCTAAACAAACTCGCCAATATAATTTTTCATCTCCTGTTTGCTTATCCATTTTGATTGAGAGGTTACAACCTTCGATATGAGGAACAGTTCAAGGTTATTAACTTATTTATTGATGTTATACACGAACAATGTGAAAATGCAATTATCGAATTAAATAATTTAAACTAAACTATACCATAATTATAGCGCAGATTTTCGGGAATATTTTAATCGAATTTTAGCTTCTCAATTATTATTTATTATTATTATTTTTTTTCTTCGTTGATGTCAGTCACATTTATATTGTCACAATCTGCGTTCATGCAATAATAATTTCACAAAAACAATTTTTTAGCTTTTAAACTCCCCTAATACATAAATTTTATTGCTTCCGTTTACACCGCAAAGCAAAAAAAATTGTAATGTTAAATATAACCGCCACGTTTGCATGTTTCGAAACTTTTCCAACTCATTCTCAAAACTAAGTGTTTTTAATCCCGTTTTGTAATAAAATTAGTTCCATCGATCCTAGTATTTTTAGAAATGAGATTGCAGATTTCTTCAAATAAAATATGCAATGCAAATTTAGCTAATTACGGTTCTACCACGTCACGTAATATTTGTTGGAGACCGTGGAAATTTAATTTAAGTTTTTTTTCAAGCGTATTTTCCGCTCTTAATTTAATCCAAAATTTCTGTGACGAATTCAATTAATTGAGAAAAAATATCATAAACGAAAACGTCCCACTTAGACTAGACTTATTCCAAATAACTTTTTTTATGAGGGAAAAATAAAATGAGTTATTTGCTTGAGCCTAATTTCTCTTTTGGGTCGAATATTTTTAAGCCAGTTTTGTATAATACAGCGTAACAGAATGAGGTTGCGAGGACGATTCCTTCACGCGTTCTTAATGCAGACACCTTATTATCCAAGAAATGCTCTTATATTCCCCGAGATTTCTTGATTATCTTGTCTGTTCTGAATACCAAGTATTTCCACGTATTTCGTGGCAAAAAAATACAATCTGCATGTTCTGCAGAATGAATTCGCGGAATTGTTATGCAAGTTGCATCAGACCTTCATTCATTAGTGCGTTTTCTGGATCAGACGAACACTGGGTAAATAAAAAATAAATTGGTTACATAATTGCGGATTTTAATAACTTTTCTCTGTTGGGAATTTATTTGGGGGTTCACTGCGACTGTGCAATTGGAATTAATTTGCATGCAATAGATACACACGTACAACAATTTTTGGTATTCGTTTTAATTAACGATGTTAAAAAATGCGATGCAGATTCGATTTCATAAAATACTGCTGTGTCAACATGGAGATAACGCTGGAATAATATTTTAACAAAATTGATGCAGTGACCTCTTCAGCTTTTATTTGTGCAAAGTTACAAATGTGCAATACACATCAAAATGTGAAAAATTTGCCATTTCATTCGATTTATGGACGCTAAAATTAACAAATTTTGCATATGTTATTTTTTGTTTTAATTGCGTTAAGTGAAAAAGGCTGAGGGCGTTTTTATTTTCCATGTTAAATATATTTCAACCGCCCTCAATTATCGTTTATTTAATAATTTTTATTTATTCTATATTTCGGTTTACAGTTATAATTTTTGAGTAAAAAATTCAATATGTTTTTGATTTAAATAACCATACAATTTACTTCCACATTAAAAAATTGAAAAATAGATTAATTTATACTATTTTATTATAGGTGTCGTCTACGTCTATAAAATATAGTTTGCATAAACTAGAAAGTCTGAAGTTGGCTTCGGAAGTTCCCTGAGCTTCGGACTGCATTAAATCACACCTCTAACTTTGCTCGGTTCGGGTAAATACATACATATCTCCCCGGAATCATTGTATACAAATTCTCTAATTACGTTCACATTGTACATCGATCTTGTAGCGAATGCAATCAGGGATCGTCTACAAATTACTTATTACTGAAACAAAATCTACGAAATTACAGTGTTTTATACTACCGAGTCAGTTTCGTTCCATTTCCATTAGGTCTAGATGGTTTTCTGTCAGTAATTTTACGAGCAACATGTTGTTTTAGATAATGGAAAACGAATTAATCTAACTACACATATATGGATTATGATGTTTATGATATAACACAACGAATGAAATTTATGATACAGCACATATAAAACGACGGTAAATTATTTGAAAATATTACAGTGTTTTATCACTGTATATTTAATATAAAAAAAAATTACTAGAGTATGATACGCATTCGCCTATTTGCATATACTGTCCCAATTTTTTTTCTATGTTTAATAAAAAGAGTTGCTAATTAATGCGTTATTATTTTTTGAAACCTATCCCATAAAAATGCATTAAATAATAAACTAACCTTGAGAAGCTGCATATTTTCTTTATAACTAAATAGTCAAATAGCAGCCACCATGTCATTAATTCTATTATTAAAAGGAGGGAAAACGCAGTCATAACTTCTGCAATAATTATCGTATAAATGATGCATTAAATGCTTTATTTTAAAGAACGCTGAGACAAAAGTCCAGTAAATAAACTGGTACATCCTGTATATTACATATGTTTTGAGATAATATGTTTGAATTTTAGCTTTTGGTTCAAATTCTTCCTTTTTGAAATAAAACAATCGATCAAACCTAAATTAAATTCGAACAAAAGGTTGGTTTATTATAGAATAGTATTATTGATGCTGAATTTAGAAATTTAATTAAACTAGATTACTGATTCCGGTTTGTCATACAGGAGAAAGTTAATCGGAAGCTCTCTGTCACTTCGACATTCCTTTATTTAAGTCATCCTGAATTAATTAACAAAAAAGACATTATATTCGTTACAGTATCGAATCGGTTCGTCCGCGTGTACACGATTTTTCTGAAACTTCTTTCATTCTTCTTCTTGTCTTAAATCGTTTTTGATATTTGGTGAAACGTAATGTAGCACAAGAGAGCAAGAGAAACGAGCGACACTTTATTTTACATAAATTAACAATGAGAAATCAGTATTTGTTTCTTCTTGCAAAGGTAGAGACAATTTTAATACAAAAACTCAGTAAATGTGTGGAAATAAGTAAATTATTTCAAAGCAGAAAGTATTCAGAATTGGAGGTGCAATATAGAAGAAGAAAGCTAAGTAATTAAAGAAAAGAATAACAAATGCAAACAAAATTAGAAGAATTTGCCATGTGTGCGAAAATATTTTGTTAGCTTTAAGCTCCATCAATGTCTATTCTTTAATAACAAAAAAATTCTTCAATGAAATCAAGAACGCTTGAAGCATTTGATACTGCTGTCCCCCAATCAAATTTGATTGAGAATATTAGAATATTTACGTAACTGAGAAGAGAAGGATGGGATGGAAGTTAAATAAATTGTTAAAATTAAATTATTCCAGCTAAACTAAATAAAAAATGTCTGGAAAGATCTGAAGAAAGAAGACAATCAAAATAAAAAAGTTAATCTTGAGGATGCTTTGAATTTGGCGCCATAGTTTTTAGTGTATTTCACATTTTAAATGTGGCCACTATGAAAAAATATTGATTATTCATTGTCAAATGTCAGGAGCATTTTTTATGTTAACTTCTTCTTATTTAACTATTACAACTCTTATATCAGAAGTAAAATGACAAAGCGAATGTTGCCAACATAATAACAATTTAGAGTAGCGGCAAATTTAAATCATTCTTAGTAATTAAAAATCACACTGAAAACAGTACAACTGATGAGGAATGCAGTATTGAAGAAAAGTGTTCTAGTAAAATTAAAGATAAAAAAAATTAAATAAAGGAAAAGAAAGATATTTTAAAAACTACCAACTCAGGTATCTAAAATGCTCTAGATACTAAAATGAAGGGCAAATCGTTATCTGTATAAAAAGGAATCCACTGCACTGAGATGTGACAGTGCCGTTCATTGAGGAACCGGGAACATAGTAAATTGTAAAATAATTACCTTCCGTATCAACGGAAGAAGAAGAAGAAGCGAAAGAAGAATTCCTGATGGAAGTTATAATAATTATAATATAACTGTAATTAATAAAATTGCTCTACAATGTGATAAAGATAAAATAAAAGAAAAACAATTTAAATCAAAGGAAATAAAAATATATTTAATATACGTTTAGTTTGACTGCTTAAGTGATCAGCAAATGGTGGAACGTAAAGTTATCAAATTTCTTTAACGTAAAAATTTAAAAATTTATGTGCAAATCGGTTTTGATTGCAGCGGATTCCCCGAGCAGGCTCTGTACAGCTGTTTCAGGCCTAGTTGGGCCTTCATCAGCAGAACCGTAGCTACTTAAATGTCCATTACTTTCACATCGCATTGGCGAATAACCAATAACCGAATAACCGGTTTGGTTTGCAGTGGAGTTCTCGGGCTACGGTTCTGCTGATGAAGGCCCAACTAGGCCTGAAACAGCTGTACAGAGCCTGCTCGGGGAATCCGCTGCAATCAAAACCGATTTGCACATAAATTTTCAAAATTCTCATATGCTTTGACAGCACATGGCCGCCTTGCATTGGGATGACTTATTATGTAGCGGACTGGCTTCAATTTGTCAATCCTACTGCAATATCAGGTCAACAAGCGATCGAAAGATGTCGCTACTTAAATGTAAAAATTTAGTACATAAAATTTAAAAAAATGTTTCATTTGATTGAATTTGTTGATACTGAAAAATGAAGCAAAAGTATGAAAAAAAAATAGAAAGTGTTTGAGAAAATATTAAATATAAAAAGTTATATAATCATATTTACTGCCGATAATATTTTTGCTTTGCATCATTGATGTATGTATGTTTTGTTGTTTGCACAGGACATATTTCTTACTTGTTTCCATTTATTGTTTATTGATCACAATAGAAAATGGCGTACTTCAAAAATGAGACTTTTCGAATACATGTAGTTTTTTATCATTTATAGAGTTTGAAGACGTATGAAATGTAATCGAAATAATATCTAAATGTTCAATGTTAAAAATAAAAATAAAAAATACACGTAATTTTTATCATTGTATTAGTTTTTCTTACAACTTTGAACATTTAGGTATTTCGATTACGTTTCACACGTCTTCAAAGGCTAAAGCACAATACTAATTTTTATTTAAGTAAATTTTGCAATATTTCAGGCACGTCAATTTACCTTCAAAATTCGATTAATAATATTCGCAAATATCAAACCAGCTAAAACAGTGAATGTCAAACGTACAAAATCCGATTTTCGAGTAAATTCCAATACTTTAAATTCATTTGCATTGCCAATATCATAACTCGAAATTTGATTACATTTGCTCATTTAATGAAAATTAAAACGCTTTAATCTAGCATAACTGGTAACATAAAAGTTTAATTTACATTTAAATTTAAATCCCAGGATAGAAGAGAGATGGCACACAAATTTGTCGTGTTAAACAATTGTAAATAAATACTAACTGAAAGAGGATTAATTAAGTGTTGAAGACTGTTAAACTAACAGGAACTTGTGAATAAAAAATATGCGTCGCCAGCGGCGGCGGTAACGATTGATTTTGGAGGCTTTTAGTGAGAGATGTGGCGGAAATGATGTACTGTCAGGTTTAACAAAATATTATTTTTTATGAATCTATGAGAATATTGAGAGTGCGCAAAGACTTACCTATTAATCCAGTTAACAATACGACTAAGAACAAAAGTGCTTGTATGCTTAATTTCTCCATAGCTTGCATAAATAACAACTAACACTTATAGATGATAGCATAACCACAAGAGCTACGGGTACATTAAAGCTACTTTAGGTTTAATTATCTAAGAGATAGGTACTTAGCACATTATCGTAACACATTTTTATGACTGTTACATTTACGTTCACTGAATTATTTAGATTTTAATTTAATTGAAATGACTTGATATATCTTCCGTCGTTGTTACACAAATTGCACTAACAATGTTAATAAAACACTAAAAAGTGAGATCACAGGAGGACGTGCAGAAAGTTAATCTAAAAGAATTCTTTTCTTTATTAATTCCTAATGCATAAATACACTTAATTACTTTTAGTTTAGTACTGAAGAATGCTACTAGTTACAGCGATGTATGTTTTATCAGATAACACTTAAATTTATTTACAGCTAAGAGAGCATGTGCGCTAAAACTTTTAGAAGCGGTAATTGGGGGAGAGCTTATCGGGTGGCGAGCGGTTACGCGAAATTTGAAACGGAGTCATGCCGTTACATACGCGACGCGACCGTCGAAAAGCAAGTGGCGTCCCGACGCCGGGAATCTTTGCAACCCTGTGGCGCCTGCGTGTACTCTCTAATTCTATTATGATTATAGTCATTGTTGATAACACAGATTCAATATCGATGTTCTGTCCACTATGTTTTGGACAACTTGATAACACGTTGGCCAGATTTTGTTTATCTTTCATTTGCGTAGGCCCGGCTCTTTCGAATTTATCTCATCTCCAGGGACGAATTAATTTTGCTCCACGTCAGATGTTACGAAGATATATTTATGTAAAAAAAGCTAACATTTATATATGTTCCATTTAGCAAACCGATAAAACAAATTATGTGCCCGAGGTCTTATAATGTATATGTGCTCGGAAATGTTTTTATTTGCCTACCTTACAGTAACATGAGTTGCAACCTTTCCAAGCTGCAATTTTTAAGACCCTCGTAGATCTTCATGACTTAGAATAAGAATCGAGTGATTTGTTGTTAGAGGTACCTTCAGTTTTTCTAATTATAGCTCATGTTTTACGGGAGGAAACGAATTTTCCACTCCTGCAGTAAGTACTATCTTCAAAAATTTTCTCCTGACCTTCAAAGACTGTGTCAAAATTGAATAGCTTTAACAGCGCGTAGAAACAGCGTACATACAGTAGCAACAAAATAAATTTTTATTCCCTGCAAGAGAAGAAGTTCGATGACATAAAAAAAAGAAGAAGTGGATAAGTATTTGTAACAAACTTATTTTTTAGAATCACACATTCGTCCTCTTAAGGACTGTAAATCCTTTTCAGTAGCTATAGAACGAGAAAAAAAAACAATTAGAAAGCATTTAAGAATCGATTTCGATTCTTGCCTTCACCCACCGTTCAACTTCAAGACTAGGGTTGCTTATACAGGATGATTCAGATTGAATTTTAATAACTTCAATTAATGGAATATCTCGAAACCATCGAAGCTTGTTTAAGATCCAAGGCATGCTAAGGCGAATTGCTTATGCCACAGATTGCTTAACTGACAGATATAACATTAGATATCAAATTCACTGTCAAAAGCGCTAACAACATAGAAAAATGATCAAATTTGGAGATGTGAAGTGAAAGAGAGACATCTGCGTTAACCTGAGCAACGGATTTAAATATTGTACACAATTTTGACAATACGTGTTGATTTTTATATTATGTAGCAAAATAAACACACAAAACTATTTTCCTAATACGTACCGGCAGCATATACACCAATCCGGGTGTTGCCATCCACCACGTGATTGGTGATACTTTTCCCATATTGCGACCCTTACCTTTCTCTCTATACTCAGTCTATAGTTTTATGCGACGGAAATACACAAGATAATTAATTTCTCAAGTATCTCAAAAGTAAAGCGAAACGTCGAAAAGGCCTAAATATAAATACAATACTCTCAAAATTCCCTGACTTGCCACGAGGCTAAATTCCAATAGAATCTCGTTATAAATAATTATTATTTTTCTCAAAATAATTTAATCTTTGACATTTTTATATCTTTTTACGAAATCACAGTCAAGTCACAGCTTTGAAACTTCTAAATAAATGCAACCTAACACCCTGTACAAGCAACTTTGAAATTTGACACCAAGATGAGGGTGAGGGGAACATGAACGTTAATCGCTCCCCACAATACGATGTACTTGCAAGTAGATAATAATAGATTTGGATAAAATGAAAGAAAGAAAGATTTTATTTTTCTTTCGATTAATGCTTTATGTTATTTATCGAAATAAATAAATCATTATACTCCGATTTTTATATTTAATTTTTCAACATAATTTGACAACAATCGTCTATTTATTAAACATATTCATTATTCATGTGGATAAATTTATGTTCGAAGGAGTTTTAGGCGATTAGCAAGTTGATTTTAATTATTTATTCCTAATTAAAATTCACACACTAACAAGTTTGACTCATTATGTTTTGCAGGCAATAATTTGTAAAGTGTTTCATGTTAACAATCAAAACCGAAATGCTAACGTGGACGGTACAATATATGTAAGTATGTATAAATTCAGAAATATTTTGGCGGAGGAGCCGGTTCGTTTGAACAAAATCACTTATTAACTACATTAATCATATTATTTTTATGTTTTCCTGAATTCAAACGTTTTTAACTATATAACTACACATGTTACTTACGAAATATATTTTGATTTACATCTATTTTATTTACTATTGCAAAAAAGCAATTGTTCTAAGAATCAAGGTAAACATACCTTCTTGCAAAGTGACAAACAGAGTAATCTCTTCGATATCCAATTTTATTTATTTACGTAATAAAAGTTGTAAAATGCATTAAAGAATGCATCATTTACAACACGCAAAGTGATAAACAGAGTAATTTCTTCGATTTCCAATTTTATTTATTTACGTAATAAAATTTGTAAAATGCATTAAAGAATACATAATTTACAACATTCAAACATTTCGACAGTTCCTGTTAGAACAAACAGTTGGTCTTTTCAATTATACAGTGCATTTTTATACTACCCGATATGTGTGTATAAATATTTTAGTACTGGAGGGAGCTTAACATAAAATATATTGAATTTGCGCGCGGAAATGAAATGTCAATATTTTAAAAAAGGTTTATTGTTCATTTTTTATGTGAACTGTGGAAATAAATGGCTCTGTATTAAAATGATTGTAAACAAAATAGATCGAATTTATTTTCATTTGTTAAAGCGACACAGTGATATGCAATCCAAAATTAGTATGAACCCGAATTTTCTTTAAAAGACAATATTTGCTCATACATAATATCTAAAGTGTATTATCTAATATGGCGAAAATAAACAACTTAATTCTCTCAAAACACCTGCAAGTTATTTTGACTTATTTTAGCAAATGGGATTTTGAATTTGATTCGTTCAAATTCAATGCCTAGACAAAAAATGTGTAATTTGTAGATGCCGTTGCTAATCGCTTAAAAAAACCTTTGTTTAAATAAATGTAAAATCAGAGTTTAGTAGTATAAACCAAATATGTATATTTATATTTACATTAACAATGTGTACACAGTTGCTGTGTAGATAACTCAGCGCGGCGTTTAATTAATATATGCTGAGAATGCTCGTATAAATTTTCGCATCTAAGTAAATTACAAGCACTAAGATCAACGATTTGGATTATCTGAGCTAAGTGCGCCATGCAACTGTTACATGCATAGTTACGAACAATAGAGTAGACTTTTCGCTTTACATTTTGCTGCAATAACTTTCTGTGTAGACATAAAGACCGGCCATAAAGCATATAAAAGCCATTCTCGCGTTTAGCGTCAAAATAATTTATTTTCGGATCTTCCTCCGGCGACGGGGAATTCTTTTGCGTTTTCAGTAAGGCTGCACAAATATTAATTTTTCTATGTATTTTCCTTTTCCGCGTTCATCGAGAGACATTTTAAAAACACATCACAACGAAACGTAGGTAGTAATTTACGCTCTTGACTTTTATTTCACAACAAAAAAAGTTCACTTCGTTATCTCTACATTTAGAGATCGTTATTTTAGAATTTTGTTTTCTTGAATTTTATTCTCAAAGATATAAAAGAAAAGGAAAAATTTATTTGTGTACTCATTAAATCGGTATTCGTCGCGTTTAACAACGAAAGAGCTTCTCAGACAAAAACTTGTTGTTTTGCATCATATTTTGGTGGGCTCAACATCTATGTTACAAAGCTTCTTTGATTAAAAAAAATGTTAGGATTATGCTTGTTATATTTGAGATAGGAGTAAATAACAAACAGGCTTTAAAGTAAATTTAAACTCCTCAAATTTCTTGTAGTATCTGATTTAAACCTTAGGTAAATAATTAACTAGCTGGATAAATGTAAAAAAGTATGTGCATTATAAAAAAAAAGATGATCACAAATTGTTCTCCCTAACTTTCCCATTATAAGCCTCATTCCTCCACCGAATATGTGGATGGTGTTACACGTCATTACTGGAGCCGTAAAGGCAATCATATTGGACCGCACTTATTATTTTTCCAGATCATAAAGTGCACGAGCCACAAATCACTTTTTTCTGCACTCCCGCGCCACTGAAAGAGATAATGCGCGCATTGTGATAACTGGTAAGATAAGGACCAATAGTTATGATCATTGGGGTGTTTCACGTCGATGCTTGCCGTATATTGCGAAATAAACGTTCCTATTTTACGACGCCATCAAAATTCGGACCAAATGTTACAATGCTCTTAAAAAGTAGCTGCCACTATTTACTTTTTATTTCCTTTTATCTTAAGGTGCAAGGAAATTAAGCTCCGAAGAACGTCTTACGGATAAGTAATGCATGAACACTTACTTTTATGTGAAAGATCTCTACACAAGTGTACCATATACTTCTTATCACATTTATATTTCATTAAAGTATAAAGTGTGGAGATAATACAATAAGGAATATATGTATATGAAAATTACATTGTTTTTTATTTCTATTTTACCTTTACTTTAGTTTATTCATGGTCCTATTTCCTACATTTAGCCTAAGGTATTTTGTTAATCTGTTACTCTTTCTCTTTATTAAAACAAAATTAAAAGTAAAAAGATTCTGCAGGTTTACAACTGGACCAAATTAATTAAATTAACATGTACAATCACAATGATTATTTATGACATAACCTTTACAGAAAAACTCATCGTGGACATTTTATTTGTAGTTTCTGAGCAAAAAACTATTTACGTCATCCCGGATTTACTTTTAAGTTGTAACATTTGGATGCAATAGACGTTCATAGTTTTTAAGGACCTAGATCCGATGTACTGTAAACTTTCTGTAAGGGCCATGATTAGTTATTTGCGATTGTACATACAAAAGTCTAACAAATTTATTTAATTGCAATTGGAATCTCAACAAGCAGGAAATTTGAGTTAGACAGAAAAATTCTTGTTTAAAAAAAATATAGAACAATTATAAAATAACAACAGGTGTAAATTACGTTTATTGGCGACGTTAATAGTTTGTAATAATAAAATAGCATCTGCAGCATTAAATTTTAATAATTACAAAATTTTATTACTGCGCCGCATACCTGAAAAGATCATTTCGATGAACGAGCATTTTATTTGATAATTTGATAATGAATGCAAAAACAGTACTAAATAAATACCTAATTATTTGCGTGGAAATTAAATAAAATAATTCACATATTTCATTAGTTACGTGAATATGCTATTATTTATAAAACGGTTTGACTCGTAAATTGCTCTTAATAATATTGAATTAATTAACAAATTTTTATAGTTAGAAGGGTCTGGTCTCCAAAAAGCTAAAATTATTTTATCTTAAAATGAAGGCCCAATATACCAGAATAAGAACATAAGGACTTCGACATCCCTTCAAAACCCTGTATTTTATTTTTAATTTATTTTTGTAAATCTCATAGGTATTAAGTCAAGAGTGGCATTTCGAAGTCTGACAGTTGTACTTACTAACGTTAAAATGAATACATAATAAATATCCTGAGGAAAGAAATGTATAAGTGCAAGAATGATTATTATGCTCGTATTACGTAGAATGACAGCTTATACCCCAGATATTAAATAATATTTATGCCGTTTAATGCATTAATCATCCCGTTACAACACCGCCGCATTCTGTGTTTACTGTAGTGCAAAATAACATTTCCTCGGCTGTACAATCCAAAGAATAATTCATGTGAAACATTTTTATTCGTTTTATTTAGTAATAAATTACGCCTCTACACGTCCCCGTAATTTATCATTTCGGTGAGCCGGCTGCGATAATTTAATTAAACTGCATGTCTCATTTAAAGAAAAGTTGATTTTGAATTAATTCCAGTAAATAATTAAATAGGGCTTTTATTCGAACGTCCGCGCACGCTCTCCGCCGAAATGATTTACGTTTTATGTGTGATATCAGACGACTTTAAATATTAGCGTTTTAACGCCGCACTTAACCCGTTCACCTCTTAATTACAACTGCCCTTTATATTACAATAGTTAAACGCGGAACCCATTCGTTTAATTAATTCTCCTTCCTGGGTTATAGTTTCTCGAATATGTACTTAACCTACATCCACGAAAATTAATAGGCTGTTATATTAGGGTTGCCTTAAAAAAATTAAATCGAAATTGATGCAAAAGATTTTGGGGGCCTTATTTAAAACCTGCACCTAAATATACAGGGCCACATATGTAACTAAATGAAAATCTTTTCACATAAATAACAAAGAATTATGAAGTAAGAGATTTAGTCGGAAGGCTAAATAAAGCAATCAATCATAAGCCGCCCCCACATCCAAGCTGCACATATATCAGGACGTTTGTCTCATTCTCGCGATTCACATCAAATGTTTCCCTGGAAACTCGGATCGAATCAACACAGTTAGTGGACAGAAATGGAGTCCACCTTTGTTGTATAACTTACAAACACAAGTAGACTAACTGTTTTTTAAACATAGCGAAGTTTAGAAAAAGAGTTATTTTTGGAGTTATGGTTTTGAGGACACACGTTGAATGATAAATGTAACTAAACTATATCGAATAATCTGATGGAGATACAGTGCGTTTCATGACAAACGACAAAACCTTATATACAGCGATTATGTATGTATGTGGAGTTTCAAATTATTTGTAAAATTTGTTATAAAAATACATCCTCTAATATGGACAGGCACATTATTTCTTTTATTTACTTAATGATTAATGATTATTTATTATTTTCCTCCTAGTACTGCTGTTGCGGTCTCCAAAGTTATCTGAATAGTGCTAGAATTATCAGTTAATTGAGAATCATCCGTTATTTTCGAATGTAAATCGTGTGTGTTAGTTTGTTTGTGTTATTTCGACACAGGAACCGTGTTTCGGTTAACCAATATGGAAATTGGCCGATTTCCAATGTCGATTTCTGGACTCATAACTTTACAGCTTACACTAATATTTTATATTATGAGGTACATAGGTACAGTATTATAGAATGACTTCGAAAAGTCGTATATAATTTAATTCTAATTGTAAAAATTTATCAGATTATTTATTGCTGGTTACTTCGTATGAAATTTCTCTTTGGAAATTATTAAAATACCTTATTAGATCTTCCCCTTAACTAGCTCTTGAAAGCAAGGCGCCGTTTATTAGAAGCAACATCGTTTTGAGCATAAACCAATAATGAGAGCTTGCGAGGATATTTAATTAGCAAGATGTCTTAGTTGCAATATCTTCAATAGAGCAAAGAGCCCCCGATACCATTTTCCGTCGTCGCCGCTTAACGATAGAATCGAGCTGCTGTAGGAAGGTAAGAAAATTAGCGAAGCGTAGCGCTACTTCCGCTGCAGCAATTCCACTTCCGCAAAAATGTTTAAAAATATTTCAGCGTTTTATCCGCGGGTAGGTAATTAGTCATATCTCGTCGTAATTAAGCCAGACTTGTGTGTTTGTCACGGCGTACTTTCGGTAATTTATAACCGTTTTATCTCCGCACAGTTCCGATGGAAAAACTATACTTGAGATAAAAGAAATTTAATTTTGCGTGTGAGTAATTAATGATAATGGAATTGAATTTTCTTTAATTTTGATTTCAAACAGTTACCAAGCCTGACATCGCATTCATCACATTAATTACGTTATTCTGCGACTCATTACATTAATATTCATTTGAGTCACCTTACGTTACTAAAGTTATATAAAATTTAAAATTTTGGTTTTATTAAATAAAATGTGCAGAACTAATTAAGTTAATGATTTACATTTATATTATTTTTTATGGATGGGGTGTTGGCTTTTATGTTGACAAATAGTCGACACTAAGAAGTAGGCAGATTGAAGCTTCAGCGAAGACTGAAGCAATTTGCACAATCTATTATTTATGGCCTCTGGATACACTAAGGACAATTACTATTAATCGAAAACAGAAATACGAATTAAATTTGTAACAGAAGAACAGAAATAGAATTCTTATTGAACCGATTGTCAGATTTTTTTGCCTTTTTATTGCGATAAAGTTGTTATTAAATTGATTAACTGTTATTCGTAACTATTGTGAAAATCTTTTATAATGAAAACTCCTTTTTTCCTACTTTTGTATTTAAATTTTGATTTAATAATATTTTAAATGCGAGTGCGCGGGCTTTACATAAATAAAATCCGATTCGTTCTTTTTTCAACAGCCTGTATAAGTATAAACGGCTTATTATTCTTTTAGCTTCCTGTCGGCTTTTCATAATGTTTACCATCTTTAATATAGCAAGTTTCAGGCGAGCTTAAGGACAATATATCTTAGAAAAGCAGTTTCTTCTATTTTGTTTGTTTTTCATAATTCTGCAAGCATTTAGATGTAAAAACGTACAGTGTTTAGCCGCTCAGATATTAAAATAAGTTGGGGGAGAGAAATTATTAAATTATTATTATTGTAATTAGATGGAAGAAGTAATAAGTCTTAACTGAGATGAAACAGACGAAAGTACCTCTATAATAAAATCCAACTGTAATATTTTCGAATTGTTTCATAAAATCGAAATTAATTCTTATTTCTTTATAAAGTGTTCCGTAATATTTCATCCACAAGCATCGTTATTTAACAAATTTTCTCGCACACGTTTAAAACGTGGCGAGCAATTTACGCCGGGAACATATAATTTATTTCACTTGCAAAGATCCCTTCGTGAACAACGCTAACGTGTACTAAATAGACAAATGTATGGAAATGATAAACCGGAACGGAGCGACGTTATTTAATAATTCAAACCCGAAGCACTTAATTGTGTCATGTCTTGAGTCTGCATGTATAAATTAAAATTATAGTGACAGGTATTGTGCGCTTCTTTTTGTGAATTATGGAAGGGAAACTCGAGTTTATGGCGAGATCTATGCAGTTTTATGGTGTTATCTAGTTTATTTATTTAGTGCTTCCAAGTTGGCTCGTATACGCCCCTTAAACATAAAACGTGTTAGTAGCTTCTGCTACAATTGTCTTAGTACTAGTAAATTGTTTATGGTAATTATAACTCTAACAATTCTTTGCTTTTATAACGATAACTAAAAGATATTTTTTTCAGAGATTCCATTCTCATTCCCTTTTGTTACTTCAAGCAAAATTACATATCGGATTAAGTCTTGCCTCATTAAGAATGATGAATGAATGAAATGGCAAAAGAAGAAATACTTGAATCTTTTAATAGTTTCGAAAACATGAAAAGATTTCAAGGTTTATTGAAAGTGTTTGAAAGTTTGATTGGCAGTTCTTTTAAGCATTAGTTGAACATCAACGTTTTTCACGTACTTACTCGAGGAAGTCTTTTATGTTGCCATTTCAAGGATTGGTGGTTACTTTCAAATTGACTTCACGTTCTACTTTATCGGAACTGAATTATTGTATTTTGATCATTGAAAATACAATATGTATGTATCTTAGTGACGCATTAATCAAATTGGGTTTTACATTTTGCAAGACTACGCAGAATTGCAAATAATTACACCACCCTTCTTGCATACAATAAATTACTGCAAGTCTAGGATGAAACTGCGGCTTGGTTTGATACTCAACGATGTATAAAATTGTGTTTGTGGGCTATTATTCCGGCTTAACATTAGTTTTCGCGGTTTTTAGTTCGCATCAGCATTTTTGTTCATAAATTACCTACGCGTCGTAGAGCAAGCCAAGGAAACTTTCAGATAAATCATGTGGGTAATTGTATTAATAAAGCGGAATAGGATAATTAATTTATACGAATGCGGACAGTTTTTGTGTCCAGGAGAGACTCCATTAATTCACGTAATGCGGTGTGCGCCCTCATCGGTGTCGTAAGGGTTGTACTCGTACGTAGATTCCCTTAAATGTATGTACGTATTCGATAAAGTAATTTATTGCGTACTTAAGTTATTAAGCTTTAGAAAAGATTTATTTAATTTTTATTTTAATCAAAAATAAGAAGTTTACTGAAACCGATTCAGTTTGGCTCAGCGCAATTTGTAGGTAATAAAATGTTTTCGTAAGAGCGTGATGGGGTCATGTCTGAAAGCACATTCGTATTCATAGCTTACACTTTCGGAGCATTATTACTTTCATCGAATGCCGCAATAAAATTGTTCATAATGCCCTCGTTTGCTAAATGTGTGGCAAAGTATTTGAAATACTTGTGCGAATTCTCAATGCATTCGATTAAGCTCCGGATGAAAATATATAAAATTGTATTGTAAGTAAAAATTTTAAACAATCTCTGTTAATTTCGTTTTATTTTATATGTTCCATGTTACAGCAAGCTTCGAAGGTAAAACTCACAGGGCCTGAAATAATTAATATTCATGGTGCCCAGCAGGCTGTTTATAAAATCTGTTAGCGTAGTAAACGGTACTGTGCTGCCGGTACATTGACTTTCGAGCGTATTGATTTAAAAACTTTAAATTCCAGGTTTATATGAAAAATTCGAAAGTTCGAGAAGCGCTCCCGACAAGCCACGTGTTATCTTATTTCTTGGTAGTTTCGCTGCAACTTCTTTTTTTTATTTCAGCCGAATCTGTCTTTTATTTATTTTGAAATTAGTTGGAACCGAATCACGTATTTTTACTTCTTGGATGTGTTGCGAACAGAAATTTTTCCATTATATATATGAGCAAGTTTCCCAAAATTCTTTACAATACCATAACTCGTTTTAACTGTAGAACGAAAACTTTATAATAAATTAATTTAAAGTTTTTTTTTTCTAATTAGTTAAATTAAACAGGCTTGTGGATTAATTATGAAATATTTCATGGTTTATTATTACATCGAAATATATAATCCATGAATACGATTTTTAAAGTGTTTCCTGTTTTTAATGAATGAACCTGTTTCGATTCAAAATCCTGAAATAAAGAGGAAATTAATATTAATTATGTTGGTCATGCAAACCGCGCTTAATACATGTTTAATGGAAATTTTGAATCTCGTGGTTTATACCGGTCATGCAGTTCGTTTCGAATTGCAATTGCAACTCGTGAAATTTAATATATTTAAGTAATATTGTTGTGAATTATTCACCGAACATTATGTTCCGAGAATTGTTAATTAACGCTTCAATTGCAATTTTAGGGCATTGCGAAGTGATTAAATTTTGAAATTGTAAATACCATACATATGTAATGTTATTTATATTGAATTATTATTTAAAAAAATATTTATTTTACTTTCTTTTTTTAAAAATTTTATTGAATACTTTATCAAATTAATAAAAGCAATACTATTACTATTATTTTCAAATACTTGAAGTACGGTATCATCTTCAATACACACAGCAGTTAAAAGCAGAGGCTCTTTTCCTTTTAAATTTCCATTGAACATTGTTAAAAATCTTGGGAACTTTTGAATATTATACGTTTTAATGCATTTCAAATAAAACTGAGTAGGTATACTGATTTCAAATCTGATAAAACGAGTTTAAAACATTGTTTGTAACGAATTTAATATGGCGTCTATTTATAGAACAAGTGGGCTTTGCTGAAAGGCGTATTCAACAGCAATTTTCTTGGCAATACCACTGTACAAAAGACAGAAATCTGCATACCCGGAAAACGTGCTGAACCAGTAATTTCGAAAAGTGATATAAATTCGGTTCCCAGTTGTTAATATTGCGGACATGGATTTCAGGGGGCCTCTCTTTTCAGTTGTGAATGCCACGAGAATCCACTCTTGCGTGCCTGAAAGGGTAACTTGTGAATAGGCGGCGTTCGATGCCTTCCTACTGTTCTTTGAACACACACGCCAGTATTTAACCTAATGGTTTTTACGGCGTAACGCGATGCCTCGCCAAAGTACTGTTTATCATTCCAAACGCCACTGCTGCAGAAACCATTAATTGAAACAGATACATATCAGCAAACGAATCCAAATGCTTCCAATTAGTTAAGGATAATTTACCGTTGTGTGCTGACTGAAAGAATCTAAGCCAATCCTTTAGAGAATGGCCAACCACACTGAGCGTAAGTCTAAAGAAGAATTAATTAAATAAATCCGCTGGATTTTGTGTGCTATAAATATTTATTCTATGGCACGCTAGGAAGCAATTTGCACTAATTATTTTACGCGTTTGTTTAATCCAAATCAGAACTAGTAACCCCCTTTTTTTTAGATTCTAGATAAATTATTTTACACTTTCATGCAATAGCGATGAATAATTGAAGTCCATCCCCAGCAAATTCTTTGAAAAATGAAGCCAATTCTAGTAAAAAGAGCGAGTGGCGAGTATTGATGTATATTTTATGTTGTTTTCAAGAATAACGAAAAATCCTGAAACCTAGTTGTTAGGTAGTCACAGAGGCCCCTTGTCCCTCGTTCTGCAGCGTCCCTGCTGTTTTTTTTATTCGACTTCGTAAAGCTTTAGTAGAAGGAGTTTCATTTGATCGTTGCGTTTTATTTTTATTCTTGAAATTTTAATGAAAAAGCGCACAGAGTATTTAAATCTTCCAATGAGACGGACGTCTTCGAGATACCTGCTTTAATAACGCCAGAAATATTTAATATTTTGATTGTGCTTCTCTTAATACATGAAATTCTATCGCACAATTAATTTAAACTTCATTTAGATCTCATTCGTATTTTTGCGTTGAAAATTTAATAATTTTGTTAAAATGCATGTTTTAATAACACTTAATTCAGTTAGACGTTGGGCAAAGCTGTACTTTAAATTTTTAAAACAGAATTAAAAATTAGATTTTTGGGGGTCCTGTTAAATCCTTAAAATGATTTAAATTATTGTAGTTTAAAGCGAAAACAGGATTTAATTAAATAAAACAGAAGCATTTAGGAAATCGCGACGTTTCAAAATGTAACTGAGATCAAAAGCAATGTCTTAGTTGTGGGTTCCATTATAATTGCACTCGAAATGTGACTTCCTCTGCAAAGTGATGACATGTTCTCGCTTCCGTAACGTTATCGCATCCTCTTAGCCGTGGCTTTTTATTTCCTGCCGCCTCTCTCTCTCTTTATCCTTTCTTATCTCCACGGCCAACTTTCTTTACTTAAATAAAAATATCTGATTTTTCACTTTAGCTTAAATGTTCGTTATCGCGGCTCGCTTCGTATTCAGCGTCGATTTTAACAGCTTATCTAAGTATTAATTCAAAGTATTTATATCGCAATATAAGCTGCAGATCCGGCTTAGTATCTCCACTTTCCGTTCAAATGAAAACTTTCCGAGCACCCACCGCTTGAAGAGCTTACATTAGCCCGATTGTAATCTGTATGCGACCGTGTCATTGTCACACCAATTATTCTGGAAACGACGCGGTTTGTTTAATCGATTAGAGGAATAATAAATAAAATCAATGTTAGAGGTCGAGCCAGCAAAAAGAAATATTAAACATAAGTCCTTTTCCATAGTAAGTTATAGTACATCTACAAAGTAATTTAAAATTCGATGGAAGCCTCCGAAAATCATTGAGTGAGCAGAAAAAAAAAATGATTTAAACCTTCTTTCTAAATGAAACTTTTAATATTTGTATTAAGTATTAATAATTAGGTCGT
This sequence comes from Dorcus parallelipipedus, assembly GCA_958336345.1. NCBI lineage: Eukaryota > Metazoa > Arthropoda > Insecta > Coleoptera > Lucanidae > Dorcus > Dorcus parallelipipedus. The sequence goes on from OY284477.1 coordinate 40,739,363, forward strand.
CTAAAGACAGGAATTTTCTTTCTAAATCTCGTTTCCTTGCTTTTGACTTTTGACAACAGCGGGTTTTCTTTTATAAATAACATGTTCTTTGTTATCGTAAATCTCATTAGCTTCCTATCGAATAAACACAGAAAAACTTTATTATTCATCATCTGTATTTAGATTAAAGTGAATTCGGCCGGAATGTTAAACTTTTTTTCCGGAAAACCGATTGCATTTTAATCTATTATTCATGTACATCGCGAAAGGGAACAAAAGTCGGGCGGACGGTCGTAATCTTGGGACATAATAATGAATACGAATGGCCGGCGAAAATAAAAAGCATATCTAATCCAGATCGAAGAGAAAACGTAAAAATAAATATTTAGTGGAGCATACGGGAAGCGTATCCACGTAAAGAGGAAGAGCGTTTCGTTCATTATTTTCCCCGAGATAGAAAAGGTCAGGTGTAAATCTACTAGACAGGAAGGGACGGCCACAATAATTTGCTTGCACTGACTGTGACTGATGAGGCTCTCCTGTAACTTCCTTTTACTTCGTATGAAGTCCGGTGGAATTAGAAAATCCGGATTTAGGAAGCACGCTGAAATAAGGGTCAGACAACGCTGCGTATTGTTGTAGCTACTCCATGCAAGAAGGAAATACCTTTGTTTGTCAACTTCGGATTGCAGTATTGATTACCACGGAATCCTCCTGAACAAAAGATTCATAAAATTTTATAGTTCGCGTTGAATAGCGTCTGAATACAGAAAGTCGCATTAGTTGTTTTTGAAACTCTTATTTATGCCATTACAATGTCGCCATTAAATTTTACACGTAATTCCTTCTGACAACTTACAAATGTACTATTTCATTATTGATTTTAAAATTAGAACATTTTAATCTTATTTTCCTTCTTTTTCAGCCTTTTTTTTAAATAAAAATCTCATTTACCTATAATTTCTTTTTTCAAGTTCACAACGAGTTTAAACGCGCACATATTTCACATCACACGGAAATGAATATAAGAGAAGTCTCCTGTTGTTGACTGTAGGTGTAATTCTCAGCAAACAGAGATCAAACTTTTGCTGCTTTACATAAAACGGAATCTCTGACTTCGCAATCGTAGAAACATAACAAAGTTTAATTATTTATTCATGCTCATCGTCCAACTTCAAACTTGACAAGCAAAAAGAAACAATTTGCACAGCAGAAACTTGTAGACCGTCAAATTATCGCCCGATTTTTTTTTTAATTCTGGTTAGCGTTTTTTATTATTTAAATTTATATGCAACGTCTACATTTATTTAAATCCTCTAAGGAAATAGCGTTAAGTACGAAATAAGATGTTGGAATGGCGAGGAGTAGAATAACTGACGGTTTTATTTTTGTAAATGTTAACGTATTTTTACGGGGAACTTAGAGATGCTTTGCAGTTGAAATCACTCATAACATTTGTACTTTAAGCATCACATTTCCAAATAACTTCATCGCTGTAAAACCAAATTCCTAAAGAACGAACATAAACTCCTTTTATATCCTGCACATTTTGGATGTATGAATATTACTTCCTTTTACTATAAACCCCTCAATCTCAAATCAAAAACACATATACCTGCTAAATGTATCCGACCTCCGAAAAGTAGGGGAATGGGGAATACAGCAAAAGTATAAAGAAAATTTTTAAATATGAAATAGGAATTATGATAAAAGAAATAGAACTGAGAAGACCGAAGTACTGGAGAATGTAAAGAGGAAGGAAAAGATGGAATATGAATGTCAAGGTAACTAGAGAGGATCAAGAAGGCAGAATTACTGAAACGAAGAGAAAACAACATTACTACTGTTCTGGTTAGTAGGGCATCTATAAAAGAAGGAGATAAGAAAAAGAAGAAAGATAAAAAAAGGTGTTGGAAGGAGAGAATACAGTGAGACAAGTAGACCACGCTATAAGATGAAGTCAGTCAACAGAAATGGTAAGAAAAAAAGGTAAATAAAAAAATAAGAGACAACCATGAGGAGGTAATGGGATGACATTGGGGACGATATGGATGAAAACGAGGGCAGAAAACAATCTGCAAAATAAGGAAGGAGTCAGAATGAAGAACAAATGGTGAGGACAATTGACAATAAAATGGTAAAGATTAATACTTTATAAGTTAGAGTTTTTTTTCCGAAATATTATGTTGTAGCCTTTGTCGGCACACATCAAACTTGGGTGCTTATAATTTTGTATTTCCTTCATTTAAAATCTTAGTTATGACTTTGTAATTCATGTACACAAATGTATAATAGCAAGTGCATATTCCTGTTAGTGTACAGCTACAAGTTAATATAAACAAATAAGATCGTTTGCTTGTATGCAGTTCCTCCAGAGTACACCGGTAAACACGAACTTCCTTATCGTTCCTCATCAAAACCAAAAGGGAATTACAATAATACCTTTATCAAGGTTCTTGTGCGCAACTATGACACCCGCACTAATACCCCGATGAGGAGGGCAGCTAGACATGGGCAATATAGGGTAGCTGATTGAATTCTGACACACGGCATGAAATCCCCGCGGAGCCATAGTTCGTGCCTTCACGCTAACTTGAACCTCGTCGTCGGCTTTTGTCCTTCGAGGCACATCAGTCTAATAGGCCTAACTGATTTATCTAGACTATACTCACACGCAAAATTTCGAGAAATTACAACGCATTTACAAATGCGTAAATTTAAATTTCAGAATATTTTATGTATCCTCTGGGGTTTCTTCATTAATCTCAAAAATCTAAGATGTTAATGGTTTTGAAATGTTTCCTTTCAGTTTTAAAAGAAATTTTCCTGAATTCACACAAAAGAAAGCGGAGCTTATCATGCAATAATAAATTAAGTAATGATTTCTAGAAACACAAAGATGGTAAACCCAAGCCTTCTAATAGAATATGTCTGCCGATATTAAATCGGATTATGAGTTAAATTTATATTTCACTGAACCATGAAATATGTTATTAGATGTCGGAAAGGTAAGGATAACGGTCAGATGCAGGGGGTCCCCCTATCTTCGTTAATGAAACTGTAATATTTAGGACGTTCCTTAATCACATAAAATGCGTCTAAACCGATTGCAATTAAAAATATAGACGAAACTATGTAAGTAGTAAACGATTTGTGAATGAGTTTACAATTTAGAAAAAGATTACAAAATAGCATATAATGTTAAATCGATAATTCGGTTTACACATATTCGAAACCAAACTTAGGTAAAAGCTTTCAGTTGCAAGCGCCTTTTGGGTCGGTTGAACGTGATCCGTCGTCCAACTTGCGAGAATGAAATTGTCTTCTATTTTAAAGCTAAGGCCTGCAGCTTTATGGCACAGTGCAAATATATATTTCACTTTTGTAACTCTAATAATATTTACCTCGTCGATTGTAAATCGAACTATATGTCAAATATTCATGGCGTTTAGTTTTTCCTGTTGTAAAAATATGTCTCTGTGATACTTATGAAATGTGTGTTTTTGAAATAGATCTGATAGTCGAATAAATACAAAAAAGTGATTCTATGTGGAGTTCAAACACCGAACCGACTGTGATTAAGTTGTCGTCGCGTCGAAATTAAAATTCGAGCTTCTCAAATTTGAAATACTTGATAAAACAATAAAAACACAAAGGCATAAATTTCGCCGCGACCCAACCAAAACATCATTTCCTTTATAATCTCACTACAAGGGCGACATTATGTGAATATGAAATAAGTAAACATATTTTTCTCTCTCGGCGCTCACCGAGATTTACGTGATTTATTATGAGAAAATAAATAAAAAGAGATTTGAAAAATTTCCATCCGAGATAAGATTTTAGATACAGACGAATTTCTGATTATATTTTCGCGCATTTGAATTTTGTACGACTTCAGGTGAAACATTGTTTTAATTTCTTCTTTCGCCCCCGTACTGACAAAAATAAACGATTGTTTTCTTTAAATCAAATTCTTGTTATGTTTTTTATGTTTTCCCTTAACAAAGCAGTAAATATTGAATTTGGAAGCCAGGTTAATTAAGTGCGCAGCTTAATTAGAATATTACTGCAGAGTTTCGTTCCAAAAATATAAAAAAAGTTTTCGAATTGTACCTACATTCTTTCATAATCATTAAACGAATGGTCTGTAATATGAGGTTAAAACAAATACGATCTACACAATATAATCACTTTTATTAACAATAAAAGTAATTATTTTGTGCAGTTAGTGTTTGTTTCTTACTCCATTAAATTAGTGAATGTAGATCAACTTCCTAAACACCGAATGAATTTTTTAATTTTTTGTTCGGCTTGATAGGGTTCATGTCCAAGTCTATTTATGCAAAATAGAACAAAGCTTTCTGAGTTCAACATATCTCATATTACGGTCTTGCCTATTTGATAATTGGATAATTCCAAGTTAAAATGAATTAGCTGTCACTTGATGCAAGAAGGGGCACTTCAATAGTCTTAAGCCACTCTTCCATCTTATATTTATGTACAACTGATATAGCAATCAAAATACAACAGGAATAAACCATTAAATGTAAAAATTGCAGCCCTAATCACAATAATCAATGAATGATTTATTCTACCGTAAAAATTCCGAATGGACTTCCTTACGTAAATTATGGTGGATTATCATGACTGATTTGCCAATTTCAGAGAAATTTAGTACATTCATTTATTATTTTCTAAATTATGTAGATCAGAGATTTACAAACATATTATTAAAAATGCATTTAAACAACATGTTTCACTTTTTAAACTTCTCCCTTCCAAGATTTATTTATTGAGTAAGAATAAAAACTCAAGTCAATGTGACCTTTGCTGAATTTGACCATTGTTTCCTATTACATGAGATCAAAATTAATCTATTATACCAATTTATAGTCCTTTGCGTACATTAATCAAATATTAATCATAAAATGGGCCCTACAGGGCTGATTAAGTAATCCGGGCGTTGATTTGAAACTTCTACCACATAAACTTTTGTTAAGAGCAGCTGTATTAATACCTGTTGACAATATAGCGATGACAGGGGTCAGATGGTTGTTTATCGGTGCTCCGGTTGTGGCGACTAGAACCAGGATTCGGAGCACTATTGATCGGTCTCAATCTCAAGACCGCTGTCCGTGCGGTCACCTGCAGGTATATTGCTTTCATGATTTATTATTGCCATTAAAGATGTATCGAGGAAGCAACGCAGTGCTTCCTTAGATTTCACGTCATGTGTCCAAAAGTCTATTCGTCTCTTGAATAGGGCTGATATTATAAACGCATTCGCATGAACTGCTTTCGAAAACGCTTGGGCTATTACTCTTACACTTCCTCTGCAAATACATACCAAATATTTTGTAGACTAAAAATAGAATATTACTTCTAATCGTATAAAGTTTGGTCATAAGTGTTTAGTAAATTTAAATGTTAAATGACGAATAAGTCAGGTTTTCATTGTGTATTATAATTTTGTGGTATTTGTCGATGTTTCCAACTTTTGCGTAAACACGAATACGTATATGTTTGCTTCATTAACATTTGGGATTCATGTTATTTGATATTAATTAATGAATACAGTATTGTTTGCTTTAAACGTTTTAATAGACTGAATCGAATTTTGTTTCATAGCTTTATATAGAAACAAAATGTTGTACTGTTTCCTATATACACATACGACTACTATTAACTTTTATACATTGAACAATATTTTAAAATATGGATGGCAAAAAAGGAGGAAAAACAATTGGAAGATTTTTTTAATAGAATCGATATAGGTATATTAATTAAAACACAACTAAATGATTCTCTCATAGAGAAATTGTAACATTTAAATTTTCTCTTTGATTTTTATAATTATTACTGGTCAAATTAACGCCTATTGTTTAGGTGACTTTCTGTGCATTTAAATTTGTTTTCAATATTGTGGCTTTAGCAAAAACTTGAAAATAGGTACGTTTAGGTGGGGTTCTTTGTTTGTCGCACTGCGACAATTTTTCTCGATCTTGTTCCCGTATCGGCCGCTTTTGAACGCGGTTTATTAAAATTTTCTCGTTGAATTAGTGACAAAACTCCTGAAAAACACAGGGTAAGAATTTTCTCTTTGATTACATTTTACGTGATTTTACTTTTTTTTTCCTTCAATGTAGAGTTTTATGTTGGGCTAGAAAAATTACTTAACGGACGCACCATTACTCAGCACCACTTGATGCTCCATTTCGTTTCGAGTCAAGGAATTTTACTGACAATTTCTTTCTGAAGTTTAAACTCAAAAATGGGAGTTAAGAAAAACCCTCCTGCATTCCTGTGGTGAATTCTGAAGGATCACACAGTCCTGGAAGTTATATTCCTGAACAGACTCCGGATGATAACGTGGTGAGCTGTATTTGGTCAGTCCAGTTTTTCATGCGCCGTTAAATTTTTCTGCTTTACTTTTACCAATCTAAGTTGAACGAGTATTTTCCGACACCGCAAATTATTCTGCTAGTTGCTGCAAAATATTTAACGTTTCTTTAAGTGCTATTATTAGTATTCACTCTCATTAAATTTATTTTTTTTTTTTTACTTAAAATTTATCCTAATAATTTTGTTTACGTTGCCTTTTGGCACTCACTTACCATTCACCCAAAAATCTTTTGTAAAATATTGTTAGCTGGGGTAAAGCTTTACAACGGTAATTTTTTTACAGAGTGTATTTGTTTCAATTCAATTTTATTTTTTTGCTCATTTCTTTCATACACTTTTATTCACTTTAATGTGTATCCAATCTTTTGAAATGAATAAAATTTGTTTTGTTATTGAATGAGTTATTTGTCTTTTCAAACGCTGAGGCCTGTCTCCAACAATTTTTACAAATTTAATTTTTTCAACCGTTTCCAATTTTGGGTTGAAAACATATTTTTTTTAAATATAAAATTGGTGGCGCCCTTTCAGTTTTTTTTAATGTCTTTCATAATCCACGACCTATTGCTTCCGTTAAGGACATTTGCACTAGCCATAGGCATTGGTAACCGAAATCTAATTTTGGTGGCAAAATAAAGACTAATTTGAGAAAATCTTTCAACTTCCAGTAGGTCAAGAAGCCACTGATGACACAATATTTTGATGTATCCTGAAAGTACCAACTACATCCCCAAAAAAAAGAGAGTCTGAGGAAAAGATACAAAATAGAATATGCCATTTATTTAGGAATATCCTTATATTTACGAGATATTTCCTAAATTCACGTTAACTAATTGTGAATTGATTATTTCCGCTTAATTTAATTTTAAAAGTAGCGTTTAAAATCTACTTTGAACAAAGTGGGCGAAGAACAAGAGAAGCTTAGCGAAACAGTATCTCACGAAGTAAAAGTTTCTCAAGTAAACGCTGAAATAGCAGAAAGCGGATTAAGAAAACACACTGACATACGCCGAATCTTCTTAAAAGGACTTCGGATCATTGCGTACTTTTTAATTAGCCAAACAATACTTAATATATAATGTCTAATCATTTTAGAGTACCTTCCATAATAAAATGCTTTCAATGACGGGATTAAATGTGGTATTACACGAAATTTATATATTAATAAAACTTAGAGGCCTTAAAAAAGATATCAAAACGGTAGTAAAGTGGATTTTAGTCGAACTTCATTACCGGCTACAACCCTGCAGGGGACGTGTAATTGGGTACAAGGCCTAAAATTATAAAAGCTTGGGCATTGAAAAATTTTTCTCTTTATTAAATCTGATAAGGGTTTTATTTTGATTTAAGGTCGGGAAATATTTTAAAATGATTTTTTGAGTTTAAGGTAAAATGACAGTTATTAACCGTACGAGACTGAAATGTAGCTACTGATGCAACGACAAATGTAAGCGAGTGATGCTATAAAGTTTCCAGAAAATTCAATTTTATGTCGGCGCTGGATTATTTGATTGAGCTGAATGTTTTCCCTTGAAATCTCTTTTTGGTCTTTCCCATACTTACAAGCAAACTTCAACTTATGTATTGCACAAAGTACAAACAGAAGATAATTAAGACAGCTTTTATGTAGGAATACAGGAAAAAATATTTCTCTACCCTTAAAAGTATTTCAAATTCATTTGCAAAAAATAAATAAATATCTTAAAGGATGAGTGAACGCTAAATATTGAATTCACGGTCCAGTAAAACCTTACTTTGTACGAAAAAAGCTGTATTAGGTGTGGTAGTTCTTTTTTATACAGTTTAGATGCTGTTTAGGGTTAGAATTACAGCACTTGATTGCGCACACTCATCGCTCATGTGTCGGCTCTCACATTTACTTGTGCTATTACACTCTCTATGCCATAGTACCTACATGAGCTCCTTTTGTTAGGATGAACTCATGCCAGATCTACACGAATTTGTATTACCTATTTTATATTATTTACTCTATCAGAATTGAAATTAAAATTTTCTTTCTTGTCGCTACCAATTATGTTAATTACCTACTTCGCAATAAAACTTTTCTAAAATTGAGCTGCGCTTCGCGTAATATATATATTTAGGTTAATTCCTGAAATTGTAGACCATTTCGGTGTTTTAATGAAAGGATTGTTTCGCTAAATAATTCATTGAAAGGGTACGCAGGGACGAGCTTACGTGAAACAAAGTACGGTTCAGAGATTTTGATAATGTTTTAATAATATATGAAATTTATGTCCGGTCCATATTCGTTTTTGATAAACTTCATGGTCCTGTTTGAATTTTAATGCGCGATAGAACCCTGTCGTCGACTCCTTCATTTCATTATAACAAACATATAAAGAATTACAACATCGAACCAATTTAAATATTTGATACAATTTTATTTCATTAATAAAGTTTTAATTGCACACTTGAATTTGAGATTAAATACAAAATAATGTATATCCTCATGCATTAATATGTTTATATTGAGAAGAAAGCTCATTGTTCCATTCTTTCTATCATTCCTATATTCCTAGAAGTCTAAGAAGCAGGAGCAATAGCAATATTAACAACAAGAAGAACGCAGCCGCAGACCTGAGGAAGTTCATTTATAAGAAGGAAAGAAACGTGGCGTCGCGTCGGCAGAGAGAAGGACTTTCACAAAAGAGAACAAGGTCTAGAGAAGTCCAACTGTAGTGCGTTTGTCTTGCCCAAACGCTGCCTTTGGATGATGGCCAAAATTTTTATTAAAACCAAAATGCGCCACTTGCTCCAGTAAGCTCTGAATAAACTTGAACTACATCAGATTTTAGAAGTCTTCATTCTGACCAATTATATAATCCAGAACATAATCGTATATGATGCGGTTTCGATGTTAGACCATATTTGCAGAATGGGTACTGTCACATAGTCTTCTACGTAGAACAAGCCGTAACGTACGCAACTGCCATATTGTTGTCTATGAACCAATCGAGAATTTAGCAATCCAACTAAATAAAATATGACTTAAATAAGTTGAGGCAGATTTTAGAATTGCAGCCAGACACAAGAATGGAATAAGTACTATGTTGTGAACCAACAATAAATCATTTACACTATTGAGGTTACGAAGAGGAAGTTGATGAGCCAATAAAAGAACGACTTCAAGTAAATTTAAATTTACAAAACGAATGGAGCTGAATTAACCCTTCCCGTATAACTGAAGCTAACGATAAATTGATTCTCACTTATTCAGGCTATTGTCACAAAGTGACAGAAAATCAAAGAAAAAGACCGCTTGAATTAACCAAGAGCGACTGACGTTGAGGAAGTAAAGAACCTTTAAAATTGAGGAAGACCTTCAAAATTGAAATAAATCTGTATCTGTATAAGCTGTATCGTTGATAGTTTCTTCATCTTGAAGTGGTGTGTATTGGTTGACAGCTTCTTCATCGTGAAGAACATCGATAAAACAATAACTGTCATACTTTCTTATCTCTGCCGACCTTAAAATTTTTTTTATTTTAATTTTTCTGTTTCATGACATTCTTTATTTTTATTTGTACCTATTTGGTAGTAACAATGGAGCTTTATTCTCACTTTAGAAGAACATTCCTGATCATAGCATAAAGTTTGTTAGATACATAGCATCTGAGGGTGGGAAAGCTTGTAATAAAGAACGTGTTTATGTTTTAAGCAGAAGCATTTGCGTTATCGTCTGGATTCTGAAACGCTGGAATGAGACATGTAAAGAGGAATACGAACGGTGTGATATCATTAAGGGCCCTACAGACGGACTCATTGTTTGCTGCGGTTTTTATGTTGTCTGACAAAAAGAGGGCATCGAAGCGCGACACTCGGTCACGACATATCGCCATAATCTGCGTCTTTGTTGCGGCCCAGTTGTTTCACCCACTCTCACCCTTAGCGTCCTCTAAATCCCAGGATGTTTCGCAGCGACATCTGCACTTACATATGTTTCGGTTTATAACGGTAGCAAAACATGCGGCCCCACACATACAATTCCAATAACTGTGTTAATATTTTCTCGTCGTAATTTTCTTACCACTGCGTGCGTTTGTTAACGATGACAATGCTGTAAGATTAAAAGGACTTCCGGTTGCTTTGATTAACGGCGAACTTTCTTGAATTTTTTTTTGCAGCCGCAACGAACGAATAAAATTTAGTTACACCAGAATGATTTCAACGAACGAATAAAATTTTGTTACACCAGAATGATTTTCATTATAGTTAATTTGTTTATGCTCAAATGAAACGCTTTTCATTACTCAAATTTGAATTCATTTGCCTTGGCAACTTACCTCTGCAAAAGTAACTCGCTTTGTATATCATCTTGTGTCTGCTAGCCCTAAATCCCTGACAGTGACAAGCGCCGCTCTCCCTTTACTTATCTGGGGAATAAATCCAGATATACGTTCATGCTTCTGAATAACTTGATAAATATGGATGTCTCGTCTCTATAAAATAATGAAAGATGAATTTGTTAATTTTGGCCCTGTAAGAAAACTGTATTGTTATATCGTCAGCAGCATAAGTTATATCCGATCTGAAACAAATTAAAATGACTATAAATCATCCGGCTTTGTGGAACGCGATCAGTTGAGAGGGAAGTGAGATTTAGAGAGGCCATGCATCAAGCTAAGGAGCTAATTATTAAAAGTTTCTGCTCGCCGATACCGCTATTATCAAACTCCAATTCTTTATCTAACAACGGCTAGCAGTGCTTTATAAATCGATTATTGATGATAGGAGAATTGTGGAGTATCAAGTCTCATTCTTTTTATATTAACTTCCTATTTGACTACATGCTTACACATTAACATTTCCTTTTTCATATTCAAACGTTTCTTTCAAAAAATTGCTAATCCAATTAGATTAATTCACTTAGGTTTTTGTTGTTCTTACCTCCGTTTTAAGCAAGTCTAAGTAATACGTAATTTCGAAATATATTAAAGAACGTATTTACTTTATAAGTTAACTAATTATTTATTAACGAAGCGGCGAGTGTAAAACTCGAAGTTCTGGGGAATTGGTTTTGTTCATTAAATATCTAAGGACTTCGTAACTCATTTAAGTAATTTGCAACAAACTCTTTAAACGCAATATTCTTAAATTAAATTGACGGCATAACCTTAAGCGCCGAAGATTTGCAAGCAAGATAATTGTTATGAATGCAATTATTCCGCGGTAATGATGACTTCTTATTACGTTTAATAAATTCAATTTGGTTGTTGACAAAAAGAAATTAAGTTTGCGGGTTACGGCGGCGACTGCATTAAAAACTAATAAGTTTGGTGGTATTCTGCAAGTTGGTAGAAGCTTTTATAGTTAAAATGAACGAAAATGATAAATTCATTATAGTTGAATAAGGACGAAATTTGAAATTGAAACGATAACGAAGCAATTTTAAAATTACATCATTCCTTTATTATTTATTCTATTTACTGAGTGGAATTTATTTTATTACACCTGAACCCCATTCTAGTTTAAGGATTTTGATATTTGCCCCTTTAGTGTTTGCTGCTAATTACTGTTTGTTCTTTTTTTTTAATAAAATAAAAGAATTGAAATCTTTTAAAAATAATGAAAATTTATAGCATGGCGAAGCGCAATAAAACAGAAAAAAAAAACTCCTGACATCATTCGAAACGCAAATATTTTCCCTGGAGCTATAATAACAACCTCGAGTGAAATGGATTATAAATTGTCAGAGGAAAATTGGTAAAATGTGGGATTTTTATGGATACTATGCAAATGTCGGGCGACAAAACCTCTTGCATTTCTTTCAACGCGAATGGAAACGCTACATTTCATTTATCGAGTATTGAAACGTACTAGCAGCGTACATTTCACTCAATATGGAATTCAATTCCATATACAAGCAGGTAGTCTCTAGTTCCATAGCGAAATTTCACAATTACCCTCCCGCGACCATGCATTCTGTCATGTATGCATGTATTCGCATTGAATTATTTAAATGGATGCTTCGCAAAAACGGAAGAAATAAACGTTTCTGCTTATCGCAGAGTGATCTACAAATAAATAAAATGCGATGACGGACGCTTCGACAAAAAAATATGCGTTATTTAGGAGGATAATGACGTTGTTGCTATTAAATGAATGCCCGGGAGGCAGTAATTGCTAGTTAATTACGGCATAAATCATTTTAATTTTAACGCGTTTACGTTTTATGAATTTTAATAATATAAAATCAAACAGTACTAATAACGGCATTGTTTGAGTCACATTAGCATTATAACAACAGAAATAATTTCGTGTGTTGCACAAAATTTAAAATTTGTAAAAAATGTAAATGACATTAACTCGAACGCTACGATCTGATTTGAACTTTGACAAAATAGTTTTAACTACTTTAACGTCCTCCTTTGGAGACGGCGCGGCGATCCCCCAATTGGATTACTTGTCAATAGATTGAATTAAGGAATTACGTGAGTACAGATACAACTAAATGGAATAAAGTAAATAAGAATTAATCATAAGGTGTCTTTAAATAACACAGCAATAGGTCCAGAATTGGGAGGTGGCGAAGATTGAAGTAAGGAACGGAATAGAGAGAGGTAAAAGAAGAAATAATATTCTTTTGTAAAAATGGATTTTTAATATCGTTTGATTTAGTTAATATTTCTTAACTTTTGGAATGAAATATCTTACCCTCGATTTTGTTTTATTTTTAGTTTTATGGCTAGCTGAAAAGAACAGGAAAGAAAGGAAAAATACGAAATAATGTGATAGATGGTTTAAATGATTAAATTTCCCCACGGACCTTATTCTCATAATAATTTGAACTGCTTTAAAATATATAACGATTTCGATTTTAGAATTTCCGATAAATTTCCGCACCAATTAGCAGGTTTCACGTGCACGAGATTAATGCACACCACGTGCATGCCATTTCCATTTGGCTGTTAACAAGTGAAACATTTATAAAATCGCAAAAATAGAGTTGCAAAAAGGCAGTTGAAAATAATAAAATCCATACCTTTCTTTATTAAATACATCGGTCGCCACAGAACATTTAACACATAGAATATAACTGCCGGGTTATACATTATGACCAGCCGACCGAAAAACGTATCGTTTGAGAGGGCAACTGCCGGAAAAACTCATTCAAAGAGCGTCGATTCCGCGCTATAACTAGGGAGGTTGCAACGGACAAATGTACAGCACTTTTTCAGCACGTAATTAGTTTTACTTTTCACGGAGGACGTGCTTTGTCTTAATTTATCTGAAGGTACGAGCGCCGGTAGAGACCGACGGCCCCAAGAACTAATGAGAAATCCATAAAAACTACGCAGTTAATAATAAACTTCTTGCACTAATTAATTCAGAAAGTTGAAAGATACTTTTTTTATTAGTTTCCTTTTTCTAGTTCACAAGCTTTGGGACAAATGGAAATTAAAAAAAAAACAATTTGCAGTTGCTGAAATATGAATTCGGCTGTTCCATTGTGTAAGAATTCTTTTCGAATAACAATTCAAAAATTTAAGAAACTTTGAAACTGTCCTACGTTATTTTTTATTATTAAATTATTTAGGTTGCCTAGAGGCACGACGAAAAAAGGAAAAATATAATTCTATGAAATACACCGAAATTGTTTCCCTAATAGCCGCTATGAAAAAACAAAACTAAGTGAAATGAAGAGTATACGAAACGCGCAATATAATCCTAACTAGCAAAAAATTTCGGCGGCCATTTCTCACATGATGTCAATAATAGTATGCAGCCGAGAGGCAAAAATCCCTCCGCTTTTCTTTCCTACATTATCCTTTACAAAAAATGGGAGTTTTTGTAGGGAGCACTTTGTGGGAAACAATTTATTTTCTGGAAGTTCTTGTATTTATTAATCTCAGTGAGTATACAATTTCTGCGGCGCGGCGGCGGTGTAGTGCCTTCTCCAAAACTGCATAAAATAAAGTTATTTCATACAGTCTACGCGAAAATAAATAAAAACAGTTTTATAACGAATTCATAAAATACTATTTAGAGTTAAATATTATATAGGGCGTAATGTAACTACTGGGAATTGCAAATTGTAAATAAAAATAAAAGAGATTAAAGGATTTTCAGAAACGGTATCCTTAGAAACATCAAAGTATTAACTGACGACAGAGAAAGTCTAAGAAAATCAAAATTAAAAAAAATGACAGGATTGTAATGAATCAAAATACTAACAGTAAATCGAAAAAATGCTTCAATGACATTAAAAAGAAAGAATAACAAAATTTAATACCATAAGGAAAATGTAAGCTTTACAGACTATGGAAAAGTTTTATAACAAAATGCATAAAAACTTAAACATATAATAAGAACGAATTTATTTTCATTTGATAAACATATTGCTTACAATCTGAACAATTTTCTTATTTTAAGAACTAAACTCCTAGGACATAAACGGCAACTGCACCATCGCTTGGAATCTCTCTCGGCTTTAAAGTATTATTGTGCACATTACAGAGACCTTATTCTGTAAATAGTTAAAAGTACGGGAGATTATTTGGCAAGAAAAAACAAAAATTAAATGAGCCAGTGAAATGTTGTGGACAACTGTAATATTACAAACAAATAAAGTAAAAACTACAGATAAAAAGAAATTGAGATTATTACGCGTACGTGGTGAATTGAATGGGGTTTAGATTAACAAAAATCTTGGAAGATATGTGACTAATTTCAAAAATGCTTATTGAGATTTAGGCCCAGTTGTGCAATTCGAGTTTAACGTTAAACCAAAGGTTAAACTCTTCACGATAACGTGGTTGTAATGGACGTTGCTAGGGGTTTAAGCTTCGTTAAAGTTAAACTCGAATTGTACAACTGGGCCTAAGTTATTTTTTTTATTGCTTCCCGCCCTTCTTTTGCACTCCAGCCTATAGTCCTCACCTTCTTTCCTTTTTCCACTTTTACTTCTTTTAGCCTGAGAAAGAAGACTACGAGGATGAAAGGTGGAAGATCAATTGATTGAGAAGAACTAATAAAGAAATAAGCTTTGTCGGAGTTTAAAAAGTGAGATTAGGATTTCCAATAGAAAGAATACAAATGAGACCACTAACGAAGAGGACAAACGAAAACAGAAGATACAGATAATAGATAGGGGGTTGGCTGTGAATACCTAGATCCACCTTTGAAGGCATCCTGGACAAAATTTTTATTACGTTGAGTGAGTACTCCTCTACATCAATTTTGTTTGGAATGAAAATATTCCAGAGGAGTTCCAATCTCACTCTCAAAGGACAACACAGTTTTCAAAATGTCTCTTCTTAGGAAATAATTTCGAAATTATATACCTAAGAAGAATATGCAAGAAGCACTGTTCTGCGTCCTTCATAGACACACAAGTAAAATCGAGATTTGTCACTGACCACAACCCTATATAATTCCTAATTCCATTGCACATGTTTCTGCTCCTACTGAGGTCTTATACATACCTTTGGCAATGACAATTGGCTTTGGCAATTGTCTTAAATCAGTTATCTATTTATTGGCATACATCATAATGATCCTGGTCCCTATTCTAAGTATACGTTCTTCGCGTTCTTCAGTACATGTCAAGATGACAAGACAGTGAATCCTTTTTTGCCAATCAAATTAGCAATTCATCGATTTGATACGTCTGTTATCCTTCAAATTCGCTTAATTAGCGAAAATTATTATAATTTCTCCCAAATCTTCTTTCTTCTTCTTTACTGATTATCACTATTATTTTTAATTTCGATATTCTTAAGTATTCCTCTTCTTACTTGATTATAATAGCTACTTCTATTGCATAAGTGATACATTATCAGTATTCTCTAGATAACTATTTTTAATTTCATTCGGTATAATTTTATTAAATAAGTTTTAGTTCTATTTAATGTATTGCTAATTTTAAATATTTATTTGTCATTAAAATCGTGTATTTTTCTTTCGTAAAAGTGTATGTACATGTATTTCGATGCTTCTTAAATTCTGCAGACGTATATTAAGCACCCTCATCTATAATGGACGTTTCTTCGATTTACACGAATAACAAGCCCATCTCTGTAATGGTCAGCCGGATGTCTTCATCTTGTTTGGAGCTCAAACCGTTAAACAGAATAATAGATTAAGGTGCCCATATTTATTCTCATTTCCGTCAGTGATGTGCTAGATGGCGACCCTCCGGGCGAAATTTACCGCCGGGAAAACAAGTTAAATCGGTGGTTTTAAAACGTACTATACACACTTGAATGTTCCAGAGTACCGCAATATATATTGAAGCAGTTAAGAGGTAAAAAGGCATACCTACGATCGCCTTTCCGTTCCAGGATAATCGACATCCATCGCACTGCTATGTTTTCATTCGAAATACTCATGACAAGTTTTCATAATTAAATAATTTTTTGGTTTTATTCAAAATACATTGCATTTAAATAATCGCACTGTCTTACCGTTTTATGGCAAGTTTTAATCGTGTAGTTCTTAAACCAAATTGTTAGGCAAAATAAAGTTCACTTCTTAATGGGTTCTTAAGATTTAGTATCCAACTTCCGCTTGCCCGAGAATGATCGCATCTCTTCCTTTTTTAACGACCACGTGATAAGTCTTTTTATTTACTACTTTGTGATTAAAGCAAATTAGAATGGAAATTGTTATAACTTAAAGTTAGGCTACAACGTTTAACTAAGTAAACGAATTTACATACGCCCCGGGTCTAAGAACTGCTTAAAATTTATACGGTGGGAGATGTTTTATTTATAAGAAGATATAAAAAGGGGAACGAGTATAATTCCATCATGTTTGGGCATGACTGACACGAAGCAGGTGTGGAATGTATTCACATATCACGAGTATCCCTAGCAATTCAGTGTGTTACATTTTCCATGTTGAGAACTTACACGTACATGCAAACGTTTCAAATGTTACAAAATTTATCGTTGTATTTACTTTGTAACTTATGTAAACTGTTTATGCTAAACGACTTACAAGATTTTCCAAAAATCTTTGTTTAAAACTATACTTACTTAAATAGTTTGATATTAATTTTTTGAAACAACCAAGTACGCTTACTACACAGTATTCCTTATACTCTGGTTTACTATTATAATTACGATTGTTAAAATTATATGCTTCTGAAGTAGTCTTATAAATTATTCCAAACTCTAAACGATTGTTCTATTATTTTGCTGTGTATTTTTAATATAATAGGAATTACATTCTGCTTTTGTCAGGCCAACTCGTTATTACAAATACAACTTAAAGGCACGCTTTAAATCAATGACAATTATTGATGAGCAACTGTCTGTGTATAAAAGCTCAGTGGTCGTTGTAATATATTGACGTATTCCAATCGCAATTGACTGGTATACTGGGAATTCGTGGTGACAATTTGGTATCAAATTTAATTTGTTGATTTAATTGACAAATCGATTTTACACTCCGCGTGCCAATATCTTTGCTTTAGACAAATCTGTTTGGTAAAATAAATATATTTGTCATGATGAGAAATTGTATGTATAGTTTCTAAGACTAAGGAATTCCTGTTTCCTGCATGGAATAATTTCCTCTTCATCGTAATTTCAGGCAATTAATAATTGCGTTAGTTGCACGCGTCGTTTTCACTTATGCACCTCATTAAATCGTTGATCTCTATATCGATGTAATATCCCCGAAACGAATTTCTGTTAAATCGCCCCCATTTAAAATAATCAAATGCGATAGGCGAGATGTAGATGGAGCGTAACCCCGTTCTAGCAATATGTACTCAAGCTGGTTTGATGGCTGCCATTTATATAACATTATAGAAACTTGTGTGGTAACCGCTGTGGACAAATGCATTTGCACCGGCTCCTGGCTCGAACATTAATTTACTTTCTAATAATAGTGGCAATAATGCTATCTCACATGCTTGAGAAATGTCTTAGTGTTATAGTTTTATTACGCTTTATTCAGCTTTATTGCATTTCTCGCACATGTGCCCCGAATTTAAACTGAATTTACAACAGTCACTTTTTAAATAAGTTTTTCCTTATTGACATCTTAATATGTTTTAGATTGTAACTTCTTTTTTAACTATTTGTTATATTCCTTCTTGATTTTCCCTGAAGCCTTTTCAATACAAGTACATTTCTTGTTCACTTTTGCCATACTGTATTTTACATCGACCTTTAAAATCGATACTTTTAAGCTAGCCACGCTTTTAGCTCGATTTCGTCATTGGTTTGACAGTTGACAACTTTGATGAAACCCACCGAATATAAAACAAAACAAGCAATTGTTTATTTGAAACAAATTTAGGACAAATCTTGCAGATAATCAAAAAACTTGTTACCCATAAATGAATTCTCTGATAGTTTAATCAAAGAATGAGTTACGATGGTGTTATTGTAAGTTATGTTTTAAAAACAATGTGATAAAGCAGGGTTTCTTTCAGTTACTTCCGGCGCTTCCAATGCATTTATTCAAGCAAAACAAAATCCCCAGACAGACGACAAAGTTTTCGGTGTGAAGATTAAAAGTGAATCTCAAGCCTGTAACGTGATGTAATTCACTTTGACGTTCCCAGGCAGTTTGGTCGCAATCGTGCGGCATAATAAATCCGTCGGTGATGTTTACCTGGCTCTTTGATTTTATGATTTTATGTGTCTTATATACATATATCAAGTCTTTATGATTCTAATTTATTGCAAAAAGAATCCTCTGCAAGTTTTATAATAATTATCTTAGCATAAAATTTCCTCGAAAGAAAACTGAAAAAAAAAATTGGAAATGCTTTGCTTTACTTTTTAATAAATTCAAATATAAGTAAGCTATTCATAAAAGCAGAATGTCAAATTGAAAAAGTTTAGTAATTATGCTGACAACATGGTGCAGGGCACCTGCCCAACCGCAAACTCTTCTTATTATGTGAGACTATAAAGCTTCCCAAAGAGTAATATATTATTAAGCATTAACTTGATGTTGCCGCTTTTGTTTTTGCCTTCGCAAGGGGCAAATTTGTATTTTATATCACTGCAAGTTTACGGCCAAATCAGTAATTAAAATGGAAACAAATAAGGCGGTTTTAACTTTCCCGTTACGCGTAAAATGTGGGATACTGTTAATTAAATTTAATATTTACGGACCGCAAAACGTAGATTTCCAGGACCCGAGTCTGTCGCCTCTTTATGTTTCCTGGTAATGCATCACTTTAGTGTGAAGGGAGATAATGTATTTTTCCTACATTTATTATACTTTAAAAGATTATAGTTTCTACTTACTTACTGAATATCAACAATGACTTAAAAATAAAAGTATAGATACATATATTAACTGCGTACTGAAACTAATCATCGAAGGGCTTCCACTTTTAGGTTCTAAACATACAGGCAAATTCTTTTCTAAGACTTGTGAGAAACCAGTGGTCATCCTCACCACATGTTACGGTAACTATTTACCCACCTTGAGTCGCTTCAATTAACTTCCATCACCGTCTTCATTAACAAAGTAAATACTGAAAGGAAAGTTAATATCAACCACCATCTTTAACATCGAACTGGAGTGCTTTTGTTTTGACTGAGATCAATAGTAAGCAGATATGGTAGAGTCTCTAAATTCATGCTCGCCTTGAAACGTTGCGTCTAATGTGACCCAATGCCCATATTAAATAGAAATGAGCGGATTATTTTTGCAAGTGTTTACTTGGCCAACAGTTTTATGGCTGCCAATCGACGCTTATGACTTGGACTAGATAAATAACTTCAGACCTAATCAAAGCTCTACTAATCATAGTTGAACTTTTGTATGACTATTTTTCTTTTTTCGGCTTATTATGTAGTCTGTAGTGTCTCAGAATGATGACTGTCATCAGACAATTCAAGTTCTTGAGGATTGGAACACATTAATAAAAATGAATCAACCTTACTTAAATAAAATTATACTAGAAAGAAGAAAGTAAATGTATTTTAATAGTTGGCATATATTCGAAACAAAACATGCATTAGTTAATTTCTAGTAGAACGATATTCGTCGTTCGCGTTGTAACCAAAATGCACAAACAATACATTATTTTGTTTATACGGTTTGATGCGGAATAGTTCTGCAAACGATGCAAATTGGAACAATACAGCTGCATCCGAGATAGCAATTAATTTCATATTGCATACTCCAGCTAGCCCTCTGCTTGCCAAACTAATTTGGTTTTCTCTCTTATACTTGTTGTGCTTATTTCTTATTTGCGTGCGCTTCCGGAGACCCTGGCAACCAATTGTTGCACGGAAATCAGCAAGGACTAATAAAAGTGGAAGCTGATTTATTTCTTTGTTTATCGGATTCGTTCTATTTTTATTCGTTTTTGTTGTAATTAGCTCGTAGTTAAATTATTTGAGAGTTATTATCGACCAAAGAAATAAAATATGACCCCCTAACAATGCGCTCTTTTTGTTTAAATAGAAATATAATTAGAATTGTGTGTACAGGGTGTCCCAGACGTTTTTCTTTTGGGCAGGCCATAATTTTACAACGAAACGAAATATCGAAAGAACATTTCTATTCTTTTTCTAAATAGTATCTTATAATATTTTAATTCGCTCTGTACCGCTGAGATTTAATCTGGAATTCACAGTCTTTATATAAAAGGAAGCTCTTAAGAAGACTGCAACCTGCGATTGATAATTACAGTCAATATAATTTGTGCAACAGTGACTTTCCAATTTAATTTAACTAGTAACTTACTTCTAGTATGTGATGCAAATATATGACGCGCAGTATCTACCTGTAACGACTCGATGAGTGGATAGCTGATGTAATTTATCGGCTCGTCTAGCTTGACTGAGCTTAAGAGCAGAGGTCTTCATCGATATACATTTATTGCATCAAGCTTTGAGGAGGAATCGACCCCTGCAGTCGGTGACATCTTTTTCTTCAAATAGTGCATCGGTAAGCAGTTAGTTGCAGGAATGTTTTTATTGCATTTGTTACACGAGCAGAAAGATTGCAGATTTTTCTCTCAAGAGCCGACAACTTAATTGCTGATCTTCATTTATAGACTTTAGTGTTAGGGTATGATAGAAGAATTGGATAGAAAATTAATTGTGAGCGCAACAATTTCATATAAATTGAATAGATTTGTCCGGAAATTATTTACAGTTAGTGAATGTCGGGCATCCATCTGCGTTCGGCGTTAGCCAAGTTCAAATCCCTGTTCAAAATTCCTGTGCGGCTGTCAGCACGTTGTTTTCAGTTATATTGGATATAGAATCTCTTGAGAGTACATACCAATGATTTCGTATACATCAATATCAGAGCAATCCGGGAATTTAATAACTCAGAGGAGAATACTACTTCTGAATGAACAGTTTACAAATAGCGTACAAAATAGGATATGCGTATTTAAAACAAATTGCTTCGTTGTTATTTTCCCGTAACTGATCTAGAACAAAGGTTTTGCAGGAATTAAATTAAATGTGATTTACTACGTGCTAATTTACATCACAGAATACATACAGAGTTGTTATTCAGTGTAAACAAGCAGTCGTAAAGCGTCAAACCCGACGTAATTTAAGCACAAAAGTCAACAGCAGCCGAAAATTGAAACCTAAACTTGCAAACAAGGGTAAAGCCGATGCAAGTTGGTAATGAACACGGAGAATGCATTTTAAATATCACAGCTCTGCGCCCGGAACTTTGAGATGGATAATGTAGGTAACAATGAGAGCTATCTCGTAGGGCGCTGATATATTATCAACCCGGGTGTCATCGGTGTACTAACTCCACTTAACAATGTTTTTATGGATAACTTTGCGCCACTAGAGTATTTTTAGTTAGAACGCTTTGGCAGGTTACCGTAATTTATTTTTAAACTTGCGCAAATAGTTACAATTTAATTAATTTTCGGCTATAACTCACTTTTGCATTTACGCTTTAAACGTTCACTTACATCCTACGTAATGATTTAAAATTCTTACATCGTGATTATTCTTAAACAATTCTAGATTTGGCTTTTTTGTTTTAATTAAAAATAATTTTGACTCGGCATAAACGATACCCGTTTGAACCGGTTTATTCTGGCCAAGTAATGAAACACGCTTAATGGCTAATTTAATGGATTTTGTGTAATTGCCTTCCTAAAGCAAGCTGGTTCCGAATCCTGTGAATCTCACTCACGTTACGTTTCCTGTTCTATGGGTATCACTGTCCTTTGCCCTCTATTCGCGAAATGACCGAGATTATTTAGGTTTCGCACAGGTGTTGACATTCGTTTCAAATAAATTTTTGCGCAAGTAATTGCTTGCGTCAGCTATTTTCGTTAATCATCTTTTCTCACATACTTCGAAGGGGAACTCAAGATAATATGTGATTTGAAACGTGACACTTATCGATTAACTAGATTTGTTCTTGTTCTACCTCCACTGCTTTCTCAAATACTGAAATAAATAAATAAATCAAATTTCATTTGTACCCTAAAAAAGTAGGTAGCTTATAAACATAAAACTTTGTAATAACTTTTGCTATCGATAAGCTAGAATCTTCAAGCACAGTTTATATTATTTTTGTGTAGTATCTACTGTGAAAATCACGGAACTTGAGTGCTGCGTAATCAATCGCCGAAGCAAGAATCCACAATTATTTCAGTATAATTTCTTTGTTAACGGTGAATGAGAAAAAAGGACGGAGTTATGATTCATAAGTCTGTTGCTGCAACACCAGACAATGACGCAACGGTCTTCTCCTGTGAATAATACTGTATAAACTCGTGTTATAGTTGTTGTAGTTCAGTGGAAATTATATTTAAACGACAATTAAAAAAAATTACTTGTACCAGGTGTATTAACTCTATATTATGTATGAGTATACAATAATATTTGTTGTTTGCGTTAAAAAAATAGTTCGATATCTCTACGGCCTGACATTGCTGGTAAATTATAGGACGTGCGTTTATTTATAACGCTCATATTTGAACCAAAAAGGTAGTTAAATGAATTTTGCATGCAAAACTGAACTGCGATATCCAAACAAATACAGAAAGGACGCCGTTCTATTAATATGTTGCAGAATAATGCAGCTTCATGTTCGTTCGGAGGCTGACAAAACGCGGTGTATTTAACGAATCAATCAGCGGGATATTAATTTATACCGAACGTGTTTGCCATTTGGAAAACGGACGAGATGTTTGAAAGTAAAATAAACACAGCAAAAATGGACGTTTTCATTCCAAGCACAAGGGCATAATTTGAATAAAGTAGATTTGAATTAATTAACGAATTCTTTCAGCCTTTATGAGCTTAATTATGAAATGTATTAATAATATTTCTTTGAATGTACATCTTCTAAAAAAACGATTTTATAATAAACCTTAATCTCAATAATACCCCAAAACTAAATTCAAAACGAATCAAAGCTCTGAACTTGAATGTCTAATACAGCGTGTTAGGTAAAACAATCAACAAACTCTGTTGTTATAAGCGAGAAGGTGGCATATTAGAAGAACTAATTCTTTTCAATAAATTCAACCGCGAAGGTTCTTCTTGCTTTTGCGGCTGAAACGATGTCTTGTTTATTTACATGAGATGCGGTCACAGCTTGAAAACCAAGAAGATGTGTTTGCAAAAAGCTCGTTAGATTTATCAATTTTCATGGGCTCCACGTTGGGCGCCAAAATAATTATTGCTATAGGACCCGGTATGGAATAGCAATAGTTATTTTGGCGCCCAACGTGAAGCCTATCAAAATAGACAGATTTAACGAAACGCAAAAAACTTTTTAATACAAAAATGACCCGTAACAAAAAGTTAGAGAGATTAAAAGTAGAGAGAATTCAAAAGTAGCAGTTTTTGAAATTTTGTGTTCATTGTTTGTTAATTACGAAAATCAGAAATTATCTACGCATATTTTATAATATTTTAAACCGCCTCTAATCGTTTTGCTATGGACATTAACATATTTCACGGCATGAGAGTAAGTAATGAAGCGCGAAATTCATAATACAGGAAAGCATTCGCTGCAAGGATGATTTAAAATTCGATACGTTATCGAAATATTTGCTTCACTCTACTGTAAAATCGGTTGTACAATAGGTTTTTTTGTGTCGCCCACATTTAAATTTATGATACAATACAGAGCTTGGAGTCACGCAATGTACTTTGTTTTCAAAAATACGAGGCATAAAGTGTAATGAAAATTATGCGCTCACTGTATTACTGAACAGGTAAAATTATAAGTCTTTTGACCTCGATTCTTACACACATGTGATGATAGGGTTAAAGCTCCACGACAAAGAAATGAAGCGAAAAATTAAATACAAAATATGTCTGCTACAATAATTAGTTTTAAATTTACGAGTACGTTTATGTTGAAAGGATTTTCTCGTTATATTTCATCAAGTTTACTGTACCCGAACAACTGTGATTTTCATTCGGCCGTAAATTTACAATTGAGAGCTTTTATAATATATGCATGTATACACAACCATTCAAATCGAAACATTCAATATTAAATTCATTAATTATTTTTTTCCCGAACTTGTATCAAAAAAGCACTCTCATTTACAAAACTCAAATATCACATTTTACAATTTTTTTTAATGTCTCCTTTTTTGTGATACCTTAATAGAAATTAATTTTGCCAACATAAAATGGGGGTCATATACATTGGTGTTTTAAATATCACAGACCATGTTGATTATTAAAACCTCTACATATTTATAAACTAAAGGCCATGATAAATACAAGTATTTTTTCTTGGGCATTTTGTTTCCTGATGAAACGGTTGCTGATAGATCATTTTGCCTGAGACAACCAGTATATTAGCAATTGACAATTATATCCACTTGGATAAAATGTTGCAACATTAATTAATAAATATACTGATGACGTTCATTAATAAATTAACATGAAGCAATTAATTTATTGCATGTCTGAATTAATTATTATAGTACGTTGTAATTATTAGAATACATTGATACCACCTGTTGACAGAAAGCATTATTATTATTATTAATAGTAAATAAATCAGTATTTAATAATTGGTGTGTAGATTGTAATTATGATCTTTTACAAAATCTAGCTACAGAAAATGTTAATGAATTAATATGACAGGATTGACAATAAAATTTAGTGGAAGCAGAAAATTGCACGTTAACAAATCTGTAATTAAACCTAATCGATTTAAATAATTTGATTTTACAATAATTACAGATTAAATCTTGAATAAATGTAACAAAGTTCAAAGTCAAGTCAAGTTAGTAAGCATAACACACACATTTTCAAGCTAATTTTCACGGTTTTTGAGTCAATTAAAACCCGTAATCAAAATGAGACCTGCACACAGAATTAATAAACATTTAAAGTGTCTTAATTTGGGTTAACGAAGGAAGCCCAAAATTAAATAAAGCGTGCGTTTGACGCATTTGATCCGCGACGTTCTTTGTGCATTGTTTCAATAATTTAAGCAAGTGGGTTAATTGCAAAAGCCGAACGGATACGCCGGTTTCGGATTAATGTATGTGAAATTCATTGCGGTGTAAGCCATGAATATGGATGTGGATATTTTTCCACGTGTTACTTAAAGTTCGTGAATATTCAGGGCGTGAAAAATTACAGGGTTTAAATAATTTGTTTTATCGCCTTCGAAAGACTCTTAATTAGAAATTCACTAACCTTATTATGATTAATTATTTTTTTATTCATTTTTTTTTATAAAACTAGTGATTTGTTATTAGTAAACGACATCAGAAAAGACAACCTTCTATATATTCACATTTCTTTCTTTCTAGTCTTCCATGACAATACAGGCGATGTAATAATAACTTGATTATATTATATTCACCATGCACAAAATGCTTTGCATTTCATGGAATGTCAATTCAAGGACACGCGAAATAAGGACACGTTATTTTTTGATTCACTGGCCTATGTAGATCGTAAACGGTGGGCAAAGAAGAGCGAGAAGAATAAACTTGACTAAAAATAGTTGAAAAACAGGAGATCGAGGGAAGTGAAAAAAGAAGGTTTAGCAGAAGTTGGTTCGAACAAATTCTGAAATGGAATGTTATGCAAATAAACTGCAAAGGACCTGAGCTTGAAAGCACTTTTCAACTTGCTTTTTTGGACACATACTCGCGTCCAGGGCGATTCACAGAAAGGACAATTAAATAGTCTCCCTTCATTTCTCTTTCTTGGAAATTTGTTTGTTCATACCAGTGCAATCGATCCTCTTACTAATAGAATATTGTGATTTCTGTTTTTTTTAATTCTTTTTACACATGTAGAATAGAATATGGATGAATTTCTTGGTTTTAAACGTATATCATTAAGTCAGCAGTATGTGTGTGTAATCATCAGCAAATAAATATATACTGTGTTCATTTCGTCAGGAAATTCTTGATTATAAATAGGAAAAAAAAATAGAATCTGCAATATAGAAACGGAATGAAAGAAGCAATTAATTTTGCTACTAATTACTAATAAGTATTTCGTCTTTGTTATAGGAATCGTACAATTTATTTTTATGAAAGAATTCTTTCGGAAAAGTGAATTTAATAATTTACATTCGAAAGTTCGATCGTTTGAACGAGCCTTTACTTCACCTTGGACGCTAATCGACGTTGTCCAATTCGTCAAGCGTTAGGGAAGAAATCTAAATTGCGTCGACATTCAACCGGAATCGGACGAAACGGAAGCAACAATTCCTTTTTGTGGAAATTACGCCATTAACAAAAAGGCCACATCTGACACTGTACTCCGAGCATGTCAAATTAATTGGATTTAAGAGATCACAGTGAAATGAGTTTCGGTTTTATTGTATTTGAAATTAATTGCGCTCCTTTGTGCCCATGCGTGGAACAGAAATTAGAGTCCTTTGGGAATTTAGGCGTCAACGTTTTTTTATCGTTAGAGATTTTTACCTTTACCAAATTTATGAAAAAGAATCATAATATTTAATACTTTGAATAGTAAACTACTTTCTTCAATAAAAAATGCACTTAAACTAATAAAAGAAGCCATTATATGTCGATGTAACAACGTTGCAAATTACGAAGACAAACGTATTTTACATAACACTGACGAGTTGCTTTCGTTTATTGTTATACAAATATAAAAGTATAAAATTTTTCATTTCAACGAAATTCTGTAAGATTCTCGAAATTTGATATTGCATAATATATCTTATTCAGAAGGTTTATGACGGTTTCCAGTTCTATTTTATTTACCTACTAGTCTAATTTACGACTGAAAAGCTCGTTACATGCAACAGCATTATAAGCAGTTTCACGTGCAATGGTGTATTTTCAATTAAATGTTCATATGAACAATTTGGATTTAAGGCACTGTACTATATAGGATTTGAGGGCCATTAAAATTATTAATCAAGTGATAACAATATCTTTCACGACCAGCATCTGATAGAGAAGCTTAGGTATATTAAAATTTGATAACTTCGAAAGTTTAAACTCTTTACATAAGGCAAAAGTTAAGAATCGTGCAAGTGATTTAAAATCAAGAAAATATTGCCTTCTTGATGACTAACACACAATCATCAAAACAAACACTTGTTTAATCATATTAAAACTCTCTCTTACTTTGAAACTTTTATAAATTTTTTGAGAAGTCGAAAACGTGATTTGTACACAACGCAGACGTGAAGTCCTTTTGAAGCATTTATTAATTTTTTTTATTTAATAATTACACAGAAGTATTTACAGACGTTAGCTTTTTTTTTGTAATGTACAGATTGTTAATTTCCTAAAAAATAAGATAAGTTAAATTACGCTAACTTTCGCTCAGGTAAACTTGGAACTTTGCTTTACGACTATGGCTCACTTGGCAGTAGTAGGTAGGTAAATCTAAACTAAAAACTAAAACAGAAAGTAATTTTGAGTTCCCAAAACTGAAGATGTGGAGAATTTGAGATGCCAAAATCTGCAAAATGTATTTAGCTTTAGCACCATTTCTAAGGTACGTCTGCAAATTGGATGCCCCATTTACTTGCGGTAACTGTTCATTTTTTCTGTCACGTCATACTGATTAAGCATAGAATAAACATCGCCGGTGGTCAACCATCTCGCTTTAATACAATCGCTGCCCTTCTCCGCAATCATTATCGTCGGAGCGTTTGTGTTACCCCTAGGAATGATCGGCATAATCGATGCATCTATTACACGTAGGTTATCTACGCCATAAACTTTAAGGGTTGAATCAACAACTGCGTTTTTGTCGTTTTTAGGCCCCATTTTACACGTTCCAACCGGATGGAAGATAGTTGTGGTGTATTCCATAATAACACAAGCCCAATAATCATCGGAGCCAAACGGGTATTGAGCGCACGCGGGCAATGGGATATCTACCAGTTGCATACCAACCTTCTGCAGAGCTTCCGTTCTCAATAGATTAAGACTTTGCTTAATTCCTTCAATCATCGTTAATAAATCGACGCGTTCTTTGAATGTATTGGCGAATATTAAGGGCGCTCCAAAAATCGGATCGCTTGTATTGAGCATTACAACCCCTCGACTTCTAGGATTTAATAAAATGGGTCGCACGGTTAAAGCATCATAGTAACTGAGAGGCAAAACGCCTGTCCTATAAGTTAGATCTGGGTCGGTATACATATTATGTAAATTAGTGCCGTAGAAAGAATATTGAATGTCTGGCCTAATCGCTCCAGCGAATTTAGTTTGTACCAAGGCGTTTATTTGTACTGGACCGTTAGAAGCCAACGGTCCTCTGTGTGATTGTTTAAAGAATTCTGCATCAGCCAAACGCTGTTCGTCACTAACTGAAGTTGCAGTGAGATTAGTGAGAGCGAAAACGACACCGTCTATCGTGGTATGATCTTGAAGATTGTAACCAACTGACAGATCTTGAATTACCTTAATACCAAAACTTTGCAAATGTTCTGAAGGTCCGACGCCACTCAGCATGAGAATTTGAGGCGAATTTATGGTACCGGCTGAGAGAATAACTTCTTTGTTTGCGTAAACGTTTTCCAATTTTCCGTTTTGATTTAGCTCAACTCCGTAAGCCACTTTCGTTTTTGGATCGATTAAAATTTTTGTCACCATCGTATTTGTACGTATTTCCAAGTTGGGCCTTTTATTTCTGATTGGTCTTATGAAAGCGCCATTGGTACTTAGCCGTTCTCCATCCCTTGTGGTATGCTGTGCCAACATAACCCCGATTTGCCTTTCAGCTGTCAAATCAATCTCTTCCAAGCCTAATTCTGTGAAACCCTGAATAACAATCCCGATGTTTGCGTCTTGGTAGGGAAATCGCTCGACCGTTTGGTAGCCCCCGGTTCCGTGATAGTAACTTTCGATGATCTCCGGATTTCTATTGTCTTCTGACTTTATGAAGTAGGGTAAGACGTCTTTGTATTTCCAGCCGGGGTTTCCCTGGGCGGCCCATTCGTCGTAATCCAACGGCGAACCTCGCATGTATATCATGAAGTTTAGGGTGGAAGATCCACCCATAACTTTGCCTCTCGTCCACTGGCAACCGCCGTTGGGGCGCGATCTACAACTTTTTGGGGAGGGCTGGGTTGAGTAATTCCAGTCGATGTTAGATCTTTGTAATGTTGAGGCGAAAGCAGGTACATCAGCAACTTCTGGTTCTTCAAGTCCGGCTTCTATCAACAGCACCTGTAAAAAAGTCTATTTTAAAAATTACTCTTTAATTAGCTTAACTTTTGTTAAAATTACGAAATTTAAACGCGTTGAAGAAGAAACTCTTTGGGATTGAAGACTAAAAATGTGTACGATTTTAATGCAAATTAATTAAATAGTAATTAAGAAATGGCCAGTTAATAATTTATAATAATCGAAACATTTACATTTAATTATTTCATTTGATCTCCAATGAGTTACTATTATTACAGTTATTTATGCCCTTTTGTTTATTATAGAATTAACAAGCTGAATAATTAGTATCGGATAATTGAATCGAGCACGAATTGCGAGTAATTAGGTAATTTTGTATCATCACAAAAGTCAAAAGTTGTTGTAAGCTTGTCGCTTGCCTTATAAAAATAGATCGAAGTTTTATTTATTAGGAAATGCCTCTAATATTGTCAGATGAATTAATGAGGCTTTAAAAAAAATTAAATTCCGTTAAAATACTTAGCTGTGTTTCACTAAATTTTCCTTATTTGTGTAAGAAATCGAGCATTTCATAATTATGTAAATTCAGTACGTAAGTTCAAGTCGATAAATCATACCCATTAAAAAAAAAATATATATATATATAAACAAACGTTTTCACCGATATGAGTCAGAGCTGACCTTTTAGACCACCAACGTAGAGCACATCTGAGTTTTATGTAATGTATGACTCATACGCACGTGTTCACTAAGGCAAATGTCAAAGAGAATGACTCATATAAGGATGACTCACTCAAGGTTGCAGAATTGCAAGCAAACTACCGAGATGATTCATCGGGAAGAACAGATGAGTCATCGGGTTTTCCCATTCTCCTTGATATATATAAGGCCCCCGAACCTTGTAGAAACAAGACATTGCTAGTGAATATGTGTTCATCGACATCTCCATAATCGAAATGAGTGTTGAATTCCGTCAGTCTCTTTGTACCTGCTGCGATGGTCTAAGGGTGAGAAAGTATCGTTTGATTTTATTATTTTGCCTGTTTTAATGTTTTGTAAACTAACATTTGCTTAATTTAATTATGAGATGCTGTTTTTCTTATTGTAAAATTATTTTGAATCTGTTTTATTGTCTCCCATATATTGTTCTATAGTAATCTGAATTTGTATTTAAAATTCATATTTGTGTAAGTTGTGAGATTTGTGTAATTTGACTAGAGTGCTGTATATTAGATAATCACTTTTAAAAATTGTCAAAATCAATTTGTAATTGTTATTTATTTAGAATATATTGTGACAAGATGCAAGTAAATTCATGCATTGGATTTATTTCGCAAACTTGAGATTTAAAAAAAAATGCATCTCGGCGGCGCCTACAGATATGACCTCGACACGCGACGCAGGTGCTAAAACCTTGAGCGCGTGGGAACGGATGTCAATCATTTCGTTATCTGTCGTAGGTTTTCGGCGTCGATAGAATTCGGAACTGATCGTACCTACATTTTGTATAAAAACCCCGCGATCTGCATAATCGAGATCATAATCGAAGATCATAATCGGAGATCATAATCAGTTGTCATAACAGTATGTAATTTCTTGTAATTTAGTTTGTGTTGTGAACTAAGAATGTGAGTACCTATTCTAAGTTAAATTTGTATAATTATGTTCGCCTTTATTTAGTTATGTTTAATATAATATTTATTTATGTAGATTTTCTGTTTATTTTCAAATCAAGGGTATTCTTAAAAGAAAGAATGTAATTTTTTTCGTTAATCCCGAAAATTATATGTGGGCAAGGGCTAAAATCTCATCCCATTTCAAGAGGATTCCATAGCATTTTCTGGCTGCAAATCCTAAAACCAGTTACGCACAAACAAAGAAATTGCTATTTGGGTCCTTTGTGGGTTGATTAAAATTTTGGTGAAAGAGTAAGGAGAAGTGTAAATTGTTGATTATTTTGAGTGATAATAAATCTTCTCTCTTACTCTCGTTGAGACATAGTGTTCCGACGAGGCCTTGTAGAAGTGGTAAAGTTGAAAGGAAAAGGATAAATTCATCCCCTTTCTATTATCATCTTTAACCTCCCGTCCCTCACATTTGGTGGCAGCGGTGGGATTTCGAAAAAAAAAATAGATTTCAAAAAAAAAAAAAAAATTTTCGAAAAAAAAAAAAAATTTCGAAGAAAAAAAAAACAGATTGGGACAAAATAGGGATATTGACTAAAAATTTTGAAAATTGAGATTTTAGAAAAGCTCGAGAAAAACAGCATTTAGGTTATTAAATCGCGAAGTAATAACAAAATTGTATTTCAGTTTATTTTTTCAAATTTTTAGGAAGTCCGAGTCCGGTATTGCTAAAAATTCTCCTACGAAAGAATTTTGTAAAAGTAATAATTAAATTGAATTTTGGTTTGTTTATGTGTTATCATTTATCTAAAATTGAAATTTCGTTACTATAAAAAATTACGCAGAATTTCGAACGTTATTATCGCTCTAATTGAAAGTATTTAATCCATGTTATGAACTAAATTGTAATTTAGCGGACGCATTTTCTTTACCGAGGCGAACGCTATTTCGACGAATTGCAACTATTTTTATTTGCGTTATTTGATCTTTAATTGTGACTAACGGCATGCAATATATATAAATACATTTCTTTTGTGGTGAAAATTTTATGTTCACAGGGGTAGTGCGAAGCAAGCACAAAAGATTTTAGTTAATTGACGAGCTCAATAATTTACTGAAAAGCGCGAAGCAAGGAGACGCGCATAGCCTTGATTCGGAGACCGGTGATTATCGTCGGTAATAAAATAACTCTGCCTAGCTCACGTATTGCAGTTTCAGATCTATAGGGTGTTCCGAAATTTAACTTTCAAATTGTTTTTTTTTAACATAAAGTTAGAATTTGCTTGATACTAATTTTTTTTTTGTTGTTTAATTAACGAAATTTTATTTTCTAAATTTAAATAAAATTTTAACTTCTATTTAGCTTTTGGAATTTAAGTAAAACTTAAATTTTCGTTTCCAAATTTTAAGAAATTTTTTTTCTGAATTAAATTTTAATTTCAAATTAAAATGGCAGAAAATAATCAAGGCACATCAACTGAAAATCCTATCCAAGTTATCATACCTCGAACTATTGGACAAACATTAGTAAATTTACCTCAGTTTTCTGGAAAGGCTGATGAAGACATTAAATTATTTTTCACAAAATTGGCCCAACGTGCCAATATTGATAATTGGACAGAAAAGGAAACTCTAGAAATTGCAAGATATCAATTATCAGGGGAAGCTTATCGATTTTTAGAATCAGACCCGAGATTGTTATCTCCTTCAATCGAATTTGCCGAATTTAAGAAAATTTTAAAGAAACGTTTCACAAAGAAATATTTACCTGGACAACCACAATTAGAATTGAACAAATGTATTCAGAAACCGAAGGAAACTATTGACCAATATGTTACAAGAATTAGAAATGCTGGAAAGGCATTATTAGAAGAAAACTTGAGTTTTGTCGATTCAGCGCAGCAAGAACAAGTTGATGCTGTGAAGGTCAGGCATGATAGAGACCTTGTGAGTCAATTTAGGAGAGGACTTGACCCTGAATTATTACGAATGATAATTCTAGAACTTAGTAGCACCCCTGCAAAAACTTTTGATGAGGTTGTCGAACTGACAAAACGGGCGGAGATAAGTAGCCAAATGTTAACCCAATTCCAAAGGATGAATGACTTGTATTTTATGAAATCTGATTTGGAAGTAAACCAGTTCGAAGAATCAAAGCCTAGACAAAGATATCCTAATGAAAGAGCATGGATAAAAGAAGGTCAGGAGCAGCAATCCGTTACTGATAGAGGAAATAGATCTTCATTTCAAAATGGAGATAGGAATTACTCTTCCGTAAAGCAACAACCAAGGATCTCTGACAGGAGAAATCCGGATGAAACATTTAATCCAAAGTCGCCCAAGGAAGTTATTTGTTTTAAATGTAGGCTACCTGGACATTATGCAAATGAATGCCAATCCACAAATCAAATAGAATGTTATCGATGCGGACAAACAGGTCATTTTGCGAAAGGATGTGCTTCTATAAAGAAAATTCAAGCTCCAATTAAAACAGGAAATAGTAGAAGAAAACCTATGGAAAATCTTATAAAGAGGAAAGTGGAATTCAAGAAAAGGATTTTGGGAAATAATTTAAACTCCCAGAGTCCTCTGCCTGTGCCAAAGAGCAGAGGACAACACTAATTCAGAAGGATAAGAGTAAATTGCCCTTAGCGTGTAAAGAAGTAATCGAGGATGATGAAGGTGATGGCGTTATTTCGGCTCAAGTGAATGGCCGAGAGGCCGTGTTATTAGCGGACACAGGAGCCTCAGTTTCTATTTTGAAGGAAAAATTCGTTCGGAAAATCAAAGCGAAAATTGGTCCTAGAACCGGGTCTACACTACGAGGAATCTCAGGTCAAGAATTGCCGTGCCTCGGAGAAGTCTCAGTAACACTCCAAATAGGCGAGCTAGAAATTCTTGTTCCCTTCGTGGTATGCTCTGACACAATAGCCATTACAACTGATGGACTGTTGGGACGCGATTTCTTCCATAAAAATAGTATTGGAATTAAATTTCGAGAAGGAAACGTACAACTCGAATTAGATGAGAGCCAACTACTCACGCTTAAACAAGAAAAACAAGTAAAAGGGCATAAAAGAGAAAAAGTTATTAATAAACAAAAAGAGTTAAAAGAAAATTTGAAACCTACCCGTAAAACAAGGAATGCAAAGAGACTAAAAACAGAGTTAATGAAGTCACAATATAAACAAGATTTTGATGTAATCGGAAATCAAAATCCAAATTCAAATGAAAGTTATCAGATTATACAAATTAGTGGAGATGTGTTTGATGCTCCAAAAGATTATAGTTTAGCACACTGTGTCGCCGAAGACTTTAAAATGGGACGTGGAATAGCGATACAATTTAGGAGAAGGTATAATCAAGTAGAAAAATTGAAGAGGCAACAAATCAAAACGGGCGATGTTGCTGTGTTGTCAAGACCCGAGGATGGCAGAAGGTTTATTTATTACTTGGTAACCAAGGAGAAAAGTTGTCAAAAACCCACTTTAGACTCATTGAAGCAAGCGCTGAAAAAGTTGAAAAACCATTGTCTAAGTAACAAGGTTAGAAAACTTGCAATGCCAAAGTTAGGGTGTGGACTTGATCGACTTAATTGGACCAAAGTAAAGAAAATTATTGAAGACATGTTCAGTGGAACAGAAATTGAAATTTTAGTTTATGTTTTGGATACTGTGAAGTTTAAGAGTAGTCCAAAACCAAGTATTAAGTCGGAGCAAATTAAAACAAAGTTACGTTTTAATGAAAAGGGGATTGTAGAAAAGAATAATATTAAGAGAAGTATGTCGCAACAAGAGGTAGAAAAGAAATCAAAGAAGGTGACATCGAAGAAAGAACCAAAGTTACTATCGTCACTGTCAATGACGAGAAGTAACACGGATGAAGTAGTTGACAGCTACCCAATTCGCATCAAGAAGACCATCAATATTCCTCCGAGATGTCAATACGTATGTGAGGTTGAACAGGGCTTGATCAACCCTGATCAAACAATTTTGGTAGAACCGACAGAAATCTTAATTCACGGAATTGCAGTGGCACAATCCATCTCTCAAGCTAAACCGAAAATTCCTATTTGCATACTCAACATTTCTGAAGAAACAGTTCGTTTGCCAAAGAATCTGGTTGTAGCGTATGGAGAGAAGATAGAAATACCGCTAGAGAAGAAAAGAAATATAAATGCGATACAGAAGGATTCAGTGAAAAAAACTGAAATCGTTGAAAATTTGGATCTAAATCATCTCGATGAAGTAAAGAAGAAAGTGTTAATAAAGTTGCTCCAAAAATATTCAAGTATTTTTATGAAAAATAACAGTAAATTAGGATGTACTCAGGGAGTGAGACATCGGATTATTACAGAAGAGGTACCGCCAATTACGAAGGCACCGTACCGTGTACCGTTTAGTCAGCGGATGGAGCTGAAAAATCAAATTGAGGAAATGTTGGATCAAAAGGTTATTAAGGAGTCCAGTTCACCGTGGTCAGCACCGGTAATTATGGTGAAAAAGAAAGCTGCCGAGGGTGAAAATAAGATACGAGTTTGCATTGATTATCGCGCTTTGAATTCCATTACAAAACGTGATTATTTTCCTTTACCAAATCTTCAAGAAACAATTGATCAACTTGGAAATGCTAAATATTTCTCTACATTAGACTTGGCCAGTGGGTATTGGCAAGTAGAAGTAGACGCTCGCGATGTAGAAAAGACAGCATTCTCAACTCCTGATGGGCACTACGAATGTCTACGTATGCCATTTGGACTAGTTAATGCACCAAGCACATTCCAAAGATTAATGTACTCAGTGTTGTCAGGAATGACAGGAGAACAATGTCTAGTTTACCTAGACGATATAATTGTCTTCAGTAGAACATTCGAACAACACCTAGAGCGACTTGAAGAAGTATTTACAAGGTTAGCGCAAGGGAATTTAAAGTTAAAGCCATCCAAATGTAAATTCGTTACTACGGAAGCCAAGTACTTAGGTCACATTATTTCCAAGAAAGGAGTAAAACCAGACCCCGAGAAGATTAAAGTAGTGAAAGATTATCCACGACCAAAAACCGTGAAGGATATACGAGCATTTTTGGGACTTGTTGGATTTTATAGGAAATTTATACCAGAGTTTTCTCATAAGGCAATACCATTGACAAGCCTTACTAAGAAGGAAGCAAAGTTAGAATGGACGACAGAGCAACAAGAAGCTTTCGAATACTTGAAGGAAAGATTATGTACTCCACCAGTATTAGTTTACCCGAATTTCAACAAACCATTCATATTATCAACGGACGCATCAGGAACAGCTGTAGGAGCCATCCTCAGTCAAGAATACGGAGGAGAGGAAAAGCCTATAGCCTATGCTAGCAGACAAATGAACCGAGCGGAAAAAAATTATTCGGTGACAGAACAAGAGTGCTTAGCGGTCGTATGGGCCATAAAACACTTCAGGTGTTACCTCTATGGAAAGAAGTTCACCATCCATACTGATCATCGACCTTTAAAATGGCTCTTTTCGTTGAAGGATCCCACTTCACGTCTGGCTAGATGGTCCTTACTTTTGTCCGAATATGATTTTGAAATTCATCACAAGCCAGGGAAGAAACATAATCATGCTGACGCACTCAGTCGCATACCTGTCGAAAAAGTAGGAAAAGCCAAAGTTGAATCTAAAATTATGAAAGCCAATTTACGATCGCAGGATAAAACCCAAGAGTTCAAAGAAAACAATTTAGAGGATATTAAGAAATATGAAGTTCCAGGAGATGGAAGCTGTTTATTTTGGTCAGTTGCTCTTGCTTATTTACGCCCTATTGTAAATAAAAACAAGACATTTGAGAAGAGGTTTATTAGTTTATTTGGAAAACGAGCTGCTAAAATTGTTAACGCAATTCAACGCGAACTACGATCACTGAAAAGCAACACTGAAACTGAAAGGAGAACATTCTCATCCACGCTTACAGAGCTAGTCCAAACTGTTCTACGTAACAGAACAGCAGGTAATATGATTAAAAATGAGGAACTTTCTGATTTGATAACTATAGAAGACTTTAAAACTAGTCGAAACTCAAGCTTTATTACTAGTGGAAAATTTTTGGAAATGTTTAAAACTAAATTTCCTCCTGACGTACAAATTAATGAAAGAAAATTAAAGCCAAACATTTTAAGTAAAGCAAACATTAAGATCTTAGAACAAGAACTTGGAAAAATCAAAGATCAGGACCAACTAAAACAATTTAAACTAGAAGCCTATGTGACTTGCATGCAAAATCAACGAGCATGGGGTGGAGAATATGAAATAAAAGCTCTAACTAATTTACTAAACTGTACGATAGTTGTAATCAGTGGAAAACTACAGCTGCGTTATGGCAAAGGAGAAGAAACTTTGATCTTGTTCAACATTCAAGGGAAACATTATGATTATGGATTGAAAGAGAATAATAATAAACCAGGAATCGAAACAAAAACCACTACAAGTAGAAGGCGAAACCGAAAGATAGAAAAGCAGTGTCACGAAACCCCTAATAATCAAAATTCGAATGAAAATTATCAACCAGAACGAAAAACCAGACACAAAGCGTCACAAGACGTTGCAGAACAACAAATTGCGCCGTATGTCCCATATATAGATAAACAAGAACTAGCAAGGGAACAAGCAAAAGATCCTGAAATTCAAGATATTAGAGAAAGATTAAAGAATAACCCTAACGCAAATTATTTTGAAGATGAAGACGGAATTCTTTTCAAATCTGCTTATCAAGATGAGCCCGATCGAGTTATGGTACCGAAATCCCTAGTCAAGAAACTTATTCAAGATTATCATGACCCACCATATGCTGGACATCAAGGAGTTCGGAAGACGTTGAACTTATTACAACAACGAATGTTTTGGAACAACATGAAACGTGATGTTGAGGATTATGTACGTAAATGCCATTCGTGCAATTCAAGGAAAACATCTAGTCATAGAAAACCAGTACCATTGAATTTATTCCAAGAAGTAAACTACCCATTCGAAGTAACCGCCATGGACATTGTTGGACCATTACCTGTAACAGATGATGGAAATCGATACATACTTACGTTTCAAGACTATTTTACTAAATATCCAGAAGCCATTCCTTTACCAAACCAAAAGGCAGAAACCGTTGCTAGAGCACTCGTTGAAAATATAATCACAAGGCATGGTGTACCCAAGAAACTACTAACTGATCAAGGGAAAAATTTCGTATCCGAATTAATGAAGGATGTATGTAAACAATTAGGGATAAATAAAATTCAAACGACTCCATATCATCCTCAAAGTAATGGAATGATTGAGAGAACTCACAGAGTTTTAAAAGATTTGTTATCACATTATATCTCTAAATCACAAAGAGATTGGGATCGATGGTTACCGTATGTGCTAATGGCTTATCGAGCGACACTTCATTCCTCAACGGGTGAAACACCATACTTTCTTATACACGGTCGCGAAATGAATCTACCAAATGATGAAGTATTTAAGCCTAGTAGACAACGTTATGACTACGCCGAAAATTACGCTTCTGAAATGGTTGCTCGATTAGAAAACGTTTTCGGAAGAGTCAGGCAAATGTTGAGAAAAACTGCTGAACAGAGGAAAGCCCAATACGATAAGAAAACTCAAAAAGTTGAATTTATGGTCGGTGACTATGTATACTTAAACGATCCAGTTGTGAAGAAAGGGCTAACAAAGAAATTGTCAAAATTATGGAAAGGCCCATATGAAGTTATAGAAGTAATGGGTCCAGTAACGTATAAAATTGTTGGAGTAGGCAGCAATAAAGAAATTGTAGTCCATATAAATAGATTAAAACGCTATTATGGAGACGTACCTACTCACAATAGACGTCATCGTGAAAGTTTTCAAAGAAGAAGGATTCAAGATCAAGTTGAAGAACAGTCAGAATCAGAAATAGAAGATGATGAAGAAACCGAAGTACAATGGATGGGTCCGCGCAGTTTTCTCCACCAACAAGGAAACCAAAAGCCAGTACAAGATCTCGACAATAATTATGAAGGTCGTGTATCTGAACCATCCATGAACGGAATAGATGAAAGAAATCGTCTCGAACAAAATACCAGTGATGAAGAAACTGAAGAAGGAATCAGAGATTTATTTTTACAAGATTCCCCAGTACAAGATACTAGCGACAGCACGAGTCATTCAGAAGAATACTCTCCTGCTAG
Organism: Dorcus parallelipipedus; assembly: GCA_958336345.1. Lineage (NCBI taxonomy): Eukaryota > Metazoa > Arthropoda > Insecta > Coleoptera > Lucanidae > Dorcus > Dorcus parallelipipedus. The sequence goes on from OY284477.1 coordinate 40,779,123, forward strand.
TCAACCAGAACCCCATTGTAGTACATCTAGTGGTTGGAGAAGACAAATTAGTGCTGATCTCTCTGTAGATGATGATGATAGTGAACTTAATCGATCACAGGAATTCCTAGATACTACCGAAGATTATGAAACAGCTACTAGTGAAATGGGTGAAGATCCAACTTATAATCCAGAAGAAACGGAAATCGAAGAAGAGTCTGTTGGAGACTTGAGCGAGTACCTATCGGACTTATCCATAGGTGCACCAACTGAAAGGAGTAGAAGAAATACCCTAGTCCCTGAAGAAATCCAGGGACCCCAAACAAGAAGTGCCGGTCCAGCAGAAGAACATCCGTGGGTGATGTCAAGGCGTTTGACCAGATTTAACCGAGATTCAAGTTCGGAGGAAACCGAGTAATCACCTTTTCAAATCAGTGCATATTTATATAACACAATGCCATTTTTCAAACAATGCCTTTATCAATCATCTAAACGGCATTCCGAAATCCTTCCAAAACTTCCTATGAAGAAACATTTTATCCTTTAATTCCTCCCTGTTCTTACCTTTGATGGCAGTAGCTACGTTTCACATAACCAACCTATGACCTAACAATACAATGATGAAAGGTCAATAACAAGTCAAAGACATGTTGGAACCAGACAAGATGGAAAGGACCCATGTCAAACCAAAGTACAGTTCGACCTAGCAGTCAAACCGAGATGACTTCAAGGTCAGTACCTTTGCTGACAAGGATCTAACCAAGGCTGGAGAAGTCAACAGCATCGGTTCCAAATCAAACGGACAGCGGATCCATGACGAAAACAGACCGAAGTTGGACGACTCCCTGGAGGAACCAAGGAACATGTTAATTTGCGAATAGATGGTGCTACGTGATATCTGACTCACATAGTGCGGGAGTGAAAAAGGCAATTAATTCGAAAAAAGAAATCTAGTGAATCTTGAACATTCTTGTTAGATAATAAGTAAAACCGATGTTGTCTCCTGCAAGGTAGAGCAGACTGAATTCATCACTTGCGCTTGTGTTTAACGTTAAGGAGTTTGACTTCTACAACTTGTATGAGGCATCATCAAAGTATGTAATTTAGAGTTTAATTTAGGAAAAGAGTTGCCTACAATATTGCCAACTCTTTTAAGTAAGGGGGAAGGGATGTAAGAAATCGAGCATTTCATAATTATGTAAATTCAGTACGTAAGTTCAAGTCGATAAATCATACCCATTAAAAAAAAATATATATATATATAAACAAACGTTTTCACCGATATGAGTCAGAGCTGACCTTTTAGACCACCAACGTAGAGCACATCTGAGTTTTATGTAATGTATGACTCATACGCACGTGTTCACTAAGGCAAATGTCAAAGAGAATGACTCATATAAGGATGACTCACTCAAGGTTGCAGAATTGCAAGCAAACTACCGAGATGATTCATCGGGAAGAACAGATGAGTCATCGGGTTTTCCCATTCTCCTTGATATATATAAGGCCCCCGAACCTTGTAGAAACAAGACATTGCTAGTGAATATGTGTTCATCGACATCTCCATAATCGAAATGAGTGTTGAATTCCGTCAGTCTCTTTGTACCTGCTGCGATGGTCTAAGGGTGAGAAAGTATCGTTTGATTTTATTATTTTGCCTGTTTTAATGTTTTGTAAACTAACATTTGCTTAATTTAATTATGAGATGCTGTTTTTCTTATTGTAAAATTATTTTGAATCTGTTTTATTGTCTCCCATATATTGTTCTATAGTAATCTGAATTTGTATTTAAAATTCATATTTGTGTAAGTTGTGAGATTTGTGTAATTTGACTAGAGTGCTGTATATTAGATAATCACTTTTAAAATTGTCAAAATCAATTTGTAATTGTTATTTATTTAGAATATATTGTGACAAGATGCAAGTAAATTCATGCATTGGATTTATTTCGCAAACTTGAGATTAAAAAAAAAATGCATCTCGGCGGCGCCTACAGATATGACCTCGACACGCGACGCAGGTGCTAAAACCTTGAGCGCGTGGGAACGGATGTCAATCATTTCGTTATCTGTCGTAGGTTTTCGGCGTCGATAGAATTCGGAACTGATCGTACCTACATTTTGTATAAAAACCCCGCGATCTGCATAATCGAGATCATAATCGAAGATCATAATCGGAGATCATAATCAGTTGTCATAACAGTATGTAATTTCTTGTAATTTAGTTTGTGTTGTGAACTAAGAATGTGAGTACCTATTCTAAGTTAAATTTGTATAATTATGTTCGCCTTTATTTAGTTATGTTTAATATAATATTTATTTATGTAGATTTTCTGTTTATTTTCAAATCAAGGGTATTCTTAAAAGAAAGAATGTAATTTTTTTCGTTAATCCCGAAAATTATATGTGTGGCGGGGCAAGGGCTAAAATCTCATCCCATTTCAAGAGGATTCCATAGCATTTTCTGGCTGCAAATCCTAAAACCAGTTACGCACAAACAAAGAAATTGCTATTTGGGTCCTTTGTGGGTTGATTAAAATTTTGGTGAAAGAGTAAGGAGAAGTGTAAATTGTTGATTATTTTGAGTGATAATAAATCTTCTCTCTTACTCTCGTTGAGACATAGTGTTCCGACGAGGCCTTGTAGAAGTGGTAAAGTTGAAAGGAAAAGGATAAATTCATCCCCTTTCTATTATCATCTTTAACCTCCCGTCCCTCACATTTGGAGGTACTCTCAATTCAGTTCGTAAATCCTTCTATATTTAAACAATAACAAAACATGTGTGCGATTTTGCAAGTCAAACAAATTTAAATTAGCTAAAGCTCAATTTAGACATTGCAATTTTTCTTTACAAATAATTTTTTCAGAGCGCAATTTTACAAAATTTCAACGTGTAATATGTCAATGAGAAAAGTAATTGCATATTACACGCTGACATTTTGTAAAATTTCGCTCTGAAAAAATTACTTGTAAAGAAAAATAGCAATGTCTAATTTGAGCTTAACGCAGAATCGCTTATTTAAAATGCATTCCATAGACACAAAGAATAATAATAATGTTAATTTTTTTGGGTCTTGACCTGTATTTACGTTTTATTAAGAACAGTCTACACTCGAACGTCAGTACAAACGGTGCAAAAAATATAAAGTTAAATGAAGCAATTAAGAAATTTGATAGGAAACTTAATAGAAAAATATAATTACTATGCCAACGAGCTTGCTGGTAAGTAGCTCTTTTATAAAAACCACAGAATTTTCGCTTGCTGATGAGTCAGCTGAAAATATTAATTTACGTGTTTAATAATTTCAGATCCTAGGGTAAAAGACTGGTTGTTAGTATCAGGACCATGGCTGCCAATCAGTATAATTATCATGTACTTATATATAATTTATTTTGCCCTGCCGACATTTCTGAAAAAAAGAAAGCCGTACAAACTTAAAACAACAATGCAGTTGTATAATGTTTTTCAAATAACTGTCTGCACTAGTGTAACAATTGCGGTAAGATTAAGTTTGGCCTCATATATTCAAATATACTTTGACCTATTCTAAAAAAATCATTTTCGCTATGAATGTATTCGAATTCTTTACTAGTTTCACAACGCTTTCTTCCTCATGCTGCTTCGTAGAGACTCTGTGAAGATTCTCTGAAGAATTTCTCTTGAACGTAGCATGAAAGGTCATAAGACGATAGTCCCTGCGTTATGCATTAAGATTGCCCTTATCCATAATTTATTTATTTAGTGTGTATGCAAAAAAGGAAATCGCATTAATTTATCTTCGTTTTCAGATGATTTCCACAGGAAAACCAAACTATTGGCTTGGATGTTACCCCACAAATTACTCACGAGAAGACACATTAGCTGTAAGAATGACATACTGCGGCTGGTGGACGTACCTTTGCAAACATATCGATCTTTTAGAGACAATCTTTTTCATTTTACGAAAGAAACATAGACAAGTCTCTTTCCTGCACGTGTACCACCACGTTGCAACGTTCTTTATAACATACCTGGCTCTTAGATATGTTCCAGGTAAAATCTATTTGATTACTTACGAGACATATTTCTGTTATCTATCGCATTATCGTAGGTGGTATGGCTAGTTTTCCAGCTTTCGTCAACTGCATTATGCACGTAATTATGTATGGTTACTATTTCTTAGCAGCTACTGGGCCCAGAATGCAAGCAAAACTTGCCCAAGTGAAACCTGTGATTACAATACTCCAAATGGTAATTCGTTTACACAATTTCAAATGGAGAGAGTACTCTCAGAGCATTCTCTTCGTTCAAAATGACCTAACCAATTCATTTTTTCTAAACTATCGCTTACTTTTGTCTTCCAAATTAGTTTTCTTCCCCAAGCTCCAAATTCAATAGGATTTATTTAATCTTTATTTACGTAGTTTAGCTCTTCTGATATATTTTATAAATTAGTCTCCATCCTCTATTATCCATACTCCCTTTATAGTTAAGAAGCGATAGAAGAATTTTGGATAACACTCAGTTTAATTATTTATTTGTTTATTTCACAAGAAAAATTCTTACATTCCTCCTGTGCAAATGTTATTTTTTCCAGATTCAATTGTGCTTTATTATGGCGGTAGGAATAATTGCATTGCGTCCAGACTGCGATGTGCCTGTTTTAATAGCTTGGATTTATATTCCTAATATCGCCGGATTTTTGCTACTTTTCATGAATTTTTTCATTCAAAACTACGTAAGGAAGAACAAACAGAAAAGTGGTTAGTTTCTAGATACATACTTGAATTTATACGAAAAATTAAGTCAATGATGAAGTCAATATAGGTTTTCTTTTTTTAATTTTGTTGGACATCGGTAACTTTTGATACCTAACTAAATACAAGCTCTAGAATTTTAAGAAACTATTAAAATTTTTTTAAGTAATAAGTGTTTTAAAATCATAACAAATAACCGAGTGCTTGTAAGTAAAATGCGATTACGAGACGATAATAAGAAAAAGATGAACTATTGTATTTTGTTTTGTTTAAAACTAACCGGCAGACTTTGTTGCGCAAACGAAAAAAGAAGACTTCTCTGTATATATACCATTACAAGTGTTGCATAGCATTCAATATTAAAAAAAAAAAAAACTAATAAATAATTCGTAGTGTCGACGAAATTATGTATTTGCTAACTTTCAAGGAATACTGCGATTCGTGTTACTCTTAAGGTCCGTTTTCACGTTCATGCAATTTGCGCAAATGTGCTTGTGCACACAAATTTGCACAAGGAAGTCGTTGATGTAAAGGTAAACATGCATTTGCGCAAGCAAATTTGTATGCGCCAATGCTTGAACAAATCCATTTGCGCAAAGTGCTCGAGCGTGAAAACGGACCATAAGGATTAATTTTTTTTCAAGAGAGCTACTAGTTACAAGTTACAACATGATTCATGCTTAAAAATGACATGATTGGTATAATGGTCCGTTTTCACGCTCAAGCAATTTGCGCAAATGCATTTGTGTAAGCATTTGCGCATTCAAATTTGCTTGCGCAAATACATGGAGTTTGCCAAATTTTTAGCCTGTGCAAGCAAAAAAATACGTTTTCATGCAACGACGTGCTTGTGCAAATTTGTGCACATTTGCGCAAATTGCTTGAGCGTGAAAACGGACCATTAAAGAGTCGACAAATTTACTACATTATTTATTAATGTCCTCGATGAATAACATGAATGGCAAAAGACACCTGACATTTAGGTGGGCCAATATAGAATCCTGAGGTACACCCTGAGACGTTAATAAAAGATGTACAAAAAATAATTATAAATTTAATAAGTTTATTTCGTAGAAGCACCAAATTATATATTTATATACTCTAGTAATTTATGAGATTTTAATCCAACGCATGCGAGCATTAAGCTTAGAGAGCCAAATGGAAGCAGGGATAAAAATATAATAAACATAACAGGTGCCATACCGAATGCATTTTACCGAAACGCAAGCGACAAGGTTAATTAATATTCGGAGGTTGGTAAAAGAGAGGTGATTTCAAGGTGCCTTTCATAAGTAGGCTGTAATTTATGTACAACCGCTATACTCGAACAGGGAAAAAAGAAAAAAAAAGTATTAAGGTTGCCTAGATATATTTTCTAGCATAAGTAATTGGGTGGTTGTGCAATACTGGTAATTACTTGCTGAATTAATTCTGTCCAATTTTTGTCCACCGATTAACACACTTTTACTCATGCATTATTATTAGTGTGCAACAACGTGCCACGACTTTCTGTGTTACAACCTGCAGTTTCCATGTGTTCCATATAATTCAATTTAGTTTATTTCTAGTCAGTGACGCAATATACGGTACGTTTACTCGTGAGATGTATGTTATTAAAGATTTACCTTTTGATGTGTTATTTACTACCGACGACAGCAGGAATGTGTTCTGTTTTCGTTTTACATAAGCAAGTGCAATAATCCGAGAAAAAAACTTCGTAAGCAGAGCAAGATAAAAGCTTTCCGATCGCGTGCAAGATGTCCAAACAAGTCTCGTGCCAACACAACCAGAAAAATTGGATTTATTTCTCTTGCAAAAGAAACGTTGACTTCAAGATGCAATATTTAAAACAAAAGTGAAAATCTATTTGCATCATATTTACGCTTGGTTCCGCGCAAATTAACATTTGCTACATAAAATACTATCGAACTAGATGGCCATAAATGCAGCGATGAAGAAAGTTGCACTCTGGTAGATTCTTTTCAGGAAAGCGCCGCGCCGGTGCGAAGTCTTGTGGAACTGACGGAGATTTGTAATTACGTTATAATAAACAAAGAACGTAATCATTATTTGGAATAGTTCATTTTTAAGTAGATTCAGGTGCATTTTTAGTCATGACTGATACACCGAAATCCGAGCTTTAGTGATTAGGTTTGCAGAATTTTTGACAAATAAAATAGTTATAAACAAAGGGTTATTATTGAAACCAGGAAGCAGGTTATTCATTTTACATTCACCCTTCTCTTTCTTCAGACAATATAACAAGTGTAAGTTACATTTAACAGGAAAAATAAAGACAGTAGCGCCAATAAATCAGATTAACTTACAACACGTGTTTGTTTGAACGTGAATTATTATATTGCGCAAGTATAACACAAGTACACGCAATTCACTGTTAGTAATTATACATATTAATATTGTTTACTTTATAGTATTTACGTATGCTTGAGTCAACCTTCTATTGACGGGATTTTAAACGTAAATATTTGTTGCTATGTTCGGTGGCTTCCTTGATGAAAATTGTTAGTCGAATAAGGCACGAATCAAAGTTATAAATCAAAAAATATAAGTAGTAAGTCTACGTATACAAACCATCCAAGAGAAAGAAATAAATACAGTGCGAGTCTCTAACTTGGAATAAATTCAGTAAAGCAAAAACAGTTTTTTTTCGGAAATATGCTCGGACACGTCGATTAGTATTTTAAATTGCGCTCTTTCTTATCTAAGAACATTTTATACAGCGTGTCTCAAATTTGAGATATGACGTCATCGACTATTTTTTTAAATGGCAATCCTATTTTTCTATGACTATTCCTAAAGTGTATAATTAAGTTACACATGCGTACCAAATTTCAAATGTTTATTCCTTGTCATTTGAAAGATATTTAACAAACATCAACTAATTTTTTGTCAAACTGGGTTGACGTCTCATCACAATGTTATAAAAACACTTAAGTTATTAAGAACAAGTAAAAAAAGCAGCATCGCATTCGACTCGTATTGAGTGAGGAGATTATTAGTTTGTCGTCTTGTGATAAACAGCGTTTGTTGAAAAAACGGCCAAAATGCCTTACTTAACTGAAACCCACAAGATTGAAATTTTAATGATGATTGGCTACGGAGATAGAACAAGAACACAAAATGAAGTTATTCACTTATTCAGAGAGAAATATCCTGATTTACCACCCATATCGCAAAGTACCGTAAGCAAGATTGAAAAACAGTTTCGGGAAAACGGGTATTTAAGAAAAACCAATAATCATCGTCAGAGTGCGCTCAATGAGGAGGTCAAACTGCCCTCTAGGCTAGGGAAGTCGAAATTAGCCAGTCGTCAGTGGCAAGAATTTTTAAAGCGCAAAAATCGCATCCTTATAAAATGGCAATCCTCCAGGAACTCACCGAAGATGATCCGGATAGAAGACTCCAGTTTTGCGAACAAATGATGGATCTACTTAACAGAAATTTTCTAAACATAGAAAACGTCCTGTTTTCTGATGAATTAACGTTTATGTTAAATGGTCAGGTAAATCGTCAAAAATGTCGTTATTGGGCAGACAACAACCCACACTGGATGAGGGAAGGCCACACTCAACATCCATAAAAAGTCAATGTTTGGGCAGGGATTGTTGGTGATCGAGTAATAGGACCAATTTTCTTCCAAGAAAATCTCAATGGAGCGAGATATTTAGAATTCTTACAGGAAGAACTGGTTCCGAATTTGGCTACTCTGTTTCCTGATCCGGTTGAAGTTGATGTCCCAAATAGAAACATCTGGTTTCAACAAGACGGTGCTCCTCCTCATTTTGCAAGACCTGTCCGTGAGTGTCTGGATGATGTATTTCCAGGCAGATGGATTGGTAGAAGAGGACCCTTTGAATGGCCACTCAGGTCTCCGGATTTAACACCGCTGGACTATTTCTTATGGGGGTACTTGAAAAGCAAAGTTTTTAAGGCCAAACGAGAAAATATTGAGGTGTTGAAAGAACGAATAAGACAGGAGTGTAGGCTAATTTCCGCCGAAGTAATTAGAAATGTTCAAAACGAGTTTAAGTTCCGCTTAGGGTATTGTCAGTTAGTACATGGACAACATTTTGAGCATTTAGTGAAGTGAATTTATGACTACCGAGTTTCAGATTTCTTCATTTTTTGAATTAGTTAATGTTTGTTAAATATCTTTCAAATGACAAGGAATAAAAATTTGAAATTTGGTACGCATGTGTACCTTGATTATACACTTTAAGAATAGTCATAGAAAAATAGGATTGCCATTTAAAAAAATAGTCGATGACGTCACATCTCAAATTTGGGACACGCTGTATAAAATGTTCTTAGATGAAAAAGAGCGCAATTTAAAATACAAATCGACGTGTCCGAGCATATTTCCGAAAAAAAAATCTGTCTTTGCTTTACCGAATTTATTCCAAGTTAGAGACTCGCACTGTATAACGTTTGCTACATTATTTATCATATTGTAACAAATAAATAAAAATGCATATAATCATTAGCTCTAATGACCTCGGCAATGAAATAAATACGCGGAGAGCTATTACAAAATTGCTGGACATTGTCCAGCCATCGACGCAACCAACACAAGAATAATTACGTTTTAATAAATTACGAATGATTTCAATGAGCGGAATATATTATGTGACAAAATTTTGGTCACGTTATTGTGCTATATTGCCGGGGAAAATATCGATTTTGCGGTTTAATTCAATGGCGCATAAAACAATTTTGATAATGCGATGACGAAAACAATTTCACATGCCGCCGCAAAAATAAAATAAAGCAATTTCGCTTACTGCATCGATCGTGGAATTATGCAATTTAATATGTGTTTGGTGAAACTTGTTCGTGTATGTTGCGTTGAAAGTACATGAATTATTGCAAATTATTAAAATTAATTCAGGAAACATACATGTTATATTGAATATCACTGTTTAGTTTCACAATTAAACCATTTACTATTCTCGAAAACTTTGAATATACAGGTGTATTTGTTTTGTAAAAGTATTGTATCAACAATGTCGTATAAAAGTATACAGTCACGTTTATATGTACAACATACATAGGTATGTATAATAACAAAATCGTTTGGCAACTTCTTTTACTTCAGTCTCTGTCTTCTCGATGGTACCTACACAAAAGTAATAAAGTCCTCCATATTTTAAAGCTATTTTAGGTAAAATATTTTGCATGTGATAATAAATAAAACTATTTCACAGCTCACTTGAAGCAGAGTCATAATATAAAAATATTTATGATGTTGTTTCCAATTTTATGGCGCGTATTAAAATTTACACCCTTCAGATGGCGTAATTTTTCGGAATGTTAATTCAAACTGACACCCAACAATAAATACATTACAACGAAACTATAGTGCAGAAATATTTTGGATTCAATTAAAAAAAAAGTGAAATACGAAATTTATTAGAAAAATTTTATAATTAAATCAAGAATACAAGGGTGATGCATATACAGATGTGTGGCTGTTTACACCTCATCAAAGAACTCCTAAACCACTTCATAAAAATTTCATTTATGTTTAAACAAATTCATAGAAACAAAGATGTAACATAGTTACATACTTATTAATACCTAATAAATACCTTTTTCTTCCAAACTTTAAGATATCCTCTAATTTTTAATTCCTGCATAACTTCTGCTGCACTTTGCAGTTTCAGACGAGATGCATAGATTGAAATGCAGCAGAGATTTAAAACTAAATTAATTCACTTAAGAAGTGTGCTTCGAATCGATTCGACGCTTTGATTAGAGTGTTATTTCCTTGCAATTAATGCCCAGCAAAGTTTAGAAAAATCGTTAGTCCGAAAATGGATCGGCTACCTTTTAATCCGACATCGAGTTACATAATAAATTGCGATATTACTTTTATCAAAGGCGAACAGTACTTTCTAAGTTTAAAGAAAATTACTTTTGCATCAGGGTGCAACGGAAATTGCTCCAACTAGTAGAACGTCTGCATAGAACGTAAATTGTATTGAACTACAAGAATACAAACAATAAATACAGTTTTTTGAATAAATTGAAATGCAAACTATGACATTTTAAAATATTATAAAATTTGAACGCTCGATTATTATTATTTACAGAGCCCCTTACAAATGCATCTAGAAGTAGAATCAAAATAGAATGATAATTGATTTTCTGCAAATTAGAAAGTGAGGCTGAACTAAAAAAAGTAAAACTACAGCGCCCGTACACATCTCTGCGTACCCTTTGCTGTAACGATTACTACCCTCAATTATCCCGTTAATTACAGTGCATGCAAAAACAAAGTGTAAAATAACGGCCTGTTATGTACGATTTAGGCGTGTCCCTGCAGCGTTGCATGCCCACACGGTAAGAGTAAGCCGTGTGTTCCATATACCGGAGGATAAAAATTATGGCGAGCACAACCTGCTTGAATGATATACTGTATTAACATGAAACGCATTGCGAAACCCGTGTTTTATTTGATCCGTACGGAAACCTTGTGTATTAATTATCGGCAGTGTTATATGATACTAATTAAAGCCTTCTTTTTTAATTCAGATTTAATGCTAGTATCCACTGGCTGATTTTATTTTTAAAGATCTTGATTAAGGAGAAAAGTATTTGTAATTTAATTGGTTACGGTATTAATGAAAGTGGCGAAAAATAATGTATTACTCTGCAATAGTACCTATATGTATCTCGAAGTCATGTCAAAATATAAATGTGCAAATTCTTTCTGAATTATTTTCGTACGCCGAATATTTTCTTGCTGCACCTTAACAATGGGTGTCTGTGTATAATTTAAAAGTTTCACGTTTAATTAAACTTCCGTCTTGTTGGTGACCCCAACTTACACAAGTTTGCAAGTTCGAAGTTATTAATTGCAATAGCAAGACCGCTAAATATGCATATTTACAAAGAAGGACGTTACGCTGCGTCTTTAATTATAACAACTTAATAATGTGGTCGCCGGGTACTGCTGAAGATGTTAATGAAACATTCACTGGAAATATGCGCGCACTTACTGCCAGTCATTTCACAATATCTCTGCAGCTTTTTCCTTCTCACTTACAAAAATTAAGTTGGCAAAACTGTTTATTAATTTTTTTGTAAGTGCCATATGAATTATACATTGAGATTTATTTTATGCAAATACTTATGAATAATATATTAAGTGGATTACGCATTTTGCACGCCCAGTAACACTTTCAATTTGCTGAGAGTAAAAAATCCGAAATGTTAGCCTCAGGAACATTTAAAAGCAGACATGATCACATTACATTGTATATTAGAAACTGTTTGTTGTTTTTAAATTGTTCTATTTTAATTCTATTCTAACACATTAAACGAAAATTTTAATATGGATAAAACTTTTTGATAAAAAGCAATGCAGACAATAACGTTGTTACCGTTTTCATAATCTATGTACATCTTATTAAAACCGCGTAATATAAACAATTATAAAATCGATTTAGTTACTTTGTAATACAATTTCTTGTAACTTGCAGCTTTTATAATTCATTTAGTAGTAATATATTTCGTCGATTTACTGCGGTTTCATTAGAAAGCACCTAATTGAAAGGAAGTAAGCGGCAAAACGTTTTTAAGGCCATTTCATGGTTATTGAAAAATTGATTCGCAATGATAACATATTGTATAATATCTCACAGCATTTTTTAATTGTTATACTGAAAGTGTTCAGTTTTATTATTTAAATAATAAAAGTAATAAAAAATAAAAGAAAAACGGAGATTTTATAGTCCAAGTTTTAATCTACACACCAGTTATATAAACCCAACTAGTTTCGGCTTTTCGCCATCTTCAGGGGATAAATCGAAAATCAGGAGTTATTGAAATAATATAACATAACTTTCAAAGATTAATACATATTAAAAATTCGATAAAAAACAATTAAAAACGATTAAAATTATTTTCGACTAGAAACAATTACCATCTGTACGGAGGTCTGAGGTCGACTTATTAATTAATTATTAATTATTAAACTATTAATCTTTGAAAGTTATGTTATATTATTTCAATAACTCCTGATTTTCGATTTATCCCCTGAAGATGGCGAAAAGCCGAAACTAGTTGGGTTTATATAACTGGTGTGTAGATTAAAACTTGGACTATAAAATCTCCGTTTTTCTTTTATTAATTATTATCTACACTATAATGGATTTCCGTCAAGAAATTATTATTTAAAGACTATTCCCATTCATGCACTCTGTATAATTTGAAGTCATTAAACTCGGCTCGTCTGGGACGACCATGACAAAAAATTGACATTGTCCTTGACAAATAAATAATGACAAAACTCTTACCGAATAATCAATTAACCCAAATATTTTTTTCCTCTTTAAAATGCTGACTAACTGAACGCTAGTAATTTGGAGGTCTATCAAATATTTGTGGTTTCACGCTGGACTAGAACCAATTTTGCTTTAATTCTGGCCCGTTTTTAAGCAGTCGCATTATTCCATTTCACTGTTTACAAAGTCGTTTTTTCTCGTGTTACTACTTTTTAGTCACTTCTGTAAACCGTGTCAATGAAATGTGTAAACCTACGCGATGCTTTAGAAAATGAAAAGAAATTGACTGATTTATTAGCCGAGAATTTTTTACGCGTTGCATAACTGCTATTCCGCTTTTACTTTCGTCGCATTTGAATGAAAAAAGGAGAAAGAAAATCTTGAATATTCATGATGATTCGCCGTGATTTATGTGTATGAGGCACCTGAAACACGTTTCTGTCGTTAACTAGAAGTCGCCTAAATTCGAAATGCCAGCCAGTCACAATTTCCAGTTTCCGCGATTTAATGTGAATTGTATAATCTGTTTCCTGTTTATACTTTCGACTAGGTTAATGTTAATGTCGTGAAGATTAAGTCTTCAGATTCGCTTATTATAGAGACAGAAATCTTATTATTGTTATTTGAGTTGATTAGATCGGAAACTTTATTTTAAAAAAAAACAGTATTATATATTTTTTTAACATTTGATTAGGCCAAGGAAAGCGGTTTGACCGGGCTTCGCTATTTTCAAAAGAAAAGGTGATTTCAGTTTCATATGATTTTCATCTGAATAACAAAATCAAATTTGTGGCTCTTATTAAATAAATTACTTTGTCGTACTTAATTCCTCAATAAATTTAGCACATTCCTATTTGCATTTGAAGTATTTCTCTTGCTTAATTTCGTTTTAGAAAATTTAGGTCGCAGGACCAGATTAAATTTAATGAGTTGTCGTTGTTACTACGCAATTCACCATTGTCTGAATGCAGTTTTTGAAGTTTGCAACATTTCGAAACATTGCGACAGGTTTAATCATGAACGGTTTCAAATTGCCAAAAGCAATTAATTTTTTTCGCGCAATTACGACTTGCAAAAATGACTGTGACAATATTAATGCCTACATATTTTTTTAGCATGTAATTTCTTAAGTTATAATTACTGTCTGTTTTTTTTTTAATAACTTTGATGTGAATAACTCAATTTTGTTGATTTGTTTATGTGATAGCCGTCCATTAACTCGCTGATACATATTAGATAACTTCAAATTTGCCTGTGGCTGTACTTGAAGTGAACGTAAAACACTCGTTCGTTAATAATGTTAATTTATTTCTTTATTTGTCACATTATATGTCTCGTAAAATTAATATAAATTTATTGAATTACCTCTGACACAGATTTAACTCAATGTTCTATTATCGCAAATATAATTGTCTGCGGTGTAACGAGTTCCTCATTTTCTTCAAATCATTATATTTTAAATTAACAAAATCTGCTGTCACCAACAATTTTGAATATTAAATTTTTTTTGACACGGAGTTGCACGAGACAGTAATAAATTTCCTAGTTTCCTTGACTATGTTATTAAAGAATTCCATGCGTATGAAATTGTCCTTCGATGGATTCCAGTGACTGACCGCTTTAGCTTCCTGAAAAGCTTCTGAAATTGCCATGTAATTACTTTTTAAGAGAATTTTTAAAAAATATCGTCTTTTTATTAAAAAATAAAATAAAGAGAGAATATCGTTTAGGTATGAAATTATACGATTGTTTACTTAAATACTAAAAAGAAAAAAGTCTAAAGGGAACAATGCAGTACAAAAGTGAAAGCCGTTGCACGAAACTGTTTATCTACATTGCAATTGGTACTTATATCATTTCAACTAAAGTAGATCTAATTATAACTTAAACATTTTCTTTGGTAAAAAGAATTTGTGAAGGAAACTCAATTTAAAATCACGCAATTTTGTAAAATAGGCAATTTATTTTAAGTGCACATTTGCACAATTGTTCCTCCTAATTATCTTATGAACTTGATTATGGAAGACATAAAATTCTAAATTGGATCTACAGAAACTACTTAGTTGCGAATTCAGCGTTATAACGAACTCCATAACGCAACATTAAGGTAGGCTCGGGCAAAAAGTGAATTCGCTAAAAATAAATAAAAACCCAACCGGCCGCAAAAACCCGCAACGCAAACTTTTCCACTTACGTAAGTGTTGGTTTAAAAGCAGAACAATTTGCGCAGGAATTTTAAACTCCGGGCGGCGCGGAGTTTTTAATCGGAAACGAATCGATTTGAATGCACAGTAGCCGGCACAGGATATGTTTCACTCTTACGTTTTCTTAAGTGGGTAAGAAACGATTCCAGTTTAGGATAATAACATCGGAAGTAGTTTTTATGTTCCGGTCGATTGTGCTTCCTTTTCGGCGGTTAAAAATGTTTGAAGCGAAGCAAATTGCTTTCCAATATTAATGATAGTTTTATACGGAATTTTTATACGTATATTAAAAGCTCTTGTTTTATTTTAAGCTCTCATCGATGCTTAATGTCCCTAAAAATATAACCCACGTACGTATATGAGCCGAGTATGCAAGAAAAAATTCTAGGAAAAGAATTACACCAAAACTGCCTCTAAAACAGGTTGACTATAACCAAGCTTTATAATTTGTAACCAAGGAAATGTGAGTGGCGGTTAATCCCGAAACACCTAATGAAAATCTTTAGCTCCACTTTATACTGTGCGTTGTTTGTGTAGAAACGCATAAGCTTTCCGCTTCAGTAACTTAATGGTCAAGGTTACAAATCTAAAAAATCAGAAGTTCAGGGTTCGATCCCCACACAAAACAAATAACAAAGAAGAGAAAGAAAGAAAAGAAAATTAAAAATCCAAGTGTTCTTAGACCAGCACGCATTTACAAATAGGTGTCAAATAGCTGCAGAAACGTTGGATTGTAAATTGAAGAAATGGTGGCAATAAACTAAATGTAAATTGTGAACATTACCTTTCCATTCACCCTTCGCCAAAATATTTAGAAAAAAGTAATTATAATAAACTCAGAAGCTTCTTATCCTCAATACAAGCAGCAATAAATATTGTTTACAAAGATGATTACATAATTGTTTATTTTCTCATGTTCTAAATTTAGAGCAACGATGTTTCATTTGACGCACGTTTGAGTTACAAACTTACAATTCAAAATAATTTGTCCCTAATGGTCCGTTTTCACGCTCAAGCAATTTGCGCAAACGGATTTGTGCAAGCATTTGCGCATACAAATTTGCTTGCGCCAATGCATGCAGTTTGCCAACCTTTTTAGCTTGTGCAAGCAAAAAAATACGTTTTCATGCAACGACTTCCTTGTGTGCACAAGCACATTTGTGCAAATTGCTTGAGCTTGAAAACGGACCATTAGGTGGGTCTTCAAACAGACCTAATCCTCAGTAGTTAACTTTTATTTCCTTAATTGGAGGTTACTCATTTTTAGAATGCAAATGATATATTTGAAAGCTCTTTCTGCGATACCTTCTGCAATTTTTTTAAACGTTTACTTCATTGTCTTGTTTTTGTTTCTTACAAACAATATGACTTTTGATTTATTTTTTCTTCTTTTTAATTCAAAATTTGCACGATGCTGCAGCTTGTAACGTTCACATTTTTCGTTGCCCGTTACATTATCTTTTTACGTATTTTCTCGTTATTTTGCTGTTGAAATTCAACTAAAAACTGTTTCGTTCGTTTAATTAATCTCGTATTTATGACTTTCACGCCTCTATCTCTCAGGATTTGTGTTTTAATTTCAGATAGTAATGCGGATTTCTATTTCTTCTTTAAAGCCATTTGTTTGTTTCGGCAATTAATCTGTAGATGTCGTACATGGTCTTTTGGTCGATTTTACTGATCGATATTTCTTGATGACGTATACGGAAATTGCGTAGAAAATCTTTGACGAGTTTCCGTCCTCTTCGATGATCGTGTACAGATTTGGGTGTGTGCTCGTGCGCCATTAAGACGCGTGGCGTGCGTCTCCAAATTTTTGTGGTTTTGTGAAGCTCTGAACGGCTTGAGATATTCCAGTTTGGCAAATAATCACGTCTCTTTTTCGTAAGCCCAACTGTGTCAGTTTGCTGCCGTTTGTTTTTGTCACAAAGCTACCGTTTCGCTACCGTATCCCGAGCACGTGTTGCTTTAAGGTTCTCGCTTAGGAAAGAAAAACTAACAGAAGATTGTAAGTATCCTAGTTGTTTAGGATAATATTTTCTAAGGTTCTTTTTCTCCTTATGTAGAGTTTTTTTTTGGACTTCCGAAATTGTGTTGAACATTTGAAGATTAGTTTTTTGGATTCCCGAAATTGTGTTGAGTTACCGAGACCGAAGCTTTCCTCCTACCGCACGAGTTTTTATGGGAAAATTCCTTGCTGTTTACTGCGTTGTCGTTCTGAAGATATCACCGGAGTCGTTTGAAGATTTAATTCAACGGTGTCGTTTAGATAGAACTCAGGTCAAGTTATCGTCAGGATTGCGTAAGAAACAACCATTATTATTAGTATCGTATCGTATCGACAAAACTGTCAGTATCGTTTCGTATGGACAAACTTATCGTATCGTATCGTTTTGAAGAAACTATCGTACCGTATCGTATCGTATTGAATTAACTATCGTACCGTATCGTATTGTAGAAATTATCGTATCGTGCCGTATCGTTTTGAAAACATTTTCGTACCGTATGGAAATAATCCATAAATTTAGTTTGATTGTCAGTGGACAATAATTATAGTATATTGGGTCACCTTCATATTTATCTAGTGCTATGTTACATTTATTTGTATGAGTCATTTATCTATAGTTTGCATCATATTAATTTTTTCTACTTTAAGTTTTTTTTGTACATATGTTAGTATATATATTTTGTTTGGTTGAATTATCTTTTATGTTAAATCGTTACATAATTTATCAATTATATTATTTTTCATTTTCAAACATTCTTTTTCATTTTCTGTTACGATTAAAGAGCTATTTCTTTAAAATAAATTTGCGTAATCCAAAAATCCGTTTCGAGTTCTTTAGTTTGGTTCCGGACTGTTTTAGTAATTACAGTTTAAAGAGATTACTTGGCGCTCAACAGCTTTCGTTTTGTCATCTACCGTTTACTATTTTTTTTTTTTTATGAATTACGCAAGTTATGTTTTTAAGAATATAGTTCGAAGAATTATCCTTCCGAATCCACCTCAGCCTCCGACTAAACTGAGCTATGGCAACCAAACAGGTGAGAATCTACTTACAAAAAAAGTATGTCACAAGCTGTATATTTAAGTTTATTTTCTTATTTTCATGAGAGAAAAACTGTGCTTCTAGGTTAAAAGGGTTATGCAGTCAATGCATTAATTAGGAAATTCCAAGTTCTTCCACATGGATGTGAAATGAATGCGGAACATTAATTAGATCCCTTCTTTCGCAGAATTTGCATAAACGGTTTCATAGTGAAAACCTAATTGCAACGGAGAGAGCAAGAAAATAAACCATTTAGACAGAAAATAAGCCAATTACGGTAGCCGAGTTCCGGCGAGATTTCTTTAACATTATAATCGGAACTCATATAACAATAACAATAAAATTTCGCTCGCGTGATTGCACAATAACTTGTCTACTATTACAAATAAAATGAAAAACGGGGCAAGTTTTAATATTAAATGAAGTTTAAGCCGGACCTAATATTAAAAGCTTAAAAGCTCTAGATTTATTAAATCTACTTTAGCATAAAGTTTGCTGTAATGTACTTAAACTTTTCAAATCTGCGCTGCAGTTAAATACAGAAAAAGAACTAAGTGAAAATATTTCTTGATATTAACTTTAAATACGTGCAATAAATCATCTGCATCACTCGACTAACAGCAACTGCTATGTAAACTGTTTCAAATCATTACTTGTGACAGTTGCAAATTTTGTGCATTTGCATTTTTATTTGTTTTCAATTTATTATGTAACTGAGTTGAATTTATAGATAAATCAGCTCGTATACTTTTAACATTGTCCAGTCTAATTTATTGCGTTGTAAATATCTGAAGTGAATGCAAAGTGTACGCATAAAATAAATCTTTTTAATGTAGATTGGTAGTAGTCATTATATAAGAAATAATCAAAGTTGGTCGTTAGTTCCGCTGAAGTAGAGCAGATATTTCAGGCATGGGGTACATAAAATCAAACTTACTTTCCAATCTGGTACTTCCGTTAAACGATTTGCGACAACACATCCCGCACTTCCTGCCCCAATAACGATAAAATCATAATGCCGTCCTTCGTGAATATTGTTATGCGGCGGCGTATACGAGAAATAGTCCCCAAAATCATTACCGTTATTGTTATTGTCATCTCGCGATCTGCCGAACAGCGATGCAATTAATTTCAGAAAAATAAACGTCGAGGGCGCACACGTGGTAACTGTCGTGTAAACCGCACAGGCTTGCGATAAATCTGGAGGAATCCAGGACATATCGATTACCGAATGATCTTAAACTCACGAGATTACTTGACACACTGAACAACTGGAAGAAACGCACTGAATTTGCATTAGTTTTTTTTTCTATATCCTGTCTTAGAAATAATACCTCTACCACTGATAGTAAATGTATCCCCCACAACGGTCACGCTGAAAAGTTGAAAGGCGTTATTGTTTATCACCAATGCGTTCCATGTACGGTTACTCGCCATTTTTCATTGCAACAAACTCAAGAAACTAATCATTTCATCGACTACATTTCAAAGCAAAATCTAATTAAACTATTAATTAAAAAATGCGCACGCACATATGTGTCTACGCACATGATATATTTAGCAGAGATATGTATGTCAAATTTTCTGGATTTAAAAATTTTAAATTTTATGTATCACATGTTTTACTAATTATTATTGCTCGTTTATTACTATCTAAATTACTACTAAATTTACTATCTAAATTAATTGCACTTAATTTACTACATATAAAAACTAGTTTTAGATAAAATCGTGAAGTGTCAATGACCGTGACTGTCTGTCATTTGCATGTGAAACACGATTTAGAGAAATTCGTTCTATTTTGGTCAATTAGAAGAACTAAAAATTAGAAGATAGTTTTACATAATTATTAATTCTCAACCCTATTGAATTAAGCCAAATTTAATATAATAAATAATTTATAAACACCAAAGCTTTTAGAATTAAGAAATATTAATCAGAATAAAGAAAATACATCTTCAATTTCATAAAGCAACGTAAGCCTCTGCATTTCATCGTTGATCTTTCTCACGATAATCTTAAATCTATATAAATTTTAAAAAAATGCTTTTAATGCTTTTTAATGCTGCTACCATTTTCGAATCAAGCACTCATCTCTTGAGTTTGTAGTAAATATCTGGAGTATCAAAAATACCTTTCTACTATAAACCAATGTATTCACTTGTAATTGAATTTACAAAACATATCACCTACGTATTGAAATTCTTTAATTAGTATTTTTTTCAGAAAATATTTCCTATGCAGACTTGTAAATTCAATCATCAGGTGTGTGGAAAGTGCAAACATAAAATTAATAAATTAATAATCTCATTCGGTTATAATTAGAAGTCATAGTTTCGCGCTTTTTATTGAGATAAAAGTGCTAATGGCAATAATGAAAATAATGTAAAATAGAATAAAACGAACAACGATTACAGCAATACAATAAAATAAAGATGATAGTTTATCTAAAAAAAAATAATAATATGTATCAATTCAACGGGTGAACGATTTCACATGCATTCCACAGTTTTTGTTAACTGGCTGGCTAATTTAAATAAGTATGTAATTAGCCAAATACCTAACACATAACTATATTACTGCATTTGTACTACTTTATAACTGTACTATTGCAATTACCACGTTGCTTTCCTAAAATAAAAATAAAAGATATTTCTTCTATTCTACCAATTACAAGTTCTTGCGCCATGATTATTAGTTAAATCTGCGTCATTGGATCAAACCATTTTTTACACTTTTTTTTATCAAACAGCGTACCACACATATATTTATTTAATCGACCTTCACGTGAATTAACAGAACCTAATTATTAAATAAAGTATGACGTAATTTGTTTCATGATTACTTGGATATGAATTCTGGGTTTAGTCAGAATACATGTTTGAGAACTTCCGTTTTAATATTGCACTTGGAAAGATGCCGGAAATTTTAAGAAGCGATAAAAATAAAGTTTTCTCTTATTTGCACATTTATTGTACATTTAACACCGTCAGGTTTCGTTCACGGCTTCACATTGAACTATATATAACAATAAATTGCAATTTTCATGATGGCATTTCTCTATGACGTTAAAATTATTTGACATCGAAATTCACAATTAAGAAAAACAGAATCGGTAGAATTAATTTAGCCTAATGTCACGAGGAATGTTACAAAATATATATCACTTTTTGTAATGTTAAAAATTTGTTTCGTGGTCAACAGACTGAGAATTGAAGTCAAAGAGGATCCATACAGAATTTGTTGGACGCTAATAAGGATGGTCGTATAAAGAAACTATCGATTCAGTGCAAAAATTACGAAAACGAAAATTTCTGACAGATCAATCAATTAAAGAACTGATGACTAATAGAGAAAAAGACTGAAACAGTTATAATCTATCTTCATATTAATGTTTTAGAAAGTACAAAACAGAAAGCAACTTTCATGAAAATCTTCAAATAAATATTTATTATCATCTTAGCATCAGTCAATAAAGTAGTCCAGAAACCATCGACAAAGACTGGCTCTGAGAGTATATCGAATTTACGAAAATCTACAAGGGCTAAATTAAAATCTAAAATTGTAGTAAGAACATTAAATAAATTGTTGTTTCATTAAAAAGTATCTGCACACTGTTGATTCATACGAAATTACACTTACCGCAGAAGACATAAGCAGGGGAGCAGAAAAGAACCGAAAAGTAAAACCAACTCATAAAATGTGTTTTCATCCTTGCTTTTTAACAAAATTAGTAAGACTGGCAAAGAACAACAAATGGGCGTGTTCGTTTCATAAGATCCTAAAACCAAAAGAACCTTCAACAAAACAACTGTTACAAGACTATTATAAGACATTTGAAAATGAAGCTTTAATAGAAGTAAAAAAAAAGAAAATAGCTTGGGAAAACATCGAAAAGGAAGAAATAAAAAAAAGTTAAAACGAAAATAGAAAACAGTCAATACAAGACAAATGAATAAAGAAAAGGGAAATTAGAGATAAAGTAAGAGATAGAGAGAAGAGGATAATTATTACAAATGATTTGAGAGGTTTTCTTCTTTATATAACTTATAAAAAATTGCAACCTCGTCATTTTATAATTAAAAAATAAACTTATCCACCAAATGATATTTTTAAAATTATGTGTCGTGACTTTATAATTCATTTTGAAATCCATTTGTATAAACTTAAACCGGAGGTAATGTATGCGCTGAATTTCACATTTAAACCATCAATTAGCCTCTCGACTGAAACAGTTTTAAACGTACTTAACTTAGTGTTAACAATGGTTTCCCCAATAATCTGGCAAATAATGCTCCGGATCATTGCATTTTGCACGGAACATTTACATATTATGCAGCTCGACAATTGAATTAATAATTGCATATATTTGCCGCATTAGAGCTAAATTATAACTACTTATTTAATTATTGTTTTACAACTACATTTCGGTAGATAGGAGGGAGAGTCAAAAGAAAAACGTTCACATTACGAACTAACTTACTGTGACGAATGAGTAATGACATAAAAACTATCCTACAAATGATACGAAGACTATCTACTGGTAACAGCACGGTACGGGTATGACATCATGGTAACAGTGTAAAAATGGTCATTCCACTTGAGGTATGTACCAAGGCGAATCATTCCATCAATTCAATTCAACTCAATTTTATTTCGTTCTGTACAATTTATGTTTGGACATGTCATTTCAATGTATTTTTGAAATAGTGAAGGGGCGAAATCCATTGAAATTGACCAAAATAATTTGTTTCCAGAGGACCCACTGTGAAAAAATAATGAAATTTTATACCACTCAAATTATGAAAAAATAGATATGAAACTAATAATATAAATAAATTCATTTGTGTTGCTGTCAATTTCTGTTGAACTGATTGTAAATATTGATCTCAAAGGAAGATGTAGAAAATGATTTATTTTTAAATTGCCTTCATATATTGACATTTTCATTCTGCTAATTAAACGTTTATTTCTTTGAACTACATGTGATTATTCGATAACTCTCTGGCATAATTACGAAGTGAATAATTGTGCAATTAAATTTTCCCGGAAGTCGATTTTCATAAATCAGCAACTCGCCTACGTTTTAATTTTCTTGTTAAACGAATGCATTCATTGCTCACACAAACGGCTTACAAAGATATTTTGATGTGATTTACTTCGTCGCTAACAAATCATCTGTTCAGCAAGCGAAAGCACGATTACTAAATGGAATGTTATTAGAGCGATTACAATAGACAATAGACTACTAATCGTCTTAATAGTAGCGGTCTCACCGAGCAAATTCTATATAATATCATCCCGAATGCCTGAAAACTTATGTCCGTTTTATCATCCGTGAATTATGCTCATCAATATTAAAACGAAAAGTACCTCTTTGCTGTATGCGTTTAATTAAGGGGATTAACTGCGTTATCTAGTGAAACACATTCAAATTTCCTAATGTCAGTGTATACTTTCAGATTATATTAAACATTCTATTTTCTTTCTTTTTACTCAAAGCATATGCATAAAAATTCTTACCTACTTATTAAAATCACCAAAATGCTGATAGTTCCCATCAAGAAAAGTTCTAATTTGTATAAATTTCACTACATCTTCCTCGTTAAACTATTTTTCTTAACCACAATCAACTTTGTTAAACAACATCCATGCTCAAACAACGCAGCAAATTTTTTACATCGTTTATTAGCTCGCCGTTAAGATCGAGCGTAGAGTTCTAGCCAAACTTCCCGAGGGTGTTTTCTAGAAGCATGCAATATAAAATAACACTTTTTTAATATTTAATTAGACCCTTCGCCGGGAGAAACCGAAGTTAATTGCTTTAACCGCACGGCAATATTCATGTGTACAATGAATCCAATTTGCATAGAAAAATTTAATTGCTTCGTGTACTTTATTCATACTCTCGGGCCCAATTAGCAAAAGTTAATGAAACGTTTTTCTTAAGCGATCACATAATGATTCCTTTATATTTTTGAAATTAACACTACGTTCTTTTTTTTATTAATAAGTAAAACGTGAAGTTGTTTCTAATAGAATTAATTCATTCTTTACATTTGTGTTGTTATTTCCAATACAAATGAACAATGTAACTCAACGAAACAAAGCAACAAAATCACCCAAGAATTTGATTCATACTTTATATACCATCTGCAGGCATTATCTAATAATCACTTCACTGATAGAATAGTTCTCGTGGAAGGAAGCTGCTGAAAGAGTACAACCGAACTCCAATATACTTATTGATCTTTGGAAAGGAAAAAAGAATGCAAAATAGGACAAGAACGAACCTCAAAATTTTACATTACCATTAAGGAAAATGGTTTGATAAAGAGAATGAAAGTAACAAAGAAATAAATAGCTGGGCCATGTATAGAATGATAAAATAAGAACGACGTTAAATAGAATCCGGACTCAAAAAGAGAGAAGACTGACCTCTAAAGAGCCAAAAGAAGTACTCGATCATCTCAATAATATTGGATCTTAAGAATTAGAAAAAGATAATAAGAATGAGAAGAAGAACGTCTTTGAAGAACGAAATTTAGAAATATTAAATTCAAGAAAGTTATGAACAGTATCTCAGAATTACATCAGAAGATTTTTGCCGTACTTTTATTGACTTCTTCGAATTTTAAATCCTACAAATTCTAACTTTGTAATAAGACAACAAAATTTTATGTGCACGGAGAAAAATCGAATTGTTAATTTTACAACAACCGAACTTGAAATATTGTTGTTTATCTTCGTACAAATATTGACTTGAGAGAACCACATGTTGTAAATGCGGGTATAACCATTTTATAGTAAACTTTTGTTTGAATATTACTTTTAAGAAATAGTTGGACAAACAAGTGTTTATTTTTAGAACAACAACAAATTAATATTTATTATTTTGTGTTTACTATACTAATTCATTATTTTAACGCCGACATGTCATTGTGAATGCATTATACTGTATTACTGCATTATTTTAACATTAACATGTCATTTGTGGATGCATTACCACCAATTCGTAGTTAAAAATTATATTTAAAGTTGGTTCTTGTCCGATGAAATTTGTATCTCAAAATCTTTTAACCGGACACTAAATCTCGCACTATACACTTAACGTTTCACCGTCTATAATACTACTAATAATAAACTATAATATTGATGTTGGGTTGACGCCAAGACGTGATCAACATTAACAAAAAACTTTGTATGTTAAATATCTTTTTGACACTAATAAAAACTACAATTTCAGTTGTTCACAAAAATAAAGTTGAAGTACCAATATAAAATTTGTGTCGTATATATGACACCAAATTCTTGTTAGATGCTTCACAATTGTTGGTAACTTAACAAAATATTTTTTTCCGTGTGTGAACCATACATGATTTAGATATAAATTAGACACAGTCATAACTATTAAATTGAGTCGCTTACGTTGCTTTCCTTCCGTTTCAAAACGTACTTCCATTATAGACTTTCATCACAGTTTCATTGTTTTCCTAATTTTCATTTGGCGTTTGAATGCCGTTAATTGATTAACCGTGTTGTGCACCCAGTAAAATTTTAATAAATAATCATGCGTTATTGCGAAATTAAATCCGTGTCCGAACACCTGCATACGGATCCGGAAGAGGTAAAAGCTTTTTCGGTTATTCGGGTTGAGCGAAATTGTAACGCAAAAAGATTAGCAGAAAAAACCTAACGGCCCTTTATTCATCTAAAACGGAATTAATAAAACATTGCTAATACCACATTTAATTAAATTAAGAGAGCAGCTAATTAAATATGACATTAAAATTCGCTTTGACTATAAGGTTGGAATTAATAAATGAATTCCATTGAACTCTTTGATAAATATTCTATGAGCGACGAGTAATGAATAGAAGTCGAACCATATCCGGGCAAGCGCATCCCAGATTAAATGGATAAATTACATATTTTCCATGGAAGCTTTTATTTTAATGATTTATGTCGTCACTGACGCCTTTATGTGATCCTGAAATATATTTCTCGTCGATAATATGTGAAAAAATAAAAAAATATATAAAACTTTGATAGCAGTTAAATCTTTCAACATGTAATTGATGTTCATAATACACAAAAAAATAGAGATAGAGACCTTTTTTATTAAATTGATTGAATTCAATTTCTAGAATCTTTTGCTTTAATATGATTAACATTCAACAGCACAGAGCCGGGCATAACATTGAAAGTGGCAACACAAAAGCAGTAGGAGATCTAAAAAAGTTTGATGTTTTTATTTTTTTATAAGTGCCAATTTTTAGATGCACTGTTTCATAGATCTCAGAAACAGAAGTATTCCTACAAACTTCCCTTGGTCTTTTAAATATGAATTTCTAAAAAAGTTTACTCTTTAAAATAAAAATGTTATTCCCAATAAACAACTGAACGACCGATAACTTTTAATCTATTTTTAATTAATTTTTATCGTGTTAGTTCGTACGAAACAAAATTAAAAATTAATGCGATCGTAATTTTAATGCCGTTCCAGTTTACACAACGCCATGAAACTTTTACGTGCATGTACATAAGTGTGTACGGTTTTAATTAAGACCGTAACCGTATAAAGTATTTACGCTGCTTCTGTTGATATCGATAGGTCGCTTAATTGAGAACTGCTGTACGTTATAAATTTAAACCCAAAATGGATTTGCCGCAGTAATATATAGCCATAACGCAGATTTTCCTCTATATGAACACAATTATATTGGACCGATAAATAAGACCCTAAGACAGGGAACAAGAAAAAATGTTAAATCAATATCGGTATAATCCTGTTATTAATCGGTTATAAAATCGCCCGGAATTTTCCGGTGTACCATAAAAGCGGTTGTGTAAAAAGTATATTTAATTGCAGCTTTATTTGTAGCATATGTATATGCAAAGGTTCACTGATGCTATACATGCTATACTAGATCCAATATTATTAAAGAATAGCTTACAGTGAATTTCACATAAATTAAATAAACTTTTACATCCCCTTTCATTTAGATCCAAAAATTAGTTTGATTTGTAGTGGCTATTATCAGAAATACACTTTTGGGAACTACCCATATTTGGGAATCCTGTTAAAATTTTTAGCTTCAAAAAAATTGGCCAGGCAATACATAAAATTTTGCTGCGCATTTCGGCTGATGTCAAAACATAAATTTAATCGGCACCTGCAAATAAAAGCTGCACTCGTGCAATTTCCTCGTAATTATCCACGCACTATTGTAAACATGCATTATATCACGCTCTAGTGCGTCAGTGTTGTTAAATGAGATAGTTGCTTGGGGGCATGATCTCAGCTTTGCAGAACTTTCCAATAGGTACCCACTGCATTCCTTTTGAAACGGTAGTTTATTTCTGAAACTATTTATTTTATTTGGCTTTATAAAGCTTTTTCAGTTTCATTCTAAATCTTATGTACACAGATACTTTTAGTTCATAACTCTTACATAACCAATAATATTATTTTCATTTCGTACCTACTTTTTATCATAAATTAGTAACAAGTCGCCTTACATTAATTAAAAAACTGTGAACTTACAAATCATCAACTTCGTCTAATTAATAGACGTATTTCATTAACAAAAAATAGAATACTACACAAAATGAGCTAAAACTTTTTATGAGTGTGAATATAAAACTTAACGATCTGCTTAATTGGGATTCTTGTATTAACTGGGTCGACGCTCTTTCAAACATCATTTTATTCAAAATAGTCAGTCCATTGATAATTATGTTATCCTGTGAGAGGTTTTTTTTTCTTCGTTGCTTGTATTTTTCTGACATCGATTTTAATTCATTATGTAAGTTATGACATAAAAGCTTTCAAGAACATTAAATTTTATTTATTATTATTAGTTAGACTCCCATAATTGTTTGAGTTGGATTTATGAACTTATGAATATCGCAAAAAATAAATTATTTCCTCAGAAACTTTTGATTATGTGTCCACTAATTAAACTTCTTTCTCGTTGCCTGTAAAACAAGAATTCGTAATTTTATAAAACTTATATAACTGCTCGTGATTGTACATTATATATATTAAGTATTAGCAGATTTATATGTTTGGGAACAGTGAACACAAAGATACCGGAAATAGAATAAGATTGTTGGCAAGAAATAAGTGTCTGCAAAGATGTCAGAAAGAAAATAAGGTCAAGGACTCTGAAAATTAGTCACCTTTTAGTGATTAGTCATCTTTTAAAAAAAAAGTTTTCAAGAAATTGGAAAGGCATCCCTAAAGAAGTTAACTAAAGATCTTCTGTCTTCTTGTTCACACCCAATCAAAAAATTGTGCGCCTCTGTTTGGTTTTCTCGGGTGGACACAAGACCACCATTGGAGGAAAGCATTATTGATTGAAGAATGTAAGAGTTCCTAGAAATAAATAGCTGGGGTTCCGCTCAAAGTTGGCGGCGGTCCAACAAGCCATGTGCCTAGTGGAAGCGGTGAAAGGAAACCTCAAACCGAGAGCAAAGGTAGCCGTTGCCCTGCTGGATGTAGAAAAAGCGTACGATAAGGTATGGAGGGATGCCCTCATACATAAAATGAGAGAAATAGCTATGCCAACATACCTCACAAAGGCAGTCCAATCTTGGTTAGAAGAAAGAAGTTTCAAGGTGAGAGTAGGAAGGGAAATGTCAGCCAGTAGGACGGCAACGGAAGGACTTCCACAGGGCTCGCCACTTTCCCCTATACTGTTTAACATCTATGTTAGGGATATGCCCAGATTCACCCAGGAAGGAGGCCATGTCAAGACTTTTCAGTTCGCCGACGATACGGCGGTGATGGTGAAAGACAAAAACCAGGAAGCCTGCCGGAAGAAGTTGGAACAAAGCCTGAAAGAGATAGACAAGTACGCGTCCAAATGGAACATAAAACTAAACAACGGGAAGACGGAGGCGGTGGCCTTCGGCAAAAAATTGAAAAGGGGCTTAGGAATAAGGCACTGGGGAAGAACTGTCCCGTTTAGGAAGCAAGCAAGGTACCTGGGAGTCGTTCTAGATAAGGATCTGAAGCTGGAAAAACATATCACTGAACGGAAGAAGGCATCAAAGAAGAGACTCACCAAATTGTACCCTCTGCTGAAACAGGACAGTAAGCTGTCCTTGAGACTAAGGGTGAAAATTCTGAAAACAATAGTCTTACCTGTTCACCTATGGAGATGTTCACCCATGGAGAAGAAATTTGGGCAAGAGGCAGCGCGAAATTACTGGCAGAGGTGGAAAAAACACAAAACGTATTGGCCAGCAGATGCTTAGGGATCCCGTGGTTTGTTAGAAACAAAGACCTGAGGGTGGATCTTGAACTGGAGGACCTAGGAAGGAGAGCAGAAGAAAGAAGGAGGGCGGCTATCGAGAGGATGCAGACTCACCCGGCACGCAGTATAAGAAGCCTGTGCCAAAGGTTGACTTGACTCAACTCGGCAACCTCACCCGGTCTCTTTCGAGACGTCCTTCGGCTCATCTTGTACATTTTCACATCATGAATGTATATTATCAATCAAGTTGCCTGAGAGAAAGAAAGAGACACATACCCACTCTATGTCTATGTACAATAGAGCCAAAAATTTAAGTCAGGTCATCATATTTTTAGTAAAGATCCTGTATATCAAAAAGGAGCTTTCACAACGTCAGTAAATTTTCAATTGATTTAATTAAACTTTTATCCCCCACCCGTTTTAATTTAGAATATCAAAAAAAAAATTAAATTGTCAGCGTAATTTACAACGAATATTTGAATTCTTTATGTACTACTATTTGGTTTGGTTGGTCATTTTCATGTGTACACGCTTGATCCTTTCCAGATTTCACAGATGTGTGAAACGGCAATGCGTATAATTTATGACACGTCAAAATATAAGGCGTACAATTTGTGAAACCAATATTTATTATAACAGTATCACAATAAAAGCTGAAAATTTCAGCAAGTTACACTTCTTCATTCTTCCCTTGATGATATATGACTTCACGAGTGTAATGGTCTATGTATTTTTATTACGTTCCGTGATTTATCGGTTTTGCGTTTGTAAATTGAATTTGTGTTTCCAGTATTTCATATACGTACAAAGGAATTTATAAATGGTTTGTGCTTTATCTTATAATAATACGCGGACGCGAAGTATTAAAGATATGCGGCCCGGTCAGCTTTTTATCGGCCGTAAGCATGTACCAGTACCAGTAACGTCAAAAGCTCCCTTTATGATTCGAGTTTGGGGTTGGCTTTTATAAGGCTTTTATTTTACATTGAACGTCCCCGGGAATCGATAAGCTATAAATTCCTCTGGCGCATCTATCTCAGTACTCTTCTTATATTTTAATACCTGTTATAAATGCCGTTAAGATTTTTATTTGTCAGACCGTGCGTTATGAAATTTATGGAACGCTCTTTGAAAAGTTCGGCCATTAAAAATGTTTGTAAGAACCTCCAGTAAAATTGGTTATAATTCGTAATTTTTATGGTCCTTATATCATACATTGTAATTATCACATTTTTATACAGGACAATTTTTTTTAAATAGATTATATTATAGTATAATATAAAATTGTTTATGCTTACTAAAAGATTAACGTATTATTTAATTGCAGTTTAATTAATTTTATGTTAATTTTTAAGCTTTAAACTAGATGGCACGTTAAATAAATAACGTATTGATTGGTTTTAAAAGCGTCCAAATTATTTTTTACTTCATCTGAAATGTTTGTTTTAAACGTAATCGCTTTTTCCAACTAAACAAATCACATATTTTACGCTCACTTTACTTTTTGTGGTAGTTAAAAACGTTTCCTGCAAAGAAATAACCTCCAGAGAGAATGTCTTAATGCGCCCATATCAGTTCCACATTCCATTGGGTAATACCTCTTTAAATTAAATTAAAACAAAAAGGAACGTGCAGTTTTCGTCTTTCTTTTTAACTGTGGTATTTAAAAAAATAGTTAGTTTATGAGAGAAATTTGGAATGCGTATACCGGGAGCAGGAAAATATTAGATAATGAATTAATATTCCTCGTAAAGAAAGTGAGCAAAGCGAACTACGAACATATAAGAAAGAGAAAAGTTAGAGCATTATGTAAACTCGAACTTTCACTCTCGATAGCAACCGTTGCCTCGAAGGTCATGCTTCTAGTTTCTCCGGTGAAGTAGAACAGTAAATAGAGAAAATAATAATTAATTTGCCAATGTATTATCGCAAATGACATCCGAGAAACAAGTGCTTTAATTTATTTTCCGTTCCCTTTAATAACGCTCATTTTTTACGAAATTAAGAAATGAGTTTTGTTATATCGCAAGCAATATACTGAGGGTTTCCTTCTAATCATTTAAATTAAGTCAATCAATTTTTTTTTAATTTTATTCAAGTCTATTACATAATGTATAAAATTTTTATATCAAGAATTTTCCACAAACACATCAACAGACGTGCTGACGTCAAACAGGAAACAAATACCCAGAAAGAGGCTTGCCTGTAAAAGAGAAAGCTTATGTTTTACTTTCTTTACATTATAATATATTCACTTTTGTACCATCTTCGCCTTTTTTCAAGTTTTATTGAAACAGCCTGTATGTTGTTGCTCTCGCAAGTAGTCATACGATAAAGAGTATTGATGACTAGGCACGGCTCTTATAAAAAATAATACATTCTATTTTTCATGTTCTGTGTTTGTGTTTCTCTACAGCATCTTGGTATTTTCCTGCAGGTTTCTTCAAATTATGTAATAACCATTTTTTCCAAATATTAATAAATCCAATATTTTAGAATTCAATAAGAAGGAATGCTATATTTGGCATTCTAACAGGTTTTAAACGATTTTAGATGTTATAGTTAATTTGAATTGTATTTCTATAATTTCAGGGCTGAAAGTGTCAACAGAGTTTTGAATATTCAATTGGAATTAACCCACCGGAAAACTTGATTACGTAACTTCACAGTCGCAAATTGTACCAAATTAACTCAATACTGGCGGGTAACCGCCGATATGTGACGAAACAAGATCTGAATCAGTTTATTTACGAAACCAATTGTTTTACAACTGCAGTGTGACGAGACAAATTCGCATTGCAATCAAACGCAGAGTTTTGCATAAACTTTTAGGGGCAACAAACCCATTGAATTTAATGCTTTGAAATTGCAAAATATATAATTCATACGGCAGAAAAGCATGCGTATAATTGCCAATTTAAATTATGTGTGTTATCCAATAACTGATATGTGCGTAGGTTTTTCTTTTCGTTTCATTTGAAAAGGAAATTTAATCATTCTCGTAAGTCAAAAGGAAAAGAAAGAGTTTGATCTTTGGCGTGAAAGGCAAAGATTTATATTTACCGAAAGCAAATGCAACTATTCACGCCGGCGTAATATATTATGGAGGTTTCTAAAGTCAGAGATAATGTATTCTTTTCAAATAAGGAAGCCTCCCTTTGTGGCAGACTTGGAATTGTGGGTGATGACCAATAATGCCGATTACACAAGAATCGTTTTACCCGGCCGGCGCCTTCGGCAAGTTCTAACTAGTAAACAACTATTATTACATCTCCAAATACATATATAGATGGAAAATGCTCTTGACGTTGTTGTCATTTCACTTTCACGGACGCAAAAACATATAAAGCTAAAGCGTTTCTAAATTTTTACAAAATTAGACAAACGCTTTTCGTCAACTAAAGCTCGTTTTCCACGTTCTCATCGTGTAATTTAATGAGTCGCTCCATTCGTGTTAAGTATTCACTTACTTTAAAATTTAACGCGGAAAATTCGATACAACTCCATGTTGCTGTTCTTGTCTCTCGTATGGCAAGGGAAGTTTAATAAAACCCTTTCTAATAACGCTGAAATTTCGAGTGCGGATGCTTGCTTAATTTAACGTACTCAGTACACTCTTCCGCATAATTGAAAACGAATTACTATTATTCCACAAAATTTGCAGTAATCATTCCAATGGGAATTTTCAATGAACTAATTTGAAGTTACACTGTTCCTATTTGAACGATGAGTCATTTGATATCAAATATCATCTGCGAAAAGAAGGAACCGCGAGGCTATTTTTCTTTCATACGGAATGGTTCGTGTAATACGTTGGGAAAACTACTTTAGGAAATTTAAAGAGAAATTCACGTACCACGCAGAATATATCTCCCATTTTCCACTTTTCAGTTTCAGCATTGATTCTACTTGTATTCGCCTTTTAGCCCCCAGGTTCAACAAGTAGCATTTTCATATTGACAACTTATAAACTTCCGTTCTGAGGAATAATGATCCTGCATGATGTATAACTCCATGCCAAAAATCGTATTTGCCTTACTAAATAAATTAGCGAATGTATTTACTCGCTGGGTTTTTATTTGATGGAAACTGAACCTCCATAAAATAATAGTGTTCATCAACTATTTTCGTCTGACAATATAAAAGCAACTTTTCCTTTCAACATTATAGTTGTTCGATTGTAAAATTTACTTTCTTTTTATCTCCGAGTCGGTTCTGCCCATAAGATAAGAATCTGTGCTTTCAAATTTGGGGAATAAATTTTACTGCATTAGCTAAAGCCGTAAAATAGAAAAATTGCAGTATCCTGTAGAAACCTAAAGGTATATGGAAAACGCGCCGTAATAAAAACATAGATTTTACAACTTATAATATGTGCCTTTATAGCAAAATGGCAATGTTAGTTTTTCTAAATTTAAAAATCAGATCCCTTTCGCTGTCAATAAACGGACGATAATATATTAATTATAATAAATCATAAACGTAAGTTTCGAAGGGCCATTAATACCAGAGAGTTTCAAACCCCTCCCAAACGGTTTCATTAAAATCGATCCCGACCGACAGCTGACATCCACTTTGTCTTGTATGGAATTCAATATTTTCTCCTTCATTGTTTCCTTTAAATTTATGCGATAATCTTGTCCGTCCTTGCGAAGGCATTCTATATAGAAATATCTATCGTTGCCGAAAATTACGACAGCTTTCCGCACAAAAAGAGATTGTGAGTTTCGCTTTGCCGAAATTGAAATTGTGAACGCCCGTTAAAAGTAAAAGTGTTATTTCAGTTTCTCGTTTAATTTTTGAGAAAAAAAGCCGTCGTTTGTTTAATGTTTCACGAATTAAGAAATTCTAGCGCTGTTTCCATTAATTAAACAGGTGCCGATATTTCAAAACAACACGTTTATGTGCTATAACTCAATTTCCGCAAATTATATGTAGCATAAATCTTGACAAGTAATGTGTAACATTTAAAAATATACCCAACATGTAACAAGCAGGTTTCCGACTAGCTTCGTATTATTAATTACTAATAAAATGAACATTATTTATTTCTGGAGCAATAAATATACCTTTTAATATTTTTTTATTTAAAATTAATTCTTCAAACACCTTTTACATCGCCCAGTCATTGACATTTCGCTACATCCGTTGACGTCTCTTTTAAAATTGAAGACTGTCGACTGAACGATTTAAATGTTACAAATTTTCAGCGAATAAAAAAGTGTGATTCTTTAAAATGACGTAACAAAATCTATGTAGATGTGTATACGATCAGTTTATAAAAGAAAAATCTTTATCAGTTTTGTTCAAGACAATATACATTATTGCAAAACAGCTGGAGGGTAGTTTTCCTTCCCACCCGAAGGTTGGTGCGCTTCCAATAACAAAAAGTAAATTTATATTGATTTCGCCTACAAACGGAAAACAGTTTGTGAAACAATGGCTGTAAGGACTCTGCTGTTTCCTTTTTTAAAAGTAAAATATCTATCTTCTAAAAGAAAACCAACATAACTTGTAGGAAAGCATTGATTTTTGAATTAACAAAATTTAAAAATTAGCTGAGCTATCGAAAATCTTCTAAAGCGTTTAGCGCAAGAATTTTCAATTCGAAGTTGAAAGAAATATCAAGTAGAAATTATTTCTCCAAAGCACAAAAAGATGGCCACAAAGTTATTCAATTTAACTCATTCTTAATTTAAAAAAAAATGCAGTCGAATGAATTTCTTACTATTAAATGGCAATTAAAATTCGTCAGTTTAGAATTATTTTAGAATAATAGTTAGTATATACTTATAATTCCTATCGATTTCGTATTCATTTAAAAATCAATTAAATTTATCAACATTCAAATTTTTAAGCCACCTGTTTTATAAGAGTTGGCATACATTTTACGAATCAGTAAAGAATTCTACCTACTCCAGCAGGAAAGGTTCGCCATTTTCTGTACGCGAAACCTGTCTTCAATAAACGTTGACGGTTGCCATTGCAGCTCTTAGAATCCAGAGGACGCTCAAATCTTTGTTATTAAATAAAAACTATCGATTTATGACCATGTAATAGATATTACAGATGTTCGCTATATATTGAAATAGGTAAAAAATGCAAACATGAACGTATTTATAAATTTGTAACGAGAGCTGAAAAAATTTCATAAATATTTTTTGTTTTTTGTCTTACGCATGTTCATGTACAATTGCAACCACATATAATGACATTTAAGGAATACGATTACAAACAAGTCCTGCGACAGGATTTACAACTATTGTCAGATTTAATTTTACTATTGCATCTGAAAGAGTCAAAAGTGTACTGTAAAATTTTCCTTTTCTTTTAGTTTGAGAATTTTTAAGATAATGAATATTGTAAAGTTCTTAGAAGAGGTGATTTTAAAAGATGTCAATTAATGCCTGTCTTGGTTGATATTCGATATTTTAGGTAAATAAAATAGAATTACATTTAATCTTTTCCTTTATTGTACACATAATCATACAATATACAACATAACTAGTTTTTTTTTCTTATAGTACAGATCAATTTTCCAAAAATGTCGAGTTTTAAAAATACCCTAATATAAATACGAACTTAATAAAATCGTACACGTCTATCACTTCACTTTAGTGTTTCATTGATGTCGGGGAACTATGTATTTAAAATTCATGTTAAGGACTCACCCATTCAAAGTTATATTACAAAAACGATGCATTTTCAAAAAACGTATACATTATGCTTCGGATATTAATATAAATTTCATTCTAGTTTATGTTTATTTCTCTACACTAGATACATTAATTTAACACATCACACTAACCACTTTACAATTATTTTCATTCAGCATACGACTGATTCAAGTGTTCTCTTTGTACAATTGTTATTTTACATCGTATACAGACGCCACAATTAAAATTGTTTCAAAACGTGTTAGGGAATGCTTCCTTTATTTTATACAAACACGTCAGGCGTAAACAATTTTTCTTTAAAACAAAAAAAAACATCGTATAATGTGGACATGAAAAAATCTGCGCGTGTTGTTATAAAATAAAGAAAATCGTAACTATTATAAGTAGGTAGGAAAATATCACGCGTACAATTGTCTAACTATTTCTATGCATATTTTCCGTACAAAATATCAGTTTAAAAGTTTTTGTTTCCTGAAGAGTATCATATACTTCTAGAAACAGCGTATACTTGATAAAGTTACGTACGATTTTTATTATACCAACTGCAATATTGTATAAACGGTTCTGTCAAAAATTATTATATAATTTGTAATTTTATTTTATAAAAGTCTGTTCATTTTAGAACTAAGAGTTCCGGTTCATTTTACATTTGCATTTACATTAAAAAAAAAAACAAACATTCAAAACATTCAATATGTGTGAAAAACGCAGTCGTTTTCTCACTCACCTCAATTGTATAGTACATAATAAAACGAGTATTGTACAAATTGTAAAAATTCTATTGCACAACAATAGAATATACAAAATATTTTATATAACTTCCATCAAAGCATTACTTTGTGTAGCTGTATTAATTAATTTTTATTAAACGACAATATTTTAAATTTAAAATAACTTTCAATATAGTCGAACCGCTTTAGAAGACATAAATAAATTTAACTTAAATACAATAAGGCCCGGTTTCATAAACGCAAGTCAAATTTACCGTACACTTTACTGTTTATATAATTGTTACTAAGGCTTTAAACTGTAGAGTAGGTAAATTTAGCTTGCGTTTATGACACCGGGCCTTAAATGAATTTTGAATTGAAACTGTGATTTTATTATAATTAATTTTCGATGAGGAAAATATTGCATACAAGTAAATTCATCGGAAACTTAACTATTTATAAACTTTACTAGAAATAAAATTTGTAAATGTTACTACCTTCATCTCATACCAAATAATATCAATGATTTTGCGTTACTGATTAAATTTCGGGGAGTTTAATTAACTTTAATTCCCCCAGAAATAACTTAAGCGGGCCAATAAGCATGCATAATCGTTAAAAAATGTTAAAACTATCTTTTCTTCTTCCATGAGACATTTTTTACTTCTCGTAAAATAAGCCCAAGTGATTCATTTAATTCTGCTGTTTATGTCGTTATATTTTTCAGCATGACTGATAGAAGTTGAAGGAGAATCAGAAAATGAAAAGTATATAGTATGTGTCATTAAAAGAAGTTTTGTTTTTTTTCAGAGAAAACTCATATTTCGAAATACCACACAGATAAAAATTGTGCGGGATTTAAGGAGTAAGTAGTTAAATGTTTCTACAGAAAAGTTAAATTTTCACCTATTGTAATAGAAACTATTCCTTTATTTCGTCAAAGTAACTTTTTTCGATGTATATTTAACAATCCGTGCAGTAGTTAAAAATTTTAAATGTACGAAACGGAGAAATATTACAATTTCACGTCATTAAATATGAAATTAACATATCTGCCTGTTTAAATGTTTCCGAACCGATGAACAAGTTACAGATTTGAGGAGGTAAATATTATTTCACCCAAAAAACTGTGTTAAAAAGTTAGAGTCAATATACTTTAATGTTAACTTCAACTCTGCAAAAAAGTGATTGTAACAAACACATGAATTACAATTAACAAGCTTCTATATCTTTTGAAGAGGAAATTTATTTCCTTCTTGGAGTTACTTCTATTCCTTAAAGTTTTAACATCATCGTGTTTAACTACTTGTGTAAATGGACGTGAGGGAACAACCAAAAAGAGTAAAAACGGGGTTATATCTAACTCCACATTTTTATCTGTGCATGTTTGATTTGATTTTTATTGTATAAATTTTTTAGTTGAATATTTTTTCTTATCTGGAACCATTTCTAAGTTGTTTAAATAGAGATGGAATTACCTGTATATCTGTACGGATATTGTCTACGTAGGATAAGTGGCACCTCTTTTTTATCTTCAGAATGAAAAGTCAAAGAAATGTGAAATATAGGAAGCACAGAGCAAACAGAACGTGAATCCAATCTGAGCGCCCTTTGGATAATCCAAAGTCATATAAATATATCATATATATCATACAAGTTTATATTAATTAATTGTCAGAAATTCACTTTGTATACTGCTTTCCACAGAAAATGCAGCACTTTGAAGGAATGGAAATATTTCAACGAAACTTGATGACTATATTTGTCTTGAATAAAGTATTAAATGATTACATTCTCAAACAAATTGGTTAACTGCATCAAGATATCTAGGTGCATTGTTGGTCAGATTTTTTGTTACCATCGGGGCAAATATTTTCGATTTCCTGTCTTGGCACATTAAATTACTGTCAAATTTAGGGTTGTTAAGATTTTGGGGAATGCCTCGACTAAGAAGACGTCCACAATTCCACCAACTGACTGAATTTGAAAAGGGCAGAATAGTGGACTTACGCGAAACTAGAATTCCCTGTAGGGATATTGCAATAAGGACTGATCGCAATATTGCCACGGTCATCAGTTGCAATCGTGCTAGGGTAGGTGCCATGGTACTGGAGCTCAGAGAATGATATGATGTAGTGGGAAGGCCGATCTCTATGTCATCAGTATATCGCAAGATTAGGGCATTTGAACTATTTGTATCGGCCTCGGTACTACCTTTGACTTAAGATCACCGAAAACAACTTCTCCAATGGTGCCGTGACCGAAATCACTGGAACCATGAATAGGATTCAGTTATCTTTAATGACGACTCTCGGTTTTATTTGGGAACTCACGATGGACTACAACTGGTTAGAAGACGTCGAGGTACGACGTAATTTACAACATACTGTAGAACTTCATGCATCTCGCACCGTGGAATCCTAGTATCAGTGCAGGAAGCAAGTTTCCTTTAGTAATTGTCCATGGTACTATGACAGCGGAATGCTACATTCGGGATGTTCTACAAGAAGTTGCTTTCCCTTATGTTAAAGCATACCGCTCGGCCTCATGTTGCCCATAGAACAATGGACCTCACCAAGAATTCCTGATCCTTCTCTCCCATTGAACATGTGTGGGATATGATGGGAAGAAGAATCAACAATTTGCCTCGCCCTCCTCTAACTTTGGCAGCTTTGCGGCATGAGGTACGAGTGGCTTGGGACTCCTTGCCTCAACAAGAAATTGATCATTTAATTAGATTCATGCCTAGGCGAGTTCAAGAGTGCTGAAGACAAGGCGGTGGTTCTACACATTATTAGTTTTTTTCATTTATTTTAATTGTATCGTTTTGCAAATATAATCATTTAATAATTTAATCAAAACAAACATATCCACCTAGTTTCGTTCAAATATTTCCATTCCTTCTAGGTGATGCATTTTCTATGGAAAGCAGTTCAGTTTTTACAGTAAATCTTTCTTACTTTCGAAATGATCATAAAAGGGAAAGTAGCAAATCAGTATTCTGTGGCCCTGGCCACTGAAGAATTTCATATGAACTTTTCAAATGAATCTGTGAATTTCAGTTGCAACAATTTTTACGATATCCTAAAGGTTGTAGTTATTATTTAGAATAATCAAGAGAATGTCTATTACGTACACAAGAAGGACGCAATGCCATTTTACCAACCGCTGAATTAATCAGAGAAATAATTTTTAATTGTCGTAGCCTACGCTGGATTCTACAGGATCCGGCAGTCAAACCTGATGTTTTTTGAGAGGGGCTAACAACAGATAATTCTCTATCAGCAATAAACTGAAATGAGTTTTACAAGATTAAATCAGACATTCCAGCTGAAGAAGATTTCTTTGACTGTCTCAGTCTTTTTTCTAAAGTTACCAAACAAATTTACAATAGGTCCAGGTTAAACAATGAGGAAATAAAGGACTGACATCCTTTAAGAACTACAGATCTGATTACTTTGTTTTCGTTCGATCAGACCTGGTGTTCAGATATAAAAGATCTCACTCTCACATAAAAGTTTACGGCAGTTATGCAAATCAAAATTTAGAATAGAAAAGCTCTGATAGTCTAAACAAGAGAAATCAAAGAAAACTGAATTCTAAACGAATTCTATTTCAGTTCTTTGATTGTTTCAGTTTTGAGTATATGGTTTTTTTTTTTCAAAGAAAACTTCCAAACGTCCATTTTTTTGTTCCTCTTGTATTTGTCGAATTTATTTTACGACCCTAAAAGTAATAAAAAAATTTGATAATTAAATCGATGATAAAGTAATGCTTTGATGGTTAAA
This sequence comes from Dorcus parallelipipedus, assembly GCA_958336345.1. Taxonomy (NCBI): domain Eukaryota; kingdom Metazoa; phylum Arthropoda; class Insecta; order Coleoptera; family Lucanidae; genus Dorcus; species Dorcus parallelipipedus. Next base: position 40,819,840 of record OY284477.1, read on the forward strand.
ACTAAATTAACGAAGGGAACAAGTACGTATTCTCAATGAATAACTATAACAAAAACAATAAATACTTTAATAAACCGACGCATTGTTGTGTGTGTCGTAGTTGATCTGCAGATACGAAGGAATGGCGGCGTTCAGTTCGGACGCCCTCCGCCGGAGTGCTGCGATACTGTGACCGCGCCACACTTCGTCCTCCTGATCATTGGGTGAACCTCCCGCCGCCACCGGAGGGGTTCCGGCGCTTGAACAGGGTATTTGTGGGGGCGGCGAACTTCCTGTTCCACCTGCATTAGCACCACTTCCGCTGTTGCAGTACGTCATCATGGTGTCACCTAAAAAAAAATTCAAATTACATTCAAATTTATTAGTAATGAGGCAGCAGCATCGCGCAAGACTTAATTAGACACCGCATTTCGGGGTAATTTCACCAAATTTATTATTAATAACAATCTCTGGTAAACTCGTTTCAAAAAAGAAATTAAAACTAGAAGAAATAGTTTTTCCAACTCACCCCAAATGTCCCTTTGAAGCTGAGTATCCGCGTTCATAATTTCATCTATTTTACGTCGTTCTAACCATCAAGTATGAACAGACATAAGATTGAAACAATTTTTGTGAGTACATAAAGAATTTACTTTAATTCATCAATAAATTAAATGAGCGAGTGATCCTTTTGTTTAAGAATAACTACGAACTTATTAATTTTATTTGTCGAAGGTGTTAGTGAGCTACGAATTTAACGAATGTTAAAATACTAACAATAATGAAATAGTTAATTAACAATTCAAATAAAAAAAATAGCTACTGCTGCCTGCAGATAAAAATATGCTAATCAGGCGTACAGTGAGATGTGTGAACAAACAGCAATATTTATTGACTGGCAATAAAATTCCCAGTAACGTGTGTGTTAAAATACTTGTCCATGTCTATGAATACTTAAATCAGGGATGTAGTGATTCATAAGAACATCCGATATATGTGTAGTAAATTTTTGCGGGTTTCCCAAAACACAAACATTAATTTACAGAAGTGAATGTCATCCTTACTTAACTTTAAGTGCAATTATTATAAAAAGAATCAAAACTTCGATTCAAAATAAAACTATCTAAAAGCTAGAAATTTTTCTAAAGTTTGAATCAAATTCATTTTTTTTCTTTGAATAATTTGTTGACATGTTAAATGCAAAATAGAATTATATTAAAATTACCATCAAATTGTAGAGGAACTTAACATACAACGCCCTTCGATTAAAGGCGGTATTCCATTGAGGCAACATCTAGCAAGCAACAAAGCAAGTGTAGCTTACGAAAGCGTCGTAAAATTCCATATCGCATTCAATTTAAACTCCTGTCCCATTTTTAATGGAAAGTTAACGAAGTTTTCAACGCACTTATAATAACATATTAGTGATTGCCGTAGGGTTTCTTTAACTTCATCACTACCTCATTAATGTATGTGATCATCATCAAATTCGAACATTAATCAATACTAATAGAAAAAGATAAAAGGATAATTTTTTATGTGCTTTAGTATTTGAAATTATTTGAATTAATTATTATTACTTTTCATTATGTTACATAAATTTTGTTTACTTCGTGACTTACTTTGTGACTTTCTTCCTTCTTATTCTAATATACAACTGGGCCAGAAGTATAATTTGATTCGGATGCATAATATTTAGAAGATTTCACTAAAGAACTTTGAACGAAAGAACTGCTGAAATATATTGCCTCAATGGAATCGCACCTTTAAAAAGAGCTTTTAACATTTCTCAACTAAACGTTTCATTTACTATGTAAGAGTGGGATATGACTGCCAACGTCACATATGTACATGCGTTCAGAAGAACACAAGCCTTTAACAATAATAATTGTTCAAAGATTCCACTTTTCAAAGCATGAAGTTCCCTAAGGCGAAGTTTTTAGTCGCATTCTGTTGTCTCTTTGCTGTTTCTTTAATTATTCAATGTCACCTGCCGTGCTTTAATATCTATCACAAGTAATTTGAATTTTTTTTTTTAATGAACTTAAGGCTTAGATTGTCTAATGTTGTAGGACAAGAAACTTCTTTAGTGCAAAGCAAGGTAGTAGATTTTTCTTAATTTGTAATTGTGTCAGAAATTAAGGGAATGATGTAATCTGATTTTAATGATTGTAGTATGCGCGCGAATTTTGTCATGGTTTCATTCAAGAAGGATGTGTATGGAATCTTGGTTTTAAAAATGATTTTTCAAATTCGTTCTATGTCGGATTTATGCAATAAAGATAATTTACCAATTGTTGATAATTTACAAATTGCCTTTCAAATTAAAAAAAATTTATTGTAATTCTTAAAAAAATTTGTTATTTTTAAGTTATTTTTTTACATTTATAGAAAGTGCGGTTTGAATAACCGACTTCGAAAACTGTTACAAAATTTCGCTCACAGTTTCTTAACAAATTTTAACACGTAATCATTAATTATATCTTTAAACGCGTTTTAAGCTCCTTTTGTAATGACTTTTAGACTCGAAAATTATAGAACACACACAAAATTTCATACGCAGTGTCTAGCGCACACATTACCCAATTGTTCCACATGAATAGCACCCAGGAATTAAGACGCACTTATTTGTAGGTACTTATTACGCTAAAAACTACCTGTTAATGTTACACTTTGTGAAGAGAATATTGTATTGTACGCAGCGCGTTTCAATGAACTGCAGTTAGTTAACAAACAACACATGAACGCTGTTTAAACACATTAAGTGTTCACAAGTAAACAGTAAAATTTTAAAACAGTGCTAATTGAAACAATGCATTAGTATGCGAGCAGTTAATCATTCGTTATCTTTTCTATTTTCTAGGTGGCCCCCAACCTGTTAAAATAGGTACGAATAACATAATTATCAATCCATGTTTGCTTTTCGATACTACACAGTAAGTGCACTTAAGTTCGACTGACAACAGACTGATATTTTATTTATCCTTGTAATACAAAAGCCATGCTTGTTCTTACTTCATGTATGTACATGTACGAGCTTCTATGCATAAAATATATTTCTTGGAAGTTAGGTAGAAGGAAGCTTCTATAGATTTCACCAGAATTTTATAACAAATAAAATTATCTACCCAATTATCCACTTTTATCAAACTGCAATTCCAGAATTTTAAATTAGTTCCCCTTTCTTTTCATTTTAAATTGACCAAATTTTATTTTACTGCCGCCAAGCTTTTAAGCATAACTTCATAATTTTTTAAACGTCTAGTGCTACGAGAGATCTTTAAAAGCATTGGTTGTACATAAGTAGGGCGTGATATATTTTTTTTTTACCTTCATACCTTGATATTACTTTAAAACCAGAGATTTACGAAATCAATATCCCTCGATTTTTATAACAATTTTGTCAAGTACATTCTACATTACAATGTAATAAAATAAATTGGAGAAATTTAAATACTGACGAAAATAAGAAATCAAATGAGATTTTTTAATAAAAGTACTTAGTGCTTTGGACCTCGCAATAATAATAAACCAATAAATACAGTAACTTTTAAAATTTAAGTTTTTAAAGGGAATCATATATACTTGAACAAGAAGAAACTATCTAAAAAGGTTTCTATATTTTTTTTCTTTCAATTTTTAAATCTACTGATTTTCTTTCTTTCTTGTAAAATAGGGTTTGTTCCATTTTTGTAAAATAAGGTTTACCTGCCTCAAGAAAGGATTAGAATTGTATTAATGAATCGAGCTTGAAGTAGAGATTGATTCGTGTCAATGAGTTAGTAAGAGTGAAGATGAAATTAGTTTACAGAAAATTAGATTTCATGTTTGTTTTCATTTACAAATAAGAACTCATTTAAATTGTAAATTGCGCCAGTACTTAAACAACATAATTATGAATATTTCATTATTTTGTGATGACGTAATATTTAAACAAAAGAGTGTTAGAAGTTTTTTGGCAACTAATATTGAGCATCGAGTATGCAGTAGCAATGGAGAATACATGTTAATGTTAAAGTATGTGTGTGTATGTAATTAGAGCCATTGACGCGTATTTCGGTAGCGGATAACTAGGCTACCTCTAATCACTGCTAATTGTATGTTTTGCTGCCTCCTCCTCCCTGTACCCACCACTCCGCCACTGGAATGCCGCACCGACATGTTACTTTCGACCAGAGGTGTCAAAAGTAAATGTTGTAGGTTTGTTTAAGTTTGTTTTATATTCGTCTGACTCAGATGGCTCCAGGCTGCCCACTTTTTATATGTTATTTCATTTAGACAAAAAAAAAACTTTCTGTGGATGCTTAAAAACTATAAAAAGCATTACAGTATATTCATCTCTGAAGAATTTTAAAATCGGCTTTTACTGCCTATAAGATGATACGTAAAAGCAAACATAACGTATTTATTCACTGTTCCATGTTTGAATATGAGTAATGACAAAGTTTATTGGAACCCATGGAATTTTTAGAAGAAGCTACAGCAGGGGTACAAAGTTATTAGTCATTAGAAAATTGTAATCAGTAAGCTTTACAATTTTAAAACATCATTCTTTTCATCAAAAAAATTAATTACACCTGACGTTAAAGACCCAACAAGAAACTCAATTTCTTTTAAATTAAAAATTTGAAGTACTCAAAATTGTCTTACCTAACGAGTTGAGGCCATAATGAGCTTGGTACACCGTACTCGCAGCAGCTGTACTTATAGGTAACGCTGGACTTAAGCCAGAACTTTGGTTTAGTTGTCCCAATGACTGTCCAAATCCACCCATTGATACACCGCCTTGACTAAGTTGCCCGAGACCTAAATTTTTCAAATGTGATAAGATAAGTATGTGACAGAAGAAAATTGGTGAGTTAAAGGTACCTGTCGCCATCCCTGCGACACCCCATCGGGATTCACTCGTGCTAAACATACTCGATCCGCAAAGACCATCTCCCATCGCTCCGAAAGGAGGAAGACCGTGTGATGGCAATAGAGCGCCGGGGGTACGGAAAACGTTGGTGGTTTTCTTTCGCTTCTTCCATTTTGCCCTCCTGTTTTGAAACCAAACCTGTTAAAAGCAACCTGATAAGAATCAAGTGTCAATTGATAATAATACTTTTAATTTGCACATATCAAAAAAGCATTAATATATTTTTGTTGTAACTTATTTTACTGATGCAGCCGTCATTTTTTTCTAAAACAAATTTGGCAGATTTTAAGTTACGGGGAAATAAATTTGGAAAGAATGTTCTCAATTCAAGATTTGTCAAAAATAAGTGTAATACAAGTGTTATCATTAAATTTATTATCAAAACAACTAATTAATATTTAGTTATTTCATTCTGAATTTAATAAACATTATGAATAATTAAATAAATAAAACAAATTATGTTTGCTTATATAAATACAAAGCGTCTAAACTAAATTCCATGTACACAGCGTGTTCATGTCAACAAAAGAAAAACCAAAGCACAGTTTCCATTCCACGTTCAAAGGATAGTGTAATATTGAGCGACCTCGCCCTCTGCATAGGTGATGATGCACCCCCTGACAACCACCCATCCCCCATTTTCCGCGGCACGCTCCCAATCTCGGAGACGTAGAGCCCGATCCACTTTATGAGTACCCAATTGATTCAACGACTGCACGTTTACTCGTGATATCTTTAGAATTACTTTAAACGGATTTTTTTCCTTCCAGGCCCACTTCAACCCACCTTGGAATTTAATTACTTGCCTAATTAAAACATGAAAGTTGAGCCGAGTCTTTTCCATCCGTGAGAGAATCTCGAATTGCCGACGGTAACTGCATCGAACCAAAAATCTATCACAAACGAAAGGGCCGTATATATTTTTTTTCTTCCATTTTAACTTCATTCCACCTTGGAATGTAATAATTACTTGCCTAATTAATACAAGAGAAAATTGAGCTGTTTTCCATCCGTGAAAGAGTTTCGAATAGCCGACGGTAACTGCATCAAACCAAAAATCTATCACAAACGAAAGGACCGCATAAATCTCAACGGAGGAGAAAACTGCAGAGGGTGTAGACATACCCCCGGTTAAGGACACTAATGGTGTTGGATTATTTAACAGCTATACGTCTCTCTGCGATGGATAACCACTGTCAAGCCGCCTCCTGGGACCCACATTCAGTTCCCGGTGGAAGACAGAAGAGTGCCAAAGTCTGTTTCAGCAGGTCAACAATCGGACAGTTTTATAAATGAAAGTTAGCTAAAGTGAACTTCGTACTAAAGCTCCGGCCGTACAAAGTTACGACGTCTTTCTACATTTCAAGTGAAACAATTCATGTTATTTAAACAAATCCTCCGACAAATTACAAAATTGAGGTAATTATACCGTATTGTGTATGTAAATACATTTACTAATCGCCACTGCTTGGTAATTTAAATAAGTGCCAGTTTATTGGACAATTTACGAAATGATGTGTAAAGCAGATCATAAAACCGAATAATGATGTACGCCGGACCTTTATGAAATGTTTTAATTAACTAATTTGAGCCTCCGTAAAACTATATCACAGTTGTACGGTAAAAATTAAAATTATTGCGTGACGAGAATAATATTTTTTTATGTTAGTGCTTTTCTTTTGTATATAAAAATGCTTGATGGAGCAAATCAATGTGATAATGAAAACAGTCACAGCTTATGAATTTGAAAAGTATTCCATTTTTTCTAGTTGAAACTTTGGCTGCTATTTTTTTCTTATCTTGTATCGTTTCTTCCCAGCCGCTTCTGAATTCCCTTTCTTCCCTACTACCCCTCCTCCTAATACTAGTTTCCCAGAGCCATGAGTTCTTTTGCATGTTCTTCTTTTTCAATTGGCTTGAATTTTTCTCCTCAGTTAAATGTTGCTCAATAGTATGCTTTCCCACATCCACAATTTCTTCTTCTCTATTTAGTTCATTTTCTATAGCTCAGAATGAACCTTCTGACTGCTTTCACTTTCTTGATAATATTTTTTGACTTCATGACTTTTCATTATTACTGTAATTTATTTCTTCTTATTCATCGCCTCTGTTGCTAATAGCTACTCTTAATAAGTTATTATTATCTAGATATACATATTTCTTATTGGCAAATGGTTAATGATGTTCTTTGATAGACTGTCTGATTGCAGAGTAGGTACTCTTGAAACGTTTGAATCGAAAAAGCAAAATATATCAATGGACAAGGTATCGTGCATAAAAACAAGCTACAATATTTGAAACAGAACTATTACATTTAGAAAAATTTTATATTTCACTGATTCTGATAAAATCTAAAAGTCGTGTAGGAAACAAAATATTTAAAGACAATAAATCCAGCTTTATGGCACTTAGTGTATTTACCGACGTGCAGACAGAGTCACAGACCAAAGGGTGAATACATGCAGCCTTTACATTCCACAGATATATGTGAAAACTACCCTTGCAAACAAACAGAATCATTTCAATTTAAACAAGTAAAAACTTTAAAAACCAGTTTGTCCATGAATTATACATTAGTTTCGTCTTTACTACCAAGTGCATGAGTATAAAGTTTTATGTGAGCCTGCTCACGATTTTAAAACCTGAACGCTTTCGTAACTCGCACGTATTTCCAAACGATTCTATATTGATTCGATTTTTTTTTCCTTTTTTGAGAAAATTTTGTTGATAACGTACAAGGCACACAGTAAATTCGCTCTTATACGGGGAGAGGAAGTCTTGTTTCTATTCGCCTACATTGAAACATGAAAATTTAAAGTGCTCATGAAAAATTTATCCTAAATGTATGTATGTGACGCCATAGTAGCAATTTACCACCTGGGTCAGAATGCACCCGCGCGCAAGCGCAGATTTGCGCCTGATATTGAATGCCAACCTCGTTGCTGTGCACTGACTTTCCCTGCAACCGTTTCAATTTACATAAGCTTGTTCTTTGACAACGCGAACAAAAAATCTTCAAGATCTTTTTTAATTTAAGTTTCTTCCCGTTACACGAAATACCAAGAGCATTATATTAAGAGTCTGCCTTTGTTATATTATTCCAAAATTAATTATCAGACTCTTTCTGATAAAATTATAACTCAAATAACAAAATAATGAATTTTTAAATTAGCTTTTTCTATATAAATACAAAAATCATGGTTTACTAAAATGTATTACACAACTGAAATTCTTGGCGTACATGTGCTTTTAAAGGAACAACCCAAAGCTTAATGCAGCGGCGAAGAAGTCTTTTACGACTTCATTATTATTTGTGAATGTTTGCTTTAAAAAAAGAATCCTAATAACTTTTTCGTGTTCTCTATTAGTTATTTAACCTAATGTTATTGAAAGTTATACGCGTCAGCTTGCGGGGAGGAGAAATGCCAATATAAAGGAGAGTGCAAGTTGGAACAATCGTAATATTTTACGACATAATGCGGTGATCGGGGTTTAGAGGTGCCGTAAAGGTAATCGAAACTCGTAAACTCTAATCCTCTATAGAAATTCACAACGCAGCCGCTGAATCTACTTCCGAATAAAAGCAATGTTTAAGTTTTGCTTCGCATTTAAACATTTTAACACCTTCTGTTAATACTATTTACTTATTCATCCTTATGAGTTGATTTTATGACGGTACTGGAAAAGTATTCTTAAAAGTCGAAACATTATTACTACTCTTACCTACTTGCATTTCCTAATCGGGAGGAATCATTAATTTTTTATACATCATAAAAATTGACTAAATTGAATGTAGCTACTGCTTTTTTCAAATGCAAAAGAGAAGATATATGTAGATCAGGTACTAATTAATAAAAAAATCTTTTTAATATTAACTTACGTTGGGTTCCAGGAATCGTTTTCTACGTAAGTGTGAAATATTGCGGAACACGTGAATTTTAATTTCTGCTGTCACTTGCATCAGCCTCTAAGATAACAAAATTTAAATTAAAACTAATAATTTAATTCAACTATTACATTTTTAAATTAATCACGAACCCCATGAATTTAACGTCGAGAAATGTAAAAATTAAGATTATATAGCAATATAAATTAATAATTAAAATTTGAAACTGTAAATATTAGATCAAATTGTCGAAAACTTGCATAATTCTGAGTTATATTCAATAAAATAAAGTTCGCGGTAAAGGAATTTTTTATTTCAAATTAAATACTCTTTTAATAAATATTTATCAGCAGCATTATTATTATTGTTAGTGAAGTAACCTACTTTATAAAATGATCATAATTATAAATCAAGAAAACAAACAAGAATAAAAATTCGTTTTAATTTTTGAATCAAAGTTTATAACTCTTCTTGGCTTCAAGAAAATATTATCCACGTTTCTCTTTACGAAGGTCTCAAATAAATTTCCTGCAATAATTGTCGTCTTAAAAGATTGTTTCTATAATTAATAAAAAAACATGTTTAAACCCATAATCTAAATGAGATATATGTATACGTATGGCATGCATTAAAAGTTTCTTTATTTTTAATTTAGATGAACTAAATTAATTGGAAATGGAAAATGAAAGTGTTATTCTCAATTCGTTCAAAGATAAACTCATTTTCGAATTTACGATAATTATTACGATTGCTTATAAATATCAAATCTGATCAAATTTAGTACACGCAGGGTAACATGCAGCATGATGTGACAATGATATATTTCCTAATCAATAAGCTCATTAGTGTCAATCATGGGTATGTTTGAGCCCATTCTGTAATGCTGCATACGCCAGAAATTGCCGACGTCGGTCGTCGTCCCGATAAAAACATAGTATTACAGGAATCTACTTGCTATCATAAGCCATGAGACAATATAATATCATAAGTTACTGCGTATCCATACTTCAAATTTTGAATCATCCCTTTGGACATTTTTTCTCTTCCAAAATCAAACTTTTCCATTCAGATTACTACTGGCGTTAATTGAAGGTATTTCAAACAGATAAATAAAATTCAACAGAATACAAAAATAATTTAGAGAACGAGAGTACTGTACCCCTTTTGATATACACAAAGAATTTCGTAAATAGTAAGACAAATATCGAAAATAATTTACAAATACTTACTAGGAGACTCTAGTATGTATGCGAGCGAAAATAAAATGCTACAGGTTAGCTGAGGACGTAAAAAAGAGAACTAGATTAATCTGCAGCTATTTCGAGATTTTGATCTTCTCATCAGAGAGATACGACGCTGGGAGTTCTCAAGTGTTACTTTGCTTACAGCAAAAGCGACCAAGTTACACAACAAAAGCGACTGTAATATTAGACTAAAAAATAATTAGAAATTTCATCATATGACCATGAGCCCAATTTTTATCGCAAAATAATTTTTATCTGTTGGAAGTTGCAGCGCCTATAAAATAGACTCTTCTTGATTCTATAATCTGCTTATTAGATTATTCTAAAACCTATCCAAATTCATTATAATTTCAGGTCCAAAATTAATGAAAATATATTTATTCAGAAATTTATTGCAATGGATTCCTCGAGCATCTCTGGACACCTGTTTCGGCCGTATTTGGGGATAACTATTACAGGTCTGTGAGATTGCAGTCGCATTTAACTGGTTTGCTGATGAGGTACCAAATAGGGCCGAAACAGATGATGCTCGAAGAATCTAAAAGTACTTGCAACAAATTTTAAAATTTTAAAATTTGCTGTACAAGCATTTGTTGGCTGCTTTATGTGGAATCACTTAGGATTAGGAAGAAAACTAGTTGCTATTTGCCATTTCTCACGCAATTTCAGGTCAAAAATGTTTTTTTCCATCTACTACTGGTACTAAAAATTATCAAACGAAACTAGGTACATTGAAATAATTAAATTCTGAAATTGTTAAAATTAGAAGAAACACAAATACGTTGCCAACGCTAATGTATCAGGGATTAATTTGTTTTTGAATGTACGTATGTATGTATGCATGTTTATTTCAGAAACAACTGTACAAAGAAGAAGAAAATGAACTTAAACTAAGGTACAGGCTCGAAAATTTACTTTGTTAATGTTCTAACTTATTTATCAAACATATTCATTTCTTTGAGCATTACAATAATCTGATACATTATAAGGTTCAATGTTAATTAAGAGATTAAAAACATTTCGTTTGAATTCCGCAGGATTTTTTGACTGATGCTTAAGCTCACTTTAAATAACTGTAATTTAGGAAAGTTTAAAAATATAGGAAATATGAAACATCCTCTTTTTGTATCGATGCCTTCAATTAACATTCACTATTTATTTGATCCCAATTTTTTTGACAATATGGTAGGGGTTGCTCTTAGAAAAATCAAGCTAAATCCAAAATATTAAGATGTGGATGTTTATTTACTTTACACGGAATGACCATGTTACATATTTTTTTATTAAAATTAAAAATTGAGAGTGAAATCTGAATCAATTAGATGAAATGCCCATCTAATCAAATGTTGGGAAAGTGAGCGATATAAGACAAAATTTATACTGATATTTATTATATTTGTATTATACAGAGAATTTTTTTAAGTGTGGCCATAGGGATTTACATGTTAAAAATTTGACCTCATGTTAATGTATGTTATGGCACAAATTTAAAGCAAATTTTTATTTTTATTAATAATTTAAACATTTTTCTACGAAATGCACATTGCTGGAATAACAATAACATGTTCTATTTAATTATTTTCCGGTTACAAGTTGAAATTAAAAAGCATAGAATTAACCGAAGTCCAAAATCAAGGTAGCTGAAATGTCATTAACAGAAAAATTCGATTAATGTCTATTGCAAATTTATAAAGAACATGTCCGTTATTATTAAGCAAGCATTAAAAATATCAATCATTTTTCAATGGTATGAAGAAGTAGTTTTTACAAGTGGTAATAAATTAATGTTGCAATAATTGGTTTATCAGTAATCACAGTGACAAATTATTAATAACGTCAGCCTACATGGATTACATTCGTTCAATGATTTGTGTCTATTTTCTTCAGCTTTTCACAGTGAAATAAGATTAAAAAAAAGGTTTTAGGATATTCTAGCAAAGTTCATCTTGTAGTAAATCGTTTAATTTACGACTGAATACAAAAATTTACTTAAAATTTGTTCCATAACATACATTAACATGAGGTCAAATCTTTAGCATGTAAATCCCTATGGCCACACTTAAAAAAATTCACTGTATATGGATTTTGGAAAATAAAGTTCACTTCTTTAGGTCACTCAAGTTGATTATAACACTTTCTGTTTTAGTTTTCTTTCGTTTCTGGTAATTCTTAACTGTTTCTCTTTATACCAAAAGAAGCTAAAAAGGTATTGCATAATAGTAAATTTGTCAATTATGATTTTTTTCCCTGTCATAGTGATAGAATCAAAAGTCAATGATACTGGTTCAAAAACTCTTTATAAGAATTCTGAGACATTTATACAGAAGTTATTTCTTATCTAAATTATTATAGAACGTTTCAAATTATTTGAAACTCATAAAACCGATTGTAAATTTATTGAGATACGTTCCTTAGCGTGTCAGCCACCGAATTCTCAGGTCCTAGCAATTTTCGAGCAATCACATTATGACAACCACATTACTCGAAAATCACCATGTGAATGACCACCTTCATGCACTACCACTGCTTATCAAAATTATTTGTATTTGGCAAATCGCATTTCACTAAATTTAATTTGAATTTGTCAGCGTAAGAGTTAATATTAGTTTCGTTAATTCAAATAAGTATTGACCTACCCCTAATTAAAATATATAAATAAATAATGCCAGTGAATAATGAAAAAAAAAAAAAACTAAACCTAATAGCGACAAGATAAAGATTACTGAATTTTAACAGAAATAAAGATGATTTACTGTTATATTTTAGTTAGTTAGTAAGTAATGAAGAAATAGATAAAATATAATATAAAACGAATAGGTAGTCTTTAGATTATATCTTTTCGTTAGTCGACATGCTTCAAGTAAAATGTGAAAAAAATAATTTAATAATAACGATATATAAATAAAATAATTTTTAAAATAAATTATTTTTCTTTCACTTGCTTTAAAATAGTTACGAATTTTATGAGTAAAAAAAATACAACTTTTCATTTTATTTAATCTAACGAGTTTTTGATTCAGTTTTTTTTTTTCCTCGCATGTATCATTTAGCCCATGTTTCAAGCATGTATCTTAGAAATGTCTCAAATTTACGGCTTTACATGTGATGACGTGTTTAATGGTTGTTAAACGTGAACAATATCGTTTTTATTAACGAAGTCGGAAGCTACGAACGTTATAAATGCGTTCAGTTTTACGATCCGAATGTAATGAAAGCAAGGCGTAATATAGCTTTTCTAACAAATGGTTAATATGTTAACGTTATTGCCGTGGTAAGCCTGCGGGGAGTTAATTTCGGCAGTGCTGGCATCATTAATCCCTAATGGGGCGAGGTTGATGTATGATCGGTGGTCTCGTAGACCCTCTCCGACAACAAACGAACCCTACGAAAGCTCAGCTTTATGAGACAGAACCGCGAATTGATTGGCATAGTTTGATTTTTTTTTTTTTCAATAAATAAACTCAACTCTTCTGTAATTACACCTTGTTCACGTAATTAATTTTATGTAAACCGGCTTTAAAGTATTGAATTCCAGTAGTTTAGCTAATTCCGGACGGTTAATATTGTAAAATATCACAGGAGCTGCTGGGAAAGAGAAAATTTTATTACTTAATTCGTTAACAGCGGCGTCTTAATTGCTTTCATTGCTCCGTTGTAAAACTAAATGATTTTTTAAATTGTACGAATAAAGTTCAGAGCTTTCATCGAACCTATGAAATTTTCTAGTATTTTTAGTAAGGTGAATCATTATTGAGCTACATTTATGGGAATTTTGTATAGACAAATAAACATTCTTGCCATATTTTTTGTATATAAACTTCTCATTAGACCGAACATAAATTTATTCGTACGTTAACCAACAGCACAAATTTATCTTAAGTTATTTACGGCTTTAATTAATATTTATAAAATTATTCACGTACTTAATGACTCTCAATTCACAATAAATAACGAGATCAATTTGCTTAAATAGAGTCTCTCTTCTTTTTAAATTCTAAAGTAAGAAGCAAACATGAACATATTTTAGAATACATTCTATTTAACGTATTACTACTGCATAAATTTCTATAAATAAAAAACTACGTTAATAATTTTAAATAAAATTTATTTATTGTGTTTGTATGTATGAGGTTCTTTATTTTTTTATGTTGTATATGAACCTGTTTTCGTTACATGCATTGTAACGTAATAATAACGTAAGTAATTCTTTGCTAATTAATATCCAATACAGGTCTGTGATGCGTGCGTGTTACTATGGCAACTATTGAAGCACAATTCTATGCACGAGTGTTTCACAGAACCATACTGAATATGAATAATAGGGCAAATTAATTTGAAAATGATTTTGTTTCGCCTTTTCGGAATGTGCGCTTATAAATTCTTCTAAAAATTCATCAATTTCAACAATATTATTAATTATTCCGCATGATTTAAAGTCATACAATTTATTCCTATAATAAACGGTTGTAATTAACGCAACAACAATGATTATGTTAAAATTTAAGATATAATTTAGTGAACATTAAATAATACCGCGTGTTTGCACAATGGCCAACCGATAATTCAACTAACACCCTGTATAAATTTACTTTATCTGTAATATCTAATGACGCAGTTTATTTGAAAAGCTTACACTTAAATCTTTTAGAACACTTAAATTAAATATGATTTGTATCCTATGAAAAGGTACGCTTCGCTGACTTTATTTTATTTACTGTGACATTACAAAATTATTTCGGCCATGCAGGAAAATTAAGGAATTTGTTTAAAGATAAAAGGGAAAAAATTAATTTAAGATTTTCTTTTAGGCAATTATTTAAAAATATGTATCTTTATTCTTCAAATAAAACGTATCAATGTTAAAAGCATAATAGGTCTTACAGACTACATTCTGCCAATCAAAGTAATTTGTTTGTTATTTTAGGCTGACCAATGTTTTATAGATGACTTTATCGAAGAAGCAATTTTATATTTGAAGGAAATGCAAAAATATTCAGCTCGTAATAACTTTGTTGAATAATATCGCATGTCAACACCGCACCTACGCTTTATAACTTCGCATTAAACGCGAACAAATCAAATCATCACTCTTCATTAAGCATTTATACAAACATTTGACTGTATAATGAAGCGTGGTTTTTATTAGGGAAGGGAGCGTCGTCCTATTTATTCTCCAGGGGGTGCTAAAATATATAGGCGAAGAGCGCCCGAATAAAAAACATAAAAGCTATCACTTCTTTTTTTAAATATGCAGATTTTAGTTTAATATCACACGCCCTTGGGTACCTATAGAAAGTTAATTTTTTAAATGTTGATTTCCTTATTTCTTAATGTTAGCTTAAATTACACGAATAAATTGGAGAAGATAATATGATATGTCTGAGAAAAAAAATCGAAACTAAAACAATATAGAATCCGGAATAGTACAAATACGTCCCATCTCTGCCATTGCCTAACCTTGTTATGAATTAGCACATTTCAAATTGACATTAGCACCTCTTTAAGTGGAAACTGAAAAAGTTGTTACGCCCACTTATTAAAAACCATTTAACAACTTCTAACTCTTAAAAGACCAAACATTAATTTACCCATTTGCAAGATCAGCGAACTCTTAATCGTTGTTTTCCACTCATAATTTTGAAGATGATGAGTTGAGACTCACATTATTTAATCTGCTTCCTCGATACCTGCTATCCGCCGCAGTGACCAAAGGATCATGTATAGGGCTGATTTGGTCAGTCCCACTAGTTTACATCATTAACAAACTAATCGGAGTGCGGTCAAAGTTGCGATCCACGCGGTCAATCGGCTAACAAATTAAGCGCAGATGGATCAAGAAGGATCACCTGGCTCTCCGTTTCATCTGCTGCTTAATTTGCCTGTGATTCACACCCTACAGGGTGTCTGTCTAATGCTTATTGACTTATGCCGCGCACGGGGTGACTTGCAATTCCCATTTACACTAATCTGTTTGTAATATATCGACTTGCAGCACGTACCGTCTCCCTCCTTTATTTGAACATACCCGGGCCTATGAAATTTATATGAGAGGGCAATGCAAAAGGGTAACACGTATAATTTTTTTGTTAGCGTTTTAATTTTATTGTTTTTGTTGATATTTTTATTTACTATTCCAGCATTAACTATTAGCATCATTCCTTTTGCTTCCCAATATTTCAAATTTTGTATTTCTTTTTAGAACACACGGTATATTACGTTGACTTACTCAGAAGTTAAGTATGACAAATCCGACCTTTGATATTATTATGTAAAGTTTCCTCCTTCTTATTTTTGATATATTTTATAGTATTTTACTATTGTTTTGTTTGTATTATCAGAGATTTGCTCAAATAGGCTATAACTATAGTAAATAGAAAGTTTCAGATAAAAATTTCTTTTGTCATAAAGTACAAGACGAGTAATGAGTAATGCAAATAAATTGTAACGTAACAGAGTTAATTTTAAGCACTGCTTACAATCCTCAAGGCCGCTTAACACTTTAGTGCAATCTGTGTAATTATTGACTGACTGTCACGTCCAAGAAGTTACGTTCAAAATTCCGTACACTGACGTAAAAATTATCGTACTTACTCAAAAGTCATCATTTGTACTCACATTATTCGCAGAAAAAGTGTACGTCATATACTAATTAGAAGATCGGTTTCTGAAAAAGGTAAAGCTTGCTATGCTCAGCTTTTTACTTGATGTTCTTTTTATACGAGTAATATTCTTATGAATGAAATAATATATATAATATAATATAATATTAACGCATAATAGATCTGAATCAATATTTATCAAGGTCCTAATATTATATGCAGAAATTTTGGCATGGCTTTAGGATAGACTTTCCCTGTTATTATAAGTAAATGAATAATTTTTGGAAATAAACGTAGGCAACTAACTCTCTATAAAGCTATTATTTAAAACTAATCGAAAAAATAAAATAAAATAACATTTTATCAAATGATTATGACTTCATTTACTTTATGTGCTAATTTAATTAAATTGAATATGTGAAATTAAAATGGGCCCAAGTCCAGATTGTATATGTCTACTATTTTGGTAAAATTTAAATAACGTTTTGATCTGGTTATGTGATCTAAACACAAAGATATTTAATATAGTAATAGGTGAAAGAAAAAGTTTACATATTAAAAAAAAAAACAACTTTCAAGAACCTTTTTTCTTCAATTTCTCATAATCATTCGAGCAGGACTTGGGCCCTTTTTAATCTCACATATTCAATTTTGTTGTATTACAAATGTTTTAATTATTACGCTACTGCATAGTTTTGACTATAAGCGACGTAAATCTTTTATTCATTACTCATTTACGTTAATTTGATTTTGTAATTTACTTTACTACTAATCAGTGTCAGTTTGATTGAATGCGGCGTACCGCAAATTATTACGTATTCATTTTATGTAATACCGACGAAAATATAAATTAAATTTGTGTTACATTCTGGCCGAACACTGACGAAATAAATATTTCCCCAAGTTCTGTGGTTGAAGCCCTGATATCAAACCGGCGTTAAGTCTTTTAGAGACGTGCCCAGATTGCGTCGAATTCTAATAAAAAAGTTAACCAGGTAAAGGAAACTGTACACATAAAGTTGTAAACTTTAATGGTTCGGACCTCTAAGCTGCAACCCTTCCGGTGTTGTAAACCTTTACTGTCGCTATCCCGACCGTAGACTTTATGTCAATATTAAATTTTTAACCGGCGCGTTTGTATATTACATTTTCAATCTTTATTTTAGCGTTCTTTATTAATGAAGAAACCTGATTTGTGTTCTCCTCGTTCCCTTACTTTACCATCTCCTTTCGATGTTTGTGAAATTTTGAAACAATCAAATGCAAATCCGAAGGCGATTAGAATAATCAAATTAGCGGTGTGAATGGCATTTCAATTTTCGGTAAAAACCTGACACATGTGGCGACGTCGAGCAGACTTTTCGATACGATGATTAAACGTAATTCGAAAATGACATAAATATAAAAGCACTTTTATTTAAACAAGCTATCGGATTATATTGTGTTCGTAATTTACAATGTCTACGGAGAATTAACATATCATCACATTTATCATCTTCCTCTAAAATAAATCCGGTGTTAGTCGTCATTTTTCATTAATGCTGGCAGCTTTTCTCTGTTAAAACAAGCGAATGCATTTTTGTCCTGACAATTTGACGCATTTTAAGTGTCAGCTGTATATCAACTTGTGCATCTGGTTGCATTTTACTTCTAATTAATATTTATGTATTCAGTCTACTAAGCCAATGGAAATGAAAAAGGCTTTTTGCAAAAAAAAAGAAACAAATCCCACTTATCATTACCCATATTATTATTCGCAAATAATCTTTAAATTCACTACCAAATAGGGTATTAGTAATAGTTATTTTGTATTAATTTTAAAATAAACAAAAATATAATTTTTTTAATTATAATGGCCCTCTTCGACTCTTAATATTTGTAGCTCTAAAGGAAATATGAAAATTAAATGTATACTTATAGAATTCGAACTTTCAAACCAGGAATATTAACAAATATAAAAGCGACGACTAAAAGCTTACTTTTTTGTGTTGAAAATCCTCCCTCGAAGGGAAGACTGTATCATACTTAAATCGTTTTGAAAAGTTTTAAATACTACGAGCAGGCTTGACCTAATATCAATTGATTGAAAGAAAATTTGGAGATATTTTTCTAACAATATAAAAGAGATACTCAGAATTCAGGAAAAACAGCAAAAACAAATAGGAAATCTATTTCGATTCCTTTTTTCTGTTACTCTTCATGAATTTAACTTCAAATTTGGAACTTCTGAAGCTATATTAGTCATGTAGATTATAGTTGTTACACATTGAATGATTTAAAATATTTAAATGCTTAAATAAAATTATATTAATTTCATGATAGTCGAGTTCTCATTTTCTTCATGCTTTTCTAATAATTTATACATCCTTAACCGTATATTACTGTAGCTTTGAAGCGCCTACTTAACATACATTGTTAAGTTAAAACGTGACAATTAAATACTAATTATCGACCATGTTGTGAAAATTATAGTCAATAATACAAAAATAACCGTTAATTTCTATAACAAATTCTCATTAAAATGCGAAAACGTCTGCTCGAATCTGAGCGTTCGATGGCTCAGCAAACTTATTCATTTCTTACGCTGAATCTTAATTAAGTTTGTTTAATTATTTAACCGTTGAGTTATCCGCTCGCAGAATTCGCGCCGCCATAATGAAGTTTAATCTGAAACGCAACAACATTCAATTCATATTAATTTGCCCGAGGAGAAGTTTTGCAAGTTCGGAATCCAGTAGGGTTGAAGGATTAAACTAAGGTTTAGACGTCGTCGTCTGCAATAAGCTCCCTAAGCTGCTTTAAACAGTTGTCTGTCGTTTTCTCTGTGTGTTACCCGTTGCTTTTAAGTAATAACCTATTTTGCACTCGGTGCACTGAAACTCAAATAACCTTGTCAACGAAGAGAAACGTAAATGTCAGTTTATTTTAGTGTTTTGCTGTCCTAATATATTCATAACAGTTGACTGAGTGTAACAGAATCAGACAATTATTAACTAATTGTGAATGCCATTGTACAATAATAATAGTGTCGCAATTCGGAGGTTCAATATTGGCACTGTCATTAAGCAACTATTTGGAATAATCTCATTAAGAAAAAAAATCAAGGACACCGCGGAGATGAAACGCACTTGCTCCAGTTTTTAGGACTGCAAAATGTTCACATGCTCCAAACATGGTGTACTTATTTCATTCATACGAGTAACTGTTCTTTTGTTTAAGTTTTAACAAACTAATTAATACCCAACGACCACCATTAATTAATAATGCAAAGCATGCTGCATTCAATTAAATTAAATAGTTTAAGAAACTCTTTTATATTTCAAGAAATTTCTCATTAGCAGGAGTGGTAGATTATAATTCTAATTTAATTCGAAATTTTGCATAAAAGCCATCATTGAATGATGCATGAGTGCTTTCATATTACGATGGATGCAGATGAGCCAGTAGGAAACTACATCTGCTCGCTAATTAGAATATAATCTGTAATTTGCTTTACTTTATGCATACAGTGTGTCCATACATTTTAAACTGCTGCTTACGCAGTCGTGTAACAGAATATAATCAATAAATATTTGTACGTGCTGCATATTTTAAACGTACAGCATTTTGTGAGGATGTGCTCCATGCATCCTACTGTCAATATCATCGAAATCCTCGTCACATCGTATGTGAGCTCGTAGATTTATCACGTCGTTATGACATTGTGAGAAGAATGTCAAGTATCAATCATAACGTTTCACGACCTTGTCAGATTTACCAGAGATTTACAAGACTACTCCTGTTAACGAGCACGAAAACATCAAGCTTTTGTAACGCTTAGGGCCAGTTTACAGAAAATTTAATTGCAATCAAATTTTAATGACTTTGTTAATTTGACAGTTCGCAATGTAATTCTTATGGCAACTTAATCGTGATTAGTTTAATTCGAAATTAAATATTTGATTTGCTTTCTGTAAACCCACCCTTAATTATGCAATTCCTAACATCACATTAAACTACCTAATTATGTAAATTCTTCAATTTTTTTTTATTAAAGTAAATTTCATAGTTTTGTAATGAATCAACGAGAGCAAACATTAAATGAAACTCTATTAACCTTATAAATAACTCTTGTAGAACGTTATTATTAATAAATGCATTTCATCAATTTCATTGTTATTGCCAATTATCGTAAAATGCCGAATTAATACCAGCATTAACAACATATTCGCATGAAACACTTTTTAATGAACAATACCACTGATTAATTAGAACAATTACGCCAACAATAAATATATCCAGTCGATAATCTATTCACATGAATATTTCAAAAGAAAGTAGAAAAAACTTAATAATTAAATAAATAAACAGGTAAACTAATTAATTCATTTCCAGTTTAATTTTTATTCAAACACTCATAACACTTAGGTCACGCACGAGACGCATACTAAATCGAGTTGAACGCACACCAACACTGAAATATTTAAAGCTGAAATCAAAGTTTGTGCGCCGGTTAAAGTTTAACGAAGGTGGTTTCTGTTGCTCAACAGTTCGAACTAATCTGTTAACAGTGATGTCTCTTGTGATTTATATCAACCTAATTTTGAACACTGTAAATGTATGGCGGCCACATTTGCATAATTAATTTATTAAACATATCGTACGTGTAAAAAGAGAAACATTACTACTGACCTGTACCCTAGATTCCGTAAGGCCAATTCTCATGGCGATTTCCTCCCTCATGAATATATCTGGATAGTGTGTTTTGGAAAAGCACCTCTCCAGTTCATTCAGCTGTGCAGGTGTGAATCTTGTGCGGTGTCTTTTTTGCTTGGAGGGTTTGTCACCGTCGTTTGAATTATTCGCTAAGGAACCACCCATCGGCGGAAGACCCGAGTCACATAGGCCACTCAGACGTGGTTGGTCTAATACTTTTAACTCACCTTGGTGTCTTTTTATTTCTTCACCGCACATTTCTTTTATACCTGCAACAAAACAAGGATGGGCACGTGAAATTACACTATTTATCATTTGTGATGTAAACTGATTTCACGGAAATCAAAATAACTCAAAAACTTGTTTCATGAAAACAATACTGCTTCATCATTCCAATTGTTGATAAAATTGTAAATTACTTTTCCGGAACTTTTAAAGTCGCTTTTATTAAAATAACGCTTTCAATTACTCTATTTCTTCTATCTGGAAGATCTGGTTCAATTTTTACAATATTATTTGTAACAAAAAAATTTGGGCTGAAGATATTGTTTGTAAACAGAACTCGTTCTATTTTTTGTTTTAATATCATTCACACTATGATATTGCTCAATTTAAGTTGTTTAAGAATTAAAATAAATTTTGTATAATAAAATAAGATTCCAAAGTGATTGTTAACAAAAAAAAATCCATACATAAAGAATTAGGTATTTCATATTATTATCAGACTTTTCTGACATCTACGTAATGATTTAATTTTAGAAGTCGAATGCATTTGTTATTGCTGTAGTATATTTTTATGAATGTACACAGATGTATAATTGTTAAAAAATCTGAATCATCTTCTTAGAAAAAATGAATCATATGCATAGTCAAAACTTTGCATATTTGCGACAATACCGCGTTGTGTGGAAATATCTATTAGCTTTTTTGTCTTTTAATTTACTGAAATATTTTTGTTACTAACCGTTTCGACAGCAACTAATATTAGTTTAACGCTGGCAATTTTATTTCGGTGAAAATAATAGTCTCCTTGTTGGGTTGAGAATTCTCTGACGTGTTCTGTACACAACGAATTCGTCTACGAGTCTGAACTCTGAAACTGTGCAATATTTTTTTTTAATGTAAACGAGAAGAAACTATTTATTGCTGGTTTTTTCTTTTGGGGTAACATACACCATTCAATTTGGATGACAGATAATAGCTGAGAGAAAATTAGAAATCAAAAAAGACTAAAGATAATAACACCGTCCGAATATCTTGGTAGGTTTGTGACGCTTTGTACCGGAGGACGTGAGGATAGATATAGGAATAGCAATTAAAGTAAAGAAGATGCTGAACATATATTTACTCTCTGTTTAAAACTGTACTGGGAAAAAAGACATAGAAAAGGACGCTACCGCAATCAAATCTTGAACAATACACAAAGAAAAGGCAAGACTAAATAGTAGCAAGAGAAATGATTTTTTAAGAAACAAATAAGTAAAGTAACTAGAAATTAAACTATACAGTGAGAATTTTTTAACATAGGTAGAACATACATAAGTGCTATTGAATTTTTTAAAATCGAAAAGTACGTGATAACCATGGATATGGTTAACATTAATTGTCATTATTTTTCTTTCACACATTTGACAATGCAATTTGACATATATTCAACGAATGAAAGGACACAAATCTACAACTGGTATCGAGCAGGATCAGTTTAAGGCAATTAACAATTTTTATGACCGTTTAGGATTCAAACTTTCAGAAAACTGATTAATGATTATTTTTATCTATTTCGGAAAAGGAGCTTCAGTGCTAGACAAACAAGTACGAATGGTTTCCGTAGTAATGAAGCCCACATACATATTAAGCCTATGTTCGATTTTAAAAAATTCACCTTCAACATTGTAGCAAGGATGCATATGTTCTACGCTAAAAAATTCTCACTGTATTCTTGTCCCTTGAAAATTAGTGTAACTTCAAACGGTATATTCTAATTTTCATTTAGCAGAATCTTTGAAAATTAAATTATGAGAGAAGATGTTCCCTCTTTTCTATACGTTTAAGTAAAAAGCGGTTCCCTCTCGATTAATAGCGAAACGCAGAGAAGTTAGTTATATGGACTCATAGGCAAATTGGGAGAAAACACACTCATAAGTAAAATAATAGAAAAGGATAAGAAGAGAAAACGAGTAGACAAAAAATAAATAATTTGAACTAAAACTGAAGAGTCAACGGAAAAAGGCTTTGGGAAAAGTGAGTAGAGCAAAGAACTCGGAATCAATAGATCAAGCAAAAAGAGAAATCTATATCGGCTCCCCCGTATGGCATAAGAATATGAGGAAAGAAGGCAATGAAACGACAATAATGAATTTATTTTGACTAAATATCCAGGCTAATTGGCACTTTATTCAATTAGTTGGATAAGTTAAATTTAAGAATAACAAAAACTTTGCAGTTTAAATAAGTAATCGAAGCTTGTTTCAAGAAAATAATAATTTATTTATCGTATTTATTCAATAAAGTAAGTAGGATATATTGAACACCTTTTTGCCTAGTGTGCAATACGGTAATCAGTTTAATTCGATCTTTGATCATTTGATACCAACACAATATAAGAGTATAAAAAATTCATTGAAACATTGAAAATGAAGGTTATGATTAAAATAAAAATGAATTACTGGAACCTACAGAAGAAAGATAACACGCAACGAATTAACTAGATCAGTCGGCAAAGAAGTAGAAAAAAGTAAGAGTAAATTGAAAGGAAGAAAAAAAAATTACAGGTCTCTAGATAGGTCTATAAACTACTCTAAAACAAAGACAGATTTGGAAATCGTTGATGAAACTGAACAAACCATAAACTTTAGATTTAAAAAATATGACACAAGAATCCAACACTGATAATAGCCTTTCACTAAAAATTCCATCGACGTTTTAAATAAAATTTGAAACATTCTATACAACAATTCGTTACATGCAAAAAAGTTAACATATGGGACATAATTTCTGGAAGATTAAAAATACAAAGCCGCGTTGCTTTTCAACTTTAGCATCAATTATGGTTTCTATTAATAACTTAAAAAACCGAGTCATATATGAAGTATTCAAATGGAATTATATTTCTCCTTAATTACAAAAAAAATAGTGGGATAAATTTTGACAGAATTGTTAAATTGCGATTTTTTCATATCCTCGTCGTTTTATTTTATCCGTCGGTCCCAGATTAAAGATTTAATATCTAATTTCATTTGAATAACCTGCAATTCTTTCTGTGAGAAAAAAGTATTTTTTCACTAATGTATATGTTAATTCATTCTGATAGCGTTTAGAACCAAGTGATTGTTGGTAATTTCTCTCAAATGTTTACCTCAAATTATTATTATTTACTCATTCATTTTGTGCGACTTCTATTTGATTTTGGAGAAATTATGCACTCACGCCGATGTTTACGTTTACTTTATTATCTTGAAGTCTAAACACACTTATGTATACCTATGCTCGATTGTACCGGGCTTTCCCGCGTAAACCGACAAATATGGCGGCTCCTACATCCTATGTAATTCAATTTGTCCATTGCTTTTCCGTGGGTGTCCGAAACACTGCGCTAAGTGTCTCCGAGAATTAAAATGTCAATTAAAGTTTCGAGTATTTTATGATCCTCGCAATAAAATTATTAAAAAAGAAGATACATTAATATTTACGTAGAAAGATAAAAGTTGTGTGGCTAACATATTCGCGCCGTACATTAATTATCATGCGATCGTTGATTTACACCTGATAGTTAGCTTCAACATTTGTTGACCTTGCTTATTTATTTATTTGCGTAAAATATTTGTTATACGCTGAGTAAATACAGTCTCGCGAAATATTGGCGCAGCCATTGTTGGGGAGCACGTTTCTCTAAGGTCATAATTTTTAATGCGAAGCTAAATCTTTCAGGAGTAAGGGTGTATTCACCTTTCATATATTTTTGAAGTAACATGAGACTTGTAGTGTAGGTAATTGTTGCCTGTGAATCTGCAAGAATCAAACAAAATATTCTAGGAAGAAGCGATGCTCACTTCATATTTTCTTATGTCATTTGTCACGTCGTTTTAATATAGACAGCAAATTAAAACAAAGAGCTATGAGAGAGTTTTCTGCAAATAAGGTTGTTCAGCTTCAGAAATTCATAGGAGACTTTTAAAAGTGTAGGGTGATTCGACAAGTTTATATCAGCAATGTGAGTATATAGGTAAACAAATTTGGGTCCGATGAAACGGATATTTTTAATAAACCACGATCAGGAAGACCGATTACTGTTGTATGAAACAAAGTTGCGCATCGATGCAATCATTTGTGAAGAGCCACATGTGCCGGTCCGGAATATTGTTAATGCTTTGGGATGTGGACACAATGTTGTGGAAAAGATTATACATTGATATTCTAAAGTGTGTGCTAGGTAGGTTCCATGTCATTTAACCAATGAACACAAGGAAAAGAGAATTTAGGTTTGCGCTAATCTCTCTCGAGGACATGAACCATCTTTTTTTCACAATCATTGAGTTACTGTAGATGAAATATGAGTATCTACGTATGATATAGAAATGAAAAGTCAATCAAGGGAATGACACCACACATCAGCACTTCGTCCAAAAAAATTTAATGTGCAAACATCTGTGAAGAAAGTTATGGCAGCTGTGTTCTGGGATTATCAGAGCACTCAGTGTATTTGCATCTTCCTTTAACCACATCTAATAACACGAGATACAGACACTCTGAGTGCTCACTAGTGCGGTCAATCGAAAACGCTAAAAGTGTTTCTTTCTTACTAAAGAAGAAGCAAGAACCAAAATATTTTGTATTACCGAATTATCATCATCTTTTACAGAAAAGTAGGTGTCGGTAATTTTTCGATTAACAGTATTACATTTTTTTTTTCAATAATAATTGTAAAAACATTAATTGTGGCAGAGATCTTCACATCTTGCTTTCTTTAAGGAATCTAAATTTGGGGGGAATTTGCTGTTTGCGCTTAGTCTCGATTGAATCAATGTAGAAAGTAAAAAACAGAATATATTTGCCATGAATATAGGGATATGTGAAAATGCAGGCCAGAAATAAGTTTCGCAGACGATATGATCTTAGACAAAGATGAGGAAATTTTGGAACCATATATGTAAAAAAGCGCTGGGGAAAGTAAACGTAAAGATTAGTAAAGACAAAATAAAAACAATGACCCTAAGAAGAACAACAACATGAAATAAAAGTAGGAGCAAAATAAGACGAATTAAAAGAATTTGAAAATATTAAATACATGATTTTAGCACAAAATGGAAGACTTAACGAAAAACTAGTACAACGAACAACAATACTATTTAATTCCATATAAAAATATTTTCTTTGCGCAAAAAGAAATTTTAAAAGAGTTAATACAAGTTTGAAAAAATTGGTTAACCATACATCCTATAAAAAAATTAAAAAGGAAGACTGAGATGATTGAAGATTTGATATTTAAGGAAAATCGAAGCTAATATATTTATGGACAGGATAAGAAATAACAACATCATGCAGAGTTTTAAGTATATGAGAATCAATAGACAAGAAGTTAGTCACAAGAATGAAAATGAGAAAAATAACAAGTACTTACGAAGTAAGACTACGAAGACGAAACAGCACAGAGGTAGAGGTAGTGAAACATACAAGGTAAAAATATGATAATATCAGATAGGAAAAGTTGGAGAAAATTTTGAAGGAGGCACTCAACTCCATTGATCTCATTCCTTATGGGGAGAAAAGGCTTACGAATTAAATTAAGCAGAAAATATGAAATTTGGAAAGTTTATTTTCGAAATAACGGACCGAATTTATGAATTTTATATTATTTATAATAAATATGGGACGATGTAGTAAGAAGAAACCTGAAGAATGTTTTTTATTCTTCTCGCTTAAAGTTTTGAATTATTTTCTTCGAAATTTATTCATAGTTTAACTGCACTATTTAAAATTACAGTAACCGTAACAAACTCACTTTTTAATTAGAATTTTATATAAAAAAATTTAATCCAAAATTTTAAGTAAACACAGTTTAGTAAAAAATATCTGTTGAAACCATAAATATGGTGAAAGAGAATAAGTAGAGAAAAAAACAAAGAAAATAACAGATATGTGAGACAGAAATAAAAAATACAAAAATAATGATATTATTTAGTTTTCTCTTGTCCAATAGTTAATTTTTAGAAAATCAAAGGAAAATGAATTTAGACAAGAGACTTTTGATAACAAGCTCAACTTCTGAACATATTTTTTAGAGTTCTAATGTTTTACCTTAAAGCAGAAGTGATGCAAAGCACATTTAGTTTTAAAAAAATATATTAACAAGAGAAGTTTTAGAAGCAAGCTCTCATAAAAGGAAAATTAGAAATTAAATATGAATTTGGATATTTTTAATTAACTTTTTACTAAATTACTCGACAATAATAATTTCCACGTAACTAAAAGTGATGATTACAAATTGTTAATAATAATAAAAAATTGGAACATAGAAGCTGCGGTCTAATAGTAATTTCTGCAATTAAAGGAAAAATAATTTTACTTGGCATCTTACTTTTATGCCACATTTAAAGAGAAATTCATTAGCAGGTGATATAGTATCTTATAATACAAGTGCATAAGAAAGCCTTTACCGTACGCGCGATGGGTTTAAAGGCTCTTATGCACGTGTATTATACGATATTTTTTATTATACCTGCGCGAAAATGTGAAAATTAGAAAGACATTAAAATTTTAATTCATTTTGTAAGGTTGCCTGTGGGTCGCATTTTTAATCGATAACATGGAGATTGTATACAGTGTTTCCCAAAAGTCACGGATAAATTCTATAAAATGGTTAAGCAAAATGTTCCAGAAAAATGTTCGAACAGGTCGATTTTTAATTTTAAATCATTATTGAACGATGTAATTTTCAACCCCCCACCCTTCAACCCCTAAGCGCCAGCAACCCCAACTTTAAAAAATCAAATAGCATAGTACTCCTTGTGATACCTCATGTAATAGCATTTTTTATGCTGAATACAACAAAAAATAGTTTTTTAAAATCGGTTGATAAATAACTGAGATAGTCAACAAAAATATATTGAATTGAAAGTGCTAATATTCGAACAGGCGTTGATACGGCTCTAGCAATAAGTGGTAAAAATAATTGCAATTTCTTTCTAGTTAAATGTCAAATAGAATTTATTGACATTACGTAGTGTGTTAGATGTAATTTTCAACCTTCCACCCTTCAGCCCCTAAGCGCTAGCAACCCCAACATTAAAAATTCAAATAGCAAAGTACTCCTTGTGATACCTCATGTAATAGCATTTTTTATGCTGAATCAACAAAAAAAAAGTTCTTTAAAATCGGTTGATAAATAACTGATATATTCAACAAAAATGTATTCAAACGAAACAAAACATAAAACGAACGAGCGAATTTCCTGTCGAATTTTCTGCTTTAACTCCTCAATATTTGGAGGCCTATTCAAATAAATTTTAGATTTTAAATAACCCCAGAGGAAATAGTCCAAAGGGGTTAAATACGGAGATCTTGCTGGCCATTCAATAGGTCCCCGTCTACCAATCCATCGATTAGGAAATATTTGGTCGAGATATTCCCGTACTGGACGTGCATAATGAGGAGGTGCACCATCTTGCTGTAACCAAATTCGGGGATCGGGTAAATCAGGATCTTCTGCATTAGGAAACAGTATCGCTAAGACCGGAATTAATTCAAATTGGAGAAAGTTCAGGTACTGTTCACCAGCCAACGTTCCAACAAAAAAATATGGTCCAACAATTTGGTTACCCACTATCCCAGCCCACACATTGACCTTCTGGGGATATTGTGTATTTGCCTCCATCATCCAGTGTGGATTTTCAACCGCCCAATAACGGCAATTTTGCTTATTGACGGTACCGTTTAAGCAAAATGTTGCCTCATCAGAGAAAAGAATATTTCTAATGAATGCAGGATTTGCGTTAGAGAGTTCCATAATTATCTCTCAATCGTCGATCAAAATCATCATCGGATAGCTCTTGTACCAAGTGCACTTTGTAGGGATGAAATTTTTCCTTATGAAGAAGTCTGTAAACTGCATTTCTTGATGTATTAAAATATGAAGCGATTCCCACAAAGGTTGAATGTGGATTTTCCTGCACCATTAACATGGCATCCAATTGTCTGTCTTCATCTAAAGCCTTTGGACGTCCGGCTTTAGGTTTATCTCGTACATGTCCAAGATCGCGAAATTTTTTTTCAATTCGACTTATAGTTGATTGCGATATTGGAGGACGGTTTGGGTGAGTTTCATTGAACAAAATACGAATTTCTTCATGCGTCCGAATTCTATCTCCAAACCCAATCATAATTAAAATTTCGATTCTTTCAGTTTCAGTAAGTTTCATTTTTGCTATCTAATCGTTAAACACACTACGTAATGTCAATAAATTTTATTTGACATTTAACTACAAAGAAATTGCAACTGTTTTTAGTACTTATTGCTAGAGCCGTATCAACGCCTGCTCGAATATCGGCACTTTCATTTCAATACATTTTTGTTGAATATCTCAGTTATTTATAAACCGATTTTGAAAAACTTTTTTTTATTGTATTCAGCATAAAAAATGCTATTAAATGAGGTATCACAAGGAGTACTATACTATTTGAATTTTTAAAGTTGAGGTTGCTGGCACTTAAGGGTTGAAGGGTGAGGGGTTGAAAATTACATCTTTCAATAATGGGTTAAAAATAAAAATCGACCTGTCCGAGCATTTTTTTTAAACATTTTTCTCAACCATTTTATAGAATTTATCCGTTACTTTCGGGAAACACTGTATGTTGTTCCTAGGCAACTTTAAAACACTACGTGTTTTAATCGCCCATTTTCGCACGCTTTTTAGTTTTAAAAACAGAGATTTTGATGCAGGTATAATAAAAAAAAATTTATATTAAATTGTAGTCCACTTAAAAACTATTCGGAAAAAAGAAAAAATTTTCAATTCTTGAATTTATGAACGAAACAATTAAATTAGAGGAAAATAATTCTAGTTATTTGATTATACAATTTCTGTCTAATCCTAAAAATTATATTAAACGTCCAGAGAACTTGAAATCAAATCAACTATATCTATCCTGTGTGGAACTGCTGTTTCGTGCGTGTAAAACTGATGTTATTATTTAATTTTTTTCTTGTACATTTTGGTCGAAACAGTTTCACAAGCCCCCTTTTCTTTAATTATGAAACCCTTCTGTTAAAAACACGCTGTATTAGTTTTCTTTTTCTTAAATTTCACAATCATTTTTTTCTGTTTGATTAAAATTGTTAACATATTTAACTCTGTAGTGACTTTTTTGTTAGCTTCCTTGACCCGGTATTTCAGGTTCGGTTTAAACCGTTGTTTTGCGCTAAACTTAGTTTAACAATAAATAGGTGTATTTCCACTTTCGTTTAAATGCGTTGCAACAATAAGCGGCGTTTAAAGTTAAACTTCACCCAGACGTTGGTTTAAGGATTTAAACTGAGCTTTATGTAGTTCCGAGATCTGCTGCTCAAATTCGTAACATTTGTCAATTATTATTGCAAAAAACAAGTAAAACCGCCTTAATAAGCGTAATGAATACCGTTTACATTGCTTTCTTACATTTTAAAGGTTTAATAATACCGTCAACGTTACTCACAGGAATACCAACATATATCTAAACTACAGCTTCATTAAACGGAACTATCGGATTAATCTGAAATTAATCTTAAATACTCGTACTAATTTAAATGCCGTTTAATGTTAAGCTTCGGTTTAGTTAAACTCTATTTTAAACGGAAACTGAAATACCGGGCCCTTCAAGAATATGGTTTTAACGAAAATAATACAGTTCTAGGACGTCAGGAGGAGGGACGTAGAAGGCTGACATCGCGGTTTTCAAAGTACTTGCGGTAATTTATTTCCAAATATATTTCAATTTATACTCGTAAATAGTTTAAAAAAACAACAGTCTCTACACAGATATGAAATTTCACAATTATTATTGGGTATTAAACCAAAAATTAACAAAAAATATAGTGTAATTTCCACAAGAATTGAAAATATTGTAGAAAGTTATGGTAGGATAGATACTATGGATTATTTGTTAGGCATTGCTCATAATTTTGAATTTTAAAATATTTTGTAATACGTATTATTTAATAAATATTATTTTCAAAATTCTCTATTACTTTCGGGGACGAAACGGTCGGGGGTGAAACGATTTCATATTAACGCTAATATTATTCAGTTACTCATTAATATTGCAAGAGAAAATGTTACCAATGACAATTTCATCTCTCTTAGTGTAATTCAGTGATAATTTACAATAATTAGCTCTGATTGCCCAAAATTTTATCAGCCCTTCAAAATTATTATCAACGTACTTTATTGCTAATGTTATTTGAATATCGGAAACAGGGTTTATAGCTAGGTGCTAAAAGTTAACTTATATTGATTTCATTATATGCAAAAAAAAAGACCGAGCAAACCTGTATTAAAGTATAGTAAAGTTAGGTACTTGACGTTTCGCGAAATCGTTTGTTCGCTTTATCAAAAGCTCAATATAAAGTTGTTTTCTTTTCCATATTACACGAACAAGAACTGTAGTAAAATAATTGATTTCATAGTTCGATTTTTATTCAAATTCAAATATTTACTTCTCTCAGGAGTTAGTGTTACATATACATACTTCGTTACATAGTTACAAGTAACTCGTGTCTAAATAAAAACCTGGTCAAGTAGGCTATATTTAGTAATTCTACTACGTATATGCAATGGATAAATTCTCGATCATAACCCACTTGACCAGGTTTTTATTTAGACGCTCGTTAGTAACAAGGAATGCCCGCGTTTTGTTCATCTATGATTTCTTAAGGCTCATGTAAAAGCTCGTGTCTCAAACTGGGAAGTGTACGTGAGTATGTTCTTTTATTTTTACTTTGGTTTCCCTTTGAATATCCAGAAAGAAAGTCTATTAGCGTAGGAGTTCAGATTAAGTCAATTTTCAAATCTAAAATATTCATTAATTACATAAAGGTTCTTATCTATGAGTATCAGAGATGTGTCTTGATAGTTTTTAATTAGATATGTTAATATTTAAATAGACCTAAATGAAGTGATCGTCAACCAACTGAAACTACACTCCTGAAATAGATTATTCATTGAAAAAGTTTTTATTTTGCTGATAAACAAAAAAAAAGGGATGGAGTCGAATTGTGTCTGTACCCGTTTAGTACCTTAGTCTATCCCGTATTTTCAATTTATCTTCCACAAATTTATTTTAGTATGTCATTGCATGTACCAAAAGTAAATGTCAGTACGTTGCCAGATACTATCTATTATCTTTCGCAACATGTCTTGTAAGGAAAAACAGTACAAGACAGTGATTCACTATCGTAATTTTAAGGAAAGAAGACATTTGCTGATAAAAATCAGTTGAACGCGAAGACCATATCATAACATGGATCATTTGTACAGTATAATTTGAAACACTACAGCAGATGCCTTAAGAACATGCAGTTAGTGAATTCGATGATTTTTTGCGATATAAACTTCAGTGTTGTATGTCTTTACTTAACAACCATCAAAAATCACAGAGAAATAAGATCCACGTATACCAAAGATTAATTTTGTACTTTATTGTGACTCCTTAGGGGTATAGGCATTTGGAATAATCGTTGTGTATTCTCTAAGGCGTTATCACTTTATGCATGTATTATCTTATTTACTTTGCCACTTGCACGGAACAGATTCTGTCGGATATAATTAATTGTTGTAAAAAATAAAACTCTCCAAAGACCTAAATAAGAGACTATAAGCATTGGAAGACCACCTATCATTATTCATTACACTAGGATGGCATCGGTAACAAATCGTTTACTTTCCTCACCGCACCTGATACTAAAGAAAAGTTTTGTGCTTTGGCAATCCCTTTTTTAAAACTAATTGCTTTCCCAAGTGAATTGGAGTAAAATTGATTTTTTTCGTCGATTTTCTGAAACGAAACCGCCAAAATTAAACATGTTTTTTATATCGAACTTACACTTTTGATAACCTTTTCACAGATCAGTTGGTTTAATAACGAGTGTTCATCTGAAAAGTTCATCAAGTTGGTTTTGACTTTTTGATGACCGATTGACGTTTAATGGATGACAGTTGTCAAACGTGTTCTGCTTATAATATAACGTGACTTATTAGCTCTTTCGTTTGTTGCATTAGTGCAGAATACCTTCATCTTGTATTATTGTATGGGGTAAAACAAGTTGCGAATACTTTGAATGTACATTAGTGCAGCAAACACAATCGCTAAACGTCAAATGACATTTCGCGTTTATCTAATTCAAGATCTGGATCACAATATTATGAAAAATTCAAAGACTACTTGATGAACTTTTCAATTGAACACTTGGTAGTTAACAAATATTTTTTCTGAGTAACCTTAAACTGTAATGTCTAGAATATTTTTCATCGAGAGTTTCTTTCGCAATGGTTAGCAAACCAATGATGGACGATTCGCTCAGTTACGGAATGCATTTTTTAATTTGCAGATTCATTTTGTAATAGCTGTTATAAATAACAATCAGCAGGCAATATATTTAGATTATTTATACACGAATACCACTATAGTTCTTAAGACAAAAAGACAGACCGATCAACGCTATAAGGAGCCTCCTTCAGGGATGTCACCAACTCTTTTCCAAATTTACATTATTTTAATTCTCGATAAACGGAAGAAGAAGCATTGGACTATGAGAATCAAAACTTACGGACCATACTTTTCGCGGATGACTAGGTCATCATCATAACTGCGGATAAAGGTAAGACCAACTACATGACCAGAAAGCTCAAAGGCGTATAAGAAAACTGGGGAAATGAATGTAGAAAAGACTCGAACAGCTAATGGTTTAGACCGAAGATAAAGACTTACACTTGTGAAATTGCCTACATAAAAGTAGTCATGAAATCTAGTATTTCGGAGCTATTTTTGACATGTTTCAAACGAAAGGAAATGGCTCAGAGTACGGAGTCAATCAAACAGTATCTTGTGATATGAAACGATAAAGGATATTGCAAATAAAAGTAAAAATCAACTTACAATAATAATAATAATAAGATTTCTCGGTACTGACATAATCGTAACGTTATGACAAAAGGAAAATACACAAGTCACAATAGATGAAGTAAAAGAAAACAAGCACCTCGAGCGAATGAATGAAAGGCGCTAAATATTAGAGAGTATGGAATTATACATTGATGAAAACAAGCAAGAAAGGTAGACTACGAAAGTGATCGACGGAGGTGCAAATGATAACTGATAAATAGCAGGAAGACAGCTAAGAAAAGGTGTTTTATGACAAGGCTCATGTTATTCAACCAACGTGATAACTACTGGGGGAGATTCAATAACTTTTCACCTGACCATGAAACAAAAGAGCTACATTGTTGATTTTTAACAGTTCTGAATTGACAAGTTCTTGACACATCTGCATAAAAATTAAATTCATTTGATCCAAAAAGAAGGAGTTAAACTTTTAAAAGTTGGAAATGAGTGATTCAAAGTTAAAATATCGAAGTGTGATAAACTTTTTGACTAAATAAAGGAACACTCCTAAAAATATCAATGAGAGAACAACAGCAATGTACAACCAATGTACCAATATACAATCATAGTAACAATAGGTTAACCATCAAAATTGGTTAAAGCAGTTTCGTTGCGGTGGAAAATCCATTCTAGACAATCCAAGAGGTGGAAGGCCCTTAGAAATTCGAAATACAGAAACGATAAAAAAGTTGAGGATTTAGTAATGAAAGACCAACGTCTGAAAATGTCATCAATTGCTACTGAAGTTGAAATATCAGTTTTAAGACTATTGCACTTAAATTCAGGCCATAGCAATGTGTCTGAACGCTGGATTCCTAGGCTGTTGATGCCAGGATAGTGCCGCAGGAAAATTTCTGAGCAAAGTAGAAGTAGAAGCGAATCCAAGCCTACTTTCGAAAATTATCACTGGTGACGAAACTTGGGTACATTTTTAGAACCCAGAAATAAAAAATGCATGCAATACATGCATAAAGATGTTCACATCCGAAAAAGGCACGGATACAAAGTCCTGGAAAAAAATTGATGGCTACGATTTTTTGGGATTGTGACGGTATCCTTCTAATTGAATATATGCCAATATAATGCAGAAGCTTACCGAAGTACACATCAAAACTTAAAAAAGGTTCATAAACAAAAACGACATCATAATGTCTTTAAAGAAACTTTTATCTTGCTTGACAATTGCAGGTGCATAAAACAAGAAAAGTTAAGGAATTTATCGACGTCACTTGAACTTTACCATCCTCTATATAATCCAGATCTGGCATCCTCCGACTATTACCTATTTCGACAACGTAAAAAGAACCTGCGACTAAGACAATTTTCTTCAGATCAGGATCTAAAAGATACTGTAGACAATTCCTCGCGGAGCTTCCAAAGGAGTTCTTTTTTTCAAGTGAATTAGAACAACTGGAAAAAAATGGCACACGTGTGTGGACTTAAATTACTCCCTCTCCCCTTCTTCATTTGTGAATTTCCCCGCGTATGTCATCTGGATGCTCTTTAAAAGCATCATTTTTAAAAGACAGAATCGTCTACCATGAAATTAATCTGTATCAATAGATTTTTTTTATTATCCGCATTGAAATTGACTATACAAACTGACATTTTATCTAGTTTGATTCGATTAGAAGAACTCATAACGGAACTAGTAGTATCTTGTAAGATGATAAGCATATGCTTAGCGTTTGGTGTTTACAAAATATTTCGGACCTGATAGTGATATAACTTCATTAATTTGTTGCCGTAAAAGTCTCTAATCTGTCCCCAGAGATTTAATAAAAAAGAAACAGAAGCAGTTAATACTATATGTTCAAATAAATTTTTGATAAAAATTTTTGATAGTTCTTGAGTAGTTAAAATAAAATTGAAGCTTAATTTGCCACATTTTACAGCTTAATGTATCACTAACTTCAAAAACTGCGTGCTACAGATTAGCCATACATTAATTTACACTTCCATGACCTTATCAAAAATTTATTTGGTCATATGGTACATTCGACAAATAATGTAATAATTCAACACAAAAAGAAGATTGAATATTTTCTGATCCAATATCTCTTAATGCCCAACTTTTTGAACTTAACTTACATAAATATTTTGTTATAGGACATAAAGTAGATTTTGAGAGGAAGTAATTTATTAAAAGATGATACGGAATAATTTTTAAAAAATTGTCCGTTTTCTTGTACAGTCACGAAATGTATTTGTTTCAAAATGTTTAAAAAGTTATTTTCTTTAAAGAATTTGATTGAATAAACAAAAAGATACATTCCAAAACTTTACAACCAGAACTCAAATAATTTGTGTTCAAAATAATTATACTATCACGGGTTGTAAGCATTGTCCATCAAGAAATTATCCAGAAAAGAAAATCAAATGTAAATAGTTTGGTATAAAAATAATTTTTATTTGATTTGCGCCAAGCAATTTTCAATTTCATTTTACTTTAATGGTCTTACATAAATTTATAACATATTGGTACCAACACAAACAAAACAGGAGTAACTTAGAGACTTATCCAAGAAGTAGAACGAGAAACTACATTGTAAAAAAACTGACGAAATTTAAGTTTCCTGTAGACTGAACTTTTCGAAAGTTTATTGACCCTGGTTAAGAAATTCTAATTCTATGTATTATTATTCTTATCATTTTACATTCTCACCTAAATATCGCTGTTTGTTTTCTACTTGATTTTGAATCGGCGCTCCATAATCTGCATTTAAAGAAAGTGAATTTTAGTTTTTTCGGGCTTTTCTTAGGTAAACACATTTTTTTAAAATTTTGATACAATACTGATCCAGAAACCCAAAGTATTTTTTGAAACAAATTGCACATCGAGAGTAAAGGCTGTTTACACTACCCTATTTCTTGTACAAGATTTGGTACAATTTCTTGAACAATTATAAATTATATCGAAAATTCAATTGAATCAAAAACAGTCTGAAAACATAGAACGTGTTCTATCTCTGAACCATATTTATTTACAGCCCCAAAATATCTTGTTCCGAGTATTTATTGTAGAAATTGAACCAAATCTTCTACAAGAAATAGGGTAGCCTAAAACGGTCTTCATGGAATGCCCCTTTGGGTTCCCTTTTCTTTAATTTAACACTTAAACATCGTTTAGCCCATAATGTAATATTTTCCAAAGTAATAAAACTTCGCAAGTTTGAAACTGATGGCAGTGGGGAATAACGGAATAACCATCCAAATATCTTCTTACCCATGATTTTTGGAAAATAAATTTGATATATCCGAAATGCAAATTTGAAGCTAAACGCTACAGGGTGAAACCGAACACCACGGATACTCAATCATTTTCTTTCTTGATTCTGATAATAAACAATGTACATTCGATGAAGTTATCTATGTGAGGTTTTTGCTTATATAAAACTAATAGGAGAGATTCCTTTTGATTAATGAAAAATGAATCAATTCGTCTGAGTGTAAGCAAACGCAAGTTGAAATTCAAGCGCAAAGCAAGTTGTGTTATGGCAAGATTTTAATACCTACCGACCATCATTTTCGGTAGCGAATTATCACCTCTCGCAAGTAAATTGATTTTGGTACATGTTGATAGCTACAGTGGATTTGAAAACTAATTCGTCATTCTCTTTGAACTGCCAAAGATCCTCAACGGGCGGAATTGATACGCACTGTTACCACTGCACGAAACACATAGGTACATTCACAAAAATGGCAAATGAGCCTTTTAACACGTACGCAGTTCTGATGGGGGTGTAATTATTAATTTGTGCTTTGGGTATTCACTATTGATGATCAAGCCGAGTAAGCGTAATCAGTATTGCTATATTGATCGCCGAACTAAATTGTGGTTACTTCCCAAAGGGATGAATTCTCCGAAGGGTAAGTGTACGGGAGTCGCTCGCGGGTACGGACTAAAAGTATCAAAGAGTGTAGTGTATCTGCGATGCGTGTCCCTAATTGCATGGCCTACCGGAGCAGGCCAGGAATATTGGGCTAATGAGGGCGAGGCAGCTTCAATTTAGCCCATTTAACTAGCCTATCGTTAGTACGCTGGATCACTAAAGACTTTAGCGCCAATTAGTGCCCCCACTAACTTACCGACAGAACCTAGATTGTTAAGCATGATGCTGGTGAAGGTCTCCAGACTGACGCACTGCACTGTTTATTTAATGAGTACTGATTTGATACTGAATTGTGAATATGTTCTTGATGCCCAGGATGCCGAGAGTGGGTGGGGAGCCAATAGGGGACGGACCCCTTAGAGGGTGTGGCCTAAAACGGGGGGCGTGGTTTACAAGTTTGTGGAGCTTCCATTGCTGCGTTCTCGCTGAACTGAGATACGCATCTCTTACCCCACTCGTTTGACGTTCAATCGTTCAAGAGTTCTTAGACAAGAGCTTCTTTTGTGCTTTGATGAAAAATATAATGAAAGTTTGGAAATTGTTATTATTTTCTTTACCCCCGTGTTTTTTAACGGTAAGCATTTTCGTATAGATATATTTAAAGCTTTCCACATAATCAATCATAAATTCCGCTGAATGACAACAGTAAATGGACATATTGAGAAAAATATCAGAAAATGTTCTCTTTAAAAGTGAATGATGGTTGATCAAATTTTAGTGATATATTTTTTTAAAGGCAATAATTTTATTCTATTATTAATAGAGATCCGGCAAGGCAATAAAATAACGCAACGTGTAATAAAAACTGTGATGAATTTATAAGCAAAAAAATTGTGTGACAATGATGGTTCTAACAGTGTTTTTGGGAACAGCAATTGCCCAGACTATTTCCTACTCGATGCAAAAAAAATCGCAACTCTTAATACACCCCCTAGATGTTCCAACAGCTAATTACTATCTATAAGGATATCCATAATAATTTCTACACAACACCGTGCGGTCAATAAAAAATTATTATTATAGAGCGGCACATTCAATGATTGTGATCGCAGTGTATTATTGTATCTCTCTAATAATAGGCTCAATTTTAGTGGTAGGTACTCTTAGAGCTTATGGTATTGGTAATAATTTTGTTTCATTTTAATGGGCCAGCATAAATTAATAATAAAGTAAAAATAAGAAGGGTAAATATGTAATGCCAAGACATACAACTGGAATAGATGTAGGTATATTAAATGAAATTGTGAACATTAATATAACATGAATAAAAAAGTTTTTGCATCGCATACTAGTATAGTTAAGTTTGATAGAACTAAATTTCCAGTTAAAAAAAAATTGAATATAAAACCATAGTCAGAGACAGAAAGTCATTCTTTAAATAAAACATTTAAAAAATTTGAAAAAAAAGGTTAAGCCAAACACAAGAAAAAATAAGAAAGATAAAGATGCGAACCGAAAAAGAACGTAAACCGAAACCGAACCGATTTTTTTTTAACAGTGAATCGAAATCGGATCAGTACCGTAAAACCATCAATTTGAACCGAACCGACGCGTCGCTATGAAGCGCTTCGAACTGTTAAGTGCACTGAAAAAAGTAATTCTTTGTAGTTAAGGAATATGAAAGAAACTGTTTCTTTCAACAGTAGCAAAGATAGATTTCCTTTTGGATAAAATATTTTCTTTCGGTATAAAATTTAATATTTTAATAAAGTAATATTTATTCTGCTAAAATAGAAAATGTCAAAGATACAAATTTCCTCACACTTTTTCTCAGGATGCCCTGCACATCAAGAAATAATAATGTTTCTGAGGAAACTTTAATACACTGCATTTTCAGACACATGTTTAAGAAGGTTCATGAGAAATCTGATGTACATATAATTTATGGCACTGATATTAGGGACACTTATAGTTAAATCTTTCATAAATCACTAAAAAAGAAAGTACTCGCTAGAGGATATGTTAATGAGAACACGTCACACAAACATTATACTTAACTATTTAAGTAGTCATGAGTAAAGCCCGGATTTTTAGGGACTTAAAAAGACTGAATTAGGCACGCAAATAGTCTAAGAAATAGGCACACTTTTAGGAAGCCTAAAAAAATTTAAGCGTTTAGTAATTTCTTCTTTTCGGTCAGTTTATAGGTAATTAAAAAAATATGAATGCTTACTTTAATTACATTGTCATTTATTAAGAAATCGAAGGTAGGTTCTTCCGGGCACAAGTGAATTAAACACATAATTCCATAAGGAATATACAGTGAGCCTCTAAAGTATGGAATAAAATTCGTAATTTCTTTATTTTTGACATTTCAAAAAACGCTCGGACAGTTAAATTTTGTTTTTAAAAAGCACACATTTTTAAATGAAAATCAATTTTTGACAGTCATTTGTTTCTTGATTCTGATAGCTCATTGAATTCTCAATTCTAATAGCTCATTGAGAATTCAATGAGCTATCAGAATCAAGAATCGAGAAAAAAAATTGGGGGTTGCTATTTAAAAAAAATGTCGATGACTCGAAAACAAATGACTGTCAAAAATTGATTTTCAATTGAAAATGTGTGCTTTTTAAAAACAAAATTTAACTGTCCGAGCGTTTTTTCGAAATGTCAAAAATAAAGAAATTACAAATTTTATTCCACACTTTAGAGGCTCACTGTATTATAAATATACACTTTAAAAAGTGGCGTTTAAGTCAAAAAATCCAGACACATAAGATGGCTTCCTATCTATAGGGTACGCTTCAGTAGCAAAGGAGATCTTTACAGCTTTCCCTTTTAGAGCTTTTCTATTTCTCGATGGGGCTCTAGGCGAAGGGTCTTCTTTTCGTCCAACTATCACATCACCCACACCAGGAATGTTTAAGTTGGAATACTCACTCGCAAAAAGGGGCAACGATAAAGTTAAAGAAGAAACAAAGATGACTATTTTTAAATTTGAACAAAGATATAAAAGTAAAATCATAAGAGAGACACTTCTGTTCAAGAAAAGGGTTTGGCGAACATTTTATAAAAAATATATTAATGTGAATGTGAAAATTTTGGTTCCGCTCATTTAGGTCACTGGAGTGATTTAAGTTGCCTATCCTCAAGCGATTGCGAGGTATTTTTGGACCAGCTTCGCTACCTTGCGTGGGTGTGGTTCTCACGCGCTCGAGGTCTTTATCCCGTAACTTATTTACTTTAAAATATCTTGCTGGTCCCTTATCGTAAGGAGAGAGTATTTTGGCTAAAGTTTGTCACTATATGTATTAAAAATTAAAGCGTGAAATTATTTCGTGAATAACCCTGAAGTAATTTTATTTAATTGAAAATATTTTTAATTTCAATTTTCGATTGTTTACAAAAGCATTGCAGCGCTAAGTTTAGCTGAACACGTCCAACGTCTTTAAAATGTTTTAGCAAGAAAATACGCATTTCCACACACAGGAAAAACAATTCATAAAAATTAATTATACAGTAATTTACCCATTTTAGGCATAAAATAGCCAACAAAATTTGTAGGCGCCTAAGCTACAAAATTAGACAAGTACTTGAAATAGTGTAAAAATAGGCACCTATTCAATTTTAATCTAAATGTGTAAAACTTAATTGCCTATGTTTTTTCTTAAATAATTGCCTAAAGATCCAGGCTTTAGTCATGAGCATAGTAGTAGTAGTAGTCATATTCATAGTCAATATTCCAAAAATTATGAAATTTGAACAAAATTAATCTAAATTTTCTAAATTTAAACTAAAAACAAATAACAAGCAGACCGATTCAAACCGGTTTGAAAACCGTTCCAATATTATTTATTTTGAACTAGAACGAAAACCGAACCGGTCCGCGTCCCTTAGGAAATGAAACTCAGTACACTATTTTTAACCAAGAAATATACAGGCTGGCCAAAGTGTTAGTTTTGTTAGATGACAAATAGGCCCTGTGACCCCTGATAATGTAGGTCTCCTTAAATATTAGGCAATATGTTAAAAATGATAGCTTCATATCTGTGGATGAGCTTCTTCTATCTCTTGGCAACCAGTTTCTTACACTGTGCAGAACTATTTATTTCAAAATAATTTTATTTCCAATAGTGCAATAACCTGCCTTCTTATTACTGATAATGTTGTGCCTTTAAAAATGTCAATAAAACGTATACTGTCTATCAAGTATACCTAATCATTAAAAATAAAAATTTTATTCCAGACACCGTTTGGAAACCAGGAACAGTTGCTAATGCAATCAAATTTTGCTGAATTATATAAATGTAAAAATAAAATATGATATTTGGAAATAATTACAATTACTCGAAATGAAAATTTCAAAGCAATAAGAACACGAAGAGTAATCAAAGAATGAACAATGGTTGTTACAGGCTTACGCATTTGAAATGAATCAAATCAAATTGGCTGGAAGTTTAATTGATGTTAATAAGACAGTAATAAGCAGTTTCATTGTTACAGTGAGTTGCAGTCTTTTTTACACCAAATTCTTGCGCTTTCGAAGATCGTTTACTTTTTACTTTTGAAAAAGTCGAGCATGTTCTTTTCCTTTAGTATTAAGATGTCCTTGCAACTTTGACCAATGCATTGTTTCATTGAACAAGACTTCGAAGCATGGCACACATTATAACAATATTTACATTTGCATTTATTGTAATAATAATAATTTTGTAATAATTTCAGGACATTTAATTGTTTTATGTCAATTCTGGAAATTTTTATAAATTCGACTATAATAAAGTATTTCAACAAAGCGAACTACAGGTTAAGAACTCATAAAAACACATAATAAATAATCTTTTAACAAAAAGCATGCAAATTGTGAATACCGTTTATTTTCTGTCAATCTTGAATTTTATTGTTTCTCAATAATCACTAATTTTATATTTTCTTGTATGAAATATTATATTTAATAGTTAGGCAATATATAGGTACTGTTTGACTACAGTTAGTTATCAAAAAGGAAAAGATATAATACATCATTGTTTCTGACCTTACGAGCTATGTAAATAAAGTAATGAGACTGGAAGCGTAACGTTCCTCGCGGCAACACTGTGGACTTGTCTTTTAGAGGGATGACAGGTCAACATCCAATGCGTCTTCAATATGAGTTTCAACTCCCTAAACGTCACTAGGTGATGCATATCAAATTTTTTTGTAAAATTGTTTTTCTAGTGGGTTCCGAAAATGAGTGATAGCAATTTCGGTTGTACCATAAAGTTTTGCTTCAGACTCGGGCACATCGCGAGTGAAACTTTTCCAAAAGTTCAGCAGGTGTACAGAAATAATGTTTTGTCAAGGGCCCAGGTTTTCAGGTGGTTTAAGGCATTTTCGAAAGGTCGAGAATTGATTGAAGTCGAACCTCGTAACAAAAGCCATCAAGAACAAATCAGAATGTCGACAGAATCCACTCTGACCGTCGGTTAACAACGAAAATGACTGTGGAAGATTTGAATTTTCCGAACCGCAATAAAAAAAACCACTTTACAAAAAAATTGCTAATGACGCTAGGAAATTAAAACTCATATTGAAGACGCATTTGATGTTGACCTATCATCCCTCTAGAAGACAAGCCCACAGTGTTGCCGCATGGAACATTACACTTCCAATCTCAGTACCTTATTTACACACCTCGTATGTTAAGATCAATTGACGCAAAAAAATAGAACTCATTATTTCCATCACCTAAGCCCGGGCACCCACCGAAGTAACAATGATTCTGATATGACAATGATATAACAAATATTTGACGACGACATGACTGAAAAGTAACGTGATTATGATTATATTTCATTTCAGTTGTGTATGTATCAATTAGCATCAGCAGAAAACTGACAACGCCATTATTACTAAGGAAATCAGTATACCATGTGAAATCAGATTTATATAACACAGCCATTTGCATAGTCAATACAAAAGAGGAAATATATTGGAGTTTACTCCACATATACTACGTTTACGTAGTAAAGGCAAAGACTGTAGCATGCAACCATGAGGATGCTCAACGCCCGAACTGACCCCACTCTGTTGCGATCTTTGTCTTCACCACACATAATGTAATATATTTCCTTCTTTGTCTTGCTCATTATCGAATTGCTGTGTTACAGAAATCGATGGACAAATTGTATATTGTCTTGTGTAAAGTGGATATAAGCGTTTTGATTTTAATTTGTGCTATCTAATTTATTTAATTCTAAATTCCGCAAGCATTTAAGCAATCTAAAAAATTTGAAATCACGGATCGTCAAAGTCACTTATGCAGCTTTCTCAAACTGAAAAAGCAAACACATACCAAAAATGTAAATATGCGAAGCATTTGGCCTCAGCATTACAATTTAACGTTTCGTGCAGACATCGCAGATTTCATAGTAAGTATGAAAACAACAGTCA
This sequence comes from Dorcus parallelipipedus, assembly GCA_958336345.1. NCBI lineage: Eukaryota > Metazoa > Arthropoda > Insecta > Coleoptera > Lucanidae > Dorcus > Dorcus parallelipipedus. Next base: position 40,864,560 of record OY284477.1, read on the forward strand.
ATGTTTAATTTAATTATCTCTGTATGCAAAATAATCTAAAACTAGAAATTAATAAGGCCATATGCTCACGACATGTAAATATTAGTTATATGTGGGCACATATAAGGATATTTATAGCTACTCAAATACACATAGTTAAAAATACCAAGAAAAAATTAAAATAAAAAAAAATTGTGAGCAAAATTCTAGAAAAAAATTATGTGCGTATTCTAATAGGTAATTATTACTAGTAGATTAATGTATTTATTTATCATTTTATTCGCAAACATGAGGTTCTTGGTCTATTTAAAATGCATGATTTACGAAAATGTTAGATTAACCAAAGGAACGCAAAAGTTTTATTATAAATAAATAAATCCATTTGATTTCGACTACGTAAAATGATTATGTCTGTTGCACCAAATTCTGTTTATATTATGTAAGACTTCGTGAGTTTGAGTTGAAGACAATATAGAGCGAAAACTATAAAAACAAACAGCAGACAATAATTTTAGAATCAGTTCTGTCTATCAAAGCGTCTACCAAATGGGTCAATAATGAAGTGATGCTCATGGGAGACGTTGCCCTGATCGGACCATTACAGGGATCAACTTGCGCCTTCGCAACCCCTCCCGTTCGCATGCTGCTCGCATGGTCTTTCGTTTCTGCAGGATATTGGCGATCAGTGACGGGACTGCGGAGCTATCGTGTCTGCTAAATTAAATTTCTTCAGACGTTTAACTATCGATTGACTATATCAATTGAGTCGTTTGTAACAAATTTCTCTGAACCGAACCAAGTTTCAGAAACAAATACATTATGAAAGAAAATTTATATTTAATTCAAAAATTGAACTACGTTGAGTTAAACCTACAAAATAAAGTAACTGTGTGCGATAAATAATTTTAAGGGTTGATCCACGCCTCAGATTTATATGATCATATGATAATAAACTGGAAAATTGTATTTTTTTTTGAGAAAATCATAACTGAATGTTTTCAAAATTTCCACTTTTAGAACATGTTATTTTTTTACTACTGCTTCTGATGTAATAAGTTTTCTTTCAATTCGAATGTATCTTAAAAGAGAACAAGGTCTCTATTGTGCAAAGAAGTATGTTTCGATTACAAAGTTTTCATGTCGTTAACAATGCTTTGAACTAATAGTAAATTCTAAATAAATTAATGATGCATTCCGTAGAATACAATTTTTATCTTAATAACAATAAACAATCAAGAAACAATGGCGCTAATCTATTTTTGTGAGAAAATCAACTCAATACATAACGCACTAAATCAAATTACACAGAGAATTCGTTCTCTTCTCCAACATGAAATTTTAATTGAATAGGAATGCGTGTCACAGGCAGACTCAGAGGACCAATTTATTGGCAGTAATCTCGCGTCTGTATCGACGATATTGGAAATTCCTTTCTTGCATCGCTGATTGAAAACGAATAGTGTTGCACGTTTTGTTGTGAACGAGGTGGCTGGTTGCTGAAAAATGTTAAAAACTTTTCATATCAACTTATTTATTATTATCATATGTATACAGAAAGTGATATAATCCATTTCGACTGCATTGTCGTTGTTCTATCATCATAATTTCGTTCAGAAATAGTCGAAATGATTAGAATCTGTCTCTTGTGTATATGCAATGTTTATTGTCCTTAGACATGTGCAATATCTTCTTTTTCTTTGAGACATTTGTTCCGTAATTATTAGAAAATTCTAAATTTTAGAAAAAGATAAATACCCACAATCACAATAACGGCAATGTCTTCAAATTTTGATCTTTGAGGCTATTCTTCAAGTTTGAGAGTCAGTATAAGTTACTGGAAGCTTAATTGGAGAAGGTATTCTTGCATATAAAGGGCTGCACTAACATCTGCTAATGCAACTACATGTTGAGTTGACCCTAAACGAAATTGGACTTATTCTAATGTTCCTTTTGTCCTATGCAAGAAAGTCCACCATACTAACTGTCAAAGTGTTTCAGAATAATTTCGATTTATTATAAGTGTAATACAGTCTTTTTCTTTTGGTTTTCCCCTTTTGTCAAATGTGTTTCCGAATTTGTCAAATGACTTTCCAATCTGTCCAAGGTATAGTGGCCTGCGGATTGGAAAGTCATTTGACAAATTCGGAAACATAATTGACAAAAGAGGAAAACCAAAAGAAAAAGACTGTAAAATAAGGTATTATTGGATATATGTCTTAGAAACAAATTTGCAAAAGGTAACAACTTTAATAATTTTTTTTTTCACAATTCTTATTAAGCTTAGTGTAAGAAAGCCACTATTAATTTGAAAAGTTGTTCGAAATGAAATATTTTGACTATATGTAACTACGTTTGGTTTCGTAGAATTGAACGCAACGAGTGGAAACAATAAGCAGGGCGAAATATTTTCGCGTTAGCATGGAGTGCACTGAATAATATTAGCTGAATTCCGCAGGCGAGTACAGGTACCTTTGATCCTGAACAGAAACGGGAGCCTCGTCACCAAGCAACACTCTGCAAGCGAATTCATCGTTCCCAATTTAATATCGAACCTACATGGAAGATTCGAAATGCACGCTAATTTAAATAGAATTTTTGTTTTAATTCGTTTCAGTAAACTGACCGAATGGAGGGAATGAACTATTCTCAGGAATGAAAGTTCGAAACTATAAAAAAATGTTACTTTTGAAATCGACATAGAGTACCAATCAACTAGCATTCAACGCTAATTAATTATACTCATCCGAACCGTATTTGAATTTTCATTGAATTCTAATTTAACGTAATTAATGTGCATTACTAATTATTGTACGGTAATTTGTAAGAACTTTTTGAACCGCAATTATGGCGATTAAAATGTTTAAAAAAATTCATAAGTATTTGCTTTAAAATGCTATACAGTTTCAATTTTCTTTTATTACCATTAACATACCGTATCTTTAATCTTCAGTTGGAAACGCAGACGTATTTCTAACCCACATATTGCTATTTTATTTTGATATTTTAAAATTTTCGCCCTGTATATAATTAGTTTAGGTTTATTATTTTTGAAATTGTAATTTAAGTGAAATGTTAAATAACTGTACTTTACCTTAGTGTGTTCCAGAACACTTGTGAAATTTTTATTTTACACAAATAACTAAAACACTTTTCTGTCCGATTTAGAAAATGTCAATTGACATAACACCTGTTACATAAGTTTTGGGAAAAATATAGAAGGGTATTATTTAAATTTAAGAGAACTTTGTTAAGTAAACATAACATAACAATCATCAATTAATCTTAGACTTTAACACCTGGTTGCTATATTGCTGCTAGGGGGCCTCTATCTTCAATAAGACGTAATTTTTGTCTTACATGTCGCATCAGGGTTTGGACGCTTTCTAAGTCTACTTCTCTAATTTTTTGAAGAATTCTTTGCCGCAATTGTTGGTCATTTTGGGCTTCCCAAGCATTATCATACACCTTTCTTGCTAATAGGGCCCAAAAATTTTCAATTGGCCTTGCCTGAGGGACATTTGGAGGGTTATCATTTCTGGAGACATATGGCACATGGTGGGCTTCTAACCAGTTTCGCGTATCTCTGGCATAATGTGATGTTGCAAGGTCAGGCCAAAACATGTAATCATCATTAGCATGATGCTGATTAATAAAAATAATCAATTTTGATAGGCAATTTCGGATGTATACTTCAGCATTCATCGCCTAGCCTACATAGGGCCTAGATATGCCCGCCTCAGAAATGGCGCACCACACCAAAATTTTGTCAGAAAATTTTGCTTTCTTTTTGTATCTTACGTTAATAGGAGTGTCTTCAATATTATTCGTACAGAAGCCTGCATTTGCAGGAAGTTCTGCATGGTCAAAGGTAAAATATTTCTCGTCGTCCATGATTATGATCCGGTTGTCGGCGAAATGACGACGTCTCAAAGCTCGGCAACAACTAAGGATTCTGGACAATTGTGCAGGAGTATACTTGGGTCATTTCTTGCGTTTTCTGTATTTTATGCCTGTTCTTGCAATGTAACGAGAAATTGTAGCATTTGAAACACGGAAACGACGGGAAAGCTTGCGGGTAGACACTCCAACGTAGTTTCTGGAACGGTTGACTAGTCTGTTGACTTGAACTTCAGTTAACGCATGTGGACGGCCTGTTTTCGATAGGTTTATACATGGAATTCCCTCTTCGCATTCCCGAATTGTCCGATATATGGTACTTTTTGAAATATTTTGTCCGCGAAACAAGTTTCCTATATCTCGTCTGGGCAGCTGTCCAACCAGGTTGTAGATGGACTTTCGCAAATCTAGCTTATACGCTTTTTCGCAAATGACAAACGAGAGTGTGAAATGTTAAACAAATTGACAGAACCTCTAGCAACATGTTTCGCCATAGTTGACTAGATGTATTAGTTTTACTATGTCACAAAGAGCATTTAAAATTTTTCCCAAAACTTATGTAACAGGTGTTACTTGACGTTACGCTTTCGCCAACAACAAAAAGCTGGTTCAACCAGAGATTCCACGAAGTACGCCAGGATGAGTCGAGTTCCAAGGCATCCAAGGATGAAGTGCTGTTCTCCGAAGTCGAAACTCCAGAACGAGCCGATCATGTCATCGTGGAAGACGTTTCAAGATTATCTAAGACGTTTCAAGATTATCCAGGCGTGGCAAGTTCATCCAACACGCTAGAAGAGGAAATCCGAAGCAAACCTCGAGCCTACTTCTACAAGAAGAACGGAGGAAGACGTCGTATTCTTGTAAAACTCAAGAACCAGAATGTACAAAAACAGAGTTTTTGTACCTTAAAAAGTAAAAGGGAGATTTATGGGTAATTCATGCATTCAGCGTAAACCCTGAGCAGTAGAACATAAATTGAACCTAGGCCTTGAGCAGTTGAACATTCACTCTCTGCCTTTAGCAGCTGAACATTCATACTCTGCACTTAGCATTGAACAGTATTAACAATTAACGGTTTGTAATCAATTTTGAGCTCCTTCAGAGCAACATTTGTAATCGAAGGTAGTGACCAGAACATGTAAGAATATTCCATTTATTAATATGGTTAATTAAAAATACTTGTTCAAAATAATTTGTAAATACTTACCATCAGGTATAAGCATATTTCAAACATAGGACACTCTTGATAAAGGAGACTATAATCGCATTTTTTATTAAACATTTTCATTAAAATTCCTATGTACCCATGTGAAGTCGATGACAACTCAATTAATGTCAAACGTCAAACATAAATTGATGTGCATTTACACTAATCCTCTAAATATACTAACAATTACTTTGAACCAATTTTACTTGTGCATTTATGCGTATTTGTAAATATTAATAAACAACAAATTTATTAACAATAAATGATTTGTATGTCAATCTTTAAAATCGATTTTTACTTACCTACATACACTTCACGTAGCGTGACTAAAATAACCGACATTTTAAAATCACCACCATTAGGACAAATATATTTCAGAACCCAGTTCAAACAAATTTGTTTTGCAATACAATTTGGTACCCTGAGATATTATATCAATAAACAATTCAATAACGAAAAGAGTTATGTTAAATTTTATGCGTGACTTTGTTATTTGAGTTAATTAAATTCTAATCCTAAAATTTAACAAAGAAATTTCATTTAAGTCGCAAAAACATCGCAATATGTATAAGCAAGTAAATAAAAGTTTGCGTTTTGCAACATCTATTTTGTCTCCGCCTTTTATCAAGATTCAATGAACACATCGTTTTAATTTTTTTTAAACTTTGTATCATTTAATTTTTAAATTCGATACTGTATTTATGGTTAGAAGAAAATGGTGGTAATCGATTATAAAACAAAACTCTTGAGACATCACAAAAAGAAAACAAGAAAATCTTAAAATCAGAAAAGAAATAATTCGGAAATTCCTTCTTTGATTGCTTTTCATTTATCCGTGTTTCTTAAACATTCTTAATATTTTTCCACTTGAAAAAAAATTAATATTTCAAGATTTTTTTAGTCTGCGTAGAAAAAATTAAAGGCGATCGATTGTAAATGTTTGACTACGAATGTAGTACATATCAGAAAAGAAATATAACAAATAGTTGACCTTTTTTACAAAACTCTTGAGACATCACAAAAAGAAAACAAGAAAATCTTAAAATCAGAAAAGAAATAATTCGGAAATTCCTTCTTCGATTGCTTTTCGTTTATCCGTGTTTCTTAAACATTCTTAATATTTTTCCACTTGAAAAAAAATTAATATTTCAAGATTTTTTTAGTCTGCGTAGAAAAAATTAAAGGCGATCGATTGTAAATATTTGACTACGAATGTAGTACATATCAGAAAAGAAATATAACAAATAGTTGACCTTTTTTAAATATGTATCTTTTAATATTTTCTCTTAATAGTTTAAATTCTTAACGAGGAAAAACAAAGAATGATCAATCCTAAAACAAATCACAAATTCAAAAGAGAACATTTTCAAAAATTCTCAATTATTTTTTCACCTTCTTCTTTTCTGAATAAATTTTAACACATTTGCCAAATTTTTAATCTTTTTCTTGTCGGTGAAAAGAGCTAATACATAAAAATTTTGAAACGCCAGGAAAATAAAGCAGAAGATAGTCGGTTCTAAAACAAATCAAAAATAAAATTCAAAATTCAGTCCTTGATTATTTCTCGTCCACTTTCTTTTGGAGGGGAGGGGTATATTGTTGATATGAAAAAACACAATGAACTCGTATTATGAATTAAACAGACTACAGAAGAAACAAACAAATAAATCAAAGAACAGAAAGAATGGATATCTATGATTTTATTAAAGATAATGAAGTTAGTAATAGATACAGATATATTAAATAAATAAAAGAAACTTGAAAATAGAGTTAACATGCAAATAAAGTTCTCAAGATGATGTAATACTAAAACAATAAAAATACAAAAGCAGTAATAAATAAATGTAAAATATAAATTACTAGGCAATAGTAAATAACGAAAACAAAACTAGTGCTGGCAACCTAAATCGATTTTTTGGATAATCGGTTAACCGGTTTTGGATATCCGCGGTTCGAAAACCGAAAACCGGTTATCCGGATAACTCGGTTATTCGAGTATCCAGTTATACGGAAAACCGGTTATTCGAATATCCAGTTATTCGGATAACCGGATATTTGGATATTATCAGTTTCTTGGATAATCGAATAATCGGTTTTAACCATTATTTGGATAGCCGATTATATCCGAAACCGGTTTTTAAAGAAACCGATTATACGGTTTAAATTTTTTCCGGTTTTTGCCAGCACTATTAGAAACAGCAGTATTATTTTAATAAATAGGGAATTAAAGAAAATTCCTTTTGAGCTAAAATTATGTCGGTAGAAATATTTCAAGTATACAAACTGAAACTATTTGCGTTAGTTTTATAATTTGTTGAACATTGTTCATTAGATATAACAAGAATAATTATATCAGGAAAAAAACTTTTATGTTTATTACCTATTTAAAAGCACAAACATATTATTGTGAGTAGTGACAAAAATTCAGTTCTTTTTAATATGTCCTAATTAACCGGCTTTCGGTTAATCAATTGGGATAATTCAAAAATTGAATAATCGGTTTTTCGAATATCCGAATAGTCATTTGTTGGATATCCGAATAGTCGTTTTTGGATATTCGAATAATCGGTTTTTCAAATATCCGAATAGTCAGTTTTTGGATATCCGAATAGTCGGTTTCTTGGATAATCGAATAATCGGTTTTAGCCATTATTTGGATAGCCGATTATATCCGAAACCGGTTTTTAAAGAAACCGATTATTCGGTTTAAATTTTTTCCGGTTTTTGCCAGCACTAAACAAAACAAATAATACACAGGCATTTGGAGAGAAGAAAGGACACGAAAATGAAAAAGTTCAAAATCTTCCTAGCAATATGTCAACATATTTGGAGAAGAACAAGATCGAGATCAAAACGATGAATTAATGTACTCGAAACTAATATCAAATTCACGAAACTTGAACCCTGCGTCATCAATCACCGAAGTTACAACCGATAAATATTTCAGTATTATTTCTTTGTCAACGGTAAATAAGAAAAAAGGATGAAATTTTGCTTTTTATGTCTAATTATGCAACGCCAGACGCATTTTATTTATGACGCAGAGCTCTTCTCTTATGAAAAATTCTATGTATTATGAAGGAACTATACCATCACGAAAATACAGAAAATGAGGAAGTAAGTAATTGAGGAGACCAATTTCAGGAAAAATTCTTGTTTTTTGATAGATATGTCTGTAACCAAAAGCCCTCCAGGTGATTTCTTCAACTCTTTCATTCATACCTATAGTAGTTAATGTGAGTGTTGGTTCTTTTCAAATTATTTTATTATAATAACGTTTTAGGGCCCGTCCGGCTCCGTCTTCACTTGGAAGCAGGCTGAGTCCTTCCGCCTATCGAGAGATCAGGGAGACTCGCTTCGTCAATACCAGAAAAAGACTTAAAACTGAACGTTGACCAGATGATTACTTACAGAGGTGTAAATGAGTTTTGACTTAATTAAAGTACATATTCTCTGACGAGTATCTCTTCTTAAGAGATTTTTTTTGTGACCAAAATGAGTGACCGTACAACACAAGCCAATTGGAAATATTTCTAACTTTTTTAGTGCAAAAGAAATAAAAGGCTCAAAAAGTATTTTAAATGAAATCAGAAGATACAACACGTAAAAGGGAATTAAATTCACAATTAGAAACATGAGAGCACAGCAGAATTACAATTATTGATGACAAATTCTTTCCCATTTTTCCCTAACCTTTTATTGTTAATTTTAATTTGTTGTTAATGATTTTAATTATCACCTTTTAGAGTGACCTCTAAAAAGAAATTTATTTTTCCGTGTAGTTGATAAAAAAGTGACACAATGTTTAATCAAAAATCGTGAAGAAAAGTGGAACTCTCGTTAGCAACACTTTTCTTCACGATTTCGTCAACTACACGAAAAAATAGCATGATCTACACGTCAAAAAAGTGAATTTCCATGTTCGTGTAAATTTGATCCTCTCGTGAGCTACGCTCACTCGTGAATTGAAACATTTACACTCACTGAAAAACTATAACTTTTCTAAACTTATAAATCAATATACTATTTCACAATGCAGTTAAATTACAAAAAATGCACATTTTTTTATTTATTAGCGCCATTTTACTTTTATGCCATTATCAGGATATTTTACTGTTTTATTGCATGGGTACTTGGTCGAATTAAGCTGTATAATATTGATTTCGATGCCAATTTGACCTATTTGAAATAGACGTTTCATTAGCAACGTCAAAATACTTGATTGTTTATACTATTACCGTAGTAATCAAGATAATTGCTATAAATTAATCTACATGACATGCTAAACATCGCCCTTATGTTTTAATTAAATTAAAGAGGATAATTAATACAAATTTGAAAACAGAAATCTATCGCAATTATTCTGTATGAGAACAATATAATTTTACTCGAAATTAAACACAAGAAATTATATCTTAGATTTTTCCCGGCTTCAAATTTCGTTGTTTATAAAGTCGTCTGATTCAAGCACTAATAATTCCATTTACTTTCAATTTTTATATTACGCACCTACATCTTTTTTATGTACATACATACTATTAAATCAACAGATCAAAGATTTCTAACAAGAATTTGGTATTGCAAACATGTTACAATTACGTAATGTTATCATAATAAATAATTTGACTTTTCTAAAACCCATTTGCTTAAATGATTACCTGCTACAAATTTGAAAGTGTGTTAACGAGTACCTTAAAATTGAAAAGAATTTGCGTACAACTTGATTGTTATTAGATATTACAATTAGTTTTATTATACAGGGTGATTCACGAAAAAAATAACTAAAAGTATAAGTAGTTCAAATAAAGAAAAAAAAATTAACTATACTATGCAGTTGCAACTTTAATTATTTTAAATGGAATCCTATTTAAAGAGATCTTAGACCTGAAAGAATTCAAAGTTATTTCCTAAAGAATTTATCATGAACAGCGAAACGTAAGACCTTCTTCGTCATATTATTAGATTTCTAATTCAGTAATAATCTGTATCTTTCTATTAAGATATGATTCTGTCGGTTAAAGAAACTGTAATTGTACGTGTATTGACAGATTCCATTAGTTATAAAAAAACAAGTGTGTGCGTATTATGAAGAAATCAAAAACACGAAAAAGACGCTCGTGCAGATCTATTTGCAAAAAGCAGACCTTATTGTTTATTTATGTTTACATCACTGTTATTTTAAATACGATATTATGACCTCACTTAGTAATAATTTTTGAACAAACATATTAATTATAAAAGCACACGCAAATATTTGCATATTCTAAGGGTCTAGTCACCTTATCACGGTTGACCATGATGTGATGAGCGCCAAGGTGCAAAAGTTGTTTCCATGCATGATGTTAAAGTTAAGCCAACTTATGCAACTTTATCGAAACTGGATCAATTAAATTCACACTTTTTTAAAGTAAATACACTCGGCGCATTTACGCAAATAAATTTATTTATAAGATTTTGCGTAAAATTAAAGCACTGGAGAGAAGAGAAAAATGTTGTCACTTGTAAACCGCTATAAGTATAAAAGGAGACTGGTTCCTGTAATATTGAGTCTTAAAGGTGCTAACTATGTTTATGACAATTTCCATATTTTTATTAATTATTTAAATATTGACACGGAAATTTTCATTTACCGCGGATTGTGATACTAATAGGTAAAAGTAGCTTCCGTATATACGTATTTCGAGCTGAAAATTGAATTCCCCCGTTATTTACGAACTATTTCATTTTATTTATTTGTACGTGTAATTATCACACAAGTAACACGTGCATTTAAAAAGTAATTACCAAATTATTTTAAAGTTTGCGTCAATTTACAACTTTTGTTTTTCTCGCTCATTAATTTTTACATAATTAGTTCTTCATTGACATTAAAATTCTACACCAGTGTACCTTACAACAAACAAACAACAAAGTTTTTCCTGTTTCCTAATTAAATCGTAAATTATTAATTAATTAAACTAAATTAATTTCAAGTTATCAACTTATTTGGTAATAGTTACAAAAGTAGGTTTCTAAATTATTTCAAACAGAAGTTATAGGAATTATCTACACCAATGGCCATGTTTCATGTAGCCCGCCGAAATTTATTTATAGCAATAGTACAAATTTGCAGTTCGAATTTAGCGAGGTGATTTTATGGCTTTGTATTTTTAATCCTTTTAAACGTACCACACAGCTCGTTAGACATTATGGATTTGGTACACATGCTACAATTGCTTGAACAAACAGCCGTAACAAATAGAAATTGCAATGGAATTTCTATTAATTATTGTATTGGCTGTTACAGTACAAAGATTACAAAAAATAACTGACGTGTTAAATACTTAGATAAGCTATAAATTATGAGCGGGATGCTAATCACCGCTAATGAAATTCTACTTAGTTTGAAGGACAGTCTTGTTGCCGAATGTTTTAAACAGGTAATTAGACTAGAGCATCTAATGCTGTACTGGCTACTTGGATTTTCTACACGTGGTGTTTTTAGTTTGTTCTTTTGCCTTTTTTTTATTTCGATCCAATACGAAAGTTCTAAACTTACATCCTACTCTCAGCTCCAGTAGAAAAGTACAGTAAGCTCACAAGCGTTTAGAAATATTTTAAAAGTGTACTGCAGGGAAACTTCTTAGGACACTTTCTGTTTGCAATGAAGTAAATCAATATTTCTATTTATGCAGCAGACCTAATTTTTCATAATTTTTGTAAAATTCATTGCCTACTAGATGATTTCTTTAACGCAATGAACATGAACATTATTAATTCGATTTTTATTATATTACTTATTATAAAGCAAGTCTGACTGTGGAAATTATTTTTAGAATCAATATTTCATTTTTATAACAGATTTAAATGTACAGGGCGTTCAAATGAGAACGACAAGTAAGTATAATTTAATTGACTTCGTGTCATTGTTTAAGTGTACCATAAGTTCTATTTTGATGTCGTTTTATCATGCGTGGTTCACATCATTTTTCCTGTCTATATATTATAACATAATTATAAATCGAAATCTAAATTTAAAAAGTCTGATAATTTAAAAATAAAAACCAGGACAACAAAAAATAATCAATTAGGAATTATTCTATTTGAATTCTTTTATGAATATTATAGGCGTTTGATTTTAAGATCGCAGCGCTACCGCGGATAAATCTGAACCTCTGCAAGCTATTCGGAATTTTTGTAATGCACGTGTTTAAATGCGTATCAATACAAATACACAAGTTGATTTAATGTAAATATCACATATAACACAATCCTGATACATCATATACTCAGAATCGACGCCAAAACACGAGATGTTATGTAGCATACAAGGGTTTGTTTAGTTGACACCAGGTGGCGAACGCTTAGCTGCAAACTCCTATAATATAATAATTGCAAAATCTACTGATATTGTTTTTATTATAAGTAAAAACAAATTTTAAAAAGACTGACCAACTGATCATACATTAAAATACATACATTATCATGTATGAAATATACAGGACGACAATTTTATTCAGTGCGGACGATACCCAAGCAAAAGCGTTTATCTATCGAGGTGTCAATGCGGTGCCTACACTACAATGAATTGTCTACTTGACAGGCAGTCGCACCACACTTTTCTAATTCAATTTTCATAGTGGGTGGTACGCCTGTTGTAGGCAGGCATGAACGACATTTCCAATTTACTTGGAGCGACAATAGCGTTACTTTTTTTGTTTAAAGCGAAAGTTCGTTTGTTCTATTTAATTATTTCGCACGCTGTACAAACTATATTTTAGGCAGACTTTTTCTGCGCACGTGGAAAGCTTTTAGCTTTTAAATGTGATAATTAGTAGAGACCATACAAGTAGAATCTTCAGATGAAACATCCTACCTGCGAGTCAGTAAAGAATTCATATAACACATAATTGTTTCAAAAACATATTTAATGAAATCTAAAATTTATGACACAAAAGATTCTTGAATGTTTACAGTAAACACAAACTTAAACGTGACTCTAATGTTATAAGAAATTGTACACAAAAATTACATAATGTTATCATAAGAAATAGTTTGGATTTTTGCTTATATAAATTTAAATTATGTTAAAAATTTGTGCTAACCAATACTTTAAATATTAAAATACAGGAAAGAATTTGCTTACAACTTGAATTTTGTTATATATTATTACAATTAGCTCTAATATATAGGGTGATTCGACCAGCATTTCAGCCCCAAAAGCCGCTAACATTTAAAACCAACATAGTTACAACCAACATATTTATTATTTAATCGGTTAGGTGTTTGCTATTTATTTGGTCGTAGCGTCCGCTCCACATCATTGATTTTGAGGCGTTGACCTCAATATTGTCGGAGAACGTAGAAATCAAAACTAACTAAAATGAAACGTAACGCATCACCAAACATGACGACTATATAAATAATAATACAAAAACTCTCAGTATTGGGCAGTAAAACGTCGAATACAAACTTCTTGAACACAAAGCCTACGTGTTTTTTATTTTGTTTCTCATAAGTGCTTACTTATTCCTTTTAGTTATTACATATTTATTATATATTATAGTTTTGTATTTAAAAACTGTTTTGGTTATACAAATGAACTCGAATTTTGATATTTTTAATTCTTATTTTGCGATAAAAAATAAATCTTTTCGAAAAGTTATTGAACATATAAATTAGTGAGCATGAGCATGCAGTAACCTACTGAAGGCGAACAATATCCCTTTAAATATTAAGGTTTTTGATGCAACTCCGCGTTAGCTCCGCAGAAATTTGTTCCAGCAGAATCCGTGTAGCAGGAACATAGAAGCAGGATCGGAGCCGTCACGGCAGGAAATCAAGAGTAATGCGGACACGAAACTGCACTCGCTCGTATCCCCAGGGACGCAAAATGGCGGAGGGAACAAGTCAACGTCTCCGTCTCGCTCTCTGCGAATATCTCTCTCGATGTGTGGAGAAAGTTCGATTGTCCCTATCTTGCAAACTTTTTTAACGCTTTTAGTATTGCATAATCAAATATTAAAGGAACAATCGAAAATGATTTCTAATATCATTCGTTTTCAGGTTTTCAGAAGACAATTGCCAGTTATTTTAACGTTGAAACACAATGTATACATATATTTATCCTAGAATATCATTTTCGAAATGAGCAAAAAATTTACCTTGCACAAAAATATTCCAGCCAGTTCGCACCTTCACAATGAGTAATAACTCATTTTGACAGGTGTCAAATTAATCACCAGCATTCAAAAACGTTTTTCTTGTTTTCTATAGTCACCCATCATCGGAATACTTTATGACCACATTGTATAAGCATTCCGAGATACTCCAGTTATATCGTAATACCCTCCACACATTTTTTATCAATACAGTTCAATGTACCTACATAAAATGCATATACAAAAGTGTAGTATTTTTTGAACACTTTGTATTTATTGATTTCATACTTTATTAATCTGCCAAGTCAGGTATGTGAATAAAGTGGACGTTCCCAGTTTCCTGTGCCTGATGAATTTATCAAGCGTTGACAGGGCACGTGTCCGTCACGTGTCGCTGCATCTCCTTGTTCCACCGAAAACAATTTGAACATTCGTCCGTCTAAGTGCGATGACACAGGTGATTACATCCTGACTGAAGCTCATAACGTGGAGGGTGGCCAAGAAAGGAGATCGAATAAACAAGAACATCAACTAAAGTCACCATAAATAATCTTGCGAAATGAAAAGTGCACAATATTTCTCGCGGCGTTAAGGTGATAGGCACAAGCTGAATGGACCCGTTTTATCCTGTTCCCCTCGCGGAATAAAATAAACCATCCCAGGATCAAGGAGTCACTGCAGGCATAAAAATTGCCTTTTTTCTCCGTGCAATCAAAACTGAGCTCGAGTGCTTCAGCTCGTAATCTTAATATTTCGTCTTGATAAAAATATGCGAAATAATTTCCAAGATTCTTTTTTTGACCTGAATTTAATACATTTCAACTTTATATTAATAACCGGAGAACAATATTAAAAAGCCACAATGGAAAAATTATTCTCGGTCATCAAATTTTATTTTATCAATTTTCACGAAACGTTTTCGAATTGTAAAGATTCAACCTTAGTATTGTTATAAAATTAATCGTCTAAAGTAGGGTGGAACTTGGGAAAAAAAGAAAAATATATGCACAATATTTTAACATAGCGTAGTACATTTAATTTAATTTAATTTTCAAAAAAGTAAAGTAAACATTTTAATAAAAAAGTAAGTCATTCAAGGCTAAGCTTAATTCTTTTATTAAAAAGAAATTGTAATACAAAATACTGCAGTAAGTAATTTATTTAAAATTGTTGGTAAAGGCCAAATTTTGAGCGTGTTATTATTAGGCAGCGGACGGCCGTTGAGCAGGCGAGAGTGGGGGAAGTGTCGAACGGGCGGAAAATAACTGGTAGAGGCGATGTATTTTTCGCCCGTTCGACACAGCCCACTCTCGCCTGCCCAACGACTGCCTAGTTATTATAACATCAACACTAAAAGAAAATAAAAATTTTAATTTTTTATACCTATAGAAATTAAGGAAAAATACTGAGTGTTTTAAACTACCTTTCCTAGCCCTTTTTTTGAAAATGTAAACTAATCAAAGATGATGAGAGAAATTTTAATAATAACCTAAGAAATACAAAAGAACTGCAACCATCTCCCAAGCTCAATAGAAATTAAATCGAAATCATCTTTGAAACTGAGCATCGTCAAAGAAGGCTTCGCAAAAAGAAACTTTTTTATTATACCTGCATCAAAATCTCTATTTTTAAAACTAAAAAGCATGCGAAAAAAGGCGATTAAAGCACGCCGTATTTTAAAGTTGCCTATCATATACCGTATGATTTTTAAAATTTTAGATCAAGGGAGGCCGTGAAAGCAAGACGTATGGCGTAAATTAGCAAATACAACAGTTTATTCAAAATGATATTTACAAAACTTCAAAATGCATTCATAATTGAACGATATTTTCCCAGTGGTGTTAACCAGAACGTACGTATGAGTTAATTTAAGCTGTATGTTTTCCTCTTCACGGCCTCCCTTGACCTAAAATTTTAAAAATCATACGGTACAATCTCCTTGTTATCGATTAAAAATGAGATCCACAGGCAACTTTACAAAATGAATTTAAATTTTAATGTCTTTCTAATTTCACATTTTAGCGCAGGTATAATAACAAATATCGTATAATACACGTGCATAAGAGCCTTTAAAGCACTTGCGCCGTTAGAAGCGCTCCGCTGCGCGTCGCGCTTTTAAACCCGTCGTGCGTGCTTTAAAGGCTTTCTTATGCACTTGAATTAAAAGATACTATTTTTGCAATCACTCTATTATCAGAATTTCGTGATATATTGAACCCTTTTTTTCTATAACGCAAGTGACTAAATAGGTTCAAGATACTGTTTTTCTACTTTGCGTTCACAATGAACTCGTTGTGACACCAAAAACAATTTCACAATGAAGCTCATTGTGAAACTGTTTTTGGGGAAATTTTAGTCAATTTTTAATTGAAAATATTAATAGATTTTACAAAATAACTCATTATTTATTTGTTACTTAACACAATACTCACAGTGAAGCTGGATAAGAAAAATTAATAACTTGTTAATGTGACTTTTCATTAAAACGAAAGGTTTTCAGTGTTGCTACGCATTACAACTAAAATTCCCCATATACTAAGGAGATCAAACTTTTGACAGTATTTTTCATATTTTTGTTCAATAAGTGAGGCAAAGTAGAAAAAATACTATATTTTACACGTTTCACAAGAGGCATTGTAACACTCGTTCCGTTCCACTCGTGTTACAATAAGCCTTCTTGTGAAACTCGTAAAATAATATACTATTATAGCATAATGAACATTATTAAAGACCAAGATAGCTTTTTGTTAATAACTTTTCCCTTTTCCCGTGACGTTTCCTTCGCTGCTGCTACTTATTTATGTAAAATTTTGTTTTTTTAATTCTATACCCAACTTGATCTATTTGGCACTTCAAAGTTCATTTTGATTACGACCTTGAAATATCATTCTTTATTTAGGTTCTTGTTCATACTAATTTAACTGTACCTTTTGTATCTTTCTTATTGTCAATAGTTAAGGTCGCGACATCTTGTAGCCGACTTTTGACCTAACATTTTGAGAGAAATGACAAATAGCAGTGATGTTCTCAAGTTACTCTTCTGCTGAGGAGACCCCAAATTGGGCCTTAACAGCTATACAGAGGATACTCGACACAATCAAAACCGATTTTCAACAAATTTCTAAATTTTATCATTGTCGACTCCTGTCCTTACGTCTCTCTTGTACTTTAATTTGATACTTTATCTCACTTACCGTGGGTTTTTCCACCTCTTCATAAGCTAACTAATGGATAACAACCATGGAAACAATTTATAAAAATCAACCAAATATTCATAAAAATCAAGATAACTTTAACGGGAAGATAGAAAGACCGGCCCTTAGTCTTATATGCTATTTCTCTTAGACGTTTCACTTCTATGACTTCTGTTAAGTGTTTCTGGTTATTTATTATGTTTGTCCACTTTGTCATTTTATTGTCTTGCATCTTTATTGTTCCTAACATCATTTTATTTACCGCACAATATATTATTTTATTCCCTTGCATCGCCCTATTTGTTAATTCCTCTTCAAACTCTTTATCATTCGTGATATTACTTTCCAAATTATTGTAATTTAATTTTTTTTAAATTTAATATCTACTGTTAGATTTTGTTCTTCCCTTTCATTTACCGTCATTATTTTACTTTTGCTTATGTTCATTTTTACTATTTCTTTCTGCATTTCATTTCGTGGATCAGATATTGTGACAATAGCGTTACGTATAACCAGAAAATTGTAGTCAACTATTCTTGCTAGAGCCATCTCTTTTTTATATTTTTAAATATCCTATCCATTATGATTATTGTTAGCTCGTTGTGTTACTTCATGTTTAAATATTTTTAGACTTCCTTGAGAATTTCAAATATCGACAGCAACACATGGTAATAGCTGCCTTCTTTCGCTGAAAAGTTAAAAAGATTCGAATAGTTTTATGGTTGCCTTCTTTAGATCTGGATTATTGACTTTGTTCCAGCGATCTGTTCCTTTCCTTTATCTATTTTATATACACTTTTTATTATCTGAATAAGATACTTTGATACTTCTAATCTTTCTTGACTTTTCCATGTGGAACTATGTCAAATGCCGCTCTTAAAATTACAAATGTAAGTATTAACTCATTACTTTCTTGTATTTGCCTTTCCATTACATTCTTTACTCTTCTTTATCTCTGATAGATCAAAGCTCCTCTATAGTGTCTTCAATTTTTTCCCTCAACTAGCTTCTACAACCTTGGTACCCAATCTTGAAGCACACAGAAGAAAGACTTATTATTCTATTTGTAACTATACATATTATATTGTTAATTTAAGATTACTTTCCCTATCCTTCGATCTTTTCAGAGTCTTATGCGATTCCATACAGATTATCCTTCTTTCTCTCATCCATTTGATCATTTCAGAATCGGCTTTTGCTTCATTACATGCTGCCCCAGTTTTATTTTGTTTATAACTTTTTATACTTCTTGTTTCGTGACACTATTTGCCTATTTCACTTTTCTCTCTTGTTGAGCTTCGGTATTGTGGAAATATACAGAAAACGGACCAGGAAAGAACTTGCGCAGAATCAAGAAAATCAAGAAAGAGAAGAAGACGTCCTAGAAAAAAAAAGGTTTTGAGTACAATAATTTTTTTTGCGCGACCTCCAATTACAACATTTTCTTGGTCTCTCCTTGTTGTTTGTAATTAATTTCGTATTTACCCTGCCTTCCTTTATAGTTGACATTTTAAACATTTGTAATCTTACATAATATAATATTACAATTAAAAGATTGAGTTCATATAAATATGAATGTTGCGTTCTGTTCGTGGGCAGCATGTCTAGTAATTGTTTTTTATTAACACATTCCCAGGTGTAATTGAGTCCTCATGTCAGAATCAATGAATCAGTGCTACAGCATATTACAAATCAAGCAAGCCGGAATCACGTGCCACGCATTACCAAGAGTTGCCAATATATCCTTTCCCCTAGCGTGCATTTAATCCAGTTTAATATAGTTATTACTTTGATTCATCCACCGGCGTTGTTATAATCGTTTGTTAGTTTCTACATTTTTAGTGTTATTTATTGTAAATAGGAAATATTTTTGGCCTTTGCCCATTCTTCTACTCCTTTCTTTTTTTATTCTGCTAATAGTATTTTATTGTTTTTTCTTTCAATTATTATAAATTAAATTTAAAGTACAAGTTGATTTTAAAACTAGAAATACTGAAAACTTAAAGATGAAATGATAGCTTTCTATATCAATATGTTATTATTAATTAAAAATTAGTTTTGGTTTGCTTTTATTGATTTGATGGGATATAAATAATTTTCAGTGTTTTTTGCACGACTATATTTACGAGGTGTGTTAATATGAGAACTTCTGTGCTACAAAATATTATTCAACACCGTACATTGATTTTATTGAGAAGAATAACAATAATTATGTAACCAAATATTTTTCAAGTGAATAACTTTATTAATGGCTTTGGCAAATCGAATATTTTTTTGTTTATCAAATAAATACACTATTTTTAGCACAAACGCTATCGATTATTGGTGCTTCACGCTTGTTTATTCTCCTATGTTTTCATCTAGTCCTTAAAAAATATTTGCACGTGGCAACAATTAGTAATAATAGAAAGGTAAATTTCATTTAAAAATATATATAT
Source organism: Dorcus parallelipipedus (assembly GCA_958336345.1). Taxonomy (NCBI): domain Eukaryota; kingdom Metazoa; phylum Arthropoda; class Insecta; order Coleoptera; family Lucanidae; genus Dorcus; species Dorcus parallelipipedus. Next base: position 40,884,415 of record OY284477.1, read on the forward strand.
TTGCATATTGTTTTTCTACTATATTTTCCACCCTGCTTCTAGGATAGTATAAATGAAACACCCTGATAATAAACGAGCCAAATATAACATGAATATTAACAGCAAAGATTATCGGATTACAGTGCCTCGATTTGTACGGTTTTTTGATTAGTTTCGGTGGATCAGATTATGCACCCCTCTACAATATTGCCAACAGCTGTTCCAGATTTGATGTTGACTTAACATGATTTGTCCATCCCAATGAGGACCATTCGAATTTGTTTCAGTAATTTATTAATTTTTTAACATTTTTGATAACAATGTATTCCAAATTCTCAATACACATTCAATTGTTACCACAATTTTTGACAGGGTAATCTAATTTTAGAGATATTTCAAAAATACCAATTGAACATTCTTTATATATTGTATTGTTTCCTCATATTAAGAAAATAAACATTAAACTGACGCAGTAAACTTTGTGTTCAATATTGAAAATAATTTTATTTTAGTAAAATAAGAGGTGGTTTTGTCGACGGTGGTTTTGGATGAAGAAAATTAAAGAATTAATAATTTAGTTATCTTGTTTCACATATTATCTTCTTTCTTCTCTTCTTTTTTATTTCTCTTCTTGACTCTACGCATAGCAAAATCTTTACATTAATGTAATTTCGGGTTTAAGTTATGGTCCAGGTGCAGTATAATTACTACTATTCCAAATTTCTGTTAGTGTCAGTGTACACATTGTATTTTATTTGTATTACTGCTAATATAGGTATTATTATTATTATTATTATAAGATAAAATGGCCCATCAAAAAAAAAAAGATCTAGAAATTCATTATAATCCAAACATGAACTTATAAATAAAGTGTTTAAAAAAACAGCAGTACATTTGACATTTCAGCATATTTAAAAATGAATGGAGCGAATGAATTTAATGCAAATATCGATTATTGACACTGAAACTTCAAAAAAAAAGGCTAAATGAATAAGCATTAATAATAAAAAGGGATCCGATGTTTTTTCAGCGCGACGTGCTAGCCCATTATCTCTTACCACATTAGCCGCCACCCCACGTGAAATATGTATAATAACACCATGCATTATAGAGCAGCGCTCTCCCTCAAGAATACATATCAGTCGCCATAAACAGAGCTAGTTTGGATTAATAATTTTCCACGACGGTGTCGTAATTAACGAGCAGAAAATTCTTTTTATATATTAATAACCTATTTTCATACATCACGCGGATAGTTTTGTCACGGGGTTGAAAATTGGCTGGGATAATGTGAAAATATTCCGCATGAATTTTCTAGCGGGAAAAATTGTTGGAATTGTACGAACATAATTCGGTTCGTGTTAATTAAATCTACTTGATATTTCCCTCAATGATCAAGTCGCACTTTTATAAGGTGCAAATTTCCCGAAATCAATTCTATAATGACCTGAAATTATTTGTCATTTCCGGAAAATGTTATGCATGTGACCCGAAAGAATAGAAAATAATCGGCGAAAGCTTGTATTAGCGAACAAACAAAGTATAGCACGCGTCAATGTGATAACTTGGAAAAAATGGTAAGTAAAGGAGATACAAGTTTCAACATTGATCGGTTCAGTGGCGTGTTCTATAATAATTCTAGATTCACTCTAAAATAAAGCATTGATTTTCTGACTGTGATTGAATTAATCACTTAATTATTTATAGGTGTCTTCGTTGACAATGAAATCATTTTGCAATTAATTTTCTAATTACTGTAGATGTTACGCGAATGAAATGTGCAACGTATTGCGCTAATAAGCAATTACAAGTACTGGTGATGTCGGTCGTAAATGTGTCTTTATCACTTTGTTCATATCGAATTATGAATTAGGTATTAAACCTTCCGACGTGTTTCGCTGAATGAATGATGATATCTAAACACAAAAGTTTTAACTAAAAATAAAATTTTTAAATCAAATTAATTTTTAATTCAAATATTTAAAACTAAATAGGACGTAAACGGAAGTCCTTATATTTAATAAATTCGAGTCCAATTACGAGCCCAGAATCATATCGTTTGGCCCATTTTACATTTTATAGATAACTTTTTAAATAATTGAATACGTTCACTAACCAATGATACATATGTGGTTCATGCTGCTCTTGAACCACAAGTCCGTGACTCATATGTGGGTCAGAATCATGGTTCTTATTCCTAAAAATGTATTACTTGGACGTGAAAATAATAACCATCTGATTTTCAAGGGACTCAAGAAGACCATTTGAAAAAAAATTATTAAGATATCTGATACCGTTCTGTTTCAGAATAATTTTAAAAGTGTCGCGTGACCCACATATGGGGCTGGAAAATCTTTGTGGCGGACATATACCGATCTAAATGAAATTGCTATATGGACAGTGTAAGTGTTAATTTAATTTATAGACATTTATTATTGCTAAAACTGTTTTAAATATTGTTGAAAACCTTGAAAATTATGATTAAGAGACATTAATCTGAAATACTTCTTTAGGTTTGTAAAACAAAATTATTTAAAACGCAACTTGTAAAATCCTAACTTGGGCCAAATGATATGATTCTGGGCTCGTATGATCAGTTCGTTCACGTGCCAATACTTTCTTAAAACTTCCATCTTCAAACATTTCGGCCATTTGAAAGTTGCAAGTGCAGAAATTTTATCTGTCTGGCCCAATTCAAAAATGTTTTAAATAGTTTTGTGGCATGATGTGTTCTAAACAATAAATCTTTCGAATTTTTTTAATGATGAACTGAAACAAGTGCCTTTTTTAAAATTTATATCATCCTTGATTATAAAAATGTAAATCATATTCTTAATGTAGAAACTGTAGAATACCACAAGACAAAAAACTCAAATACGAAAAAAGATTCTCGTGACGAGTTGCCCCTGGAGTCATCTATCATGAGACGGGCCGGTTAGTGACAGGTAGCCCTTAATTAATATAGAAGCGCTCCGCCCTGCTTTTCACGTCACCTCTCTAATGGATTTCCACCCCGAATAAACTTTTAAATTACCTACTGCATAAATCTTATGCTATATGTTTTTATATTAAATTCTGCTAAGCCACGCTCGCGCCGCGCCGTTGTGTTTACTGAAGGACGTAAACCGATCGTGAAATTTTCTAACGTATTGCCGCACATAAAACTTTAAATTTATGGACGCATGGAAAGTTCTCTGAAAATAATTCAGCCAATTTTAACCATTCAAGAACAATACAAATGTATTCAAACATAAAAGGAAAAATTAAACATAATACAATATTTCTAGGGATCTGTAATCACACTAATCACATACAGCTTTCATGCTACTGATAATTTTAAGCGTGTAATATTTTTCAATATGTGAAAATGTGCTGAAAAATAACAGAATTAAAACTGTAAATTGCTTGAATGTATTACCATAAAAACTATGAAACAAAATCAATTTTCACATAAAAACCCAATTATTATTATAGCGGTAATAAATTCAAATTTGGTTTTTCCAGAGAGCACACACCGGCCGCCATGTTACTAAGTTTTGGATAATAAAAGCGAATAAAAAACATAAGTCATCCCAGCAAATACCCGTAGGCAATATGAGACCCCATTATACAGCTCTATATAGGAGGTTTCGCGCTTTATATCTCTTTTATTCCCTCTTTTATTTTACGATTATGCCTTGATTTTGTGAAGTAATAATAATAAAGAAATATTATATTGCCTTTTAAACTTAATTTTTATTCGCAGTATACCGTATAAACCGATGAAATCAGTTAGTGCATGCGATAAATGACCATACAATGATGATTACTTTTTTCCATTTTGAAAATCGATTAACGCAAGAAGGAGATCTTAAACCGTTTTCATTTATAATTAACACAAATGTAAATGTTTTGATAATTTTAATTTGATTAAAAATTGAAGAGGTAACGAGGAAAAGGATTCGTAATCTTATTTATTATAACGCATCAGGGCATTGTATGCAAAGTATACTAATTTTGTTTTATATTGTGTTCAAATATTTTATGGAAAAAGTTATAATTTTCTCTTTTTGTCCAATCCAAGAAATTTAAATAAAATGTTCATACCTTTCCAACATATACAACTGTTTGACGTTTACACAACGTATCTAATTTTTAATATAATTCTAATAGCAATTTTTAGTTTCATGAGAATACGAGTCAGCTCGTCTGTGTTTTAAATAAAATTGTTCAAAATAACGTATAGAGATAATAACTTCCAGTTAGATTACAATAAATCAATTTAAATTCAATTTACAATTCAATCAATTTAAACTAAAGATTTTTATTTCGCTTTGTCATTCTGTAATCTAAATCAGGAAATCAAGAAAATATATTAGTAGAATTTGTTTCTTCTACAAATTAATGAAATACGTTTTTCCCTGAATAAAATAAACTGATGAAGTCTTTATTTGAACACCTCGAAATTAGTTAGAGCTTTCTTACATTGTATCAAGTTTCCAGCTTATGTACAATCTCATTATTTTTTATTTCATTATATTTGTTTCAGAAAAGAACAGTTCTGAATTTATTTCATGTGAATACTACCTATTACGTAGTATTAAAAATTAATCTAGAATTTTGCAAATAGACAATATCCACCTCATTTGAAGACACACGTGTTTTTTAATGGGTCGGTTCTGATAATACATACCGGTAAGGACGTAAGATCTGTAAGCCTACAACTCAATTATTAAAAAGTGGTATTCTAAAGTTCTCAGTATGATACGATTTCTCTAATATTGTAGTTTTACGTGTAATCCTAGAGACCTAGGAGAAATCATATCTTCCACAGAACTTCAAAATTGCATATTTTAATAACCGAATTACAGACTTACAGATTTTACGGTGCTTACAGATATGAGTGAAATCGACATATAAATTGTCTAAAAACTTAAAGTAGGCTCCAAAGAAAGTTAGGCAACAATAAATACGTTGCAGTATATTTCCAGGAAGAATGAATGAGCGCAACTTATAACAAAATATCTCTAAAATATGTCCATTAAAGTTGCCTAAAAGTATTGTGGACTCAAGTACAAACTAAAAAAAGATAAATTTTATTTCTGTTCTTATAATTAGGGTGAAAACGTAAAGATTCCATTTGGCAGCAGAGTCAAATTTGAAATTTGAAGTTTTAGTTCGAACTGAAACGTTCTTCCTTCTTCTAACAGAACAGAACAAAATAAACTGACGTAAAATAACATCTAAGAAAGATTTGAATTTTCCTACTCAGCATCTCTGTCGTCCTGCTGAATATTTATTGCATTGTAACGAGTAAGTTAAAAAAAAAACATTCGAATGAACATCTTCGCCATGTAAAATTATTATAGCAGTATAGCATTCCCATATGAAACACTGACTTAATTTTTATCTAGAAGTCTTTACGTGAACATTTCGGAGGCTTTGGAAAATTGTATTTATAATAATAATAATAATAATAATACGTCTTTATTTTATGTTGGCGGAGTTCAGCTAAAGCTGTTCTACCACTCAACCAACCTCAGAAAAAATAGCATAACAAATATCATCAAGAATACATGTCTTAAATAATAATGAAAATAAAAACAAAAAACATCCAGTACGGAAATACATTTATATCAATGGGCAATCACTGTTGTACACTAAAGAGCTGATTTCGATAAGCTTTTTTAAATATAGTCAACGTCGACATACGGAGATCATGGGATATTTTATTATAAATTATTGAAGAATTATAACTAAAGGACCTTTCGAAGAGGGCAGTATTGTGCATAGGGATATGTAATCCACTAGTACGTCTTAAACTTAAATCATGTAGCCTGTATCTAGGTATTAGTAAAACACTAAGATAAGAAGTTACAAAAATTTTATGAATTAAACAGGCCATACGAAGCAATCTTCTATTTCGCATATTTAGCCATTTAGCCTCCTTTAATTTATAAGATACATGATCCCTTCCCCTCAATCCATAAACGAACCGAAGGCACGAGTTTTGGATTTTTTGAATTCTTGCATTATATAGAGCATCCATCCAGCATGTATTTGTATACAAAACAGTAATTCGTTGATTTGTTTATAATTGTTTATAATTTGAATATATCTAATAGCAAAACATTACGAAATAAAACGTTAATAGAAAGAAAATTAGTTAAGAATTATTTTTGTTTCCTTCGTTGTTCCTTTGCAGACAACCTGAGTTACAAAGTCTTTAAACAAGTGTTACGATTTTTGTTCTTTCAAGCCAATACTAAAAATTTCCTTAGAAATCAAAAGAAAGAAAAATACCAGTTATTTGTGGATCAATTGTTAGAAAAGGACAATAGTTTGAAGTGCAAAATGTTATTGGAGATTCAGACTTTCTCCAGGAAAGTTAGGTTTTACATTTCATGAAAATTTTCGAATTTTTGAAGAAGATAAAAGATTATTTTGCACAGAACAAAAATGATATGTATGTATGATAAATAGAAACCTTATATTTTTTAACAATTTTCTTGGCTTTCCATAATCTTGACTTAAACAATATCCGTTTAAATTATCTTAATTCTCTACCTGAGTGCTTAAATTATATGTTTAAATACTGAGAGGCACAAAATTTAAATGTTTCACTCGAGAATTATTTTGCGTTTTGTCTAGATCGTACATCGAATTCGTTTCGAATCTATTCTTTTAGCTTGAGAATTCCTATTTAGTAACTTACTTCGACCAACATCTTTAAGGAATATTGAGAGATAAATATATGTATGTACAGGAGGGCACAATTTTGAAATAAGTACAAAAATTTGGTGAAATACGCCCGGATAAGCAGCAGTTAAAATTCTCCTTGTGTTTACCCTGTCGGTATAACCATGTCGGTTACATGCAGGGCCTATCGTATTTATACGAAACGAAAAGCGAGCAGAGCGGCCAACGGGATGCGACCTGATCCCGCCGGAGAGTTATGTATCTTGTAGATTTATGTATAAAGTGTAATTCCGGTAAAGCTCGCCGACGTTAAGCTGCCGAGTGAAACACGATGTGGACGTGTACGCCGCTACTGTATCGTAAACAATCGCGGTGAATGGTAATATTTAGTTGGAGAATTTTATTATGTGACTCTTTCTTTACATTACACAGAATCAACATACAGTAACAAATAAATAAAATGTTACCTCTAATTTTTTTAAATAAAGCTCAGAAAGTAAAACAGCAGTCACTGTAGGTGTGTTCAAAATGCAAATTTAAAATACATTTAAAGGTTGACGCTTACTCTTGAAATGCATAGCGCATAAGTACGTTTTCATCACGTCACCCAGATGATTTAAGTTTTTTTATTACTTAAAACGCAAATATGTAGTTTTGTGTCGTATTTTTAGCATGTCACAAATCGCATGCTCTTTGTTACTTTTCATGAAACCACTATTGGTTAAAGTAAAAGTCTTCAATGTGTGTAACAAAGGATATACAGTGTGTCCCAAAAAGTTTTATACAAATGGAGAAAAAGTTTCTTACATTTCACAAAAAAAAACTATTCTTGATAAAAAGCTCTCCATGACTTGTAGATCCATAATCAGGTACAAAATTTTTAAAAAATTGGCTGGAATACAGGGAAAATAAAAAATAATGATTTGGACGGAGAGCAAAATACGTTCAAACTGTAGTGGAGAGCAAAATGTTCATTGAAATTGTGATTAAATAGCAAAAAATTATGCACACTTATAGATTATTGATATTCCCAGATAAAAATTGATAAAGAAGGTTATCAATCTTTTATAAAAATAAATTACCTAACAATTGAGTGTTTGAAGTGTTGAAGTGTTTATTTTTTAATTTTTATCTGGGAATATCAATAATCTACAAGTGTGCATAATTTTTTGCTATTTAATCGCAATTTCAATGAACATTTTGCTCTCCACTACAGTTTGAACGTATTTTGCTCTCCGTCGGAAATCATTATTTTTTATTTCCCTGTATTCCAGCCAATTTTTTAAAAATTTTGTACCTGATTATGGATCTACAAGTCATGCAGAGCTTTTTATAAAGAATACTTTTTTGTGAAATGTAAGATAAACTTTTTCTCCATTTGTATAAAACTTTTTGGAACACACTGTATGTACAGTTGTCGCCTAAAAAAACTGGTACAACAAATGTATAATGTAATAGTATTTTCTTTAGTTTTCATTAATGTATAGAAAGAGAGATACGCTACCTCATTTAAATAAATTAGAAAACAATTAATTTTCGAATGATTAACACAAAACCTGAATGATCCATTGAAAAGTATAAAATTTCATGGATTACATTTTATGAATTCTAAGCCTTGTACCAGTTTTTTTCGACGGTAACCGTACGTAAATTTCGTAATTACATTTAAACAACATAAAAATATAATAAAAAAATAACATAAAATAATGGTCTGCCAAAAAAAGTTAATCAAAAATAATTTGCTCTAAAATAAAGTAATTTATTAGCGCAGTTCATCAACTGTAATAAGTCACACCTGTTCCTGTAAATTCTAGCATTTGAGCAAAAGAAATGAAGAATGAATGAATGAATTTAAAAAGAAATAGAAGATAAATTTTACCTCACAAATTTGTAATATTATTTTTATCGACAGCTGTAGTTCTTGCCAAATGAAATTGTAATTAAATTGATTTGTTTAATTGGCAGTATTAGAGAAATAGAATATCTTATAAATCACGTGAATTATTTCAGCCTGATTGGGCCTCATCAGAGATATGTATTAAAAAAATTACTTTTTGAAAGGATAATAATTAAATTATACACTTACATATTTTTGAATTTCCAATAACCCAAAAACAAACCCTGAAAGAAAACTTTTTGAAAAACCGTCTAGTATTTTGCAAAATTGAAAGGAACAGTTATGTCTCATCATTCAAAAGGCAAAATGTGACAGTAAAATAAATAACGTAAGTAACTATGGAAACATTGAGTGAAATTAATGACAGCTGTAGTTCTTGCCAAATGAAATTGTAATTAAATTGATTTGTTTAATTGGCAGTATTAGAGAAATAGAATATCGTATAAATCACGTGAATTATTTCAGCCTGATTGGGCCTCATCAAAGATATGTACTAAAAAAATTACTTTTTGAAAGGATAATAATTAAATTATACACTTACATATTTTTGAATTTCCAATAACCCAAAAACAAACCCTGAAAGAAAACTTTTTGAAAAACCGTCTAGTATTTTGCAAAATTGAAAGGAACAGTTATGTTTCATCATTCAAAAGGCAAAATGTGACAGTAAAATAAATAACGTAAGTAACTATGGAAACATTGAGTGAAATTAATGACAGCTGTAGTTCTTGCCAAATGAAATTGTAATTAAATTGATTTGTTTAATTGGCCCAATCAGGCTGAAATAATTCACGTGATTTATAAGATATTCTATTTCTCTAATACTGCCAATTAAACAAATCAATTTAATTATTATTTTTATCTTTTAATAAGCTCATCACTGTAAGGATTAATAACTTTATCAAGAATGTATTAAACAAATAAGAGTGAATCGTAAAATGCCCAATTTTTATGGTAACTAAGGAAGAAATACAGAAAAATAAAATGAACTCAGAATTTAGAAAAAATTTAAATCTTCAGGTGCTATAAGTAAATTTTGTTACTTTTAGTAAAGATGTATTGAACCTTGATAGAAATTTACATGTTACCTGTCGTATACACCCAACGAATTAACTTAGCTTAACTTTAAGCGTCACTTAGAATGTGACTTACACTTACGAAATTTCAAATGTCACAATATAAACGTCACTCAAATATAAGCTCAATTAAAGTGTTTCGTGTATATGGCTCTTAGAGATGCAATTAAATTAATAAAAAATGAATCCTTTCAAAATTAATTTACTCTTGTTTGAGAAACGTATATTTTGCGAATTTCGATAGAATTCCTGTTTGTTAGTTTTAACCAGATTTAATATAATAAAAATAATAAAATATAATAAACAATATGCAAGAGAAAAACTTTCATTATGAGCGAACTTCTTCCAAATGTAGGACCCCCTCTAAATCAATACCTTGCTAACCTCTTGAGCGACTTATTGGAAAGTTAACTTCGGATTGAAAGAATTCGAAATAAAAACGAAAGAGTCTAGAAAGTAACAAAAAAATGTGGCAGATAACAGCAGACATTTTTTTTCATAAAACGTGCAGTTTTGTGTAGTTTTTCTATTTTCCTGACTGTTAATGAGGTGATATTAAATAATTTTGAAGCAAGTGACTTCGTGGTGAAGACAAACTGTTTTGTCTTTTAAACACTCAATATTATTTTAAGAAAATAACTTAACTGTACTTAAATATTTGATGATAAAAACTTTTTTCAGAGTTTAAGTTTGGAAGTGCTCAATAACTTGGACAATATTAATTAATTTAAAACTTCCCGACATGTCTCAATCTAACATCTTTTGAAAACCGTTGAAGAAGTTCTTATGATAAAGAACATCTACGGTTGGCAAATATTATAAAAAATGAGAGACAATAACCTTTATACAAAAAAAGCACACTTACTTTTCCTCATTATAAAATAACAAATAAATAAAGTCAAAGCAACATTTAATAGACTTCCATTATTTATACACTATAAACTCTTTCCATTCAAAGTCCGCTGCGTGTGAGCTTGTTTGACTTATCTCTGAAATTTATTATTATCTAACTGCATAAGAAACCAAGATTCAATAGAAATTAAAATTACATTTTTGACAATTAAAAATATATAGAATGTTGTTAATGCCAATTTTATCTCTATTTTATACTTTACAGAAAAATTTAAATGGTTTTCAAGAATGTACCATTGCATTTAAAAACAATATCAATCAATAATGATTTTCGAATTGTTTTTCTTTTTAATTTTGAAAGTCAATTCAAAATATTCCCACTGTTTTAATTTTTGGATGTGGGTGAAAGTGTAAAGATTATTTTATGATTTGTTGACTGCTGGAGAATTCTCAAGAATCCAACCTAATTCTGACCTTTTCGCAATTGAATACATCTAGGACTATTACAAATGTGCTTATACAAAAAACAAAATACCGGCATTTGCGAAAGATAGTTACAATTATGTTTTTTTATTTGAACATTTTATGGAAACTCCAGTGTTTTCAATAATTTATTGAATCATCAAATTCCTTTAATTTTTATCTGAAGGACGATTGTTCATGAACTGCTTTAAATATCAAAGTGCCTTGTTATCATTAATTGCTTACTGACAAAGATAACGCTCATAACTTCGCTTCAATAGCAAAAGAAAAACTTATACATACACAAATACAGAAACAGTACATCTGCCGAATTCCTATAGAACTAACAATGCCAAAAAAATTAATATAAACTAATCTACAGACATTTTTAAATCAGAACAGTAATAGTTTTCTTACCTGGAAACAATAGAAACTTAAGCAATATCTGGCAACTTCATAAAACAAAGGATAAACTTAAAGTTTTAACTCAATGTATGCGATTTTATTTAAAAAAAATTACGTGACCAGTATTTTCAAGAATACTTAGTTTATTGATTAGAACTCTCAACAATTCTTATCTAATCAAATTATTATAATATTCTACCACCAAAAAAACTAGCAGTGTTCTCAAAAAGCTTTATTGTTTTGATATGCCTAGTCTTAAAAAAATCAATTAGTATAATAGAAATCGTCATATAAAACAAAAAATATATACGTATGTCTATACAAAAAAATGCAATAGGCAATAAATTATCTAAATATTTTATAATCTTCCGCCATCTATGTTTCAGCAGTTGTACAAAGGTAAATTGTGTAAGGGCTCCTATTTGCCTGATTGAAATAGCTGATGCCACATCGGGACATCGCAATAAAACCACCATGGTACTAAATCTGCAATTATGTACAATTTTCCAATTTCCTACGCAAAAGCATTTTCTCCTCCCGAATTAGCTCGCCCAACAATTTCATGGCGCGATCGATTTGCTTGGGGGAAGCTTTGCTGTAGGAAGCTCGAATGTAATTGCAGGCCTCTGTAGGATCTGCCATGAACGCGTGCCCAGGGACGAAAGTAATCAATTTTTTGATACCCCTGGCCATCAGCATTTCGTACACATCAGCGACACCATGGACCTTTATCCACACGAACATTCCTCCAGCTGGGATCGTCCATTCGCATAGTCCTTTAAGATGTTTCTCCATTGCAACGATGGTACAATCTCTTCGGGTCTTATAAAATGCCGTCACTGAGTGGAGATGCGCAAGAAGTTTATCGAAACCCCATGATTGCAGAAGATTATTTGTCAATACCTAAAAAAGAAAAACATCAGTACATTTCTTAAATTAGATCTTATGTTGCAAATTCAATAATTTATATAACAATAACAATGTTTTGCAAAATAACGTGACGCAAGTGCGTTCGTTTCATCAATAACAGCAACATTTCGTTTTATCTGCATGTAATTATGCGTGTTGCTATGTTGGTAATCGTTAACGAATTAATGTAGAAGAGAATATTTCCCAACATGATCCGGATGCGCAGACTGAATCACGTAAAATTTATTTAAAAAAAATTCATTTCGTAAGAAATTATCTTTGTTATACAATCTATTTTATTTCTATTCATTGATCAATGTTGCTAAGTGACTAGTGCAAGTTATTTTCGAGTAATGTTTCGTTGTTGCTGTTGTCAGTTAAGCAATATGCTTTAAATGAAGCCAAATATTTGTTGCATATTATTGTGGATTATTTCCTGTTAACTGGAAAATATAATTGCTTAATTGAGTAATTTATTATGTTAGAGGAGAAGCCAGAAAGAAGACTTGTGCCACAAAATTATTCAGAAAATAAAACTATAATCTAAAGTATACAGAAAAAGAGAAAAAAATATTATGGATGTTATCAATGGATATTCAAACGAAAGCAATCAAATCAGGTGAATGTAACAGAATATCTTTAGTTCAAAAGTAATAGGTTGGTGCATAATTATCAGACGTTTTTCATATTAAATATTGTGTAAAAAAACGCCCGATAATTATGCACTATAGTAATACTTCTGTTATTTCTATTTTCCGGTAAACTTGGGACAAAACCGTGCCATTTAGTTCTTTCTATTCTAAGCACAACTATTACGGCAATGCTATTTCATTAATTTCTTTCCAACTTTTCTACGTTTTGTCCACAAATCCTGCCCAATGTCTTTTATCAAGGTTTCAATATCATTTCCTCTATATTGTTCATTGTTGATACAACTGGATACGATTGCTCTCTCGTGTTTTCAATAATGTTTTTGATTTCATAACCTTTTTTATTTTAGGATTAGAAACCTAAGGATTGATTTCTCCCCTTTCTTCAGTCTCTTGCTATTTCTTCCCATTCTTTGAAGTAGTTACAATAGTTTCATTCTATTACAGAAATTCAGAGAAAAAAAATTCTGATAAAATTTTGAAACAGTGAAATTGTGCTTTTTAGTTTCCCTTTGATTTTCAAAATACTAGATGTCACAATCAGACACAAACAAATATATTTATTATTATTGCATTCTTTTAAGTGCTTTTGCTTATTTCTTCATTTAGTTAATATGACAACATAATTTTTTAATGTGGATAAATAATAGTTGGCGTTTATCTCGAAAATATTTTCGTCGATGATCAAAACACTCGTTTAATAACTATGCAGGCATTTATGTTTACTTGCACTATCACAATCTCATTAAGAATTAAACAGATATGATAAACAGTGAACTAAAACACGTGTTTTCTTTTCGATTGAATTTATCAATGAACTTTTTAATAAGTCTGGGTGTTTAACTGCATAAACCGAATAGGTCAAGAAACAATCCGGTTTAAACCGGTCGCCTTGTCTTAATGAACCAGATAGTTAACATTCTATAAAGCGCGATAAAATAAAAATAATGATTTACAGCAGAAAATTGACGTTAGCACAGCACTTGTAAATATTTACGTCAATAAATAAGCGGAAATGTGGAGCAATCTACAACATAGTTTCATTTAATTTTTATCTTTTACATGGAAATTCGTGATTTCTATTTCGTGGACTTACCTGAGACAGAGTACTAGAATGTAAATAGGAACTTTGTATGTGTAATTCAACGGCATGTATAAGTGGTTTTGGTCCTGTAACCCACCCCATTCTCAACCCTGAACTGAGTACTTTGGAGAACGAGTCGAAACGAAGCACTCGCCCTTCGGTATCCAGAGACAGGAATGAGGGTGTTAACTCATCCAGGAAATGCATGAAGAAGTAAGGGTCATCTTCAAGGATTATTATGTTGTATTGGCAGCAAAGTTTGTAAATTTCGCGTTTCCTTTCCAGCGGCATTGTAGTTCCCGTAGGATTCGACCCTGAAATCAAAATCTCGGCGTAAGCAAAAATTCTGTCTGGTGAAGATAACTCACGATAACTCGTCTACAGCAAAAATGACATGTTTCTTTCAGTGGAATGAACTCTCATGAATGGGTTAACTGAATAACATTATCGAATTCTTATCTGTTTCTAAATATTTTCGCCGATTATCTCACACTAACCTGTGGGGTTTAGGTAAATGAGTTTAGGCATCTTGCAGTTTCCGTCTAAGTCACATTTTGCTTTTCTGCTCGCCAAGGCCTTTTCAAATAATTCCGGAACCATGCCATATTGATCTTGTTCGATTGGAATTATGTCAGCTCTGTGAGGCTTAATCTAAAAGAAAGAAAAAATAAGTTGAGTAAAACTAGTTTCAATTGAGTTTCACTTCTATTTCTAACTATTTCTTCCCTCCCCTCCCGATCCAAAATCAATATGAATATAGAGTTACTTCAGAAACACTTTGTGTAGGTAATAATTTATAAAGTTTGAAATAGCTACCCGTGCTAATTATAAAAGCCTTGCGAAAAAAGTACTCTCGTCATCTATCATCACCAGTCACTTGTAGGAATAAAATAACCAGGACGAAAATAAACGACAATGTACGTAAACCTAAAAAAAATTTGTTTGCTATTGCCACGTGCAAAATCCCGAATAGTTTCAACCTTGATTTGCAAAAGTATTTTTTTTAATGTGACAAACAAATTAATAAAAACGGTGGTCAGATTGCTCACGCCACTCGTTATTATTCAAATAGAAAATAAATTAGATTCAGCACGCTTGATCTTGAACCTGATGTGATGAACTATTTTCGCAACACTTTAACGTGAGGTCCCTCACAGTTAAGTCTATTAAAGGTTAACGACACGCGCTTTTTTTAGAAGTTGCGACGTTAGTTTTGACTAGAAGATTGGGGCTAATCAATCATTAAGTTCCGTTCGAATACACAAATAAATCGCGGAAAAAAAGAAAATTATTGAGATAAATATGCAACAACCTTGAACTCAAAAATAAAACCAACGCTAAACGAATTAGGGCAATGAGGATGTTTTTGAGAGTGGCAAATAAACTAATAAATCTCGGTGACATCTAAAGACTTAATCACGTCGCCCATCATTTGAAATAGTTTGACTTAAGTGACTTAAATTAAAAATGAGAAAATTGTGGGGCCTTAAAGTGGGGAAAGGTTTTTTTTTAATCAAATACAGGGAGGCTATTAAAATGCGCTTGTTTGTTTACAACCGCCTACGTTTAAGCTCCGAAAACAAAACTGATCTTACGTATGTTACATAAGACGGTCACAGTTCAAGAATTTTAATCTGCAGTGTTACAAATGCACGCCAAGCACGGGTGACAGCAAAAGAAGTTCATTCATTCGTTTTTTAAACATCTTTTAATGATAAAAATATCAATTCTCAAATAATTCTTATAATACTTGTTCTTAAAAGTGAATTAAAAGCAAATCAAAATTAACAAAAATATTCCTTTCTGAAATAACTTTAAAGAATCATCATCAATATTACTTAAAATAAAGCAGATTATTCGATAAAGAAGACTTACATAAAAAACTGTGATATAGAAGATAAACCTTAATTGTTTCAATGAAGGTTATGCTGAGGGCTTCCTCTTTAAAGTAACCTGTGAGCAACTAAAAATCAGATTAGAGTCGGCGGTGTAAAGAAAATGTATGTCTGTGATTAAATGCATTAATTAATCTAATACATTCATGAACTGTCAGATCAGCCTAACGCCGCATTAGTATCAGGCATACTTTTTCTTTGCACCGCCGACTCTAATCTGATTTTTATTTGCTCACAGGTTACAAACAGAAAAAAGTGTCACAACTACTGACAATTCTGACAACTTAAGAATGTCTAACATAAGTAACTCTTTTATGAATTGTGATATTAATTTTTCTCAAAATTTATTTATTGTTATAAATTTGACATTTATAGTAATGTTCTCATTTCATGTAAAAACCCGGGCAACGTGCCAAAATAAGACCAGACTTTCTAAAAAAAATAAGCACGAGATTTGAATACTTGGTGTCCATCCAAACGTAATAAACATGACATAATTCCTTGTTTAAAACCTTTTGGATTTGGTAATACTTACGATGGCCTCAACTCCGGCATATAAAGGATTTTGGACCAAGATTGGCTCTCCTTCCTGCAGGCACATTTCAATCGATTTACTGATGCCATCTTGTGATCCATTTGTCACGAGGAGCTCGCTGCGTTCCCAATTGGGGGGCTGGTGCATCCTCAAAGTAAAGTCCTTCAGCGTCTTCACCAGGGGTGGGTATCCCTGCGTTGGGATGTATTGTAAAGCCGAAGAAAGTTGCTGGCCTTTGAGGGAAAGTACAGAACCGTCTTTCATTGTTACGTCGATTTTTTCAAAAGGAAACGTCGCCTCGTTTGGCATGCCTTCTGCTAGGGAAATCGCTTCTTTGGGTGCGAGGTAGTTCAGTTTAGCTAAAAGAGTTTCATTTGTACATTTTTTTAATTCAAGGAAAGGGTTTAATTTAGCAAAATGAATTAGTTTTTATCTGCTTTCATCCTTTGCGAAAAGGGCAAGGAAATAATGACGCTGTTCAAACCGGAAGCCTTTGTGCTAGTGGTTCAAGTTAATTAAAAATAACATAGTTTTACTTTTTGAGCTTACAAATATAGGAAATAAGATTTTGAAGCGCAAAATTCTGTTTTATTTATTTTATTTTATTTATTTTATTTATGTTTAAATTTATTAATTTAATCAAAATAAAAAAGAAACTTATGTTCATCCTTTTCCAAAATATTTAATTCAAATTGAAGTCTTCATCTTAAAAGTGAAACACAAAAAATAATTTTCCATAATAAAATAAAATATTAAGGTTTAATTAACATTGGTAGCATAAAATATTGCAAAATAGTGCAGCTTGGGGTTTTCTCCACATATGTATATTGTTAACACAAATTCTTTAAAACGGACACTGAAAATGCGTAGGTACTACCACTTAACGTTTCGCTATCGGTAGTGCGCAGTGTCCGTTTTAAAGAATTTGTGACACAATTTTCATCGGACAAGAACCTACTTTAATTGTATATTGCTAAGTTGATAAAAAAAGAAACAAATTTCAAAATTCGAAAGTTATAAATACAAATGGTACAATTGTCTAGAATAAGTGCCTCGCTTAAAAATAAATAAAAATCCAAGTTTAGAATTAATTTAAAAAAAAAAGATTGGTTGTTATTTCGTTAACATTTGGCTAATCGGATATTAAATTAATTTGCTAATGTTCGATTAAAAAAAGAAACTGTAAGGCTTTCATTGAACATACTTAATACAATTTTTCTTCAAAATCAAACTCTTATAAAAATAAAATATACATTTACAAAAATTAAAAACATTTAAACATTAAGCTTTGCCCTTAAAAACCTGAAAGTAAATTAGACTCAAAGTATACGTTAATTACACCACAACAAATTAGTTTGTAAACGTTCATTAAAATATCATTAACTGAATTTTTACTTTCATAATTTTCATCCACTTTCTATAATCACAATAGTGCCCGCGCAAGTTTGATAAATTTTTAAAAACGAATTCGATTTTTTTCTAATGTCTTAAGAAAGGACTCAGGTAACTCTCTTGGCTGAAAGCCAATAAAAGACAGGTAGTACGTCGGTCGATAATGACCGGCTGTCTGTTAATTTAATGACCCTACATTCTTCGTAAATCATGCCAGTTTTCTTGTTAATCGAACTTGAAACTTTGAGTTTTTTAAGAGCACTACCATGCACAAGTTAAAAAATGTTCTGTATCATAAAATCTTAAACTCAAACACCAATTTATTTTTTAATTAAGCAAAACTTAAATTTAATTTTATAAATTTAAAATAAATCTGGAAATTACTTACTTAATTCTCTGGTAAGTGCAGGTCTTCTTCTTGAGGAGAGAGGATTGATAAAGTAGCTGTAATCTAAGACGTTTTCGATTTTTTGTTCTAAAGCGTTGACTTCCATTTTCAAATGATTTCGAAAAAAAAAGTATTCAAAAGCTCGTTTGAAAACTGCGTAAGTTTGGGTGCTGTAGGATACTGTCGATGCCTCTGTTAACAGTAAACTGAAAGCTCAAAGCAACTGTGCTCTGTGTACGGAGACGTGAACTCTCACTCAAGGCTACGAGTTTTAAAATGAATGTTATGGCAGATACCTTCGCTTATATAGTTCTGATATTCTGCATATTTAGATGATGTAATTTCTGTTTGACGCTCATAATGTGGATGATGAAATTGGCGAACGAAGCAGGAGGAACTGACTTACAATTGTGCTCGTCACAAAAAAATGTGACCCGCGAATTTCGCATGCCCTTTCCATGTACGTTTGAATTTTATTGAGCAGATGATAAATTCGAGGACAATCTGAAACGCCTGCAGCATTTATTTCAATGATTCAACAATTATGTTGATATCGAAGAGTCTTAATGGGCAAAAATTTTCTTCTTCGTGCGATAACTAAGGCGATGTTTAATCAATCATGCATTTAATTTACCAATTAAATTTAATCGCATCAAAATAATAATAAAAGCATTAGTCACAGTAATAATATTAATAATAAATAATTGCGATACTGATAATAATAATAATAACTATATGCAAATGTCAACACTGACAGCTTTTATTTAATTCAATTTAAGCAAAATGCTTGCAAGATTTTCTAGACAATGTTTATTACAAATTTGATCTATAAACGTTCAACGAACAAAAACTACTTAATGATTTAATAATATAAATTTAGACGCATAAATGATTAATGCAAATAAATGTGCGTCGCGGAATATTAATTAAGAATGAAGCACCCAAATTATAATAATCAAGCAATTCGTATACATACTACAGAATTTAATTACAGAAAGACTTTAAAGATTAGATTGTTTATAGGTGGTAATTAAAATTACCTCTGCTGTTGGTAATTTTTAATTTGGCAACATTTTTATTAATTTATTTAATTAGCTTCAAGCGAACATAGCAGAATATATTTTATGAGTTGAAATATAAGGAAATTAATAATAATGGACAATTGGTATTTCTAAATGTAGGATTTACTGTTACTAAATCATTTATCGGTAGTTTTATTATGTACTCTTAATTATCAAGAAAATTTGAAATTCCTAATTTCATTCTCAGAAACTCGGCAAACGCAAGAGTTTAAATTTTTATGTAAATTCTGCTGTTTGAAACTTGTGTGGCACTCAAAACGATTGATAACGAACGTACTTGGCCACACATCTACCAATTTAGTTCGAAAATTGCATCATCTTATTTCCTACACATACTTTAAGAAAGCCAATCTTTACACTTCAATACCGAAACAGATCTTCCCAAAATAGAACTGAGAAAAAGGATTCTCCCCGGCAGTGTTCGTTTAAGAAATAAAAATCATACGATCAACGAAAATCAAAGAAAATCAACGAAGAAGTTGTGCGCTCCTTCTTGACCTGGAAAAACTTGACCTCAAAAATTACCTAAGTATGAATGTTTATTTAAAAACGCTTAAATAGAGAGATAAAAAATTAAAATACATGGAATTGTCAGAAGTGCAGCGATGAAAAATACAATATATGTAATTGTTACAAACATTTCTTTATAAGAGCTACAGTACAAAACTTTGTGATGCAAGAAAGAGGCGTAAGTGGGAGATAACAGCAAGCATTAATAAACCTCTCATTCAACTCCACATAATTTTTGAAATAATTTGGCAAAATTCTTATCACGAGAAAATGAACTGTAACGGAGTGAAAAGATAACTAAAGGAAACATTAAAATAAGAGCTATTTCAGTTGCTTAGAAAACTAACAGGCACTAAGTACTCTCCTTCAAAAGTGTCTAATCCCCCATGGCCAGATACCACTGATAGTACTGAGCCTAAACCGAATACCGGAAAAGTTGAAGGATTTGTTAAGGGAATGAACTAATAACATCCAGCATTCAAAGAATAGTCGTGGACAGCTATTTGGGGCTTCTTCAGCAGAAGAGTAGCCCGAGAACTCCACTGCAATAAAATCGACCTGTCATAGTTAACTCGGAATCAAGCACATTAGTAATCAATAGTTTAGGTCACGACATCCTGTGGCCGATTTTTGACCTAACATTGCGGAAGAATGACAAATAGCAACCAATTTGCTGCCTGGCAAGTGATAAGTCATCCCACATAAGGCGGCCAAGCTTGGTGTCAAAGCGTATTTGAAAGTTTCGAACATTTCTTGTAAGTCGATTTTGATTACAATGGATTCCTCGAACATCAAAAATCGTGCGCAGGATGTTGCGACCTAAACTATTGTCTTATCCACAATATAAGAAGTTTTATAGAAAACTGAAGAAACTAATGAATGTTATTGCAGACCATCTCCTACCACCAACTCGGTTTTTGAGAAAAGTATACCCCAATGAAACAGATACATCGTGTAGTTGATGCAGTAAATAAACATTTGTGGAAAAAAGTTACTGCACTTCATACTCTTTCTACAGAGCGTATCGTACATTAAAGAATGAAGATCCTTACACCATTACCTAGGGAACACTTCTTGATCCATTTCAAAAATTTTCCTTTCTGACATAACAATACAGTTTAGAAGCTGATTTGTACTTTGCACATTATTTGTAAACTTGTTTGTCTGTTCCTTTTTATTTAAAATTTTATGTCAGCTGTGATTCCTTCATTTCTTTTCTTTTGATTTCGTTTATAATTCGTATTTACATTTGCTTTCGTTTAATTTTAATTCTTTCTTTCACGGTTTTATAACTTAAGTACGCGTAAAAATATTGAGGAAGGAAACGCAGAAAACAAAAAATATATAACAAGAAAAGAAGATAATGTAAGAGATCTTTTAAAATGAAAAAAACAAGTGCAGAAAAATTTTGAAATTAAAAAAAAACAAGGAAGAGGGGTAATTAATAATGGATGCAGAGGAAGTACGTTTTCCTTCTCATACCAAAAAAAAAAGAATTGTTATTGCGATAAAGATGTGCGAACAAGAAAATTCACGGTGTTGTTGTCTAACCTAAAGTCGAATACAGTGGTCGTAAATTATGAGTACTATCGCACCAATCATATTAGTCTCGTGTAAAACTCCGAACTTCTTATCACCACATCTCAATATTTGGGAGTGTAAAGCAGGAAAATATGTGACGCAGATGAACGCGATTATTTGTGATGACTGGCAAAATGCGGAGGACAATCAACTGTAACGATTTCCGATCTCCAAATAATTACTTCACAAAAATTATCGAGGCACAATACGATAAAAAGAGGAACTCTAGACAATGCAGTCGGTAATAACTTCTTATCTTCAATCACAACATTGCGATGCAAGCGTCTCATTAAAAAGGACATTCTTTATTTATAACTCATTTAACAGATTTTATTTTGTACTTTCCTGTTGATTTTCTATCAACAGAACAGAATTATAGTTAGAGAAAATGAAAAGTTCTAAACTACTGATAAAAGTCACGTTTGTTTCAACAATGACAATCAAGTATTGTTATGAATGAAGGTCCCCCGCGCGCCTAGTAACATCAACTGTTGATTCAGATGGATGATACCTGTTTAGCAAATTTGTACACTTCAGACAGTGCAAAATGATGAATCGATTAGATAATAGATAAATGATAAAAAACAATACAAATATTCATGGGAGGTCATACGAGTCCACAATATATTCTAACGAAAGAGTAAGTAGCTATTGATTATATGTATAGATGCCTCTACATAAAGTTCTTTGTGAACACGTATAAGTAAATAGTTTTGAAGTCATTTAAAAATAAAAAGATAAATGAAGTTTTTCTGAATCAAAACAGAAAGTGTTGAGCAAATAAGGTCTGCATCTTCAAATTTTGAACCAATTTTAGGTGAGGAAGTGGACTTGTTACTAACAATATTAGAATCTACTTTTTTTTAATAGTTACCCATAGCACATTTGTATAAAAATAAAAGCAGCCCATGTGACAACTGAGTGCGATGAAACAAAAAACAAATTACGTGAAAAGAAAAATAAACTATTTAAAACTTATTGTCAAAATATCTAGTATTTACTAGTAGGATAAAAGTAGAGGATATTGCCGTGTATCTTAGTAACTTCTTAACTATATTTAGAGAACGGGTATTAATGGCTTCAATAAAACTTCGATTATACTGGTCGATATTTCGTAATATTTTATTACTTCTTCAGGACCAAAATGATAATAATAGAGAAATTAATACATTTTTGAAAATTTTAACATAAAATTTGATGTGTTATTTATAACACAATTTTTGTTATAAATAACACATCAAATTTTATGTTAAAATTTTCAAAAATGTATTAATTTCTCTATTATTATCATTTTCCTGAAGAAGTAATAAAATATTACGAAATATCGACCAGTATAATCGAAGTTTTATTGAAGCCGTTAATACCCGTTCTCTAAATATAGTTAAAAAATTTACTAGTAGGTTTCGACAAATACCCCTAGTGTTTTTTCTAAATAGGTTCACGCATACCTTCGTATTGCGTTCCTATTTTTAATTGCATTGACGTACGTTTTCACTAAAATTAAAAGGCCCGAAGGCTTAACGCGCATATGCAAGGCATAAGGAATTTTCCACGGGAACAAGTCGAAGGGATCTAAAAATATTTATCTACAGGGACTGAGAACCTACGAGACGAAATACTTAGTCATTTGAAACGTCACGCAGTGTTTCTCTCGTATTTTTAAATCCCACATTTTCAAAACAAAGTTTATGTTTAGAATATCCCGAAAAGTTTGCCAAAATACTTACACAGCATTATTTAACAAGCGCTTTCAATACATACACAAAAAAGCAATTTTTTATTTTGACGCTATCCTAATTTTTAAAGTTTTGCTGAACGACTATCGATTTTATCACTTTTAACTAAATTTCAAGAAACTACCCTTATTAAATCTTTTAGACTCTAGAGGGAACTCTGCATTTTAAAAATTTATTGTTGTAGCCCCGGCCCTCTTGTGTTTAGATCCTAGTTTCATTGTTCGTCTGATACATGTAGGGTGCTTATTTTCAGCCAGTGAAGCGACCGGAGGGATCTACAAAGTTAAGGGTTGTATGCTAGGCAAAGCGCTGAGAGAGGTCGCTCAAAGGAACTTTTATTGTGCAATTTTTTTAGCTTAAAAATTTGAACATTTAAAGTCTAATAAATATAGACTTTCTTGCTTTTATGATTAACCAATTTAATGTGTGTATTTTTATTTTGCATCGCTTCCTTCTTTCTTTGCTCCTTGAAAAAAAAGTTAAACCAGGGAACCATTCTACATTCTATTTCGAATTTCAAAGAGTTTAATTCCATTGGTAAACATTTCTGTCGGTTAATAGAAGTTGTCTTTAGCATACAGTTAAAAGTCAACAAAAAATAGCTTTTCAATTATTTTAGTTTTCAATATATTAAATGCTGCTCAGCTTTTATGAGGAAGTCTAACTTCAATTCAATACGATTGCGTTAATGTTTAGGACATTGGATCGTGAGTTCATGAATAAGGAAAAATTAAAAAAGCGCAGGGATATAATAGATAATAGAAGCTTTAAAAATTTTAATCCAGAAAATATAAATTATAAAAGAGAACATAGATTTGGAATGGAGGAATATAAAGAGAAACATAGATGAGAAATAGAAAGATATAAAAATATTATAAAAATGCTTAAAATATAATAATCAAAGCACATTGAAAAAAAAGAAAATTGAATGAAAAAGAAAGAAAAATGAATACTTAACAACTAATCTGAAACGAGTGCAAACAAGAAAGATGACACAAATAAAACAAGGATGAGCAAAAGTATCAAAAACGAAAAACAAAGTGGGTGAAATAGAAAGTGACAACAAATGCAAAACTGAGTTATGTCAACACCAACGGTAGGAAAGAAGAAGAGAGACGAAGAGGTTCAAATTGAATCTCATTTTATTTTCTCTGATTTTATAATGAGATACTACAAGGAAGTTTACAATCATCAGTTTAGTTGTTTCAAATTTCAGTTCATTAAAAACTTAAAACTGATAAAGGGCAAAAATTATTGAAGAGATGAAAAAGAGAAATTTGAAAAAATATTAAAATTTCATGCATTTATCAATTGAGCTAATTTAATATTCCACATGAAAATTGAGTTACTTTATTTGACATAATAAAAAAGTCCCTACTTTTTGAAAAATTATAGAAAGACAAATAACTTGTAATTATGTGCGAGCAAATAATTAGGAATTACTAAATTCAAGCGATTGATGTTCTTCGAAACCGAGACTGATATTTTATTTTCTTCATTGATCATACTATCAGTTATTAATTCTATTCATTTTCAAACATTTAAATTTTTTTTTAAAACAATTCACTCGTTCAAATTATATTAAATTAAGTTACACCTTAGACCGGCAGGCCCATGTATTTCCATGATTTTATGTTTTAAAAGAGTCCTTTTCATTTTTTTCTGTTATGTATTTGCACTACTTTCTAGCAGTCTACAAAATTTGTCTTCATCCTTTCCAGTTATTTCTACTTTTATTAACTTCATTTATTTTTGCTCCTTTTCCTTCTTGTAATACTTTTATTTATACATTTTATTTACGTATTAATTGCTTCATTCGTACCCTAATCAGCTCAACTTAATTCATACCACTCCTTGAATAATTTCGATCTGCATCTTAATTTTTCTTTATATTATTCTTTCTTTATGATTCTCAGCTTTGTTTCCCCTTACTTTTTCATCGCCTATACTTTCATACCATAGAATATCTTTGATCGGTATCACTTTCATACTTTTTCTTAATTTGTTTGCTCGTATCTCTATTTTAATATTTCTACCAACATTAGGCCTGCTTTTTAACTTTTATACATATATATTTTTTTATTTATTTCCTTTCACAAATCATGTATTTTTTTTAATTGACCACTTTCTTATATTCATTAATCTTAATTATTATCTTAATTATAATCTTAATTATTATCTTAAATTATTTTCGTGCATTCATGAAATAATATAAGTTTTACATTTTCTAAGAATTTAAATATAGTTGCCATTTCGTTTCTTGATCCCATTATTGGTGTAGGCTTTGGCATTTGCGATAAAAGGCACTTCTTTTTATTCTTTGTGTATTGCTTTTCCTATTCACAGTTTGTATCTTTTTAAAGAAAAAAATTAAAAGTAATAAAAAAAGAAACCTTCTTGTGTTAGGTTTTTTCAACTGTGAATTGCTTTTTTTTGATATGTTGAGTTTCACTATTAAAATAAATTATTTAAAAGCAAAATATTATTTATGTAATTCATATTTTACAATGAATTTGATTTAAAAATAAGTAGATTTTTAACTTTTATTAGTTAGTATTTCTATATGTATAGCTGTTGCTGAACTTGATTTCCGGAAAATGATTTTCCCTTTTCCGGTGTGAAAAATCGATAAAATTAATGGAAGGCCGCAGTTAAGCGAAGGTTTTAATCCGACCATTAACTTCAGGAGTGAAAATAACAAATTTACTGGATATTAATTTGTGTTGACAAAATCAGGCGCAAACATCGATATTAAACGTGAATCGAATTTGAATCACCGTAATCTAGTTTCGTAGGGGAGAGCAGCTAACTTCGTTACGGACCACCACCGGACTACACTACAATGTGCCCTTCAGTATTATCTTTAATACTTCACTGCAGTAAGCGATCGATTACGTTACAAATAACTTTATTATTTTAACAACAAACGCTTACGCCAATAACATTATGTGCAAGTTTATAAAATAATTTCAAAAAAACATAAACAACGACGTGATCATTACTTGCAAAAATATTTACACAGATTGTGTTCATATTTTTTAATTTGAGAGTAAATATTGATTCTTTTTTCTGCAAGGTTTAAATATATAAAGTGGACCCCTAAAATTAAAACGGCCTTTCACAATGCAATTAGATTAAATTAATTATTCGGAATTGTTGATTGCAATAATTTTTTTTTTTAATTTAGGAATAAATATTGATTTTTTTCTCTGCCTGTTTTGAATGATATTTAAAGTGGACTCCTAAAATAAAAACGGCCTTTCAAAAAGCAATTCGTTTAAATTAATTATTCGGAATTGTTTTTAGATGAGGAGGAAAAGTAAACGAATTAGAGTTGCTTCGCGACGAGGATATTGTTTTTACATGATTATAAGGACAAGTCTGAGAATTTACAGGGTAAAAATACTTCATTAAGCATTTAATTAGATTCGCGAGTGTTAATTAACTTTTACGTTCTGACGTTATCATTAGAAAGCACAGAACCGTAATTATTTACTCTTTTAAATTAAAACTGTTGGCGGCAAATAAAGCTCGGAGAAATAATTTCAGCGCTGGAAGTTATGAGATAATTTATACTTGGCCGACCAGAACGAACAATTTTTTTTATGAATAATTTTGCTCAGCGAAGTTAATTGAAAAAAAATTAAATTCTTTAATTACTTGAAATGGTGTTAAATTTCAGGCCTCTCGGAAATCGAACACCAAAGCACTTTCTGCGTTCGTTGTTTTTACTAAAACTTCTCAATATTACGTATGTTGGCATTCGGAAAAATATATTTTGCAAAATATTATGAAATAGCGACAAAAATAAAAATTGTCACACCTCCTTGCGGCTAAAACGTAACGATGACGCCCGTCGATGTTTTTTTGCACAAACAAATTAAATCGAGAAATGTAAAAATACGTAGCCTCGCGGTGAGATAGAATCGATAAAGAACGCGCGAAACGAAATGATCCGCTAATTGAATCAACAGAATTAAAAGGCAAGAGGAGCAAATTAAAAGACGATGATGAACTTTCAGCGAATGATTGAAATCTATTTCCAATTTGCGACGCATTTCTAAAACGATCGGAAATTATCGTTCTTATTCTGCATCGGCGCTTTTAGTTAAAAAAACACCGAACTAATTCGACGGTTATTAAAAGTTAATGCAGTTTCGAACCAATTTCTTAGACATCCAAATGAGGAAATTAGGAAAACTCTTTTTGCAACATTCATGTACTTAACAATCACTTAATTTACATAACATCAATACATTTTGTTTAAACAAAAAAAAATGAAACATTCCTTCTAATTACGTCAAACCAAGATTTTATCATAAAATTACTGAAGTCTATCGTGAACTCAATTAATCTGGAAATTCTAATCTTGTTTACACACCAATCTGTACATACATACATATTTATACATACACAAACATTTAACCTAAATAAATTATTAGAGTCCAGTAAATATCATTTAAGAAATGTGAAGTGTTTTGTGCAAGCGAAATGAAATTTATTCTAATTTACTTCCATGAATGAGAAATCAAACGCCCTAAAGAGCCAAAAATTACATTTCGCTCACCCTCGAAAGAGTCAATTAAACATGTGCCCCCTGTATACAAATGATTCGAGTTTGTCAAACACGGATAGTAGTGTTTCATCTCCCCCGAATCATCGGGATATGAAGGGATATTACAGAGACATTACCACCCCAGGCTAAAACGTAATGATTTTTTGAACGCAGTTAAGGTTTGTTGAGACACACATTTAACAAACATCGCGACATTTGGCGGGGGGTTGGTCCGACGGTTTTTTTTTGTTCTTTGTAATTTTAATTGATTGTGTAGATGTGACTACACACGTAAAATGTAAACGTTCGAGCGTACCTTGCCGTTTATCAATCTGATACACTTGAATTTAAAAAATTGGCCTCAAACTCGATCGTAGAAGCACGATAAAACCAATGAGCGAAAGTCGTGTTTCTGTTGCATCATTTAGATAGTTTTTTTTTTGAACTGCTAATCTCTGGATAAATGGGTGAGTGTCATTTTATATCTAACATGCTTTTTTTACATTAATGGGTATTCATTAACGAAACAAATCATTTAATCAAATCTGATGTGCTTTACTTGTAACTCTTCAGCGATGACATATATTATTAGAATCTTCTTTCATTATCCAAATATTTTTAAGTAGTGGAAATTATCAATAAATTTATTGCATTATTAAATGCACTCCAAGTAAAAATGTTATTTAAACTCGAACTCTTGATTAGGATAATTTGTTACATAACATTTTTTTAACTGAAGAAGTACTGCTAACTTATGCCTTATTCTTTTAACAATATTCAATCTTCTTCCGAATGAGGTATCTAGATTGTAATTAACGTGGCACCGTTAAAATTTTAATTAGAATGCTTTTAGAATTCAATTTTGAAATTTGCTGCGACGGAACGCGTTATCCTCGTGTTCTGCACTTCCTTTAAGAATCAATTAATTAAGATGAGGAAACTTATTTAATAAAGCAAAGATATTAAAACTATTTTAGAATAAACTAATCGAGCGGTTGATGTGAATTTCGATACAAAGTGTTCGCCAACATCATATTCTTCAGACACCATGCTGTACATATTATATGGGCCGTTTCGGCCCCTGGATTTCTTTCTCTTTATCTTTTCAATTTTGTATCTCTTTTCCCCCCCCAAACCATTTGGAATAGCCTCCCTCCATCTCCTTCTAGGTCTTCCTTTCTTCTTCTTATAATCCGGTTCTTTCTACGTTATTTGCCTGTTACTTGACGTTTATTCCAAGTATTCTAGCCATTGTAACCTCCTTATTTCTTATTATGTTATCTAAGAAGTGGTTTGGAAAAAAAGTAGCACTACTTCATTGCACATAAAAAATAAAAGAGATGGATTTTTCAAACTTAATACTTTATATACGAAAGCCATAACTTATTATTCATTAAATTATAAGAAATAAATAAAATTAAATTATCCGTGCCAAAAGTATCGAACCTTTGCTTTTACCCTCTTCATTAAAGTTTGAACATGATTATTACTGTATTTCTCAGCTTCCTTTCTCCACTTTTTCCGAAAATCAGTGATGTTTGCTGCCTTAGATTTTGTTTTTTTAAGGTTTCTTTTCATGTGAGCCCAGTAACGCTCAATTTGCCGAAGTT
Organism: Dorcus parallelipipedus; assembly: GCA_958336345.1. NCBI lineage: Eukaryota > Metazoa > Arthropoda > Insecta > Coleoptera > Lucanidae > Dorcus > Dorcus parallelipipedus. Next base: position 40,913,691 of record OY284477.1, read on the forward strand.
CGGGACAATTAGGCGGGTTCGCTTCTTTTGGAACGATGTTTACGTTGGCCACTTTTCAGAATTAACCGGTTACTCCACCGGTAGACATTTTAAAATTCTAAAATCCACTGTAAAGCTATAACATGTTATGATAGCTATAATAAGTATATAATAATAATACAGTTATAGTAAGTTAATAACTTATTATAGCTAAAATAACATATTATAGCTTTACAGTGGATTTTAGAATTTTAAAATGTCTACCGGTGGAGTAACCGGTTAATTCTGAAAAGTGCCCGTTATTGGTTGCATAAAAGTCTTTAGCTTTTTTTCCATAGTGACACGTGGCCAAACCTGGCCAAAAGAAAACAGTAGTATTATGCCGTTGTATTAGTGGTAGCAGACGTTTTTCCAGGCATTCCTCTACGTAAATTTCTCCATTCATAGAGCCAGTTGTAACAAATTCCTCGCTTTTTAGGCCACATGTGCATACAGCTTGCCAAATTATGAATTTTTGTGGAAATTTACTTGCCATTTTATATTTATGTTTAGAAGCCACATTGTCCTTATCTGTTGCAACATAAAATTCTTGTCCAGGGATTTGGTTAAAATCAGCAACACAATAAGTTTCATCGTCCATTATGCAACAATCAAATTTTGTGAAGAAATCCGTATACAATTTGCGAGCTCGTACTTTAGCCGTCCGTTCTTTTTCTGGAGTTCTGTCAGGTACTTCTTGAACTTTGTAAGTTTTTAACTTAGCATTTACTTTAACCCGATGTACCATAGATTTTGTGGTACCCAATTTGTCAGCCAGGGTTCGCTCAGACAGATTAGGATTGTTCCTATAGGCAGCCTTAATTCTGGTTACTAATTTTTTATCCTGAAATCCCATTTTCCTTCCAGAACCTGGTTTTCCTTCAACATTAAGTCTTTCCTTGTAACTTCGCAAAACTTTTCCAACCGTAGATTTGGGTATATTTAAAACTTTTGCCAACTTAATCTGACTCCAGAGTGGATTTTCAAGATAGGTGTTCACAATTAGTTTACGACGAATAACTTCATTCGTTGACATGGCGCTTTTTTTTATTAAATTTTATCACAAAACTTGCATTAGAAGAACAGAGATTACTAATTTAACAGTTGTCAAACAGTTACAAATTTATTTTGTCACAGCCTGCTTGGGTAATAAAATTCTTTCGCTGCTACTTTTTTTCTGAACCACTTCTTATTTCTGATTCATGGTAACTTACGACAACTTCTTGATTCTTCCTTCTGACAGCTCTAACTTCGGTTTTCTCCCCATTTAATATTCGACTGATCAGCTTCCTTTCTTCTTTCATCTGCTAAAATCTTCTTTTGGCTTCTTATTTAGAATTCATGTTTCACAGCCGTAATTGGTCCTAATGTTTTGAAAATGTGACTTATGTCGAACCAGCAAAAAAAATTATAAATAAATTAGTAAGATATTAGAAAATTATGTTGATAAGTGGTAAGGATAAGGATATTTTAATGCAAAATTCTTATTTAATACGTTTTATTTTAAAAAATACTATACTGTGAGATTTTCTTCATTTTAGCACGATTTCTCCTCCAAGCAGTTTAAATATTTACAATCGACTATCTACCCTCCTTATATTTGCTTTTTATCGCGCGTTCTTACACGCCGACTAGTTATGCCGCACTCATTACAAGCAGTTGTATGTTATTCTTCGCCAACGCTGTTTCTTGTCCGGTGAAAATTGATTAACCAAATTTGTAATGATTATTATCAAGAAAAATTTATAACGCTTAAAAATCTCAACATTAAATGATTCTAATAAATTTTGAATAATTTTTCTTGAAGTAACTTTTATGCCTACACACTTTTTACAGCTTTCTCAACATTTTAAGAAAGCCTACACCGAAACGTTGATATTCCAAGTATTGTAAAAGTTGTCCGGAAAATCCTTCTTAACACTAATATTTGTTGTACTTTTATATTTTGATTAATAGAAGAATATGGATTTACAAATTCTACAGGTAACTTATTATTAGTATTTGTTAAGATTTCATTCCACGTTACACTTAAAATTTTCTTCTACTCGTATATCATTTTATTTTATATCAGAGATGATAAATAAATTATTTCAAATAAAATGTTGATATACTTCCTAATTTAATTTTTAAATAGATTTAGCGACCAGTTTCGACAGTTATATCATCATCCGGCCACTATCGTAAAAACTGATAAATAAAATTGAAGAACGACAATCATTGGAGAGAAAATGAAAGCATGTAATATGCTTTCGTCGCTAAATCTATTTAAAAATTAAATTAGAAAGTACATCAACATTTTATTTATTCCAATATCTAATTATATATAGTCAACATATTCAAAGTTATTTTAGTAAAGGTGTCAAAAAGAGTTTCACAGGGCAATTTCTGTCTCTCTCAGTTTCTAACAAATTTTACATAAAAATTAACATCTTTTCATATGGCTCTAAATTATTAAAAGGACGCTAACTTTCCATTTTTATTACATGTAATATATTCACGTACTCTGTGTCTCTTGTCTAGTCTAATACAGATTTATTCGCTTATTTTCATTAAAGAATGAAAACTAAATATAAAGTAATAAGAAAATAAAATAAATCCCCTACTCACGCAAAAATTTTCAAATTTTTTTTTGCAGAATTTAATAGAAATATCAAATGTTTCATAATCAGCAGTAAATAATATTTCAACTAGATTCTTATCCGATGAAATTTTGCATAACAATTTCTTTATAACTTAAAAATAGCAGAAAACTCAAATTAACTTATAAAGAAGTCTCATGTAAAAATTGCACTTACCGAAGATTTAAAAAATCATCTGATTAAGTATTTATATATAATGTGTGTGTGTCGTCTTTCATTTTAATTTTAAACGTCTCTCATATACTACAAAATGTTCATTCCACAAGTATTAATTTTAGTGAAGTATTCAACAATCATGAAAATTATTATTATCACAATCACAAAACGAGATCTTGTTCTCACAGCAGTGACTTTGTTTTTTCATTTCAATTTTATTCGGATTTTTTCTTTTGGATGTAACGAAGTTAATGTCGTCGGGAACATTATAGCCAGAGAGGCAAATAAATTGACAACCAGATGACTAATTACTAATTTGCGATACAAAAAATTTATAAATCAAACGCACGAACTAAATCATAATCATTATTTATTTTCTATTCCTCGATATTTTTAACTTGTTTTTCGCAATAATATCTTTATTTAGCTTCTTTTTTCCTGAGAAATTTTTCCCTGAAAATACTTTATGAATACGAATTTTCAAAAAAAATCGACTTTTGATTATTAGCAAAGAATTCCAATGTCATTTAATAAATTTATTAAATTTAGTTCAGATACAAATTACGTTACACTTGATATTAAGGTACCTAATTTCTAAATTTCTTGGAAGGCAAATTATGTTTCCACTTGCGTTTTTCTTTCTACAAACTGCATGGAATTAACAAATAAACAAAAATGAAACCGTTGCTTTCCCTTACTTTTTATTTTGTGAAGTCTCATTTTCTTCAGCTTTATCAATAATCCAAGGGAATATTTTTTATTAAAAAAAATAACAGGCAAGGAAATTAATAAAAAATTTAATGTCTGAACACTAAAAGCAAAACGTGTATATATTTTTAAATAAATTATAGTATAGCAATCCCGTACGAAACATGTGTTTTTTTATAACCAGCTCAGATTTGCTGATCTACGAAATAGGATTTACCCTGCATTTGAGGATCTTACGTTAAACCTTTATCCCTTATTTATAAACCATCCGCTGGCAATACCTTGTTTGGGAGTTTTCTACCTGAATAAAGCTCAAGTGTGACCTTCCATTGTAAGACTGTAGTAAACAAAGAGTATGTTTTACATTGTTGATGTGAATCAATTCCTTGAGGCTTTTAGGTGCACCAGATTGTAACTAATATTCTCACCTCGATTAAAAGATGATTTTATGGAGCAGTAACAAAAAAGTACTCATCTAGTATTAAGGAACGAAAATGAAATGTTGTAGCAATAAGGAACAAGGAAAAGGTTCAGGATGAAATTTCACTACTACTATTCCTTTTCTAATTTTCATTTTATTTTAGTTTTCATTTTCATTTTCAAATTCCAAATTTTCTAAATGTAGGAAATTAGTTTTTTTCTTACTTTTTACTTGCTTATATTTTATTTCGTTTTAATTTATTTGTTTAAATCATGTCATTAAATTTTTGTAATAGATTTCAAGAGTAGCTGAAGAAATTTTTTTCTGAAAGTACGAGACAATTGGAAACAAGAAGGATCAAGCGTATAAGTGTTGAAGGGAGTTATGTACAAAGATAAAGGATTGTTTATAATGTAATGCGTAGTTTTTTCAAAGCTAAGAAGAAAAATACGCTCTCGTACATAATACATAGGTTTTTAAACAAATAATATTCGGTTTAATAACCGAATATATAAACTAATTTTTGATTTATTTTTGTACCGATACATAATACTTATGCTACTCTCTATATGAATTATAACTGCAATGTTAAGGAAAATGCCGTTTCCAACGTTAGGGATAATGACATAAGGATATAACTAGTTTAGGGTCGCGCGCCCCCTGGGGCTAATCGGCGCCTAGGCTGTATTGTTTACAGTTGTATCTTGTTCCTTTATACCATTCTTGCCGCACAATACCGCTTTTTTCCTTGCTGCATGTCACAACCTCACCTCACCGCAAAGCTGCTGTAATCCGACTAATGATGTGTTCAAAACGCGGGCCAACCAGTGACGATGCGAATGAAGTCTTTCGCCGGGTGAGAATTTACACCTGTGTTTTGCATACCCTTACAGATTACTTTAAAAAAATCAATACGGAATCCATAACTCCCTTTATAAATATTTAAAACATTTAACTTAGTTAGTACATACTTTAAATCAAGAAAATAATAGTAGTAACAATTTGGCGTTTAATTGAGTACATACATACAATCATATCTAACTAAATCGACACATCTTTACTGATATTAAAGTGAAAAGCACAATATTTTATAGAGTTAATAGGTGATGTTCAATCTCATAGCATAACAAATCTGATATTAATAATATGTGACGTCCTTTCGAAATAGTTCCATAAAGAAATCTAACACATGTGTACCCGGATTTACAACGAGTTACGTCCACAAGTTCAATCCAGCGAACGTATAATTAACTGATTTGTTAACGAATAGTTTACTATATAACAATAACAAAATGTTATTCAGTACTGCGACCTGCGACACCAGCTGTCTATATGAAATCACCACAGGGTGCTTCTTCGTCCAGAAAGGGTTAGAGACGTGATGCATTTTAAACTGCAAATGGGTTTCAAATAATAGTCGGTTAGATTTCTTTTGTACTCATAGTGGATTAGTTGCCTAAAATTTTGTGCGCCTGAAAACTTATCTTAAAAAGAAAATTGATCAGACACTGTCTTCAAAGGAGACACCGTGCTAAGTGTATAATCTCGATAATTCAAGACTATAGAAAGCAGCTATTGTCGTATTATGGAATGTAAGAAAAAAATTGGAAAATAAAACAAGGTTGCTATTATAAATTCCTTTAAAATAGTTATTTGTACATAAATTGTTAGAACTCATTACGAGTCCTGTAGGATTTGTAGTGTCGAAATACTCAACGTATCAAAATTGGGAAGTGCAAGATTATCGAGCTCTTACTGTACGTGGTTCTTAGTAAGAAAATATGTCCAGGAAGAAATGCAAAAAAAATTAGATAATAAATACAACATTTAAAGTTGGTTCTTGTCCGGTTTAAAGATTTTGTGATATAATAAATACAACATATAACAGTAAAATAAATAGAATAGAATGGTTTCATTTGATTCTTGAGGTTGTTATTGATATTTGCTTAAATGCAACTGTGCAGATTTTATGAAAATTTCCATTGGGATCAATCAATCAATGTGCTCATAATGAATGGCTAGATAACTGCTAGATAAAAATCAATCTTTTGCAAAAAATAAATAGATAAGTTTCTAAACTGTACCTAAAGCTCTCAATTTACTCATCAGCCACTTATAAATGGAGATTTAAATATGAGACGAAAGTTGCAGAATCATTAAAATCACCTCAGATATTTAAATATAAACGCCAAATATAAGCAGAATATTTTTAAAAAAATTAGTCACGGACATAAGAAAAAAGAGAAGAAAAAGAGAAACATTAAAAGTTAACATATCTAGCTGAAGAATAAGTTATGCTGACTAAAGAGAACAAGAGCTTTAAATCGGTTTTATTATATTTTGCTCAAAGCAAACTTCAAAATATGATATTCTAAATTAAAAAATATTAATGTTGTTACTATTTTTAAAAAATTAAATTTTCTTTTTTAATTTTAAGAAATAGGATTAGCTTTGCTTAATTAAGACATTTTTGAGTAAAATATATTATTATTCTATTATTTAGAGGAAACTGTAATAACTGTGGTAACCAACATGAAAGCATTCTATACATTCTGCGTGTATTTTTAGAGTACCTATGTGACAAAAGCATACAAGGTGTTGCATTTTATAAAACAGTTCACTAAATCCATTATTCGTAAGTTTCAAAATATATACTTTGCAGCTTAAAAACCAATACCCAAAACATTCCATTTACACCTCTAACCAAAGAGGTCCGCACAAAAAAAGTAAAACCTAATGGGGCACATAATATAATGAGAAATACCGCAAGCAACAATGCATGTAAGCACATAATGTGGTTGTTTCCATTGTAGCAAACTTGAAAAGAGCACAAAATGCAAACACAACCTCGCCATTGTGCAGTGTCGGAATATTGCATTTCAACAGTCTTGTGTTCCTATATATTTACTGTATCTTTGCGGATCTTGGAACGCTCCGAGTATCAAAAGGCGGCTTACAAACATTCAAGGACCGGTCATATTGTACTTGCGGTTTATTTTCGGGCTTAGGATACTTCACGCTGATACGTGGCCCGTGTCGTCCGCCTCCGGAAATTATTTTCTAGTTCACCCATCTTTAAGCGTCTTATTGAATTATTGGTCCTAAGTATATACGTTGCTACGGCAGATGCGAAATTTTATCGTTAAAATCTATATTGTTCGTCAATTCTGTCCCAAATTTATTCAAACTGCTTCCGTAATCTAATGAACGTTTTTGAATATTTTTAGAAAGAAACTACATTTCTTATTATTGGCTATAAATTACCAGATATTCTTTCATTATTCTAACTTCAACTTTCATCAATAGTGGGTGACGTTACGAAAAACAATGTACTTAACCGATAAGATTACAATTATTGGAAGTTTCATGGCCATCATCAAAAGTTGCACAAAAAACAAGAGTTCATAATGCTTTGTGCACAACGATCTTGATATATTTTTGTGCTATCTCTCTGTAAAACAGAAAATCAACAATTTGCTGGCTTATAAAAGTTAATAGAACCGAAAGTAATTTATTTGTGATTTAAAACACTATCGTGTCGGCAAATCAAGTTAGGGGACTCACAAAGAGCATAAAACAATTGAAATATTCGTATAGACTGTGTAACAATGTGCCAATTTGAAGCTAAACGGGCCATTGTATCTCACAAATATAATAAAACGATTTTTATAGCAGCTCCCATCTGGCGCTCTATCTTCGAACTAATCAAATTACGTACTCCATTTTTGAAGCGCCCTGTGTCGAGCTACAATTCAATTTAAAAGTCATTTGTACCATGCACGAATATTGTTAGCATCGTTAATAATAATAATAATTTCATTTAATACTCAGGACATGATGGGGGATTGTTACGGAACGACGTGCTACGAAAAATGAATATTATAATGTCGTTTAGTCGGGGCGCATTTTCTAATTTTCAACACTTTTTGTCGAGTATAAATTTTGAAAATAATTCTCATCTAATTATCTTGTCACTTTTATATTAGGTGTGCATTTTAGGCGTCTTGTTTTATAACAACGTTAACTTAGACATCCCGGAAAAAAAAAGAAAATTTTTTTTTCGAACGAATTCTATTATAATTCGCTTTTCATAACAAAGTAAGAGGAGCTCCTATCCGTAACAAATTGAAACTAAATCGAATTTTGTTAAGTGTTATTGCAAGTTGAAAGTTATTATTGGTCAGTAATCTCTAAATTTGTTTCCATAAAGTTTCTGCAAAGGACATTATTCTTCACTAATAAAAAAAAACATTTTCTAATTAAACCACCAAATGTGATTTTAATAAAGTGTAATGCATTCTATACCAGAAGTATTATCTTTATGAAAAGTTGATTGCAATTACAATTACAGAATGTAATCACAATGTGGAAAAAACTTCGTTCGATTTTAGTTCGGACAAAATGTACCTATTCACTTGAAAATGCATTTCCGGATAAAAAAATATTAAAATTTCAAAACACCAAATGAAAAAAACTAATTAAAAAAGGTTCCAAACAAAGTGCCCAACATTAATTTCCAATCTAAACCAATCAATGAGAGCAGTTGGGTAAATAATGGAGTCTAACTGCGGTCGCATTCGTGATTAGTTCCCGTCCCTGTCGTTAGAGGGGCAGAGGGACGCCACCTGGCGCTAATTACCATAGTCATGCGGCCGGGCTGCCGGAAATTAAATCGGTTTACAACGCTCCAATATTTGTGTTACCAACATTTAAACAATTTAGTTTCATTATTACGCTATCTAGCTTGGCATTATGTTAAATATTTGATTGTTGTTGCCAATAGCTTGTAATTTGGATAGCTCATTGTGCAGATGAATTGATTCGTATCCATAAAATTCAATGTTGCAATAGTTTTCCTATATATTTTAGTTCTAATTCTCACAAATACTTTTCTAATCGTTCGCTTTTATGAGATATTAATTGCATAGTAGCTTACAAATTCCGGTTAATAATTCTTTTCGTGTACTTATTATTGATTGCATGTCATTGTACAAACATATTTAGACATTATTGGTTCAATAAAAGAAACTACAGTGCAATTAATATCAGTTACATCTACCTCAACTTTTAACTAAATAATATTGACCAGGTTTCGAAGCGAAAAGAATATGTATTTTAATTTAGAATAAAATCAACTTGTTTATTATCTCTTAAATTTTATTTTTTAATAAAACTTTCAATTCTACATGATTTATGCCGATATTCTTAAATACATATAGATCAAACTTGAAACGTAGGAGTTATATCCAGAAACATGTCAGAAATGTTTCTACGTCAAGAGAAACAAGAGCGGACAGATAAATGATATTTATTTTTACATCCTTCCTTTTATACGCTCGTAAGTTATTAAGTTGGAATAATAAGTTTTAAATTCGTTTCTATTTTTTTATAATAAGTTTGCCCAGAATAAAGTACATTTTTTATATGAAAAGTACAATTCCATGTTAAGGAAAAATGCTGCTGCTGTAAAGTAGAGCACATTACCTAACGAAAGTCATTACGGTAACGAGTTTGCAGAGCGTTAAATAATCGAACGCGTTCCAATTTTACACCATATGTTCAGATGATTGCTGCTAAATGGTAGAAAATGATATACGTTGTGGCGGAAATTCAGGATTTGTAAAATTTGAACTGTATATCGTTTATCATCAAAATTTCCGGTTCCTTATGCTTATTAAAAACGCTGATTGACTTGAATTAACCAAACTTGCTCCAACATGTGATTATAATAATAAAATGAAGGCATAATCTTTCAAAGAAATAATTTGATGAAACAGTCCTCCAAAGAAGATAAAATAAAGGAATTCGTCTATCACAGTTGTATAATACGAGAGAAGATTCAACAATTATCTACCTAACCATGCAACAAAAGAGCTACGTTGTTGATTTTTAACAAGTTATAAATTGTCAAAGTTATTAAATTTATAACAGTAGAAAATTAGTGATTTAAAATTAGAACACTGAAGTGTAATAAATTGTTTTGTCTAAAGAAGGGAATACGACAGTGTGTAACCATGATTACCCATCATATTTGCAAGTAAAATTTTGGTCAAAACAGTTTCGTTGGGGTTTAGGACGATCCAAGAGGTGGAAGGCCCTTAGAAGTTCGAAATACAGAAATGATAAAAAGCAGTTGAAGATTTAGTGATAAAGGACAGACGTCTGAAAGTGTCATCAATTGCTAAAGAAGGTAGAATATCTGAAGCTTCAGTTTTAAGGATATTGCGCTCAGTTTTAGGTCTTAGCAAAGTGTCCGCAAGCTGGGTTCCTAGGCTGTTGACGCCAGAACAAAAATTGTGCTGCAAGAAAATTTTAGCGCAAAGTTTAGCCTCTTTAGGTGCGAATCCAAACCTACTTTCACAAATTATCACTCGCGATGAAACTTGGGTATATTTTTGGGACCCGGAGACAAAACAAGAATCTATGCTATTTATTTAACATTAAGGTATGTAAACAGGACAAACCTAGAAACAATAGATGGATAAAGGCTCTCCACCCCCGAAAAACACCCCAGCTCCAGACATTCGCCCTTCTTCGAGGTTCAGAAGCAAAAGAACGGTGATTAATTTTATGCTTACATGCACTCGCGCATTGAACAATGCGGCGTTGCCAAATTATGACAAATATCGCGTTCGACAAAATGACAACGTTACAACGGAGACAAAGTTTTGTAAGAAAATTGATGGCTACAATTTTTTGGGATATTGAGGATATTCTTCTAATTGAATATATGCCAAAAAACTTAACAATTAATGCAGAAGCTCAACGAAGTATACTTAACAACTTTATTTAAAGTTGGTTCTTGTCCGATGAAATTTGTATCTTTTAACCGGACACTAAATCGCGCACTAAAACTTAAAAAAAAAACTCTTGAACAAAAACGACCTCGTATTCTCTGTAAAGGAATCTTTTTCTTGCATGATAATTGCATGGTGCACGAAGCAAGAAAATATATCACAAAATCTTTTAAACGGATACTAACCAGCTTTAATCAAGAAAATATAAGGAATTTATCGACGCCACTGAATTGGACCATCCTCTATATGGTTCAAATTTGGCACCCTCTGACTATTACCTATTTCAAAAGAATCTATGAGGAAGGTAGTTTTTTTTTTCAGTTATAAAAGATGCTTTTGCTTCCAAGAGAATTTTTTTCATGTGGGTTAGAATAACTTGAAAAAGTGGCACAAGTGTGGACTTTAATGTCTTAATATCAATTCTTCTGAGTTGATTTATTGTTACCAAGAGTTTTTCTTCGACATAAAAGCGTACGAAACTTTTTTAATGAATATGGGTTTCTTTAACACATCTCTATCAATTGATTTAAAACTATCGTTTTCTCTTTTATTGAATATGACACTGTAGATTTCAGAAAAAGTTTTATTAAATTGTTGCCACTGTCATATACTCGAAGCAGGAATTAAACATTAACTAGAGCTTACTTCATACCATCACATTAGTGTTGACTGGATTTTCATGAAACTAATTAAATTTTAGATTTAATTAAAGACTCTGCCTAGTGCTGACCTACCTATAATGGCTACGCCTAAGTTAATACAAATTGGAAGCCTTGAGGAAGCAATTAATGCATTGCGGAATAGGATTTAATTACTAATCATATGATTCGCAAAGTAAATATTATCCAGGAACGAAAAATTCAGAAAATTTGTACAGTTTGAAAAATCAATCACATACTACTAATTAGATTTTTACGGTTTATAGAGATTTGTGAAAGTTTATTTGTTAATTTAATAAAATGAATAAAATTAAGGCGGAACATCATAAGGCCATAAAGTTCCCGATAAAAGAAGGTAATGGCCGAAAAATTATTTATGAAAGAATGGATGTTGAGAATGGAGAATATGCACCTTCTTATTTTCAAGTTAAATTTTAGTCTAAATTTTTTCGATGGGATACAGAGTCAATTAACGATGACCCGTACGTGCACTTGACAGTGCGAGAGAAATAGATGATATTGAATCTGTTGAAGCAACCTTACGAAGAATATTAAAAGAAGATACTTTTAGATACGGTGTTGGAATTGTGGAGAGTTAGGACATATTCGTAGTCGCTGCAAGAATCCATCCAGAGCGACTTCAGTTGCCCAAACGTCGGAAAACTAAAGCGGGTTGATGTAATGGGGCTGGTGTCGACCCGTAACGAACAAGTCCCAAAGAAATTGCGTGACATTCGCAGAAAGTAAAAACTATTGGGCGCAGTGGGATTCAATTGTTTTAGAAGACGGTTTTCTGAAACGTGCCTTCGGAAATCGAGATGGTACTGAAGGGAAAATGTAGATTCTAATACCTCAAGCAAGAATACCTGAAGTTATGAATGAAATTCATAATGGGACCACTGGAGGTCATTTTGGTGTAACGAAAACATTGGAAAAACTGCGGGAAAGATTTTATTGGGTTAACTGTAAAGAAGACGTGAAAGAATGGTGTAAGAATTGTACAATATGTGCAGCATGTAATGGGCCTCAGAAGCCTCGATGGGCACTTATGCATCAATATAATGTGGGGAGTCCGTTCGAGAGAGTTGCAGTAGATGTGGCTGGCCCTTTTCCCGAAACAGATGCAGGAAATAGATACATCTTCGTTATTGTGGATTATTTTAGTAAATGGGTGGAAGCTTACATATGCAGTACCTAACCAAGAGACCACGACGATCGCAGATGTCTTGGTTAAAGAATGGATATGTCGATACGGGGTGCCATTAGAACTACACTCCGACCAAGGAAGAAATTTTAAGTCCTCCCTATTTCAAAATGTCTTCAACCTATTAAAAATTCGCAAAATACGAACAACCGCTTTACATCCGCAATCATACGGCATGGTCGAACGCATGAACAGAACGATTAACAGACATTTGTCTAAAGTTGTCTCAACCCATCAACGAGACTGGGATAGATTTTTACATTTATTCTTAAAGGCGTACCGATCGTCAGTGCATGAAACCACAAAACAAACACCATCAAGTATCATATTTGGACGGGAGATGAGATTACCATGCGACTTGAAGTTTGGCAGTAAACCTGGAGAGGAGTTGGTTGGTGAAGACTATGTAACAAAATTAAGAAAAAGAATGACTGACATGCATGAACAAATAGGACGAAATATCCAACACGCCAGCGACAAAATGAAAGAACATTATGATAACAGGGCAGAAAAAGGTGGATTTCAACCAGATAACAAAGTCTGGTTATATAACCCTCAACATCGTCGAGGGTTATCACCAAAATTACAAACAAATTGGGAAGGGCAGTATGAAATAGTTAAACGTCTAAACGATGTTATCTATCGCATCCGAAAGTGTCCAAATGGAAAGCCACGTATAGTGCATTTTAATAGATTAGCTCCTTATAATAACGACAACAAAAGGGCCAATGTACAGCGAATTCATTGCAGTAGGTCGAGATTCAATGATTCTACACTAATTTGAAGTAGAGTATGGGTCAGGAGTCGATAAAAGGATTTACCTGCTTGTAGATTTTACTAGTTATTATTGTTATTTTTTTTATTTCGAGACGAAATTTATTTGTAGGAGGAGGCAGTGTAACGAATGTAAGCGACCGTCTATGACCATATTTAAGGGTTGTAAAAAAAGGGTGGCGTGGAAAAAATAATAAAATAGATAGATATCGAGGTGTCAAGTAGAGATTTTTAAAGCTTTTATAAATTGTAATTGTAGCATTTTATAATAAAGAAAGTGTTAAACTAACAAGTTCAGATGACCTGTGAAAGCTCCAACTAAAGAGAAAATGCGAAAAACCGAAAATTTTGTACTGAAAGGTTGGCATATAAAGGTCATTGTTATTGCCAATAAAGTACGCATATCCAAAGCGAGCGACCTAAAAATCTTGCTTGACGATTTGGGTATGATTCTTAGATTGCTTACACCTCAGCGAAAACTGGACAGAAAATAAATTCTCAAAAAAGTTTGGCCGCGTTGGAAAGGGACAGGCATTTTCTTTCCCGAATTATCATCGGGGATGAAACTCGGGTATATCACTAGAACCCTCCCATTAAACAGCAATTCATGCAATGGATTCATAAAGGCTCTCTACTACCAAGAAAAGCCAAAACACATTTTCTAGATAAAGCTGATAGCAACAGTTTCCTGAGATGCTGAAGGAGTTTTGGTTATTGAGTACATGCCCAGGGAGTCTAAAGTAAATGGAAACACAATTCAAAATTGGGAAACTGCTCTGGAGGAAAAAGGTTCACATTCTTACTCCCAAAAAAACTTCTTGCTGCACGACAATTCTTGGGTTCACAAGGCAAAGTCCAATAGATAATCAATGACTGTGGGTTCATAGAGTTAAAGAATCTATTTTATAGCCCTAACTTAGCTCAGTCACATTCAAAAACTTAAAAAAGCATCTCAGAGGAAAGCGTTTTGCATCTGAGGAAGCACTTAGAGAAGCTGTTGAACAATATTTTGCAGAAGTGCCGAAGGAATTTCTTTCTGATGATATGGAACAATTGCAATAAAGGTGGAATATGTATTGAAGGGAGTTACGTGGAAAAATAATGTTAACGTGATACGTAGTTTTTTAATGGTAAGATACATAACATACAAATACGTCCTCGTTCAAAAACCCATTTCAAAAATTCCCAATAGAGCAAATAAATTTGTAATTGAAGACGTAAATTAATTTTTTTCCATGTAAAGGTATCCACCATAAATGAATGATCCCTGTATCATCGCAATATACAATATGAGAACGAAAGAACTTGACCGCTTAATGTCAAACTTTCAATCGACAAAAAAAAATTCAAATGTTTTTAATTTACACTTTAAAAATAATTTTACTTATTACAGTTTAAAAGATTAGAAGATAGAAAGATCTTAGAAGTTTTCATTCAATTAAATACTGCTCGAATAAACTGCGCATATTTTTAGTAAACATTTGATCAACTCTTCAACGATACAAAATAAGCTTAATTATCTGTGAAAGCTGCTCCACAATTCCGGTGCCGAAAGTCTTTTCAAGTGAAAAGCGTCTCCCTATAAGGGGGAATTAACAGATTTTACTTTCCAAGTTCGCAAAGCAAACGTAAGAAGAAAACGAATATTGATTTAAAAAGTACTGATGAAATAAATATATCGGCGGTCGGTAAGCTCGCCCGAATTAAATTATCAATGATACCTCATAATTCCTAATCCATTGAAACTGAAATGTAACGCCAATTACAGACACATTTAAACGTTTTCATAATAAACTGCTGTAAACATCGTTGCCTCTGTGTTTCCCTTATTCCCGGAGCTCAACCGTCTCTGTTTAACTCACACGGAGCAGTTACGGACTCCATGATGGAAGCTAAAATTCTACTATTGGTCACCCCATGCTGGCCCCACCTTCAAACCGCCCCTAGCCACTTCAGCGGAGCGGTTAACGTTCAGTCAGTTGAAACCGCGTTATGGAGTCGGAACGTTGCGAAGATACCAACGGTATGCTTGGCTTCGGCTTAGATGTGAAACCCTTGAGGATGGTGTCCAGTCCAAATTCTGGACCACGACATACGATTGATAATATACTGGGACTTGTTCGGAAGGACGATGCTGAAAGGGATCGTTCCAACACCCCCGGAAACGGCGAAAGCGCCGGTAAGCGTATTCACATTTCTATATCACCAGAAATCACATTCACACATGTTTACTAATTTCTAACTAAAATAGAATCGATTCTAAACCCAAGTTCCAATAAGGGTGGGAAAGTATTTTACTACCCTAAATCGTCTCCCAGCTTCTCCGTCGCTCTTTATATTACATTGAAATTTTTGTACTTTAGAAAAAGAAGTTTTTTTAACATTTTTCTAAGCAGTTACCCTTAAAATTTTTTTAATTTTACTTAGCAATTGTTTGATACCACATATATTTTGAGTTTTCATGAGTGTATTGATGTTTTTTTAAGTAATTTGCTTTTAAAATTTTACAACTTGTTTTAAGTTTGTTCAAATGTCATAAATACGTTGTAAGCTTTCGTAAGTAGGGAAGTAACCACAAGGGCAAATTTTAGGGCCACTTCTCTATAGATTTAATTTAGATTTTATTATTCTTAAGCTTTTAAAATCGATTCAAAAAAGAACTGCGTACCTTTAAAACTGTGCATCCCTCTGAAAGCTTTCTTTGTTTGTATGCGTTAATAAAATCGAAGTATAATTTCATTTTATTTAATCAACAATGGAAGAACTCTGAAGATGTATTTGTAATAAAATAGTTTTTTATGAACATTTTTTGAAGATTTTACAAAAAGTTTAAGAACTTGAAAGATTAAAAAAAGAACACTTTTAGCTTACGCCTTATTACACGCATTGTCAGACATTCACTTCATTTATGTCTTTTTTAAATCAATATACAGTGCGAGTCTCTAACTTGGAATAAATTTGGTAAAGCAAAGACAGGTTTTTTCTCGGAAATATGCTCGGACACGTCGATTAGTATTTTAAATTGCGCTCTTTTTCTTCTAAGAACATTTTAAACAGCGTGTCCCGAATTTGAGATATGACATCATCGACTATTTTTTTAAATGGCAATCCTATTTTTTATGACTATTCTTAAAGTGTATAATCAAGTTACACAAGCGTACCAAATTTCAAATTTTTATTCCTTGTCATTTGAAAGATATTTAACAAACATTAACTAATTCAAAAAATGAAGAAATCTGAAACTCAATAGTCATAAATTCACTTCACTAAATGCTCAAAATGTTGTCGGAGACACCGTCTTGTTGAAACCAGATGTTTCTATTTGGGACATCAGCTTCAACCGGATCAGGAAACAGAGTAGCCAATTTCGGAACCAGTTCTTCCTGTAAGAATTCTAAATATCTCGCTCCATTGAGATTTTCTTGGAAGAAAATTGGTCCTATTACTCGATCACCAACAATCCCTGCCCAAACATTGACTTTTTCTGGATGTTGAGTTTGGCCTTCCCTCATCCAGTGTGGGTTGTTGTTTGCCCAATAACGACAATTTTGACGATTTACCTGACCATTTAACATAAACGTTGATTCATCAGAAAATAGGACGTTTTCTATGTTTAGAAAATTTCTGTATAGTAGATCCATCATTTGTTCGCAAAACTGGAGTCTTCTATCCGGATCATCTTCGGTGAGTTCCTGGAGGATTGCCATTTTATAAGGATGCAATTTTTGCCATTTAAAAAAATAGTCGATGATGTCATATCTCAAATTTGGGACACGCTGTATAAAATGTTCTTAGATGAAAAAGAGCACAATTTAAAATACTAATCGACGTGTCCGAGCATATTTCCGAAAAAAAACTGTCTTTGCTTTACTGAATTTATTCCAAGTTAGAGACTCGCACTGTATATCAATCAATCTAATCGAAGGTATAGGGATAATTCGGCTATTGCCCCGGATTGAAGAGTGTTTTTCATTCAAATATCAAGAGTCCATGCTTATTTCAATTTGCCAGATTGCACCTGTTTGCAATGAGGCATTAATATTTTGTTTTTTTTTTAATGATTTTATATAATGAATCTAATTTTAATGATTTTAATGTGTACGCATGTTCATTAAGTGAAATTAATTTACAATTTCAATAAGCTATAAAGTTAATGTCCAAAAAGATTTGATAAATTTGATTTAATCTATATCAAATGCTATATGCTCGACTTATTTTCAAATACAGAAATAATTAATCTGAGCTAATTTTATTCTCCGTTTCATTTCGTTCTTTTTACTTTCCATTCTATCAAACTAAAAAAAATAAAATACATAACGCAGGACTAATCTGTTCCAAATTTAACATACGTGAATTATTTATGTAATTTATATTTATATAACATTTGCGAATTTTAAATATGAAATGATTTGTATTGCTTTTATGTATTTAAGGATTTGAAGTACAGTGGCAATCATAACTCATGACGCTTACAGAATATCATACCCGTCTCCTCCAAAATGTACGTATCAAAATCTTACTACTTAAAATTACGATTGCTACTGTACATAGTTTGCAAAATAAAAACGGTTCTGTGTTTCTGTGAATAAATCATTTGGGATAATACAAAGAATAAAATAACGAAAAATAAATTATTTTTGTGAAAACCAAGCAAATAGTATACATTACGATCATGAAATATAAAGTGCTGGGAAAGTTTGTGGGGAAAACAAAATTTCACCTGATTAGAAACGTAGATGTTAGAAAAGTCAACATGAACTCATCCGAATTGCAAAAATCGGTGAAACCATAGAAATAAGACAAATGGTATTGGATAGGAAGAGGAAATTGGATGAAAACAAAGAAAGAAACTCGCCACAACGAAACTATTGCATCAATAACCTGTGTACTCAAATGACGTTGATTTTTTTATTGAGACTCATTGCCAACAATAATAAATACACCAATATCTGGTATATGTATATCTATCCAGGGAGTAAAGAAGAATTTAATTTTTTATTAATATTTGTTTACTTTGTCGTTTAATTTCCATTTTGTGGAACTTAATCGTATTTTCAGAATGGTGCTTTTCTTTTGAAAATCGTCTTACTTCTATTCTCCAGGAAATTCATTGCAAGAAACGTATACAACTCACAGATGATTTAATTTCACGTGAAGTTGAAAAAAATTACTTCGTAACCGACGTTTTCTTTAAGAGGAAGGTGCCAAAAAACTGATAACTGCGTTAATAAAGTCGGGGGCTACGAGAAAAAATAATTTAACGCATATTGAAAATACATTTTCGTTTAAAAGTCCATTGGATGCTTTGCGTATATTACAATTCCAGTCGCACCCTCCGTTGCAATCTCCACTGTAACTTATTTTTAGAAACTTGGTGACTTGTTTCTTCTTTTTCTCTTCTCTCATAATCATTTCCGCTGCTTAGTTGTATTTTGGTCACAGTCACCTCCTCCTTGTTAATTCTCCACCGAAAATTAAACGCCTTGTAAGATATCCTCTCTTCTCTCGCATTGCAATCTCCATTACAACTTATTTTTAGATTATTCGTTTCTTTCTCTCTTCCTTCTTAACTATCTTTAACTATTTAGATCCATTTTAGTGACAGTCCTCCTGCGTTTATTTCTAGACCGAAAATTCTCCCATCCGGATCATAAGGTGCATTCCCGGTTTATTACCCTAGGGAAGGATATGGTATAAAAAGAGAACAAGAAATCTGTTGGATGAAATTTACTTCCAAGATGTGCAAACTAGAATTACTTCAAACCGACAGCATATGGACTTTCTTGTCCAGCTTGTCCAGCATAGCAGAGTTTCTTGATAAAGTTCTGGAATAGAAATTTCCCGTGCTTTGCTGCAACCTGCTTGGAAATCCTACTCCAGCTTCAGCAGATTCCAAGCGATTATTTCGTTCTTTACCAGTGACTACAACCGCTTGATCGGACGGCATTGCGACATAGATTCGGGTTATCGACCTTCGCAACATATCTAATGACTCAAGAACAATCTTTTTGAAAGCTATTCCAGAAATGTTGCTGTTGAGTGAGAATCATGACAGGATGCTTTGTCAAAGCACAACGGAAAAGATCGCGTGACGTTGGGAGATTCAATCCACGGCAGCAACATTTTCCTAAGACAATGTTCAAAACACAACTGAGCATCCATATTCATACCATCATCTTCTTTGGAAATTTTGATTTAGGCCATAGCTTCCGTGGGAGGTGGAAACATACTGATTGGCATTCAACTCTCAAGCACCGCAAAGAGCTTTCTCGTCACTATTGGATCATAATTGTGATCATGGTAAAAGTTATATTTTGTTTCATTCAGCGCAAGAAACCTAGAACGCACCCTTACCTACTTTCATGACAGCTAGGTACTTCAGTAATTTTGGATATTATGGTCTTTCTTATTAGTTCTTTCCCTTATTTTCTTGTCGGTTATATTTCTTCTAATCGCGACATTTTTTAAGAAAAGCACTTCTAATCTTCTATTTTCTTAAATTTTACACACTTCGTGATTTATATGCTGTAATTTGTCTTCATTTCTGTTAACTGAACAGTTATCTCTTCTAAATAAACTGAATTAACTCCATGATATTTGTAGCGTATAGATAAGTATAGGTAACCTGAAACCTTCGCTATAATACATTTATTGTTCATAAAACATGACCGGTTTCGTCTAACAGCTAGACGTTATCAAATGTGTAACAACTCTGTTGTCGTCTACAGAGGATCCTCTGCCACTTGGGCTGAGTGAACTGTTGCTCTGTCTTTCGCTTTTCTCTGTTGTCCTTTGCAGAAAACAACAGAGTTGTCCTCTGTCACTTGGGCTAAGTGAACTAACTGTTACTCTGTCCTTCGTTTTGTTACACATTTCATAATGTCTAGCTGTTAGACGAAACCGGTCATGTTTTATGAACAATAAATGTATTGTAGCGAAGGCTTCTCATTACCTATACCTCTTCTAAATAAATTGTTTTCGGCTGCTTATCTTTCATTTTTTCTTGATATTGTTGCCATCTTAAACGTTACCCTTTTGTAAATTGAGCGATCAACACTTTTCGATATAATTTTTTTTTTATTTCTTCTCTAACAATTTTCTTTAGCAAATCACCAATTCCGCTGCCTCCTTATTTGCATGACCAAAGTATCACATCCCTGCTTAAATATCATTTGACTTTGGTAGGGGAGACCGGGTATGGTTGTCTCACGGGTTGGTTGTCACACCTAGTATTTCTCAGTAACTAACGACTAATATCGGCTGTGGCTATGACTAGTGATTATTTACAATTATTGTAGACAATCACTAGCTATAGCCACAGCGAATATCAGTAGTTAGTTACTGAGAAATGCTAGGTGAGACAACCAACCCGTGAGACAACCATACCCGGTCTCCCCTACTGCATTTAAGATCTGTGCATCTATCACTTTTCACTATTCATTTTGCAACTTCAACAGTATTGTCTTTATCTCGATCGGTAGACACTTTCTATATTTTGAAATTCCTTTCGTTTTCTAAAGTTAAATCCAGTTCTTTTTCTAATATTTTCTTGATAGATCTTGATAGATACATGTATATGTATTTTGCTTTCTCTGCAAGTATTCTTGATTTGATTGTACTACCTTTTGTTTATTATTTCGTCGCCTTTCAATTTTCTTAAAAATCCTCACTTAGAAAACAAACAATTTTTGTGCTAAAGAAATATTAAATTACTATTAAAATTTTTGTATTTGAAAAAAAAAATAATAAATTCTGAATCTGTAATAAACTAGTAAATTAAAAACACGTTATTCACTTGAAATTCGTTCCCTACAATTTACATAAAGTGCGATATTTTAAATGAAAATCAAGGCTTTAAAAAAACAGCCAAATAAATAATAATTCCTCGATGCTATCGACGTTCATCCGTTATTGACAGCGTACTAATTTGACGTACGCTTGCTTGACAGGGAATTATATTTGACAGGATTACGCGATTGACAAATAGGATCAAGGAGGCTTAATTGTGTGTTTGAGTATGTTGTTGGTTGCGCTCCCTTGTTTCACAAATTGATTGTAAAATGAAACACTTTCGAAACAGTAATAACAATAAAAGCCGCACAAATTTATTTTACCGCACGGTTAATTAAGCGACTACTTTCACCTCCACTGGCACAATAAAATTGAATCTTTCAAGAATCAGCAAAATATATTAAATGACAATTTCCAAAATTTTTGAAGGTTAAAAAAAGTAACAACCAACACAAACGATGTTTGTATAAACGTACTGGTATTTTCGCAAACAAACTTCACGAAGATCTTAAAGTCCGATTACTTTGAAGAAGAAAGTCGTCATAAGCGTGAATTAATTTAAATACATTTAAGTGTGTAAATTAGTTGGCTACATTTAAAACCCGCCCGTCAATTAAGCAACAGCATCCCGAAGCACAATGGTCATCAAGAAAGCCGTCTTATTTCAATAAAGAAGCATCTCCAAGAACGGGGGCAGAATCGTGATTCATCAGAACTCGTACTAATGCAACCCACAGAAATGTATGCGGTGGTAGAACTACTTACTTAAATATTAAAAGAAGCAAAAGTGTTGGAATGCCGACTTTAAAAAAAGAGGGTGGAGCTGATACGAAGACAAGCCGTGACTAATAACTTTAACTAATTAGCAATTTAAAACAGTTACTGTTAATTATACGGCCGATATTTTAAGATAGAGCTTCGAATGGGTGCATTAAAGTGCTAACCAATTAGTTATAATTAATTATAATAATTATATTATTACGTTATGTAAAGTAGTTTGACTATTTTTATGACGATATTGTTGCTCGATTAATTTAGTTAACATAAAATTACCATCAACTCATTTTATTTTCTATTATTTTTTAGAAAAGCAGTATCAAAAACACACACATAGGGTTACTTAAAAGTCATACGCCATCTAAATATCTTATAAATCATCTTTCATTGTTCATCGTCAATTTTAGAAGAGTAAAGCATTGGGGGATAAAATCAAGACTTCGTTAAGACTAATCATCTTCTTAGCAGCCCAAATTTAGCATGAAGCATATTTTTTATTTCTGCATTTAAAAAATTCCTAGGTTGTCGACATTTCCTACAACACACAGTTTTAAGGACGAAGGCAGGAAACAAGAACTTTTGCCACAGAATGAGAAGTATCTTAACAATGGCGAAAACTACATAAAAAATAGTCTGCCTCCTCCTTTGGAAATCATGGAAATATTTTTTCTTGTCAATAGTAGAGTGTAATGGATATTGTATGGCCATCTTCTTCTACCTTCCGGATATACCGCGTCACAAATTCTTCTTTCTGTTGGTGACGGTCTTCAAGTCTATCTGATTTGGTAAAACGTGCCGGTGAAAAATGCGAAATTTTGAAATATCACCTCTTAAATATACCGATAAATTTTACTATTTCAATCATATCGACAGCTAACGATGTATTGTGAAATTTTTGGACAACTCAATACAATCCCCAAGGCTTCCAGTTGAACTGTTTACTTTGTTGTCCTTTCGTCGACATTCTGTTCTTCGTTACAGAAGAACTTCTTCAGGAGTTAGGGTCTCCTTGCTGCTGCCATCTCGTAGAGATTGATACGTCAGCAAAAGAACAATGTGGTACACAGTTTCGCCCGAAGCCCTGGAGTCGAGGAAGCCTTCAAGTCTACCTTTTAATTGAGCAAAATTTAAATGTATTCATATAATACACATGTTAATTTAGATTTATAATAACAATTAAGGAGCAATGAAAGTGTTTGTTTTCTTGTAAGGAGTTGATGCTTAAAGAAGTTTGGGAATCCCTGGTTTACATGGAAAGAATTTAAAGTTGATAAAAGTTACATACATTTGGGAAGCATTCATGAATGAAAAAAAAACTGAATACTACTGCAGAAAAATCATGAAAAATCTGAACAAGAAAACGTACCTTCCGGCAAACTGTGTCAACGTACATTACCATAAAGAATTTCTTAAATAATTAATTGCTGCTTTTAAATTTACATACTAATTTCTTCTTACTGCTGTGTGCATGATGTATAACCTAATGCAAATTTGTATGAAGTAGTCATTATCGTTCCGCATATTTAGCGTAAAATTTAGTACACACGCCGCAAGTGGGTTACTTCTTCACCCATTTACTTACTAATAAAGGGCACTCGCTAAATACCTTCGATTATGTACAGTTTGCAAATGCATTAATAAAACTCATGCAAATTTATGCAAATATGTTAATGGCCGAGTTTTAATTTAAAAAGAAGGCGAATTCACGATTCATTAATATTTCCCTTTTGCGACGCGCGGTTTTGATCCTTTTCATTGAAGAACGACTCCAAATGTATCGACCCTAACGAGATGGGTGGATTTGATACAGCTGCTGTCAACCATTTGAGTGCCCGGCCGGGCTTATGTACTTTAGATAATTTCCTGATCTCAGGTGCGATAAATTAAAACAAGATATTCGCATCTAAAGTGCATATAATCGCCGTGCTTTTAAACGCCGAGTTATTTCAAATTTAAGCGGACCCGAAAATTGCTGTTATTAGTTCGGAGCGAGATAGAAACGATGATAAGGGTTGAGGCTGTTATTTATTAGTACATTTTAGTTTTGAGTATTTTCGTCTGTTTTATTTTGTTAAGTGTCAGTCAAACTTGATCTTTTTTGCTGACTGTTCCAAAGGATAGAATTCTCAACATAAATGAAATGATACGACAACACACGACAAACTGCATCGAGGATGATGTAATCTAATTTATGTACGTACCTGTACATTATGAATGATCTATTTGATTAAGTAAGATTATTTAAATAAATTTGCATATCTCGAATGAAAGTGCTGATGAACTAATTACCCAATGATACGAAGAAACAATTAAACGGTTCAAAGTTCTCGAATGCCTCGCGTATACGGGGTGTACGTTTTAACGTAAGATTTCCGGCGGTGGTATTTCTCCTGCAATACCCTTTACCTTAATGTTCGTTCCATGCAAGCAGCGGCTCGCGTGCACGTAATCATGTCACCCGTGATACGCCGGTTTTAATGGAACACCACTTAGATTACTTAACGTGATGTTTTTATTTCGATTTAACTAGAAAAGCCGCTAATGCAGTGACGACCACGCTACCCTCCTCCCGCTCGATACAATTTTATTGCACATAAAACATTAATTGAGTTAGGTATTACAGACTGTCGATTGTAATTACGGTTTTGCCATTCACTGCATGATTTGATGTAGTAACTGCTGGGGGATTTTTGTTGCTGCGGTCAATGAACAGCGAACTATAACGTTGCCAAATAAACACTCAACAGTTTTGAGTTCGGGTAAAACTGGTTTATATTTTCAAAATTACTTTTACAATTTTTTTCCGATACAATCAGTGCTTTTAAGGACATTCAATTAGTATATCACAGTCTGGTTTTAATACTACGTATTATCTTTACCACCTAAATCATGTTGAAAGAAAATTTCAGAGCCTCTTTGAAGGTATTTTCGGAAATTATAACTGGCCATGAAACTTGAGTGCAATTTTGGAACTCAGAGGCAAAACAAGAACCTATACAATGGATGCATAAAGATTCTCGAAAAAGTCACGAACACACAATTCTGGAGGAAAATTGATGGCTACGACTTTTTTGGGCATATATTTATATATCAAAAATGACCTGATAAGCTCTGTAAAGAAATCTTTCTCTTGGACGACAATTGCAAGATGCATAAAGCAAAAAAAGTTGAGGAATTTATCGACTGGCTTTATTGAACTGAACCATCTTCCATAAGGTTCAGATCTGGGACCTACTTCGATATTAAGTAACCATTTCGATAACCGAATTTAAAATGAACCTGCGAGGAAGGCCGCATTTTTTCAGATCAAGACATACGAGTAAAAGATGCTGTCGACAATTTTGTGCGAAGCTTCCAAAAAAAATTTTTTCAAGTGGGTTTGAACAACTCCAAACAAGTGGCACAAATATTTGGACTTAAATGGAGAATATTTTGAAAATTAAAGATGTTTCAATTACCCCTCTTCTTCTTCATGGCTGAGTGGATAATTTTTTAAATTCCTCTCGTGTTACCACCAAAAGTATGTTGATTGCAGTACCCCACTGATTTTTCCTTCTTTGGAAAAACGACAACGCTTATTGGTGATAACAATTAGAAATGAAGCTAAGCAAAATGGTCACAGTCTGGTTTTAATACTATTAGCTTTACCATCAAGAGTATGTTGATTATTACACCTTAGTGATTATTTTCTTCTTGAGAAAAAGGGCCACCGTGATTGTATGAACATGTTAGAAAATGAAGCCAAGCAAAACTGCTTTACGAAGGCGAAGACTTAGAGAGACATTCCTGGAGCGGGAGTATAGAAGAAATAAGGAGAAAGGAAGAAAAGATGGACGATAGTAAACACTCTAGCTAAAGACTGAGATAAATCAAGGAGTAGATAAAAAAGATCAAGTTAAGAAGAACAAAGATTCTATAACTGTAGTTTTCCTAAATTTGAAAATTTTAAGTAAATGCTTCGTCACACTTTTATCTCTAGAGAATTTGGAAATCCTGTGTGGGGTCCTTTTCTCATTTCAGTTAACCTAGATTATCGTGAGTCTCTCTTTTTTCGAGTATTTCTTTCTTCTTTTTATTTATTTTCTCTTTGAATAAATATTTGCTTTCTTTTAGCTCAGCTTCTCCTGCCTACTCTTTAATCTTTCTAAATCCAAATAAAATAAAGGACATTCAAGGGAAATACAATTTCCCTTGAATGTCCTTTATTTTATTTGTAAGAAACTTTTTATTTTTAGTTAAACTTTGGAATTATCTTATTTTATTTTTATTTAAACTTTGTAATGATCTTAGCGTTTTAAGAAGAAAATGTATTTCCTCTTGTAAAAGAAAATTTGTCCATCAACAAACTCGTACCTGAGAACGTTTTAATTCTCTGGTTTTTGTTAGAAAACACTCCACTGCGATTACATTAACACAAATGTTTATTTCTTTTACAAGATTTACTGTATCTACCGCATTAGTTAGCAAAATTAAAACACCCAGAATTTGTTTCTCTTAAGCAGTTCTATTATATTCACAGTTGTATACTGAAGTTAACATTTGCTTCTTCTTCTTCTCTTCGAAAGTACTCCCATTATTCGCCAGTCTTTCGCATTTTAGGTCTTAGTCCACTTGAAAATCCTATTTTGTACAAAAAGAGGATGGGTATGACTTTTAGGAACTACACAAAAAGTATTAGCTTTTATCCCTACATTTTTTCGTTACAGTTTCTGACAGCTTGCTTTAAATTAAGTGTAAACATATATTATAAAAGACTAGTATTAAAACTTTAAAATTTTTATTACGAAAGTAACCTTCGAATACTTATAACTTATAACGTCATGAACAGGGAAAATTTATTGTTATATTGCCTCAGATATTGCGTTATTGTTTGTATGAATTGCTATATTATATTTTTTTTTATATTTGACCTTTCATTCAAGTTTCGTTATATTTTTATAGATACAGAGAATGACAAACAAACTTTCCATGGAATTCTTTGTAGCCAAAATTTTCTGAATAATAACAATGCAAAAAATATTATTCAATGACCACTTAATTTGTTGTTAATGCAATTGCGTAACTTTTGATATAAAAGAAAACAGTTAACAGCCGGCCTTTTAAGTGAGTGAATTGATTATTTAATTAGGAACATTGATCGTAGAATTCTCGTGCCGTCTAATTGCCTTGCATTAATAATAAACACAACAGATTTGCGATAAGGTCGGTAATTGTTAATTGCGTTTTCGCATGCACGGCTTTTTATTTCTGGTCTGAATGTCTCCCCCGCTTGTTTAACAATGAATAACCTAATTGTCACAAATACATGTTATTAAATAAATACCTTTCGTTTTAATTATTACGTGTAATTTCCGTTATTTGTTTTCAATGTAATTAGCTTATCTGATTCTGAATACTAGACGCACATTTTTTGGTTTATTCTCAGTTAGTATTGTATTTCAAAGTTTTAATCAAGATTATCCTTATGTTATGCTTCATGTTAACTACACTTGTTTATTTAAAAATTTAAGTAGATTTATATACATCAGCACATCACTAAGATTTTTTACGATTCGTTTACGCTACTTAATCCGACTTTAACAGTGATAACGTAATAGCTGATTAAATGTATTTATTTTTACATAAACATTTACACGATTCAGTTTCATTAATATTTATGAGTATCTTCTCCGGAAAAACTCTTTATAATAAATAATATTCGTTGTGGATTAGAAAGTTATCTCCTCCGTATTAACATTTTTTCATTTAACTCTGTATAAAACCAATTACCGAAGCAAAAACCGCTCTTGTATTGTACCAGGCAATCACTGAATAATTAACTTGTTATGTAAGTCTTAACGCACTAATTAGGAAAGTTTACAATTTAATTAACCGTCAAAAAGTGATTAATTCTCTAGCTGACGAACAGCGACTGTCGAAAAGTAATTGGTTCGTAAAACGTAAACGCCGCAGCCTGAGTATTAAGGTATTGTTTTAGAGTCGCTAATATTCTTCAATTTGACCTTTAACTTTCCCGCTGGGCCGCAGCACGGTAACTAACTATTGTTTAGGCGGAATATGCAGTTAATTAATGAATTACTAAATTAAGTTGTTAGGTTGCCGCCAGGTGGCCCGTCGGGCCACTTAACTGCGATTGGCAGCGCTGATTATATCTTGATTCTATCCGAAACGATTTCGAACGCTAAGCTGTAAAATTACCTGCGCTTGCTTGATCCCTTATCCGTACGCTCCGTCTTGTTTAAATCTGTCAAATAAAACGTTTCACTTTAAAAAATCGAGTTCTGAAATGCCTTAAAGGACCATAATTGAATCCCCTTGCACGTAAACTCACTGTTAGAAACCAAATCACTGTTTAAATAGAAGTCAGAAGACGTAAAGCAATAATGCAATTAACTTTGATACAATGCATGTAATAGCAGTAACTTAATAAAGTTTCAAGTGTTCATCGCAAAATAATATTTCATAGAGCGCAATCAAATAAAAATTGTATACTTCTTCTGAAAAGCTTCGCTTTCATTAACTTCCGTCATCAGCTAATGCTGGCGGTTATCGTAACTTTCGTTTCAATCGATCGCCCGTAATATGTGTATAATTACCTGAATCACACCTGTCCCTTGGTGGTAATCAACTCAACAATGTTCCAAACTAATAGTATACAATACAAACACGATACTAGTCATATATCATAACTTAATGATGCAGTGTCCGCACTATCGCTCCGACTATCGCTTTCAAAAACTCCCTCAATTATTTATCCGCCTGAAAACACATTAATTACACGACTATCGCCGCAGAATCGCATTCTACCCCACTGTTTTTTGGACTATTGTTATTGGTGCTAGTGCTTTTTTTGTGCCGCGACTATACGTAAATATTTGCCTTCGTTTCATGGTACTTTCATTTCATAATTTCTTGCCCTTTTATTGTTTATCTAAATTGAAAAATTAATTACACGAGCTAAAAAAAACCTTAAGAATTGACTTAACACCTGATAATGTGCAAGTTCCAAATTTAAAAGTCAAATTCTTGCATACATTATTCAATTTAATTAATGAATCGCTTTCCCTTGTGCATTAATTAACATATCAATTAATTTTATTTTTATATGCCCCAAAAAAGTTAAATACCAAAACGACTCCACATTAGATTTTTGTTATTATCTGAATTTTGTTTTCAGAAAAAGATTATTATGGCCCGGTATTTCAGTATCAGTTTAACTTTGTTTAACTCTAATTGTTCTTATAATTGGTTCTATGGTAATAAACTAAAGATTAAAGTTAAACTATTACTGAAATATCGGACCTATAACTGCTACTAGAATCGAACTCTCACAAATCATTTACACTCATTGCTTGGTAACATACCTTATTGGCCCTTATTGGAACTTTTCAAATTTTCTATCCTCTTGTCTTCCTATTACCGCTTCATAGTCCTTGTCTTTTCTGTTCTTCTGTATTCTATTATGTAATGTATTCTACTATCTAATGTATTCTACTTGACCCTTCCTTCTGACAAATTTCATACATGAACCTCTCACCTCAATCTTTGGGCTTTTATTTCATTCCCCAAATCTACATCTGCGTGAAGCCCATCTATTTTCTACAGTCCTTCATTTGTCGGAGTTTTCCAGATTTTTCTGTCCAAACTTTTGAACATGCTTCTTCCGTCTGGCAAATTCCATTCAATCATCTTTTCTTTCAAAAAACCTTTGGTATCTAACTCTCCATTACTTATTCTGCACTTCTTTATTTGCCCGTTTTTTCCAGACCGTTTGCATACTCCTAATCTTTTGGATTCGTCAGTTTTATCTTCGGAAGGAGATGGCATTTTGATTTTACATTTTGTCTCCAACCTTCCTTCTTTGTAATTTCAATTTTCCCAATTTCTATCTACTTATCCATCCAGATTTTTCAAAGGTGCATTCTTCCAACCATCATCTTCTTCTAGTCTCCCACACCTTCATTGCTCAGTAACTATTTCACATCTTTGATTGCTTGCACTTTCTTATTTTAACTTTCTTGCTATAATCTAGATTTTCTATTTTCATTGTTCCTGAGAAGGCAAATTCCTGAACTGAATTCTTTCATCAACCATATCATCTTTCTCTAAATCATCCTCTTTGTCTGTTAATTTAATTCGTTGCATTTGTCTTTATCTGTGCCTCTTTCTTGTATTCAGTCATTCATGTTCTTTTTTCTTTCTTTCCCATTGGCCTTTTTGTTATTTCTTCCAGGGCTTTTCTCAGTGTTGGTCTGTATTCATCCTCGATCTTTCACTTTCTTTTTCTCTTAGATCAATAAATGCATTTGATTTTTCTCGTAGTGGTATTCTCATCTCTTTCCTTGTTTTTCAGTCAGTACCTTTCCCGAATAAAAAAAGGAATTCGTAGGGTTCATTTCACCATGTTTGCGTAGATGTCGTAAACGATTAATCAGCTCGCCTTACTTTCACTCGAATGAACACGAAAACTGCGTTTATTTAGAACGTGTAATCAAGAACAATATATTATTTATAAGCTTATTTATAACTCCCCAGGCGAATAAAAAAGTTTTATGGCCCTATAATATAAATACTTATAATAAAGATTGTGGATAATTTTCATTTTCCGTTTTTATTACATCGTAAAAGTGAGAGAATTTAAAGATTAAATGAATGTGTGAATTTTTTAAAGCTATTGCCATATCAATTTTCAGGAGAAGGAAGTTGTAACTCAAACGATGGGGTTTCGGAGCTCAGATACGGAAAGATGTCGGGACCCGGGGGTAGTGGCTCTGAGGACGAAGGAATAACGGGAAGTTCGACTTTATCCGAGGGAGAGGGTTGCAAGAAGAAACATCGTCGCAATAGGACCACGTTTACGACGTACCAACTGCACGAACTCGAAAGAGCTTTCGAGAAGAGCCATTATCCCGACGTCTACAGCAGGGAAGAACTAGCAATGAAAGTCAACTTGCCAGAAGTTAGAGTACAGGTAATTTTCAGATTCGTTTTTACGTGAACTCGTAAAGAACGAAAATAGAAAAAATATTCTTGTCAAACAAAAATTTAATAAACGTCCAATCAACGGAATTATTGAATACAGTAAATCTGTCATTAACTAAGCTCACGTTGAATCACGCATGACAGGTTGCGTTTTTTTTTTCCGTTTACCGCTAACGAATTTCCAATAGCAATAATAATTTATCCAATAAAATAAAACGAAGAGAAAATTGATCACATTGGCGTAACAAAACGTTATTGAAAATCCATATATCCATGACAGGATATGAAATTTAGCTCCGATTGTTTTGTGGCAACGTCATAACATACGATAAGGGGCTATTTCCTATATGGCGAAAGTGGTATATGCCTGTTACGTATATTCAAAGTTATTTTACATTGGAGATGTGTCCTATGAACACGCCAACCCGAAATAGTCACGAATGTTACCCCACGTTTCGGTTATTTATTGTTTTCGCTACTACGTTTTATTTATTATCGTCATAATTTTCTTGAGATTTATTGTAATACTTAACGCATTTAAGTTTAGGTTAGTCATGAGTGCTGTATGTCTATTAACTTTATTGAATATTTTAGCTTTCTATTTCAATTCTTATTTAATAGTAGCACGTTACGTGTTTATAGTATTTACACGATCCTTGAAACAATAACGCCATTTTATTACCAAATACCTTCTATTTATAAGACATTTCACATTTCTTAAAAAAAAAGGAATTAAAAAATATTTATTCTGAATTTTGTTAGGTTAGGTACTCTTAATTTTGCAACGGACAGCACGATAAATAATAAAAAAATTTCAAAACCAATATATTTCTACATGCATTGTAAATTTCTTTCCAATCTGTCTTGTCCTTATTAAATGTTTCGCAGTTGTTCTTCTGTTCTCCTGCAATTTTCATCCTTTGGGGCTTTTTAACATTTATTATTTTCATTATCCTTAAAAATAGTTCTTCATTAATCTGTCACAAATCATCAGTGCCCAAATCTATTTGGTTAATTTTTTTATAATTGCTCGGGTAGAGAACTATCAGCCATATGATTGTTTTATAATATTTCAGTGTTATTGCCTTTTCATAATGACAATACTAAAAGATAAAGAATGCTTAAATATGAAGAAGGAAGGAACAAGAATTGAACAAATACAAACTGCTCTAAATCTGACAATGTAACGAGCCTCTAAATAAAAACCTGGTCAAGTGGGTTGTGATCGAGAATTTTTTCATTGCATTTGCATGGCAGAATTACTAAATGTAGCCTACTTGACCAGGTTTTTATTTAGACACGAGTTATTAAAAGAACTCCAAAAGATTGCAATAGAATGAAAAAGATACTCTATGGAAAAGAGCGATGAAAAATTCAAGGGGTTTCTCACGTCAAACAAAGTTGCAGGATCTACGTATAGTTCATATTCGCATTTGAATGAGAGACTCAGAAAACCAAATACAAATTGCTGTGACAAAAAAGGACAGAATGAAGAATACAATAATAAGAAAAGAACTGGAGAAATAATCCACTTCTGAATTCAAAGAAAGGAGCAGTAAAAGAATGGAAGAAATAGTATCACCAGTAAGAAAAATTATACAAGTATCCAAAAGTAAGTAAAAGTAGAAAAAAGAAAATCAGGACAAACAAAAGAATTCTGAAAAAAAAGGGAAAATTGGACACAAACCCTGCATCCAAGAGAAAGGAAATTTAAAGAAATATTCTTGCAAAATTCTAATTGTCTAATTAAACTAATAATAGGATCATCTTTTCTGCATTGTTTTAATTACTGACCAATTATTATAAAAAAAATACATAACTCTTATGGCCGTTTACACTATAACATTTTTAATCTAAAATTTAATACAAAGTGAGTGAGAAGTGCCAATTCAACCAATCAGAATTCACTGTGGTAGCTTATCTCTCTCACTTTGTACCAAAAAATGTTATAATGTAAAACAGCCTTTACATTATAGTAAAGTAATGTCAGCCCTGACAACCTTATTTCGTCATTATTATATTTTAGCCTCCCTTCTAAGTACTACATCCACATTTATAGTTATTTGTTGGACCATGCACATATGTTATCAGGTTGTGGAATTTTATACCTAAATATTTAGGCAAACACAAAATCTCTTTATTTTTTGTCCTAGATAAAACCTTGCTAATCTCATTTTCAAATAACAATAAATTCGCTGAAAGAAATATTTCTTCGCAAAAGCGTAAAAATCTTGAAACAATCATAAATGTAGCACAACAAATTTCCGTAAACAAAGCGGGTTCAAAAACTGCGTACAAAAAAAGGAAGCAGCTGGTTTTAAAGTGCATCAGTTATTTTACAGAAAAGAATTAAAGGGGGATGCATTTTGTGAACACTTTTTTAACGCATGCCACATTTTACGACCGAGATAAGCTTGTGCTTCCTAGAATTACTTTTTGCTCACATTCCCGTCTTTCTGATTGAACTACTGCCCCGATTTAATTTAAATAATTTACATTTTTTTGTATTGAAGTGTGGCGCCTTCACTATAAAATTACCAGCATTCTTCCTTTTACGATCTACTTTTTCTCGGCACGCGTCACGATTTATGATCGAAATGAACATCTGACGTTTCTAGGAATGATTTTTTGCTCAAATTCCTCATCTTTTACTACTGTTTCAATTCTTTTGGCACGTGCCATATTTTATACACCTGATTTTTGATTTGCAATTAAAACCACTCGTGAAAAGAATATCGAAAAATGGAATAGATTAAGACCTAGTCAAATATAGGACAGAGTTGTAATAGGTACACTAGGAAGAGGCAAACATGGACTAATGGAAGATGATAGGTGCTTTCCTTTTGCCAACTTATGTGAGCTGAGCGAAGCTGAAGTGTGCAGACAAACTCAGTGTCGTGATGGAACGCTCTAGAGAAGTTCATTATGTATAATCACTGGATTTCATATAATTGTATCGATATAAACGACATTTTAAAAATTATGTGTGTAAATGACTTTCAAAATTGTCAGTTAAATACACGTTTGCTAATTCTTATGCAACCACATGTATCAAAATTACTCCTTCTTAAGTGAGCGTCAAATCTCAATACTGAGTTGACTTCAAACGTAATGCTCGAGGGGCAAGGGGGGAGATCGAAATCTCAGTTCAAACTCACTTGTTCGTGCTAAAAGCAACGACATTTAGGTGATCTGAGATGAGCATATCTGAGATTTTGGCAAAAGCAATGCGCCTATTGACAAAAAAGGAAGGTATGGAATAAGCTTATAAAAAATCTGATTAGAGTAGGCGGCGCAAAGAAAATGTATGTCTGTGATTAACTGAATTAATTAATGGAATACATTTATGAACTGTCAAGTTTATTGATTTACCGTTTACAATGTAATCGTATAAAAAATTAGTGAAAGTTGGCAACGAACAAAAAGTTACATGTTATTTCTTAGTTTTGAAAGAGATAGTGACACTATCAGTCCTGAAATTCTTCATAGTAGGAAGCATATAAATATTGCCCATTTGCCATTTTCCAGTTTAACTCCATTCTTGAAAAAGAATTCTAAAAGAAAAGCTTTCGTTGATTTGCTTTTGACGACATTTTCACGTTGTCATTGTACGTAATTTGTTAAATAAGTTTTAAGATGAGACGTACCGATTTAGGTTCATGACCAACTGTGACTAGCTTTTCATTGAATCGCATAGTATAAGGATAATTAATGAGATATCTACGTTCTATATTAATTTAAAAAATACGATAATTATAATATTTCTTGAAATATTTCTTCTCGCTTCACCAAATATTCTTGTCAGTACTTTTCTGTCGTAAATCTTCAATGTCCCTTTGGTTCACTTTTCTTAATTGTTTCCCTAGAGCACTTTTGACCTTTTTGTTAGAAATATCTTGAAATATTTCTTTTATTTGCTATTTTTAAGTGCGCCTATAGCTAGTTCTCTTCCTCCATTGTTACTCCTCCCTCGCTTCTCTGCATATTCTTTCCACACTTTTTTGGCTCAAATATCTGCTCTTCTTGAAATATTATTTTGTTTATAACAGTGCTTTTTTCGATTGTTCTTATAATTACAGTGAAAGCTCTCCTCACGGACAGCTCTCATAAGCGGACATCTCTTTGACCGGACAATTTTTCTAGAACCAAAATTAAATTTATCTCGCTTAAGGCTCTCTTATAAGCGGACAGCTCCCAAAAGCGGACAAAAAAAAATTGGAACCGTCGGTGTCCGCTTATGAGAGCTTTCACTGTAGTTGCCTTCTCCAGTTTTCTGTTTCACTTTTTTCCTCCGTAACTTACCTCTTTTGGCACTTTTCAATTTTGGTTCATTGTCCCTTTTACTTAGAACAGTGTCTTTGGTTCTGTTTCTGACTCCTTATGATTATTTTATAGATCTCTAATCTACAGGGTGTCTCAGAAAAACTATTCCTAACTTTCAGAAGTAGTAGAGGTCATATAACTAAGCAACTTTATTAATAAAGTTGCGACCGGAAATGTTTCTGCGTTAGGTTAGAACGAAATAAAGAAAATGAGGACTAGAAATAATCTCGATGTAAGAAGTAACTTTTCTATTTACATCTAGTAGCTACACAATTTTAATTAATTTCAATTTATTGAGAAAACTTTAAAAGTTATAAGAAGTGTTCAAAATTAAGGCCACCGTTTTGGATGCATACGTTATGACGATGAACGACGAATTCTTCGAAATATCTGAGGGTGATCACGAATAGCATCAAAAATAAAATAATTCGAGCCACTAATTTCTCTTCTGTGTTGACAAGTGTTGCATTTCATATGATTCCAAATGTAAAAATGATTTGGAGTCATAACTCGAGATCGTGCAGGAACAGGAAAAGGACCATCTTTAGAAGGACAATCGCTGGATGGTCCTTTTCCTTGGCCCGCACGATCGCTAGATATGATTCCAATTCAGTTTTACATTATTTGGGGTCATATTAAATCGAACGTCTATGCCAACACAGAAGCGGAATTAGTGACTCGAATTATTCTTGCTTTTGATTTTGCTGCATGATCTTCCTCAGACATTTCGAAGAATTCATCGTTCAATCTTACGTCATTGTAACTTATGCATCCAAAATGGTAGCCTTCATTTCGAATATTTCTTATAATTTTTCAAGTTTTCTTAACAAATTGAATAAATTATAATTGTATAGCTACCTGAAATAAATAGAAAAATTACTTCTTACATGGAGATTATTTCTAGTCTTCATTTTCTTTATTTCGTTTTAACTTGACGTGGAAACATTTCCGGACACAACTTTATTAGTAAAAGTTGCTTAATTACATGCCCTCTACTACTTCTGAAAGTTAGGAACAGTTTTTCTGAGACATCCTGTATAGTTGAAATAATCTTCTTTCTTCGCTTTAAATTTTGAAACATCCAAACTTTTTATAGAAGAACTACGGGAGTGGGTGTATAATTTACACATTTTGATGTAGTTAATGAATGACAAACAGAAATTGTTTCGTTCTTGCTTCTTGCACAAAAAGCAAGAGTAACGCAACTTGAGCCTTCAGAGGCGACGAGGACGACGTTAATCTTCAATCTTAAAATGAGCTACCCACGTTACTGACAAAACTGACTGCGCCAAAGTTGCTTCGTGTAAGGTAATCAACTTATAAATAAGACATTTGCGACAGGACTCCCCATTATTTGGTACCTACGCAGAAACAACCAGCAATGGTAAGCGCACACAATATAAAGTAATTGGATAGTAACAATCGTATTAGACAAGATAAAACTAAGCCGCGATGGAAAGCGTCAATCTGACACGAGATCAAGAATGTAATCCGATTGTCTCGTTAGGGCCGTCTTGTTAGTTCAGCACTCTGATAAATTGGCGCCACCGTCGCGCAGGTGCACGCGACATACGCGGAAATCAAGTGACTCACGAGCTTTTTTCGCCTAACCCTTAATACCTGAAACAAATTTTCACTAAATTCACTTTTAAGTTAATTAAATTACAATTCATTTTAAACTCTTGACGGTCAAATAGAATTAATGTAGTTTATATTTGTTTTGGCAATACAGATAATAATACAAATTTAGTGGAATTGAAAACTTTACAGGATGATCAAAATATAGAACACTTTTAGAATGCTAAAAGATTGTAAAATTGTTGCTTGATCGATTGGCCTGTTTTATTTAACGTTATGTTATGAGTCAATTCACCTTTATTAAATTGTTGTGCTTGGCCAGGGGGTTCTTACCCTCTTATTCGAAAATGTCAACCACTTTCTCTCGATTTTGAGTTTAGCTTAGTTTAGAAGTGTTAATTATTGGGAAAAGTTCTAGTGTGAATAGAACGCGAATAGAAGATAGGTATGATCGATAATTGTATAATGCTTAACGCTGTGTCCTTGATTAAGTGCGCGTTTAGTGTAATCGCGTGACCGGCGCCCCGTTATTAGACACGACATTCGGAATTATTTTATCAGCGGCTGAGACGCACGAGGACCCTTATTTCCTGCCATTTATTAGCAATCACGCGCCGTACTGGCCTTTTCTACCCCGTGCCAGCTTCGTGCGCCAGTTAATTATGCGAACCACCCTTGCATGCCGTTTTAAACGGGCTCAGGTTACTGTTAGTTTAGAGCCCAAATCACCGGCCCCGTATAATGTAAGATAAATTAATTTTATTGCTGACTAAACAGCCTAAGATTGTTGTCGAGTCGGCACGCAATGTGACATGTATTTATACCGGGGTTGCACGAACACCTCGTTATGCGTACGCACACCGTCAGAGAGCACAACGCGGCTCACCCTCTAAATCTGAAAGTTTAAATTAAATTTCCGTTTTTGAATTGCACGCAACAACCCGACCAATTGGCGTTTTATATTTCAGCGCCCGAGGCCGGAGAGTTTTCCGTGGAAAATAGCTTTTCTTATATTCTGCAGCCAATATGAGCTGGGAAAAGCAAATAAAATAAAAAGGCACAAAGTTATTCAATTTATTCGAATTTTCTACGCGAGTTAGTGTATATTGAATCGACGTGACGAAAGTTCCACTTTGTAACGCAGTTTTTTGGCAAAGTTTAACACATCTAATGTATCAGACAAACGAATTCCCAAATCTCACTTATTTATTCTATCTACATACATTCTACATATCTCAACTGTTCAAAGTTTTTATTTTATTTTTTAACAAACTTCGAAGGAGAGATTAAAATTAAGATTAAGATTAAAAATGGCTTTACAAACAAATTATTTAACTGCATTGCTCTAAATAAACATTTTACAAAATTATACTAAAATGTTTGCATAGGAAAATTAAATAAACTAAGTGAATCTCGTTCTATCATATTCACGGCTTTCATAACGAACTCCGGGAAAACGATCGATTTGACTTCTTGAAACGATTCGAACATTCTCTTTTATAGTTCGGTAAGAGAAAATAAGGAAAACTTGAGCTGATACCAGAATGTTCAAATAACCTTTACTAACAACGTTGCAAATATGGTATTCACTAAATTTCTTGGGAGTTTGCTGTAATCAATTAATTTTCACTTTCCTTCTTTTTGTACCCATACTTGTAACAATTTCGCTATTTACTTTTTTTTAATTAAATGTCCTAAAGAAAATTGCATGTCTGAAATTTTATTCTAGGAAAACGAAACAATATAACAAAACTACATAAAACTCCATCGTTTAATTATTCTAAATTTTCCGTCCTGGAAATGTATGTACAAGTCCTGCCATTATTGCTCGGTGGAATTTTATCTAAATTATTGTCGCCTTCTACATTAACTAATTAATAGATTCCGTTATTACTTAATACAATTATCAGGGTGTAATTCAGCTGAGTACTTTGCAGCCGCTATGTATAATGAACAACGGACACGTTTAAGAACATTTTTCATGCTTCATCATTACGTTCGTCGTTTATTTATTCACTCAACACCGCCGCTAATTATAATTACGCGGCTATATTTGCATGGGAAAAAAATTCAAACGAGTGCATAATGCAGTTATCGTTAATGTCCATACCATTACCTTGCATAATTCCAACATTATGCACCCCCGATTTAGATTGTCAGAGAGATACCTCGAGTTTAACGTACAATTTTAAGCTTGCAACTACCAGACTCGATATTCGTATATAACTTTTTTCCTTTCCTGGTATTGAACCCCTACCTTTATGCCTTCCCTTATATATATATATGTATGTTGCATGGAGATATTATAAAGCTGCGTGGCAACAAGTTGATATTTTACAGACAAAGATCGTGTAATCAATATAGGCGTTCTAAATCCAAATATAATCTCTTAACACAATTATTTTATACCCGTAAATACCTATTTCGACAGCTGCACTGACCTCTTCAATACACACAATTTAAAAGCACTTCATGAAATCTTTGGTTGGTATAAACCAGAGGATATTCCCAAATTTCCAATGGAAAGTTCTTAGAAATTTCTAATTATTTTGTCTATGTATGGAATGACCTTCTCAAGATCTCTGCGAAAACTACTTTGGTTTGTCTTTTCTAATTCTCGTTTCTTAAACCCTCGTGTCTATATTCCTTCCGAAACTAAACTAATCCTTTAGTATCTTTAATTTTCTTCTTTGTGTTACGTTACATGTGTGACTACAATTCATTGATTTTTAAATTTTAGCAGGATACTGAAAAGAAACCTACACTTTCAATGGGAAAACAATAAAAAGCCTTTAATGGCAGAATTATTTAAATGGAGCAGGTGTTTCGTTATTAAAATATTAGGCCCTTCAAAAAGTATCCCAATAATGAAAATGCAGGAAAGACTACAGATGTAATAAACAAAAGAAAAACAGGATATAGAAAACGAAACTTTAAGCTCAAAATTACGTGCTGATTCTCAAGCTCAACCAAATGGTCCTTCAAAAGGAATTCCAATAATAAAAGGGCAGGATAGAGTACAGATATAATAATTATTGAAAAAATAGAAAGCGAAACTCTAAGATCAAAA
The DNA here is from genome assembly GCA_958336345.1 of Dorcus parallelipipedus. Classification (NCBI taxonomy): domain Eukaryota; kingdom Metazoa; phylum Arthropoda; class Insecta; order Coleoptera; family Lucanidae; genus Dorcus; species Dorcus parallelipipedus. The sequence continues at coordinate 40,953,588 of OY284477.1, forward strand.
TTATGTGTTGATTATTGGCGCCAACCAAATATCACCAAATCAGAAAATTGACATTGGCAGTCTTCTGGAGTTTTCGGCCAACGTTTATCAAAACCCTTACTGACATAAATATTATCGCTACGTAAGCTTATCGTTGTTTATAGAAACGATGGTCTACGAGACAATTGTACTTAGGTATGTACTGATTTTTGAAGCAGGGATAAGTTCCTCTTCAATGTAGAGGCAGAAAGTGACACTCGTTTTCAACTTTTACATCTCCTTCTAAAATTTGGCTTTTAAAATACTACATAACGTTCTTTTCATATAAACTTTCCAATTTTTTATTTGCAAGTCCTTCATTAAAGAAGCTTTTATTTTATATACATAGTGGCTTTACATACAACTTATTCACTCCGAAACGGTTATACAAATGAAGTTGTTTCTATTGGTTACTTTTGAACCATAGGCTATCCACAAATCTCTTTTATTTCTTACTAGCTTAGTCATTTCCTTCCATCTTTTCTTTGCTTTGCTTGCCTCTTCTTCAGTTTTTATTTTTCAGCTAATCCTCTTGCTTTGCATAGTTTTTATTTCCCATTGCAATCCATCTGAGAACATGTTTGGTGATGTCGTTGACTTCTCTTAGGGGATGTCCTAGTGTTCCATTTGTACTGACGTCCACTCAACTTAGTAAACCATCCATCCTGTGATGTCTGGAAAGAATCCGATCCTCCTTTCTCTTGTTTTGTTGACGGGTATCTTTAGCTTCGTTTTTCTTACCTCCCACTTTGAGCTTTGAGCTTTTCTACCATTTTCTCCATTTCTTTTAAGATTTAAACAAGCAAGATATCAACATTTTTCTCTTGCTTCGTTTTTTAGTTATTATTAAAGAGAAATGTTGATATTTATTTCTTTTTCTACTTTGATTTTATTACTTAAATAACCCTATAATTTAATATAATAATTTTGGATTGGATTTTCTTATGAGGCAAACCGTAATTTTCTATTAAGTATGAATATTTGTTAGCACTGTTACTTGATTTGTATAAGATTTCCACTCTTCTAAATCCCATTTGTTCTTTTCTCAATTGTCTTTCCACTTGAATGCAATTCTTCTATGTGTTATGCATGTAAGGTCAATCACCTACAGTTAGCATAAAGTCGTTGAGTAAAGATCTCTTGTTGTCTCTTCTTCTTTCTACTTTTTCATGTACTATTCCTAACCTTCTTGTTCCCCAAAACTCCATTAATTCTAAAACGTATTTTCATCATATTTCTCTCTTATAGTTTAAGTTCTCTCACTTCAAATTTCGTGCTTATTATCTTTCAAATGTTTCAAATGTTTTCTTTGAATTTATGAAGTGAAAAGTAAATATAATAAATTCATGTATGACACTTATTGCCGCGTGATTTCTTTGCGAACAAAGGATATTGCGTTAACCCTTTCAATTTGATACAGATGGGAATACAAATGGCAAGTTCTGATGAATATCAATCAAGAGGAACTTTTGGTTGTGATAAAATGGAAGTAACGGCAACAAAAAGCCACTTCTAGCTTTGTTCTCTCATTGTACACGCGTAAATACTTGACAGTGGCGGGCCGTGCGAACAAACCCCTGGATTCGAGATTAGCTAAAGGGTTGATTGATAGATGGTCGGCCAGATGGCCGCCGGAAGTGCGCGTGCACTTGACACTTCCGGAAACCCTTCTCCTTGCCTAATGAAGTGGAGCGGTGTTGTACGCGTCGGTCCATCTCACCCCCGCCAGACCCCTCCTAATTGTGTTTATGCCCGTAAAGTGCTTTCCGTCCTCAAATGCAAATTTTAACCTCGTTAAACCCACGGCCTAGCGAGTTTAAATCATCAATGGTTAATTAATCTTCAATTTATTCACTTTGTGTAATGAATTTAACACTCAATTTAGCGGTTATTAATGAAAGTTTTAATGAAGGTTGTTATGAGGTCTAATCAACGTGCACACAGCGAGACTCGACCTCGTTGATCCTCGAACATCTGCCCGCTCTCAGACCTTCATCTGCCGACATTGTAAATTCAATCAGTCTTAATCGTCGCACCTGAATTTCCATTCGCCGATATCTATTGAAATTCAATTAGTTTAAAGAGTAACTCGCGACAAATTATTATTACTTCCTGACGTTACGGGAAATTATTTTCCAAAGTGGATTTTATCATATATACATTTCTAAAGTTTTTCATATTAGAATTCCTGGAGCCTGCATACCACAAGACTTCCCCTCAAAAAAATGTTATATAAACATAATCAAATGATGAATGTAAATTTTGAAATCCATTTCTATTTCATTTGAAATCTATTATGTATATCTAAAAGGAAATGTGTTTCCCATTATTGCGGAATATGTTTCATTGTCCATGTTAATTTTAGGAAAAACGAAAGACATTAAAGCAAATTATTATCGTATCATTACATTAAAAAGGCCTCTGAAATATAAAAGCATATTAGTGTTACATAAATCGAATTACATAAAGTGGCGGAGTGTATAATAGCCGCATTAATTCGTTTACGGTAATAAATAAAAACATATGTACTTTCCCATACATAACAAACCCATTTAATACTCTCGCCCCAACAAAACGCGTCGATTAAGTGCGCTTGATCAAACAAGCAGTCTCACCACAAACTTAAATGTACCTTGACTTCATGAAATTTTATTCTAATTTGTAATGTCTTCAAGTAGTTTCCTGGGAATGCTTGAGTAACTCGTTTACAACTTGTTACTGTATAATTTCAGAGCGTATAGTTTTAAAGGAAAATAAATAGGATGCAATCAAATTTATTTGCTGGCAGACAATTCGCGTTGAAGCTCGATACTATCTACATGTTTTTGATGTCAGTGCCTCTCCCTTGGTGTGTAAGAAACAGAACATTAGTATGGATACATCACCCCATATCATTTGTCTTCAGAAAAACCCGGCTCCATTTTCCTCCACAAACGAATTTTCCGACTGGTTGCCTCACGTCTGCGTTCATTCCCACACTTATATAGCAGTCGAGATCACGCTCTTTATCGTTTTTACTGCTTCCCGTATCGCAGCGATCACGCTCCCTACGCGAAGGAGCACTCCGACGCTTCCTCTTCTGCATACATACATGTATAATAAATTTTCTGTTTTACCTAGTAAGTTTCGCAAACGTTTGATTTTTGCCTACAAAATAACTCGCCTAGTAGTAATTTTTTAACTCAAAAAAAATAAAAGAAAAATAAATTACAACACAACTGGAAGTTAAACATATAATATAGAAAATTGAATAAATACTTGTCCTTGAACGAAATCCTAAGATTATCAGAGAAAGAGAATTTCCAACAATCAATTCATAATAAGAAGGAACTAACACATAGTTCTGGAAATTGAAGAGCAAACTGTGAAAAAGAGACAGCAACCTTCGAAATAATTGAGACATATTTGGGAAACTAGTAAGCATAAGAATGAAATGAGAGCAGAAGGGGCAGACCGAAGTCAAAATGGTTAGCTGAAGTAAAAGAAGGTCTAAGAAGAATGACAGGAATAGATCATGCGGAGGAGAAGGTGAAAGACAAAGAAATATGGAAACAAATTTAGAGAGTAAAACAACTCTACTTGGCCATAAAGGCCAAAATGGAAAACTATGAGATAGACGATATCAAAGCAATTAAAAGAGAGCAACATTAAGATACTGAGAAAAAATGGACAGACCTACAAAGACCTTGACCAAAGCTAGTTAGAAATATAGAAAAAAAAACTGAAAGAGGAGTGTGGAAGAAAACCATAACCATATACAAAAGGCAATGAAACTGAAGCCATAGAGAATAGTTAGCAAGAGATCTATGTAAAAGAAATAGAATGAACGAATAAAATACTGGGGAAGATGAATGAAAGATACATTGAGCAGTTTAATTGAAGACAGAAAAGGTAAACTGTACCGATGGGCAAAATATTCTGAAGAATTGTTAGTGGTAGCCACTAGTGCAGTATCTGCCAGATGTTTGTTCCATCTGACTAGTTATTATCAATAGCATGGCACTCGTCAAAGTTATACACTTGATGGCACTGTTAAAATCATATAAATAAAATCATATCAAATAAAACATTAAAAACTAATTAAGCAGAAGAGATGCCAAAATAAAAATATTAAAATATGCAACTATATTAAAATAGTAACTCATCAATAAAATTTTGACTGAATGAATCACCGAATTTTTAGGTAATTATTAATGGAACTTTTCCGGCCCCTAACAAAAACAGACAGCACTAATTCCTGCTTTTAACTATATCGACCAAACATTCCACATGAATAGCCGAGAATAAAAATAATCATTATTATGCCATCAACGTTTAAAGCGAACGAACAGTTACGAATAGATATGAGCTAAAATGGAGGTGAAGCATCCTCGAGTGCCTACACCTTTGTGAAGATAAGGCAGTTTAATGCAATCACCCTTTTATTTGGTACTTGGGCCGCACAAAAGAATTCTGTTGGCTCCATTATGTAGCAAATTGCGTGCGTTGTTGAATGCGTTCAGATCAAGTCGGCGGCTCTCTCATTTAGGGCGCGTAAGCATCGGTGCGTGTAACTGCAAAGACCCACAAGCCTTATTTAAGCCGCGTTCACGTTAAGGGGTGAAAACAATTCGGCTTTTGTATTTTGTTATTTAATTTGGGCATTCAGCAGTTATAATTAACAATTTACGAGTGGTTGTTTCTACTGAAGCACAATAAATGGACACATTGTTAATTACTTCAACATTTTTACTGAACTTTAAAAATGTAATGCTGAGAAAGACATTTTTGGCTGACAAGATAGTCGTCGCAGAACTTAACAAATTCTGCAATTTTATTCCAAAAGAGAAATGTCAATTCAAATTTAATTATGTATGTCTTTTGAAATCTGTTCATGATGCATAAAATTGTATATCAAATATAAATTAAATGTCGTCAATAATTTAATAATGTGAAACGGTTGGTCTCCCGCATTTTCGTATTAATGGCAATTAAATTGTAATTAAATTTATTGCCATGCTCTTTCAATTAAAATTGCGGCAGTTTGTTCAAATTAAAGTCCAATTAATGGAAACTTCGTTTGGCCAGATATTTTGGGTAATATTTATTTAATTAAATTTAAATCGTACATTTTATTTAATTGTTTCTCGAACAGATCTATATGTATAATATTATAATTATTCCAATTATAAAAAATATAATTTTTTATGTAATATCTGTACATAGCTACACTTGATTTTTTAATCTCACAGTGACAGTAAAATTCCTAGTTTCTTGGTAACTTTTAAATAAATAAAACAAAGGATATCTTCACTTCAGTACCTACCAAATGGACATGGTAATAAGAAAATTGCTAGCTTCTATTTGATTGATAGCTTCTAGTTATCTTCTTCACTTCCTTCCGTGTTAGTCTATGTGGTGAGAGCTTTTCCGTGAACTACTGCTCTACCTCTTGTCTATGGTGTCACCTTCTGCTGCCGACGCGACGCTTCGAACAACTTCTATTATAAAAATGGTCCTAAAGAAATTGTTCAGCAAAAAAAAGAACAGTGCTGTTTTATCGAAGTTCATAGTAAAGATGATCAAAAGATCAACAGCCGCAAAAGCTTTGAAGTAAATCTACCTCTTGTGTTTCTAATTTTCTTACTATTTGAAAACCAGTGAATTCCTATTTACATTATTAATAAAAGTTTCCAGTTTCCCTTCCTCCCCCGTTTTCCAAAATTCTTCACTGATGACTTATTTGGACCAAAGGATCTCATACACCAGCGCGAAGACCATCTGTTTGTAAGGTCTTTGAAAGAGTTTCTTGTGTTTTTCTCATCCGATTTTCTATGACCTGTTATTTACAGCAGCATCGACTTATACGAAATATCAATTTCTACCTCTAGCAATTTCTCTGATCTTCTGGAAAATACTCGTCTTTCTTTTCCAATTTTAACTATTTTCTGTGCCCAATTCTCCCTCGACCTTCTCACTCATCGCTTTTCCTAACTTTTTGCTTCTGAAACCCTTTTGATAGTCGTTTCCATTTTTCTAACGTGGTCCCACCACGTGAACTGTTTGTCTTGTATTTTTTTAGTTACTGCCTCTAATTTTTCAGTTCCTTATTTATTCAACTCTGTCTCTCTTCGTCTCCCCCAGCGATCTTTTCAGGGAATTCATTTACATTTTTCTTAATTTTTCTTCATGGTATAGAATTGTTTTTGGGTCAAGTGCCTCCCCTCTATAATTAAGCCGTAGGCCTTTGACGATCATTTTCTATACAATGAGCTTTCTTTATAAAGCCTATGCTTCATTTGTTTGTACCTTCTTAAGAGTCGTTTTTTTAATATCAAGTAGCGAAACTACTTCATTTTAATAATTGCTTTCTAATTTTGATTAATTTAATTTGGGGAATTTAAATGTTTATTATATTTAAATTTCCCTAATTCATTCATTTTTATACTTAAGTTACTTCAAACTTCTTTAACTGTCTACATACACCATTCATTGGTCATTTCTAGAAGTTACTGTTCACCAGGTTTAGAGGCTTCAGTCATCTTGCTCTTTGGGCTCCCAAAAATCTGAATTATTGCAGTTTCTTCAAGTTCTTTTAATTTCTCGCTTGTTTCTGGAAAGTTTTTTCCTGGACACTATCAGTTTTATTTTCATTTTTATTCCTTACCTCTCATTCGTAGTGCTGCCGTTGAAATACTCTATTTTTTAGTTCCCTTTTATGAATACCTTAATCTGAGGAATCTTTTGCTTTTTATCTCCTCCTTAATTTTGTTTGTTACGCCGACTTCCAGGTATTCAACACTTTCAAATGATTGCTGCTTTTTTTTACCTTCAAAGTATAATTGTTCTTTTTTCCTTATTTTTTTAATCCATCTCATATTTTACTTTCTGTTCTTTCCTTAGCATTTTCTTCCAATGACTCAAATACTCTTCTTCTTCTATCCATGGGATCTATATCTTTAGCATAGGTTTTGTATTGGTCCTCGTAAAGCTTTCGCTCTCAAGATTTCCTCCAGCATAAAATGAAAAGTATAAGACTGCAAATCTCCAGTCTTTTTACATTTAGAACTTGCTCTAAACATTTCCGTTATTTGCACGTATAGTGGAGGGAGCTCTTCTGTCCTTGCCATTGCTTTCTCCCGGGACAATCTTCAGATCAAAATTGAAGACTAGGGAGGTCATCATTCAGTGCTTTTTTTCTATCAAGGCCTAAATTTTTTCCATGAATAAAAAAACTAAGTTTAGGACTGCCGTAGAGAAGACAACAAAACTAGATAGATCAGACATAGTAAGAAAATTCACGAGGCTACACCAAAATATAGGGAAAATCCCTGTTAAGTTGAAGTAGTTCGATGGCTTAATGTTTAGAATTAGTGACTACCAAGCTGTTGGTCTGGGCTTGAGGTTCAAGTCCGTTCAACCCTCCAAAGACACGTTTGAGTACAAGCACTAAATTTGCATAGGCAGTAAATTGAGGCTCTGGCATCGGGTTACTCGCTTGATCTAGGCATAGTCTCTTGATATTCAGGGCCGAAAGTAATTGAGATAGAGACGGACAGCTCCTATTTGCCATAGAACGCAAGAACTTTACTAAAACAAACTGTTACTTAATACTTACAATAATACATAAATTGCCAAAGCAAAAATGGCGATTGGTGTTTGGATATTGATTTACTTAGTATAATAAGAATAAAATTTAAAAGAGTTGTAAAGGGAAAAGAATAATTAAAAAAAACTATATTTATCACAAAGTAATCAGACTGAAAATGTATACAAGAAATGTTAGGGCTTACTACTAAATGTTGATACTCGCAACAATGTCATTAATAAGCATCCGTTTAAATTTTAAATAAACGTCGAGTTAATTAAAATTTTAAATTATAAATCAACATTAATCAAGAAAACATAACATTTCTTAATTGCTTTACACGTTTCTTATTATCGCCATGGTAATTACGACATCCTCACATTCTGTCCTCCAGGTATTCGAAGTATAAAGAAAATTAATTCTATAATTGATTTAATTATAATGGTGAAATGAACTCAAAGCGAAAAGCAAAGAGAAGCAGACAGGCTTATTTAAGAGATATCATAGATCACCGGCATGAATAGATCCATCCACCGGCTGTCATCCAACATCCGCGGCGTAAGCTGCTGAAGAGGCGGTGTCAGCGTCTCGGTAGCAGTAATGCGACACTTCTGTAACGTGAGACACCTTGAAAGATTGCGTCGAACAATGCGAATTATAAAAGTACGTTTGTATGTATGTCTGTGCGAGGAAAGATGACAATCTACAAAAACATTAAGATCACTTACCCTTAAATTCTTTAATAAAATACATTTTAGATTTAAGCGATGAAAGAGAATAGAAAATTTCAGAAAGCAAAATAAATAAATAAAATTATGCCAGTTAAGAAATGAAACTCCTAATCCAAAATAAGGACGAAGTAGAACAGGATTCGGAATCTGTCAATAAAGCAAAAAAATGCTAAGTAAAAGATCCAACTTTACTTAAGCCTTGGTTGGTATTTGCATTTTTGTTGTGTGGCACCAGATATAGTTGAGATTTAACTGTAACTGCAGAGTCCTAAATATACAACTATAAATGCATTATTAAATGAGATTTCCAAGCCACGACTTCATTAACTCAGTCTAAGGGTTTAATTAACGATGCTAAAGGCATTCACGACTTGTTTAGAGAAAGAGACGATTGTAAGGCGAGAGAGTTAGACAACTAAATCAAGGCTCCGCCTCCGGGCCTCTTCTAATTACGATCCATTAAGGCAATTAACTCTGAACGTAGAAACTCAAACAGTACTTCGAGTGCGTCACTGACTTATAACGTTATCAAAGATCTAAGATTACCTGTCTGAATTGTTGCCTACGTGAACACGTTGTTGAGTTTCTGAATTATTGCATCACCGTGATACTTCGAATCTTATTACAAAACACTTTCTTGCACAGAAAATTTGGGAGGACCAGAAAAATTCACTTGCACTTTACGGAATCAATTATAAGATTTCGATTAATCAAAGACATTCTAAGAAGAAATGTTCTTTCAATTATAAATCATTCATTTACTACACAAGGAAGCTTTTCATTTCTATTTGTACGTTTTGTAGCCATTAAGTACACTAGTTTCCTTTCCTTTTTAAAAATTCACCTTCATCAAAAGTGCAAAATCCCTTGAACTTATACTGTTTTTTAACAATTAATGAAGGTATTCTTTTTACGTTCTTTCTAAAGGCAAGTTCATGTTACCTACCCAATTTATCAAAGAAGTGCTAATTTTTTGTTAAAACCCATAAAGAAAATGGGTAGCTTTTAACTGGAAGGGGGCAGCCCATTTTCTATTTAACATAAGCTGGATTTTTAAACGTAACGTGCGTATTTCAAGTCTGGAACTGCCGATCTTAGACGGTGTCAAGCTGGGCCCAGTTTGCTAAGATGTCAAGCGCAGATCCTCGTCCGTAATACAATCTCGAGTATAATAGGGCCAATCCGGTCTCTGCCATGTCATTAGTCGGCACAATGCGCTGTGTACCGCCACTGCAATAACTAGCATTGATTTTATCAACAAATCTGACGGTAACTGCTACGATTACATTTACAATTGAGTTCACAGCAGTTGCCATATTACATTGTTTCTTGCCATTCTCCAACAAAGTCGTTAACTGGAAATTAACTCTGTGCAAGAACTTTGGCTTGGCTTCCGGAAACACATATAGTAGATAATAACAAAATATTTCATCAAATTCATTAGCACCCTCATTTAAGACGTCTTTATCTCTAAGCTCCCTGAATGGCTGCGTATCTTTAAGTTAACTTATCTGCAGAGTCTCAATTTCTACGACAATTGCAAAGTGTATAAAACAAGAAAAGTTAAGGAATTTAAGGATCTGCCACCCTCCTATTTCAATAACTTAAAAACACCCTGGGAAGAAGGCAATTTTCTGCAGATCCGGATCTAAAAGATGTTGTCGACAAATTTTTGGGGAGCTTCCAAAAGAATTTTTCTCAAATGGGTTAGAGCCACCGGAAAAAGACTCGTGTGGACTTAAATAGAGAATGGCTAGGTAGAAAATTTTTGAATTTCCCCTCGTAAGTTGTTGAGGTTCGGCCAACAATACGGCGTACCATTATTGATCAAATTAGGCAATGAATCATTTTTTTTTTTGGGAAAAAATCAACATCAGAAGTCAATTTCCCTAATAACCGGTGTTGCAACTCGCAGTTAATTGCACTTATTACAGATGCCGGGCTTTGTGGGGGTGACAAGCTCACGGTGGTCTAGCAAACATAGGCCCCTAATAAATTGGCAGCTATACACATCAACGTCACCACGACCTTCTTTGTTATATCTAGCTAATCGGGCCTCTGACGTGTAATTTGCAACGACGCGTGTGGGTCACGTGACGTGCACCGCCGCCCGCGATTGTTTAAAACTTGTTACAATGTTCCGCTTGTTTGATGTGCGACGCTTACCGACGCTTGTTATTAGCGTTATATTACTTATGTTCAGCAGAGCTTTAATAGTCGCCACTGGGATAGTTTAAGATAGTGTTGATGGAAGATCGTGGGAATTGCGAAACAATAACGTCAGTTAGTGGTAGTTGGGGGTAATTAAATATTAAACTCCCTGTATGTAAGACATGTAGTTTTATTTTATCATATATCTACAATGTAATGTATATACTATTTAAAAAAAATTAATTTGTCAATTGTAACAAATAAAAAATAAACATTTACGGAATAAGAAGAGGTTTATAATATAACAGTTTTAGAATAGGTTAATGTAATGGAAAATTTGGATTATTTCGTCGGAAATGTATGCAAATTCAAAATTTACCACTACAATTTACACGCTATTAATTAAAACGACTGATGAAATTACGTCGTTTAGTATAAAACCGACGTAATTGAAATTTTAGCATAAATTACCCGAGATTCAACTTATACCTCGTATTTTATGGCCGCCCCAGCCTTGTATTTAGTGCGACGTTGCAGTAACAACAACAGCACAAAATTACATCCTCTCCGAAGACTTCGCTGAAAGTTTTTTATTAGATTTACTCAATTTAGGACAGCTTCAGCCCGCCATTAGCTCGGGTAAAGAATGACATCAAATTGTCAATTAATGCATCAGTTCAAAACCAATTTTGAGTTCGCCCTCGGCTCCAACATGGCGGGCGTCTGGGGGAAACTCAAGAATAAGGATAATCAAGGGGTGGGCCTGCTTTTAGTTCTTCCCTTTCCTATTTCTGCACCCTTACTTTTTTGAACTTGAACTGTCTAGGGTGCAGATGCAATTTTAAAGTTTAAGTAAACAAATATTTTCTCCTTATCTAACTTTATGATTATTTCTGTACTGAAATTAAACTCTTACTATTACAAAAAATCGTAATACAACAATGACTACTGCGATTTTTTAAACATTTAAGTAAATAAAACAGAAACGAAAAAGAAATGAGTAGGTAACTTGCTTTAGGGAAAAAAAATTAATGAAATGCTTCATTAATTATCAGCGTTACCCAACTAATTAATTTACATCATTTCGCATTAAAAGCGAGTGCAAAACGACGGTAACGAAAGCAAAAAGCGCCCCGTCTTTTGGAAACTGAGTCGGAATTAATTGAAACATCTTTAATTATCGTCATTAATGGAGTCGGCCTCGGTTCACAATTCGCACCGCTTTGACGACAGAGTTTTCCATAAAATAATTATATATCAAAATGAAGACAAATTTAATATAGGGTCGCTTGCGGAGCCCGAGGGGCCAACGACTGGAATAATCTCTGTATGAAAGCGACGTTCGCATATAGAAGCTCGCCATTAAATTCAAAAGCGTATGTGCTTTTTGTGCACGTTTGTGTTAATTGTAAATAAGTAGACTGTGGTTGGTTTAAAAGTAAATTTTCCTACTTTTTGAAATTTCATTTTATGAAACTATAAAGTCTATTTAATTAAGTTCCATTTTCAGACAAATTTTAATAAATAATTTCTTTTTTGTAAGGTCTTGGTGATAATTATTTATTTCTTTTACTATTTTTGGGCAAATTTTAATTAAATCTTTTTAGAGCTGCAAATTTCTTATTTACTTTTTCTCTTTTATTACCATTCAATAATCAAGAGTTTACTGTTGTGTCTTTAGGATGTTTAGCAAAAGCTTCAAACGATAATTTCCTTATTTCTTTGTTTTAGAATATTCGCTTTTTAGTTTTTTTTTTATTTATCTGATGTATTAATAATGAAGGAGTAAAACTGAACAATTCTGATTAATTTTACTAATACCATTATACTGTTTGTAAAGGCAAAATTATGTTTGTCCAACAATCGAAACAAAAATGCATCTAAATGACACGAAGTATCCCCAGTAATGGCCTTAATCGATTACAATATAAATACGGGTGTTTATTCGGTAAATGTTTTTAAAATTGAAACCGTCGGTTATAAACGGGGAACGACCGAATTTAATGACTTTTTGACATGCACGTTATTAATAGACGGAACATTGCCACAAACCACCTGTTTTCTAATGCTACTAAATTTTCTAATCGCTAATAGCACCGTACTGTCTGCTTCACGGCGGTAATTTCACCGATGTTATCTTTGATTTATAACAAATACCGTGTTTGTTTTTAGGTAAAAGCTTTTTTTTGTCCGTCTTAACGTATAATCAAATTCATGTCAATGGATACGACTTATTTCATTAATTATTCACGTCGCGATGCCCACTTAGCATTTTTCTGTTTGTTTTGTTTTATTTTGATTATCGAATTTGTTGCTTGTTTGTTCGTGTAATAATATGCTTTGTGATAACTATACAAATCATCGAGCAGGTAATTTGGCTTTTGTTGGCCTAAATGTTACATGTACATTTTTTTATATAAAAGAATGATTATATTGTTCTCATGGAAGGTTACAAAAGGAAAATGGACAACCATCACATTATTATCCCAAACGCGTTTTTATAATAGAAAATGACATAATAAGAGGAGAATTTTTAATGAATGGTTTTTGGACAAATAATTTTTGAACAAAATTAAAATCGCACAGGAAGGAATAAATTATTAAAAATAAATTTTGCTTCAGGTATGGTTTCAAAATCGTAGAGCAAAATGGCGACGACAAGAAAAAATGGAAGCAGCTAGATTAGGTTTAAGTGACTACCATGCGGTGTCATCCCTATCCAGAGCAGCAGGGTCAAGCTTGGCATTACCAATGGATCCTTGGTTATCACCACCCTTGCTGACAGCCCTTCCAGGATTCCTCAGTCATCCACAGACTGGTTATCCAAGTTATCTCACCTCTCCAGTGGCGGCGGATCCAAATAGGCCACCAGTAGCACACTCACATTCCCCAAACAACCCCGATCTCAGAAGTACCTCAATTGCAGCGTTGCGCCTCAAAGCGAAAGAGCACGTAGAAAACATTACGAAAGGCTTACAGATGGTGTAGGTGTGTTATTTACAAATTGACAATCAAACGTGTAAATAAACCCTAGTGTTTTAGTTTTTTTGTACATATCAGTGTATTATAATCTTATAATTGTGTATATTAAAATTAGTTGTTGTTGGATTTGTGTTGGAGTGTTGGTACTATTGAGGCATTATCCTTGGAAACTATATTAAACTGAATGTATTTTATACAGTGTAACATTAGACTTCGTTGATTTAAAACTAATCAACCCGAGTTCCGAATTATTTGCAGTTTGCAAGTGGTGATAATTGAATTGCAAATATATTCCAGTAAAGAATTTAGAATCCGAAAATTTCTGACAATAGTAAATATCACTTTTCTTTCTTTCTATTTCTAAGGTTTTTTTTTTAATGAAATGGAATTCCGAAACTAAGTAGTAATAATGAGTAATAATTTAATTACGTAATTGTTTCCTTTTAGAGCTGTGAATTTTTGTAAATAAAGCACAATAAATTATATTACTTAAACGACATTACCCGTTTTCTTTGCTTTTGAAGTTTTCTTATGTCTGCTAATTAAAATTAAAATTGTTACCGTGTTTTAATAGAAACAAAATTAAACCAAAACCGAGCGAGAATGTTTTAATCATCATTTTAACAAGTTATTAAGTTGCGTCTAAACGCCGTAATGAATAGAAGAGGAGAGAGGTAGCGTCGCGGAGGTCTCTCTCTCATTTAATAAGTGCAGTTTAGTTAATACAGTGGAGATCAAAGAGCTCTTCAGTTTTAATTCCACTTTATCTAGAGGGCGTAGAGAGCCTGGCTAAAGCAATAAAATGCTAATACGTGTTTGTCGTCGCTAATCAGCCGTCACGGGCTGTAAAGTGGCGCTCTTCAACTTAATCGTTCACTATATCTTAACTAAATCCCACTGCGAACTTGCTTGGAACAATTTAGAATAATTAATTGACCGCCATTTTCATTCACCTAAATAAATGAAACTGTTTAATTTGGTTTTTGAAAGGAATTGAAAGGCTTCGACTTAACTACCCCTTCGAAATTCATTCTATTTTAAACAGCTACGCTTTTGAACGATCAAAATTAGTTCTGATTTTTAAATTCATGTTGCTCGCGTGTTATTAAGTACAAATAATGGTGAATAAAAGAGTATTATTAAAGATTAATCTTGTTCATATTTAAAATGTAGCTGAAACAATGAAAACAATACGTAGTTTGTAGCTCATCAAAATGTTTGTATTTCAAACAAAATCAATTCAATCTATTTACTTCTTCTTATTTATAACTGAAACATGAAACTTATGATTACCTACATACATTAAAAATATAACATGAAATGATCGATTAGAATTTAGATAGCTACACGAATTTTAGACTTTAATACTTCACTAAATTCAGTTATACCGAATGAGACCGAATGAGTGTAGATGTAATGAGTGTAGGTGTAAAGCTTTTTACAAATGAATGAAGTAGAGATAAGTTAATAAAGTATCTAGTTTAATTTTCTGTCCCTACGTGAAAATTCAGTAAGTAATGACATTATTTGAGGAAGCTCAAAAATGTACGTGTTACGTAGTTGAATTTTTCAAATACAATTTCAGTCATTAAAAAAAATGGTCTCAAATTGATTATTCTAATTGTATGGATACTTTACTAAATGCCTCTGATGAGTGATGACATAATAAAATATTTCAAAATATGAGGTGTTGTGGTCTCTGATTAAGGCCCGGTTGTACAACCCAACTTAAGTTTAAGTCAAAGCTTAAATCCTTAACAACAATTGTTGAAATAATCGTTGTTATGGGTTTAAGTTTTAGCTTTAATTTCAATTGGCATTGTTCAACTAACTGGGCCTTAATAGTAATACTCGTTTTTTGACCTTAGCAACCATTAATTACACGGCACGATTATTTTTGGAACTTAATAAATCAAAATTCAGATATTATCATTCAAAATTCAGATATTAACCATCTACCACCAATAATAATCAATTATTCTTAATAATCATGACAACTTACAACGGCGTCAATACTTAGGGCTTCGAAAGACCTTCTTCTAGAGTGCCAGGCGCTGGACCAGTGTAAAAATTTTATTTGACCTTAGATGCAGCTCTTTCTCACTGCTCAATTATTACTAAAAATATTAGCGAATATACATTATCCTAATTTTGTTTCTGTCCAACGTTGTCTAAGAAACTTCCCAGCTCTGAACCCACTAGAGTATTTCAGTTTGAAGTATTTTGTAGGAAAGGGTCACCAGAGATCTTTTCAAAACCATGAAGAACTTCACCAGAGTTGCATTGACTTCCAAATCTGATGCCTTTTAGTATCTTTTACGCAACTCAAATGTTCAGGTAAGTAATGTATGTATTTCGGTTATATGAGACAAAGATTCCATGAAGCATGTATTTGTGAACTGAAGAGGACAGCTTAGCTGTTAAAAATAATATTGTGTATAGAAACATTTAAATTTTATTTTAAGATGAGGTACATCAATTTTAAATTTGTCTAAGTTCGATTAGGTATTTGAATGCTTACCATCAAATTTCCCAATTTACACAATTTTTGTCATAAACTCTTTAGGTTAATATCAAAAAGATATCCTGAATTACTGCTGTTCCTTTAATTATTTTAATTTTTTGTCACATTGGCACAATTTACACCAATTAAATATCATTTTTATCACATTAAAAATGAATAAATTGTAATATAATTTTTAAAAATATTGATACAAAGCATATACTATTTATTTATTCTGTACTGTTTTGGAAATACTTACATGTTCGAAAATCCCATTTTTGCGCTTTTTGAAACTTTTTCCTCAATCACTCTGTATAGTATAATGAATGAATTGAGTAAATAAAACCTACACGTTACTTTTTTTTACTATGCCGATCATATAAAATATAAGTTAAGAAAATATACGTCGAAATGACATGACGTGACGTGACAAAAGCCACAAGGGTGCTTCACGAAAGTCAGAAAGAAATAGTTACATAAAAATTCTCTGACTTATCTATCGATCGATCGGCATATAGAGAAAAAATTAATTTACAAACTTAATAGATAATCTTTATTTACTTGTTTCAACAAAATATGGTCAATTGTTTTTGTTTTAAATGATGAGTAATTTTATTGATTTTGCGCATTTTTGTTCATTTTGTTATTTATTATTATTATTATTATTATTGTTTGGTACTCTGATTTTTCAGAAACTTCTGTGTTCAAAATTATCTGTTATAATTGATCAAACAGTTTGTATAATCAATTTAAAAGTCAATATTCTGCTGTCATTTGACGGCTTCTTCAGGCTAAATGATAATTATTTATTGAAGAAGTTGTCAACCCTCAGCGAGACGTCGACTTTTAAATTGCTTTTACACACTGTTCGATCAATTATAATTAATAATTTTGCGACTTTTATATTATATTTAATCTGAAATCAAAGTTCAAATCTGTTAAAAAAATAAGCTTATATTAATAATCAATTTTTTAATGTGAGCTTCTTCTTCTTCTGTATTTTTAATTTTGGCATAAGCTGTGTATTAAGAATTTTTAATTGAAAAAATATTCCAATTATCAGTTTGTAGATTCTATTCATTGTAATATTTTAATTGACTACTTACAGAAGTGGTGTATATGAAACCAACATTCTACTTTCAAGAACAGATATTGTTATGCTCCTTTATTGTGTTCTCATATCTGAATATCTCGTTGCCTGAAAGGATCACTTTTAAAATTACTTAAAAATCATCAAACCTTATATATCATAAACATACAAAAAAGTATAATTCAATTACAGACTTTGAAACGTTTATAATTTCAATTTTTTTAATTATAGCACAAACTATAGTGTGAAATATTATTTTGTTTGTATGAATGTTACTGAAATTTTTCTTTTGTTTTGAATGAAATAAATGTAGTTTAAGGATGATTATAAAATAAATAAATACATGTTAGTACAATAACACTGTTTGTAATAAGAATGTCTAACCAACAGAATAATTGGCAGCTAAACAAGTAAGTGTGGTGTTGTCTGTGTGGAATTCTTTCTCTGGTGAGATATATAGGGGGGGATCAGAGAGATTAGTCGGCACTTCCCCATTTGACGCGTCGTTCAACTGTGCGCATCCTCTCCCACCGCAGCGTGATAATTAACTCTCTCTATTACTTTATTGGTTTGTGCCTGTCTATTTGGTCCTTCTCTTTTTTAATCAGACTGTTTCCAAACCGCCCAACCATTCTAATTGCTCTCTTATTGCCGGCGGTCCGCTCGCTTCATCTGATATAAATTTAACCAAACTGACGGTTCGCTGAGCGCGCCCTTTCTTTATTTTGCCTCAGTGAACGCACCCCTAATTTAACTTCTTTCTTTCGTTATTTACTTTTTTCGTCAATTCTTTAACTTTTATTGGACTTCTTAAAGTTATACTCATGCACGTTACGACTTATAAGGAAGGCTAAAGAAACCAATATTATAAAATCGAAACGATTCGAAATCTTGGAATATAACACTGTTCATCATCTAAGTGAAATATTATGGAATATTCCATTTAGAGATGATAAATTGGTAATCCACCTGTGATTTTTGAGAGTTCAAAAATTGTTATTTAATAGATCATGCCCGAAAATTTCAGATTTCCAGATTTAACTTCATGGGCAACGTGTGCCTCTTAATCTCTATGCGCAAAGAAATCGTTTTAATTTAATTATTGCGTGTTCAGAAAAGCGATACATATTTACTTCATAACTTCACTTTGCATAAAATAAACTCGGCGAGCGGCAGTAAGTCCGATTATAATCGCTTAATTTGCTAGCGTGCACCGACTAACTTTATGTCGCATTCAGAATGTCATGTAGCTAACTGTTTCTCTAATTCATTAACAATTGCTTTATTAATTAACTCGACAAACGCAATTAATATTCTTGATTTTATTTTGTGAGATTAGAGCGAATTCTTCCGTTTGATTAACGGTCAGTGCAAGTCTTTTAATTTATAAGGTTGTGTTGATAAATTAAAGTCACAGAATACTTTATCATTAAGTAATGTTTTCAGAAAGACTACCGTTTAAAAGGCAAAAATTAATTATACCCCCAAACGAAAGGATTCTATTTCATCAGTGTCTACGAAAATTAACCAATAATAAAACCACTTCATATGGACTGATCTATTTAATTAAAACTGTTAGGTATGTAATAGTAATTTTTCAAGACACCTTGATGTCTTAACCTCACTTATCGTTTTGTTAAAAAAAGACACCTTACCTAATGTCTCAACCTCACTTGTCGTTTTGTTAAAAAAGGTCATACTTCAATTAAATTCTGAAAAACACAAGAAAGAAGGAATCCTATGGTTAACACAGAGTGCTTTCAATGATACTGAATTATTTATCATTTAGTATCAGTCAAACTAATTCTTCAAGCAAAAAAAGAAGGATTCCAATTTATGGCAAAACTTGCTGTTTGTATCTCCTCCAGAAACTAACAACCAAAACCAAGAATTAATAATTACTATAACGATCCTGGGCGGTAGGGTTAATTTATTGTTTGTGGTAAAAGAAGCATCGATTAGCAGATTATTAGAAATGGTGACTAACTTACTGCATTTATTGGATTTGGAAATTTAAGTAACCATTATCCCTAAGAACTAAAATATACGAATTTTTAATTGTTAATTGTTGATTGTAAATTCTTTCGTTCTTATTTAATGGATGAGGTATCGGGTTGTGAAATACTCCTGGAACTTCTTGGTGCTTGGTAAATTCCTCCTCCGTTAGGGATTTTTAGTGTGCCTAACATCATACTGACACGGACCCTACCGTTTTACTTCCTATCCAAGAAGAAGGCATATTTTTGGCTTTTTCTTTGTATCTGAAAGCAAACATGCAAACCTGTGAACCACCCATTAGAATTTTTGATGGTAAATTATTTATTAGTGAAAATTTGCAAATATTGGCTCTTCTGTAAATTTTCCAGCGACGCGGTCAAGAAAGGAATTGTTCAGACTTCTAAAATGCACTTAAAGCTTTACTTATTTTCTTAAAATCTTGTAGGTACTCATATTCTCAAAAATAGTTAAAGCTTTCGGGAAAATTGACATTTTATTAGCAGTTAGCCATGACTATGACAAAACAAAAAAAAATTAACATTTTTAAATAATGTGTCCAAACTGGTCTCCATATGCAGCTAAACAATATTCTTATTGATCATAACATTCCTGCCTTATGTTTGGCAATTGATACTGAGATACTCTATCGTATTTGGCAATTATTGCTTCTTTTAACGTCTTTACATTTTCATGGGAATTCTGTAATTATACAATTTATTTTTTAAATTATCCCAAAAGAAAAATTCATTTGGTGATAAATCTCGAAAACGTGCCGGCCAGTTAATGGTACCTCCTCTCCCTAGCAGTGATTAGGAAATGCCTCATTTAAAAAGTTTCGCACAACTGCACTATTGTGGGCAGGGCAACCATCATGTTGTGCCTGTACCCAAATTTCATGGTGCCAAGATCTCCTAAAGTGGATCCTATCGAATTCTAGCAATTGGTGATACTTGTTACCAGTGAGGGATCTTTCGATAAAAAAGGAACTAATGATTCCTAAAATCCCTGCCCATACGTTAATTTAACTATGTTGACTTTGGTTCGGGACAGATAACGTAAATTTTGAGTAGGTACTATACTCCAATATAGAAAATTTTGAGAATTTGGTGTTCCATGTGCACCTTATCACTAAAGAGTATTCGCTGTAAAAGATTTCTAACATTATTGCATATTTCCTAGATAGTTTCAGGAAACATCATTCTTTAAAATTTGTCCCCTTCAAAGATTTCTCGTTGTTTGTGGTATTTAAACGATTTAAATTTTCGTATCTGTCTCTTCAGTACTGTAGTAGATATAATGAATTCCCAAATTCTGACTAATGTATCTTAAACTTAAATTTTAATTATCATTGACCATTGCTAATACATTAAAGTGATTTTCATTTTCTATTTCAACGATATTTTTTTACTTTCGCTTACTGTACGCTTCCTGTTGTTTCAAGATGTTTAATAATCCTACTAATGGTATCCCCATAAGGTATTTCTCGCTCCGTATAAAATCCCCGCAAAGAGTTTCCCGAATAATAGGATTTTAAAGGTAATATTTTTTCTTCGATAGTATAATACTCCATTTCAATAATAATTATTATGAAACGAAAAGAGAGATCGAACTTTTCTAAGAAGTGTAAAACTTGCAAATTTTTCTAGTTGTCACTTTCAACAACTACATAAATATTAGCCATAAAGCCAATAATTGCTTATACAGGCTGTTTTCTAACTTCATGCAAGAAATGAAACCAGTGAAAGTTGTCATTAAAAGTGATAGAATGAAGCAGTTTTTGTATAACAATTGATTAATAAATATTAGAGATAATAAATGTTTTCGACGAACGATGAAACAGTGAAATAATACGGTGGGTGCCGAAAAATAGTGCATTAAACATTCATCGAATTTGAGGTCTTATTGTATGGAAATTCGAAGTGTAACGTACACCGAACCGCATATTACTGAAAAGCTTAATGAACAATGTATCAGCATCAGTAACAATATACAGGGTGTTGCATTTAAAAAATCGGAGTAAAATGGGCATACGTGTTACGACTAACCCTGTAAAAATGAATAGGAATATTTTCAAAACAAGCATTGCTTTCTGTAGCTAATAAGTCATGTAACACTCCTATAAAATTTTAAAATTAAATTTTAATGAACAACCTATCTTAAGTAAGTATTAAAAAGCACAGTATTTTTGCGTTTAAATGCCAATATCTCAAAAACTCTTAGATTTAGGTGCGTAATCATCTTATAAAAAAGTGTTCCATTCTTAAAGACGAATCGAATGAGACCATAATATACAGAGTGATTGAAATTCGAGGGCCAGCTTGGGGATCTCGCTTATTATAAGAGATAGAGAATCGGTTAAATGGAGGCAAAGTTGCCAAATATCATACTGATTAATAACACAGGTCTGCAAACAAAAAACTGCATAAGATTTTTCAATTATTTGTTAGAGATTTTTGCATGCTGAATACGGGAAAAATACTAAAGAAATACCGCCACGTCGGGTTTTCTTGCAAAAGTTGTTTTTTGGGTGTACAGCTGCGTCAACAAAAAGATTCGTTTTAAGCTTCTCTCGATTCGAAAATTCTTATCAAAAAAGTTATTTATACAACCAGTGAGTAAAGTAATACTTTCTTTCACGAGTAAGAAAGTTTGACAATTCCTAGGGAAGATGGGACGTGAATATGATGGGTGACTACTGTCGGATGCTGAAGCGGGAAACTGGAAATACCGGAAAACGAAAGCTCACTAGGAGAACTATGAAAAAGAAAAAACGGTTTCACCGGACAATATAGTGAATGCTGAGCATTGATTTAATTGTGTTTTACTTGATAATCAAATGATTACCGATCAGCCTTGTTTCAATATATCCTCTTCTTTTGCAAGAAAACTGTACGTGATGGGGGAAAATGGAAGTCATTTCCAAGTTCAGCATGCCAAAATAACATAGAATTCACTTAAAAACTCCATGCAGCTATTCAAAAATATTTTTTGCAGACCTGTGTAATCTGATACAAAATGATACAACGACTAAGTATTGCGGAAAATGAAAATGTCTTCCAACAAATGCTGTAATTTTTTTTCTCTATTCTATTACTGTACATTCTTTTGGAGTTTCAAATGTATCATTTTGAATGAAATTGTTATCCAACTTGGAAAAATATTTAATACTTGGTTGGATTCTTTTCGGATAAGTTTCTAAATACCGCTGAGCACTTATAATGGAATTTCGTTGTGACAATAAAACATACGTAACATATCACGTTTTTCTTCATTTGGATACGCCATTCTGTATTTAATGACAGACCAATTAAACGAAGGTTGGCTGCGCAGCAGTTGAATCTACATGGGCGGTCACACTGGTTCTGTGATCGGCAGAATTTTAAATTCATCAGTATTTATCAGAAATCGGTTTAAAAACAACTTCCTGTTAACAAATATGTGCGGTCACAGTAGGATCGTAATCGACTGGCGTATACTGCCGAACACGTCAGACCACCGACCAAAATCAAACAAATTTGTTTTTTTCGGACATATTCGGCAGAATCATTCCAAACGCTCTAATAAAATGTTTGATTCGTACGAAAATATATCCTAATAGAGGGTTATCCACATAAACCGTTCGTTAAAAGTTTTCAAGGTTGCAGTTCACGTAGATATTAGAAATTTAAGGAGCAAGGGTTCTCCGTAGACATCTCTTTAAATAAAATAAAATTGTCTTTGTATCACTTCCGGTTGTACCGGAAGTCGCTATCAAGTCGCTTGTTTTAAATGGAATACTATATTTTCTATCATGTTTTTGAATTCTACATGTAAAAATATGTTAAATTGCAATACATTTCCCTATCTCTAAAATGCATCATTTTTGAAATATTTTGAATTTTCTTAAAAATTTGGATTCTGCAATCTGATTTTCAAAAAATTATAACACAGCTGTGATTGAAACAATTTGTAATAACTGATATTGTAGTTGAAGCTTTAAGATTCTTAAAAATTCCATAAGCATACAGGGTGTCTACAGGCTGTCTAAAGCACACCGCTCCACTAGAAGATATTCAAACACAGAAAAATACTTTTTTTCAAATGGAACGACCAATATTTTAATACACCATCGTATGTGGAATTAAATGCTGCGTCGAACTGTATTAGCATTCCCTGTACCTAACTTTAACAGTTTTTCAGTTATAAGACATTTTTTATTTTATACCTAAAAATTTACCATTTATTAGGTTAAATATTTCTAATTTTGTTGATATAGCCTTGAAAACAACAAACAATTGCATTTAACGTTTCCTGTTACTACAAATTTTAAGCAAAACCAAAAAAAAGTTGAGAATCAAAATCAAAATTATTCAAACGCTGATATTTTAAATCTATTTTTTAAATTCATGAAGAATGATCTAAAATTGTTCAGAGCAGTGAATGTCTGTTCAATAAAATGTACCCCTCTTGTCTCCTATGAATAAAACACAGTTTGGAAAGTTTGAACCTAACTTTATACAATTTGGAAAGATAAAATGTACGAAGATCAGTAACAAATTTAATAACAAAGATACTAATTAGACAATGGTTTTAAAATACTTTCACGCTATCCTAGAGAATTGCAAACTAGCAGCTATTCTTCAATTTAAAATAATAAAATTCATCCTCTTTCGTTTTATAAGATCACAAGCGTCTCAAGAAAAGGATGATCAAAGAACAATTAAAATTTGTGAATTTCCGTTTGCGAAATTCTATTCTCTTTGGTTTACTACAAAATTTCTAGTAACAGTAATCATTGTTAAAATTTCCATGCCATCTTAACAAAATTAAAAATATTTGACATATTAAAATTGTAATTTTCTATGAATTAAAACGAAAATGTTTTATGAAACATTTTTGAGTTATGACTCAAAAACTGTTAAAGTTAGGTAGAGGGAATGCTAGTATAGTTCGACGCAGCGTTTGATTCCATATACGACGATATATTAAAATATTGGTCGTTCCATTTGAAAAAAAAGTATTTTTCTGTGTTTGAAAATCTTCGAGTGGAGCGATGCGTTTTAGACACCCTGTAGCTTAATAGATTATGCTTATGAAATTTTTATGAACCTTAAAGCTTCAACTACAATATCAGCTATTAAAAATAAAATTGCTTCAATCATAGCTGTGTTATAATTTTTTGAAAATCAGATTGCAGAATCCAAATTTTTAAGAAAATTCAAAATATCTCAAAAATGATGCATTTTAGAGATAGGGAAATGTATTGCAATTTAACATATTTTTACAGAGGCAATTCAAAAACATGATAAAAAATATAGCATTCCATTTAAAATAAGCGAGTTGATAGCGACTTCCGGTACAACCGGAAGTGATACAAAGACAATTTTATTTTATTTAAAAAGATCTCTACGGGAAACCCTTAAATTTCAAGTATCTACTTGAACTGCAACCTGGAAAACTTTTAACGAACGGTTTATGTGGATAACCCCGTATACACTAAAATAGTGAATTACGATAAACTAATCATACTAGTATGTGACAGGCAGCCTCTTTGGCATATTTAATATAAAGTTACCAAAACAGGAACATGTCAGGAAAGCAGAGTTCTTCCGAATTCGGCAATACAATAATGAAGTATCACCGGATTGTTCTACCGAACATTATTCTGCCATACATGGCCGAACAAAAGTTCTGCCGAATCCGGAGCCAGTGTGACCAAAGCTTAAGCTGACTTATGCCTGATCTCACCGCATTTTTAATCATTGATTAAATTTAAGACGTGTTTAGAATGTGACAATCGTGAATACATGACAGCATAATGTCAATCGCCATCTAATTGACACTTAAACTTCAACTTAAGTGTCAGTTAGAATGCGTCCGACATTATACTGGATCTACCTCGAATATCACATTCTAAATACGACTTAAATTTAATCAATCATTAAAAATGCGGTGCAATTGGGTATTAATGTGTGAAACTAAGCTAACTTAATGTGTGCACATAATTTAATTTCAGATTTTTCTAAATTTCTCAATGAAAATTAAAATAAAATAGCAAGTGTGACATACCAATGAATTCAGAAAAAAATGTCTATCTACCTGTCTAAACAACAAAAATCGCGCCCATAAGAAAAAATCAAGTTGACTCTGGAAAAACAAAAAAGAATCGCTCTAGAAATGAAGTACGTTCGGCATTCAATCAAGCGTAAAAAGTTGCTATAGTAATGTTTTCACAGATTTTGAAAAAAATCATAAATAAAGATGTTATGTCCGATTTTCGAAAATCGCAATCTTTCGTTTTTTTTTTCGATTGTGAAAAAACCGTTCGAGATATTTAAAATTTCTTAACAGGTTATTAATTAGCATGAAATTTGGCAACTTTGCCTCCATTTAACCGATTCTCTATCTTTTATAATAAGCGAAATCCCCATGCTGGCCGTGGCCCTCGAATTTCAATCACCCTGTATAGGGTGTTCCATTTAAAAAAATATAACTTTGGTTTGCCACATCCAGA
Organism: Dorcus parallelipipedus; assembly: GCA_958336345.1. Lineage (NCBI taxonomy): Eukaryota > Metazoa > Arthropoda > Insecta > Coleoptera > Lucanidae > Dorcus > Dorcus parallelipipedus. The sequence goes on from OY284477.1 coordinate 40,979,121, forward strand.
CGAAACACCCTGTATAATTGTAACTAATTTTAAATCATGCCGCTATATCTCTTTTAAGTCACAGCGCAAACGGATTTTAAGAATATGCAATAATAAAGTCCCTATCTTCCGAATACAAACTAATGACTCTCCCTGTATACTAGTAGTGTTTTATTCGTCTGAAATGAACACGAAATTATTTTCTTCTAATAACCAATAATTGCAGATGATGCGCGATTTTATGTTGCAACAACAATGAAGAGTATTTTGAACATTTGTTATCGTCATAAGTATCACTAGCGTCTTCTGTTATAACGCGTGGTCAATATCTTTTCTAATCAAGTGACCTATGGAAAAAATATTATGTCTTTGTTTGGTTCATTTTTTCTAATGCCATTTGAATTATTTTTATTGCATTTCTATCGTTTTGTATAGGAATGCAATATAAATATGTAATTCAAGTGGTATTTCAAATAATGAACTAATCAAAGACACATGATTTTATTTCCATAGGTCACTTCATTTTTTTTTAAACTAATAAATAAATAATATGCAAGTGCCTATTTTATTGACCCTACAGATAAGCTTAATTGCATAGGATAATTACGGAAAATAATTTTTATGTGATAGGAAACGTACACAATTAATTAATGACACAACGACTCAAGTATAATAACGCCCTGTTTATGTGGTTTAAAAATTGAGGTATTTTTTGTCCTAATTTATTTTCTTTCTATATAGAAAATTAGAAATCGTCTTTTTAATTTTAAATTACGTCTAACATAATACCACGTTTTATTTCGGTTGAATTTCAGTCATAAAGAAAACTTTTGAGGGAAGGAACATTATAAAATAGTAATATTACAAAATATAGAATCAGCATGCAAAAGCAAGTAGGTACGTAATTTTCCGAATTAGAAAATTTATTTTATTTTAATTTTCTAGGCAAATACATGTAATTATGTAAGCATGAGTACTTTTTTAAACAAGTACAAGAAAACAAAGCTAAAAATAATGCAAATTTCTTCCAGTTATATGTGTAGCACAAGATTAATATGAAGTAGTGTCGTGACAATGAAACTTATCGTGACAATATTTTATTTTAATCTTAATCCTAACTTAATTAAATACGCGATTAAGAATAGCAGTTACGGTCACGCACCATGGCAAGTATGTACATTCTGTCGGTATAAATAATAATTGCTTGAAATATAAATCTTGTTAATTTACATTATTAAAAGATCTTGATAAGGGCGTAAGTCTCAATAAATAATTTTTATTACATTCTTTTTTTATAACTTCGAGTATCGACTTGGAAGCAATGCAACTCAAACTCGCTCTTATTTACGTGGTCACGCCAGCTTTGGCGTAGACTGTACCCAAAGTTATTTAATGCTACAATTTAATCGATTTAGTTAGTTGCCGTGTTTACCTTCGCTCAGAATTAGTTACAAGTCAGCCCTGTTAACTTCACTCCTGTAAATATAGAAAAAATAGAACAAGATCTGATTTCACGTAATTATTCAGGCATCGCATGCAGCTAGCCTTTCCATATTTAATGTAATAATTACAGAACAATTACCTCGTTTTATTGTATAATGCAGAGTGTTTCCTAACGAACAGGGAAAACATTTTATAACCGAGTTTATTTGCCGATAATAGCTGGCACCCCCTCCGAGACATAAATAACATAAATTAAAATTTATGTAATAGTCACCTTTCCCCTGTGAATGTAGTACTTAACGTTGTTGTTGTTTAAACTAATTTGTTGGGAGAAAACTATTAATTTAAATTTATTTTACTTTAGAGTTAGTTACTTTATGTACTCTGATTTTTTCGTTTTATTTAATATCGACGTTTTATAAATAATTAATGTATTTTACATGTCAACAATCATAGAAGAACCTCTTAGTGTATTTAATGATAAAAAGAAATTAATAAATATGTCTGTGAATAGGAGAACAATGAAGATATGCCCTCAGGTAAATAATTAATAACTGCACACGTCAAACAAGAATCTATAACTGAAATTAAAGCGTCCGATGTTTGTGCCTTGTAGATGTTTATAGTAACGTGTAATTCAATACGAATAGAGCAATATTTTCTGATTATAATGTGTTTATATCCCACATGAATAATAGTCCCGACGCTAAATAATGCAGTAATGACCCGCGCGGGCGAGAATATTAATGAATACTTTATGATCGTAATATTTTAGACAAATTAGTAACGAACAATGTAAAATAAATACGTACAATATTCAATTAAAAATTTATTCGACCCCGTTTATCGCCGTCGAGATCTACTTCTAACGAGGTAAATGTGATTGTAAACAGAAAGCTCAAAACTTGACTCAGAAATTGTTTCAATGCTTAAATAAAACCACAAATATAAAATTTTATTTAAATTGATAATATGCACCATCTACTGGCCTAAACGCAGGACTAAAACGAGCTGAAATATTAGGGTGAGGGTAGTTGAAGTACTTTAGGCCTAGAGGGAGTCGAAGTCTATTCTCCAAACACTGGATCGATATACTGGCGATATAAATTTAAATTTCCAAGTTGTTCAGTACCTTTAAATAATTCGAAAATAATTCATCTTTAAAAATTCTCGAAATAATCAGCATTAAGGAAACTCTTTTGAAAAGTATTTTTATTAAGTGTCCAACAATACTACAATCGCTGAGGTATTCAGTGTTGCAGAAATTAAAAAGAATTCGATTACACGAAAAATACAAAATTTGATATCTTCGGCCTTAATTTGACAAATCACAATCTTCTGTATTACTTACATCTTTGTTGACTAAAATGGATCTCATTCTTATACCGATTGCTTCATTGAAACTTGAAAAAGACGGAGGCACTATACTGACGTGCTCTCAAAATGAAACATACGAAATATAAAATTTTCCACTTGAGTCTGAAAACATATGCTCTTACTTCGCGAGCATTTAACTTTACTGAATGCATTTTTAAGCTTATATTTTACATGGCTTATTTTATAATGTAGTGATTTCTGTAATGTCTCCTCCTTTTAGCAAATTTTAAGAAAACAGTTGGTATATAAAAACACACAAAAAAAATTAAACATGAAATGATTCTTTAGGATTAATGATCGTGTACAACGTCCTGTTCTCAAACGAGAAAACAGCGGACCCATTGTACCGCATACATTTCAATTGGGGCCCAGTAATAAAGCAAATGACGCTGAGCTCCGACAGAAATGTATCAATTAAATCCATTAAACGACAATAATGAGATCTGAGCAAAAGAGATTGGCAATAATAATGGTAATTTAGTGGGGTAAATAGAGGAAACAGCCTAAGCGATTTCGAAGGGTGACTCCACCCGTATCCCACGGTCTAAACGGCATTATAGTAATCTGATACATGTGTCATACGTGTTTTTGCAAATGAAAGACTATTTACCAAACGTTCCTCTTGTTAGTAGCTTATTGCCGAACAACTTCTAAATATAATTTAATCAGAAGGATTCATTGAATATATTTCGAAATACAGGATGTTCCTTACTTAGAAGCAAAGAAACTAAACAAGAAATATAAGAATGTTAAAGTCCGCAGTGGCGTTGATATTTTAGAAATCCAATGTCTTCCAGTTTTAGGTTTGTTAGTAATTGAATGTGGTGATTGAAATTCGCCTTATTTGTTGTAATAGATCTAGACGAATAGAACGGAATAAGGAAAATGACAGGCAAACTAATAGCAAGGCAACCAACTAAATTCAAATACAAAGACAAATACTGGATCGAAAAATATAAACCTCGAGATCAATGTAAACGTAATAAGTCGGCCCTAATGCCATTGTGCACGGATTTCTGCAGGCGATTACCATATGAGCTATGCGACAGAGCCCTCTGGCCGCGGGCTGCGACAACTCATACCCTCGGATATTGGTTTCTGATTCACTTGAGTCGGACAAGATCAACACTCTCCGAGTTATCTTCACACTATCCTTACGAAGCGGTGGATTTTATTTTATCATCCAGTAGATGAAATTCTAATACTCTCAGAATTGTATATTACAGTTATATCCAAATCTATGTATGTACTTATATAGGAATATAATGTGAACTTGCAGACGATTTGAAAGAATCCTGAAATTTAAGGAGCAGCTTCCCAATGTGCAATACAACATTCTAATATACTTCTAATTCTAATTTCAAAATCTATTTTTTTTTTAATTTCAACTAGGTACCTTTCATTAATTCTGTGTTAACTTCTGTTACTTCTGTTCATTTTCTTTTTTTTAAGAATTAATATACTTAAAGTATGTGTGATATACCAAGTATCAAAAAAAATTAATAGTTTTTATTTAAGTTAATGAGTAAATAATTTAATTAAATTAATTAAAATATATAATTCAACAATAAAAGTCAGATGAGTTTCTCTGTGCCGCTTCCTACACAACAGACGATCATATGAATTTGTTATAGATACTTCGTGTCCCTGGTTTAGAATATTTACTTAGACTTCCAGCTTTGTGATTCGTGATTTAGTTTAGCTTATGTGTTTGCGTTTTGTAACCCAATGATTCCGAGGCTTATCGTTTAACATTAAATTCTCATTTCATCACAAACTTCCCAGCAATAATAACGGACTATGCATATGCAATAAATTCCTCAGAAACCATAAATACCTTGCCAAGTTAAATTTTAATTTTTGCTTAACCAGAATTTTGTTTACCGTTTCGATTTTTAGTTGTAGAAAATTATTGAATACATTTCTTGCCTTTAACGTCGAATATGTTTTTTTTAATGGATACACGTAGCAAAACTTAATGACACAAACTTCGCAGATCAAAATAAAGTCTATAATAGCAGCTCAAAACCTTTTACTAAATGGTATATGAGGCGGAGAGAACTCGTCCAATTTCAGCGGCTTACAGTTCATTGCGACTCAATTGTCCTGGTCTCTTTCGAACCATATATTTTCTGCGTCGACGTCGTTATAAAGTTAACTGCACAAAGGTGTTTACTGCACAGTTTTACAAATAAAATCTTACCGGCGTAAGAGATAATTCAGATACTAAAGATATTTATTTGATTTTACAAAAATATTTATTTGTCGGAAAGAAAATATTAAATTTGTGTGTTCGTAAACAAATTTAAGTTTTACCTGCTAATCAGGAATTCAAATCTAGGAATTGGCGGTCAAATTTCCGTCGGCTTTTCGCTTTTTAGTTTGCGCCCCAATGTTCTAAGTATTATTTTCTAATCTCACCTGGCTAAGCCGGAGCTTTCGGTCCATTACTCTGAAGAAGGCACACGCTTGAACGCCCATGTCGGCTCTTATTCGTCAAAGATATGTCTGCACATCCTTTAACCATAGATCTAAAAACACCATAGATTCACATCCATCATTTCATAACACGTCTCTCATGAACTGTTCTTTTTTCTCAAGTCATTCGAAACTTTGAAAATTTTATATTAATCCAAGTAGAGCCCTTTTACTTTTAAATTATATATTCCATTTTTAAAAGGATTTTTCTTAATTTTTGCTAAAGCTGAAGTCCTGTAAAATTTTTTTGGTCATTAATATGAATTTGAAAAAGTTAGCCATGCCACATTAAATTATTTCTGTGCATCTTCGCTGGTTGAATCACACCTTACCTGGCTGTTTTGTCACGTTTCCCGACACAAATTTAATGCTTCAAGAAATTAAGCCCGATTTAAAATAGGTCAGCCATTCGTGGAAAATTAAAACACGTGTGCACCCCCTTCATACAACACATTTATCCGAGAATTTATGATTCATTAATTTCGACAAGAAGAGTTTATGATCACGATTTTAATAAAGGTGTATTGCAAAATAATACTATGCTGGAGAGCACAAACATGTAAAACGTATACGTATATAACACACAATGTTGAATGGGCGGCTTCTTTGCAGCGGTTGGGCACAACAACGTATAACTTACACCTATTCTCAAATTACCTGGTTAATAATGTACATAATACCGTCAGAATGTGTTGTTATTTTGTATTTTCATGTATCTTTTCATTCATGCTAGGCACCACCTGGATGCAGTGTCGGTATTGTCAAGCAAAGAGAGTTCCGTCGTTTAAAGCATAATGCATTGTAACAGGATACTGTGAACGATATAAAGGAAAATTAATCGTAATTCATGTATTAACTACAAACATGTACATGTATACATTACATAAAAAAGACCATCGCCTTATATAAAATTATTAATACACTCGTATCCAGCTGTACGATTCTGTTAAATTGCTGCTAAATTGTTCCAATAAAGGGCATTCAAATTAAAGTACTCGTACTATTCTTGATTGGTTTAGAGATTTCCTGAGAGGAGTAAGGGCGAACTAGCTTTTGATTCTGAGGAATGGTGTGCCTCAAGGCGGCTACTATTTCCAATTCAATGTTTAAATTTATGAATGACGCAAATTCAACTGTAATTTAAACACAAAGATTGGAGGACGTTTGCAAAATAGACTTCAACAACCATAAATGCCAAGAAGACTGCACCCCCCAAAATCTAATACAATTGGTTTTTCTGCAAAGGAAAAAATTAAGGCCAAATGTGATCAAATGTACTTGCATTTTCAGGTTTCAAACTCGTGGCTAAAATACATTACTCATTATAATTTACTCAGAAATGAATCATACATTTAGAAAGGCTCTTGATCGTTGTACGTTTGACAAATTCACTAATTTATAATTTTTTGTGTCTCACTGTATATAATCGTCATAAATCTACGTTTAATAACACGAAATCGCTGAGTGATAATAATATATTAAGTATTCATTTAACCGGTTACAAGTTATCTTAGATTTGATAAATTTCTTTAATGTAACTCCATAATAGTTTTGATCCGACCTCGAGCCTTAAGAAAAAATGTGGAATGTTCTGCAATTGCTTCTAGTTTCTTAGAAATCTGCCCACGTTTTAACAACGCTGACTTGATAATTAAAGCCGAACCTGAATGTAAACAAAGTTCCGGCGACACCTGGAACTCCCTACTAGGATCGAACCCCCTCGTTTCATACATATTAACTGACAGAATCATATCAATAAACGCACTCGAGTAGACTGATGTAATCACCGTTGCATTACTAACTCTTAATTTGACTGGGAAATAATCAAGGAGTTGAACCTGCAATTTTTCGTTTGATTTAATATTCACCATTCCTTCGTTAAAGTTTTTTTTTATTTGAATTCCAAATTGAAAGCGCATTTATATTATTTTGATGAGTAAGGACTAATTGTTGAAGAATTTGATGAAATTTGAGGAATATTTAACATGGACTTTTCATAATCTTCCTCGTGCTGTTCTATGTGAAACTATTGTTCGCTGAAATTGTTTCTCGTTTCTAATTTTACCTAAGCGCAAAATCCTAATCGCATACCTCGCATACGAATTGACCCTTGACCGATGCTGGCTGTAATTATATCAGATTATCCTCGCATAGATGCGTACAAAAGCACAAGCAGGCTTATTTGCAAGCCGTTTCCTACACATCATCGGCATTATGTGTAATTAGCGAATGAGTAAGTATCGTTCATTTTCAATCACCGTCATTACCAGACTTTTTACTCTTATTTGTGTAACATTGTTCTATTTACATATGTATATGATCACTGAAACTAATCAGCAATTACTAGGCGTTCAATAAACACCTTAGTCAAACCTCTCCAGTTTTTATTGGAAAATAAGTAAAAATGAAATTTATTTTGTTTAAAAACCTCTTTACTGATTTTACAACAAAAAAACTTGAGCGAAGAACACAAATGATTAAAAAATAAATAAAATACAACGTATTACAAAACAGTGCAGTCATTGGCAGCACATATTCTAACTTATAAGTTAATTAATTAAACTTTAAAAGTAAATTAGAATTCTTTTAGAAACAGTGTTTTTATTCAATATTTAATTTTCAAAGTGAACCTCGTTCTCATATATTACAATACCTCCTGATATTATACCCGGTGCTTTCTCATGGAGTATAATTTTAATCAATAAATTTTGCTTTATTAACCCCGTCCGGTTTCATAATTTTTACAAATGCATTCGTTGTTCAGAAATTGGTCGGATTCCCCTTTTCCACGCAAAGCAATCGAAGTGTGATGCGGTATAATAATGATTTGGTGGTCCGTCTAATTTTCACTCGGCGGGTGTCGCCTGTTCGCTGGTCCGCAACACCAAGCTTTACTCGTGAGAACTACCCCTAGTTCATTATTCAGTGAAACTAGCTTATTTGAACAGATTGAGTGAAATTGGCCGAAAACTATACCAAATACTTGCCCCTTTGGCCATCAAAAACACATTTATTTGTAGTGACGATCTTGCTCTTTTAACCGTGATACTAATTTTGTAGAATTCGAGTAATTTAATACATATTTTGTGAATACCAGTTTCAGCTATTGCGGTAATTATTAATATTTTTTTAATCACAATAATTTATTCCTTTTTTAAAAAGAAATAAATTACAAGGATTTTGCTATACGAGCCCTAACAACTAAATATTCGGACGAGTACTGATTTTATAAAAATTGTTCTCTAACTCATAAGAAAATGTTTAAAACTTTTAATATAAAAAATAAACAAAAAGACTGATTAACAGTAATTAATAAATTATTCAAAACAAATTTTATTTGAATAATAAAAATAGAAAGCTATAAATTAAACCGACAATTTAATATTCGGACAAATCTAACATTTAATAAATTAATACAGGTTATATCACTTGTGGCTTTTATTGCACCTTGGATTCTTTCTGGGCATAATGTCCACTAAGGATTCATAATATTGTGGGGTGAAAGAATTCCGTATTTCCTATATTTTAGTCTTTAGTCCGGAAATTGTTCGTTGGGGACTTTTTCGCAAGATCTTTTTCAAGTCATGTTGCAGGGTTTCGATGACATTTCAGTCGGAGCTATTTGAGGGCCAAGCCCACAGTAATATCATTGTATCCTAACATTTTTTTTGTAAATTGGGCCGCATAACTCGAAGCCTCGTCCTGTTGAAAAATGAAATTTTCTATTCCGAACTGCATCTTGCAATCTGCAAGGGATTTCTTTCTAAAATTTCTTATTTTTTTTTTAATTTGGCCGCATAACTCGAAGCCTCGTCCTGTTGAAAAATTTTCTATTCCGAACTGCATCTTGCAATCTGCAAGAGGTTTCTTTCTAAAATGTCTTAATATTTTTCTGCGTTTATGATACCATCAATGAACTCCAATTGGCCTAAACCTTTGCTGGTCATGCATCCCAAATCATAACCACTTGTGGGATTTTATGATTCGTTGGAACAGTTTTTATAGAAAGCTCCAAATTTTGTTCTCAAATTTAAATGAGTGTTGAGTGCAATAAATAATATTTATTTTATAAAAAGCATAGACCAATTTGTGTAACTATAGTTGGCAACATTCCCTAGATACAATTAGACCAGTTTCTTCATTCCATTGGGACTGACAGAATTTCTTTTAAATAGCCTGTTTTTGTCATTCGCAAATTTAGTGAAAATTCTTCGTTGTTTTTCTGTTACAGTGCTTGATTTTCCAGGATTTTTGCTACGAATAGTTTTATTATATCGCCAATTGTCAATTTCGGTATTAACTAATTCATTCGCATTTTTTTTATGGTTTTATCCGTGGCATATTGTCAAATTATAATTTCACCTACTTTTTTATAAGTTGATACGCCACGGGCCATATTTTTCATAAACATTTAGCATTAAAATCAACAATTAACATGTGTTTCTTCATTTCTGTATAATTTTCAAGATCACTGAAAAATAGCCCATTTGTTTGTTATATTATAACAAATAAATTTCAATTGTTAGAAAATGCTGATATGAATTATACACATATGAAACTAATGATTGGTTTGTTTATGTGAAAGGAGAAAATGATGCAGAAGATTATTTACATATTGGAGCAAAATAGAATATATGTAATTTTGAATAAATGTATTAATAGTAAACCTGATATACTTATTTCATTTTCTAGTACTCCGTTTCAACATAATCATAATGCTCGATGCGAAAGAGAAAAAAGTAGCAACAATTATGATGGAAAAGGTCATGTTTTAGCACATGTTTTCTTCCAAATAATGACGAATTTCAAGAGATACGTAAGGAATAAATCAGAAAATTGATATTTTGGCATGGCAAATACCTACTCCCTACGGACAAACAAATTACTACATGAGATTGGACATACATTAGGTATAGAACAATCGATGCTACTGTAGCGTGCGGTCTACCTGCATGTTTCTAATGTAGTATGCGGTCTACCTGCATATTTCTAATACCGGGTGATTTTTTAATTCTTTACATCAACCCTTGCTATGAAATTTAGATTAACTGAAAAATAAGTCAATGCACTGTTTTAGGTTATTTTACAGTCAAGCTAAGACATGCCGCCCAAATTTCATAGCAAGACTTGATAAAAAAATTAAAAAATCCGTCACATATTATGCGGTCTACCTGCATGTTTCTAATTGTTCTTCCCGAAATTTGCAAACAAAAACAAATTAATTCTTTAATACGCCAAGTTGTAACAATATCCCTCATCTTAATTAATATCCCTAATTTTCACAGAAAAATATTTATAGGGAAACAAGTAAATCCTTTAATTACTTCGTCACAAACAAATAGGGTCAAATTAGAGATTAGCATGTTTTTCAAATATATTTTGAGAGTAGAACGCACTTTACAATAGGTAGATCTCAGATTCGCAGGTAGACCGCACAGTACAGTAGCATCGAACAAATTTGCTCATAAAAATTCGATTATGTTTGCTTGTTACAAAAGAAACATCTTTGAATTAAGTCAAGATGATGTACCTACACGCAACTGAGTACTTATGTATATTAAAATTGTGTGAACTATGGTTTTTTGTTACTGTGTTTTTTTCTAAGTGTAAATAAATCGAGGAACATGGAAAGTACAGTTGATTGCAGAAACAATCGCGAATACATGCGAGTACATCGAAAAAGTCAAAGATGCAAAATCGTACAATTTTTTGACAATGTAAATCGGTCTCTTTCAAATCTCAAATCTTACTTTATTGAACAGGTTATATTTGACAATAAAAATGAGAATTTTAAAACTTGAATTTCAGTGCATTTAACAAAATAAAGTTTCTACTATCTTTAAACATTTGCGTTTAGCAAATTATTATGTTTGACCAACTTCCTCGTATTTAGAAGGAATTAGAGCTCTGTCACTTTCAGTTAACCGCTGTCACATTGACATCAACAGTGACACTGACACGAGCGAATTAAACCAGAGAAAATTAAGTGTACCTACTCGATTTTTTTGAAGTCAACTGTACGTATATCATTGATCCAGCCAAAAACGCTGATAACTGTTTCTTTGCTTTCAGGTAAGATAGACATGTTATTTAAAAATTGGGCAGAATTTCAGCAGCTCCAATTAATTGAGAAAATAGATAACATGGTGGCATTTAATGTAACGTATTAACGGATGGCGACGAATATTGTGCCGTGACAGAAGTCATACAATTTGGTCATTTTAAACCCAGTTGACAAAACAAAAGCATGTTGTTCTTTTGATGAGAAACGCCTTCAAGGCTGCATCGAAGAAGGTAGTAGAGTAATATGACTCAATTAAAATTTTGACAAACCCTGCTTCCAGATTAGATGTCCAAATATTGCAAAAATGGCCCTAGAATTATTAACCCTATTGATAAGACCAAAGCGGCTTCTACTTTTGTAGAAGAGTAATAAAATTATTTTTCCCAATCCTTATTCTTTCTTTTTATTTTTAATGCTTTATTAACCACCGACAAACTTCGTTATTGTTGTTTTTATAACGCGTGTTCAATTGAAAAGTTCATCAAGTTGGTTTTGATTTTCGATGAAAGAAGAAGAGCGAAAAAGGGATGATTTTCTAAACCACTTGACCAATTGTTGGATCGATAGATAAAAATAATTGTCAAACTATCATTTAACGTTGTATTTGGTTTATTGTGTGAGTTTATTTCTTGAATTAAGTTTCCCTTTCAGTGAAGTTATTACAAATTAGCTGTTTTCAGGGTTAAATATAACATCTTCCTTTTGTTTAAAGATGAGGTGAAAATAAAAATCCATACATCTGAAGATTATGATATGACGTCAGGGCTCCAATATTGGTCCTTTGTTGTTCTTACTGTTTATAGAATCTGGTGTTGCATCATCAGACATAAGAAGCATAGGTCCATCCTTTTTTCTCATTCACCGATAACAAAGAAATATAATACTGAAATATTTGTCGGTTGTTATTTCGGTGATTGATGAGTACAAGTTCCATGATTTTGACTTTATAAACGATGTTACAAAAAAATTAAAGAAGTGCAAGAGATAAAGGATTTGAGAATTTATCTTGATAAGAAATTAAGTTGCAGAACGCATTGTGTTTTTTTAAAAGAGCTGAAAATCAAGTAAAATATAACAAAATCCTGGTACTTCTTATATCTTTAAAAAAGGGCTAAATTGTTGAGATTTGGTGAGAAATTCTGAACGATTATTCCAGTAAGCCAGAACTAGTACATATTTACGCATCTATTTTTATATTATTATTACAAAAAATAAATGAAATAAAACTCTAATTTTATTAGACTGCGGAAGTTTAGGCATTTCAGGCACCTAAGGCCCGATTTTACAATCGTCGGATAAGTATTATTCTTAGAATAACTTGACGTTGGAACATTAAAAGATATTCTGTGAACAGTTATTCCGTCCTTATTCCACGATTGTAAAACTGGGCCTAAATGTAAATTCGTTACTGCCTAAAATTCCGTAGTCTACTAATTATCAATATTAAATAAAAAAAAGTTATGATCCTTAATGCTGTGTATATAAAATATGATTTAATACACAAAGTAAGTTGTGTCTGAAAATAAAAACATATGATTTGAAATTGCATTTCAGCAAATAAATAAATTCAAAAATTAATTTCAGCGACACATCGACGCGAAATTTAAAAGCGGGTAGGTCTCAAGAGCAATTCAAAAACAAAAGACCACTTAAATAAGGATCAAAATTTAAATTGAGCCTTTATTTGCCTACAGGATCTGTTTTAAGCCACTTACGTTTTTAATATAAGCCCGTCCGTAGTAGTTGCCATCGATTTCCAGCGCTCCGCATAAATACAGAAAAATTAAATTTGTTTTAATTTTAATGAAGAGAACGCAAATAGAATTTTATCTTATTAGAAGTTATTAACTACACGAGTGCTGTTCCATTTGAATTATCGATTGCACCTTCTCGTAAGCTCGCTCTCTCTTTTTGCAATATTAATTTCTTTATTAAAACGTCGAGGAAAGTGTCTTTTAGGAGAAATAGTACTGAATAATCATGGCTATTTAATAAACACGTATGGTTCTAAAATATGTTCTGCCTATTTTAGAAAATATTAAAAAAAAACATATTTTTCTTACGATGCACGGAAATAGAAACTAGTTTGAAAATCAAACTAAAAAAAAATTGTGAAATATTTACATACATGCATTTTCTTATCTGATGTTTCAAAAAACCATTTATAAAATACTTCCGCTATTTAATTTTACTTATTTATTATTTCTAGTATGTTTAGGACAAATTATCTAATAAAAAATATTTCTCGATTGTGGGTTAACACGCAAGTGAAACTCTAAATGGAAAAAATCCTCCTCGCTCTTAGCCGCTTTCCTCGGAATCTCCATTTTAGTCGAGACTTTTCTCAGAAGCTCAGATTAGAAAGCTTGTCCGTCAACGCCATTTCTGTTGACAATAGAAATATTTTTAACACGTTCTTGACCTCCTTTTACTAGAATATAGTCGCTTATATCGTATAAATATAATTCGCAGCAATTAAAAAAATCCAATCGCAAAATTATTATCTAGAGGTATAAAATCAAGCCTAAAGTAAAGAAAAAAAAATTCTTTCTAGCAACCCTCATTTAAGTAAATTATGAACTTGCACGAAGAACTTTCTCCAAAATATGTAAAAGTAGCTTCAGCGATGATTATTGCTGATGGAAAGAAACCTTATAAGTAACAACTACTAACTGGGAAACTGAAGAAAACTGAACTTTAACAAGAATGCAGCGAGATAAAAAAAATGACTTAAGTATTTAGAAAGAGTCTTAAAAACGCAAGAAATGGTACACAAATGAAGAAAGGAAATATTCTCCTGCTTTTAGAGTTATTTGCAAATGTAATCTCAAGCAGTTAATTTCAACAAGAACAAAGTAATCCGTAAGATTCTCAGTCTAAAATTAGTCGAAGAGGTCACACAAGAAATAATAATTTGCAGAGCAGGTACGAAAACACCCAATGTAAAAGAAAAGACTTATATATATATATAATATACGAAACGAGGAAAGAGAAGAGAGAGGCACCAAAAGAAAATATGAAAAGGAGAAGTAAAGATGTAGAAACAAGAAAAACTGAGAAGATCTGAGGATCTGGTATATAATGAGAATAATATCGAAAAGAAATGTAGTCTGAATTCCAGTAATCTCCACGATAAAAGAAGACCAAGGATTAAGTAAATACAGGGTTCTCCACATGAACCGTTCGTTAAAAGTTTTCAAGGTTGCAGTTCACGTAGATTAAACGTACATTAAAATAATGACTGTACTGTAATTTGGAAAACAAAGACCTATTATTATTATTATTATTATTATTATTATTATTATTATATTTGAAATTTAAGGAGCAAGGGTTCTCCGTACAGATCTCTTTAAATAAAATAACAATTTTATTTTATGGATACGCCATTCTGTATTTAATGACAGACCAATTAAACGAAGGTTGGCTGCGCAACATACAGTTGAATCTACAAGGGCGGTCACACTAGCTCTGTGATCGAATTTTAAATTCTGCCGTATTTATCAGAAATCGGTTTAAAAACAACTTCCTGTTAACAAATATGTACGGCCACAGTAGGATCGTAATCGACTGGCGTAACTGCCGACCACGTCAGACCACCGACCAAAATCAAACAAATTTGTTTTTTTCGGACATATTCGACAGAATCATTCCAAACGCTCTAATAAAATGTTTGATTCGTACGAAAATATTTCCTAATACAGGGTTATCCACATAAACCGTTCGTTAAAAGTTTTCAAGGTTGCAGTTCACGTAGATATTAGAAATTTGAGGAGCAAGGGTTTTCTGTAGACATCTCTTTAAATAAAATAAAATTGTCATTGTATCACTTCCGGTTGTACCGGAAGTCGCTATCAACGCGCTTATTTTAAATGGAATATTTTTTATCACGTTTTTGAATTCTACATGTAAAAATATGTTAAATGGTAATACATTTCCCTATATTCCCAATATTTTATACATAACTTTAACAGTTTTTCAGTTATAAGACATTTTTGATTTAATACCTAAAAATTTACCATTTATTAGGTTAAATATTTCTAATTTTGTTGATATTTGTTGAAAACAACAAACAATTGCATTTAATGTTTCCTGTTACTACAAATTTTAAGCAAAACCAAAAAAAAGATGAGAATCAAAATCAAAATTATTCAAACGCAAATCTATTTTTTCTAAATCTATTTTTTTTTTTTAATTCATGAAGAATGATCTAATGTGTGTTCAATAAAATGTACCCCTCTTGTCTCCTATGAATAAAACACAGTTTGGAAAGTTTGAACCTAACTTTATACAATTTGGAAAGATAAAATGTAGGAAGATCAACAAATAACGAAGATAAAATTAGACAATGGTTTAAAACACTTTCACGCTAACCCAGAGAATTGCAAACTAGCAGCTATTTTATTCTTCAATTTAAAGTAATAAAATTTATCCTTTTTCGTTTTATAAGATCACAAGCGTCCCAAGAAAAGGATGATCAAAGAACAATTAAAATTTGTGAATTTTCATTTGCGAAAATCTATTTTCTTTGGTTTACTACAAAATTTGTAGTAATCATTGTTATAATTTCCATGATATTTTAACAAAATTAAAAATATTTTAACTATTAAAATTGTAATTTTCTATAAATTAAATCGAAAATGTTTCATAACTCAAAAACTGTTAAAGTTAGGTATAGAGAATGCTAGTACAGTTCGACGCAGCATTTGATTCCACATACGATGATGTATTAAAATATTGGTCGTTCCATTTGAAAAAAAGTATTTTTCTGTGTTTGAATATCTTCGAGTGGAGCGATGCGTTTGTAGCTTAATAGATTATGCTTATGGAATTTTTAAGAACCTTAAAGCTTCAACTACAATATCAACTATTACAAATAAAATTGCTTCAATCATAGCTGTGTTATAATTTTTTGAAAATCAGACTGCAGAATCCAAATTTTTAAGAAAATTCAAAATATCTCAAAAATGATGCATTTTAGAGATAGGGAAATGTATTGCAATTTAATATATTTTTACATGTAGAATTCAAAAACATGATAGAAAATATAGTATTCCATTTAAAATAAGCGAGTGGATAGCGACTTCCGGTACAACCGGAAGCGATACAAAGACAATTTTATTTTGTTTAAAGAGACCTCTACGGAAAATTCTTGCTCCTTAAATTTCAAATATCTACGTGAACTGCAACCTTGAAAACTTTTAACGAACGGTTTATGTGGATAACCCTGTATACATATTTAAATATATTATTGATTTAATCGGTTGATAATGTAATCCCAAGTAACAAGAAAAAACACACTAGAGACCGAACTAATTAACTGTTAACATCAACAAGAAAAAATAAATTAAGGTTTGAAAGAAAGAAATATGAAACTAATGGAAGAGATAATAAAGCTGGCTGGTATATGTACAAGACGTCGAACGAAAACGGCATATAAAACAGAGGAGAAACAAAAAAAGGTAGGCGATGAACAAGTAATTGAATTAGTAAGTTACTGGAAAAGGAGTGAAGGAAGGAAACCTTATCCGGGAGTTAATTCAAGAACCCAAAATTCTCTCCCTAGGAATAAGAGATAAACCGAATATGCAGAAAGAGAAATATTTCTTGACACCCCAACAAAAAAAATATATAATACAATACATATACCCTAGCCGAAGCCCAAAGGTGTAAAATGACGAAACCAAAAATGGTTCCAAGTGGAAAAGAAATCATCGGGCAGCCAAACCTTTCAATTAGAAAATCAGAAACTACCAAATACTTAAACACCAGCGTCGAACTCAGGGCAAATCGAACTCATTACCGCTTTAAACCAGATCAAGGGCACTTTTACCAACTGTTCAGCTTTGATCCCTGCGTACGTTGGAGGTGAGACCAACACAAATGATAGCCTGCGACCTACGTTTACATAACCAACGTCGATTTTATATGTAATATTTTAAACGTCACGTCCTGGCCATCCCAAAGCCCCGTCCTCAACTCTATCGAGAAGCTATGGGATGAAGTGGAGAATTAGAAGAAATTACCCCTCGTTAAAAAAAGGACTCTGGATTAATTTTGAATAATATCATCCAAGAAGAAACAAAAATTAATAAAGGATGCTTAAAACAGAGCAAGCTGCAATAAACATCAATGTTTTTTTTCTGACAAAAACAAGGTCTAATTAATTGCGACTACTTATTATGCTCATTATATTGAGTATTTCCTTTACATATATTCGTAGATATTAATTTTATTTTGAAATTTCTTAGTATGTATTATTTATTACAATAACCATACTTCCTTGAAATATGTAATTGTTTTACTTTAGATACGTTATGCATTTATTATTAAAAATAATGCTTCTGCTAGTACTGCTTCTTTGATGAGGTATTTTTAATCGAAGCATTTTATGCGGGACACCTAATTGTTTTAACGTTATCAAAATTAAAACACACGGTGAATTGCACATTATATTTCAAAAAATTACATGCATACTGTAACTTTACTATAATATTAAGTAACTCGAATCGCCTACGAGTAACATATTTACATGACACAGCTGAATGCGTATATACAAATCAATTTCTATACAAGTAGACTAAACATTGCAAACTATATTTACATAAAAAGTGCGACACTTTAAGATTTTGCGTGCAACTGTTGCTGCGGAGACGATTTAGCCACGACCATTTCTTGTGCACGCATCCTCAGGGTTTCGATGGATGACCTGGATGGAGACAGCTGAGAAGGAGTTGCGACCTCCGGGCTCGTGCTGCGAGATCGCTCGTCTTGAGGAGCCATCACAGCTGAAGTGTGTGGTACACCACCAGACAACACGTATTGTGAGAGTAAAGCGTGGAAAGATGGTACTGTCAACGGGGGTTTCGCCCAAGGTAATCCAAGAGCGGGATTGAAAACCGGGGAGAAGGAAATACCGGGCCAAAAATGTTCTGCACCAACTGGAGGTATCCCAAGAGGTGCATGTAAAGCAAACTCTGGTAATCCTGAGAAAAAAAAAACTTAAGTATGACAAGTTTTGATTACCTTTGTCAAAAGTTTATTAGAACTAATTTCGAAATCGACTAAATCTTTACACATTTTATTTTGAAAGTTTGATAAAGTACTAACCTGTTTGATCTACTGGATGCATGAATGGTCCAGCTTCTCTTCCCATCGCCTTTTCACGTTTCCTCCATTTCGCACGCCTGTTTTGAAACCACACCTGTAGAAGATAAACAATAATTTTGTAAGTTTAAAAGAATGTCGGAATTAAAGCATCTCGTTCAAGTTAGCATTAATAGGAACAGTTTCGTGCAATTTAAAAATTTCAAAAGTAATTTTCTAGAAAGTCTTTCCCCGTCTCATTAGGATTTAATAAAGATTAACGCATTAAAAGAAAATAAAAATGAAATGGAGCATAATACGGCCCCCGAACATTCTCTTCTGCGGATAGAACACTTTAAATGAGACATCACAGTAAGGTACCGGAACCGGTTCCGATTACCCCTATTGTTGCGCACAATGCCCAATTGTGGCGCTACTTACGCCTTTACAGGCCAGATTAATTATCAAAATTGTTTCCAATTAAGATGCAATTCATGTCGGCCATTATCCAAGCGTGACTGATTCAATAAGCCAATCAAATTGACGGCACAATTGGTATTAACTGGCGATATACGCATTTGCTGTAAGTTCAATTGTCCATGTTTACAACAATAGACCGGTTTTAATTATATTAAACGAATTAAAAGGTTATTGGGCGAATATTTACAATTAATCGCAAATGGCTTTAATTAAATTTCGATGGCAATCATCACTCAAATATATTTTCATTCACATTTTTAATATACAAGTTTGAATACAATTTTATACATAAATTCAATGAAATTGAAAAATTATTAATGTAGTTTCTTGCACATTGAATTTACCTTAAAAATATACATTGTAAGGTCAATTTTAATTTTTAATAATTACAAATTTGCTTAATAAAGAATTGTTAACAGGGGACTTCATCATGTCAACTTACTTTTAGAACAGCTCTATCTTCTTAATACGAATGGTGACCTTTTAATGCAAGAAATATGAAAACAATGGTTTAATTCGTTAATTGTGCTACAAGTATTCTCAAGTGTTCTTATAATTTAGAGCACCACCTCATTTAGCAATAAACTCTAATTACTTCAGTGTAATTACTTCTATTATGTTTCCACTTTCACAAATGAGTCATTTTTAAGTTAACTTAAAGAATATTTTTCTGTAAATGATCAATACTGTGTGCATTTACAATTTTCTGCTAATACCGATATGACAACCTCAAATATTAATAGAAAATTTCATTTATTGTTCATAGCAATTGGGTATGGCAGTAGAAACTTTTTTTTATACATTTCTAGGTAAGAGGAGATAGACGCCTTGTACAATCCAGCATTGCTTCTCTAAATTTAATTCAAAGCTCATTGATTTTGTATTATTTTAAGATGTTACCGCCCAGCCCCTTCTAGGATTACAAGTTAGATTCACCCCTAGATGAGTACAACTTATCTACCTTCGATCTCATCACATGAAGGTAACAGGTAATATTGAATTAATTGTTCAATTAAAAAAATAATAATTTTGATGGTATATTTACTTAATAAATTCATAGTTGCAATATGTAAATATTAAAAATAAAAGGAAAGTGATAAATTAATTTAGGAAAATTAATGCTGTTCTATTAAAAGTTACAGCAATTAAAATAGTCGTCGTAGGCGATAATATTATAAATGTACGCCCGAATCATTGTGTAATTTATTAAAACAATAAATAAAATGTGCCACATTTCTAAAATAAATCTGAAACGTTACTTTTTTTTAGTGATCCGTAAATATTTTACAGGATCGTTAATCTGTGCCCTACAAATTTTCTAAAAAAATGGTCACGTGGGACTTGGATATTGTATAAAAGCACGGTATTATCCAAATGAATTTTTTAACTTACCTGTACTCGAGCTTCGCTAAGATCAAGCCTCATGGCTAATTCCTCCCTGGTAAAGACGTCAGGATATTGCGTCTTTTCAAAAGCTCGTTCCAGCTGATGTAGCTGATAGGTGGTAAAAGTGGTACGAGATCTGCGTATTTTCCTCGGCCTGGTTTCGTTCATGTCCTCAACCTGATCGCCCTCCATAATTTCCCCATCGCTGACAGAGTCGACTTTCAAATCGGGCTCTGAAATGAAAGCTCGTGAAATGCAGCCCGAAATGTTTTTTTTGGCTCTAAGCCGCACGTTAAAAATATCAAAACGTAATCCCCAAAAAATTCCTCATTTCAGTGGATTAAATAAATATGTACATAGGCCAGATGTAAAATGAAAATGTTAATTTCACTGATCATTTTAATTTTTAGCCCGTTAGTGTGTTTCAATCCTCTTGAAATATAGGGGCATTTATTTTATGATTTAATAATCATTTAAATTCAGTTCAAATTTTCTACATAGGTAAACATTAATATCTATATCTGTGAATCACGCCGGAGTATTTGTTAATTGGATTGCATTGAAATAAACTCCGTGTAGTATATTTTTGTTAGTGCCTAGATTTTTTTTGCAAATAATCCGCGCTTCAAATTTTATTCAAAAAAAAATTAAACTAAAGTAAGCCCTTCGCTGTGCTTTTATAAAAAAAAAACAATCGAAGTTGAGTTATTTAAATTTCAACCCCTTCCAATTTACATGATATTTCCTAACAAAAGCGCGGTCCGAATAAGATTAGCTTTGTATTTAAACATATTTAGTACGAAACGAACTGGCGATCCTCTTTTGTGGGCTATGACCAACTTGCTTATTTGAATTTCGTATTCATAACTCGGACGTGTTGTGTTCGAGTAAAATGCTTTGACCCATTCGTTAGTTTTGATTCATTTATGCAGATTTCAATAGCAATCTCGTATTAACTTCGGAATACGTGCTCAAATCGGATTTAAATTGGCGCTGCATATAAAATTTACGTTGAAAGGGACGCGAAAACTAAATTCCCTGCAGATGCGATTTACGTTTAAATGTTATATGAAAATTTCTGCGAGCTTATAAACGAAGCCGGTTTTCTTTCATCACTAAAAAATAACATTGCATACCGAACTAACAAGTGAAAAAAATTAGTTTTAGTAAAATCATTAATCAAAATTACAATTTTTTAAACATCCAGTGGAACGAAGAGATTTGAACTCGCTCAACTAAATCACGATAAGCCGAAACTTTAATAGACTTCCACAATGAACGACGGCTGCTTATTTTACGTAGGGGCGAACACGATCGAAAGAATCAAGTTTTAATCGAGAGGGCTAATAGGCCCTATTAAAGGCCGCTTATGTTACCTGTCTGCTAACCATCTTTTATTACGTGAATGTTTAACCCTCGGCGTTGTCTGACTAATTCGTTTCACTTTATTGTTGTCTGTAATCCGTTAGACATGCATGTGATGAGTAAATTATTTTATTCACGTTAAAAGGATGAGTGTACATATTCAGTCTGAAATTCTGTAAATGAAAAAGCACGTCTTGAGTCTTCTTCAAAAAGTAAATGAGAAATCAAGCTAGTGATTCTACTATTTCCTCAAAACTGTTACAATCTATTGGCATATCTGCAATATACATATAATTTCCACGTTAAGAATGCAAGAGTAATGTTTTTCTTTTTCATGAAACCGCTTTTGGTTAAAGTAAAAGTCTTCAAACTGTATAATTAAGTCTAAAGTAAAAACTTCCCAAGAGTGTCTGAATAATTAAAATTAATTTACATTTAAGTACATTCCATTAGATATTAATGGACTCTTAAATTGAATATCTACAAGTTAATAATCGCACTCTAATTTGGAAGCTAGATACTGAAAACAAAATACGGCAATTAACACAATCGGAAAGTCCGTTTGATCACTTTTTAATTGTTATTAATTTTATACTTTTACGTTCTATTTCGCCTGGCGGCCGAAAGATACGGATCTTAATAATTATGTGGCCAAGAAAATGACGCAACCTGTTGAAATTATATTGCAATTAAACAGGCACCTAAAAATAACTGCGCCTTTTTTTACAAGTTTCCAATTTAATAATAATCAGAAGAATTGTTCAGATATCAACCAATTTCTGAGCAATTACTATTACTTGCTTTTTCAATTACACATAAAAGTAATTTTATTTTCAGTAAAATATTTTTAAAAAATAATAAACTCTGTAATTATATTGTATTATATTATAGCACTGTCTGTTACGCATTTTTCTAAAATGTAAAATTAGGAAAATAAACAAAGAAGCCCTGTATAGGTAATATTTAAATTAAAAGACGAGACATGCCGTTTGTTTCACCGAATCTTGAAAAAGGGCGGAGGTATGACAATAAAAGATATCTAACACAAGCATTCACTTACTCACTATTTCACTACACAGTGAGAATTTTTGTGCACGGAACATACAAATCGTTCTATACAAAGAAATCCATTGTAACAAACTTCATGTATCCCAACCTACGTTTCACTTTACTATTGTAATGACATTTATGTTCCACGCGAAAAAATCGATTCACTTTTAACAAACATTGCTTCTGAAATTAATGGTAAAGTCAATTAAAAAATTCACGAATAAAGAATCAATAATATACGGTGAGATTCAGAATTTTTGTTGAATCGAACTCTGGATGCATAGATGATGCGTTTATCGAATAAAATATTTGGGGTTCGAGTCGCACCTTTAGTTGGTCTCAAATAAAAAAAATTACATTGACATTCACACATAAATGACAATTTCATCTGAAAATGTCAAATTTTAATAAATTTAATAGGTTACCGAAAATTAGTCGAAAAGATTTTTGGTTCTTTTATTGTAAATATTATGTCTCCACCTCAACAAACTTCGTAATATCACAGTTACTGAAGCATTTTTTTTAATGTCTGACTTTTTGTACCTCGTATTCCCATAATGAAAATGTAAACAAAATTTGTGAATCCCTGAAAATTGCTGAAATGCAAATTACTCAAAAATAATTGCTCGACGGGAAAGTTATTCAAAAAAAGAAAATTTACGTATTATTTTGAATACCAACTTAATTTGCATAATTATAAGAAATTTTACTGCTTCGTTATGCCGTAATTAAAGACCTGTAAATAATTTCCAACAGATTTTGAAAACAGCTTTCGAGAAATTTATGCCGAAGCAATTTCTTTTCGAGTAATTTACCATCGAACAAATAATCTACCGTAAACCGAAATATTTAATTGTAAAAGGGTGCTTTTAAATTATATATCAAAACAATACAACAAAATTTAAAATTAAATGTTAATTTAAAATTAAGTGGCAGCATCTGACTTATTAAATGTATTATTAATATTAAAATGTATGTAACAATTAAATTTGCATATTAGCGTCAACAATATCTTCTTTTTTATGTTTGTGCTTTACTATTTAATTTATTTACTTTTTACAATGATGTGTAATTTATTGATATATCCTCAGGATAAACGGTCAAATGAAAAATACAATAACTGAGCTTATTTGAAATTTTACAACTTAGATTCCTACATATTTCTACATTTTATAATCATTTCATTGAGGAACTTATTTCGTATTTACTTCGAGTTCTTTCTTTTTTTATTTACCTTTAACTATTTATTTTTTTATTACTAAAGTACAATTCACTAGAACAATGGAAAAACAAATATTAGGTAATAATTCCGGATTTAATTCGATTTGTTAAACACTCGAATTCAAATCGAATTCTACTAATCCGTTTTAAACCAGGCAAAATTTACGCTAAATAATAATAATTACGGAACATTTGAGATTAAATTTTTAGGTATTTAATTAATGTACTCGTGTGTTTGTTCATTTTAATTAATTAAATTAAATCTCAATAAAAAATGTAGCTAATAAAGCGCAGCACTGAAGCACTTCTAACTTTCGGTCTAGAACGGTACACGTGTTCTGACTGTTATGCGGCAGCATCAAAAGGGGTAACAACCCCAATTTTTACCCTGCTCTTCTCTCCTCATTATCCCTCTAATTACATCGTGTCCTTCCGCATGAGTATAATTTTACGCTAATCGTCCCTAAACCAAATTAAATGCATTTAATTGTTTCGGGCTACCCCCAACACGCATGCGTCAGGACACAATTCAAAAATTAACTCTATTTTATGACAAAAATGAGGAAGATTTTCTTGAAAGTACCTCTTTTTCCTAAATTGAAAGTTACGTATTTAGGGCTTACCTTCTTTGGTCTTTGTGGAAGAATGGGCAACCCCTAATATTTGGTCGATGGTGTATACATTCCTCGGCCGGAGTTCTTCGGCTGTAACTTGTCCCTGTGCCATGTCACTCACGATTTCAAAAAAATTAAAATTAAGTTTTTGTACACAAAATATCTATAGTAACTGCGAAAAGCTGTGAAAGTTATGAGGCGAATGAAAGACTGAAGAAATCAGTTGCACTGAAGGGTAAAGTGGAGCAAAGTTCCTGGAGCTTTAAGCGCTAACCTTAAACTGACAACTTCATCCACTTGCAGGGGTTTTACGAGCGATTCGTTAAATATGCCCACCCCCTATCACCGGCCAATCAAAGCTGTACGTCTCCGTTAACGGACGAAACGCATGCGCCCTGTATGAGCAAACCACACCGACTTGATTATGAGTTTATTAACGCGTTTGAATTAAGATATGGATATGCGTTTATTGTGTTAACTTCATAATGAAATAGATTAATATATATGAAACCAGATTACCGTTTTGAGAACGTATCAGGTGTTATTGTTTTGTAAACGCGATAGTGTTTTAATTTTGTTTGAGCATTTTATTTATTAGGGGGTACAACTATGTTATCGCGCATTTCATAATTAATTATTAACCATATACAGAGATAAGGAAGTCGTTTTTGTAGCAATTTACTTCATTTAATCCTTTATTAAAAAGGTTATACAGAAATTTAATAACGCCAGTGTTGTTACACCGTGTTATTAAATATGCGGTTAAATCATACATGTAAATATAATTACTTAGTTTTTATATGCCAACGCATAGTATTATTTTCTCTTCATAGATCCCAATACGTTAATATAATGTGAACAGTTTTTAAAAATGTTTCCATTGTAACTCATTTTGTTTTCTTATATTATAAGTAGAAAATTAAATAAAATTTTAATATCATATTCCTAACAAAAGTTACGAAGCAAGAAAGAATTACTTTCAATAACAAGGTTTATACAGAGTGCTCTAAGCTTACATACATAAATTTATAAATTACCATGAAATTTCTTCGACGTTTGCAAAAGTATTTGAACATAAAAAGGTATTAATTTTTGTACGTCCGATTATAATATTACTTCAAATTATATATCATCAAAACATTTTACAAAATTTATTCAAAATTTAATGCTTTTACTAAAATGTCATCAATTTTAAATATTATTACAGCATAAAAGTAAGAAATTTACTATTAAATGATGAGCATCATCTATAAGAAATAAATAGTTTTAAATACAGTATATTTCAAATTATTTAAAACCGATTGTAAAGTTATTAAGACGAATCAAATCTGTTTACGACCATCATAGTCGTTAAGTATTTTATGAGTTTCAAATATATTGAAATGCTCTATTATAAGCTGAGAGCGGCCAGTTTTAGGTTTTTGACATCAGAAGTAGGCATTTTGCCACAAATACGTCATTTACAAAATGTAGAATGAGTATGAGTAAGTAAATATAAAATAAATGTACAAAATTCCGTAAGGAGTGGTTATGGGTTAGCGAATAACCTTAGGTTTTATCTAAGGCCCGTGTGACACCATGCAAGATTTGATAACATTTTTGTTACAAAGTGAGGGAGATGAGCTACCATGGTGAATTCTGATTGGTTGAATTGGCACTTCTCGCTCACTTCGTAACAAATCTT
The DNA here is from genome assembly GCA_958336345.1 of Dorcus parallelipipedus. Taxonomy (NCBI): domain Eukaryota; kingdom Metazoa; phylum Arthropoda; class Insecta; order Coleoptera; family Lucanidae; genus Dorcus; species Dorcus parallelipipedus. The sequence continues at coordinate 41,005,345 of OY284477.1, forward strand.
GCAGAAGAAATATCATAGTCAATTAAAAAAAAAAAACGCACCTTTTCCAAAAAAGCCCCAAAATCTCAGAAGCGCCTAAGTTCATCCGCTCTCTGATAATAAGGTTTATACAGCAAGCTACAAAATTTACCATTTCTTACAATTACTTAGTTAAAATACTGTAGGTGTATATTATATCGTAACAATTTTTAAAAATATTGTTATTTTGTTTTATTATTTATTTACTATTTTATGATAAACACACATTAAAAAAAAACTGTCATACGTCTTAATTATTTTAATATACTAAAGAAGCTATAAACACAATAATAATAAGTAACAATAAAATCGTAAAGGGTAACTACAACCAGAAAAGCCAAAAAAGTAAAAAGTAGCTGAATTTTTAATATTATAATTAATTATGTTAACAAAATAGATTTTGTAATTTGAACGATGTATTTTGTAGTTTCTTAGATTCGTTAAACAAATTATAAAACTGTTAACATTTTCTGTTAATTTTAGGTCAGTATAAATTAAACATTTTTGCTTTGTATAATATTTAAAAAAGATTCAGTTTACGCGCATTCCTTTTCTGCTTTTAATTCATTAGCCAGAAGAAATTGTCAACGTTCAGCGAAACGTCGATATTTCAAATATTTTTGAACCATTTAATTATATTTATTCTTCATAAAATTACCTACATCCAGCGCGACATTGTTTATAAAATATAAAAGAGGTTTTTAAGCAATTTGTTACATAAATATTAAATAAATGAAACCCTACTTTAATTATTTATCCACTATCACATTATAATTGGACTTTTATGCACACTTGTGAAGCATTTAAAGTGACCTATTATCCACTAGTGGAATAATGTAACTTTATTCCATGTTATCCAATATTCCATATTATCCAGTAGTGGAATAATGTAACTTTATTCCACTAGTGGATAATAGGTCACTTTAAATGCTTCATAAGTGTGGATAAAAGTCCAATTATAATGTGATAGAGGATAAATAATTAAAGTAGTGTTTCATTTATTTAATATTTATGTAACAAATTTCTTAGAAACCTCTTTTATATTTTATAAACAATGTCGCGCTGTATTATTATTATTATTAATATTAGATAATAATAAACAACGTATGGTACGTTACCAGCAACCAGTAGGTATGACAAAGCCTGTCAAGTTTCATTTTACGAATACGAATATTTTTTTATTAAGTTTCGCTCATTCTGATTCCATAAATGTGGTGATTGTGGATAAAACGTAGTATTGCATGCGTCTGTTAGATGCATTTTATCCACTTATACAATAAATAACTATTATTCTGATTATTTTTATTCTGATTACACTTCTAAAATTATTTTACACCAAAATTAATTAGTGTTATGCTTTTTTTTCACTTTATATGTTATCAGTAACATTTCCCAAATCTTTCTAATTTAAAATTAAGGCCGCTTTTGAATTTATGCATTGTGAATTTATTCATTGATTTATAAGTATTAAAAGCTTTTCTTTTACTGTTTAAAATTCGAATTCTCAACTTTTTTATATATTTATGTATTTTATATATTATATTATATATTTTCAAATGTTCCCATATTTTCAAATTTGCTGTTTAGGTTTTCTGGACACGAAATGAATGATTATTGACTTTTTTAAATTTATATATGTATGATTTGCTCGCCCTGATACTAGGACATGCACATACAAAAATTGTGAAGTTTGTTCTTAAAAAGATTTAAGTAAACTCTATAAGAGTTCCAAATAATTTGCATTTATCTCTTATTAACTGACCAAAGACTTCATTAGTATAATATTTTAGTAAACCTCATCGCACAAGTATTTCTACCGAAAACTGATTTGCATATTAAGACGTTCCACTGGAAACTATGTATTTAACTTCACCACTGACTCATACTGCGAGGATTATGTCAGTTAATTGCTGAATAAATTTGCTAAACCTCTTTAAGAGTTAATAGTTTTAGGTACCTGTAATCACCCACTAATCTTTTGACTAATTGACTTTGGGCAATTGACTTATCCCAATCCTGAATTTTCGAGAACACATTATATTATAATAAAATTGTTTTTAATTTCAAATGTTCATTTTTCCTCGTAAATGCAAACACTTGTGAACACAAATTAAATCAAAATTGAATTGAATATTTAAAGGTACTTACACCATCAATATCTACAAGGATTATTTATAACCAACACCGATATAAGTTTTATTTCTCGCTGCATTTCTACCTTCTTTATTTCTTTTTAGTGTATTAAATGGTCATATCATTCAGTGTTGGTTTCATTCAAATAGAAGAGGAGCGGGTAACTCGGAGCACGAAGCAGTTACACTTTTTTTTCACCATTTTTGAAAGCTTTGTACCAATAATGATTTCGACAAACATCTTTCATCAATCTATGTAACGTCTGGTTAAAAAGAACTTGACGGTAGACATCAAACTCTTTTACCACACAAATATACCCACCGAAGATGCTGACAATATACTAAAAAAAGCTGATATTAGAATAGGAAGCAAATTCTGATAATTTGTGACAATTAGAAGATGAGCTAACCTCGTTTTCCTCAACTTCTTTATTTTTCATCTATCGCCAAGGCTGTTATCGTTTATCAAACTTTTTCTTTCATTCGATTCTTGCAAGTTATTTGGCGGGAATGCACCAACGTCTTTGTTAACTAATCGTAGATTAACGTAGGATTTTCTTCGCTTTAATTCGACATTAACTTGAATCCATTTCCATACAACTGGGCATTAGTGTCATAACAAGTACGGTAATAAGAGTAAGTGTCCTATTAACTGTGATTAAAAGGTAACGGCGATTAAAACATTTTCAAAAATTAATCATCCTTGATTGTTAATTGAAGATAATGATATTTTAATGATTATTTGCTAAAGTTAGAATAGAGTCGTTAAAAGTTGAATTCTTTTAAGAAAATGCTATTTTGGAAAAGAAAAGATTTCACAATTTTTTAAAACAGATTGAAATACAGAAAACAGATTTTATTGAACTATGTATATGTATACTACAAAATCGTAACTATGTTATTCCTTAATTGATTTTAAATTCATTTTCTTATTGCATGTAACAGTTAAACCTTTTTAAGGAAGTGATGTCAGTCAATGTCCTTAAGGTCCAGCGAAAACCCGGATTGAAAATTCCACCAATTCCTAATGCCTACTGTCTTCGTAAACCGGCTTAAATTAAAAACATAATGGACGGATAAAACTTAGAGAAATACAGGTAGGCACTTAATCTCTTTAGATCTTAAAATATTTTGTAAAACTACGTCCGTGCGCGGTGAGCCTTCAAAGAAAATTTGCGCAATTAAATGGACTGAGAAGTTCGTTGTGCGTCTCTTTTTTGAAAACACGAATTTGTTTTCGCCGACACGTGCTAATCTTCGGGAGGAAATTTTTAAAACGCAAATGACCTTAAATACCCTTTTCACTCCAAGGGATTACAAGCTGCTTGCAAAAAAAACTACTTAGAGTTTCTAACGAAAATCTGCTTAAAATTAGCTGATAATTCCAAATAATTTCTAAGTTAGGATGGGATATGGTTACAAATATTAAAACAAAACTGAAATTTTCGAGCTAAGGCAGTAATATTAATAGTCATTTATTATTTTTGGGAAGTTCTTAAAAGTTTCATAATTATTTAAATAAATACAAGTGTTTGTCAACCTTTTTTTCACGATTATAATGGCAATTGGTTTATGTAAGCAAAATCCCCGTCCCAAAATAGGCCAGTGTCCAAAGGATTGAAACAAACTTTATTTTAATGAAAATACACATTCGATTTCACACGTGTATTAATACAGATCAAGAAAAATTGTAAATTACAAGGAAAAAGAAAAAACATAACGAGTGTATAATTTGATTTGAACTAAAAAATATCTATAATCAGCAAACAAATACACAAGATGATAATGATTTTTAAACTTCACTTAGAAAACTATGGTCACTGTTATTTATTTATTAATAAATCGCATTTAGTTCGTACAAAGTAAAACTCATAATTATTACCTCGCATATCTACAAATTGCATACCTCGGGGCCCAACATGATGAATTCTAATTCTAACAAAATTAGCCGCTTGCAGTTGTGTTCCTTCATACTTGCAATTTGCTCTAACATACTTGTACTTACACGCTCATGAATATGAGGAAATGAATTCTTAAATGTATGCAGTCGCCTTGTTACTTCATGCTTTTAATCTTGTCAATTTCGTTTTCCTTCAAGTTTTAATTTTTAATTAATTCTTCCACTTATCGCAATTACTTGCAAGAAAAGACTTTACAATAGGTAATTATTTCTGTAGACACAAGACCTGAAAGAAGAAAAAAAAGTCTAAATGAATTACGTGTTAATATCAGCAAATATCTTCGAGAATTCTTCCACTTTTGACAGATATTTACAAAAAGGGAATCCCATAATTGCGATGACCATAATGTACCCACATATTTCACGTATGTACATCAAATATATTAATTTAAACTATGTACAAACAGGACATAAAATAAATAAAAACCTGAAGCAAGCATTTACGAAAATCTAAGAATTAAGAGATGAATGAGGAAATAGTTTTTTTTTTAATTTACAGATTTTGTAGTCGTAAAAGAGGCAATGACAATATGAAATGGAAAAGACCGAACAAAGATATAATATACAAACAAAAGAACAAACGCACATCAATAATTAAATGCAGAGAGAATCAGATAAAGTTGAAGCTAAAAAGGAGTCGTGAAAGGCAGAAAGAATAAGAACATGAATGCAAAAAGTAACTTAAAAAGACGCATACAGCCTTTATTCATAGCCATAAAAAAGACTTTTGATAATGTGAAACGAAAAGGTTATTTCAAACGGAATAACAAGGATATAATATGAAGACATTAAAACAATGCTATTCTATTCTACACTGTAACATACAGGGTTTGCGGGATAAATGTCTTGAATTGGAATTGTTTTTGGCGGGTCGGAATGTGGACGTCATCTGTCTAAATGAGCACTGGCAACGTGATTTTGAATTAGAGAGTCTTAAAATCAACGGTTTCAGGTTGGCGACGTTCTTCTGTCGACAGGGTGTGCAGCGTGGTGGATCTGTAATATATGTTAAAAATAACTTGAATTTTGAAGTGATAGATTGTTCTAAATTTTCTACCATCTTTACTTTCGAATGTTGCGGTATTATTATCGGGGATTCCATTATTATTGAAGTATACAGAACACCGCAATATGAAACCAATTTCTTTCTAAATACTTTAGAATTATTGCTAAACTTCCTTGCAAAGAAAAATAAAAGTAAAATATTAATTTGTGGAGACTTTAATCTAGACCTTTTAAAACTGGACTGTAGAACTAAAGCTTTCACAAGTCTACTAGAATCCTTCAATCTTAAACCAACCATAAGTCTTCCAACGCGCATTACAACGCATTCGTCCACATGTATAGACAACGTTTATATAAATTTTTACAATATAATGTCTTTTCGGGCGGAAAATGTAACAATTGATTTCTCAGATCATAATATGATTTTTATACATTTTAACAATGTCATAAATGTAACTGAAGAACGCGTAGAATATTATCGAGAATTTTCTGATAAAAATCTAACTAATTTTGATATCAATATACAAAAATTACAGTGGAATGACGTGGTTTCGTGTGGGGATGTTGACGGAAAAGTGTCTCTTTTCTATCAAAAATTTTATGATATATTTATCGCTAGTTTCCCTTTACGAAAACGGCGAAGAATTAATGCTAAAACATGGATAACTCAAGGAATAATTAATTCCTCTAAAACTAAACGCTCATTGTATATAACATTGAAATATTTTCCAAATCTCGTTCTACAAAGTTACTACAAACGCTACTGTCATATTCTTAAAAAAACAGTTATTATGGCTAAAAAGAAACATATAGATTCACTTATTTCACAATCCGGAAATGTTATTAAAACTACATGGCGTATTATTAAAAGCGAGCTTAATAGAGAAAATACTAAGACCACACCAACAGAGCTGATCATTGACGGTCATAAAGAATCATGTGCGAACAAAATTAGTAATCATTTTAATAACTATTTTTCTTCAATTTCAAATTATACGGGGCAACCGACCACACCATCAGTAAATAAAAATAATCATATCCATTTATTGAATAACTATAAAGTAAATAGCCGAGACACCTTGTTCTTATTTCCTGTTGACTCGAATGAAATAAAGAGAACAGTCATGGCCCTAAACAATACCTCAGCTGTTGACGTGGATAATATACCTATCAAAGTCCTTAAATGCGCAATAGACCATTTGGCAGATGTCCTTGCAAATATGGTTAATCTCTCATTTGAATCGGGTATTTTCCCAACGATCTTTAAGACAGCTAAACTCGTACCCGTACATAAAAAAGCCAGCAAGGAAGATGTAACCAATTATAGGCCCATCTCAATCTTGCCCGCTATATCCAAAATTTTCGAACAATGCATAAAAATTAGACTCACTAATTTCTTTCAAGTGAATAATTTGTTTTCCAACAGTCAGCACGGTTTTCGCGAGCAGAGATCAACAGATACAGCAATCGAACATCTACTGTCCTTCATTTATAACAAATTGAATTCCAAGGAGTTGGTTGCAAGTATTAACTGCGATCTCTCCAAAGCTTTTGATTTTATGGACCACGATATACTGCTGCAGAAACTTAACTATTATGGTGTGAGAGGCAGCGCATTAAACCTGATTCACACCTATCTCAATAATCGACAGCATATTACCGAGATATTTGATTACAATACGGGCCAACGCGTACACTCAAGAGTCGCTGACATTAGCCGTGGTGTACCTCAAGGTTCACTACTCGGTCCTCTTTTATTTATCATCTTTATGAATGGCTAATGTAAGTGCACCGCTAACTCTTTATGCGGATGATACAAGTGCTTGCATTCACGCAGAAAATGAAAATAAATTAATTGAAAATATCGAAAAAATTCTCCAAGAACTAATAAATTGGTTTACCCTAAATCGATTAAAAATCAATGTAGAGAAAACAAATATAATTACCTTCCCGTACTCTAAATTTAACTCTAAATTATCTTTCAACTGTCAAGGGAAACAAATCGAGTCCATAGAATCATGTTCTCTACTAGGGTTGAAACTAGATGGGGAGTTATCGTGGAACCAACATATTGATATGTTAAGCCGAAAATTAAGTACATGTACATTTGCGCTTCGACGTATGAAACCCCTATGCAATATGAAAACTTTAATTAATATCTATTACGCATACTTTGACTCCTTAGCTAATTACGGTCTCTTATTTTGGGGAAACAATCATACTTTGAATGATATTTTAATTTTGCAAAAACGAGCTATACGCGCAATGTTAGGTTTAGGTCCCCGTGAGTCTTGTAGTTAAAAATTCCGACAATTGTTAATAGTTATATTATCAAATGCTCAATATATTTGTATAAATATCGTGGTTCAGTAGTGTCCGGTTCGGAAGTCCACGAATATGATACACGGAACAGAGACACTATTCGTCAATGTATACCACAGAACAAGTACATCACCAAGTCATTTCTTCTTCAGAGCATTAAAATTTTTAATAAACTTCCGCGATACATACGAAATTCAGTTAACAAGGAAACTTTCACAAAAAATCTGAAATGTTACGTATCCACCACTGCATTTTATACGCTCGCTGAATTTTTCGATCAGGCTCCTGGGCAGGACACACTCCTGGTGTCTGACTCCCGACCAGTTCTAATAAGATCATTTTAATTATGACATATCTATGAATATTGATAAATAACAATGTTTTATATTGTGCTGTTTATAATTGTATTGTGTATAATTGTACTGTTATGATGACATTGTGATATTTTCACTGAAATTTTGTTATTTTCTACTCTCCGATGAGATAAACAGAAATAAAGAGTATCATCAATGCATAACGTCAATTAGCAATAATTAAATATCGATAGAATCATAAAGTAAAAAGTAAAGGTAAAAAGAAGGAAACGGAAAAAGGCAGAAATGCAAAAAATAATTTAAAAAGACAGCCTTTATAGTCATAAAAGAGGCGTTTGATAATGTGAAACGAAAAAAGATAAATCAAATGGAATAACAGGGTTATAATAAAAAGGACAAAAGAACAATACGTAAAACCAATTACCAATAATTAAATATGGAAAGATTCATAAAGTAAAAAGTAAAATGTAAAAAGAGGACGTGAAGCGGAAAAATTCAAAACACTGATCTAAGTAAAAAAACGCATTTTATTATTAGTTTATTTTAAGTTAAAAGAATTTAAGTTGATAATTGTAGATTCTACGGAAAAATTTTAGTTATCCTACAGCATAACGCAGAACAACGGACGATTTAAATTTACGACATGTTGATAGATGGCGCGCGAAACAGATCCTGATATATAGGGTGGTTAAAAAAGAAAGAGGAAATATTTTTTAAATCAACGATTATTGATGATAATATTGAAATATTAGACTACGTTTTGAGAGAGGAAGAAGCTGTCAAGTTTCGACATGTCGAATTACTACATTTCTTGGATGATTTTGTTATCGTCGTTGTTTCGTCGAGTTAAACACCTGTGTTGTAATTTATTTGTTCTGACGAACATGCATTTAAACTTTCATCTCGACTAGTTTCAGCTTCCGCCATCTTCAGGAGACTCGATGTTTATTACCGACAAGAAATCATTAGCATTTAAGTTGAAATGTGTTTCGTCTACTATTATTAAGTAACTCAGAAGTCGTGTCAATCATGTGCGATTCGTGTCTGCAAAATTCAAAATCACATTTGACCACTTAAGCTTTGAAAAAGTTAAACAGCGTCAAACTTAAATTGTTTCTGCTCCATTCTGTACAATTGTAAGAATTCATGTAATTATGGAGATCACAGGAATCAGGGGCGTAGATAGTTATTCTCCTGATAAATGTTAATAATAATATCACTATTTAATGCCACTTTTTTTAGTGTCTTTATTATTGTTTGTCACCTGTCTTATTCCTGATTTCTTCATCACCTTATCTTGAGGTTAATTTTATCTCTCAGTTAGAATAATAATGCTTTATTGAAATAGCAGTTTGCTGGTAACGAAACATATATATATACATGTACAGATATAGTAAAAAGTTACACTGAAATATTACATACATTAATACATATTACATACAGTAATACATTAAATAATGCCTAGCTTATAATTCTCTTAGTTTAGCTTTGAATGTAGAAATTTTACTGGTCTGCTTTATTGTCCTGGGAATACAGTTATATTGCACGAATCCCTTATCAAGGAGTGATTTTCTGGCTGCTTCAGACGCAGGTGCTGTTGCTATGTATAAGTCATCTATTTGTCTTGTATAATGTGCGTGGATATCACTATTGTATTTTTTCTACTTTGCGTTCACAATGAACTCATTGTGAACTCATTGTGAACTCATTCACAAGAGGCATTGTAACACTCGTTCCGTTGGGGCACTCCTAGCTCGCTACGCTTCGCTACGCTTCGCTAGTCGTACCCCTTGTATAAACTTGTATAATAATATACTATTGTCTTATCCGTTAGGTAACTAGGCACCAAACCACACTTCATTTTATGAATAAAGCTCATAGTGTCTATATAAATTTTATCCTTAACCGACAATAACTTAAGTGAATTCAACATATCTTCCACTTTAGTGTATTTATCGCAACCGAGAATTTTCCTCATTGCTTTATTTTGTAGCAGTTGAAGTTTGTCGATATCAGATTTATTACATAGGTATAAAATTGTCGAACAGTATGTAATATGTGGCTCGATGATAGATCTATAAATAGTAAACCTAGTCATAGGTGATATTATGTATATGACTCAGTCTAGACAACACCCCTACTTTTATGGACATTTTCATTTTAATATGATCAGCGTGTCTTTTAAAATTCAAATTATTATCCACATACACTCCTAAGTAATTAATATTTGTCCACGCATTCTATAACGTTTTGTGCTGTTTTAACAACAAATAAGGAAGTGCTTTCTTTAAACTTATTTAAATTGTCTTTTTAGCTATAAACATGCATTTCGTTTTTTGTATATTTAATTTTAACTTATCTGAGTTAGTCTCAACGACTAACCAGAAGCAGCAGCAACACCACCAGCAGCAGCAGCCCTGAAGAAGTTCTGCAACGAAGAACGAAACTTCGGCAGTAGAATTCAAACATGGATGACGGCCGCGGAAGCCTTCAAGTTAAATTAATTTTAACTTATTTAATTGCAACCACTCATCTAATTTATTTAATTCTTGATTTATTGTAGTTATTGCAGTTGTTAAAGAATTAGCAGTTACATATACTAGCGTATCTTCAGCGATGAAAATTACACCTTTTGAAAACGTTACACATTTTATTTGTATATATGATGAATAACAATGGTCCCAAAACACTTCCTTGTGGTACCCCATATACCGTTTCTAAACTGTCCGACGTTGTTATTTCAATCCTAGTACTCTGGGTGCGGTTCTGCAATTAACTCGAGAACCATATCAAAGCGGTATCTTCTATATTGTAATTGTACAATTTCTGTAACAATACTTTTCTATTTACCGTTTCAAAAGCACGCTTTTAATCGAGGAAGACTATCACTACCACATTTCCATCATCAACCGTTTTTTTTTTCCATTCCAATAATATAAGTTGTAATGCAGTTTTACAGGAATGTTGATTTCGGAAACCCGATTGTTGGTGTATCAAAATATTATTTCTATTAATAAAGTCTATTAATTGCTCATATATCACTTTTTCTAAAATCTTTTCACAGGTCGGGAGTAGATTTATTGGTCGATAATCTTCACACTTAGTGGCATTTGATATTTTCTCAATAGGGATTATTAATGATTCTTTTAACTTCTTTGGAACTGTTCCTTTGTCTAAACTAGTATTTATAACATTTAAAAACGGGTATCCTATTACGTTTCTCAACTTTTTAATTAAATCTGCTGAGAGTTCATCAGGACTACATTTTTTGCCCATGGAGTTAATGACTATAAGTTTATTGATATTTATTTTCTCGAACTTGTTTAATACTTCGTCAAAATTTGCAGTTACCTGGTTGGTTCCATCTTCTGTTTGAATTTTGTTGAAACTTTGTGTTATATCATTAATACTTTGAATGTAATATCTGTTGAAAATATTGGCTACATCTCGTTGACTTTTGTTATCTTCTTCTTTTACGGTCGTTTTGCCATTCTTCTTATTCGACACCAATGTTTTTAGTGTTTTCCACATTTTTTAGGATCATACCTATTCATATCTATTTGCTTTTCGTAGTACAACCTTTTTTCATGTCTAATAGTCGACGTTAGCATATTCCTTTTTATTTTAAAGTTTTCCCAATTTTCATTAGTGCTGATTAATTTAAATCGCTTATATGCAATGCCTTTTTCATATTTATGTGACATATAATATGTGTACGGCCAACTATACGTCGCAATCAAACTGTTAGATAAATTAACCTTAAGTTAAACATGGTAATGAAATCGGCCATTAGTTGTTTCAGACTCGCATCGCAAAAAATTGTGCTCCCTATGTATAGTCGTGGACAGTTCAAAAACAACGCTTTGAAATTTGTTTAGCACTAATGTATAAGGCACATTTCTATTGCTTTTATTCTTTTAACTCTAATTTCTATGCAGTATAAACGAGTTCTGGATTACGAATACGATTATGAAAGTGCGAATAATTCATGGAGAAAGAATAATTGATAAGCACATATATGCACACACCCTACCTATGTATAAACAACTAAGCTGCTCTTTACCTCTTTTACATCGTCCATTTGATGTTATTATATTACTGCTTCATTCATTTCTTTGATTAGTTGATATTCTATTTTGATTCTCTTTGTTTTATTCTGGAATAACGCAGAATTTAACCATTTAGATGAGTATGGTAAAATAACAAAAACAAATTTCAAATTTTAAACTGCAAATATACAGGGAGATTAACTTGAATGAACTATACAAAAGTTATTTACCTTTACAGTATCTGATACATGAGAGGATCAGATTTAGATCATTAAATTTGGAAATTATTTAATAATTCACAAGAAAATAATGCGCATTAATGAACAGAAATGTTAAATAATTAAATACTCGCAGATAATTAATGGCGTGTAAAATGATCATAAAATAACGTCTCAAAACTAATAATAAACGGCTTGTAAATAACGAAGAGGGAATGAATGCAATAGCTAACTAAACCAAGCTCGGTTATTACTTAAAAAGAATAAAATAGACTCCGTGTGAATAGACAGTTAGTTGTGTTGCTGCAGGCGGCCCCTATCCTCTATAAGAGAAACCTACAGTGAAGCCAGTTATTGGTTTTTACGAGACAAACATTGCCAAAATTAAATCCTCGGGCGCGCACACTCCGCAGAAAAACATTTCGATATTTAATTCCGAACTAATTCCGTTAAAATTTACCCTCGCAAGAAATGAGAACGCCCTGGCGAAAAAATTAACTAAATGAATTATATTTTTAGACACCTATTCCTGCCTGCGTCTTTGTAAAAAAGATAATATCAATATATCAATTCCCTGCACCCTCTGATGTTAAGATAAATTGATGCTTTGCTCAAATTCAACATTTTAATATTAAAATTTTTAATCTTAAAATCTCGACTAATTCGCCTATACTGATTTAGTGAACTGAGAATTCGCCATTCTCCCATCGGAATGTAATTACGAAAATACCGTGATGATAACTGTTACAATGAGCAGAATCTATAGAGTCTGATTTAATAATTCCGGAGAAATTAATAATAATTGTGTTACACTGAATTGACAGACTACTTTGATGTTGCGCATTTGAACTCGTGTATTGTTGAAACTTGCTATTGTTTGTTGGAACTCGGATCACTCTAGGTATGACGGATTCAACCAGCATCCCTCAACAGAGACGACGACAATTTTCAATTCCAATTTTTCATACTAAAAAAAGGGAACATTTTTGTGAAATATCGGTTCAGTAACAGAACGTATTTCGCTTTAATATAGATTGCAATTTTATGGTGGATGCGCCAGTATACTCATCTAAAATTCTTAAGTTTAGGTTAAAATAAAGTCCATTATATCTGTATATCATTTGACTACGAACGTAAGACATTCCAACAAAATTAATAAAAAGAAAACTTATTTTTATAACATTCGAAAATCAAAGCACTTCAAAAGTAAATGCACCACGGCAGCAAAGTATCTTTGTTGAACACGTTTGCTTGCTCGCCGCGGCTTCGCCTTAGCTCGCAATTTACAAACTCGTTTGACAAAGTGCCACTTTGCCACCTTGGTACATAAATAACTATTGTCTTAGTCTTACGTAAATACCCACACTTAAACAAACTTAAGCAAAATTTAAACAAAAGTGTAGTTTTGTTCTAATTTCTGAATAAGACTCAAATTCAAGAACGTCACATAGTGGCTCATGCGTGCTCAACTCACACTCAAACTTGACGTTTGACGTTATTATGATCAGTATAGGTACTTTGATCTCCAATAATTTACGATAGAAATTTAAAGAATCAATAATTTTAATGAAGATTAAAACTTTTCTGAATTTCAAATTAACACCAAACTGTCAATTTGAGTGTGAATGATGTCTCTGATTTTGGCCCATTTTTGCAGTTCCAACTAATAATCGAAATGCTATAAAATAATTGAAGTGTTATAAAATGATAGAATTACTAAAAAACATTGAAATACATTGTAGTATCAATAACGTGAACATCCTAAAACAAAATCTCCCCTAAACGTGAAGACCTGGTTTGGATACTCTGCATGTTCTAAAACGTAAAAGACATATTCTAAATCATGAACATTATACATTATATACATTATGCATTATACATACATATATAATTTGTATATAAATTTTAATTTGTTTTCCACATTATTTAAATTCATAAATAAAATTTAGAGCAGTGTTGACAAAAGGTCATCACTTCACTAGAGTACGCCCGACTGAAAGGATGACTCATGACCTAAAAATGCACCTAAATCCGTGCTTTAGTCGTGACCAAAATATTATGATTTTACTTACAATAATATTATTTTGTCACACTTGTCACAGATTCAACGATATACATGTTTTTTTTATTTTATTTATTTGACCTCGAAGGCTCAATTTCTATTTTTCATTTGAACATGGATCGGGCTCTTCCCGATTTCTCAAATAATTTTCACAATTTCGTTTGGAAAGTACATATTAAAAGAAAATTATTTCGGTAATATATGAATTGTAAGCTGATTAAATCTCGCATTAAATACAAATTTATGCACAGTTATTAAGAAATATTGTGCCGAAATTTATAAAATAAATCTATATTAATTATTCTTCAAATATCTTTTAACAACATGTTTTCAAATATCGAAATTTCACTGGACATTAACACAAATAATGAATGATTCATTTTTAGAAGCTGTCAACGTACACTCGTAGCTAAGTAAACCGTGACGATTGGAAGGACACGTAACCCTTGGTGATAATATGAGTGGAGAGACGATAGCCGTACGATATCAGTTGTTTCCAATGCAGGTTAATAAAGGCGAGGTTAGCATGCAAAAGTAACAATTTCAATGGCCACGACTGTACACACAAAGAAAAATTAACAATCCTAACTTTTTTAAAAGCTGTCTGAAAAATTATTATTATTAATTTATTTAATTATTTTGTTATTAAAAATAAATATAAAATGTCAGCTACTTTTATTTAAATATGTTTAAATTTGTAATAATGAATCGTTCTTGAAAGTTTTCTTAAAATTCATAAAACGTATAAGTAGGCATTTTATAATAAATTAAAATAAACATAATTGAATCATTTCTAGGTGACAGCTTCTTCAGAATAAATAGTAGTAGTAATAATATTCACTTTTATTAAATTTATTATTATTAAATAATAATCTTTATTTATCTTGAATAAGCGTCAACCTACAGGAAAAGGTCGACTTTTAAATTGAATTTATAACTATCTAGTAAATTATATTTACAAATTTTGTAATGAAACAGGTATATATCTTTAAAATCTTATTTCTTTTCGGAGTTGTATACAACTCGATGATACAAATACTTATTTGATAAATGACTGCAGGTTATTTTTGGTAAAAATGGGAAACATTTTTGATTCAGACACTTCTGAGTATGCGATCAAAGAACATGTAAATTAAATTTATTTTGCCTTTGGTTCACTTTAATTGTCACTTCGTGGTCTGTTGTCGCTCACTTGTCAGACTCAAATAATTCTTTATGCTGTTGATGTATCTTTATTCAGTGATTATTAAAGAAATGGTATTATAACAAACACTTAAAGAAGTTTGTTTTATGTTTTATTAAATGATGTGAATATTTTCCTGGTTTCCCTTTAAAAAAAAGTAACCCCACCTTTTGGTTGCCTCTGATTACTGGACGACCCGCGTCTACTTAACGCTAATGCACATTTAATTTGACAAAAATTGGCTAACTCCCATTCATTCTGGCTGGAACGGATGTCGGAGCGTTGCATTTGGAATTCTTGCGCTATATTAGTTGGTGTAGCTCTCATTTCATTCACGGCGCAGTCAATAAAATGAAGCTCGAATCACGCAGCTGAAATTTTAGCTGTTAATTAAACGTGTTTGACGATATTGATTGCATCTGCTTTGGCCATGTAGCTACAACTATGTTTATGAAATTATCAATTTTACAATGCTACAAATTAAATTAAAATAAAATCCATTTATAAGTCTCTATTTATCAACACCTTTATAAAACAATTTAGATAAATTGAAATAGGTGCTAAATTTTTTGTTCAAGAAAGAATCGAAATAGAAAGACAAAAGCTGTCTGGGCTTGGAGTACGACTGTGATAATCTAAGATTTTGATGCAGTAATTAAAATTGTAGTGAATGACGAACACTAAATGTGTAAACTGTTACTAAGTTCTAATGAACTTACAATTAATCAACATGAACGCTGCTACACTTTTAGAGGAAACCTGTCTAAAATTGCCTACGCATTTCTAAAGAGATCACGAAATACTTATCGGTACTAGACTGTTCAAGACGAAGGGCATAGCTGTGAATGCTCTTGCACAATTGATATAGCTTGTTTATTTTGATTGAAAGTGGTTGTCTTAGAACTTTAACAATACTAAGAAAATGTAATATTACAAGTATGCAAAAATGTTTTCCAATTACTTTGTATTTACGTCACTTTTGTGAAGTAACCTCTCACACGATTCATCTCCCGAAATTGCTCATTCGCGCGCGAAATCCTTAAAGTCGTTCATTTAGGGAATTCCAATAACTTCAATTTCATTTTCGTTCCATCTTTCAATATCGTGAAACATCAATAGGTACCGAAGGAAGGGTACACACGCTAAATTAAGGCTTAAATCTGAGGAGCTATCCATATTTTCAATGTGTCCAATCCTTTTTTATGAAATGTCGTCATTCAGGATCTCCATCCCGGAGTTTAATTTGTCGGCTTATGTATCGTGTTTGCTTAGAGGGTCGACACCTCACACAGGCCACTTTATACCAGTCAGCAATTTTACTATTCAATCGAACACGGTTTACACAGGAGTGATTTCTCAAGACACTGATATTAAACCGAAATTATGTTTGGATTTTCCGAATAAATTGTTGCAATATTTCCTGTTGGAAAATCATTTTTCATTTTTGAAATGCGTACCGAAAATACTCCTAAAAGAATAGCTTCGATTAGTCGAAAGTCGAACATCCTTGTATCTTTCGTATTAACTGGTGGTATTCTTTTCTTTGTAGAATTCGTCCTTATCTGTGAAGAACAAGGGTAACAATAGAGGAACTAATCGGCTCATTTCGCTCGTAGTGTCTGCGTAAGAATTGATTGTGGGGAAATGGCTCGGAACGATGTAAGGAAGGAAGCAGTCAGGTCGGAGTAGACATGCTTTATCCCAGCCACTAAATAGCACTGATAACCGACTGATTATACCACCCCCACAATTAAAGTGCAGAACGTCCTTAATTACACCCACATATGCATCGCGGATTAACATAAAGAGGCACCTTGAAATTTAAGTATAGAATCGAAACTCAAACACAAGTTGCAAAATTAAGCTTTAAAATTCATAAAGCGATCATCATTTATGTAACTTTATCTAACAACGAACTCCTGATGAATAAACAAGGTAAATGATGTACAGATAATTAATCCTGAAGTAAGAACAAAGCCTGAAAGCGACCTATCAAAAACAGCTAGTTAGCGGTTTATGCAGGTTAATCAATTTCAGTTTTTGGTTAGTTAAGAGCGCATAAAGGCAACGAAGGGCACGTTGACGTCAGACAGCATGATAATAGGTAATGAGCGGGTTATTAGCGCCGCAGATGTCGCTGACGGCCCCCGCAGAGCGCAGACCTCCCTTAACCAACAATATCATCGTAATTACATCCAAAATGTTATATTACATTTGCTGCTTTACATAATGCACCTAAACGCATATTACATACCTACCGAGTTTGGAGGACCTAAATTTCCGTCTAGGATATTAGGAATGGCGGGGAACGCATAGGTTCAAACGTTACTGCACCAATTTCATAATTGAAACAATTAAATAACTAAACTCAAATTCATACGTAAACATACGACTAATTTTTTAATGGCTGGGAGAAGTAGAAATCCTTCACAAAATAAAGAGGTCCTGCAATATTCACTTTTCAAAATTTTTATGAAATAGAATAAAAAAAGAACATGTAAAGCATATCCATTAAAAGTTCTCACATGCATTTCAATCAATCAATCAATCTATTTATTTATTTCCTCAGACTACAAGCATGTAATATGGAAACAGTCATAATAACTAACCTAAAACACATTAAAAAAATATTTAAAAATGTAATCATACAATAATGATAATTTAGTCACAAAATTTAGTCAATGTCAAAAATCTATTGAATCAAGCTGAAACGTGAGCCAAAAGGAGATAAATAAATTTGAGCAAATTGTAAAAAATTCACTGATTGAGTAAATACTTTTTTGGAGAAGAAGGTTTTTAACTTTGATACGAAATTTAATATGGGAGCTGATACCTCTTAATGTCTTCTGGCAAACAGTTAAAAAGTTTTATAGGCATAACGTGAGCACTTTTAGATGACATAGACAACCTATGTTGAGGAACCTCTGCTTTAAGTTTATGACGTAGATTATAAGCTAAACTTCTGTTATCTAACCATTGAAATTTTTCTCTATGAGAGTGAACATAAGAAACACAACATAATATGTAAAGTGATATTACAGTTAAGATACTTAGCTCAGAAAATAAACTTCTACAAGAAAATTGAGGATTTTTAAAAGTCATTGTTCTTTTGAGCTAATAATACGTCATTAATGCTGCTGCAGTTCCCCCAACAAACAATGCCGTAATTCAGTAAAGAATGGACATGTGAGAAATAATACATTCTGAGAAGTTTCAAATCTAAGTTGATGCGCAGTTGACGAATTACAAAACAGGCAGTTGATAGTTTATTTAATAAATTATCAACATAGTCGCCCCAACTTAAATGCGAGTCGAGATGCAAACCCAAGAACTTAGTAGTGTCCAAATGAGGAACATTTACAGAATTTGATTTGATTAGAAGACTTGATTGACGTGATTTAGATGAATAAGTCATAATTTTTGTTTTCGCACTATTTAAAAGAAGTTTTTTGCACAATAGCTCTCCATATTTCTTACTGCATCAGTAACTTTTACTGCTAGATTTTCAAAAGAAGTAGAACTCACAGCAGCATGACATTTTTGATTCACTATGTATATGAAAATGTAATTCTCTGGAAAATCCCATTTTCTTAGTTCATCTTCGAACAGTTGCGACGTCATCCAAGTTTTCCTGTTGCTTTTGTAGAGGTGCAGAGATAGCGAAGTGCATCTAGGATTTTTTGATTTTCCCACATTCAAAAGCTTTATTTTCTCTGTTCCTATCACATTGGCACATAATGTACAAGATCTGTTAAATGCTCTTTGCTGTGCTTACCTCCGACAGACCTTTCCCCTTTAAGCCTTTTTCCTACAGCGTCTGCTGTATATCCCTTGCTTAGAATTAAAATTTTGAATAAACGAATACGTTAGGTTTTTGTAAATTCTTCTCATTCTACTAAAAGAAATCCCTAAACTTTTTTTATTGAATTACTTAATTCATCGCTCTTAGAAAAGGCGTTAAAGAAAAACGAGTGATTTCGCAAATCCACCGAATCACTTAAAATATAAAAAACGGTCACCACTTTTAGAAAGTGGTAAACCCGTGAGGGCCTATTGCTCAGATCACATGATTCAAGGATTGGGACACAATGGTCGCTATTACGGCACATTAGCGCTCCTTTGAACGTTTGCAGCCTAATAGCGGCATAATGCGTTCCGGTCGATCTCAACAATCAGCGTGATTCAATTTTTAGCTCCACGGTAAGTACCCGCCGATCGATGAAATGAAAATCTGTTAAACGCGCACTCGCGTTCCACACAAAAGTTGTCACGCATCAGCTTAAGTTGTACGATAATTAAAAAATAAATGGAAATTTCTAAAAAACCAAAAGAAATTAGTTATTGCAAGAGGGTAGGAGGGTAGTTTCAATTAAGATCATTTTCCAAAATTGGTTCAATTGAACTTCTACATTTATTTTACTTCCCTTCAATTATTTTTGGAGGTCGAGAAAACGTAGAAATAATAAACATTATATTTTATTATAAAAATAATTTACAGACGCGGAGATATTTCATGTGCTTTTTCTTTGCTATTAGCAATCCTGGAACCAAACTGCATCGCCCTTTTCTTAAAAACAGCAGCCTTCTTCAAACCCAAATAGTACGCCAAACACCTCAGCAATATCTTCTCGCCCAATCCTTGGGGCAAGTCATCAGATGGATGCGTCCTGTAAAACAAAAATTAACATTTCGTCTTCTGCAAGCGTCATTAATTAACTTTTCCCAAGAGTTCAGATTCCTGGCAAACTGAACGACTTCTTCGTCGAGATAAGGCGTTCTGAGTTGTCTGCCATGATCCGCCGCAACTCTGTCATCGCGACCAAGGTTTCGGTGCGAAATGTTTTGCCAGTCTTCCTCTAAAACGTCGTGAAGACCTTGCCAGCCTAGCTTTTTTAAAGCCGCCCTGTGTCTGGTGTAACCACCGAATAATTCGTCCGCTCCCATACCGACCAATAACACCTGGTAAGGGTAAATAATGTAGGTAAAACAAAAACATGTTTGAGTAAAATGTTCAAAATCTCATTCATTAAATTAATTTTCTCTTTTCTCATTTTTTAATTTAATTTATTGCATTTTTGTTAATAGTAAATTACGAAAAGAAAAATTTTCTGCATTTTTTTGTTTTATGTAAATCACGCACTACAAAATTTTACGTAAATAATTTATTATCTATAATGTCACTACTTTAAAAGATAATACCATTGAACTATATATTTTTGAAAAGCAAGAGAAATACTCTTTTTAACGATGTCAAAGTCAACTATGATTTCCATTAAAAAAAACAAAGGTTGGGTTCGTATCTCGGCTATTATGAACTGTTTGTGTGATTTAGGCCCGTGTGACACTATGATATTTCTTGTGCAAGACTTGTTACGAAGTGGGCGAGAAGTGCCAATTCAATCAATCAGAATTCACTGTGGTAGCTCATCTCCCTCACTTTGTAACAAAAATGTTATCAAATCTTGCATGGTGTCACACGGGCCTTAATTAAGAAACATGATCTACAATAAAAGTCGACCTTATCATTTGTTGATATCTTCAAAAATAAAAAAGGTATTCACATTTGAAGTTTTGATGAATTTTTCGTTTTTCAACTGTACCATGAAGACGGCAAGAAATAGCAAATTTTTGATCAAATCTTTTAAATCAGCATAAATAGTTGACCCAATATTGCGAGCTGTTTTCTTCTATTTCCATTATTAACGGAGATACCTATAGAATACCTTTGAAAATGAGACACCCTGTACAATGAAGCTACGACATACATGAAATATTTTGAACGCCAACTTGACAACAAATGTTTTTGAACGAACAGTCGTTTCAAATTTGCATGATGTTTCACAAGTGCGCTTCTGGGACGAAATTAATGTTGGCAAAATGGACACAAGGATTGTAGAGCCATCCCAGAAGAAGAAAAGAAACGAAAGATGACCATGCGCGTTTGCGTTTTTTCTCTAAGAGGTCGGCTTTAATTGCCGTTAATTTCGCATTCATTTCCGTTAAATTCAAATTCATCCAAACCAGTGCCTCTGATTGGTTCTTAAAGAATCAGAATGGCGTGGGTATAAAAGCCTCGCGATTTGCTTCGGAAACGCATTATTCATTGCAGAGGTCATCAACGAGGAAGCCAAATTTAAAGATGGTAAGTTCTGCAGCCATTTTTATTTATTTACTTTTGTTTGAACACCTTTTTTCTTTTGTCTACAGCCACGTGAAATACCGAAGGGGGGAAAATCCCAAAAACAAATAAGAATCAGCCATTCAATCCGTGCCGGACTGCAGTTTCCGGTTGGAAGAACCCATAGACACCTGAAGATGAGAATCAGGAAGGACACCAGGGCAAGTGCAACCGCCGCAGTCTACACAGCTGCCATCCTTGAGTACCTAACGGCGGAAGTTCTGGAGCTTTCTGGAAACGTCGCGAAGGACTTGAAGGTCAAGCGGATCACACCGCGCCATTTGCAGCTTGCCATACGTGGGGATGAAGAACTCGACGAGTTAATCCGAGCAACTATTGCCGGAGGAGGTGTAATTCCGCACATCCACAAACGCTTGATTGCAATGCAAGGAGAACATATTACACAATATGGTTATTAAATAAAATGTTTCTGTTCCTTAATGAAATTTCATTTAAAATGTAAATTACAAATGTAACTTCTTTGGTTTAAATATGGTGTTAAATAAAGAATCTCTCTCTTTCAATTATTATTGAAAACTATATCATTAACAAAAAGTTAAATAAGTTAACAGGAACTAAAAATGTTTAAGAAAGTTTTCACAGAAAGAGTAATGGATACGTTAGATGAGAGAAAGGGGTAAATATAATGATTGTTTCTGTTTCCTGACATTGAAGATGGAAAGTCTCGTAAAGAAAGTGCAAGAATTAATGCCTGGTTTATACAGTCACTAACAACTGAACGTTAATAATTAACAACTAAGGAATTAACGGATAGTCCTCACATGAAACAGTTTATACAACTTCACTAACAATTGAGAATTCGTTTATTTCAATTGGTTTATAATTTAACTTGAAGGCTTCCGCGGCCGTCGTCCATGTTTGAATTGGCTTCCGGTTGGAACCGCGTCACGTTGACTTCTACTGCCGACGTTTCGTTCTTCGTTGCAGAAGAACTTCTTCAGGGCTGCTGCTGCTGGTGGTGTTGCTGCTGTCGTTGAGACGACTAACCCGAAGCAGCAGCAACACCACCAGCAGCAGCAACACCACCAGCAGCAGCAGCCCTGAAGAAGTTCTTCTGCAACGAAGAACGAAACGTCGGCAGTAGAAGTCAACGTGACGCGGTTCCAACCGGAAGCCAATTCAAACAATTGGTTTATAGTTAATGGCTAATTCTTAAATTTAGTTGTTAGTGACTGTATAAACCAGGCATAAGATTCTTTTTTCCAACTCCCTAATCAAAAATATTACATAAACCTTGTTCTAACAATTAATAATAACAATTTTTTTTAAATTATACACAAGATATCACTGAAACGCATAATATGAAATGTTATAATAATGTTAAAGAGAGAAAAGAAAACGTGACAATGAAAATAAGATCATCAACACTTTTTCATTGTTTTATAGACAGATCAGCCCTTAAATTGATTCGTTTTTTCGTAAATACCTAAAACTCTTAGTGATTCGGAGAGGCTATTTGTATATATTGAAGCTATAAATTCATAAATACTAGGAAACATCAAGCTTTCGGGGAAAAAGGAGATAAGTCGGAATTTAACTGTTTTCAGGAGAGTTGATTAAAATTTAAGCTGACACTGTAAATCGGTATAAATCTTAGAAATGGTAATTATTTCTGCTAAATGCAACATTTAGTAATTATTTAGGTAAGTTACAACGTATTTTTATCTGAGCAGTGAAAATCAGTATCACATTTTGATCAAAAAGAACTTATCCCCTTTTTCCCGAAACTGGAATAATAAGTAGAAAATGGAAGAAAATGAGAAAGAACTGGAAGCTTTTCAACAGCACTATAAACACGGTACTAATGAAGGAAGCTCCCCAACAAATCTAAGTGCAAAAAAAATTCGGAACAAATAAGTACGTGAAAAGTCAAATAAAATAATTAATACAGAGATGAAATATTAAAGGAAAATTCTAAATGAAAACATGAATGTATAACTTCACTCAGCTCTTCTGCCTTCTATTACTACATGACACACAAAAAACTTGCAATTCAATGAAGAAGAACAGATACTTACTAAGATACAATATTAAGAAAAACGTGGGTAAAGGAAACAAAAAATTCCGCAGAGAAGAAAAACGTGAAACAAGAAGATTAGAAACAATTCGCTCAAACAAGAAAAGTGCAAGAAATTATGAAAGAGATAACTATTCTTCTATTACATATTCTTCCCTCGTTTGCTCTAATCCTTAAAAGTTAGAAGCAAACCCGAATCTAGGCATAGAAAGAGCACTAATCAAAATGGGGACAAATAAACTAAATATTTTTAACATTTTACATCAGTGATTTTGAAAAACATTTTTTAATGAATTTTTCCGTAACTGCAGTAACAGATAAGGAAGAAGGAAGCATTATTTTCTGGCTAGGAGTGGAAATGAATCAATTCAAATGTGGGTAAACCATCTAGGTGGAATAAATCAGATATAATTTAAAGTCTTTTGGCTTCACTTCATTCCAGTTTCTTTTGTTAGCTCCAACCAATTTATTTTCATCTATTTATTATTCTAGATTTTAATGAAATTTTACTATCATCGTTAAAACAAAAATCACCATTTCGTCTTAAGTACTAGTAAAGTATTGGACATATTTTAAAAATTAAATAAAAAACGATGTACCTAGGTATTTTGTGACACCCTTTACATGACAATTCTCTGCTTTCTCTTGAAGTTTTAAAATTAGGTACAGTACAATAGTATTGAAAACATTTTCTAATTTTTAATTCAAAACTTCTAAACACCGTCACATTTCTTTAATTAAACAGTGCTAACATTTTTTACTATATTTTTGGCCCATCTTTTGTGTTCTATTCAGTCGCTGTGACTGCATTTTTATTTATTAGCTACTAAACTCAGCTCCAGTCATCCAAGAAAATAATGTAAAATTAAAAAGTTGATTAGATTAAATTAGAAATGTTTATTACAATATTATTATAATAAAATGCGGAACTTAAACTTTTTCACGAAATTCCTTTTTATATCACTGTTTTCTGTTCTGTTTTAAAGTGTCAATACTATCTCAATTTATATTCATTCACAATATTTCATATTAATAAGAGATTGATAACAAAAAAGCCCTTCTACAAATTACTCTCTCAACGTTTAGAAAACACAGAAAAATTATTATTTTCAAATTAGGAGCTTCCACAGCACTAATTTTTTTTTTAGTGCCCCCGATCTACTTCCACACAAAATAAAATATGTACATACCCGGCAAGGAGACTTATAGTCTGCACTCACTCCTCTACTAGCAAACCACAAGGCACAACCCAAACTATCATCTAAAATCGTATTTAGAGGAAAGATTAAGTATCGAATATGATTGCTCCTCTCTCGATTGAGTTCTTCTTCGGTAACATCCACTTCAACAAAATTCCACTTCCTGTCTGGCCTTAGTGATTTCAATTCTTCAAAACTTGAGACACCGGTCAACCGATCGGGTGTTTTGAAACCACTTTGAGTTTCAAATGCAACATTGATCAAGTCAATCGGATGTTCAGTGTCGCAAAACTTATCTGCTAGTAAAGCCAAAATTGTGCAATCGAGTCCCCCGGAAAATAAAACACCTACTAACGCATGATTGCACTCCGTTTCCTGCAAAACGCAGGCTTGACAAAATTTTGGTTGTGTGCAAATTCGTTTCTGCACAGCACTTTCTAACATACTATTTAATTTAACTACATTAGTCAAAAACAATGAGTTATTAAGCAAAGTTTTCAATATCACATCGGCTCTTAAAAGTTTAATTTGCTCGAAAACTACCAAATCTTGAGTATTAGGTGCGATAAATAATTTATTTTGCAGCAAAGGCAATTCTTGAATCGCACAGATTTCTTCAAGTAAAAACGTATTCAACTCGTGCAATTTAACAGAAAAGTTCTTGTTTTGATACTGCCACGAACTCAAACTGATTTTATGTGATTTTAAATCCAGAGTGAAAATACCAATAGCTGGTAATTCCATGCATTTAAAGTGAAGTCCTTTAGAAGCAACGCTTGTCAGTATTAAAATATCGTCTTTCTTGCCGATTAGTAAACTCCTGCGCCCGAAAATATCTCGACCGAAGTACAATTTTGAATTTCGTTTATTTAAATATACAAACGAATGCGGGCCTTGAATACATGACAAAACATTTATTATGTTTGGAGTATTTTCTAAATTTTTTAAAAACAACTTTGTATCACCCTGTATAGTCCTGTCGCTCTCGGAAATTAAACTACTTGCAAATATATCACCGTTATATACGAGAACAGATTGGTCAGATACGACAGGTTGATGCACAATACTTTTTCCTTGAAGCCACAGAACGCTAGCGCCAAACAATAAATTATAATCAGATTGTCGGATTATTTCCTTTTGCAATGCATCAGGGCCCCTGCGTTTAATATTTTCCTTGCACGTTTCGTACTGAAAATTATTTCTTTATTTATAAATCTACATGTTAGATGATTATTACAATATCTAATAAGCTTAACTCAGAAGAAGAATTCACTGTAGTGCATAAGCATAAAATTCCACACATCTTAAGTAAGAATTTTGAGGTTATGACATTTCTTTTTGAGGTTATATTCCTGTCATGTTAGACGCCATATTGTTCTTTTTAAGGAGACATGCAGTATAGCCAATATAGAAAATACTAGAGAATTATCAAAGTCAAGTAAATAAATTCTTTTTACTTAGCGAAATAGTTATATTCTGTTATAGTAATATTTAATCAGTAATAAATACGTGTCTGGAATAGCTGAAAATTAGTTAAAACTTATTTCCATTTGTAAGTAACTTCTGAAACAACACAGAACTGCACAGAATGATCACAATGTTGCCAATGTAATATTTGAAATTGAAAATTTTGCAAAAAATTAGAATTTCAATCAAATCAAATAAAAATGATTTGTGAATGAGTAACCACATTGAGATATGTAAAATCGTTTCACTTCAAAGTTTTGGTAATAATACCATATGTCCAAATAAATTTTTGATAAAGGTAGGTCATGGAAGTGTGAAAATCTACAACACCAATCAGTTTTTGAAGTTAGTGACATATCAAGCTGTAAGATGTGGCTAATTAAACTTCAATTTTACTTAACTACTCAAGAACTGGACAGTATTTTAATGTAAATAATGTAATAATTTATCTTCCATGGCCTACCTTTATCAGAAATTTATTTGGACATACGTTACCTGCATATAAAATAAATGTAAATGTAAAATAAAAGATACAAGGTAAATGAAAAAATAATACAACACAATAAAGAAAAATACTGTTATCAAAATTTATTAAATAAAACATTTTACAACAAGGCTGTTCAAATAAAACATGACAATTATTTATAAGCCACAAAATTCTGTGTTAAGTCCTTGAGCAAAAATTCAATTTGATTTTCTTATTATAAAAACCTAACTACTCTGTATTAACTCTTACCTATACATTACTAATTACAACTCGAAAAGAAAAAATAAAACAAAGAAAAATAACAAAAAATTTACTAATTTCACTAGTTTATTATGTATACCCAAAAATTTTACCTTGAAATTTTAACTAAATTTGAAAACACAATCACTAAAGGTTTAACATAGAAAACACGTGTTAAAATTTCATTTGTATATTAAAAAAATTGACAATAAATCATTTATATATAACATTGAGTTATTTCGACATATTGGCGAGATGGTTTTTTTTTTTTTACAAATAACATTTTTTCCAATGCACCTAATACTTCCTTAATTTTCTGCGGTTGATAAGCAAAACCCCAAACTTTACTGTTACATGCCACACACCAACAAAGTAAGGCACCAGATATATTTTACAATATGATAATTACATGGGAAAAAATGGTATCGTGAATTTTGTTCAAGTTGGTGGCACTGAATTTGCAGATTTGTTGTATCTGAAAATTAAAATGAGCGTTCAATCTTCAAATAAGTTTCTAAATGTAATGTAACATTATTTATGACATTTAAAATATAACGCAATTAAATGCCAGTACTAATGTATTTTTTCTATTCCAGAAAATTGTGGCATTAAAGTTTGGTAACTGTAATGCACTTTATTTCTGGATACTATTATTATTCTTCTTACCTAGTCACTGCTTCCATCTGAGTCACTTTCTTCCTCAGCATTTTGCAACCATTCTACAAAGTTTTTCATCTGGTCAACAAACATCATTTTTCCCTTAACATTGTAATCCTGCTTATACCATCGCAAGATCACCTGCTCTGAGATCACATCTGTTTGATAAAACAGCATAATAATCTTCTGAAATGCACGCATAAACACCATGTTTGAGTAACAATACTCTTGGACCTTAAGTAGTAAACTTAACTCAGAACGTGCATTCTGTGCAAAAGCTGAAAACAAGCTTGTGAACTGTTTAAGATGGCGAACTGCTTGATCTGTAACCAGTTCCTGAAATTGCAACAACTTAAAGATAAACCATATAAACAAATATTCACAGACGTACTTCTTTTTTGTTCCATTCAGGTTGGCCCATGACAGTTGTCCACACTATGCAGACAATTTCATGTTCTTGTATGTTTTCCTTAGCAGAAAAATCACGCAATTCTGATATAATATCACGCTGTGGTTTTGACTCAGCAAGTCCGTCACTCAATAGGTTTTGCAGCTCTTTCTTAGCTTGCAATTGATGTTGATCATAGTACAGCTTGAGTATTTCATCCAGTCCGTTCTCCTCAAAGGCAGTGCGAAAGTAAATCTGAGACTGTTTAGAATCAGGCACGAAGGTCATCAAGTGCGATTCAATGTTGGACTTCTTAATTGCAGAGTGCAATGACGCAACGCCTTTCTCTTGACGCCACCACTTGAATATATCAATAAGAAAGTCCAATGCAAGATGATCCTTAACAAGATGTGAATTATTCAGTGTCAGGACTGAATTGAATGGAAGGCTGCCATTGGAGATCCATAGGAACATCATCAGAGACAATTTTTTCCTATCAGATGGCTTGAAATACTTCACAAACATCAAAATTTTCTTTATTTCTTCCTAAAATAAATGCATCCAAGTTTGTTTATGTACTTAAAATAATATTATTTGAGACAAAAATTGGAAACTTACTTGGAAAATTTTCTCCAAATATTTAAATCGACGCATAAGTTTAATGAAAACCTGTTCCCAATGTTTCAATACATCTAGACTAATTTCATCAGGAGAATTGAAGATGCAAGCCTCCGTTTTGCAGAATTCCCCCTCCGGCGATAGCGTGCCTCCTGGGACTGAAAAGGATTATATATTCGTTTAATTTCACAATTCCTATTCATAATAATAATCAAATAATAACTATTGCTTCGTTGAATTAAAAATTTATGAAATAAAATTTTCAATAAGAGCTAATTGTTGAATTAGAATTTTAGTTTTTTTTATAAACGTATTTACTTTCAAAGGACATAAATTATTAAGATATGTATTTCCTAAATTAGGAAGCCCCTTTATTACATCTTAACAAATGTACCTAGTTATGGACAATCTGCAAGGAATATATATATTATATATATATAATATATTATATTATAGAATTATATTTTTTATTGGCAGAACATCTTCAATATTTCAATTTTCAATGTAATAAGTTGATAACTATTGAGAATTTTTATAGCTAAAATAGCAAATAATTACAAATGCAATGAGATTCTGAATAATTGTTAAAACTTATTGAATTGCATGTACAGATATACCAGTGATGTAATGATTAAAACTTATTCACAATTGTAAACATCCTGAAAAGAATGCAATATAATCACACAGCAATGATGAATCAGATATGTTAATTACTTGATTAACCAGTTGCAATTTGTATTATTCTGTTGATAATAACAATTTGCTGTTTTCTAATTCCTATATGTGCTTATTTCACTTCAGTTTCATTTAATTAATTCATAAAATAAAACTGTAATCTGGTAAGCTAAAAACAAAGACAACTTTACTGCAATACATTCATTAATTTTTAATTAATCGCTTACTTAACGCCAATGTTTACGATTAATTACTGCTATATCACTCATTTCATTAAACTTAAAAAAAGTACCAATAAAAACAATTCATTAAAAAATTATCTAAAAAGCTTTCATTAAGTTATTAAAAATGAAATTACGTAGAAAGTCTACATTGATTAACTTCTAAGATTAGGTTCCAGATAAATATAATTCATTATATAGAAATTTATATTAATTATGCAAGTATTTACAACACTTACTACACTTATTAATTAATCCACAAACTATAAAATATATTATTAATCACAGTTTTCTAATGAAGCCTGCTTGTGGAAAACTCAGTTCGTAATTAATTAATATGAATTGTTGTCTTTACACAAGAACATAAAATTCATACATCAGTTTAGAAATGATGGAATAAATTATCAATACCTAAGTGAGTTAGTTGCATAAAAGATTTCTATGTATACAAGTTTGCTTTCACAACTATCAAATTAATGATGGCATTGTAATATTCGTTTTGTTTTCCCTAGACAAACTTTGTCAGAAAACTTTATAACAAAACTGTACAATCATTAAGTTTGTAACAAAAGAAAAGTAGGGCATGGTTTTGAATTTCAACCTTGACCTTACAATAAAACTTATTTTTAAATTAGAGAGAGTAACCTTCTCGTAAATAAATATGTAGATTCAAATCTACAACTAAATGGTAATTCCCTAACAAATTAATTATTAATTATAACCATTTTTAATAACAGACTGGTTTGTGATTTTAAATTTGTAAAACTAAAACAATGAATTATGATGGACATCAATTTTTAATTTAAATTTTATTGAAGCTGGATATTGCAAAGTCAATAACTTTTTAATGAATATTGAGTGTAATAATTAAAGTACTTAACTATTATATTGGCACTGGATAAAATTTTTACCCTAATATAATTTGTTGCTTCCAGTCTGAGTCCTATATTTTATGTTTTTAATGTATAAGTACCTAACGATCCTATACATGTATTATGTCTCTTGGAGGAGGAAATAAATCCATATAATTAATTTATCATAAAGATAATGTGTAAAATATTTAGAACTACTAAGGTGTGCTTGAGCTTATGGGGAACAGCTGATAAACCCTTAAGGTGATAAAAAAAAGTAGTGACGGCAAAAATGAGTTGATTTGGATACGTATTTACATAATTCTTAGCACAGATTTAATAAATGATAGGCATAACATTGCATAAGTAATTGCACTGTCAAAAGTGTTCGCAACATGTAAGAGCAGTAGGACATTGTACTTGCAGTACAAGAACAAGAATTTCTAGATTCGATTATTGTATCAAAAATACATTCTTGACCTAATAAATGACTCGATGTTGTTTGACAAGGTCACGCAAAGAATGACTCATAAGATATATTATGTGCTAATTTATCATACATGTTAAGCCTGATTTACATTATCACAGAAAATGATGTTACCAAAAATAATATTTTTTGTATTATTATTGCGTAACAGAAATTAGTAAGTATAATGTAAAACAAGCTTTAAAATCAAATTAAAAATACTTGCCCAAGATGCCCCCTGCAATGAGAATATCAAAGAGACTTTCGCCATAGCGTCGGTAGTCTAATTTATTGCCTGCTCCGTCCAGAAATCGTGATATAGCTTCAAAGTCGTTAGAGCATTTATCGAGCCCAGATACTATAGCATCTCTAAATCCAACTGGGTCATACCTCTCCTTTTCATCTGTAGAAAAAAAACAGCGATATTTAATAAAACGAAAAAGTTAATGGGAAAATGGAAAATTACCTCTTTTTCTGGTCTTGATGCGTTGACCGGACAGAACTGGTTTTTCTACCTTTTGACTCATACAAAAATTTCTGTAAAACAACAAAGCTCTTTGTAAAAACACTTTTTATGAGTAAACACAAAGTTATTATGTTACTTACACAAGCAACAATATTGGGCTCTAAAACAAAATATTCCAAATTAACACGATTGTTAATTACTATTATTATGCATAAACACGTAAATATCCGCAAAATTTAGTGATTTCAGGTCAATGACTCATTTCCAAAAAGAAAAAATAATGAAAATTTTTAAAAATGAAGGTGAATAAACTATAATGAAGCAGCAAACTGTTTGTAAGGGAAATGCGAAGAGGAAATCAGCAACGAAGAAAACAACGCATACAAATAGTAATCACACTGAAATTTCGCAATCTTTGTACAATATGCATTGCCGCATGATCCACCATAATGGATAACAAATAGCAAACAAAATACTATTAGAAACGTCAAGAGGCGGGTGCACAAAGCAAAATTAAATGAACTGAATTGATTTAGGATGTGAGGATTATAGTTGAACGCCGCGAAAGGACATTATACTCACGTTTTTACTGTTTAAAAAAAAGCACCTCACAAACGAGCTCTCAAAAGATTTCAAGACGACTCGTCAAAAGAAGTTCTGCGGCTGCGAAGTGATTGCTGAAACCGGAATCAATACGAATTTAGCGCCAAATTCGATTTCCAAACGCAAAATCTGACTGATTATTCTCCTAAAGAGGTCCACTCAATACTCGTGCGATTTACAGCAGGTTAATTCAAAAAA
Source organism: Dorcus parallelipipedus (assembly GCA_958336345.1). NCBI lineage: Eukaryota > Metazoa > Arthropoda > Insecta > Coleoptera > Lucanidae > Dorcus > Dorcus parallelipipedus. Next base: position 41,037,360 of record OY284477.1, read on the forward strand.
AGTATACAATATTTTGAAATCTGAATGTAAAAGTTATGTGACACAAGAAAAAAAAATATCGTTTGTTTTCCATGGTAACAACAAATCTCATCAAAGAGGAAGTGACGTCCGTAAGCAATGCTACCAACATAGCTTATTAAGGTCCACCAACATAATCTCTTAAAGTAAAGTTTTAATTCAAACCACCAAATATACAGATGCACAAATAGATGTTTCCAAATATCGTTAATCGATAATTTTAAATGAAAAATAAAACAACTTAGATCGAGCAAGAATGTACATATTAGAATACTTACTATTGCTCAGAATGGATTGCCCACTTTATCAAAAACGATCTTAAAGTTGTTTTATTTTTTTGTATCAAGAGCAAGAACGTTACCAGTCATCTTTTAAAAACAATTAACATTTTAAAAAATTGTTTTAATGTATCAAAGATAGACCTCTTAAATTATTTTCATATCGGAACCTATTTTTTTTTTTATATAACTAATTTATCTGGCTCGTTTCGCATAATTCATGTTATGAAATCAACATTAATTTTTTTATTTATTTATTTGAATGCCACAATTAAATACTTCCTATTTTAAATTTTAAAGACGACTAACACATTTTTTGCTACGTATGTACAAACATAAAACTAATTTTATTTCAGCAATTTTATTTAAATGAATCATAAAAAAATATATTACTAATATGAAAACACATAGATTTTAAAATTAGTTTATTTAAAAAAAGTAAATAGGGCCTTAATTGTCTTTAGGTGGTTTTAACTGTTCCAATATAACATTTGCGTTCTTCTTCCTCTCTTCCTCATCACTGAACAATTCTGCGAGATTATCAACGGGACGGGGACTTGTTAATGGAGGACTTGTTTTCGTTACTATTGGACTTTGAGACACTTGAGTATAAACGGACATCGCCTTAAAAACAAATACATTATGAAATAGGTCTACACTTAAAACCAAATTGAAAAACTTTGATCCCTATTACTAAGAATTTATATCACAAAATCTTTTAACCGGACACTAAATCTCGCACTATACACTTAACGTTTCACCGTCGTTCGACAGCTTCGTCAGAAGTGAAAAATATTTTTCACTTCTGACGAAGCTATCGAACGACGGTGAAAAGTTAAGTGTATAGTGCGAGATTTAGTGTCATATTTTTCACTTCTGACGAAGCTGTTGAACGACGGTGAAACGTTAAGTGTATAGTGCGAGATTTAGTGTCCGGTTAAAAGATTTTGTGATACAAATTTCATCGGACAAGAACCAACTTTAAACTAAGAATTTAATTTAAAAAACTGCAGGATTCAAAAATTGGCTTTTTAATTTTTAATCACATATCTACTAAGAACTAACGTATTAAAAAATACTTGCAAGTACAGTTCTTAATGCCATTTCACTTCAAAATCACTGATTTTGTGGTTGAACTATTTTTGATTTGTTCTTTTAATTTGCATTGAAACCAAGGGATCAAAACTTTTTAATCTGAGTACAGTCATTACCTGAGCTACTAAATTTGATACGTCGCCAACATTAGCCGGCAATATAAGAGTGTTATTAGTTTTTGCTAGTTTATTGAATGCTTGCACATATTGCTCTGCTATACTTAATGAAGCAGCATTAGCTCCCATTTGTGTTCCAAGTGAACCCGCCACTATTCTAAGCCCAGCTGCTCTCGCCTCAGCAATCGCTAGCATAGCAGAAGCTTCACCGGCAGCCTTATTTATGTGCTCCTGTTTTTCAGCCTCTGAAGCCAATATCCTCGCTTGGCGTTTACCTTCTGCAACATTAATGTCAGCTTCACGAACACCTTCAGATTCTAAGATTGCGGCTCTCTTTTTACGTTCAGCTTCAACTTGCATTTGCATGGCTTCTTGTACTCTGTGTGGAAGTTTAATATCTCCTAAAATTACATCACATTTCACAATGTTTAATAACAGAAAATTACACAACTTTGTATCAGTTTGATCAACTTTTACATTGAGTAATATCCCTCATATATAAGAACTTACGTATTTCGTATCGTAAACACGTAATGCCCCAAGCCTCACTTGCTTTATTAATGGAATCTACTATACAGACGTTCAAATTTTCTCTTTCTCTGAATACTTTATCCAACGATATTTTACCGAGCTCTGACCTCATCGTAGTTTGTGCTAATTGAGTGATTGCAAATTCAGGATCTTCCACCCCGTAACTTGCCAAATATGGGTCGATTATGCGCAGGTATAATACGCCGTCTATGTTTAAAGTAACGTTATCTGAAGTTATGGCGCTCTGTTTAGGAACGTCGATTGCTATTTCTTTTAAACTCTGCACGTATTTGACTCTGTCGATGATCGGTATCAAAATGTTTAAACCCGGATCTAATATCCTGTGGAACTTTCCCATTCTTTCTACTATCCAGGACTCTTGTTGGGGCACAAACATTATTACTGTGTTTAAAGGTGTAGATGAGCGATATCGAACTGCAAGTAACTGAAGAGAAGGATTTGGAGGTAACAATTTGGTGTGCTAAAAAGATATAATTAGTAATTGTCGTTAAATAGTTTTATGTAATACCTTTATGGCACTAAATGATGAAGAGAGTATCTTAGCTCGTGAAAACATTACAATTTTTTTTATTAACTCCACTCATAAATACCGCTGCTTTAAGACTACATAACCTAAAAAGTTGACAATATGTAGTCAGTGTCACCAACTGACTGATGTGATTGGAAATTGAAATCCGCTGCATACATGGCTGCATCATTCAGAAGTCAGAGGGTGCGTTACATTTGCGCGCTTACATGTTTTGAGCACTGATAAGCATTACTTAAACCATTCCGTTTGGCTTTGCAAGCGCTCGCAAAGCGCCAGCTGACCAAATGGTAACGTCATAGGGTGCGTTTCGTTTGCACTCTCACATGCTTTGAGCGCTTATAAGCATTGCTTAAATCGTTCCCTTTGACTTTGCAAACGCTCACAAAGCGCCGGCTGACGAAATAGTAACGTCATTATGACGTCATAGTCTTCGCTCACAATCGCTTATTCCATCGAGGTAGAGCAGCAAAAGCGTAAGCGCTTATGTTCCAAATGGAACGTGTGAGATGCGTATGAGGACATCAGCTAATCATAATCATATTATAAACAAACATTACACTTTAGAAATAGCTACAGCAGCTATGATTGAATCAATTTCACTACTGAAGTTATATTTTTGAGGTTATGAATTCGTTGTGCAAACAAAAGTCAAAAGAAACACCTTTGCGTACAACGGCTTAAGCGACTAAACACCAAAGGAAACAACAGAAAACAGCGCTTGTAAGCGTGAGCGCTTAAAGCGTGTGAACGCGCAAACGAAACGCACCCAGAATATTCTCATCTTATTTTAATCCCGTGTAATAATACGAATTGGAGATACTCTAGTGTGCGCTCAGCCCAACCCAATTGAAAGCGCTATAAATGTGATAAACTTGCGATTGCAATTCAATTAATTAAATATTTTATAGTAATCGTCGTTATATAAATTATAAATTATAATTACATAGGTTTTCCCGAACAATTCAGAAGATTTTTCAGTTACTTTATTTATTTAGGTTTGTCATATTGTCCTGTGCAAATTTGCGTTACTATGGCAACAGCTGTTAGTTTGACAAGTCGATAGACGTTTGAACTTAAAACTTAAATTTATTTATAAAGCCGTATTAACATAAACAATGGCTTCTTCACAGTTTCTTGCAGAAGCAAATAAATTGAAGAATATCCAATTAAATCTGGAAAAAAATGAGGTATTACTCTTGGAGCACATAGCAAAGTATTTCGATGCCCGTATAGTAGAGTACTATAAAGATTTGGAAGTTTCAAGGTGAATTAAAAATATCAAGCAAAATTATTTTCAATATAACGTGTTCTATTGCAGAAACAAAGAGATAGATGCATCACGACACGAAATAAGAAGTCTGTTCAGTCTCTCAAATAATATTAAAGAGACTGTAAACGGCCGGTTAGATTATATTGGTAATTCGTTCATGCTTGTTCTTTAATCTTTTCGACAACTTTAACAAGTACATTAAATGTGTAATTAAGCCTTTTATTGTTTAAGATTTTAAACAATTAAGAAATAATATGGAGCTTATGCAAACTAGCATCCGAGAATTGAAGCAAAAGACGATAGCAAATTTAAATGAATTACGTAAGAGTGAAATGGAATTGTCGAAGGAAATTAAAGCTTATGAAGTGAGAATGCAGGAATGGGGAAAGTTCTCAAATTTAACACCAAATATTTTCAAGGAACGTGAAATTATTAATAATAAAAAAATTGATCAGGTAAGTTAAATGACAAGCGGCTTCCTATATTCATAGAAATGTACCTACCATTTTTGTAGAGAGTTACTGATTTTCTAACTTTCGTTGCTAAAAGCGGAGGTCATGAAAATGGTTGGAATGCGGAAGATCATAACTTATTTTTAAAAATCAGAACAAAGTGCAAAAATGAGCACGAAGTTGCTCAGCATTTTCACGCTATTCTTCCTGGTAAATACTTTAAAATATTCATTAAAAGATTACAACAATTTACTTCTAGATATTAGTGAAGAAGAGGTGATCGCACATGATAAGTGGTATACAAAATACCTTGAATTAAAAACCAACCACAGGGATGCAATTAAGAAATGGAGATTAAGTAAATCTGCACCCAAGATAAAAGTTGAGAAGGAAACTTGTGAAAATCAAAAAAGACCAGTAACTTCGATTTCAGTGGAAAATCTGTCTCGCAAAGAAATAAAAGAAAAACTAGAAGCGTGGAAGGTAAATAATTTGACCTAGTCGAGATAAAATTATGAATATTAAAATAACATAGGTGGAGAAGAGGCAAAAATTAAGGAGCGAAAAGGAACTCATACGACAAGAAGAGTTACAGAAGAAACAGTTAGAAGAAAAGCGGAAACAAAAATATGAACAGTTGAGGGAAACTATTCAGAATTGGCGGTTGGCTAATACTGAGAAAAAAGAGACTGAGTTTTTTGAAAAATTGATGATGGAACAAAAAATCAAGGAATTTAAGTAAGGGCCGTTTTCATAATAGAACTTTAAATTTAAAATGACTTCAACCTATAAAAACACATTAGTTTTCCTACACTTACGGCCGGTATTACCAACGCTTTAAGGAGACCTTAAATTTAATTCGTATTTAGAATGTGATTGATGTTATACAAACCAAGCAGAAATGTCACAATCTAAACACGACTTACATTTAAAGTCTCCTTAAAACGTTGGTAATACTGGCCATTAAAGTGACTTTAAATTAAAGTCTCCTTGAGTTCTATTATGAAAACGTTATGAAGACGTTTATTTCACTTTGTGAATACCTTTCACATTTTTCTTTGTTTGTTAGGTCTGCCATGGCAAATAGGTTGATCAAGGAATTTCAATCACAGGATAATATTTTTATGAAAAGAAGGAAAGAGAATCTCAAGCCTAAAATGAAAGCTGAAGTTGTAAGATGTAATACTAGTATTATTATGCCCCGTAATCCAAGCAGGTTGTTCAAACCTACGAAACAGTGGATGTTGAGAACCAAAAATGAAGAAAATAGTGAGAAAGTCAAGAGCATTTGCAATATAAAACACATACCAAAGTTGTAAGTATTAGTACAATCTTATTACTGAAAATGAACCAGCAAATATTATGTGTAGCATTTTAAATACATAATAAGTAAAGACAAAAATATTAACAGACATTAATTGCGGTTTCAGAGGTGTGCCAGAGTGGAGAAGACAGTTAGTATTATAAATTATAACACTAGTATTTTAAATATGGTTTGATCTTGGATATGATATTTTATAAATAACAGCCAAATATTTTATATACACTCATTAATATTTAAGACAATTAAATTTAATTTTTCCATTAATGTTAAAAACTTCAAATAAAATAATTGTCAAGGCAGCTTTCTTTATGACCAAGTAATAAGTAAACACTTCTATACTTAACGATTCTAAGCTCATATTACTTTAAACAATCCATACTCAAAAGTAATGCAAAAAATATTTTATTAAATACTATAAGAATATAATATATTTACAGTTAACAAGATCACATATTTCCTTTTATAAAAGGTTACATATAAAAATTACAAATGACATATAAAAAGACTAGACTACAAAGCAACTGTATAAAACAATAACATATAACTTCAGGAATTGTATTTATTTGTATATTATTAGGTTAACCTGAAACATTATTAAACTTAATTCTAACGAAAATATCATATTGGTTTTATTACAATAATTATTATCATAGCCTAAGTATAGGAATGTTAATGAGCAAGTCTTTTACCCTGAGGTATTTCGTTTAGCGAGTAAAGAACGATCAGAGGCCGTTACTGGGGTTCCATCAAACTGTCGCAAGTGTATCTAAAGTACATACAAATTAAAATTACATAATTATTTATAATCCTTATTCACCTGTAGATGCAAATTGACCTCAGAGCATCGACTTAAATAGGGGAAATTGCCTCCAGACTTTAAGTGAGCCAGTTTCGCATGTGGATAGCACTTGTACAGTTCTTCTCTTACATTGCTTGATAAAGCGTATTCATCGAAGACATCGATTATTGTCACAGGCAAAGTTGAGAGATTATGAGCTTCCACGTAACCTTTCACACAGTTCATTGTTAATCTGCTTGCGAGTTCAGCTTGAGGTAAAGTTTCTAGCTACAATATAATGCATTTAGTTCAAAAACAAAGTGTATTAAATATTGAATTGTTTCATTAAATTTGATGTTCTGATAGTAAATCTTACTTTTTTGTGCAAAGTAAGTGAAGTTTTATATAAATTTTAATACGTAATCAAATTTTTACCCTTTCTACCATAAAATCAATAGCCTCCACAATTTCAGGATCAACTTTTTCAGTGCTGAAATTCCCCATTACCATTCTCTTGAGTACCAACGCCGGCATAATCCAGTATATTGCCGCAGATTCATGATTATTGAAGACCGATGTATCAGTAAAAGTATTACATAGAATAAGAGAAGCAACTCGTGGACAGTGATGTGTGTACTCAGCAAATTTCTGCGCCAAATAACCACCTGCAATAATTATGTGTGCTTGAAGAAGTCATTCTCAAATTGGCATAATTGGCCTTACCGAGTGATGCTCCAAAAATATGGACCTTATCCACTTCCAGGTAATCCAGGAGCTTTTTAAATCCTTCACACCATTCCCGGACACTCCAATATATAGGGGGTTCTGTGGAAATCACTCGTATTCCTTTGGCTGACAAAGCAAGTGCTTGTTTAAAGTAAATATCAGCTGTTCCCGAAACAGGTGGAAGACATATGAGTGGAGACTTGACATTCTTTGGACCGCAGTCATATATTTTCCAGCCCTACAAACCAGGACAAACAAATAACTAAGAGAAAAGGCTGTTTTTTTAATACTTACTTTAGTGTTGTCTGCATCAACAACGATTCTCTTTAATGGTACACTACTTCTAAAGCTTAAGTATTCCTGAGACTGCGATAAATCACTAACGAAGCTCATTTTCGATTCGTAGAAAAATATAATTTATTGAGACAGCAAACAAGTTTACAAAAAAACAAACTTAAAAAAAATACCTAAAGATAACCTATTTTTGATAAGCGACTTACGTCACCTTAGCGCGCGCCAATTTTAAAACTTGTTTAAATAAAAATGATTTAAAATGAACATTTTGTATCCAACGAAGGCACTGGGTGTTTTAGAACTGTTACATTCAAAGAGCAGGATTTGATTTCGCCGAAACTTAACTATATAGAATTTAATTTCGGAAGAGCGTGACACCAATAACGGCAATAACATGTCAGACAAGGCAAATACCGAAACTCAATCATTAGAATTCTTCCAAGTAAATAAATCAACATTGATAAATGGTAAACATATTTATGTGTTTAATTAGTAGGCTATTATTAATTCAAGGCCATCCTCTTTTACATCGGTAGAGTTGCCAACTATCACAAATTACTTGAATTAAAATCACATTTTATATCTTTTTATTACAGTAATTTATAATATCTTTTTTGTCTTCTTTTAAGTATTTAACTTGATTATGTGGAGTGAAGATTAAAAATTAAATTTGGTGACACTGCTCGGGCATGTTGTGACTTTTAGGTGAGGTTAGGATACATAACATCCGATTTTTATAATTAATTTATTTTTATAGTTGCGTATTAACTCTTCTCATAACATGCCTACAGTAATATTATTAGATTTATCGTTATCCATGACAAGGCCGGTACAGTTATCAGAAAATAGTGAAGTGACAAGGAAACAACTAGCCCTACTAGGAATCAAGACCTTTTTGGATAATTTAAGCGTACATTCTAAATTGGAATTTATTTCACTGGTAAGTACTGTTCTGTTTAATAATTTATGAACAAATCGCCGAAGAGTCAAAATTAAAAGTAGATGTAGTAATTTTCCATCCTTAAGTTGCCTGTCCTTTCGGTTTTTGTCACTAAAAAAAAACTGTCGTTTCTGCCATTCTAAAATTGACAGATGGGTTTGCACGTGGTGTGAAATAATCAATTTTTGTGAGGGAAGTTTAATGTAATCTATTGATTAATAGAATCCAAGACGTTCGGATAAACCCGATTTAAATTGCTCCATGTTTATAAAAGTTTGAGTGCAATTGAGGTTATGTAGAATATGGGTGAAGTAACTTTAAGAGAAAATACCTGCACCACTGTAGCCGTTCGTTATCGATTCGTTCTAGAAAACGGTACAGATTTAACCTACGTGCCTCATAAAGTAAAGAAATGCGAAGTTGAAACCACAAAGGAAATTGATGAAGTGAAGACCGAAGACACTGTCATCGAAGAGGTAGACGTTACTTACTTGCGAAGCTTAGACCCTAAAGAATGGAAGAAACAAGATCATTATAAGGTCCTTGGTTTAGAGAAAAGTAGATACAAAGCATCAGATGACATAATTAAAACTGCATACAGGAAAATGGTATTAAAGCATCATCCAGATAAAAGAAAAGCTCAAGGAGAAGAAATTCGTACGGATGATGATTATTTTACTTGCATTACAATGGCGTACGAGACGCTGGGAAATACGATTAAAAGAAGATCTTACGATTCGGTTGATCCAGAATTTGATAATTCACTTCCGACGAGCACTGACATGAAAAAGAATTTCTTTAAAATATTCCCTTATTATTTCCAGTTAAATTCTCGTTGGTCTGAAAAAACAAATGTTCCCAAACTCGGAGGACACAACGCAAGCAGGGGAGAAGTAGAACATTTTTATTCGTTTTGGTATGATTTTAAGTCATGGCGAGAGTATTCCTATGAAGACGAAGAAGATAAAGAAAAATGTCAAGATCGCGATGAGCGTAGGTATGTAGATAAAATGAATAAGGCCGAGAGACTTAGGAAGAAGAAAGAAGAGATGTCTCGAATTAGACAATTAGTTGATTTTGCGTACAGTGCTGATCCTAGGATTGAGAAATTTAAGCAAGATGATAAAGAACGTAAGTTAGCTGCGAAAAAGGCTAAGCAAACGGCTGCTCAGCAAAAAAAGGAAGAAGAGGAGCGATTGCTGCGTGAGGCGCAGCTTGCTAAAGAAAAGGCCGAAGCTGAAGAGCGAGCGAAGATAGAAGCTAAACGTCAAGAAAGAGAAGCGCAGAAGAAAGCTGTTAAAAAGGAACGTAGATTATTTAGAGAAGCCTGTAAAGTTAACGAATATTTTTCTAGTAATGACGATGAAAATATAAAACACATGACGGCCGTTGAGAAAATCTGTGAGACTTTCAATGCTTTAGAATTAGAAGAATTAAATAAAAATTTAAGAAACGATGGCCGCAGCGCCTTTTTAAGAGCTATTGAAGAATCGGAAGCAAGACTAGAAGCTGAGAAGAAAACAGTGCTGGAATCTTACACTTCAAAAGTTGCAGAACAGTTAAAAAGTAATAATAGCTTTAATCAAATTCCCGAATGGTCTCCTGAAAACTTGCAACTGTTAATAAAGGCAGTAAATTTATTTCCGGCAGGAACGAACCAGCGTTGGGATGTAGTTGCTAATTTTATTAACCAACATGGCACATTTGCTGATGGCTCGGGAAGGTATAACGCTAAAGCTGTTTTGGCCAAAGCAAAAGACTTACAAAGCACAGACTTTTCTAAGAACAATTTAAAAGAAGCGGCCAATAAACAGGCATTTGATAACTTCCAAAAAGATAAACGCAATGTTCTTTTAGTTGACGAATCAGATATTTCTCAGAAGCTTGATGATAAACCTACGAAACCAATCAACAAGAAAGTTAAAAATGACAACAAAGCTGAGAACGTGAATGTAATGAATGGTGACATTAAGAATGACAAGCCGTGGACTTCCACTGAACAACAGTTATTAGAACAAGCACTGAAGAGTTATCCAGCCACAACTCCCGAGCGGTGGGATCGTATTGCGGAATGTGTTCCTAATCGTTCCAAGAAGGATTGCATGAAACGTTACAAAGAACTGGTTGAAATCGTTAAAGCAAAAAAAGCTGCTCAAACATCGGTCACACGAAAATAACACATAGATACTTTTAAATTGTTTTAATTGGTAAAATACAATGATATGTTAGAAATGTTGATTTATTTACCAAATGAAAATTATTTATTTTTCTTTTTACTATGTATTTCGGACGTTTACAAATTGTTAAATAATACGTTGTGTATATTTCCTTAAATAAACTTTACAATATTATTTTGTTGAATTAATTCATTAGATATCCTGTATCATAAATCAATATGAAAGCAAGGCTGCAAAATGTTGCAACAATTTGAAACAAGAAGTCAAGGATTTGAGAGTTGGGTATCATATTTCTGTGATATTTTATCATAATTGAGTTTCACCATATAAATTTTCTTCTAGATTGCATTTTCTTCTGTGTACGAGGAAAAATGCCCATTTACAAGAGACTACAACTTGATAAAATCAGAACTCCAAAACCTAGGTGATTATGATAAGACCTGCATCGAAACTGCTTTGCAAGGAGTGAACCAACTCGTTTTGGGAGAATGGGGTAATAATTCGGCGTGTCAGGTATGCTGAGAGAATAGCAAAACACCACCGTACAGTTCACTCTTACAGATCTTGATGATAACCGATGGAAGCACCGGTATTGGTCCTGGATCTTTAAAGGACTCGCTGTCTTCTTTAAACCAACGTTCTGCTAGTAACCCATTTCCTTTGCCTTTTGCGTTTCCAGCAAAGTTGCACATTGTGTGCATGGCTTCACCTAATGATCCCAGTTTAATAAAATGTAAGACTTACCCAAATATTTTTCTGAAACTTCATATTTACTAAGACAGTTGTGTATTCAAAGTAAACACCGATGGTAAAAGCGAATAAGCACAAAATTTATTGTATTTACATTTCCCATTCATGGGAGCCAATGTAGAAAATAGTTTAATGCTTTTAACGATTGATTCTTAGCTAAACCCTTATACCAAGAACTGGTAGAAATGTGTGGTTACGAAGGTTCCGTGTTAGTACCGGAAAGTCAACTGAACGAAACGTCCGTCACAAATTTATTCCAAAAACTCGCTGAAGACATGTACACCCCGTTCAAAGGTATTTTAAAATGTGGCAACCTGGAATCAAAAATCATACTATCCCCAGCACCTGTTGTACGTATTCATTCTAAATGTTGCTGCGCATATTTTGTAAATAACTTTGTTTCTTTAGCCATACACCAAAATAACTGATTTTGACTATCAGGTCCACACAGTCTCTGATACCATTGAAGTGTGTGGTTTCATCCCGGTAGCCGATGTCGGTTCCCCAATGGCCATAAGTCGACACCTAATTTTACCAGCTATTGCGAGCAACAGAGAAAACATGTTGCTGAAAACAGAGATCGATTTGACAGAGGATGATACAGCAGATGATGGAAAAGTACCCTCGTTTTGTGTTTTGTTGCACGGAGCTTTGAAGGTTGAGAATATGGCTGCGTTGGTGACCGTATGTGAAAATTGGTTCGGTTTCATTTATTCTTGGGCAGATTCCAAGAAGAAATCAAACCTCATGTTAACAACGCTCGTGCCGGGCTCTGATGCGGTGCCTTGGCTCGGAGATTTAAACCATTTATACTGCTCCGATAACTTTAACACGGAACAACCCCCTGCTTTTCCAGTCAGGCCTTCTGAGAAAAGAAGTTACTCGCAGAACGGCGTCGTTTGGATTAGACAAGCTGGATTGCAGTCAGATATACAAAAGATTCTGCGACATGCAAGGAAGTTGCCTGAGAAGACGCAGCAGTTTTACAAAGTAAGTTCCAACTCAAAATTATAATTGTTATTAAAGTTATTCACTTTGAAAAAGCAAACAAACTAGTTTGTGGAAGTAATATAAATGTATAAATAACTCAATACAAATCTATTTTCCTTTTCATTCAAAATTATAGTTTGTAGAATTAGGAATATTTTGCAGGAACTGAATAGGTTACGTAAGGCTGCCATCCAGTTAGGCTTCATCGAATTACTGAATGGTTTGGCTTACATTTTTGAACAAGAATGCACCCAACTACCCGGGAATGTGCATCCGGATTGTGCTTTGCAGCTTTCGTATGCTGCTGAAGTTTTACGGAAAACACAGACGAGGGACATCAAACACATAATAACACCATTGCAAACAAATTTCAATAGTTCATAAACTCTATTATAGTTGTTACTTGAGAAAATACCTGTGATTTTCTCAGCCCACCTTCCTTTTTGAGTTTTAAATATGTGTAAAACCCTTTCTTCAGTTCAATTGAATCAAGAAAGTAATTTCAAATAATTGTATTGTTTAAAAATTCTATAAATACATTCTTTGGCAAAAAAACACTTATCCTAAAATGTAAAATACGAGGAAATACATACCGTAATAAAAAACATAAGTCTTTATTTTCAGTCCGAATTTAATCGTCTCGTTTGACGCACGCAAAAATTTTATTGTGAAATAGTTTCCTGAAAATCGGCAGGCAGGAAAAGTAAACAAGAAGCCTAAAAAACGCGCTGCTATAATGTAGCATGGCTATGAAGCTGTTAATGTAAGCAGACACGTAGACGTTGTACAGAGGGGGCGTTTTGAAACTCTCCAGATTATCGCCTGTAATTTTCAGTGTTAAAACGTGCATGATATACAAAATATTTCGCGGAAATGACGTAATAAAATATAAAACAGATAAAACGATGCAGAACAACATGAGAGATTTCGCGTTGGCCAAATTTTTTGCCATGCTGTTTTCTTCTGAAAGATTCAACCTGTTGCTTCGATGGTACTTTACTAGCATTACAAAAAATGAAAGTATTATTAAAGGTATTGGAATTGTCGCTCTGAATGCTAACAACAGGTTTTGCAGTAGTTGTCCATAGTACGTATCAACTATGGTACACACGGTGCAGTTGTAAGACAAGCTTTTTATTTTTATCGTCGATGACAACGTGTATTCCGGAACGCTCAAAGACAAACATGTAAACCACACCAGCAAAGACGGAAAAATTACGGACACGTCCTTGCTTCGTATCCTGTAATCGATGGTTAAGGTCCGGCTGGAGGAAGGACTCTCGTTTAGTTTGACGAGGCATTCGTTGGATTCGTCTTCATCGCAGGAGGTTGAAGGGTTCTTTCTGGTTTTATCGGTCTGGCAAGCGTGCAAGTTCCACACTGATATTATATGGAAGTTCAAGCATATTATTAAGTAGATCGTTAAGGAATTAATTAGAACTTCGCTTCCGGAAAAGAGTGGGCATAAATCTGACGAGAAAATCCAAGAGTCTTTTTGGAGAGACAACACTTCTAAGACGGCAATGAACGTCGATGCAAAATCTACTGTTGATAATTGTAGAATGAGCAGAAGTAAACCTAGAAAGAAGAAAAAAGAAACTATATTAAAAAAATAATGTGCAGTTTTGAAGAACCCTGTACAGCATAAAACATTTCACAATTTCCATTTTTGAATTTAGTCTGCGATACATGCACATTCTGCAAGTATTGCGACAACGCACCTATTTCAGCTTTTCAGGAAGTAAATACTCAAGGCTATAATTAAAATAAATGTTGCGGCTTACCATAAGCAACGATTCGTTACAAATTTATGACACAGAGTAACGCATGTCGGGTTATTAAAGGCAGCTGGTTTTTAATTCGTAATCTCCAAGAAGCAAAGAAAACATGTAATTGTGTTTTAATCACTCCATATACAACACATGTATTTACAATAAATTCGTTTAATTGTTGCGTGAACTTTGATAGCGCGGTGATAACCGTACGTTTCTTGAAAGTTTGTAGATTTCGTGTTTTTTGCGTTCTTTATTTCCATTTATTTAAAGATTTAAGAGATGGGTTGAAATTGCAGGTACGTGAGCTGTGCCCATATATTTAGCCTTTTTTTCGCATTAGTTCGCAATCCGGATAATTAAAACCGGCTTGGATTATTTATGCTGGCTGAGGGCAGTCCGTTTTAATGTCGGCCGTTCCGCGTGCCACACGCATTCAAAATTAGCTGCCCGGATTAATGGAAATTATTTTTAGAACGAAGGTGGAAAAGAAAAGAAAATAAAATGAAACTCTAGTATGGCATAGATGTGGTAGTCATTAGAACCTATTAAATGGCACCTCCTAGAGTTTAATTAAAAATAACTGTGATATAAAACTAATAATAAAGTACTAATCGGTAATTAAATGATGTTTTAAGACTTTTAAAAGAAATTTATCACTGTCAGATGACCTAAATCAACTTCCTGAAAATACTAAAAATACACTTCAAAATTGCCGTTACACTACATATACCGTCAGTCAATGAACTGTAAATGTCTAAACATTTTAAGATGAATTGCTGTTCATTTATCTTTATGATCATCTTTCCAATACTGAATAGTTACCACGTTTACATCACATTTTCAGAGTTATTTGAGTGTTGTCAAGGTTTAATTTGATACATTTCAGAGCAAAGAGAAAAAAGGAAGTTGTTACTGGCCATCACAAACTTTCAGTTATATTCCTGAAGTTCAGTTCAACAGAAAAACGGACTACATCATTTGATTCTACATAAACCTATCCTAATCAGTTTTTTTTTCTTTTCATACTTTTAAAAATACATAAGACATATGCGACAGAAATAATCGGAATGACGAGTCTTGTTAAAATCGTTATCTACATGAGTTTGTATGGTATGCTTTCTACTTTAAAATCAGGGCAAGAAACCATGAAATGAGTTGTGTGCTGAACAGGCCCATATAGTACAAACCTAAAAACAGGGCAAAGTCTTTAAAAATGTTGCTTTTTTAAATATACCTTAAAAACAGGGCAAAATCCTTGAAATATTTGCTTTTTAAATGTACCTTTAAAAACAGGGTAAAAAACCATGAAATGAGTTGTGTACTGAACAGGCCCATATATGTATAGTGTAATTGCTTTAACTTTTTTTTATTGAAATTGAATTTTCTGAAGTATTTAAAAGCCCAGTAAATATTCTTATGTAGGTATACGTCTTCGTAATTCACTAATGGAAAGTTGTACCTACATTTTAATTCTACGCAATTTATAAATATTTGTGCCAGTAACAGCGAGACCAGTGACCCCATGGGAAAGCCTTTAATTTAATTATAGTACTTTCTGTCTGAATGAAAGCAATTTTCATTGGCATTCTTCGATAACAAATATTTCCTGAATTAAAACCTGATTAATTTCAGCAATTTTTTTGCTACTCATTTGAAAATTGCACGACAAATTCTTTGTCATTTCCATTAACTTTGCAGAGATAATTTATGTATCTAGTTCAAGTGAATGCCTTTGTTACTTCCGGCAAAATTTACAGTAAATGTATTACTATCAGTATCATTTTCTATTTTTATAAACAAGTCAATTCATACGTAAATAAAAACTACAATAAATGTGTAAGGTCTCAGAATTTCCAATGATTTTTGTTTTGTTTCTAAACGGTCCAATTAATTAAGTTCTACAAGGGCACGTGTTACGGAAAATCAAACGACTTTTACTTGTAATAAGACAGAGCAGATCAATGTCATGTAATTGGATTACACAACACCATTAGAATAAATTTAGAAACAGAATAAATTAATCGTATCTGTGGTAATGCCGACAAAGCAGAAAAATCATTTTCCTCACAAAGTAAAGTTACTTCAATTTTTAAAATTTTACAAGGCAAGTAAGTTTATAAACTACCAGGGCGGTTCATTAATTATGGGTCCTACGATAGAAATAAATAAATAAAAACTTTGAAGGAGAGAGCTCATAATTAATTTAAAATAGATTTATCAATATGCCTCTAAAAACCTTGTTTCGATGATGGTATTTATTTGAAAAATAATATTGTAACTGAAAATAAATATCTACGATATTTACGAATGTAATATTTTTTTATGAAAGTGAATTGTAATAAAAATTAAGAAAAAAAGTTACCTTTTCTTTGGCATCTCAGAAGTCCAATTATCACTCCAAAATTAACGCAATTACCGATCCCAACCATCACAAAATACGTGATTACGACCCACTGCGGCAATTCGCTCCTAACATACTCCTCGAAGACACTTGTTGAATTCTTGTCGACACCGGCGAAATGATCCTCATTCTGCGTGAAATTTACCTGATCGAAATTCGTCGAGTTCATTTTGGGGCCGCCTCAGAAATATTTTTTTATTTGCGAAACGAAAGGGACGTATTCGGTCATCGCGACCTCTTATAACTTATCGTCCTAAGTGCTTGACGAAGACAGACATCCGTTAGTCTTGGTGAACGCTCGTAGCATAATAAATCCAGTGAGTGATAAAGGAAAAGTCACCGACTCCAAAGCCAGGCATCTGCCGACTGCAGGGCTATGCGTGCATGTGTGGTTATTCTTAGCTACTGTAGGATCACAAAAAGCACGTTATGCTAGAGATAAATACGGCCGAAGAAAAAGTGTTTCTCTGTGTGTTACGCATACACATGGTCGACTATATCAAACACTTGCTTGTAATTTTTTTTCGTGTATTTATTCCATTTTTCATACCAGAACTTTAATGGATATAAGCTATGCAAATAAGAAAATAAGTAGTTGTTAACTAATTAAGTACAACTTACCTACCTGTAACTTCTTATCGCAAATGCAATCAAATGGATTGACTTGCAAAACAGTATAAAAAAATACGAAGTTAATTACTCTAAGTTTTTTTTTTATTTTAACAAGGCAAACCCTTTTACAATTTTACGAAAAAGTTGTTTCTTTTAAGAGCTTTTCATTAAAAAACGAATCATTTAAAATGGTTGAAACATGACAATGAAATTTTATTGTATTTTCCACACGTTCTTCTCTTTATTTAAAAAGATGATATTTTCTTTGCATTTTACAATGTCATGTATTACAGTTGAATTTTCATATAACGGTAAATCTACACAGAATTCTAAAATATTTCTAATTTCTATTGATTCATCATATGCAAGGCGAATTCTTTTAGAATTGTAAAAAAATAATCTTCTTTGAGGAGTTTCTTTTTCATTTAAAGAATTTTCACACGTGAATTTTTAGTTATTACTACTTTTGTTTTCTGTCAATCATTGTTAATTTTCTTCTTTTTTTCTTTTACATTATTTTATGATTTGTCGGTTCTCTAATTTTTCTTTACTTTTCTTTCATTACCGATTAGCAATTGCCTCTGAACAAAATAAAGAATTTAATCATGTTTTTTCTACTTTTAAGCATGTTTTCCTAATTCCCGTTCCACACGCAGACTTTTTCTCTTTTTAAATTATTTGCTTAATAAAACCTGAATCGGTGGATTTTTGTGATACCTTCTTCCTTTTGCTACACAGCAAAAAATGTCTGCATCTTCCATCTTACATGCAAGACGAATTCTTTTAGAATTCTTAAAAAGTCATATTTCTTTGAAGAGTTGCATTTTCATTTAATTTGATTTCACAGGTCAATTAAATTTTACTGAGTTCTTGCACTTCAATGTTATCAATAGTATTCAAATTTCCATTTTCAAATATTCTTCTTTTCTGTAACCATTCTTTTATGAATCTGCTTAAGCAAGTCCTTTTTTACACCCGAGTGGGTGTAGAACTGTGATTCTATTCTTTCGCCTTTTTTTCCTAGTCCTTTCTATTTCTTACCTTTTCTCGTCTGGACTTTTACTTTTATAATGTTCCAGGTTTTTCTATGTCCTCCTCTCTCTTTTTTTTAAAGCTGTTTAACTTACCATATCTTCTTTACTGCTGTGGGGATAACGCCATCATCTGATCAAACAAGATTGCTACTGATAAACAGATTCAATTTTCATTCGTACCTTTTGTCGCATTTCGTTTCATTTTCGTTTTTCTTGTACCATCACTCATCCATATGTAAACTATTCATTCTTTAATTAATTTCTTTATCTTCTGCAGTAGTTGCTACTTTTTGGTGTCTAACTTGAGTATTTATATTTTCTTTTTCAGATAGAAAAGGTGTAGATTTTTCATTTGCTCCTGGTTTATAATACATACTTTTAATTTTTTCCTTTTTTTTAACTTTTGCTTTTCAAGCTATGTTTTAAGCTTCTCGTCCTTTTTTTTCTCATCATCTAACAGCTTTTAACAAATTAATAAATAAAAAGGAAAAATTGATTAATGCATTTCTCTTCCAATTAAAATTTCCAGTTTGTTATTTGGTGATTTTATAAAGTAAACAAAATGGTATTAATTAATGACAAAAAACTGAACAGATGTAACGATCCTGTAACTGGCAGAAAAGGGGAACGTCCTGTGTTGTGGATGCGGCCGTCTCTTCTCAAACAAAAACGTTTCAAGTAATTTAATAGCCACTTGCTTTTATACATATAAATAACTAAATGTGTGTCCGAGACGCACTGTGCACTGAAATAAATGCACGTGCGCTTCTTTGCGACTCTTTAAGAGACGTCTACCGCGTTTTAATGAGTTTAATTACCGGTTTCTTCATAATAACTTGTCTGCAATCTTGCACTGTATAAATGTATAGCATTTATTGTGTGTGCAAATTTATTTTAATTAATTACATACTATTAACGTGTTGATAAAAAATCAGTTTACAGTTGAAGCAGCCAAAATTACACAAGCCATTTTTTTTAAATAAAATATTGTGATATGTAAAACAACCTTGAACATAGCATTTACTTATCTAAAAATGAAAAGTGAAAAACACATTTTATATCTAGGACTTGAAAAACCAAAAATTACAATTGGAGCAAAAGAGGAAGTTGGAATACTTGTAGTGAGAAAAGCACTTTATCTTAAATTAAAACATTTGTTCTGTTCTTTTATAACAAATGAAACAAAATGTTATACAGGCTGGTCTCGAAAGGAAGTGCCAAAAAGATGTCAGTTACAGGAGATGATGAGTAAAACTTACATACAAAAAATTTTTCTAATAAAAGTCTTTTCGTTTCGAAAATTTGCTAAAAGAAATGCAAATATTGTTGCCATACAACCAATATTAGCTTTTCAATCTAGATTAACATTAGCGTACAGCAAATTTTCAATTATTTTTATCTCAAAAACGAAAAGACTTATTACAAAAAAATTTTGTATATGAGTTTTACTCATCATCGCCTATAACTGATTTCTTTTTGGCAACTTCTTTCGGGAGCACCATGTATATCAAAATAATAAATTACCAGATACAGTGGCATAACAATGATTCTTTTATCGGGATGTCGGGGTATTTATTTTATGAATTATTCATATTTTAAATCTGTGTTTATTTTGTAATGTGTTACTTATTTTTATTAAATCAATTTATGTAATTTAAAATCATCGTTTTATAGTTCTATTTCAGAATCCATTGGTTTTTCATTTAGAATTTATTTAAATATGCATTTGCAGTATTTGATTTATAAGACATTTTGATTTGGCAATACCATTCCCGCCTTTTTACTTCCTATAATAGAATCCAGCAGATGGCAGCAGTTCAAAAAATTTGTCCTTATTACAAAAAAATTATTTTTCTTTAATAAACTTGCTGCTGTGCTAGAATAAAATTGTTAACATGTTAGCAATTAACTTACTTCTTTATTTTAAATATTGATATGTAATACGCTAAGGTATGTATGTAATGTATATGAAAACGATGAGTTGGTGACACTGATTAATATACGCGTTCTTCTTACGCACCTTCACCGTATTATTTACATTATCAAGTGCCCTAAAAGAGACGAGAAGCGAACGTAACATATTAATAATTGTAGTTTCTTTCCCGAATCATTTTATTTATTGCCGTGCACCAGTGTTGCCGCCAATTCGTTAAGATTACCACGAATCGGTAAAATTCCCAATTCATGGTAATTTTTATGCCTTAAAATTACAAAAACGGAAGAAGGGAATTTTTGAAGACAAAATAACATATTTAAAAAAAAATCTTTACAACAATACATAAAAATATCTTAAAATGCAATTTGAAGAAACTTTTCCCAATGTGAGGGAAAAGCGATTGTTAATTATTGGCAACAGTACCGTGCACCAGAAGAATCTTAAGTTCACAGCTTAAGTTGGCAACACTGTTTTTCAATATTTAATGGCAAAGTCAGAATCCCACGAATTTCTTCGTTAACTAATTAAATTGTGCCAAAGAAGTTAAATTAAAATGTTGCTGGAAGAGGCGGAAGAACTATTTAAAGGCTATCTACCTTATTACGTACTAGTATTTTTACCCATCTTTATAATAATTTCACCAGCTAACCCTGTAAGTGCTTCACACGAATTTCCAGTCTATCGCATGCAGCATTTCGACCTACACGGAACAGCACACGGTAAAAAGCCAGCCAGCCAAATGAAATAATAATTACTTGCAACAAAAAGTGAGGTTAACTCTTTTCACAGGTTGCCGAAGTGCTTCAGTGAATCTTGAGGCGAGATCTCTAACGGGTTGGAGTACATCCCGTCATTGTGTAGTTGCACGACTGCAAAATTTAACTGTAGATCACTTCCGGAACATACGCTCAAAAGCAGGTGCACTTCTCATTATTTTGCCAGAAAACCTTTCACATTTATCTAACGATGATAAACAGGTAACAACTTTCATTCACTGCTCTTCACATTTCCTCAGTTAGTTCTTTTTTTTTGTTGATTTTAGCATTTGCTAGTACTAGAAGACGCGATGCTTGCTCAAGAAATAGCAATACCCGTTTACTTTATGATTTCGACTCCAGAATTGGATGTGATTCTGAACGAAATCACTCAGAGTTCCACGAGCGATGATAGAAGTAAGACAGCGGCTGAGGCAATCGTTAGTTCAGTTGCTGCAAACGGTTACCAAATTGTCATTAATCCGAAATTGCCTAACGCAAAACAAGATATTAAAATAGCCACCATCCAAGGTAGTTTAGTTGGGCAGAGTCATGACGGAAAAGTACCGACTCTAGCAGTTGTTGCGCATTATGATAGTTTCGGAGTTGCACCTGTAAGTTAAAAGTCTTGTTTAAAAAGTTGATAAATGTAACTCAAGTTGTCTTTCTCGAAAGGAATTATCATTTGGTGCTGATTCCAACGGTTCTGGAGTCGCAGTGCTCCTCGAATTAGTCCGTTTATTTTCCTTGTTATATTCAGATTCGAAATTACGAGGAAAGTACAACATTATTTTCTTGTTAACCGGCGGTGGTAAACTGAATTACCAAGGCAGTAAAAAATGGCTCGAAGATCAATTAGACACCCTAGATGGATCCATAATACAGGTATTTATTAATAACCATAATTTCATGTCGCATTTAAATAACGCAACTTAATTACAGGAGGCCTCATATGTCATGTGCCTTGATACTCTAGCTGCAGGCGATTCACTCTACATGCATGTTTCAAAGCCCCCCAAAGAAGGCGCATCCGCTTCTCTGCTTTTTAAAAGTTTAAAGTCGGCAGCCGATCGTTTTCCTTCAGTGACAGTCGACGGTGTTCACAAGAAAATTAATTTGGCCGACGATTTGTTGGCTTGGGAACACGAGCGCTTTAGTATAAGAAGACTTCCCGCATTTACACTATCTACTTTAAGAAGTCACAAAGATTCGTTGCGCGGAACTATTTTAGATACAGCAGAGAACACTAATATCGATAGATTAGTACAAAACACTCAGGTGATCGCAGAAGCAATGGCTAGTCAAATATATAACGTTTCTGCTGGGGAAATATTCGGTGAATCTTTGGTAGGTTTTTGTTGAATTAAAAACAAATTTGAATGGTTAAAAATTTTAAATCTGTAAAGAGATGTTAAATTAAAATTTTAATTTTACAGAAAATTGATAAAGCTTCATTAGAGGCTTGGATAGATTATTTGAGTTCGCAATCTCGAGCTGCCCAAGTTTTGTGCCATAAAGAAAACCATCTAATAGCGTTCTTTAAAGAAACGTTCAGCAAATATTTGAGGGACGTTAAAGTAAGCTTCACAACACCTGATAAAAGAGATCCGGATTTTATGTTCTACGATGTTACTAAAGCCACAGTGAATGTGTACAGGTAAATTTGCTTATATTAGTTGATAATAATGTATTTCAAACTTTTTTTTCTTTTTTCAGCGTAAAACCTGCAGTATTTGATCTCGTACTAACTTTGGTCATCGTGGCCTATCTTTGTATAATATATTTTCTCATCCAAAAATTCCCGTCGCTGTACCTAGTGGCTTGCAATTTGACGAAAGGAAGGAAGAAGATTTATTGAAACAAAGTTGCCAAAGAATGATACTAGTAGAATTCTGTCATTTCATTAAATTATTTTCATGCTAGATTAGTCGAATTTAGTGGACAATCTGCATTGCAATATCGTTGTTCTATTGTAAATTACAGTGCGATACTGAAATGTCAACACATAAATATTGTTAATTGTATAATAAATTGTTGAATTATTTTTTTAATGATTTATTCTATCCTTTTCCTTTCATAAACGTCACAAACATTGCTAAGATAAAAATGTGACACAAATTTCATAAGATTTAAATAAATTCATGACTTGACAACTTTTTTTTTGGAATTCAAAGCTGCTGTTGTAGAGTTCTTTTGGAACAGCTGTATAGAAATACTGTCGTAAATTTAGCTAAAACTGATAATTGTGTTTAATGATAATTAGATGTAGATTACTTTAGCTTTAGCTAAATTACGATCGATAATGTGTAGTCATGGTTTAATTTGATAACTGTGATACCTAACCTTGCTAAAGTAATTTTTACATGACTCTACGAGCTCGGATAATTATAATTCTAGTTCAAAAATTTTGATTCTGAAGAATTTAATTGCAGTACAATGTCGAGGAAAACCCTCTTCACTTATGAAACTCTTGTTCGTGCTGTAGCAGGTTCTACGGTGTGTCTCCCCCCGCAGTGTATTTACTATAAAGCACATTTTTATAAGTTTGATTTTAGGGTAGTATATTCGCAATGACAGTATTCTATCCCCTAGATACAATAAGATTCCGTTTGCAGTGTAAGTTCCCCCCCTAATGTTTATTGAAATGATGGTAATACGACTCACTTTCAGTGGAAGACGCTAGCGAAAAGAATTACAGCACCTTCGAGTTTCTGGTTCACTTAATTAAGACTGAGGGAGTGTAAGTATAATTTTGAACTTATAAAAGTAGAATTCCTCATCTAAATTTTTAGCGAAGCATTATATCGTGGATTGAGGCCAGTTCTTATCAGTTTAGGCGCCTCAAATTTCGTCTATTTTTATGCATTCCACGCACTGAAAGCTCTCCAAAGAAGCTCCACTTATGGTGATATTAAACTTGGGGTTATTGCAGGTATTATAAACGTCCTGGCAACTTCACCTCTTTGGGTCGTCAACAGCAGACTAAAAGTATATATTTTATTTTGCTTATTTATACGATTGAAGAGTTGTTGTTTTTAGATTGAGGAACAAAAATATTATTCCGGTCTATTAGATGGTTTAGTCTATATAGCAAGCAGTGAAGGACTAGGTGCCTTATGGTCCGGTATTGGATCATCTTTAGTTTTAGTTTCAAATCCTGCAATTCAGTTTGCTGTGTATGAGGCACTGAAAAGAAGAATTACTGGAAAATCAGCTATGACTTTTTTCTTAATGGGGGCTGCAGCAAAGGCCGTGGCGACGGTTGCCACATATCCTATCCAACTGGCACAGTCAAGGCAAAGACAAGGCATGAACAGTAAGCTAAGCACACCTGTCTTATTGTATGCATTGTTGAAGAGGAAAGGCTTTCTTGCGTTGTTCAAAGGCCTCGAAGCTAAACTGTATCAAACTGTTTTAACAGCAGCATTGATGTTTTTGACATACGAGAAAATTGTGAGGTTTGTGTTTTTCCTGTTCATAAGTCACAGGAAGAAACTTGTGAGCTAGTCAGTTGTGGGCATATACAAAATTTTGTATTTCTGTGGTATTGATGTAATTTTTTTGGTGAATGTATAGTTTAAAATACTCATTTTTAAACCGAAACATGGGGCTTCGAGTAAGAGTATCGTAAACTGCACATTTCCTTTTTTTTTTAAGTACACTTGTTGAGCTTTTGTTTTTGTATTTACATATATTATAAACTGAAAATATTGACGTTTTTAATTTTTTTAAATTAAAATGGTTTGTTTTCTGCTTTTATTTTATGGCGTTTTCTATTCACCTGCACTGGTTGGTTGCACTCAGAGTATTTGCAAGTTGTTTTAACATCATGTAATATGTAATAATATGAAAATTATTTTTGTCGAAAAGGTAATATTCGTTTACATCTATCGACTATTTGTTACTTACCGCAGTTTATTTTAATTTGGCAATTAGTATTTTAATATTATTTAAATTACATAATTCAAAAGGATTTCTATAGACCCCTAGCAAGCTACCTGGTGGCGCCGCCTGGTGGACGTTGCGACATAAATTGTAGGAGACGACTTGAAACCGTTACATCTGGTTACATCCATTTATATCATTTCAAAGATGATTTGAATGTGTTTGCTAGTATTTTCTAGATTTGTTTTAAAGTATGGAAGGTAAAGATTGTCCTCGTAACTCCAGTAATAATACTAACAATCAGCTGACAGCAGTGTTGCCAACCCTGATACGACCGTTTTCCAGAATTTCCCTATCTGTACCTTTTCCTAGATAAACTTACAGCCACTTACAGGTTGTCTCTGTTACAGCTAAGGTACTAAATCAACACTCAGTACGAAGCATGTTGATTTAGTACCTTACGTTTGCTACCCGCGTATAATGTAAGGAATCTATTGGCGAATATCTAAAGTTATGTACTAACAATTATAGGTTTCTGTAAACACCTTCTGACAGGGATCTATAGTTATTGGAGTGATACAAGTTCTATCTATTATTGATAGACGGTACTACTAGTATTCATTTATGGGACTTTATCATTTTTTTTATTATATAAAAATAGATCCGTTCTATTTTAATTGATAAAGAAAGGCACTTGTCTCTGAGAATTTTACGAGTTAATCGATCAGTAAACAATTTCAATCTGTTGTCGACTTATTGAAGTATTTTCTGAGCGAAATTGCAGATTCCCATCGGTATAGATTCTTTTAGAAATTTTGAAGCAGCAGAACAAAACAAAAAGAAAATTTGCGTCGAGCTTGCCGTGCTGAAAAATTTATCCCATATACCTACATGGAATGTTTGAGAATACTACGTCTTCGACGAGACAATGATAAAAACGACAAATTAATGTCCGGGTTATTCGATAGTCTCAGATCTCAATTTCAGTTTTTCTTTTTGATGAGTTCCTTATCGACTTTACCATAGTCATGTCTCTTAACGAGACCGATTTAACAGCGAAAACCGCATCGTTCTATTTCGTTCTTAGTTCTCTAAATTGGTGGATGCGCCGGGAATTCATAAATTTGTAAATATCTTGATAATGGTAAGAGATAAAGAGTTGAGATTTCACTGTTAGCTTTTTTTTAATGCGCTTCACCGAACTATACAAAATTGATTTTTTTTCTAAATTTTCGACGACCGTCCGACGTTTTCTAAAAATTTTTTCTTGAGAACCGTTGGGACTACAGACATTTGGTTTGCACCATTAGACTCATCTCGTTAGGCTCTACAGGGGTAATTTTTTTCGCAGCAATCGATTTTCCATCAAAATCCTAAAATTTTCATCAACGACGGTCGTTGATGTTATGTCGCGTTGATCAGTTGGGTATTGATGAAATGCGAGTTGATGATTTGTCCGTTGATGAGTTGGGGTCGACCCTAAATTTCAATATTCGCGTCTATGAATGAAAGAGTCGCCGCGCGGCGGAATTATGCGAAAACTGACAACTGGTCATGAAAATACACGTGTGAAAGCTGTTAAGAAGGGAGTCAAATCAATGAAAAAGTGTTTTATTTACGCTTATGGCTTCTTGTAAATTGTAATAGGTGTTTACGAAAACTGCCCTACAGTGCAGCGCTTGTGTTCCGTACCGCAGTGTACAAATCGCAAAAACTATGTATCCCTACCTTTTTAACATAAAAATGGCGGAGAAGTGGTCATATACAGCGGCATCTAGTGGAGATGAAAAACGCCAATAATTAATTTGAATTCGGTAGATCTGGATTCTGGATTCTGGATTTGGTGTGGGGGGTGAATGAGAATCCACATGCACTTAGGCCACAGTTTGGGCCCATTGTACTACCCCCATGCTTGAATTCGGTAGATCGGTACATTGAATTCAAAATTGGTAATTTTACCGAAAATTGTCCATTTTCATACAAAAATTCACCATTAATTTATTTTATGAGGTCACCCAACTGATCAACGCGACATAACATCAACGACCGTCGTTGGTGTCAACGGACAAATCATCAACTCGCATTTCATCAACACCCAACTGATCAACGCGACATAACATCAACGACCGTCGTTGGTGTTATGTCGCGTTGATCAGTTGGGTGTTGATGAAATGCGAGTTGATGATTTGTCCGTTGATGAGCTGGGTCAACCCGTGAAATTTAATGTTTGAAGTATCGATTAAACGATTAAAGTGTCTAAACAAATTGTTCTAAAAGAAACACCTTAGTTACATTTCTTATTCATCACAATATGGATTTAACTAATTTGGTGTTTTTCGAGACGAAAATAGTAACTTGAATTTGATTTTGTTGGATTGGCAACTCTGCGTGTCAATGTCATGCAAAATGTCAACCAAGTTGTGGTCGAATTGTCAACCAAACAAAATAATCTGACTAATCTGAGGCAAAGCAAAAAGTCTCAAAAATGCTTTTAATAAACACGTTTTTTAAAAATTTTAAAATACAGTGATACACATAAGAGAAGCACTCGATTATGCGTATTAAGTTATTCAAATTCATCGGCTTATTCGTTGTGTTTATAAACATTTTCGTTGTCTATTACTTCTGGCGTTTATTCCTTAACTTTGGCCAGTTGAACGACGCCACCTTAAACACGGGCAAACCTCCGAATAGACTAGCCACAAAACACATAAGCAAGTTGGTTACCGTGATCGTCAGAGATTTCGAAACCTATGAGAACGATGTGACCGCAACGGTGCAGTCTTTCATCAATGTATTCCCAAATATTCAAGTTTTTGTACTTTGCAATGGCTTGCCGTACCCCCCCTTGGAGTTGTCACACTATAACATGAGTTTGAAGAATTTGAAAATAATAGATTTAACTCCGTCGCTGAGCGTTTCATATCTAGAACAATATCCTTTGGCGATCGTGAAGACCAAATATGTCTTGTTTGTACCTGATTCGACTAGGCTTCCAAATCGACAAGTACTGCAAGCCATGGTGACGGAAATGACTAAACACAACAACACTTTATTGGCAGCCTCTTTTAATCACCACAAGAATTTAAGTTGTTTAAAAATATCGCGTCGCATCCGTGAGTGGACAATCAATTATGACAGTACCAAAGGATCAACATGTGATAATGTCGTGGGCAAACATGCTACGCTAATTGAAGCAGAAGTATTAAAAAAATTGCCAAACTCGTTCTTATTACCATTCCCTCATTCTCTGTATCTGCAGACTTCGTTTCTCAATTACACTGTGAGGAAATCACCTGCTATTTCTTTAATTTGATGCTGCTACATGAATGTTATTTTCAGGTAAAAATTCTTCAAGGAACCACGTTTCTTGATGGCAAACCGATTTTAAGGTCCCATCATGCGCAGTGGAAGAAGCAACAAATTGATAATGAGAGGCTGAAAAACTTGTACGAAATATTTAAAATTAAGAAAGTCATACATGATACTGATACAGTCGATTGGTACGGTTGTACGAGGGACGTTACGCGTTGTTTCTTGACCGTCATCGATTCAATGCCCTCCTATTTATATGAAGGTCTGTGGACCCCGCCTTGCTGCCTTGCGAATTTACGCAAAACAGCCAATCATGTGTTCAATTGCCTGGACGAGGCGGGGGTCAGATATTGGCTGGAAAGCGGAAGCTTATTAGGTGCAATGCGTTCCGGTGATATTTTACCATGGGATCACGATGTCGATGTTGGGATAAACAGGGACGATATAAACCGCTGTTTATGGTTGGAGAAGGCCAGGAATAAACCCACTGTTGATTCGAAGGGTTTCGTTTGGGAGAGGGCGACCGAAGGTAACTTTTTTAGGGTGCATTTCAGTAAGAAAAATCGGATTTACGTGAATTTGTTTCCGTTTTTCACCAAAAATGGCACCATGACGAAGGATTCGTGGTTCACCAGTCACAAAAGTATGGAATTCCCGGATCATTTCCTGCATCCAATGTCTAGCATCGATTTTATTGGGAGGAGAGTGCCAAGTCCTAATAATATAAGGGATTTTTTGGAGATGAAGTTTGGGAAAGGAGTTATAGAAAATCCTCAGTATCCAAATCCTAGGAAATTAAAATTTCCTTAATTTTTTTTTTTTGGTATGTAAATTCTGCTTTCATAGCATGATGTACAGGTGGAATAGAGACTGATATTTTGCTGATTATTGTAACATATTTTATATTAAATAATAATGATTAGAAAAATCTGAAAATTGCAATGAGAATATTTATAATTTATAAATAGAGAAAGGCAGTTCTATCAAGTACCAAGTTTTAATAATATTAGGTTTCTTGGAGACGTTTAACAGAGAGTTTGGATACTGAGAATTATCAATTAAGTCCATTTGTCAGTATTCAGATCTTTGAAAATTAAATATCTGTAATTTTGTACATATTTTCTTTATAAATTTTAATTGGGATTAGAGACTGAAACTTTCTTGAGACATTGCACCTGCTCAGAGATCTTAAATAAATATCTTTCGTATTGATAGTGATTACAACATTTCTGAAACATTCTAAATATAAAAATTATTATGAAATAGATAATAAATAAATTCTATTTTTCAAGCTAAACTAAATTGCCTGTCTTTTATCATTTATAAGAAGTAAATAATACAATAGTAATGGGATTTTTAAACACTTACAACTTTACTAGGTTTAGAAGAATAATATAAACTATAAGTATTACATTAAAAAAAATTCTTCCAATTCTAGTGAAAATTGTAACAGTGCGACTGATTTTATTTTGTAAAGTGAACAATTTCCTGTAGATTTCATTTTTCTGTAATTGCTCAGACAAGTGTGTAAATGATAATTATTGTTTGTAGGTTTGTTGCTTTTACAATTCATTCAAATGTGTACAAAGCTGTTGGTTTTAATTTTGCAAGGCTTAAGTTTTTGACAACTATTCTTTTCCTACCTAGAACTGCTGTACAAAATGTTATACAAAAATAAAACCAACTTGTAGATATAACATTTAGACTTAGTTCTAAATTATTGTGATGTAGCAGTATTAAAAGCACAGATCTTTTATGTGACCTTGCTCAATAATTCCCATTCGATTCGATTTCGAATGATTCGATGTTCTCAAATCTTTAACTCGATTTCAGATGTTTGTGCCAAACTAAATGCTTGTTGACAAATTTTTATTGTTATAGAATTGTATGTATTTATTAAATGTTATGATCACATTTGCGTTTTGTTCAAATAGTATGAATTTCATCCTTTTTATGACGCCTGCGAACTGGCCGTGTCCTTGGGGAGGGTGAGTGTGGTGGGTTCTCTCACTAAAGAAAGCAATTTGTCAAGTTTCATGCACTGTAAAGTCCACTGGTCTAAATTTTGTTGTTTTTTCGGGGCCTTGCAAAGTATTCTTAAGTTGGGAGATAATTTTAAGGACGTTATACAACCTCTGAAAGAGAAAATAAATTTGTGCACTGCCACTTCATATTCAAGCTGGTCTTAGAGAAAATTGAATTTTTTTAAAATAATAGCCTGGTTCTAATGATATTAAGACTTACTTGTCATCACCAACTATGATAATGGGGAGTTTGTAGTTGAAGGCAATCCTCGTCAGTTTATTTCTCTTTCTAGACACGACAGCCTGGACACAAATAGGCTTATATTTGTTAACGTTAAGGTCAAAAACGTAAACTTTGCCCTCGGAAGTAACGGCTGCGAAGACTGTTGAAGAGTAAGGGGCCCAACGGACGTCACCCACGCAAGCTCCGACGTCGAAAACAAAAAGGGGTTCTCTGTAACGTGTTTTAATTTTAACAGGGAAATTATTCATATTAATTAATAATATATTTACGGTCTATTATCTTCCCAAATTTTGATCCTCCAGTCTCCGCTACATGAAGCAAAAATATCGCTGTTGTACTTATTAAAGTCAATTCTGTACACGGGCATGTGGTGAGCTTGGTACGTCATTAAATACATGGTACTGTAGCTGGTGCTGCATTTATAAATTAAACCCTCTTCTGTTCCAACCAAATAAATAAGTGGCTGTTGTGGATGGAATGTAACACACGATGCGCACCCTGAAAATTAAAAAAAGACATTAAACTAGTAAGCATATTTTTCCTTAAAGTAATTCACCTTTCACTTTAACAAAAGTTCCATCAGGACCGGGGACGGGAGGTTTCTCCAGATATAAAGTTGTGATGGTGGTGACCGCCAAAATATTCTGCATCAAAACCCAATTATTTATTTTACCATCAGCAGCCACCGAGTAAAAATTCATTTCGCCATCTGGCAAATCGGGAGCCCATTTCACTTCCCAAATAATCCCGTAATGTTTATCAGTCACAGAGTTGCTTCTAAACGCCGGTTGTTTGCAAGTAGCCTGCACGTTGAAGACCATCAAGGACCCGTCGTACAATCCTACGACTACCATATAAGGATATTTAGGGTGGATGTCCACGCACATAACTCCCGAGTCCGTTAGGCAAATGTGTTCCGGAAACGAGGGGTTCTTGATCGTGAAAAGACAGACGGCGCCTTCTGTGGCAGGTTTCATAAAATCCACTAAAATTTGAACTTCAGAGAAGAAAAATGACTTGCGAGGTGACTTACGAAACCCGAAGCAAACCGCAAATAAGTCGTAGTACCATGGGTTCCATATGATGTCGGTGACGGTGTTTTTCTTGGTTTTTTCGTAAACATATTTCCACAGGGGCAAGAGGGTACCTTCTTCCTCTCTGAATTCATCACTTGGATCTTCCCAGTATCTGTAATCTATAGTAAACAGAGTCGTAAGATTCAAAGAGATGAATACAGAAATTTGTTTTTTAACGTATTTTAGGTACGAAACCTTTAGCAATTTCGTTGTAGGTATTTTGATTCAGCATCCTTTCCAAGACCTTCCACGCTTCATGGAGACGCCCTTGAACTGCTTCACTTAGTTCTTTTCCAGAAGATTTCTTAACTTGTACTTGTAAACGAGATACAGGAACCTTATCCTTTTCCTTCCTTTCTCTCTCCCTTTCTTTTTCTAATTCTTGAGCCGTGAAATCTTCAATGTATGCATCGTATATAACCCACTGTAAAATGTTAGCTGAGAAGGTGGCCATTGGAGGTGGGGTGGTCTGCGTTTCTTGGGTCTGAAATGTTACATACGTGAAGTCGTACTTTGAGGATAATTTTGAGAAAAATTACCCTGACGGGATTGTTGTACGTGAGCGCGGCGCGTTCGCTAAAGTTGAATTGGTTAGTGAGTTTCTTTTGGGGGCCCTTATGCACCTCCTCTTTAGTTTCCTTTTCACCTTCGGCTTCGGCTTCTCCTTCTCCTTCGCCCTCACCTTCTCCTTCAGCCTCGTGCTCCGGCTCGTGTTTTTCACCTTCCTCACCTTCCACTTCACCTTCGTGACTCCTTTCCTCAATGGGCATCTCTTCCAGGATTTCATCTAACACTGCTTGTACTTCACCGATTGTTTCCATTTGCGTCAATACTTCATCTTCAGTAGGTTCCGCTTCGAGCGTTGCGGCTAAAATATACCTTATTTGCACAACTGAGTTTTATTTATTATCAAAGTACCTAACTTACGATCTATTCCTTGAGCTATTAGCTGCTCATGTGCTTCGTCCGTGTCTTTATGAATGTACGTTCCGATTGTTTCGAAGACCACAACGACATTGCCCGGAGGAGGGATTTCAATGAAAGCTCCGTTTAGGTGTGAGTATTCAACCCATGAGTCTGGTTGCTGGAGATTGTTGGTCGTCAACACTCTCGCGATGGGCTCTTTAAGTTCCTTAAAAAATAATCTCGTTATCAAAATAATCGCCATGAAAAAAAAAAAAAAACGTACGGCATCAGTTAACTCCAGTTGGCCTTTCGGCCTTGCCAGTTGCTTCGATTTCTTCCATTCGTCCAGATCATCTTCCTGTTCTGTTGGCTGTGCAGTTTTGGCGCGCTTCTGGAATTCATTCAGGAGTTATTACGTTTAGAAAGAGCAAATTACCTTCCAATACATACGCATGATTTAATTATTGAAAAAGAATTATTTTAGGGTGCTTGTTTAAGTTGATGGCTAAAGCTCAGGAGACGTTGATTTTGTGCGTAATTAGGATAAAGGGGCTTTTGTGAAAGCTTTAAAGGATATTTATTTATTTTGATTGATTATAAACTACAGAATTGTTTCGCTGAGCAATTTAAATTTATTTTACCTAAATTAATTTTGCAGATTTTTTTTTAATAGAAAAGTCATTAATTGGAGCAAGACGTTTGAAAATCCATAACGTATAAGATTGAACAATGTGTTGCTTTTATGCAAATGACTAGAGCTTCCTAATAAATGCTATTTACAGAAATCAGAATCTCCTTTTTAGTATTTACGTAAAACACAACTATTTAGCATGTGGTGATGATAAGTTATCATTGATAAATAATGATATTGAAGATAAAATTGAATTGCTAACAATGTCGTAGATATGTAGATTAACATCTGTTACTCATACTTATTTATATTGAAAAATTGAAGCAAATAAAAAGCAAAATACAGGAATTTTTCAATGGACGATATTAAAGAAAATATGCTTTAACTAAAACACTTAATTTAGTTTATTTTAATAAAATTTTTCACAAGAACCACTTTCTTCTAATCTAATACAAATACGTACGTTTTTCAGCCAAGCCACATTTATTATCTAGAGGAGCATCGCAGGCAAAAGAAAAACGTATACGTTAATAAAGTCATAGAGTTTATTGTGTGTTTCTGTGTCTCGTTTTTTGGAAAGTATGCGTCGTTTCGTGTTAGTTCAGCAAAATCTGTACGAGAGAGGAACAAAAATGGAAAAGTGTATAAGCCACAGTCATGTTAATAGAATGTGTTAAAATTGACTGTATATGAGTGTTCTTGAACGGCGTAATTAAAAACTACTTACGGCGGTTTTTCCTGCCACCACTGGCTTTTTTAACACGTTGGTGGGCGGCATTTTCCCCGATCACTTGCTGTAATAGGCAAAGGTTTTGACAAAAAGTGAAATTTGAAATTCCAGTACTGTCTAAATAAATTCTGATAGATTTCACAACTACTGTTTACGGTTTCCTTGGTGATATATTGATTTACCAAAGAACCTTCCTACCACTGCACCATTTTTACTCAATTTTTTTTTTGTATTAAATTTGGCTGTCTTCCGGCGGAGAAACTTTTTGGTCCTATTTAATTCAATACACAAAAAAATATTACTGTCAATTGAATTAAATAATACTTGAGTAGAACATCGACATAATTTATAAAGGTAAAAAATTAACCCATTTCTTTTTCTCGAATTCTTTTTTAATACTCAAAAATTCTCAGCGTATTCAAATCCTAAAACGCGATCGCGTAAAGCCTGTAGATGGCACCTCAGACATTTTATTGATTTTCCCGGCTATAATATGGCTACAAGTTGTGATGTACGCATCATGAACATATCCCAGATAAAATACATGCTAACACAACTCGCGATTAATTCGGTTTAAAAAAAATAATCGAGGCCCAAAATGGTACTAAAGCGAAACGAATTTTGGGAAACGGTTTCGCGCTGCTTCGCATGAGTGGTTTTTTGGTAAACATACGTGCGCGAAAAGTATGTAAAAATTAGTTATGGAAGATAGCGGAATAGACAGCGGTGATCACAATGGAGATAACATCTCTAAGCCTTTACAGAATGGTGATAGATTTCCTGTAAGAAAATTATTTAATTGTTTGTTTCAATTTGGGGTTCGGCGAGGGGATCTTATTATTTTTAAATGTCAGGATTTTAAATGTCAGTTATTTTTGTAATATTAGGAAAGCAATTTTGAAGAGACGTTGTTTTTTGACCTATTATAAATTTGCGTCGTTTCAAATTTTCAGAATTTTAATTTCTTTTTATTTTATTTTTTGAGCATTAGCTTCTTGGTTTCCAACGTTTTTTCATTAAATTTTAAGAATCTTATTCGAAACAAATTATTGGAGGAATTCATTCTTTTACTTATAATAAATCATTAATTATCATTAGATCTTTGAGTGAAAAATTTAAAAAGTAGCATTTTATTTGTAATTTTGTTTTTTGTTTTACTTTATACAACGTGTCCCAAAAATAAGAGCTCACGGCTCAGACGAGACGAGAATGGTAGAAAATAGACGCAATTTCGTCGATAAAAAACATCTATTGTCAGGGTCGGTTTTTTTTTGCGGGGCCTTTGAATTTTATTCCCAAAGAAAATGTCGTTTATTCAAAATTGGCCCATAGTTCATAAACTATTGTAATGTTTTAATTTTTACAGGGAAGCGATAGTTCAAGTGCGGATAGTAGCAGATCACCAATAAGAGCGCCTACTGTTCCCACGTCTAGACAATTGCAACGTAGACTAGAAAGTCGAATAGAACATGCAAGACGAATCCATCAGGAATACCACTCCACTCCAGGACTTATTCCAATTCAGAGGCTTCCCATACCAGGTGCAAAAGACCACCAACCTCTCGTGCAGTGGGACACTGACGATAGGTATGACCGAAACTTAAAAAAGAAACTCCTGAAAAACCTCAGCTTGTGTATTTCAGCGAAGAAGACATCGTGAATTTTTTCCCTTTATCTCGGAAAGAATCCAGAGTCCACCAAGAGATTTCGGATACGTTTAGCATAGAAGAAATGAGCATATCAGGAGATGAAGAGGAAGAAGAGGATCTGCACCTTGTACCACCTCAAACTATTTACAGAAAATTCTCATGTTGCCCATTCTCCTTTTGTGTTATAATGTAAGCGGCGGAAGTTACTTTTTTGTTTATTAAATCGTCTTCCGTTTCGCTCGGTGGAATTTAGATAACAATTACTAGTCAATTAGTACGAAGATATTTTTCTCTTATGTATCGTTTTTTTTAACAATTAGAAGGCGACGTATTTTGTACATTATTTATATTTTATATAAGTGAGAGTAGAAATAAGTTATGAGGTGAAAATTTGCCTGCAGTATTTATTTTTAAAATTAGAGATTCCTAAGGATGATTGGTGTTTTTAATTGAACCTGAAGAGGTAAGTATATCAAAAGAAAACATTGAAGAGATAAAAAATACGTAGAATAAATCAGTATTATTTTAAATATAACTTTCGTATTCATACATATTTAAAGTATAGTAGTATTATTCTTTTGCACAGCGATTATTGCATTTTCCTTTTGTGTTAAAAGCATTAAGTTTTCTAAACGTTTCGCTGGTTTATATTAACTTTATTACTATGTAATTGGAACATGAAACGAAAACAAAGAATAGATAAGTTTCATAAATAAAATTAAACTGTAACATAGATTCAATTAACATTTACAAGGACATACAAAACGTGCAAATTCTTAAAGCTTTATTCCGAATATAAACCTGTTGTCCTTTATATCAAATAATTCAGATGAAGTGGAAGTTTATTTTCATTGTTTTATTAACATTTTATGGCATAAAAAGAAGGAAAATATGATACACCTTGTACAGTCGGAATACATAAATTAGTTCACTCGGTAAAGTCTCCTTGGCCTAAGTAATTAAACTAGTAAATATTTATTATGTTGTGCTGATAATATGAAAAATAAATAAGGAGAAAAAAATGCAGAAAAACGCAAATATGTTGTTTCCGTGCTTTTTAAATTGATGTACTTTATATACCTGATTGATTTAAAAACAAAATTAATTACTGTCGTCATCAATGTTAAAAGGAACTGTATCTGTAAATACAAAATCAGACACGGGCTAGATGTATTTTTGTATGTACGCATTTGACCACTTTCATTTGAAATGTTTTAAGCAACGCAAATTGAATGTACTAGTAATAATTTTAAGCGTATTATTGTTGCACGGTTGTGTGCCAAATATTTATAAAATATTTGATTAATTAACTATGTTAAAAGTATTGTAATTTATATAGTTGTTTCCATTTGTAAGGTGAAGATGTTATGAGAATTAAATAACATTTTTCAAAAAACTTTGTTTTTTAATCATTTAATTCATAAAACATACTTTCCACTAAATAAAACAGTATTTATTTAAAGAAACGTAAGATCAACTGAAATCATTTCCTGTATTCGTACTAGACAAAATTGCTTTCCCTTCATGATAGCAAGGACTCTAAAAGACAAAACTAGTTATCTGGTAAACGGAAGGAAAATGAAATTAGGATCTTTACTGTGAAGCTGAGCTCGGAGA
Source organism: Dorcus parallelipipedus (assembly GCA_958336345.1). Classification (NCBI taxonomy): domain Eukaryota; kingdom Metazoa; phylum Arthropoda; class Insecta; order Coleoptera; family Lucanidae; genus Dorcus; species Dorcus parallelipipedus. Next base: position 41,074,239 of record OY284477.1, read on the forward strand.
CGTCGCGCAGTTAAGTTTTAAAGAAACGTCCGAGAGGAAAATTGGAAATGAAATTAACTTGTGATTTCTGACTAGTTTGGAAAAGTGGAGTGAAAAGATTTGCGATGTTGACTGCAATAGATAAATCGCAAGGATTTCTTATTTGTTAATTAAATTTTTATTTCTGTTGAACAATTAGGACAGTCAGATTGACATTAATTATAACAGTAAAAGTTTAGTACATATATTTTTTCTGTGTCGTATTGTATTATGTATAGGTACCCTAAATTTTTATTGACAGCTGAAACTTTGGTTACCCTGAAATAAAAGAAAACGTCGATCTGATTTTGCCTTTGTACCCCATCACTTGACCACATGAAACTTGGAATCTTTCAACAATTTATCATATGAATTTAGTTTGGAGCTTCATTGTGTACGTCAATTTCATATTATGTTTATTATTGATTTATTATAGTTTGCAAACTCAAACGCTTTTTAAAGTGCAGTATAATCACATTCGGATGCAAATCGAACATTTTAGTTTTCCAGGAAGATCATTAATAAAAAAAAACAGAAAAAGAAAGGGACCTATTTTTTACTCTGGGGAACTCCACACTTAGCAGTTCTCAAGCGTTCTCTGTGACTATTGATTTTAACAATCTGTTGCTTTTTTTCATATGTGAAGTAAAGGATAACTGAAATTAAAAACTTTGAGTTTTCTTGTTTAATAATATAAACTTAATTTAATTAAATTAATTTGTATAGATATCCCAGCACGTTAACCAACGATGGAAGCAAATATGAGGTTGGTATTAGGTTTGCAATAAAAAATGCTTAACAGTATCAAGAAATAATTAAAATTTATTCAGTTATTTTTAAAAATATATATGCACAACGAATCTCTTCTACTGATCATGATGCCATGATACTTTTATCATTCCTTCCACGATACAGTTTACGTTTAAATATAGACGCAGACTGCACTGCTGGTATAGGTGTAGGAATCTAACCAGCCTTGTGTTTTGCTCAACTTTGTATAAAAATAAATAAATTAGATAGTGGCAAATTAAATTACTTTTGTTTAAACTGAACTTTCATTTATGTAATAAGCTCGCCAAAAAAATCTAGGACAACTCTACACATGCATTTTTGAGTTATTTTATTAGATTGGATGCAGCTACAATTCATTTTCCTATGTACATAGATATTGTTCTGTGATAACGTAAAAAACAGGACGACGAATGGACGAAACGGACGAATTTTTTAACAATACTTAATTCGTTGTATTTACAATAGAACATATAACATGTCCCAGATTTTTTTGTCGGGCATAGTACACATGTAAACTGAAATAATTTGTTACGATGCATTCCCTCATCGCGATGAGGGAATGCAGTGGAATAATGTTGCACAGTGATGCAGAATTAATAATGCTGCCAAGAGATGATGTACATTGCTTAATATATTTGAACAAAGTAGGTTAATTTCGGCCTCATGAATTACATGAATTCATTTTGCATTCCACATACGAGCAATTGCGTTAAATCGTCGTAATTTGATAGTCGCCACGATTTATCTCTTTTAACTAATTTTTCAGATTTTTGTTGTCGTTTGATTTAGATTGCAACATTTTTTTGTATCGTATTTTATAAAAATATTAATATGATTTTAAATTTGAATAGGAAAATCAATAAGCACTGCAGATTAGTTGGGCTGATTAGCTTGAAGAAATCGGATTAATCTTAAAATTTTAGGCAGCTGTTTCGAGCTCTGTTGACTCTCATCAAGGAAACGCAATTCTGAAATCGACTGTAAAAACGATTGTAATGTTTGGTGACAACGAAGACCTTTTTATTATTAAATAATTAATAAGTGAGGTATATACTATCCTGCCAATAATAAATAATTAAACTTGGAACTCTGAGATAGGTAATTTTTTCCTGAAGCCACTGAAATTCATAGAAGTCTTTTTGATAAGAATAATCTTAATAACTGCAAAGTGATGTTTAATAACGTGGTTCACGAAAATTTTTTGAAGAATAAACTCCTGTTTAGATCAGTATTTATTATGAAGCCTTTGACTAAATGCTGCCTTTGTTAGAAACATTCAAGTCACGTAACGAAACTAAAAGAAGTAGAAAAGCAGAAATAATCATGAATTAATTGAAAACCCTCATTACGGGTAATTCAATTTTATGATAGATCCCGTTTTTAAGGATTTCATCTCATTAACTTATTATTCTCCCTTTGGATTTCGAGGTCCTTGCAAGGTCAACCAAATCCTTCTTGTCGTTCCATGTAATTGGTTGACAATGGGTCCAAAAAATATAGGCCTATTATTATTCTTAGTTAATAGCACATTTGAATGAACGTCTCACTATAATTTACCTAGTGGTAAATAGCAAAATAATAATGCAGCTTGGACTCCAACTTTCTTTTTCGTTGGTAATGTTAAAGCATTCAAGATTATGTATTGCGAAAATTTTCAGGATATTTCAGGCACATTTTTTCACGCTTTATGTAGACATAAAAGAGTTTTTGTTTAACTCTATCTCTCCGTCTCTTACAGTTCTGGGGTTCTGTGTGCATGGCCTGAAGCTATAGTCTGAAGAAGCGTCCTGGAAAGCTGAAACTGAAACTGACGTAAGTGCCTGGAGTTAATCTAATAAGTAAATGTGACATGAAATGTTGGGGGGGGGGGCTAAAGGGTAAACCCCCACAAAAATTAAAAGTAGAAGGCATTGTGCGGACTACACAGAAGACATTAATTTGATAAAGATGTACCTTGTTGTGCACATGGGAGAGCATGCGCGGGCAAGGATGGTCGCCCCATTGCTTCAGTAAGCGGCGCACCGGGGTCGCAATAGGTACCCCCCGCGTAATGTACGGGAGTGTGGCAGCAGTGACTGCGAGGCGATGCTAGTCAGCTCTGACCTATGTCTGTCAGGAGCCTACATCGTCGGGTATCTGGACCCGGTGGATATGTACAACACTTCCACAATCAGTAAGTTTCAAGGATACCAAGGACTATCTGGACAGATCCTTGAGATTCCACGTTATCTAATGTTATGTAATAACTCCCTGCGCATTCCTTTAAGTGCCACCAAAAAATATTCCTAATTGTATCCACAATCAAAAACGATTTTATAATTAGGATCCAAATAGCTATTCTAATTCTGTTCTATTTTCAAATTAGTTTCGATTGAGATCAAGCAAACACGAGGATCGATAACCTTTTGTTAACTGTTGACTGTCTTTTGATGATCGTGTAAGATTTTTGTATAAAATATAGGTTTTATTGGCGAAGACGTTGATTTATTGTTCTTAAAGCACTAAACTGTCGTTTGCATGTTTGATAATGCGAGCAGTTTAATATGAGGCCGCGTGTTTTATTGTGGCAATAAATTTCCGCCGAATCTCGCTAATTTTTTAATCCACTGGTTAATTTGATTTTCGCGTCGGTAAAATGCTGGTTTTGGAACTGTATTAATAAATAAATAGAGTTTTTGTCAACTGATGTGTGAAGACAAATAGGAAAATTGACTGGAAAATATTTGACACACATATTTCTGTTAACTCTCTATTAGTTTATTGTCAGAATTAGAAAACCTTTTTTTTAACTGAATTCAATAAATACTATACAAACAGACTCCTTTTTATAATCGAATATTTCAAAAACGGTTTTTCTTTTGAAGCTGTTACACATTGTTTTTCTTTTTTCGTCCGTGTAATTTCCACACAAACTAAAATAGTTCCGTTCTCTCAGAAGAAGAGCAGTAACGTTGTTACAGAAATTGTTGGGATTCTGTTATTACATGCAAGTAGTTAGAATTCTGAAGGCAAAAGTTAAAGCCCTAACTGCATTAACCGGGAAGATGTGCCACGTCAGGCTTTTCTCTTGTTTTAGTCACAATGTTCTAACGTCCCTGCCTCCGCGCAACGAATGGATGAGGGCATTTAATATTTTAGTAGGCCATTTAGTTCGTTGTGTTCGACATGGCAATTTTCTAGAAAATGATTTTCTTTAAATGTTAATTATTGGAAGATAAAAGAAAAATTCAAAGAGCCTTTGTGTGTTCTCTAGAATAATTCATTCTGCAATTAGGAATAAACAAAAGGAGATTAATTGATATCAGATTATGACGTTATTAGAAGATTTATAGTTTCCTTCCATCCTTTCGCTTTAAAATTAAATTACGCCTTAAATGCTTGAATGAGAAACTGTACCTGGATTAAAAAAATTATGCCCGTGAATTTACTTTAAACTTTATTTGCAGTATTTTTTAATTTATCGTTATGTACACTTCTGTGCAATAAAATTAAGCACACTGAAGTTTTACAGTCTAAAGGGGATGTAAAAAAAAAATATAAATTTGTCAGAATAAAATACTAGGCAGAGTTAATTTAATAAGTTTATTGCACAGAAATGTACCTACTAATATCGTTTTCAATTGATTGCTCTAGAATACTCTATTATATCATGAAGTTAAAAATATAGGAAATTATTCTGAGGGTGTTCTGTAAATAAATTTATCTGACCTACTCTAGCTCTATATTTTCCTCCGGTGCCTTATATGATTTTCTCTAATTCATTACAGTATTAACCTTGGACGTACTTAAAACACGCTCCTTACTTGCTTTTACATATGCATTTTACACTTTTCGTTCCTATTGTGCAGATCATAATAACTTTTTGTTCATTAACATTACATTTATTTACGAATGCATGCGTTTACTTAAATCAGTCATTAAAACATTACACTACACACACTACTCATTTTATTTAAGTTGTTTTTGATTCTAGGTACAAGGTTATAAACGTAAATAATTTCATTTACGAGAACTTCTTATTTCTTTTAAGTAAATATTTTGATTTCTTAAAGAATTCAAAAAGGATTTTTGATTAAAAAGAAGAGCATTATTGTTAATACAATCCAACATTCATTTCAAAAATGAAATTGTTGTACCTATTTATGCTTCACTTAAGTTTCGAAGAGACCAGGTTATTGACTTGTTCATCAGAATAATTATTAATAACTTCTTTAAAGCGAAATGGTTTTATTTTATTTTTTAATTACTCGTTAGGTAAGCTTTCTATGTTAAAAAACTTTAGGATATCATTCAAAAAAATTAGAAATATTAAGATCTTGTCAGGTTTTGCTCCGTTCTTTATAAAGTATGGTGTTCGGCCGACCGGCCTATACTGAGACTGACACATTTTCATTTTTGTGTTATTAATAATAACGCACATGACGGCCGCAATATATTATCGACCGTCCATCTACGATTTTTTTACGTTTTGTTGGCCACATCAATGAAATTCTTCTGTCAAACGATGTGACACGGGAATGTTATTGATTATTTCAAGATAATTGATACACCTACGTGGGCCACTATTTCATCATCGTTTGTTTCCTGCACGTCGAAAAAACCCCTGACATTTTTAATTCAGTGTAATTTTATTTCACGCTTCTCCCTTATGCATTTATTGAAAAGTAATTAGTAAGAGAATCAGTTAAAATATAATTAAAACACGTTTTCTAATACTAATCGAATCGGTTCGATTTTAATTAAAATTAAAACGTGCCGTTCAATTGATACTTACATAATAAAAGTGTTCACGTAAACGCGCACGTGTTAATAAAGGGCTGACAAACGCATGAAATTTTAAACGTGGCCCCCTGATAAACCCGCGGAACTACAAACAAAATAGTAGTCATAATTAAAAGCTCCGAGAGCCTTTGGCAAAGAACGCTCGTTTTAACTGTTTAAACTCACGCCCTTCTGAAAGTCGTTTTAGGGCCAACGACACACAACAAACGAGATTTCGCTAAATACTGCCTGCCCTCATGGCGTAACCGAGATTGGCAGTAAAAGAACTTTTATCCACACTTACGGCACGCCATGCTGGAATACCGCGCTTGAAAAGCCGAACCTCTGTATACGCGCTCCAGTTAGCACATTTCGTATTTTAAAGATACAGTTCCGACACGAAACACCAGTTCGTACTTAACGATGCAAATAAACACTTTAGAAATTTAAGTGACTCGCGTGAGGCACTTATTAATATTTTTCTTTCTTTGAAATGGAAGGCGTATAAGTAAAGTTTTTTTTTCTGGATTTAATTAATATATCGTTAAAATACGATTTCTTCTGAAAACATACCAATTGCTTATTCAATGGATCTCTTTGAGTGAATACACGTCACCACACAATAGGCCCTCTTACAATAATGGTCGTAAAGTCGGTTTTTCATCAATAAATACTCCTTAAGGACAATTTTTTTGCCAAGTCTGAGTTTGAAAATTGAAAGACAAATTTCTGTAGATACCTAAATGTTAAGTTTTGAGACATAACTCCAAAATTGGTGAAGAAACTTAAATGTCAATTATCATTGCTAAGTGAGATTAAAATTATTGTAACATCCAGTTGAGGTTATTGGTATCAGTTAAGTGTACCTACTAACAAGAAAGAAAAAATAGTTATAGAAAAAGGACTAAACAAGGATTAAGTAGAGAGATACCAGAAGAAGAAACATTATCGAGATAATCAAACCATAGATAGAAAGAATAAAATGGGTAGTCTAATTAGAAAAGTAACATCAGGGTAAGAAGAAGCAGAACAGTACTATAGTTAAAACAATTACAGAGTAAGAAGGTAAAAGAGGATATGTATTTGGATTTTGAAAGCTCAGGCTCCATTAAGGATCTAGTAGTATATTTTGATTTGTTATTAAACATGCTGTTCCAAGTCAACACAAATTAAGACGACACAAATTATGTATGTACTCTAAGAAATAAATCACAATCAAATACTTACTAAATACATAATGTTACGCATCCCAGTTTAACTGGGAAGCTAATAAACAAAACAGCTTATTATTAGATGTCGACAGAATTATTTCGGTCATGATGTATTGTGACACTGATTAGTTTAACGACGCAACAAGGATGCAAATCATTACGTTAAAAAAGACATCCGTGTGCATTTTATTTAAAAATGTACTCGACTCTAAATACCGTGTTTGTTGAAATAAAGTCTTTTCAAACTGCGCGGACAAGGATGTGTGCTGGTTAACACAAATCTACACACAGTTCATTCTGTTGAATATTAAATGAAAACGAAAGGTTTTTTTGTTGATCGAACGTTTTACACATTTCGTTTCATAACGCAAATTGAATTTTCATTTTATAGTACATACTCGCGCTTACCCAAGGAGAGTAATTTCTGTAATAACTGTATAGAAATTGTGAGATAGATGTTAAGATTTAGGTCGCCGATATTCGTTTGCCAAGTTTCGTTGTATACCTGCATTGTACAGTTGTTATTATCGACCATTTTCCACATCCACGGAGCTGACAATCGCCGTGCACTTCTCCAGTCTGCGATGCACATTAGCAATTCCAATTTTAAGTTTGTAACGACGCTAAGTTTATTAGAAACACAGTAACCGTTTCAGTTTCATAACGTAACAGTAAAATCACATAAAATTATTTAATTAAATTCGATTCCATTTTAATTCTATATTTTATAATACAAAATAAATGTTTACAAACAATAAATTTTACGATTTTGAATTTGAACATTGTTGAATACAAATCGTGTTGATTTACCGTGAAGCTTTAGCGTTAGCTTTAGGCTTTGACGGCCCTTTGCTTCTGCGTGCTTTGAGCCTGGGGTATCAAATTACTTTGGCCAGATAGAATGGCTAGTTTGGCGCTAGACTTACAATTAGGAAATAAAAGTTATTTAAAAGTATTTTCCAGAATTGAGACAGATGTGTGTAAGCATTATTTAACAGAAAATTGTTTTTAAAAACAGTAAAGAGTCATTTGGTTAAAAATGTTTGCATTGCTTAGCTGGGACAATGTTATGTAATCAATGTTTCGAAATAAATCAGGTTTAATTAAATAGTAACGTGCCTGATTTTTATTGTTTGCAATTTTTCTTCAGTCTTGAAATATAAATATACGAAAAATATTTACATTTCAAAGCATGCTCCTTATAAAAATGCATTATGTTAACTGAAATCTTCAATTATTAATTTCGTTCCATATTATTATTGAACTATAGCTGCCTTTAAAAACTAACAATCACTTCTAAACTGAGTAGGGTTACTACTTGTGTTTCTTTGTGAAAGATTTTCCTTCCTACTTAAAAGGAATAATAATTTACGTAAAACGATGTCAACTGTTATGTGCAATCGCCGATAAATATACAAGGAGCGACAAATAAGTGTGCTTCGCTTTGTGATGTACTGTAATAGTGCTTTCGATTCATTGCTCTAGAGCAATCTTACAATATTTCTATCTCCTGTTATTATATGAGATTGAAATAAGATGAGAATATTCTGACAGTGCTCTAGAGCAACTCATTGATTCCTTTATACATATAAAAATCCCCATTATCACATTTATTGCAGTGCAGCGCTAAAAACCAAAATTTAGAAATACGTACTGAAAGTCTGAAATTGATATTAAATAACCAGGAATTCAGTGAATTTATTTGGAGTGGTTCTTTTTTAAAAAATGTAACAATATGTTACTGACATTGCTCCTCTGTGTTTTCCACATTCACGGTATTGATTGATCAGAAACGAGGCGCAAAGCCATTGTTGCACAATGTGGCTCATTGTGCTTTAAATTATACGTAGATGTTTCAGCTATGTTGAAAACAAAAATCTCCAAGGGAGAAACACATGTGTGAGTGAATTGTACGTTGAAATTCAAATTAAACCAACATAATAATGAAAGAAAAATTAAAAAAAAAAATCAATGTTATTGGAAGTCAAACGAAAATAGAAACTAAAGGGCTTACCTGAGTTCTAGACTTTTTAGAAATATTTGGCTATCTCAGTTAGTTTTATGGGATGCAAATTAAACAATATATTCCTAAGGAATCTTAGATTTTTCACAGTTTTGAATTCCAGAAATTTTTTATCTCACACTAATTCAGATAGATACTATATGTTAATCTAAATAAAAAATTGCTTAGGTGTACATAAGCTCTTGAGCTTTAAGTAAGGTATATGAATGTATTTCTTGAACATCAAAATACTTATTGCTTAATTTGCCCTCACAAAGAGAGAAAATACCTAAACTTGAATAACAAACAAATTTCATCTAAGTATTAAAGGAAATGACATCTCTTATCGACTTTAATTTAAAGGGCATTAATTATTATTCGGCGTGATTTCGTTTCAGATCCTCTCTCTACTTTATTACAGGCTTGATGTTTGTATTGGAACAGGTAAATCCAATGTGATTTTCTTTATAATTAACATTTAATTTAGAGAATTTACAAATTGCGTGCAATATACGAGTTAGGAAGTTCCAAGTAAATTAGAAAGAAATCCAAATTCGATTGATGGCATTATAAAAGAAATATAAAAATAAAAGAAAATAATGTAAGGGTAATTGCATATCAAGTTCCTTACATTGCATGCATTCAAAAATGAAATAAAACATGAACGACTATAATTTAAAGTTTAGGGTCTTTTAACATGTGCAATTTCCGGAAACACTACATACACGCTTGTGGTAGACGCTATAATTTAACAGTCGTTATACGATTGTGTGAGTGTCAGCCCTAGCTTGTGTTTGTGGAGGTCAAATACATAATGGCTGTTTGGGCGGGTAATTGTTATAACCATACGCCACTTAAAGCTCTGATTCCTGTCTGTCTGGTACATACACGACTGCTAATAGATTGTTGCTAAAGACGGTTGTATTTAAAACTGATTGAATAGAGCAAAGCATCAAATTTACATATTTTGTTTAAATACACAATAAATTTTGGAACCTCCTAGTTAGTCAGTTAAAAAAAAATACCAAAATGGTATCTCATACAATTTTGATTAAGGTAAAGTCTATTTTATTTCTTTTTTGTTGTTTTTTATATTTTAACTCCTCTATATTTGGCCCGAGAGTAAATATCCAAAGTCATTCCTTTTATTGTCTATAAACGTGACAAACGTTCAAGTACAAGTGTAATGAAATTCCTGTAATCAATCCCATCTTTCAATATCTGGAGTAGATACGATCTGGCGAAGACGATCAATTTAATAGAAGTCATAAAAATGATAGATTAAATTCTTCCAGAGTGAGTTGTTACAAAAACGACCACCACTTGCATATGCAAGGATTCTGTTATTACTCACATAAGTATTTTTATTGCACAAACATGTGTCGTTTTAATTTAATTAAAGTTGCTACTTAGAAAATGTTTTTTAATGAAATTAAAACGAAGTCTCCGGTGTCATAAAGAAATAGTGTTTGGTTGAAAATTCGATCCCTAAAGGATTATTACAGTGAACAACAAACAGTGTGTACACATGCATAATAAATAAGTGTGAATGGTCGTTGTGTAGAGAAAGGAGTTGTAGAGGCGCGTATGTAAAGTTCGGGCGGGTGGCCTATTGATCAGGAGCATACGACCCAGTTAGAGAGCGCGGAAATGACATTTGGGCTCTCCCCGGGGGCGGATCAAGGCAGCAGCAGTCAGAGCCCCAACGTGGGGCGTCGCCTTACAAGACTCAATATATTATCCAATGGATATTCATTGCATCCGTCACCTGTATCAACACGAAGTGGACGTGGACATTCGAATGTTGTCATTTTCTCTCGATTGCTTGTGCGTCCTGTTTATTTGGGACCCCTCCCCAACCTTCAAATTCTAAATTTATTTAACAAATTATCACCCAATACTTATAGAATCTACGGAAAAGTATCATAACTGTAACACAAAAGAAATTGTTGAGTTTGAATTGTTTTTAACTCTGAAGTAATAAAAGGATTTTTTGCAAGTCCTTTGAGGTTAGGCTCGACATTGATTTCATTGGAAAATGTTTTAGATTTGACATATCTAGAAGCCCTTTGTCTACTACAGGAATTAATTTACAATTAATCAATCGATAAACAAGCATGACTATTTTAATTTTTTGTGTAGTGTAGGTGGTACATAGTTGCAAACAGTAAAACTAATTAATTTACTTAATTGAGCTTCGCAGTTAAATAAGGTTTGAATTTATGTGTGAAGTTAAATTTCCCAGGTACTTATTTTATCACCCCGCGCACCTGTGGTATCGTGTGGTGGAGGGCGGCCGTATAAAGAACGCCCTCGCAGTTATTTCCGAACGGGGGCGAGGTATTATCGTACGTTTTAAATGAAATTGCAAAGTTGAGGCAGGCAAATTCGCTCGCGTTTGATAACATGTCTCGTTACTTTTTAGGACGGCATTGTATTGGGGGAGATATAAGCGAACCCCCTATCAGAGGAAGCGCGGACGGTTGCTTATGTAAATATGCTCTGCAACTCTACAACTCCCCGGCTATTTGCATCTTGTATGAAGGTATGTGTGTGTGCAACTTGGGACTTTGACTGGGAGTTTAGTTTTGGCTTACGGTACAAAAATGTTCTAAATATACCGAAGGGTACAAAAACTCTGTGTCTTGTTTTATTTTAGAAAACCAAAAACTCTAATTTTTAGTATGATAACCCAAAGTTTTAAAAAGTAATCAAACAATTATAAAAGTTAAATGACCATGAATGAATTTAGGCTGTATTAAAAGTTTGTATTTTGTTGTCATCAAATTCAATCAATTTTATGTTTTCCATTTACACTTTTAAAAGTTTAATAATTCCTATTTTTTTGACAAATGAATTAAATTTTTACATAGATGCGTCAAAAACTTATCAATTCATAACTGTTAAAAGTTAACAACGTAACTCTTTGCTTTCATAGCTAGGTACATAAGTATTGAATCTCTCCTCGTATTTACAATGTACAAAGAGCAGGAAAAGAATGAACATGTGAAATGAATGGAATATGTCTAAGAATTGGCAGGGCAAAAAAACTGCGAGTGACCACCAGCAAGACCTTTCAACAGATCTAAGAGAAGGTTGGTTTTCATTATACACGAAATTGTGAGACTGGATAAACAGAATACAGTTTGGAAGAAAAAGAAAAAGGAGTTCGGGGATACCAGGAGGACATTTGTATGCAATATGTATGGCAATATCCACCAGGGAACTTGGTGTGAAAATTATTGAAAAGCAGTGAAGAAGGAGACTTGCACTGAAACATAAGCAAGTATTTTACAGATACGATAACACTGAAAAAATTTAGTTACTCGATCAGTATGGGATAGTGAAGGAAGGAACTGAGGTCATCTTTTACTTTATATGTAGTAAATAACGACAACACTTATTCGCACCAAATTTAAAGTGCCATTACGAATAGTGTTGGTTAGTCTCCAACGTTCATCAATTTAGGCAAAATTTTGATATCGCCTTCGTGAAAAAATAACGTAAATAGCTTCTGGTTGTTGTCCTTCCAAAAAGTTATCCTTCAATTATATTACTTAAACTGGCCTCTTCATTTAGTTTGGATACCGAACTCATGTAAGGAATTTAAAATAATTAACGAGAGATTTTAATCATTCTATTTTATCCAATTTTTTTTTTCTTGATTTTTCATTAAGGGTCTACGTCACCTATAAATTAAAGTCACCTGAAATAAATAAGAAATCATCCACGTGTAGTAATAAATGTGTTGTTTAAGAGGAAAATGTACAAAAAATTCTTTTCAAAGTTATTTGTTTAAAAAAATATATTAAACATTGAATTTTAGGTAATTTTCTTCAGCACATCTTAGAAACTAATAGAGTTATGCCTGTCAAATTTACACAAATTGTTTAATACATATTAGACTATGTTTTAAAAGATATGAAAGATAAATGTTTATTTAATAAACGAATGTTTTATGATACTGTTATTTCTTGAGATTTCTTTGATACTGAAATTTGTAGTTAGTAATAGGTGGGTGCATAATTATCAGGCGTTTATCATATTAAATATTGTGTAAAAAAACGCCTGATAATTATGCACCATAGTAATGTAATGGTTTATTAAATACATTTATTTATCTTTAAAACATAGTTTAATATGTGCTAAACAGTTTGTGTAAATTTGATAGTCATAACTCTATTAGTTTTTAAAATGTGGTTGAAGAGAATTACCTAAAATTCGATGTTTAATATATTTTTTTTAAACAAATAACTATGAAAATAATTTTATCATATTTTTATAGGTGATATAGACCCTTAAGCATTTATAGAGTTAGGCCAATATATTACACTATAAAAGATCTTTGACAAGATATTTTATAAAAATAGAAATATTTTATAAAAGATTGCCTATTACAGTGTCATATTCTTTTATAAAATATCTTTTATAAAAGGTCTTTGTCAAAGATTGGCCTTACTGTGTCATTTACATCAATAGTTTTCGTGGCGTCTATTCTCTTAATACATTATTAAGAACGGAAATAGAACTTGTTCTTTTATAGATATTTAACTTACAATTAGTTAAAAATTAAATAATCACTACAGAAATCTTGCTAAAAAAATTAATTCAAAATATTTCTTTTACAAGAAAACCTGGTAGGTAGGCCGTTGGCTACTGGTAACTTTCGATAAACAGTATTAATTAATTAAATGTTCTTTGTTTATTAAAATTATTAATTAATAGAAAGAATGAAATATATTAGCTCCGTCGCAGAAAAGTATAGCAACTGGCTCGTTGGTCTAGGGGTATGATTTTCGCTTAGGGTGCGAGAGGTCCCGGGTTCAAATCCCGGACGAGCCCACCATGTTTTTTTTTTAGCGTTTATATTTATTAATATTGCACAATCATCTTTTTCAACTAAACAAAATATTATAATTACTCGAAGTAAAAAGACGAAAATTTATGTTAGAATGTGTTTACTTTCTTCGGCTAACAATAAGCTAACTGTTGAAGCAATCGTTTACTAGAAATGAGCAAAATAGCTTATTTACTTCATTTTGTGATAAAGAGCTTAGGTCACTTGCGCAGATCAGTAGCCCTTTTAGCTAAATAATTCGACCTTGCAAAGCTAAATGCTGAAGTTAAAATCAGTACAATATAAAAATTACAAGAAAAATTAAACTAAACAATTTATTTTTACTACTTAAATTATTTATTATTTTTTAATTTGTATTCTTAATATGTCCTTCTTTAAGATACTTTGCAAGTTTCACATTAACTTTTCACAAGTTAGAAAATTATCATATTTTTTAACTATATATTTATGTATTATACGACTTTAATTAATTTTTGAATTACCTGATTAAAAGAATAAAATAAAAATGTATTATTTAAATTTACAACCTACAGCGTTTTCGATTCGCTGCTCTGGAGTACTCTCAGAGTATTTTCATTTTGTTTTACCTTCGTGTAATAATAGAAGATGGAGATACTCTGAGAGTGCTCTAAATCAGCGAATCGAAAACGTCATTAGTCGCCCACGTTTCTTTATTTAATTTAATTTGTTGTGTAATAAAAAATTCTAATTCAATTTAATTTAATGTTTTACGAGATAATCAAGAAGTTCTACATATAAACGACTTGAACCAATTTGCCCAGTCAGTGGTTTCTCGCCATTAATACACCTCAAATGGGTGGTTATTGAGGAGGATTCGTGTACGTTTTGACGAGGGTCGATTAAAGCGTAATTAAATTCAATACATAAATTAATCGCGGCAAACAGTGAAAAGGTCAATATTGTACGTAGTACGAAGCCGGAGCGTCCTGTTGATGTTGATAACCGATCGATAGCTTTCGCCCTTGATCTGTTTTATGAGCTATCGAATGCGATACGATATGATTCAGTTACTGTGAGATATCCGACACACATAAACGTGTTTCTACCTTGTAAAAGTGTCTTCCTTTTTATTGCTTACGACTTCCGAGCTGCTTTATCTTTGAAAAATCCCTCCTGCTACTAATTGTATTGATCTTTACCTATGGACGTTTTTAGTTGAAGAAAATGAAACTTTTCACTTCTCATCTGAGTTTAATTTCACGTAGACTGCGTGGGTTATCAGGCAGTATACTCTGAATATCAAAAATAAGGTGCGGCGTTGACAACTTCTCCCCTTTATTACACAACTTCTGGTAACGACTCCCTTCACAGCACCCTGGGCTATCATTCACCTTGCAAACCGATTTTCACTGATTTTTTTTTTTTGGCGTAAGTGGCTATTTATTCCACGAACACCGGAACACATAAGTGTCAAATTTAACAGACGAGAAAACTAATTAGTTTTTCGTGGATTTTAGTTAATTATTCCTTGAAGTTTCAACGGTAGATACGAGGGATAGTCTATTAATTTCTGTGCGTAAGATAATTGTTTAGATGTCTTCAAAAGTACCTTATAATTTCATAGTGGTTATTAGCATTACAGAAAATTGAATTCCTAGGATAATTACCTACTAGTTGAAGCCTTATAGTCGACTATTCTTAATAGAAACGCTATTTAGAGCAGTAAACTTACTGGGATTTAACGCAGTCTCTAAAAATTTTAAAATAACATTTTCAGTGAACTTTTTATTTTTATTTAGATGAACAGGAAACCTTAAAACCTTATTTATTCAATATTCCGTGTGTGTTTTGTGCGTTTTCAAACTTTCTTCATGTATTTTGTGAAGTAAATATTAAAAAAAATTGTCTTATATCGAAGTTAAAATAATATGAGCAATTTTTATCTCCTTGTTCCTAAAACACAATGATTGTTGTATACTTTATGTGAAGTCTCATGTATGAGATAAAATTGTGATGTATTATTTTCTCTTGTTGCAGCAATTTGATTCACACCAACAAGCGCTAGCATGTCAGTCTCATTATCCCTAATAACCGATGGGTGCGTATATTCTTTCCTCCAAAATATATTTTTCTTTCTCGATGTTGGCTGCTCGTATTTGGTGTTTTCCTTTTTTTACATTTTGATTGCTGCGAAAACTTTGATTTACGATTGCCACTGCTTTGATTATATGTTGTGATACATTATGTACTTTATTTAGTTTTGCATTGCTAGCAATTTATTAAAGAAAGAAAAGCTGCTTATATCAGTTGAATGGTATACTTTTAAAACTATTGCATTCCCAAAATATAACAAAAATACCGGTTAATTTTATAAAATAAATTTTGCTAAGAAAAATGAAGATGAGACTCCTTGTGAGCATTTACTGAATTATTTGCGATTGCAAGAGGACGTGTATTGGTTGTGAATTTAATGCAGTAGTCTTAAGCGCTGTGTAAATTTTTTTCAGTTCATTTGAAAGCTTTACAAGGAAGATCATCTATCAGCGGTACGAGAAACTTTATTCCCTGCTCAGTATTTAAAGCTTTGGGTCTGATTATGTTAATGTCCCAGAAAGAAATTTCCGAGTCTTCGGATGATTGATGTTCTGTCGCTGATGACGTCAGTGGCGATCGATGATAGTTTACTGTTATGAATGTGTTTGATTAATAAGGCCCGGGAAAGCGGATACATGACGTCCAATTTAATTATAATGTTCGGAAAACGAAATCAGTCACGTGCGGTTATTATGGAAGCGTTAATAAAAGTTGCGAATACTTGTCTCGCAACTTCTTTTTTTATGATCGCAACAGTTTTTAATTAAGACCGCTAACTTTCATCTAGCAAACAAAGTTAAGCTGGCTTATAAAAAAAAGTATAAAAGTGAACCCTTGAACAAATAAGCCATACTTACATATAAATTCGAAAAGCACGACTTTTCTAAATTAATTGATTTATATTTCCGTTTTGATCCTGGTTTTGAATCGGGAAGGTTAGGGACTAGCTCTTCGCAAACTCTCTGTTTTTATGGCATTATTTTTGATTGCGGTTGTACATATTTCCTAAAATAAATAATTACTGTAAATCGATATTAAATTATTGAAGGCATAACTAGTTAAAAGCTGGAGGGTGATGAAAATTTATTTAAAATTAATTTAATCGATCCATAGTAAAATTTTACAACGCACGTTTATCTCGGTGAAATTAATTTTCGGCAACCGCACACGACTTCATTACAAAGCCAGTTAGTATGTATGTACATGATTTTGCATCCAGACAATGTTGCGAGTTATTTAATTAAGAAGACAATCCATTAATCAAATTAGTTACCTACACTTTACGAATTTCAAAATAAACCGGTAGAATTTTTAACTCGTGCATTAAACGATCACTAGTCAAATTTACTAAATATTCACTTCTATGAAAGTTATAATTAAGACACTTCCTAAACTTTAAAGCTTCATACAGACTCGAGAAATTCAGTTTAAATTAAGATCGTTTTCGATAAGAATGAAAAAGGTAAGCCTGCCGGTAATATAAAAGGACAATGAGTCTTCTTCCCGGGCCGAGCGGTAGCATTTTAATTTTCTTTAATCGCGATAAGATTTAAATTTAGCATCCTTTCTACCCCGATTTTGTACGGTTTAAATACCGACTGGATGTGACGCAAAAATTTCGAGAATCATCATATTCCGTAGTAACTCATTGGTGTAATCTACTTTCCGGTACACGACAGTTTCGAACTTTCTACATTACATAAATTGCTGGAAAGTTACTTCTTGGTAAGTTCGAGTCCTGATCGCTTATATCTATGTACGTACATAAAACGCTCCTCATATTTTAGACGATGATTAACGTATACCATTTGGTTTAAGTACTAAAAAAAATATATTGAAAGTTTAAACCCATTCTTCAGGAGTTATGTTTGGCAAAGCTTTTATCCATTTGCAATATATCCAGAGCTTTCGATCTGATCTGGCATAAGTTTCACGTACTCGTGCTTGATAACGGCAATTTCCAGAATATTAAACCATAAATATAAAATCGTAAGGTGCCTGTGCGCTCTAATTGGATCCGCATGAATATTTCATTTAAATAAGTTTTGAGTCAGCAAGTAACAATAATAACACACCTACGCAAACAGAAGTCGGTACATTTTCTGAAACGCTTTCGTTTTAATAGGAATTAAACGAAGCCCGGCGTCTTTATTTGAGGGTTCTGTTTTATATCAAATAAAGAGCGTTTCCAGCAAGGAAAGCGAGAGGAGTTAGTATCCTGGGTAAAAGCCATTGCTGACTGTAATTATTAATGAACTGGAGATAACGGTAATTTACTGTACTTATTTACGACTCTCACCAGAAGGAATTAATTATAAAAAAAATTATGAGAGGACCTACGTAATGAGTTATGGTGTTAATTTGAGGTGCTTAAGGTTTCAGGACGCGTTTGCTCGTAATGAGCAACTTTAAGCATTTATTTAGACTTTTTCTTTTCATGAAAGTACACTTATATGTATGTACTTGTTAGAGAAATTTAATTTTTTTAACTCTTGCTAATAATAATACTTTCATGTTGCCTGTAGCATTATACTCCTACGATGTAACAAAAGCTCTGCTCATGAAGGTACTGTCAACATCATATCGGAAAAGAGTATTTTTAGTAACACATGCAACGCTTCATCTGCGAAAATCAGTTTAATTTCCTCCGTTTTCTGCTTTGTTGAAGGTTGCTTGCAGTAGCTTGTTAACCCAATTTTATTATTGCTACTGGAAATTCTTTGCACTCTAATTATTTCAAGTTGATTAAAAATGTTTTTATCAAACGTTTTTGAAATCTTAAATTAAAAGATGTTTCGATGTGCTTTCAAACAAAGATTTTCCTGTGGATCGACAAATTTCTAATTTATTTTAATGTTGTTTATAAGCCGTTTCCAAATAATAAAAATCCAATTACGTGTTTGCTAAATCAAACAAGGCAAGTAGAGTACGTACAACAATCCGCCTTGGATTCCGTATATTTTATTATACTTGTGCAAACAGTCCATTCGCTCGGGAATATTTCTGATAAATTGATTGTATTGCATGGCATAGAAAGTTGATAAAAAATGTAAGGCCTCAATTCACCACTGATTCGAACACATGATAAACAAGTAAATTGCTATTTTGTTATATATATTATGAAATTATGTTTACTTTCCTACTCTCATCTGACTCAACTAAATTTAGAAATCCTGTCAGATTTCATTTTTAGCTATGAAAAAATTTCGATTATGAAGTTAATGAAGGTTATAAAAGTTAAGCCACTTATATCTGGAATAGCGGCGTGCTTAATTTAATAAACAGACCACCGTAAATTCCTTTTCTTTAAGCATTAACAGGCTTACCATGCGCGACTTCATTTGAATGCGCGAATATAAGTACGCGCGTATGTGTCACCGCCATTAACATTCCGGACGTGCTAACAGTTCCCGGGCTTTTGTAATGGAAGACAGGCATTGTAGGGCATGGAAGCCGTGCACTGATGGATATGAATGAAATAGCCCACGAAACGGGAATACGCGGCCACTTTAATCATATTGCTCGAGGATATCCGTGCTGCAGTGCTCTTTTCAGAACTGCAGCTGCTGTGATTTTGCAGAATGCATTCTGAAAATGAGAATCAGAGCTTATTATTAACAAGGTTTCCCGAAATAAATAAAACTATTTTTCATCTGAATGATTGTTCATACATTATATGTATTTGTTGCATGGTTTTCGAATTAAATTTATTTTATGTAAGATATTTTTAATACGTCAGCAAGAGATATTAAAAATATAAAATAATTATGCACAGGTGAGTTTAGTAATACACGTTTTTATTATGCAATCAACTTTCTTATATTCTCTGCTTGTCTCTTTGTTACTTGCTCTGACACTTCTACTAACTCTTTTCTTTCTATTGTACAGAAATGGCGAGAAAACTTTACTTATCACAAAGGCTAGATCGGCGGAACAGTCTGTCATTTGGAGGTATGGTTCTATGTTCTGTGTTTTATCGCTGGGTTAAAAACGAACTGGTACGAGTACAACGTACGTGTACGAGTATGTCTAATTAAGCATCGATCCGTCCTTCGCTATCGTCTTTATTGATTTTGTATGTAATTGGGCATATAATATTAATGTGAAATATATAAAAGTTTTACGTTGAGTTAGAAATAACATGTGCACGATGTAGAATAGGGGGGAAGAGAAAATTTTTCAAAATATACCTTAGCAAAAAAATCCTTTCACTCTGCTCTTTCTATTTAAGACGTCTTCTAATTTCTTCGTCGAATGTTTAAGGAAAAGTCCTAGTATATCCTATTCACAATTTTTTTTTTTAAATATAAGTTTGTAATTAAAAAAAGGAAATTTTCTTCCTGCTCAAGATTTCCATCTTTATTACTCATTGTCATGTTCAGAGCTTATTGAGTTAATGGTAATATTTTCCACTGCGACAGCGATCGTCTTAGAAATGTTTTTTATTTTAATTTTTTTCGACATTTATTTTGCCTCTGAACTATAGAAATCCAATTTTCTAAGGCCTAGTTGTACATTGCCAGTTTAAATGTAAGGTGAAGCTGAAAACTTATGACCCATATTTTCTTTTTAAGTCAACAGATAAATTCTTTACATGAAAGAGTCTTCAGATATTTTTTTAAATTTCAATCAAGCAGGCATCTATCTCTTAATCTTCATTTCTATAAACTGCATTTATTTTGGAGAGTTAAAATATATTTCTCATTCATAAAAATAATAATTGTGAGGAATGTAAAAATAATTTTGTCCTGAAAGAGTAAATTGTTGGTTCTCACGCAATGTTACGTTTGTAGCCACCTCTCAGTAAGCATCTTAAAATTGAAAGAACAATGTGCTTAGTAGCTTAGTATAAGAATTAAATAATAATGAAAATTGGAATGAATATTGTAACAATGTAAGGGGGCAAAGTATTTTTTTTCTTTCTTAAGTGATTAAATATCAACATGTTTCAAGTCAGAAAACGGAAGTTTTCCCGGCAGGCGTCAACTTTCGACGAGCAGGCGTTGAGTAAAATTGCTCGTAAAACAGAGCACATAACACAATACATTGTTGCTGATCCAGTTCGTTTACGTAGCGATAATTTCTGTACGGCATTTTATTTTTATACCATCCACTTTCTGTTTAGTATTGTTTTGCAGTGTTGTCTTTTATCGTGCCGCTAGCTTTTCAGCATTGTATATTTCCTCATTTTACTGCTTACTGTTATAGACTGTGCCATCGTCGTGTGTTTTATTTTTATTCTATCGCCCCCATACGTTGCGATTTTCTGCGTTTACGAATGACGATTGCTTTATAAATCGCAGGGTAAAATGTGTTTGTTGGGGTGAAAAGTTTTGGTAAGTATAAGAACAGAAGAAAAAAATTGTGTCAGTTTAGAGATAGTTTTGTATGTACAGAATGGTTAAACATGTTGAAAATTATTAAATTTAATCAACTGTCGCAATTGTGCTGTATAAAATTAAAAAAAAGTCTAAAAAGGATTTACGGGATGTTATGTTTTCTACAGATATTTACAAAACTACATAAAAGCTAAAATTTTCATATGCCTTTTATTTCTGCACATTTTTAGCTTTCTAAATTTACAAAATTTTTGAAACAATAGTTTCGAGAACCGCTTTGATAAACAAAATCTTCTAGTGCACACCAGATCATTTCATTTTGAAATCCTAATTAATAAATTGTAATTGACAATATTAGTTCTTTTTTTTTATGAACGCACAATATCAAATGTAAAATGTTTGTTCTCACAACAAAATATGTTATTCGCAAGGTCATATTTAATGTTGCTATTCTATTCTATTCTAATTTTAAATTCACAGTTTTACTTTAAATGTTCAAGTCTATCTTCAGGGTTCGCAGGCCTCAGTTTTGGATAAACTGTTCTGTGCTGCTTATCACAGATTATACATACAGAGTGAGCAATTTCAACTGACCTACACACACATGATCCAGAATTTTAAGTTGGTAATATTGCAAGGTGTCGCGTTGGATAGTGAATGGCATTTACTATACAATGGCATCAGAAATGATTTCAACCCACGTGGCCAATTTGAATTAGGTTTTATTTTCTTAGATGTGGCAACACGCAGAAAGGTGAGGTCGCTGTGAAATTGGAGTGTATTGTCGTTGACGTTCGTGGCTGCAGGTGTTTTGTTGTGTTTAACTAAACCTTCCCAGATGCTGATGTAAATTACGATACCTTTGTAAATCGCAACGTTTTAATAGAAAGCACTGCATTGTCACTAACAGAGTACAAAGTGTTGCCTGTACGGCGAGGTCACGTGGGTTGAAATCATTTCTGATGTCCTTGTACAAACACGTACTATGTATTTTAGCCTTTGGAAAGACATGGGTACAAATGATTTAAAATACAAATGTAAACAAAGTTTAATTAGGAATGCAAACTCTAAAACACAAATTTTTCTTCATCTAGGAACATTCTTTATACCAACCCCGTTCACTCTATATTTATATACTGTTCGAATTATTTATTATACTTACATCGCTTTTAATTTTTTCTTAACTTAATTGCCCTTTTCTTAGATTTATGAAAAATTCTATGTACCTTAAATTATACGAAACTTCTGAAAATCTGCCGTTTGATAATGTCTTAATTTTTTTAAATTCACTTGTGCTTTTGGTCAAAGATTTCGAAAATTTGAACGCTCGCGGTCCCCTCGATAAATAAAATACCCTAGGTAGAGAATGGTTTACGTTGATGTTAAACAAAAGAGAAAATTTATTGTGTAATTATCCATAAAGGCGCTGAGACTAATGACTTGCGTAAGTAATAATCAGAGAGCGGCCAGTTTTAGATTTTTAATATCAGACGTAGACAGATTGCCTTGAGTAAGACATTTATAAGATGTTGAATGAGTGTGAATAAGTAAATTTAAAATAAACATACAAGGTTCCGTAAAAAAACATGATTATGGGTACTATTATCCGTTCTCTAATAATTTTTTGAGAGGAAGATGATCAGGGATGCAAGACGTAATGTAAATTCGGTTCCTTTGGTCCGGTTCTTTTGCAGCTGGAATTGTGGAACGGAAGTTTTGCATCCTTGAAGATCATTTGAAGATAACGATAGTGTGAGTTGCTTTACGATACACAGGTTATCCTAATTTATCATTGGAAATAGGATTTATTAAAATATTGGGAAAGGGGATTCATGTTACAGCGTAAAATGAAAGTTAATATAAATAGTTTAGGGAGATCAGATGCTTCGATTTTAGTTAGAAAGAGGTTAGGATTTGTTGTTCTTTGGAAAGATTAGCCATGGTCAGAAAAAGAGGAAATCGTCCTTAAACAACATTCCACTAAGAGGATCAAGCCTTCTGATTGATTTTAAGATCGATGAGTACGTTGAGTTCAACAACGAAGCTATCAAAACTAAAGGTCTATGATAACTCGTGAAGTTTCTATATGGAATGTTGTGAGTTGAAAATGAAAGTTTGCTTGCTGTCTGCAAGGAATATGACTATGAGGGTTCGTGAGAAGTTCTTGGAGAGCTTACAGTTTGGTGAAAAATTTGTAAATTCTGATTCATTAAGTAACAGTATTTTTGAATTTTTGCGGGAACGAGATGGACAACGTTTAATAAATAACGAAATTGTGAGGTGATTCAAATCAGAAGCTCTATTGAAGGTAACTTTGATTTATTTACGTAGGTAGCACATAGAGGATTGAAGCTTCGTCCTAGAATGAATTATGATCTTTCATTTTTTTTCCTATTTTCTACTATTACTTGATCCACGATTAGATGGACCTTATACTTTTTCTAGTATTCTTGTTTCTGACACTCTTTTTACTGCTCTGTTTTAAACGACTAAACTCTCTGTAACTAGCATATCAGGCATTCAGCCTGTTTCTTATTTAACTGCTTTCAAACGTGCCTTTCAATGTTATACTTTTGATTTTTCTCAAGACGATAGTTATTTCGATTGGTGTGATTTATAAAGTGAAGCCGGAAAATAGATAATCTCGATTTGATTTATTTTCTACTTTCTTGTTGTTTATACAGGGTGCTGCATTGATGAACGCACATAGGAAATCCCATGTTAATTTAGAGGTGTTCAAATACTGGTTTCCCTAATTATTTTACAGCAAAATTGCATTTAGGTTTTTTAAAGTGCTCTTCAAGATGAGTCTGCCTGTGCAGCTTGAGAATTTTTGATTTGCTCAATTTCAAAGTATTTTACAAAGATTCAGTAACGAAATTCAATTGATTTCAAACTATTAAATAGCACGGCCTTGATCAATGAATGTTAAAATAAATGACTGGGAAACATCAAAGTAACCTGACTTTATTTCTTGCTTTCAAATTCTGTAAGTTGCTTTACTTTATTTTAACATTCACTGATCAAGACCGTGCTGATATTTTGATATAAATTGAATTTGGTTACTGAATCTTAAAATATTTTGAAACTGAGCAAATGGAATTTTGCTGTAAAATAATTAGGGAAGCCAATATTTGAACGCCTCTAAATTAACATAGGATTTCCTATGTTGCGTTCATCAATGCAGCACATTGTACATAATGAGATTCATAATCCACTTCTGTGACAACGTTTTGAAAGTAAAACGTTTCTGTGTCTCAAAGTTTGGGTCCAATTTGTTATGCGCTAAGTACTAGAGATGTTTCCTAAACGAAATTGTAGAAATTCTTGATTCTATTTGTACTATTTGTTTTCGAATTTCGTTTGGCGTTCTCAATTTAATACTTTCACCTTAACTCTTTGTTCATCATTTACCATAAATTGCACTGAGTGTGTATTTTGCTGATCAATAATTTTCCGATTTCGAATTTACTTTCAAACTGTTTTTTGCGTTGTTCGAAGTCTCGTAATTTGAACAATGAGCCAAATATTTTTCTTATTCTTTATGTATCTCTTAAACTGCGTTCATAATTTTTAGGGTAATTTTAATTCAACGGACATAATATGTGCGATGTTGCTTATATTAGTAGAAAATGAAAGAAAAATTGCGTACTTAAAGCAGTGACGCGAAGAATTTACGAGCATACAAAATATTTAATTTTTTTAAACAAGGGCTTAAAATAATAATAGAGGCAAATTTATTAATTTTTGCAACACCGAGAAACTGTGATGGTAATTAAATTAAAATTAATTATTAAGTTAAATAAGCAAGGAAGTTGGAATATGGTTATTTTTCTCTTAACTTTTTTGTATACGGGCGATTTTTAAAATTAATTTTTATCAACTCTTGCCGTGGAATCAAATCAAATCAAATCAAATCAAATTTTATTATCACTTCAGCCATTTACAAAAACGGGTGTGATGAGTCACAATAAAAATAAAAAGTAAGACAAAAACCTTCGTCAAAAAGAAACAACATTGAAAAAACCTAGTAATAGCATTAGTCTAACCTATTGTCTAAGAAAATCTAATACGCTATAGTACCCTTTCTCGCACAGGAAATCTTTTAAATTATGGCCAAAAGATGCATCACTTTTCTCCTTCAGAGCAGCAGGAATGGCATTATATATTTTTGTACAAGCGTACATGGGACCCTTCTCGTACAAAGAGGAGACATGCCTATCATACTTGAGGACTGATGAATGCCGTGTGTAGTAATCATGGTTTTCAGATAGCGTTTTGAAGCTGCTAACGTTTTTTCTCACATACATTGCTGCTTTATAAATATAGATACATGGAACTGTCAAAATTTTGTTACGTTTAAAAAGCGGCTTACAAGAGTCATAAGGTTTTAAGTCGAAAATAAGTCTTACTACACGTTTCTGTAATAAAAGGATACGGTTAACATGAGAGGTCATTCCCCAATATAGAATACTGTACTGCAAATGTGGGAAAAATATACTGTAATATATATTTAACAAATTAGAAGTTGACATATATGGCTTTAGTTTAAGGAGTGCGAAATAAGACTTACTAAGACTTTTACATATAAGTTCAGTGTTATTGAGCCAATTTAAGTTTTTATCGATTATTGTTCCCAGATACTTGATGTGGTCACTTGTAATCAATTTCATGTCGTTAAATTTAAGTTCACATGTAGTTAAAACAGACTTTCTATTATAGAAATTTATTGAGACAGTTTTGTTGGTATTTAAAATGAGGCGGTTTGAATTACACCAACGTTGGAGTTCTTTGAATGTTAGTGATATTTTGTCTTGAATTTCCTTTAGAGAATCGCCTAGTATCACTATCACATCATAGTATGAATCTGGACGCCATGTTTTAGCTTTACTGTAAAACATCAAGGAGTGCACTTAAGCTAAGACATGCCGTCCAGATTTCATGGCAAGAGTTGATAAAAAAATTAATTTATTTTTTCCATTTTAATTAATAAATTATATGTAAAGGAGAAAATATTTAAGACTTAAGGTTAAGAATTTTTGTTGTACTCTTGTAATTTTAATGTGTTCTGCTACTTTTTTTTATATATTGTGCATTAAGTGATGAAAGATAAATTCAATAAATAAAAGTTACTGTTGATGTAGGCGCAGACCCGTGAAGCCGAAGGACCCAGGAGCGAAAGAAACAATCGATACTTGCAACCCCGGTTGGACGGTACGCGCAATGCGCATGTTTATGACTTTTGAATTTTTTTATTGAACACGTTTTTATAAAATAACAATCTCAATTATCGTAGTTAGATACCTTAACATGATTACTGTTGCTGTTCAGAGAACCTTTCGCTCTCTGCTTTCAGGTTTTGCATCAGCATGTTACTTTTCTTTCTTTGCATCTCACATTCGCACTGTAGAAATTGATTTTTCGATTCTACTCTTTTTTTTGCTCATTTCGCTTTTGGTTTTGTCATTATGTTATCAGTTTTTGCATTTCATATTTCACAATTTTTAATGTTTAAATTAATATAACTTTGTATTTGATCTGAAACACATTTTTTACGTAAATTACGTGTAATGTAAAATCGTTGAGCGTTGAGCGTAACATTTTTTAAAAAAAGAAATTCAGGTGGAAAACAAGGTAAGTTAAGCGGGTCTTCGTTGGTGAAAACGCTGCATTTTCTGTTCTTTGTGTATTCTACTAAATTGGAGGGTTTTTCAAAGATATTTCTTTTCAAAATTCGAAGATGAAATTTTTATAATTTTATTCTTTTTTTTAAATTTAGTTTCGTATCTTTGTTTAAAATCGGAATACATTTACCGGAAAACCCACGCACATATCAGTACGTTTCCCCTACGGTAATGCGTATACAGTTATAATAAAATTTTACGCCAACGCACAAATTCGAAGTGCACATTCAGAGAAATGTGAAAATACATTTGGAGCTTTTCCGGGAAACACGTTATCGGCTCTCACTGTTTGCGGATGTTTATTGCGGGAAAGGGTTGAGCATACGTGACATTCCTCGCCGTGGTCAAATGCGATCAAATGCGTTAACAATTCCAAAGCAAAAATTTACGATATCGTTCGTTTCTGCTTTTGTGCATTTACTTGAATTCTTAAACTAGCGAAATCAATTCTACGAAAGTTTGATACTCAATAAATTCAGGAATATTATTTCGGAAGGAAATTTGTAGAACTGTACTTTTCCAAGAAGGTTTTTCGAATTGAAGAAAGTGAATAATTATCAATAGAATTGACGAATTCATGCAGTGCCAAGCTTACCTCCAACCTCTTTGAAAATGACTTTGGAATGTGCTCGTTTTAGTTACTGATATATTCGAATAATTTTCGTGTTCTGTGAACTTTCTCATTTAAAAACTTAATCATAACACGAATTATTTTAGGTTTTGATGCTGTGACATTCTGTCGCACAAATGAGGCAAAGACTATGTGATTTATATGGTAATCAGTGCTTCCGTATGGCCAAGTTTCATCTGTTTCCTGCAAATCTAACTAACTTGATCAGCAAAGTACACAATTTCAAAATTAAACCGCCCTTGCATTTCGTAATTTGTATTTTCGATTCGGTTTGTGCGAGCCAATTATTCTGCGTTCCCTTTTTGGCATGCCTCGCGAAATTAGTTAGGTGTGATAATCAGAATTTACATAGCGGGCGACTCGTTATAAATAGTTTATTTTCGCTTTACAGGTACATTAATATGTGTAGAATCCAAAGTAATGGACAGGCAATAAGAAACAGTATATTCATTACCTAATTTTCTTTGAAATTTGATTGTTTAGCATCACCCCTTATATAATAATCATTAATAAGATAGCAAAGTTTTTAATTTTAACTAACTTTATGCTCCTACAAAAAAATAATAAACCGTCAGAATAACTTAATGAAAATTAAACTTTTTCGCCGCTGCTTAGTTGACTCTCGTTTTTGACTTTTTATCAACGACAGACAACAAGTTAGCGAAAGTTAAATTGGGTGGCACTTCTTTATTTCGAGGCGGGCTATTTAAGGATCTTGATTACGTTGTGCGGGGGTACATAAATCAGGGAGTCAAGGACGCGGTTTGTTTGCTCTGTATAGATACAATCTGAGAGTATAGATACAATCTAAGTGCACAAATACCTACCTAGGTTAGCAGTATATACATACAAACATTGCCTCCATACGTTCTGCAAATAACTACGAGTGAAAAACTGCGATTGAAGCTTTGATGTTATGAAGCTTTTGTTTAACGCTTGAGAAACTGGACCGAAACAAATTAATTGATGAAGAAAACTATTTTCTTGACTCGCCTTTAAAATCGATTATTACTAGGTCGGTGATAAAAATAGGCGATGATTGTCTCCTTGAACTTTATGTTCAATATTTTAAGCTTGTTAATTAGAAATATATCCATAGCGAATATAAATTAACACTTTTTATTATTCTAATTAATTCATTTTTAATTTCTATGTGCAGGATGTACAAAGATCAATCTATAAGAAAAAGAATTAAAAGATAATGCTTTTTACGACAGAATTACAAACAGTCACAGTTAATTAACTTCGTCCACAATATTTCCTCAAATTCGGAGTTTACATGGCAATATTAATTTATTTGCGATTCAGAGTCTCAGCGCGCAAAGTTTGTTGTATGTGTGTTGTACAAACTGAGAGATACTCTTTGAATGAACGGGCTTTAATGTAGTAGTACTTCGGATGCTTTGGAATTACGCGAGACGTTCAACCTGAATAGAATACTGCATTTACTGTCGCATTCCGTTGAAATGACATGACAATTAAAATAAGCAAACAACGTTTGAACTTTCGTTCGTGAAGTGGAGCTTACGGTGGAATGAACGCCCTCGCCCACGCACAGTTAGGGAGGGTTTAGGGTTTCGTGCTCAGGTACGATGGAAAACCCCGTGTTCATTGAGCCGCAATAAAAATGGGAATGTCCCGTGATAAATAACAATTAAAAGTCAGTTCCAACACCGAATCACGATGATGTGACTCTGGAATTTATGACTGGGCATTAAAATCAAATTTTCATAAACGGACAGAATCATTCAGGATCGAAATAAAATTCTCTGCTTTTCAATCAACAACAATTAAAGCAATTTCTACGAAAACAATTTAAAAAGTATATGGTCTGCATTATATTATAAATTTAACAATTCATTGTCGGTCATCTTGAGGATTTATTAAAAAAAAAAGTATGTAATTAAACAGTGATGGCCACAATTCTTTGTTTACCTTTTGAAATATTCAACTTTTTCGTAATTGTTACGAAGTCAAATATTTAGAAAAAGTTAAATCTCGTCGAAATGGTGCATCAAGTCATTCAAAACTGGCGAAACGTCCAAATACTGCTCATAGTTTGCAAGCAATCTTGAGAAAGTTGCTAGCGCACAGTGAAATGTAGATTATTTATAAGTTGTCTGAAAACGGAGTTATTTTATAAATTTTCCCGGACAAGAAACTATTTCGATTATGAAAATATTAAAAGTACTAGGTGTTAAAACTGTTTTGTGTATGAAGGCAAACGAAAATCTCCGTCTTTGATTAAGTTTTTTTTTATATATAGACAGACTGATTGTGTTTTAGAAGCGAACGTTGTGCTTATTGGAATTCACTTGGTTACCCTTTGTCTTCGGCCGTCCGTAATCTACAAATTTCACAAAGCTTTCACATGCAAATTTTCAACATAGGCACTCAAATACAACGCAGACAAGTTTCATTTCGGATTAAAAACTTTTGATTAAACTGCGTGGGCATTCTTAGATGTAATGAATGTGTCGGAAAATTTGGAGCGCGTCAAATCCTGATTTCTTTTTTCCATTTTTCGTTTTGTTGTTGCCGCTATTTCCGACGGGGGACGAGCTTTTTTATTTCGAAAGGCGTCATAATTCAGCACGTGTCGTGACGTGCTTAAAATTCTCATCGCGATTTGCGGGATATATTTTAGCCCGGTAGAAAACTCATTTTTTTACACGTTTTTGACACCTCTAAAATAGAATTGCATTAATGATGAATTTTGTTTGGGATTGTATTGGCTTACATTTGGACAGGATTGAATAATTTCATTTGGAAACAGTAATTAGTGGGGAAAAAGAAAATTCCGCATTGATTTTATGTAACTACATATATGATATGACTGTCAGTTGCAAAAATTCCAGTTCCAGGCTTACACAATTTATTGTGGATAATGTTAATATTCAATTTCGTAACAAGTGTCGAAAATGTCAAGTATCGTAAGGACAATTACTCGTAAAATAATTTAAAAAATAACGCGTTCATTAAATTATCTTTTGCTACTTATCTATATCATAATGAAGGGAAAAAAATCAGATAGAATAATAAGTATAATAATAACCGAAGACTCGAGGCCATCGTTTCCATAATAACGAAAGAATATAGTGCACTCTCTTTTCAATTTTTTTCCTCGCTTGAGGCGGAGGACTCGGTTTTCTGCCGCTTATTGGATTTGTAAGTAATCCTTTGAGTGTAAATGCGTTCGCATCTGTAAAGCAAACGAAGGATTTCATCTACCCACAGTTATCCAACGAAGATAAGGCAAATTTAACGTCTTTGTCACCAACCACACCTGAATTATTCCTTGCTCGCTTTTCGCCCGTTCGACTTAATTCACGGCGGCAAAAACGTTCTGTTCTGTTGTCAGATATCTGATTTAAAAAAAAAGTACTGAAAGAACTGGGGCCCCGTGGCGGCATGGGCTTTGTGTGTTCCGTAGTGCAGCGGCGTTTTCCGAGAGGTGCGTGCGGTTTTGCTTTTATTCTTTTCACCAGGAATTTGGCTTTGTGTGTCGTCATTTTATGGACATCAGATGGGGTTGTGATTCGAAACAATGTTCTTTGTTTATAGGTATGTAAACAATATAGTGCACTTTTTAATTGTACAGCATGCAGAATACTTTTTGTGCAGTTAAAAAAATTTTCGCAGACAAATACTTTCTGAGAAGTTATACAGACATTTAAATTAATTCACACGGATTTTTTGACTTCTTTTATGTTATCTTTCAGTTGTTACATCTGCTAAATGCTTCCAATCATAGCGACTCAATTTATATTATATCGATGATGAATCTGAATAGGTTTTAAAAAAAAAAATTTATTAAAACCTACAAGAATACAATTTGGTATTATGCTCGAGGATCAAGCACATTCAGGGTGTTTATTTTTAGAAACATTTTACTGAAAAGTCGGTTAAATGTAGCACGAAATTCAGAGTTGTATTTTGAAATCTGTTAGCCCGAGTTTATATATTTTCGATAAAGACACGTTTGCTCCTCCAGAGACCAAGTTAAATAAATTCTCAGCTCGCAAAGAATGTTCTGCTCCAATCCAATCCTCATGGAGAATCAAGTTAGGTGAAGGAAATCCTCGTTTAAAGAGTTTGCACTGTCTAATATGCGGTATATTTCCTGTCGACGTTTCAGAGCTATAATAAACTTAGTTTTTCAATCACAGATCCAAATACATTATAGAGTTTTGGAAAATAATGTGTTTGAAATATTTAATTCAATTAAATTAATAAAATTCATTGCGTTTCCCTTCTCTACGACTCTTCTAGATTAAGTTTAGTTAAATATATTAAGTATTTTATTTAAAGTTGGTTCTTGTCCGATGTTCGACAGATGTTCGACAGCCGTCGAACGACGGCGAAACGTTAAGTGTTTTGTGCGCTATTTAGTGTCCGGTTTAAAGATTTTGTGATATAAGTATTTTATGTTGTACTTGTTATTCATATGATGCTAGGAATAATATTTTTTTCGGTGGGTTAAAGTAATTTCGAATTCTAAAGCCAAAAGGAAAATGTTTCTTCGCACTTACTTAAGTGAATTTATTAATTTTATTGCCAGCAATGAATTACATAAAATTCGTTCAATATTTATGCATGAATATCATTGCATTACAACATAGTAAATACCTACTGTTTGTACAAGATACAATAAACTCACGATGAGCATCAAGGTAGTCCTTACGTCGCAGATAAATTCTGTGCACGTTTTTTTCTTCGGTCTGGTTTTCTTCCTAAATATTTTGAAAAATGCCTTTACATTTCGAACTTTCTGAAAAGTTCTTCAGCTTCATACGGTGAAATCACTTATCTGTCAGTTACAAACAACGAGGGACGCTGTAAACGAAAATTTAGTTTAAATTGCAATCTCCTCGGAGCAAATATAAAATAATTGTGAATTGGTTTTCCGCTTCCATCCGACCACCGGTTTTGAAAGAGGTAAGTGCCAAGACACAGAAGATTATGGAAACAAAAATTACAGAATTAGTAAAAAAATTTTAAATAGTTTAGTTTTAAACTAATAGTGATTCGTGTAAATTTAATAAAAATTTAGTCATAGTTCTCTTTTAAAATTGAACTGATTCCTCCTTTGAAGTGGGTTGTCTTCCTTAAAATTTGCAAACACAGAAAAGTGGTGTAATTAATTGGTAAAGCCGATTCGAAGTTTTAAAATAAACCCTTTGGTGAGTGAAAGGTAGCCGAAAAGGGTTTGCCGGTTAAATAATGTCCATGTAAATGAAGGGGAATTTAAGCCTACTTGGAATCGGAAAACACAAAGTTTCTGAAACAAATTTACAACATAAATAGAGCACGGGATAAAATTGCAAACCCCCCGCGGTTCCCGGCTAACGGGTGTGGGATTTAAATAATTTTATTACGTTGAAAACATTAATTTTTATTTTGCGAAAGGGCTTTAAGCTCTTTGTAGAGCAGAACGGCCATTAGCTGCGGTAACGTAACGACATCGAGTACTCTGTTTCACTATCTGTTCATTATCCATAAAGCTTTTACTAAAGAGGAGATACAAAAAACACATTTGTATGTGACTAATAAAAATGAAACTTAACGTTAGAAGCGTGACATATTTAATTTAATTTATTTATTAAATGAACGATATTTTAATTAGATATGTTCGTGTCATTTTTACTACCGATGGAAATCTTTGATTAGAAAACTACATGCCTCTTTAGTTTTGTTTTGAATTACTGAATTATTACGCATACACACGCAACGCTTCTAAAGTCACAGATCTACCAAACCGTAATGCCCATCTAGATTTTTTTAGACCTAATGGTCTGCTGAAAAAAAATTATGGTAAAAATTAAGTACGTTCACACGTGTGCGTACATGTGGCATTTGTAATTTACCAAGTGTCGTACTTATTGATTTACATTCAGTTGAAAAATAAAGTAAAATGAATAAATGAAACTTCCCGGCGTTCTTCATCGTGCAAAACTGAGTGAGATTTGGATTCATTACACGGAAGGTGTCTGAGCGAATCTAATTTCCTTACAGGATTATCGCATAGGCACTTTCCTTCATAGACGCTACTACACAGCAAACCCTGTAATAATCCACCACACCATAGTTTAGCACATTTGATTACTTGCTCACCACTGCAAGACAGCATTCGATTGCATTCTTGCGAGAAAATCCGCTCATCTTTTCTAAAATTAATTCTGCATTTACTACGTGGGGACTCACAAAATAAATAGTTTACAAGAGAACGTTCCATACGAACAGATACATAAATAGGAAACAAGGAAAGTCTTTAGTTTAACTTTGGTAAAATTTCGTTTTCTCTTTTTAGAATTCAAAAGATAGATAATTAATTGAGTTGACTGTTACTTGATGAAAATCCACATCAATGATATGAA
Source organism: Dorcus parallelipipedus (assembly GCA_958336345.1). Lineage (NCBI taxonomy): Eukaryota > Metazoa > Arthropoda > Insecta > Coleoptera > Lucanidae > Dorcus > Dorcus parallelipipedus. Next base: position 41,107,967 of record OY284477.1, read on the forward strand.
ATAACGTTAAATTCTTAACTGACTTCCACCTTATTTGTCAATACATAACAATTGTTTCGATACACTGTACCTTCTTCAGATGTAATACTGTATTAAGTGCACTTATTAAGTCCTGTATTAAGTCCACAAATAAAGTGGAAGTCAGTTAAGATTTTAACGTTATTTCATATTATCAAAAGATAGATATAACTTAAATCATCGACATTGTTGAATTGAACAGGGAAACAAAAGCAATTATTATTAGCGAAAATTTAGATGCTTTATTTTAATAATTATTAGTAAAATTGCAACTTGGTTTTATTTTAGGTCGTCGATACTTTAAATTCCAGGGTGAAACATAATTAACCGTGACGAAAAATAACAATGATGATAATAGCTACAACAAAGCTGAACCCGTTAAGGGCGTAATTATAATTTTCCATTGATGTTTTTTGCAAGAATGCAGCTAGAATTTCACGGACGTTTGATCCACTTTCAAAACTACAAAATTGCATTAAAATGATTTCGGACATGCAACAGTTAACATTAAGATGAATTTTATAACGTTGTTTTACGGGGTGAGAAAGTGAAGCGAGACCGGACGTAATAAGAAATGCAAAGCAAGGTTCGTTCTCAAGATGCTATTGAAATTTGTGTGAATTATTACCTACAGCACAGCGGACCCTCATCTCACCCTTCAGATACAGAGCTTTCTTATGTGCAGTGATAAGTCTCAGCTGGGTCGTAATGAACGTTATGTGACGTGAAACAGTCAGATGCAAATTGCATCTATTTGTGATATCCGGAGGACACTTGTCATTTTAATGTATCCTCGTTAAATTTGAATAACTCTATAAGGAATATAACGGAAAACATGCGGGGTGGATGTCATTATGTAAAAGTGCATTTTTTTTTCATTTGCGCTGTTGTTTCATAAATGGTAAATCAATGAAAAGCTTTTCTGGTAATGACTAGCTCTGGATACTCCATTCAAACTATCATAAATACAAAGAAACAAATACAGAGGTGCAGAACTGACCTCTTCTTAAATTTACTTCAATTTACCAGCGTTTTAATCATTAAATAATTTTATTTTTTGTATTTCAGCGCATTTAAGATAATTAAATCTATCGTTCCATTTAATAAAAACTCATATGTAGGTACGTGTTTTAATGATGAAATTTGCAAATGATGTAATAACCCGGAATGTATTAACGAAAAATGCTTTTGCAAAGTGGAACGCGACTGTTCAAATATTTGCCTAAATTTGCATCCTATTTACCCCGTTTCTCTTTGTAAATTTTGTTCACGTGCACATAAACAATAAAGCCGTCATTGTTTTAATTTTGTAAAGTTTTACAAAATTATTTGTTATTTGACTTGCATTAAAATTACAATTAAATGTTCTGCACTAATATGAAATATCTTATTAAATACAGGCGTCCCGTAATGGAGGTGTTGGTTATTGTTTGGAAATAGTATTGCCAAAGCCACTGTAAAGCAGAAATTCTAGATATTTTTAGAAGCCAATTTCTATCTTAAAAAAGCCCAAAATGCATATAGTACTAACACTATATTAAGTATAATTTGAAACGTACAAATTATATTGTTAAGAGATGGCTTGATTTGTTAAATGAAAACGTTTTGGGGTTTACTAGAAATCGAAGTCAGGAGCTACTAATTTCTGAGATTGAGAATTCTGAGGTTCTGAATGGAGCTTTAGACTACAAATTTGCATTAGTTAATTCCAAGCGAATTATTGACTATCACAGGATTAAACGAGCGGTCGAATACTGCTTTCAGGAGAGGAAAGGCTGAAACTTTAATTTGTGGAAACCAAGAACAAATTCCTCACACGTCAATAATTCTATTATTTATTACTTATGTTTCCTTTTCGTATTGTCTGGCGCGCAAATTTTTAAAACGTAGAAAGGGGTAGACTGAGGTCAACATCCGCGATTTAATATTTTTTCTGAAATGATCACATCGCACAGAGAATTTCCCTAATTAGTAAATTCCGACGTCCTGTTCCTTGTTTACGATAATTTAACGTTTGAACTTAGTTACGTTTCAGCCCTTGCATAGCATCGCTGAACATCTCGGGGCGAAAGCCCGATACAACGCTTGTATTTGTCATGCACAACATATAAATTACACGCTTGGAAAATATACTGAAATTTCAGGATCACGAATGTCACTGTGATTTTGAAGGATGTTGGAAAATATCCCAGGGTTGATGAACTTTGAATTTGATTTAACGTTTTTGAACACGTGAATTTATTATCTGAGGAAGTTGCTTAAATAAATCGACCAATAAGGGAAAGATATATTATTTACGCGCCGCGCCCCCTAAGGTAAAATTAGCACCCCATAAAATAATGATTAGCGAGAGGGCGTTGACAAAGCTGTATGGTATATCTTAATAATCCACGGTCATCTCTAAGCCCTCTTTGATACAGGATAACATCTAGGGGTCGCCGTAGGTGTTGCCAACAAAAGAAGTGTGTCGCGGCGAGAGATTCGATCAATACACCAGGAGACCGTTGTACGCGCCCCGCAAACAAAATAATTCTTAGCCGTTTTGGAAGTGTTTTGGAATTGGCTGGCACTTTTGTGTGCCAAAATTGAATGCAAATAAGCATTGTTTATTAAAAAAAAAACAGAACATTCCAGTAACATAAAAGTATGAGCCATTTAGTTATTTTGTTTTATTAGAAAAATATTTTTAAAAAATGGGACACAGGCTATACGAGTATAAACACCAGCGCAAAATTATGCTTCGTTATGCAGATTATGTAATTTATTTGAGCGTGAGATTATAATGATGCCCAAGTTCGATTTTTATATGCTTTGTTTGGCCATTTCAGTGCTCAGTTTGTGTTTTAAAATCACAGATCCAAATAGCACATGCAGTAATTGCCCCGGACTAATTTTAAATTGAATTAAACTCATTTCACAACAGACCTTTTTATCCAATTAAACATTTCGAAACAGCTACAAATAACCTAGACTTCTCACTCAGAAATTATCAATAAAATTCTATGGTCTCCTCATAACGGCTTTATTAAAGTCCGCTTTAATTGTTCGACACGATTTAGAGATGATTTTTTTACGACTTTCATTACGAACAATCGATACGTTCCATAAATTATGTTATTTCAATTAAACCAGAGGCGTTATTGCATTATATCCAGAGCACGGTAATTTCAGTGTGCGCATGCATGTGTTTGTGTATAATATTTCACTTCAAAGAAATGTGCAAGTGCAGGTGTGCTTAAGGGGTGTATTACGGGAAAACAAATCCCTTTTAAACGAGGCGTTCTGCTGCGGGGGATTAGATAATTCTAACTAGTATAATTAAGGAGAGGGTATATATGTATTTACTCTGATTTACCTCTTTGTATGCTTTTGATACCTTATAGAAGTCAGCTCTTGAATTTAATGTAAAGTCAACAAGACGATTCTTGCAAGTAGTAAACGTTTGGTGGGAAATTTAACACACTGAACTAACCAAATTGTTTTTATTGAAAAAATGCAACGCTCTTTAAGTATTCTATACAATAATAGATATTTCAGGTCGATTCTTTCCACGTATTTGGTGGCTTTGCTCTGAGCTTCGGCGTAAGTGGCCACTTAGAGCACATTCGTGAAGTTGGTTATCAAAAATTAAAGCTCGCTTCCCAAAGTTAATTGTTATTTATCACGCACTGCTTAATTTTTTATCAGCATTTATCCTTCTTGCATTATTTTTTATAAACTCATAATAGCTTCTATTTAAAATTTCAGTGCAATTAATTGCTAATCTTAAGCGAAATAAAATAATATCATTCGTTTTTTTACGCTTCATTTTATGTTCCATTTGTCCTTTACTTCTTCTTTACTTTTTCATTGTTTCCAATAAGTTTTTCATATTTCCCAATATTTCCTTTGTCCTTTATGGTTGGCTTCCTGAATATCACTTGTGGTTCTTTATTATCTATTTACATTTCATCAAAAATTCGTCCTAGAATCTTTTTCTTCCAAATTCCTATTGGCTTTTTATTGGCTTATATGCCAAACGTGTTTCTTATTCTGACATTGGTGCCTTTTATATGTATAAAACGGGCTATAACTGAAACTAAAGTTGTAAAGTACTGGGAAAAAAGTAAGAAAATCTCGACTAGATAAAAATATGATATTCCAGTCCTTGCCCAATTATATTTTCTTTCTATTTTCTTACATTGCATCATTATAAGCTGCACCTAGAATTTCATAGAACATACTGCATTGCCACTTTTTCTTTTAAATGAAATTTCCCTTGTGATCTCATTAATAAAAGATTTTTTAATTCCAGGTAAGTGAAACATGTCTTTCCGGCGTTCGACTTGGAGCCCTAAGAAACAAATCCAACAGCAGTCGAGGTAAATTTTATGTTCCTTTAATATTTTTTTTCTCACTTAGAATTTATTACCGAAAGTTAATGCTTGAGTTCTTTATTTCAAATACTTTACAATGAAGCGCCATAAATTCTCCGAGCTTTAGTACGGTGAAACTGATTTTATTTATTATGTAACGGATCGCTTAATACTTACCGAAGAAGTCGGAGAATATGTAAAAACTTCGAGTTCTAAAAGTGGTCGCTATTATACGCCAGGGTACGGTTATCTTACTTTTGAAAGCTTTGTTTTTCTGATTTTGTTTGTAATGAAGCCACAGTACTAATATTAAGTGAAAAATTACCACGTCTCTTGACGAAGATATTAAATTAATGTTACTGTTTGAACATTAGATTTAGGTTCAAGGTTCAATTAGAGCTGTTTTATGAAAATAATATTATTTATTAACTAAAATATTTTTTATTTTGTAGTTTCGAAGTTAAAATGTTAGCATAATTGAGGCAAACAGGATAATATCTTAATAACAACATTCGAGCGTGTTCTACAACATAACAGTTTGTAATGCCTTCGTGCTATCGAAACGAAGCAATCGCGTTAAACAACAATGGGCTGGAATTAATTAAAATTAAAAAATTAAATAGAGATTCATTGAACTTATAGTTTCGAGCTCTACATTTAGTTTTTCTTTAGCTTAGATGTTTGAAATCACTGAGATGTGTTAATTAATGAGATAATTGTGTTTATTACTGAGCTGATATGAACCAAAATGAAACCTACAAATCAAACAAGCGCAATAACGTTGACGCCGAATTGTGATTGATTTATCGTTCTAAATACGGCATATAAATGTTAAATAATTAACTTGCATATAAATCAACCGGAAAATCTCGTCGGTAGCGTAGAACAATCGGCGTTCGGCTTTTCCCAACGAAGTCAAGCACCCTCCGCTAGAGAGCGCCGTCGTCTTGATCCTGCTCACCACTAGACACGATATTAAATGCAGCTTATTGTTTTACAGTGACCTTATTTCCAGGCTTAACCCCGGCTTTGCTTCGAAACCTTAATTACGACGTGCTTTTTGTAATTGCAAAATATTTTTTGTCGTTTTTGGTTCGCTACGTGAAATAATTAATTGCGAACCACTTAGCTCCAGAATAAATTACGCCCTTCTTGCGTTTCCCTACCTCGTTAAGAGTTTTCCCTGGAAATTGTTTTACGAACTTTGTATTTTAAAATAGGTTGTCGCAAATCGAATACAAATGTTTTCGACAGGACTGAGAGTTTCGTAATTTTTATTTTCGGCGGACATTTTTTTAATTTGTATTAAAATATTATTTTTATGGCCGAGTAGACTTAGCAGCGACTTTTTACGTCATCGTTCAATTATTGACCGTCCTCTTGGTGTGATTAATAAAAAGCGTCAATGTTCTTAGGAACGCCATATCTATAAACTAAAGTTTACGACGTTTTTATTTTCCTTCTTGATTTATACGGGACGCATAAAATGGTTTATGAAATGAAAATAAATGGTCCAGCAGAACCAAGATAGACACTGATCAAGTTTAGCTATAAATTTCATTGATAACATTAAAAAGGGGCTACAGAAAAGCACCCTTCTTTGTCGATGCTCTAACAGATACGAAGATGAGTGCACGTACCTGTTCAAAATTACAAAAAGTTTCTTGTTTGTTAAAAATGTATGCAAATATTTATTAAGATTCGGACATTTTTAGAATGTTTTAGAATGTTTAGAAACCACACATCAAAACGTGGCGGCAATCACAATTTTTAATTCGACTTTAACAGTATTTTAACTTTTTCATTTTGATCATTAATCACTGAATCATGAAAATCATCTATTAACTCTTCTAATGGCACGTCAAAATTCTTGTAATTATCTTATTACTGCAACTTGCTATAAATCTGGCTATTGACTGTGTAATTGCGTCTCTATGCGAAATAATAAACGTCTCCCTTGGCGGAGGCGATGATATAGCTAATTGATGGATAGCTATTCCACCTCTTCCATCCTCTATGAATTATGATTCTCAGTGGGCGCATGAATATCCCATAGGTACATTCTTAAACTTATAGAATAATAATAATAATTAATTAACGCAAATAAATTAAATAGAGGGTGATGTGTAACAAAAAATCTACTCAACATAAAATATTTAATTTATTTTAATATATTAAACTTTTAAGAAATTTGTACGTGAAACAACAACGAACTCTCAGAAAAAAATAACAATACAAATAGTTCTTTCATCTTACAAAAGCTTCGTTATTCATTGTTCGAAAAAAAAGTGTCCTTTGAGCATTCCGAACTTCAAAGTACTATTATTTTTTTGTTGAAAACAACAAAAACATTTCCATGTGTCGCAAAGTACCATTTAAAGATGAATGCGTTTGTAGAAAAACAAGGCCGCCCTCCGACGAGTTCCTGGATGTCGTTAAGGATTATCAGGAAGCTTTCGTTTCGGAGAACTCGTCTGCAGCATCCTCGTTCACGGAAGAGGACGTGGGTGATATTGTTTGGAGAACCCTTGTTTCATAAAAAGAAATATTGCTTGCAAATGAGATATCCATCTACTTTTACGCTCTCATTTATTGCGTCGGTGTTTTATGCTCCTGTCGAAACGCGAATTTTATATTTCATTCTTTTTCGTGTCGGTTCGATATACATTCTTAAATAACGGGCGCGCAGACTACAATTAGATTGCCTCAAAGAAATGCAAAAGGAAACGCCTTTTTTTACTTTTATCCGGCACTTGATAATAACAGCCTTTTCTTCCGATACATTTGAGGAAATAATTCCAGAGAACTATAAAAGTTCCTACTAAATATACCGGATGTAGTCTATTATGTCTGATTGAATCGATTGAGAGAACGGCCGATGGGGGTCGCTGAACTGCATGAGCTTTTCAATCGAACGTCCAGGGTATCCGAGTTTATTTTTAATTAATAAACAGCCAGTCGTAATTTGTGAGGGCGGCCGCGGCCACTAATAAAAATGCACTTGCTGTATTACAGAAAAATCAAGATGTACGGCCGGCCGTACTTAAGGCCGAGGTATTTGACCCGAGCAGAAGAGAAAAATTAAATAGTTTTATTTAACAACTTCACAATACAAATCAAAAGAGTAAAAATAGAACCCCAAAGTTCAAGATCATTTTTAACATCGAGATTAATTGCAACAAATTTAATTAAAATACTTTTTTAATTACGTTTCACAATTTGGAAAGTTGAAAGTCTTTTTTATTTGCCAGTTTCATGTATCCATACATACAAGATCGAGGCATTCGGTTGAGCTTTAAAGCTTTAATTATTGGTGAACAGATTTTAAAAAACAGTTTAAACAAAGATGGTTATTGATCGCAGGCTTAAAAATAAACTGAGTAACTCCGGGGTGTGATATATTTGATCAATTTTGTCACCATTTAAATTCACTTAGAAACTTTAGGGGATAAACGTTCTTTTTTGTTTCTGAAATTCACAAAAAGTATGTTTTGCGTTGGCGACAAAAAAAAAAAACGAAACAGTAAGTAGTGAACAGGGAAAGCAGTTGTAGGAGCGGAGATTCGTGTTGAGAATGCGCGGTGTGGAAGGCCGGAGTCATTCGGTAACCGGACTACCGGAGTCAGTACAGTGGAGACGTGAGCCGACGACGGCTCAATCAAAGTGGCGCGATACGGTCTCGCCCGCCTGGTGGCGGCCCGACATGCCATCTGGCGGTTGCGGCGGACGGGATCTCAACCATGCGACAACCCCACGGATACGGACTCGTATGTAACGCACTCTGCACGTTTAAAGCTTCCCAGCAAAAAGGACATGGCTCGTTTCATCATCTTGATATGCTGGATGCTTCTACTCGTTCTGCGAATATTTCAAACTCTTAAGCAATTGCTTTCATGACATTTATACACAAGTCTTCAGCCTCACCATGCCTTACTTCATTTTTGCACATACACACTTGTAGTAGTACCATTGCTTTCAAGCTCTAGCATACACACATACAGACCGGAAGTCCCAGATCAAAAGTATCAATCACATCAAGGGGAGAACAAAAGAATATGTTCCCTTGGCACTCTAATTTATAAACGTATCGATTACCCCCTTAAAATGATTATAATCTTTGAGACTAATAAAAAAATGTTTGGCTTGCAGTACCATCAATTTTACAAGAAAACCTTTAAATAATTCTACACAGTCAAGTAATTTCCTTGTCCAATTTATATTTACAGATTTTGTATATATAACTTTAGCCCGAAGTATTCAGAACTTACAGAATTCGCGCAGGAATTTGAATTAGAACAGATAATGGGGGTGACATTGATATACCCAATTGCCAAAGGGGTCTACCTATTTGGGTACTTGTGATTGAAACATTTTATCTGGGACATCCGATATATTAAAATAAAAAAAGTAGTTTTGTAGCTCTTTTAAATAAGCACATTTGGATATTAACAAAGTACAGTGTACATTAGTTTCTATATTTACAAAGTTCAGTGTACTTTAGTCTCTGTAATTACCTATAGTAAAGAATTTTTGAATATGAATTATTTAATAAGCCCAACACTGCGGAGCCCAAATAAAAAATTCAAATTCTCACATACTCTATTACTTCATGATTATTTTTAAACAGAGAGAGAAGGTTTTTGCCCCAAATACTTTCAACTTTTCCCTGTTTTCCCAAACGCATATTTTCGTCGTCGGCTTTCCTGTTTGCTCTTAATCCCTCGTTTCACAGTTTAATTATCACTGATGCCCGCCCGCATTTGGACGTTCCCACGAAGCTTCCATAGCAAATATTATGCTGGGATAAAAGAGCGAGCGACTAATGAAAAATTGCAGGCTTAGTTAATTTTCCGCGAAGCGTTCGTCAGGTAATTTCGAGCAAGCGGTCCAGGATAATTACGTAGGTTTCGTGCAATGTTCCGAATCAAGATCTCCGTGTGGTGTCGTGTTATTATTAACTTTGCAAAAATAATAAGGTAATCGGAGAGGAAGATTAGGTGCTCATTAGTGACGTAACGGAGAAACCATTAAATGTTTCAAATGGTAGCTAGCGGAACAAATTGGTGTGCTCCCAGTAGTATTTATCCGGCTGCATCAGCTGCTCATCTTGTAGTATATCGCAAAATTTTCAAACTAGAAAAGCAAATAGAATTAGAGCTGCTATGAGTAATGGCAATGGAGGCTGAATTCGGCAAAGGTGTGTGATCTCGTACCAATTTATAAATTATGCCAAAGCATCGATCATTAAAGTGGATGCAAGTAAAACATACCATTTAATGACACCTCATCGAGAAAAAAATGTAAATATGCCCTTGCAAGAGCAGAAATGTTTAAAGCTAATAGAAAGATAGTCTGACGGGGAAAAGTTGGAGAAAGAGCTATTAAGAAAAAGAAGTTAATTGGCGCCTTCAGTTATGGTCTAAAAGCACTCAAAGAAAGAAAAAGAACTCGGTCTTTTGATCAGTGGGGATGTACAAATGTGAAAGAATAAGGAGGACTATAGCTACAATTTCCTGCAGATGCAGATGGTGCTGGTGCAGGAGGTCAAGGTATGGATACAAATAATGATAAATCAACTAGTATCTAAATTACAAAATGAGTGGTAATAGAAAAAGGAACGGACCACAGGTAAATAATTGAAGAAAGATCTCTCAAAGAAAAAAAAAATAATTGGAGCCATCTGAGCCATTTATCTGATGGTATAAAAGTGCGTTCAAAGAAAGAACAGATGTCCTTTTTAACATCATCTTTCAAAAGTGTAATATGGAGGAATATTTAGAAAATATAGAACGAAAGATGTGCAGACGTGATTGAATAAGCTGAACCATGAACTTGCAGGTGGTATTTGTAAAGCAAGTTGAAAAAAGCATTTCTGATGATCCATAGAAATGTACAAAAAAAATAGGAAACCATTGAATACTTAAACAAATGATAGAACGAGTGCCAATAGGAAAAGAAAAGAGAATAACAGCGAAAGAAGTTGAAGAACGAACTTTCATGTAAAACACTTAATTGGGGTCTAAAGGTGCTTGGAAAGAAGGAAGGAGGAGGGATTGTCTTAATGCCAACTTGAAGTACAGTACTACACAGCCCCTTTTCACACAGATTAGTGGAAATGCCCAGGCGCGAGAAAGTGAAAAATAGAAGAACGTGCGGATGAAAGAAAAGCCAGGAAAAGCTGGTGCATGATAAAGGAATGGAAAACGTATCCAAAGATATTATAGGGTGGACATCAACAGAAAAAAAAACTTTCGGATATAAGCTTTTAATTCTATAGAACAGAATATATGTACATTTAAAAAAATGGAAAACAAGCTCCAAGTTTTCAATTATTAAAAGGTCACCTAGAAAAAGATCTGAAACTTGGAGATTGTTTTTTATTTTTTAATGTTCTTTTCACTGAAATTATTTATTTATTTATTTAAAGTAATCCAAATAAAAGGGTAAATATGAGTTTCCGATAATTCTAGCGATTTTTAATCTTATGAAAGCGTGCAGGAAGTACGAGTAATTGCTGTGACGCCCACTTATTTGAATGCATTTTTTTATTATTGTTTATTTTTCGCCTAATTTGGATAATGGTCGCAAAATATGCGAATGCAATAACGTTAATTAACCGATTTTTGATCTTGAGAAAATAACCTTAAGAGCAGTGTTGCGTGACTCATTTAAACTTGTTTATTTCCTCTGACAAAACCCTATGCACACAGGCGAAATTCAAACTATTATCTTTATGAAAATAAATTTGTTAATTTGTTAATATTGCTATGGTTAGAAATCTTTATTAAATATTTTTATTTCATTGCCTTGCCTCTTAAAACAACTGACAATAATTTTTTGAATTCTAAAATAATTAATCACTACGAATGTAAGAAAAACAAAAACAAAATATTTGATCAAAAGTAAAACAATTTCGTGCGTGTTAAACCATGCAAATGACTGTAGTTAAAATACAAGATATATAATTACAGTTAATGACACTTATTTATAATCCTTAAATGTTATAAAATAACCCCTCGTTTGCTTTCATGTTGCTTTTTTCAAACTGCCCTTTCATTTCACCTGGGTATTCAGGGATCAATAACTACGATAAACTTGAATAAAATTTATCGATTTCAGAATTCAGGAAAAATTCGGGAAAGCACGTATATGTTTTGTTTTTATAAATACATGGAATAAAAATAATTTGAGTCTCTTAGGGAAAACGTTCGTCACGCTATTTATGCGATAACGACCTTAGCCTGTAATTTCATTTATTTATGTAAACAGAATTTATTTATTAGGACACAGACAGTATTAATCTGTGAAAATGAATTACCTTAGCGTATCGATCGCATTTTCAACTTTCAGATGCTGAAAATAGTCGTTTTCATGTCAAAAATCTATTACTGCCTATTGTCACGAGCCCACGACGTTTTATTTCATTTCCAAGAGAGCAAAGGATTTTCTTACAAAGACAAAATAAATATAATTAATCATTAACGGCGTTTAAAGAAAATAAAGATTAGAAGAATCAGTTTCAAACAAAATCGCTGCGGATTAATTACATGTCGAAAAAGTGTAATGCTTAGGCATTAAGTACCACTTAAGTTTTGACGCTTTATTCTGATTTCAAGTCTCGGAAGCTTTAAGCGATAAAATTGTCTTATGACAGGGCAATAATTTTTTTTTTAGTTTACGAGTTTCTCAACATCCCTTACTTTTCATAGGTTCAACTTTAAGTGCTACATAAAAATGTTGAAGCATTCAAATTGAAAGGGGAAATGTTATGTATGGTCCTCACAGGATTATTCTTGCAAATACCTCTTGATGAGTGACATCTAATAGATAAAAGAGGTAAATCAAGGAATCAATGTTTGCATTATTTTTTATATTTGTAAAGGTACTTTTAATTCTTAAGCATGAACAAGTAGGTTCACACAATATAAATAAATTTTGTTGTGCAATATCAAACTCAAAACTCTAGATCTAGATCTAGAATTCAGGAAGTAGTAAAGGGCAATAAAGGTGACGAAGTGTTAAGCTATTCATTCCTGCGGCTAGGGGTAGCACTAAATTCGGTTAGTGTTGGTTCTCGTGCCACATTCACCTGTGCAGGTGTAAGGGAAGTATTCGGGTCGAGGTTGAATTTTATTTCAGGGTCTGACGGAATTAACGCTGATAAAAAAACGCGTTGGGGTTGAATTAAAGCGAAGAATTCTTGTCGGGAGGTTTACGAGAACGGACGTTTCAAATTTGAAATGTTGGTCTGCGTTATGAAATTCATTTCTTTATTTAACGGCAAGAAATAATCTTGACTTTCCGTGTGGCAAATTAAAAATCGGCGAGGGGAAGACGGATGAAGGAAAAAGTATGAATTTCTTTTCCTAATGAGATTCTTGAATATTTAATAATTTTAAATAAAATTTTAAGAAAATTTTGTAGATTAGTTACTATTTTTAATACTATTGCCGCACATTCATATTATATTATGCGTATTTGTAGATAATATATATATATAATATATATATATAAGGTACAAGCCGTCCCAGATAACTTCCAGATTACTTTCTGTAATTGACGTTGATTAAAATGACTTTACATTGACTCAGTATGGCCATCAGTGAAAGGGCGTCGTGGATACTGACATGTAATCTCAGATACCTAAGTATTGACATTATATGCCTCGCATGAAACTAGTATAGTTGTCGCCTGACATGAAATGATTCATATGACTTGGGAAAAGTTTATATGTTTTTAAACAAATAAAAAATCAGGGCAAGAAACTTGAAAGAAAATAAAAGTACGAAATGGTGCGCAAAGCATTTATCTTGAGAAAAGCAGGCGAGGAGAGTATAATGAAAAAGCTGAGAAAGACTTATGAAGGACTAAAGACGAAGACTTACTGGAGAAAAAGGATAAACCAATAATTTAAAATGAAGGACTTGGAAAAAAGGGCAAGAAACAGAAAGGGGTAGAAGAGGATTCTAGCGTTCGGCATCCAAGGTTGTTGATTAATTTTATAGAATTTTCCATGCCTGCCAACACTATGTTATGTGGTGACAAAATTACTTAGAATTGTAACTTAGTAGTAATTGTTGCAAATTTTAGTACGTCCTGTAAACCAGTATTTCAAATCTACGGGGAATGTTCTATTCGAGCATAATATAAGATCAAAAGGAGAACAATAGAGAAGGTAAAAGAGGGTGTGTTTATTTCCATTAGTTTTACTCTCCTTTTTTTACACATTCTGTTTTTTCTCGTTCATAAATTCAGAAACCTTCCTAATGAAATGAATGTAATATATTTAAGTTTCAGCAAACTTCATCTAAGTATTCTTTACTTTGTAAAATACAACCTCCAATATCAGCTCTTTGTTTTCAAAATTTTATCGTGTGCTAAAGTGATTGTTAGATTTTTATTTATTTGTTTATGTACTCGATAAGAACAATAATAAACGTAATCAATTACAGTATGTATTGTTCATATTAATTGCTCAAGTTTTATTTCACTTGAATCATTTATGTTATTGAATCTTCTGCAATTAACTGTTAACTGTTTTTTGGTATTGGCATTGGAAGAAATTTTGTTCTAGATTATAAAACAGTTACACAAATGTTATTTCGAGTGCCAGTAATGTAGGTCGGGGATGATTGGATTGCTGTTTTTTTACTGCCGAGCTTTCATAAGTTATTAATGTGCGTAATCGAAAACTTTTTTGCTGTGTTAAAACCGTTGAATTTCGAAACATAAATCGCCTAGACATTTTCAGACATTCAGGAAATGTAATAGGATTCTTTTAACGCCCAACTTAGGAAAATTAAATATATCTGTCCACTTTAACACAAAATCGATATGAATAGAAGAACCACAAATGCCAACTGAAAAGTTTCATTAGTGTTGTTGTCATAATTCAGCTTAAGCCGCATTTAATCCGCAGTCAACCACACCCTTCACGAAACCTGCGGTAAACCCCAACTTTAGAACTCAACTGCAGAATTTGAAGGAATTTATGCCCAAAAAAGAAGAAATCAAACCTCTAACGCAGTTTTCCTTTTAAACAATTTCCACCCGCTAATATCTCTTCTGACGTGCAAAATTAAAAATGGAAATTCGGAAATGATTCTGTTTTCGTGAAAATACGAGAAAAGGGGGTGGGATGGATAGCTGGAAGTTTTGTAATTAGTTCATAAAGCAAGATGAATATGTTTAGTTTTAATAGCAGAGTTCTTCTCGATGTCCGGCTTCGTCTTATTTTACACCGAACTTTAATTAAATGTTTAATTAAAACCGCGGAACGTTTAACCAATTTTAATTACCGGCAAGAATTTTCTAGGTACTGGGAAACTGTACTAATTGCACAGAAGAACCACCAAGCTTATTCATTAAAATAATTATAAAAAGCTAGATAAGCTCTTTGTTAAAAAAAAGTTTATTATGATATAAGAAAGCAAATGCAGTAGTTGTTCTGATTGCGGCCAAAATTGTGGTCAATTGTGTATACTGAAATTTATTCAATTATGTTTTAATCTTATTGATCAGGAAGGAAGCGAATTTCGTGGCTTAAATATTATAAAAGGATGAAGGTAACCTTTATAAAAATTGATGAGTCAGATCGAAACAATATGTAGTTTACATATTTAACAAAGTCTAGACAGCAAAAGGCTAGATATTATTTATAACATTGTAATGTTTCATATGTTCGCGTTGCTTGTAGTTTCGGCCAGAATTTGACCCAATCATCAATTAATGGATTCGTCATGGAAGCAATACAAACATTTTCAATTTTTGAACAGTTTCTTCTACTGCAAATTCTTCTTTTTCGTCCATTCCCGAATGGGTTGAATTTCCTACCATTTGAAACGGTTTCTTATTGCTTTAGTCAGAAGTTTAAAATTAACTTTTCGAATAGTTTTAGGGAGAGGAAGTTTTCTCAGTTACAACTAAGCAATTCTATCACTTCATATAGGGCCACTCATTTTCATTCTATTCTAACGTCAACGAGTGTCACCAAGAACGTTCATTTTTCCATACCATGAAAAACTTTGTGGTATATGACAAAAGGCCGTATATGTAGGTATACATGGGTTTTGTATTCGTTATTTTTTCTTTGACTGTTATTCCCCTAAATAAATGAGACAAATAAAATTTAATGTAATTTTTTTTCAGTTTGTAACGGTGAGAAAGAAGTATGATGATGATGATGGTGCTTTTTTTAAAGTTGATTCAGTAAATTTAACGGGCAATAAATTCGCTAGTCATTGTAATCTCACTGCTCAAGATGAAATAATTGCGGAAATTTATCACAATAACAAAGCGCTATTATGACAAGCCAGCGGAGAAAGATGTGTGAGGCGTAATTGGTCGGTGAGGGTTCAATTTAGCGAATGAAAATTCTTTTACGAGCGGAACAGTTCCCTTTATGACGTCGACGAAAATAGAGTATGACGTTATTATGATCTTTCAAGAACTTGTTTATTTTTGAAAATCGGTTAATATATTTTAGTTTTAGAATTGGTTTTTCAGCAAAGTGTCTTCTTGACTAATCAATGATGATTGATATGACATAATAGGCATTTCTGAAACTTGGCTATCACCTACGGTAGATGATGAAATAGTATCTATTGATGGTTATTATTTTCTGAGATTTGATAGAGCTGAAGGGGTGGCGGTGTGAGTGCCTATGTAAGAAACACTCGTACTACTGATCTTGTCTCTGTAGAAAATAACACATGTTATGAACAATTATGGTTTTCTACTAAAATAGATAAATCTATGGTTGTTTTTGGTATCGTCTATAAACCGCCCAACACTGACGTTCCTAGTTTCCTAAGCGCATTTGAAGATGTTTTAGGTGATTTCTTTGTTCATTTTACTGACGTAATATGTGTCGGAGATTTCAATATAAACTTGTTAGACTGCAGCGCGAATTCTAGTAAAATGTTTGAGAATATTATCAACTCTATCGGTCTCAAACAAATTGTTTCTGAGCCGACAAGAGTTGGAGCTTACAACTCTTCATTAATAGATCTTATAGTCACTACTTTGGATCATAATCTAATTGATTGTGGAGTGATTGATTTATCTGAATTTTCGGATCATTTTCTAGTTTATGGAAATTTTTCAACAAAGCTGCCCAAAGAGTCACCTACTACACGTATATTCCGTGACTTTCGTAATTTAGATTATGACAGTTTTACATCAGATTTACATTCAATTCCATGGACCTTTTTATATAAGCTAAATAGTATAGATGATATTCTAGAAACTTTTAACGCTAATTTAACAATACTCTTTGACAAACATGCACCTTATAAAAATTGTTACTCTTCGAAGCCTTCAACTCCTTGGCTAACTGACAATATAAAGCTACTAATGTCATTGAGAGACACTGCTCTTAGACGTTCCAAGCGCCTTGGAACAGCTGGGTCCTTCAATTATTATAAATCGTTACGAAATTACACAACTGCTGCCATCCGTAGAGAAAAGAAAGCCTATTTACAATACAGTTTAACCAATAACACTCCGACTAAGTTTTGGAAAGACCTTAATAAATTAAGTTTGCATAATAAAACTTTAAATCGTCAGTTACCGTCTGATCTCGCTGACGTTAATGCTTTAAACACACATTTTGTAAATACTCTCGGTACAAATATCCCTGACCCCGGGTTGCAACTATTTTATAATAGTAATACACACATTGCATTTTCCGAGTTACTGTCTCCGAAGACGAAGTTTCCAAACTTCTTTACTCTATTAAATCTAACTCTTCTGGGTCGGACAATATTAGTAACCGCATGATACGTTTGTGTTGCCCTTTTATTGTGCCGTATATCACCTATATTATAAATTTTTGTCTGTATAACTGTGTTTATCCAGACTGTTGGAAGGAAGCACTTGTCTTACCTCTCCCAAAAACTGCCAAACCGACTCGGCATAACGAGCTTAGGCCCAACAGTATATTACCAGTTATTTCGAAATTGCTAGAGAAATGCGTCGCGAAGCAGTTACAATATCATTTAAATAAATTTGATTTATTACCTTCTTTTCAGTCAGGCTTCCGCTCAGGCTTTAGTTGTACCTCTGCTTTGTCTCTGATATTTGATAATATATTTAAAGCCATTGATGATAATAAACTATGTGTCTTAGTCCTACTAGATTTTTCCAGGGCTTTTGATAATATTAATCATAGTTTGTTATTAGCTATTCTTCATTACATAGGTCTTAGTGATAGGACTATTGCATTTTTTAATAATTATTATTTGTCCAACAGAAGGCAAAAGGTTATTTATAATAACAATATGTCAGAAGCCTTGCCACCTTGCTCTGGTGTTGCACAGGGTAGCATACTAGGTCCCTTGCTGTTTTCTATTTATGCTAGCTTTATATTTAGGAACATTAACTACTGTAAATGTCATCTTTATGCGGATGACACGCAACTTTATAATTGCCTCGAGGCCTCAGACATTGTGAAAAGTGTGTCAAATATGAATGCAGATCTGGAAGAGGTATGTGCAGCTGCTTCTGACCACTGTTTAGCAATCAATCCCAATAAATCACAAGTTCTAGTGTTTGGCAGACACAAAACTCGTCTAGCTGCTTTACATCAAATTAACATTAAAGTAGGTGATGCAACCTTACAAGTAGTAGATTGTGCTAAAAATCTCGGTCTGTACTGCGACACAAGTTTGAGATTTAAAACCCATGTTAGTAAAATGGTGCAATTCGCTTATAGCCGACTTAAAATGTTATACGGAAGTAAAGATGTTTTAAATCAACATATGCGTAAATTACTTTGTGATTCATTAGTTCTCTCGCTGTTCAGTTATTGTGATGCAATATATGGTCCCTGCTTAGACCATATTGATACTAAAAAAATACAGCGTGTTCAGAATTCATGTCTCCGTTTTATACTTGGGCTCAGAAAAAGATATCATATCTCGCACACTTTCGCTAGAGTGCAATGGTTAAATATGGTTAAAAGGAGGAAATTACATTCAGCCGTTTTCTTTTATAAAATTATCCAAGACAAACTGCCGCAGTACCTATTTGAAAGGATTTCTTATAGAACTGATATTCACAATCTTAATATTAGAAGCAAAGGTTTACTAACACCTCCTATACATCATACCGCTATGTTTCAAAGGTCTTTCTCCTACAATATCGTGAAGTTCTTCAATAATTTGCCGGTAGCTTTTAAATCATATTCAGTTAAGAAATTCAGACGTCAGTTCCGCGTTCATTTAATGAATAACTCATAAAATTAGGATATAATTAATTATTATTATTACCTTTCTGCTTACACAGCAATACATTTCTTTTTCTATATATATAGTATTATACGCAGTATTTGTATTAGTATTAGTATTTTAGTTGTTAAGTTATCCGCATCTTCAAAATGTTGTCCAAGTCTCATTGCAGATTATATAAATGCATGCATACACCATACGCCTTATTAATAAAATTTAGTTAAATTTAATATAGGGTGCTGAAGGAAGACTAGTCCGTGTCTCATCGAGACCGCTGATTCAGAACCCATTGACCGTAATGTAATTTAATTTAAGTTTGCTGATGAGGTGCATGTACCTTTTTTTTTTTTTGTTGTACTTAATTATGGTCAATAAATTATTATTATTATTTGTCATGGAACGACCCATTTGAGAAAAATAATAATATTTCCACCTCAAAAATTTTTGCCTCTTTTTCCAAACTTTCTGTAGTTCTATGCAATTCCTTTTTTGACGTCATCTAGTTCCCTTGCCTGAGCTCTTTATTTACTCCCAAATTCCTCTAATTTGTGATAATCGTGATAGGGCCTTTATATTAATCAAATCGAAGGTCAAGTTAATACTTCCTAAAATACTAAAATCATTACAATCTTCATCTGAAGCATTTTCTTCAGTTTGTTTTTTTGACACTGAGACGTTTGATCATTACCAGACTTTTGAGAAGTTCTGTATGTCAATATTGCTCAAGGATAATTACACACTAGCGAATCATTTCCACGTGTGTAATTTCGTTATACATTACATCACGTTTGAGGTCACCTCATTAAGCGTACCGTGTCTTTAATCTCAAATTATAAGGCCGCAAGTTTTACGTCCACAAAAAAAAGATGCAAGAAAAATATTGTGGAAATAAATGTGTGGTGCTCTGCATCTATTAGGTCGGTAATTAAGGAGAACTTATAAGGTTGTCGGCGAGGAGAATGAAAAAGAAAGGCGGTTACAAAATTGGAAGGGAAATTTAAAATTAGAAATAGTGCAAAAGAATCTTCAAAAACTCGTCTATGCATAAAACATAAAATGTGTGCACACAAGGTAAATTTGTCCCCCATATTACGCTGGTTATAAATTTATGAAAGTCATTCGGAGTGAAGTGTTAAAGCGTGCACACACTAACACATAATAACAGAATACGTTCGCTTCAAAACACCAGCACAAAAGGGGTTCAAGTGTCTACTGGAGTACCTCTGCACACACTTGAAGCAACAGCAATTAGCATCTGTCACGAGAAAATGCAATGAAGGATTTCCCTTTTCTTTCATAAAAAATAAATTAAGAAAAGTGAAAATTTTTTTTAATCGTTTCGATGTTCATCGATAACTTTCTCAAAATTAATTAAATTTTAGAAAGCTGAAACGATCACAAGTGACTTAAAATATCAAAATATGTTAGAATGATTCTTATATGAAAAATAAATTTCTAATCCGAAGAACTCTTGTGAGTTTTATTTATTTAAATTTTAACCAATTACGTTAGGTATAAAAATTTCTTGCATGTCTAAGAATTGCATAGCAAGGAGCAAGGAAAACGTACGTCACACGAAATGAGACGTCTTATTGATTTCGTTTCGCCTACAATCTTTACGTCAAGGTTTCTAAAATCCAATGCTACATCTCTTGTAGTTTGCGGTTGCTTATTGGATGGTATAAAACGTCACTTCGGGTAACCGCTCCTAGCCCTCGATTCTGTCCTCTAATGGAGGTGATATAAATTGTTTATATCGTAAAAGGAAGCTCGTTCGAAGAAAACTGCTCGAGAAGTACGGAGGAGCTCACAAGTGTTGTTTACGAAGTAATTTTATTAAAACACGAGGAATAATATTTATGTGGGTGGGCCTGAAATAATATCAGGGTGAATATTTCAATTAAGTAATAAAAAGTGCTATAAATCACTCGGGAAAACGTGCCTGAAATTTTGGGATAAATGCGTTGCTCCTTGGCGATAACGTCAAGCTTCTTTGCTCAGGACGAGTTCCTGCAAAGATACAGGCTTCTGTATACAAACATAATTTAACGTCGCTAGAACATTTTTTTTTCTACATTTCATAATAGATTTGTTAATGCAATTTTCCTCAAGCTTTACTGAATTACTTTCAAATCTATATATATATTAATATTTCTAAAGTTAATACAAACTAATTTACAAACTTAATTATACCTCGTTAACTATCAAAACGTTACAACGAAATCTGTATGTCTAAGCATTATGTGTATAATAGTGTTATCTGTAAGCCGTTAGTAATAACTTACTTGCTCGTGTTATGCATTAGTTCGATAGCGCCACAAATTACAGGAACACGAGGAAACAAGGTGTAGGTTTCATATTCCTGGAATTCATGAATTACTGCGATAATGACCATGTAATTAATTCAAAATAAATTACACTCTGTTTTCTTATTTATTTCATATTAAAGTTTCCATTTAATTTTTTGTTTTCATCTACAAGTTTCAGTATGAAAACAGTTGAATTTACTGGAATGTCTATTTATTTATTTTTTTGAACAGTGGAGTATTTATAATTCATTTTTTATTTCGAGACAGCAACAAAATGTTTGATCACAAAACAGAAAAAATTGCAGAAAGTTGAAACAGGCAATTACAAAAAATAAAAAGGACCAGCAATTTTATACAAGGGGAATAAGGGACTCAACCTCAGGGAAAAGAAAATTGAAGCGAAAATGGCACAGGATCTGAGGTTCTTCAGAAAAAAAATGTTAAACAGTGTCCTTCAACAGTTTTAAAAATAAACACAACTCATTAATGATGAGTCACTTAATGCTTTTTGTGTAAATTATCGAATGAGAATAGTATCCACTACTTCTTTTGGAAAGTCATGAAAAGTAAATCCTTTCAAGCAGACAGGAAGCTGAAAAATGTGTGAAAATGTTAAGCAAAAAGGTTTAAATTAAATTAAAGCAAGTGTACCTTTTGTACATATTTATGCGATATTTTTGTTTTAGAACATGATACCACCATTATCTGCTGTACTGTCAGGAACATCTACAAGATGATATAACAAGCTCGATGATTAAACTATAGCATATAAAATTTACTGATCCAAAGCTTCACAATTTTCATTGTCATCCAAGGAAGTCCGAAGAGAGTAAACCCAATTAGGATTTGATCTATTTCGGAAATATGTTAGTCAATTTAAAGGTTCCCTGAACAGCAAGTTTATCTCCTGTAACATGGACACCCATGAATACCCTCGTCCACCATTCATGAATATTCACGTGATTCAAAACTGCACGATATTCATGTCATCCACAGAGGGGAATAAACCAATTAGCACGTGGGATTTGATATACTGTCACTAAATGATGTTAATGCTAATTAAGGTCTGTTGTCTTAATGAGTACTTTATTCATAAATTCACAGGCCATAATTTTTATAACTGCCTCGAATTAAAAAACGGACTATAGCAGAGATATTGCGCGACCACGACGATGATGCGACCACGATGCTAATCAAACATTTTCTTTCACCTCAAAAGTCCTCGAGCTTTCCCGCTCGTAATTAAAAAACTTCACTAATCTAGGTAATTTCAGCTTATATTGTAGTACGAGCTTTTAAGATTCTACTCAGGACGGGACTGATATTTCATTCTTCCGGCGCATCAGCCCCTTGGTAGTGGGCCTCCCACGCTTCAAGCTATTTTATAAATACACCCACGCATAAAGTTCATTACTCGAATTGACTTTCGTTGTAGGTTTATTTTCGGATTTTCGCAGATGACGTCTCAATTAAATTTATTCCTGACCTTTTGATATCACTTTTGTAGGCCATTGATGTATAAAAGATAATAATTAATTTGCATAAGTTGAAAATAATCAGTTGTTTACATACATAGATGAATAAGATTCATTAACTTATTTGCAAAGAAATGAAATATGTTTTATTCTGTTTGATATATTGCAGAATGGGGGAAAACAGTAATAATAATAATAAAGGAAAATTGCATTGAAAATTTAAAAAAAATCGAATTCGAATTAAATTTTGTCCTCGATTATAATTACTTTATGTTTGGAATCCTCTTAAGTGATTTTGATTTTCTCCAGCTACTAGTGTCTTATAAATTTATATACATATAATTTGCGATGAAAAGTAAAAGTAAAAATAAATGTTGGCGAGAGAAGCTTTGTTTTCTCTTGTAGAACGAACACCCTCGCGAGAACAATAAAAGTTGACCTAAAACTAGAAACTGCTGCACGCCATGAGAGAGTCCTTTGAAAGTGCAAGGCCACTTGATTTTCTCAGATAGGCTTCCTTGATTACACACCTAGAACAATCCACGTTGATTCTGAGGATCCCTTTTCTTTTTCAAACTTTCACAACCAAGCTTAAACCCAGACTGTATTTTAAATACAATACAAAATCTGTAGTTAATTTTCTGTCCTGGCAATTTCGAACTTCATCCTTGTGTTATTTGAAAAGTATTTCAGTTACATTTTTGTTTGTTTTTGTATTGTAAATGTCCAGAGAAATTTTAATTGGAAGAAAAAGGCACAATTTATTTAATATTTAATTTTTTGCCTCAGGATTGTTGTGTTTGTTTTACTGAAGAAAACTCTCTCGTACTTAAATGTTTGCTCTAAGAGTTTTCCCTGCAGTGTCATCACAGCTGATTCATTATTACCCAGACATTTTAAGCGGTTTTGTATACATACAAAGCTTCCTCCGAGCATGAATGCGCGTAGCATTAAGGGGGTAAGGCTTTAGTCCGCCGACTTTTTATTATTACGTTGTTTGCTTATTACTTTGCCGGCAGTTTCAAGCGGGTATTTAAAATCTCTCGGGGCATTAGTAGGTACTCAAACTTCCCGTTTGCTTACGTGCAAATCAAATAACCATGCGGACGAAAGCAAACATCACAAGTAATTATATCATGCGAGGTATAATGAATTTACTATTATTTAGCACATTTCTGTGTGTGTACTTACTCATAAATAATTCTACTAATCTGCTGCTTATGTTAGGCAGGGTCTTCATTCAATCTTCGCAACTATTACGTCACGAACCAACCCTGCCAGAACCAACCCATTTTCATGTTTCAGCACGCAATATATCGTCGCATTTAATTATATTCGTCTACAGAAATGTTTTATTTATTTTTGCTACGCTCAGGAAGATAGATTGCGTCTAATATTTTTTAATCAGATAGAAAGTTTGCACGGTGTACTGTTTTATAACATCCTTCTTGCTAGGGCATGCCTATTATTAAAACACAAAGGAAGGATATGTTTCCTTTTTAAGAAAAAATATCAAGGGGTCCCTTCATTATAAATAATAATAATAACACTCTTTCTTTTCTTGTTTTGTCTGATTGAATCATTTGTAAAAAAAGGAAGAGAGTGGGACCAAAACCTGATCCTTGAAGTATACCAGAGAATTAGGATAAACTGATGAGAATGGATCAAAAAACTGCCGATGTCATGACAAATTGACCAAATGGAATCTTGCATAATCTTGTTCAAATTGTAAGTATCTTTGACATTTCAGTGGTAAAAATGACTGCATACAGTTTACAAATATCTAGAGAACTACTGATGCAATCTCTCTAGTTAACATTTTTTGCTTAACTACAACAATTAATATTTCAAGTTCCTTTTAATTGTATTTTCGTAAGGAAAAAAAATCAGGTTTATCTTTCAAAATTTCTCTGCATGAAATTAAATAGATTGCGCCAGAAATAAAAGCTCTTCACTTTGTATAACTTGCCAGTGTTTGATTTAATTGTTGAGGAAACCTTTTCAATTATGAGTGAGTATTTATAACTTACGATTTAACTTCGTTCGCATCAGTTAACCCTCTCCTATAAATTTTCGAGCCACAGTTCCCGTGCCAGGAACTGAGGTACTAAAACGCAATACGGTTTTAGTGTCGAATAAATATTTTTTTGGGGAGAAATTATTCTTTGATTTTAACAAAAAAGTAATAAATTACATTTTAACTAACAATTGCAACTCCTACCCAATTTAAAATGTTACCTAAAAGCTCTGAGGTTAGTGAACAATGAATAAGACCCATCCAAATTCTTTTTTTTTAATTTTGTAGAAGGTTTATTTTTATTTTTTAAATGCCATTTATTTTGTACTACTTGTAGAGACTTCTGCTTATTTGTAATTTACTGTAAGACGTCATTGAATTTAAAACGAAATATTTTCAGTTTTTTCAGCGCAAACAACGTAAATTGGATATTTTTGTAAACTGAAATCAACTGGCATAACAGAACTGACATGGGTCTGTCTGTCGTTACGAGGGTACACAACTATAATGAAATTTCGGTAGTCAGGTAGTGAATGGGGGTGACGTAGCAGAGGTGACCTTTAACGGATCGATACATACTATACCGCCTAGGCGCCGCCGACTTCGATCTCGTTTCTATCTTCACTTCCACTTCTTTTATTATTGCTTAGAAAATAGAAAAATTATTTACTGTAAATAATGTAGCTACTTTACTGCAAACATGTACAGGCTGGATTTTTTAAACCAAAAAATATTTGGTTATCAAAAGTTCTTTGCATTCCTTAAGTTTACTTGTTTGGATACAATTGAATGTAAAACGATTTTATATGTTTTCTAAGCTTAAAAATTTGTTATTATTAAATTGGCAATGTGCCAAATAAAGAGATTCAATACATAAAGCTAATTCTACCGGTGAAAATTATTTAAATTTTCATTGATTTTATTAGCCAATAACTCATTTTATATTTGGTTCGCCCTTTTCAAAGCAACTGATCAAATAAATTCGATTTTGATACGGTTTTTATCAATCGTGGAAATTTGCCTACTGCATGGAGATTTTTCTATTTTATTGTTTAAATATTAATGCTCTCTTTAATTATAAAGCAGGTGAATGAATGTTTCAAATTGTGTACGTTAATACATGTTAAGCCTAGCGTTACTAGGTG
The DNA here is from genome assembly GCA_958336345.1 of Dorcus parallelipipedus. Taxonomy (NCBI): domain Eukaryota; kingdom Metazoa; phylum Arthropoda; class Insecta; order Coleoptera; family Lucanidae; genus Dorcus; species Dorcus parallelipipedus. Next base: position 41,133,514 of record OY284477.1, read on the forward strand.
CATTAACGTATTGTATGTCGTGCAAATTAGTGATTCTGTTCATATTATTTATTTAAATCATGTGCGAACAGTACATTATAAAATAAATTCCAATTTCATTTTATCTGCCTTGCTTGTTGCTTATTTCTCTATTTTAACTTTACAATCTGTCGTAGAAATTTAATTTTTATTTTGTAAACCTTTACCTTATTTACTGACTGTGTTATATTTTCAACTTTCTTTTGCTTTTCCTTGATAATTTAAGCTCTTAATCTTTTTTTTTACTGCGTTTCCTTTAGTTTTTATTAGTGTTTATTTGAATATACTTAAATTACTTCCATCTTTTCCTTTAAAATCTGATATGTTTGGTTTAATTTATTTTCATATAATTTACCCTGTTTGTTCTCTAATAATAAATTGTGTATTCCAACGCGTTCGTGCTTTTGAGGCTTCTTATTACGACGCACTCTGATTACGTAGGTAAATATATGTAAAAGCTTTGATGAAACTCACCCCTTTCATCTCTGCAACCGACAAGTTGTATTTAGCCCTCCCCGCTTGACTTTTCCTTGTCTTTTCCCTCTGACAAAGGAAGCAGATGTACGTTCGTTATTAAAATTTAAATCCGAGCTTTCATAAATGGAAATTACCTGTTCTGCAAAATAAACAATGAGGTGATGACATCGTACGTAAAAGCAATTTTTACCTCTAATTGGTTCTGTAAGTGATATTAGCCGTGCCAATGGATAATGTTATCTAACGTTTTATACATCAGTGGCTCGTGAGATTCGTCCTTTTATGTTCCACTTCCTTCCTACCGCAACCATGTCATCTGTATAAAATAAGCCTGCATTGTTCAGCAGTGAAATTACTCTCTAGTTTTGTGTTTGAAGAGTTCGACCTTTGTATGTACTCACTCGTGTCCGCTGTTAACATTGCTGAGGGTTTTATCTTTTGAAATAAAAAAGGAAGTAAAATGTTATGGCTGGCTGTTGTTGGCAAATATTTTACGATGATGAAAGTGAAATTTGAACTTATGGTTTCAATCCATTAAAAAATTAAGAAATTTGATTTACCAGCATGGAAGCATGTCCTAAATTCATTCTTATTGTGTGTAAATGTGGCTTGTAGAAGCAGGGCTTTTAAAAAATTTCTTTATTTAATTTACTGCACAGTTGAGGAAAAAATATAGAAGTAACATCACTGGAGGATTCGGTAATACGAAATATAAATCCTAAATATCCCACGCAACTTGTAACAATGACTTCAGTTTGTTTATCATATAATTTGCTGTCCATAACCACCCTGAGGCTTTTTATGCTGGATTTCACCAACGTCACTTAACTTTAATCATCGATTAAGAATTATTATTCCTATACCTTCAACACATGTAACCATGGTAACGTTTACTTTTAACGGATGAATAAATTTAAGTAACGTCGGTGAAATCCGCCATAAGACATTCACATATTTAAAAAAAATTGCTGTATTTGAAAAGTGATAACTTTAGAGACTGTGAAAATACAATGTAAAGACAATCAATAATAATATAATCGCAGTTATCTATACAATGATATATTTAAATCATCGTCATAAGTCCAAATTTTTACGTGATTAAAACAACTTCCTACGTCATTAATATACTGAAAACAGCAGAGATCCCAAGTGGGAACCTTATGGTACCCCGCATTCAATATGTGGCGATCCGGATATTAAGTCATTGATTGGAACCTATTTGTTAAATATATATAAATTTGTCATTTCAATAGTCTATGTGCAAACCATTTACTTCTCTACATTAAAACACTTTTTGTAAGCGAACCCAATGTATGTAGGTACATATTTACGTAACAGACATTGTGTTTCGCAGCTCGTTTGGCTACTCTATCAAAAGTAATAAAGTAGCCGTGTACTGTGTACTCATTTACTTATTTGCTCATGCTCATATTGGCTACTGATATAATTAAACGATTTTTAATCAGATTTTTTTTCTGTTTCTGTAAATAAATAATTTCAGGTTGGACTAGATGTTAAAAACTACTCAATGTAAATTTAAATTTAATTTGGCAATGTCGTAGAATGTTGAATAGCGAGGAGAGTGGTCTGCTTCTCGTTGAACAAGGGCCATTATGGTAATGACCAACTAAATTAAGGGATTTACAGATGTTGGAATGGTTGCGACTTTTGACATACACTCTCTCTCTCTCTCTCTAATATAATTAAATTTCTCTCCATACCCAGAGTACGTGTGTTAGGTTAATTAAAATTTAATTTCCCCTATAAAAAATAAATTATTGGAAAATATTATGTTAATACGAGTATATTCTTTAAACAGCAATATTCATTTATAATAATACTTAATAAAAGAGTAATACAACATACTTAGACGTTTCAAAAAAGTGTGTTGCTTCTTCAAAGTAAAATATACTTACAGGTGTGACAGAAATACTAACTTTCTATCCCTTAATAAGAATAAGTAATTTAAAACCAGTGACTGTGGATAGTGGACGCGAAGCAAAGCGTTGCCAAAGGGAGATTTACGACCTCCATCAGACGCTGAGTTTTGCCTAGGCCCCAGCGACGGCTGGGAAGCTTTTTCAAAACAGAAAAGGCACAAACAAATCCTTTTCACATTCTTCATTCCTTCCATATTTAGCTTCTCTTCTTTTTTGTATATTTTATGACATCATATAAGATGTATGCTGAAGAGACGGTGTATCTATCTTATAAAACAAGAAACGGAATAAACGAGAAGAAGAAAGAGAGGATACAATCAAATATATAACAGCCCGAAGAAGAGAATGGTTGAGACATGCACTAAGAAGCAAAGAAGACGACAAAATAAAACTCTTAACAAATTAGTAGCCAACACAGGAGATAGATTAAGAGGAAGGCAAAAATCGAAATGGTTTGATGAGGTATTAGAAAACCTAAGAGTAGTATGAGTGAAGAAGTGGAAGAAAGAAGCAAAAGACGCTATTGTAGCGAAAACTAGAAAATAAGAAGAATGAAGGAAAGTAACATTAGAATAAAGGGCGTAATCCACTCAATAAAAGTAAATCGAAAAGCTTGCAACCGAAAATACTTCAATTTTAGTTACAGTTTATCGTCTATCTTGTTGTGCTTCCAGACTTTCTTTCTGTTCTTAATTTGTTTTTATGACATTCTCTCCTTCAAATTAGTCTTGCAAATATAGTTTTCATCTTCAACTATTTTGTATTCCTTGATGATTACTTTCTCTGCTCCATCCTTTATATTAATTAGTCCTAGAGTTTATTTTTTAAATTACTTATTGCTGTGACTTTTTAATATCTTACCACTTTTCACTAAACTCTATCCACGTCTTCTTTTCTTTTTGATTTAAATTTCTGCGTCATGGAGAATAGTAATTGTAGTTTTTTTAATACCCTTCGCGTTGAAATATAATCTTCGCTTCTTTTTTCTTTCTAATAGCTTTCTTAATTCTATATTCCATCAGTCTGTTTGTATACAATTATCAGCGTATTGTTTGAACTGTATAAGATTGAACAATAAGCAATGATAATGTTTTTTTTTTGGGAAAACGACCCTTCAAGACCTTGAGGAATCGACTTTGTGGGACGGGTTAAGGGCAATGAAGCTCATACTGAAAATGCAATTAATTTTATAAGTATAGTCATTCATTATCAGGTTGCGAATTTGTTAAATAGCCTTCGTATACGTATAGTCGTGGATAATTTAAAGAGAACCAAAAGAATAAAACTGTGCCCTTATCTTTTTTACGTTTTATCGTTTAACTCTCCCAGAGTATATGTACGTACATGTCAAACAGTAAAAATCGGTTTCCTCCACTCTGTTAATTAATTTTTTCTGATATGATAATACTCTAAATCACTCGTGCAAAGCAAATGCTTGACATTTAATTTGCATAAAATAACATGCAATAAATGCAGGTTAAAATCAATTTCCTAGAGAATTGCAAGAAAAACTCGGCACGAAAGAAATAATTACATGTAGGTACACTTTCGTGCAATAAAATTAAGTACACTGAAATGTTATAGTTTCAAGCGGACGTAGAAAAAAATATAAATTTGTGAGAATAAAATACGAGGTAGAGTCAAATGAAAACCTTAAAAGCGCCCTAAAAACTGTACCTAACGGAACTTTGATTTATACGTTGGCAAAATAATTACTGTGCTTAATTTTACTGCACAGAAGTGTACGAGTACATAAAGAAAATTTTTAGCTGGGAATTCTGCATGTTCATTAACTGCTGGCAAACCTCAACGCTAGTAATCAATGAAGTGACGTAATTACGCACATTATTCATAAGGAAGCCGTCGTTTAATATTCATTGAGAGTGAGAAGCGTTTAGTTATAAATATTGATATTGCCGCATAATTTATGATGTAGACAAGTAGAGGATCGTTTTTTCTTAGAATCGTTCCAGTAAATTATAATCGATATGATTGCCTTGCATTGTTCTCCTCTTCCCGTACGTTTACTTTTTGACTGCGCATACCCATTACGATTTATTAACAAAACTGATTCCATGCAATTCCTTGCTTAAATATAAATAAAACCAATAGTTTCATTTCATAAATTATTTTGAATTAAATCATGGCTTGTTTGCGTTTTAATTCTTTATTCTACAATTCCAAGAAATATTTTTTATACCAAAACCTTTCAATTTTTTCACTTGCTTTCTATTCTAAAATAAAATCAAGGTAAATTGTATTTAATTCGGAGATATTTTATAGTGCGTATGTATTTTTGGGGAGTCCTGGATGCACTTTATTTTGAAGCATTAATTTTGCTATAAAAAATCAATCGTCGCTTCATTTATAAGGGAAAGTGGGATGGTGCCCTCCAAACACCTCTTCTTAAATTCGTCCCTGCGCATCAAAATTCTCCATAATATCGCGTGTTAGAAATTCCCAAAGTTTATGGGAAACGCTCGCCCTTCAACGCGAAGTTTGACCTCATGCATAAAACCGAAATGTACAGAATACATTATTTCAAATTGTTGAACCTCATCTGAAAATTTATGTACGTCCTGGGATTAAAACGGAGGCGTAAAACGATCCAGGCGAAATACGTAGGCTGCATTTTTCGTTTCGCGATTACAGGTATCGCTAATTAAAAATTGCAGTTTGCTTCCATTTGGGATTCGAAAAGGATTCTAATTTTAGTTTTGATCGAGCTTTACTTGTAACAGGACAGGATATTTTACTTGAATCAAAATATTGCGCTAATTAATTGAGATTCTAGCAACAATATTTGTGTGAATTTCAGACTGCCTGCGCTATCTACGATGAGAGTACGTAACGTATATTATTGATCGTGTATGTCATAGGCGGCTCCATCTGGTCTGAAATGCATGCACTGCGTCCTAGAGTTTAGTTGGGCGTCGTTGTCATAGAGATCAGCGTCCGAAAGCTTTTGAGAATTAATAAATTTTCGAATTTCGAATTAAAAAAGAATCCTTTTTTAAATTTAGTAAAATTTCTCATTCAATTTAATTTTATAAGTCTATAATCAAAGAGCACGAATAATGGATTATTAAAAAAAAGTCCTCCTGAAGAATCATTTTTATATTTATTTTTTCATGATCTTAGCAAAGTTGCTTTAATCTCTGCTTGTTTAGTTTCAAACTATGTCCATAAAATTTCGCAAAAATCAAAACACAAAGCAATGCGTAATTAGCGCAGTTTATAAATTTTTTCTGCATCTTATTAATTATTATAAAAATAAGGTAAATCTGATGTAATTTTAATTAGTTATTACGTAATTTATTTTTGAATTGTAAATGCAGACGATGATGCTGTTTTATGTATGTACGCTCTTGCAGTGTTTATTATTTTATTTCATGGTTTATGAAAATATTTGAATACGAAAATGTATGCATCACAACATATTACAATGAGGAATTTATGAGAAAATAAGAACTAAGAATTTTTTAGATTAATTGTTTCAGATTGCTACATTTCCTATGAAAATCAATTTAGATATTCTGCAACTGAATGAAACTTTGATTAAAGATAAAAACTGTTCTCCAGCAAAGTATGAAAACTTATTTAAGAATTTCTTTTTACGTAAATTTAAATCTAGTCAAAACAAAGGGATAATTGCAGCAATAAATTAATATGTTCTGTTTGAATTAGGCTGTTGAACGTTAATTTTATTTTCATCTCATAGCTACTCATAACTAAAGTACTGGTTGTGAAGAGAATAACACCAGAATGAGCAGTCTTTGCTGTGCTTTATAATGCCATACATGACACATAGCATAATCAAGTCTTCCATCATTGAGAGTACTTTTCCTTTTCCAACGAAGCAAGCAGTAGTATGACCTCTAACTAAAATAAGACAATCACCTACCTTCTGTTGCACTTACCTTGATTATTATTGTAAAACACTAGAAGGTTCTCAGATTCGACACGAGTTCTTTGTGCATTCTATGAGGAGTCTGTTCTTAAAATAATCTGGTCTTAACACGTTCACTATTCATATAGTTATTTCATAGAGATCGCTATACGTCCGCCAAAGAGGTTTGAGTCCTCTTGAGTCCTTGGAAAAACAGGCAGATATTACTATAAAGTCCAACTTAGTGCATTCTTGTAAATAAGCACTATATTTCTGACCCACATATGGGTCACGGACTTGTGGTTCAAGAGCGGCAATGGGTCAATGGAGAGTGAACGTGTTAACATCAGAAACTGGTCTTAACATCGTGTAATTTTTTAAAAACATATATTCAGGGCAGAGCTCCCAAAGGGGCGATATCGATCTTTTGGAAGTCGATTGCAACTTGAAAAGATCGATGAACCTGAAGGTGTCTGATGGGGATCGATGAACCTTTAGGAATCTCTTGAGGACTGATGAGCTTAGTCTATTAAATAAGACCTGTTATATTATTTTTTTTGTATAAAATTATTCTGAAACTTAAAGGCAGCTTTCTGTTGTACTGAATTTTCGTTTCTTCATTTGAAATTGTAAAATTCTCAGTAGTACATACCTACACGTTTTTTGGTAGTGTTTAGCCGTTCTAAGATCTTCAGGTCTCCATTTTAGTTGTTTTGTTTATTTGTAAAACATGGCTCCAAAAGTATCTTTTGGCCACGCCTATGTAATTACTTAACGTATAAATTCTCGAATTAAGCAAATTTTATCTGCAATGGCTTATTCTTTCATCGCCTTGTAAAATGTACAATCACATCCATAATTTCTTACTGTACGCCTGGAATCTAAGGGGTTGATATTTTTGTAAGTGTGTGTTGATGGGCAAGTACGTCTCTGGCTTTCCCAACCCGGAAGTAGTACTATAATACAAGAACTGCAGTTAACTGTTGATGTATGTAGGTGCATGTATTTATTCATTGTTCGCCTTTGATATCTGATGGGATAAGCTCGGCGGGAGTTACATGCTAATTAAATGAGGTTTATCGAATTGAAGCATGAACGGAAGGAAGGCCGTTCCGCAGAGTAAGGACGCGCCTGAAAACAAGATCTTGACAGGAATTTCGGTCAGGGTCTTTCATCTCCGTTTAGCGTCTGCTCTTGTAGTTGGTTCCTCTAGGTCGATGAGATACACTTGTAATCAGATCCGTATCTCTGATGTTACTGCACTTTCATAATTAGATAGACTGATGTGTTGACATTGATCTTTGAAGTAAAACTCTGTTTGTATAGGTTACAGAGCGAGTGAAAGAGGAACTAATACGGGTAGTAGCTTCTTGGTACTCAAATATCTCAATCGTGACCATTTTCAGTATGTATTAAAACTAATGACGATATTTTTGTTTGATGTTCACATGAATTTAAACATAATTGTTTCGATTATTATTCTGGATCTGTTTTTAGTCGACAGATCGAGAGACCTTTAATTGTAAATACATTATACATATTGTTGAATTGCTGCAGGTACAAAAGGTCTCTTATGACATGTGAATGCGTCTGATTGTTTTAGTGAATAATAGGAGTACAATACAACGTGGTTTTATACATACTTGATGGCCGGTTAAAATTCTACAAGGTCTTCACTTTACAACAAATACTCATATCTCACAAAATGTACTGACAGTACCTTTAAGGTAATCTTCTGGAATTTAAAGTGCATCGGAGTGTCACAAAATCCATCTCCGTTTGTGTCTGCGTTTGAAATGTTATGGTTTCGTCCGTTCGTAATCTAATCTCAGTGTTCGATTAAAGGGTAGTATTAAGGACTTTTTAAATTAAGAAGTTAACAAAAGTACTAGTACTTGTTAGAGAGGAATGTCTTTTTAAATATTTTTTCTAATCATAATTATGTTTGCCTATTCAACATGTGCAAAGCAAAATATGATTATTTATGATAATTGCAGATACAGATGCGTCCCTAAGTTAAAGGTGAAGTGATGAACCGTCGTTTTACAGAGAATTTACCTCAAAAATTTAAGCAAACTAAATTCTCTAAATTGATCCTGATTGATTCGATGGACAGATTTGTCGCACAATTTAAATTATTTATCAACCAAATGATTTAGATTTAAAATAACAGATACCGGTAAGGTATCGATAAGGTCGCCTTTTTTGGTGACGAAGAGACAAAAAGATATACTTTCACGAAAGGAGTTGTTTGGAGCCTTTACTGTCCACTGCTTTTTGAATGGTTTACCACAGGCAACAGAGGAAGTAAATAATCTCACAAAACTGATCGAATGCACATTGAAGATTGAAGATTGGATAGAATTTGAAATAGGAGATGCAGCAAAGATGATGTTTTTCTTTTTATTATTAAACATAAAGTGAGTAAGGGCTAAAGAATCTTGGAATGCGCAGTTATAGCTCAAAGAAAAGAGCTCCTTACACGTGTAATTAAAAAATGCAAGGTGACTCTATTAATTATTATTGCATCATTATCATTGTCTTCGTTTTTTTAAATAACTTTTCTGCAAAATTCTTAACTTATTATTAACAAATTAGCTCTTGCGCTTCTTTGAAACATACGCGATTTTAAAGAACGTTGCGTAGAGAAATTGTACGTACCTTTTTTGCATGTTTTAATGATTTGAGTGATTACCTGCACGAGAATAAAATTTTCCACAACAGTCGCATCCTTTATCTTCTAACGATCGCTCGGTGTATCCTTATCTCGTCCGATCATTAGCATACACGTTCAACTTGATTTATAGTCGGCGTTTTTATGGCGGTTTGTTTTCTAAGACACGCTTTAGGTGATTTGAATGCCAATCGAACAGGTCTTTCATAAGAAGCGTACGGGCCGCAATTTACCAATTATTCTCAGTGTAAATTTCAATGCGACCTTAAATGTTTACAAAGTGCTGCCGCTACCAGTTTTTAACGAGTCATTTTATGCTCGCGACTGCATGTTTAAGAACTTACTGTGAACTGCAATGGAGAAAAACTGTATCATGTACAGGCCAGTGCGTACAGTAATTATTGATAGAGCTATGGTCGAAAGGTAAGCAAGTAGAAGTAGAGTCAGTTTTAGTTTGTAATGGTACATTGTTCACTACATGACAGCGCAAAATTCACTACTACTGGTATATTACACGGTGAAGTTATACGAAATGATCAGACAGACAGGCAGTCAGACAAACAATTCTCGGTTCTAGAAACGCAGCCTAACTAGAATTCCTTGAAATGAAACTCTAAACTCGAAGAAGGTAACGTAATTATTTGGATTGTTTTGAAGGCGACCGAAAACGAAAATTGGGTTTCTTACGAAACTATATTCTTGATATTAAATGTGACCTGATTAATGAGGACCACCCAAGCAACTACACCTTCATTTCCAACTTGGAAACTATATGGACAATGACCGTACAAATTTTCGAATAAATCCATATGCTAAAAATTCAAAAAGACATACAGTAGAACCCCTTCAAATATTTTCATATATTCTGTTTCTTCCGAAGGACTTGCGTCCGAGGAAATCACATTTTGACAATCGAGGAATATCCATTCTACATCCAATTTCCAATTAACATGTTATGCAAGAATTCGTAAATACTAAAGGTAAAAAAGTTGTTTGACAATAGGAGAAAAATCTATCAAAAACTGTTACGCTTGAGCTAATTAAAACTGTGACCAAAGCAGCACCCAAAAGCACTTATTTCTTTTACTTCTCGTTACTTCGGATAGTCGTACTTAATTCATTCCTAAATAGAACCGATAGGTTATTTAAGTCATGAAGTTTCCTGGACTCTAAAGGAAGCCATTTGTTGAATTGTTTACTAAAGAAACTATTAGACCCAATTAAACATCCTCGTTATTGGTGAACTCTAGAAACTAAAAATACGTCTTTACTATCATTTATTCTTTATGGTCTTTGGTAAACAATGGTGTTTTATTTTTAATTTTTAAGAGAAAACAAGAGCTATTTTAAAATGATCCTTCTCATCAGAAAAATTTCGTACAGTGCTGCTAAATTATTTACTTCCTTCTGGGGAGCAAAACTTTAAATCCGACTCAAATCAAACAAATTTCGTCCGCGTACGTTCAAAGAAAACAAAAATAATACATGGAAGTTTGTCGGAGGAGCGTCCGGGTCAAAGGTAACGTATTCACGAATCGAATGAGTTTTCTTTCCGCTCCTGAGAATAAATAAATCGATGGCTAGGTCTTGCAGGTGGTCGGGTTTCAATGCGCTCTGTCTAGCGTAAATATTTCCACCCATTTTTACAGTGCGTTTGTCACATGTCACATAGTTTTTTTTTATGCACAATTTAAAATATGTGGAAATATTTCGGTCTATTAGACAGATAAAAGTTGTGGTAACAACGTTTCAAAGAATTGATGTTTCTTATTCAAGTATTGCATGGAGTGCTGTAAACATGATACGTAAATACTGGACTTCCATTATCTCTTACTCTTTCCAGCTCCTTTTTTAGTTCAACTTTTGTTGCTCCTTTTCTGGGTTATAGGTTCCCTTCTTTCCCTTTGCTACCTGCAGCCATCCATCTTTTAAATATGTGCTGCTCTTTCGCAGTGTTTGTGCACTAATTTTCCCCTTCTTGAATTTTACTTAATTCTTTTCTGTGTGTTTTCATTCGACATTGCGTTTAACCGGAAGACTTTTAGCATTCTTCAAAAATTTACATTTCGTTCTCTTCTAATTGGTTAGATCTTTATTTGATATGGTGTTTGGCTAGAAGATCTTGAGCATTCTTCTGAGATTTTATTTTAAGAACACCTATACCATCGTCAAGCTTTTTTTATTTGTTATGCCTAAATTACCTATTATTGTTAAAAATTTGGCTTGTCTTCCTTTATTCTGTTTTGGATGTCTGCTTTCCCCGCAGACCTTCCACTCAGAACTCGACCCCTTCCATCCAGAATTTGGACTTGATTTCTTCCTCACGTTATTCCAGTTCCTTATTCTTTCTGCCGTAGTTTTTCCATCATCAATTAATTTGAGTAGCTTGGCTGTGATATTCAAAGTTTACAGATAGGACACCTGTGCTCAATGTTTCGAAATTTCTAAGGTGTCTGATTGTCTCTTTAATTTCTTTCATAATAAGTTTGCCCCTTCTGCTTCGACTCGCTTTTATTGACCTCTTATCTTTGTTTAGTTCAAGCAATTTTCTATAATAGTTTAGCTCTTTTTCATGTTATGGATTGCAACTGTTTCTTCTGGTTTTATAGCTCCGTCCTCAAACAATTTCTTCTATAAATACGGTCTTAAATATTTTTCTTTTTTATTTGGAAATTACTTTCATTGAAGACAAATACTGACTCGATTATGAGAGGCTGACGATGACTTCTTTTCTTAAACCAGTCGACCAACACGATTTCGAATTCCATTACTTTCTCCGTTATAAATGAGAAAGAAGGCTCGCGCTTAAACTTTTGCGGATTGCGAAGAGCTAAACTTAGATTACCGCGTGCGAAATAGATTGCATGTTTTGTGGGTTAATTTATTTTGCCGAAATATTTGAGTTGATGGCTTCGGAAAACTTTGATTATTTTTTTCTCGTCGAGTGTTAACTGAAAATGCTTATTAAAGAAACGATTCCCTAATAAGAATAATAATACATAATACATATTTCACTTTTCTGATTTATAATTTGTATAAAAAATCAATTTTGAGGAGGACATCCTTGTATACGCAGATTTGCTCGTGGTGATGTTCGGAACAATCCTAAAACGTCCGTTTCTTTAAAAATTTTAAAACATGATAGAAGATTCTTTTCTCTCTTCTAAAATGAACATTCCTTCTTAAGCATGTTAAGCTGGCCCAAGGAGCGAACCACAAATGATTAAATTGCTTACCGTAAGCAATAAAAAGCGCAATTAATTTTATTTATTTTTTAATCTTAAAAAAGCTTATATAGTGTATTTTCCTCGAACAGATATTCACCTTGACCTGTATTACTCAGGCTCTTGATGAGCCGTTCACTATAAAATCGAAAAGTGACGAGTGAAACTGGTTTGTTCCAGCCAAACATACCAAACATCAATCTCGCATTAATGGTATGCACATATCTACGTGCATGTGATGATTCATTATTTATGAAAACTTAATTGTTATTTAATTTCCTTGTATGACGAAGCATTGGCGTAACAAAATCTTCACTTCTACGATATCAGAGCTTTATAATTTTTTTTCCAAAGCTTATTGCAATGTTGTTCTACATTTATTTTTTTGTTCTAATGTATTTAATACCAAAAGAACAGAAACGAAATTAAACAAAAAATTGGTACAAATTAAAACAGGGTGAACCAAAAATAATAACAAAAATTATCATATCTCAATGGTCGCACCTAATCAAGCATTTGGTTCCAATGCGCAAACTCAGCTGCGCATAGCGTACCATCTGCGCAATTCAAAATACTCATAACTGCGCACCTAAGGCTTAACTCACACGTACTACTTTTGTTGCGATTTTTGTGTGGTTCCTTCTGGTCGACATCAATTTCAAATGAAGTGGTTAATACCGTCGACAACTTACTACACAAAAATCGCAGGAAAATGGTACGTGTGAGTTAAGCCTTAAAGCGGTAGGTTGTTGAGAACTTTATAATTATATAGAGTTGCCGTCTCAGTGACTTAGCATTAGCAGCTAGGTGTTATGGCCGTTTTACACTATAACATTTTCTAACTAAAATCTGTTACTAAGTGAGTGAGAAGTACCAATTCAACCAATCAGAATTCACTGTGGTAGCTTATCTCTCTCACTTTGTATCAAAAAATGTTATAATGTAAAACAGCCTTTAGTTCTGGTAAACAAGATTCTAGGTTCGAACCCCACACAGACCAATTAAAAATAAAAAAAATAGACGTTTGGGAATTAGCTCTAACAATAATTCTGACTTTGTCAGAACACTTCACAGCATTAGTGTTGCTGTTATTAAAATTCACGCCTACTTTTTTTTCGTGTGTTTACTGTAACTGAAACCTCGAAAACAAAACTTTTATTAAAATAATTGAAGAATACGAAATGTATGCAAGTTCCCGTTTAATTCATACTGATTAATAGCTTCGCGTAAAATTCTGAGATCACACCAGTACGAACCGAATTAAACTACGCATTTCTTCTAATTAGATCTAGTATTCTAATGCTAATTTGTTATTATAGTATATCAAAAAAACGCCTGGAGAATTTCCGTCTTGACGAAACCTAACGTACGGAACTATAACACGCTCGATTATCCAATTCGAACGAGTTATGGTTTCCAGGAATGAAATTATTGTATAAGCACGATGATAACAAATCTCTAAGTGATAATGATGTAAGTAAGAAAATGTTTAATTACAAATCACGGTCTTGATTGTATCTAATTATTTTCAGCACATAAGTTTTCAATTTTTTATGCGGAAGGTATCTACGTTATTAATTGGTCTGAGATATTTCAGTTGCATAACATAACAGGACCGGACTTGGTAATTAATTGGAGTAATAAAATTCAGGCAATGGTCAGTTAAATTCAAGCCGATACAAATTAATTTAATTTGACGACCTTTGGATTGGATTCGGTCGGCCACAATGAAGAGAGCATTTAAATTAATGTTCTCAATAAAATTCAGTTGCGAAACTGAAAAAAAGTTACCGATTTAATATTCTCTTAAAATGGATTTTATGAAGTTGACGCATAAAAGGATCTTATGGACATTGTTAATTGTATGCAAATTGATTTACAATGGCAGATTTAAAAAATAAACGTGTAAAAGGTTTTTAATTTCATTTTATTAAAATAATTTGTTTTTTTTTAATTTTAATTGCGTATTATGTATTTACATTTAAAGAGGCCATAAAAGTAGCTGGAAATTCATAACTCGGGGAAAAATTGAGAAAGAAGAAGAAATTGTAGAAATATTTGAACAATAATTTAAAGCAAAAGTTTTCCATTTCATGATTATAACGAATGTCAAACAGACTGAGTTAATTCCCGATATTTTCGTTGTGCTCAATTAAATTTATTTGGTACACCGAATTTGAAACCCTCGTGGAATTTTAATTGGTTCGGGACGGCTATGTGGTCCCCCGTTTGTTCATTAGCGCGGTTGTTTGACGAATTGTTCGATTCGGACCTGAAAAACTATATACAACGTGAAATATTATTATTTACCCGGTTGAATTTAATTAATTCCGCGTTAATTACAACTCGCATTTAAAATATGATAATCGCAGACAGTCAAATTCCTAATGGGGTAACCTGCAAAACAAGTTAATGCTGCGCTAATAATAAATACCGTTTTATTATTTATGGTGCATTAAATTAACGCCCTTTTGTTAATGGATTTTATCCGAGCTGCGAAGTTGAAATAAACTATGTATACATGAATACGTTTTTATATGGTCATCAAAATTGCACATATTCTTTTTTTAAATTTCATTAAAATAGTGACATTTTATTGTGCGTAAGCTCATTTAGATTATAAAGCTCTTTTACAACGTGCTTAAAACCCCAAGTAATTTTTTAACTATTTCACATTTTTTTTACTTTCGTTTCTGTTGACTGCAATAATAAATTATTATTAACACGGTTCTCTTTTTTTATGACTGGAAACGTTTAGTAATAATCAAAACGTAAAAATTCAAAACCTATTAGGAACAAAAGAATTTATGAGGTAACCTTCCTCAGGTAAACTTCCTTCATTAAAAATCTCGCGTTGTATTCCACGGTCGGACTAACAGATTTAGATCAAGGCTTATTTTTTCTTAAACGGTTCTAACTGCATCTGTATCATATTTCATAAAGTCGTTGACTGATTGCCTTGATCTTCTGGCCATATCAAAAAGCCAATGCATACGATCGACCTTGCAAGCAATGTACTTTTAAATCACTTTACTGGTTCAGTAGTGCGTAAAACGGTGCTGTGTTAAGAACGCAAGAACTGTAATAGGGTTTTTAGTGAATAAGTTATTCAGGAAGTGTTTGGTGATTTTTACTTATTGTTAGTGTAGTTTTAATATTTGAAATAAAGTTTAAAATAATTTGGTAAGTCAGCATTCACTTCCGGTGTCAGAATAAGCAAAGAAGAAATATTTGATTGTGCCCTTTATTTGCAAATTTTTATGAAGCTCACATTAACTTCAGAGTAATTACACGTGCTCGTGTTGGCATTTACATTCCTGGAATAGAAAGAATCATCGGCTTAACGTGAGTACAACGTTTATTACAAATGAAGGCTCTTGAAACTTTCCCTTCGATTTTTATGTTTACGGTTTTGGTTTCGTCTCTTGCTAATTTTTGTTGGTAAAAATTCAGGAGCTTTCATAAACTTAAAGATCAAAATATAAAATAATGAAAATCCTTTTAGTAGGAATGTAGGCACATGTCAGCATGTCCTTCAAAGTTCAATATCTTTGTGGAATTTTGTAACAAGTAACAATCGACATTTCACTCTTCTAAATTGATTAATCTCTGTTTTTACTTACATGCAAAAATAGCAATAAAAATAAATATTTATTTTGGTAATTTTATCTAAAACGCCGATTTTAAAATCCGCCAGATGAGGAAATTAAAGAAACGATTTAAAGGCGGATTAGCGAATCGATTATCTCAGGCCTTAAATGCAAATCGCCCCTATTCTTTTACAACAGAATTTCCATCTGAAAAAAACTTTTATTCGGCTCATCAGCTACAGAGGGCTTTCCGTAAAATTTACATTTATTGAAATGGCCAATTAAATTCCGGGAACCGTCTTTGAGGTCCCATTTCGAATCTAAATCGAAATCTTTGCGGGTTTCGGGCGTCCTAATTATTGTTTGTTTTGTAATCACCTTGCGAGCGGTTGGAGTAAATTGTTATTAATTGAGTTGCGCAAGTGTTGTAAAGAGAACATATCCGCAGTGTTTTAGATGTGGGCTTGCTACAGTATGATTATTTTTCATTAACGATGATGATATCATGTCCTTCTGTCGTTTTATACGGTACTACTCAATGATTAAATTAACAGTAACTTACAGAAGGACTATTGAAAATAGTACTCGAGAACGACAATCAATTTTGAAACTGATATTGTAACTATAATCGTTTATAATTGTTATGTTTTATTCTTGTTAAAACTAATGTTACAAAAAATGTATTATATCAAAAACAACTGATATTATCAAACATGCCTCTTATCAACGAAAACAGATTTTAAGCGGTCTGTGATTGTACCGTC
This sequence comes from Dorcus parallelipipedus, assembly GCA_958336345.1. Lineage (NCBI taxonomy): Eukaryota > Metazoa > Arthropoda > Insecta > Coleoptera > Lucanidae > Dorcus > Dorcus parallelipipedus. The sequence goes on from OY284477.1 coordinate 41,150,090, forward strand.
CTAGATTATTTTATTAATAGACATATCATTCCTCCTCTCTTAAATGTTCAACTTCTGGGAACATAACGAACTGGTGGACGCCGATAGTGACGCACAGTGGTCAATATGCGGAAAAAACCCTTTTTTTTCAAAATGCTGCAAAGAGCATTTTGATTTTAAATTAGTAATTCTTAATGATTAACTGATGTATATTGACAAAATAATCAGATATATTTCCATATTGCATTGTTATATAAGCCCTTAAAGTCGCCTGAGTTGTAATGCTTACTGACAGTGTAAAAATTCATCATATTTTTATACGAATTTCTCTTACGATTTTATTACTACATTAAAGAAATATTTTTTAATGAATAGCAGCACTATTGGAGAATATGTTATGCTGAATAAAAATAATTATTTCAATTGTTGTGCCATTACATAGAGGACTCGAAGAATTGTTGAAAAATGTTTTGTGAAAAAATTTAATAGGGCATAATTTTTGAGCTCCGTCGAGCGCTATGTTCTAACCTATTTTTCTGCATACATTAGACTTCTAATTAAGTAATAAAATACTTTTTAGCTGCGACCACTTGCGACCCTCGTTTTAGGTTACAATTGTTCTAATATTTGACATACTGTAAATATCGCTTCAACTGTCGACCTGTTGATGTGAAACCTTTACCTGTTAAAAATATGTATAAGTTTCTATTTTGTTTTAGATTTAGATTTTTAATAATTATTTTTTTTTTTAATTCGGCTTAATTTTCATTCATTTTATTTTATTCATTTAAAGACATAATGCATCAAAAAAAGTAAAATAAATTAAAAATGATAACGGACAGTGATAATTTCAAAAATAATTAGTTTTTTCCGCATCTCTATAGAACCTAAACCACTGTGCGACGTGAACGTCGTATAGTCTGTTCTAATGACTCTGATGACGAACTAGGAGGTTCAGTTACAACTGTGGGAATGCCTTCAGTGGTTTCTTGTTGTAATGCATAACTGCTGCTGTCGGTATCAAATTTCTTCTGTTGTTTAACCACGGATGCTTCTCGTAGAATGGTAGCAAGATTGTAAGAATCCTCGTCGTTGTTCTCCGAGTTTAGGACAGTACCGTTATTTGTGCCTTTGCGCAACTGATTTTGATGTCGTCGATGTGTTCCGTTTCTGGCGTTGCTGACGAGGTACATCATCTTACCAATCTTTTGAGTGATGATAATAATAATAATAATAATTGATTTTAAATTTTGTGGTCCAAATACCAGGCAAGGATTTGTAGTCAGGTGCTTCCAGCATAATTGAAAGTTTTGTACGGTAACTACGACCATGCAGAAGCTCTGCAGGTGACTTACCAGTTTGTGGATTTGGTGTCGTGCGGTAAGTATACAGTAGTTTTTCATATGCTGCTTTCTTTATAGTATTTCCTCCCCACATATTTTTCTTCATTGCCGTTTTAAATGTCCTTAACGTTCAGCTTCGCCGTTTGAAGCAGAGTGAAAAGGTGCAGTTGTGATATGTGTGATGCTATTCGTTTCGCAAAATTTGTTAAATGTTTTCGAAGTGAATTGTGTTCCATTATCCGATACGATTGTTTCCGGTAGCCCCTCTAGGAGAAAAATGTTTCGAAGAGCTTTAATTGTAGTTTGTGTCGTAATATCAGGAACAATTACAATGAATAGAAATTTTGAATAAGCGTCGATTACTATTAAATAGTAGTCACCTTTGAAAGGTCCTGCGTAATCAATATGCAGGCGTTGCCATGGATGTGTAGGAATAGGCCAACTTTCATAATGTGTGAGTGGGATTTGTTGCATTATGATGGCATGAATTACAGTCTTTGATGAGTTTCTCCACATCTTTTTCGATTTTCGGCCACCAACAATGTCGTCGAGCAAGTTGCTTCATTCGAATAATTCCCTAGTGACTATCGTGAAGAAGTTTTAGCACCTTCGGGCGTAATCATTCTGGAATGATGATGCGAGTGTGATCTGTGAACCAAACAAGTGCTCCAGCACTATTTCTGATTTCGCTATTTCTGATTGTGTCCCGCCGAAGAAAAAATGGTTTTAAATCGTCATGTTCCGATGGTAGCTTTTCTGGCCAACCATGTTCAACATAGTGTTTTACTGCACTGAGAATCTGATCTTGGTCTGTTGCATTTGCAATGCGCTCTAGATCGATTGGAAAATCAGTTTCTTCCGCAATATTTTCTAAGAACATACATGCTGTTAGTTCTTTATCAAATGAAGTGTCTGGACCAGATGGAAGCCGTGACAGTGCATCAGCATTTGCATGCTTGTCAGTTGATCGATAACGTATCGTATACCGATAAGCCATAAGGAAAATAGCCCAGCGAGCAAGACGCTGGAGTGATGTTGCAGGTAATTTCTTGTCTGGGTGAAAAATCGATACCAACGGTTTGTGATCCGTAATAAGCTCAAAATTGCGGCAGTAAAGGTATTCATGAAATTTCTTTATACCAAAAATGATGCCCAGAGCTTCTTTTTCAATTTGACTGTAAGCTAATTCATGCTTGTTCATCGTTTTGGATGCGAATGCGATTGGATGTTCTTGTCCATATTCATCACGATGCGAGAGCACAGCACCAGTACCGTATGAAGATGCATCAGTTGCTAGGATGAGCGGCGAGTTTGGCTTGTAGTGTACTAGTGTGGTGGCACCAATAATGAGTTCCCATGAAAACTTGGTGTTCTTCTTAGGAAGTATGTTGAGTGGACCAGCGATTTGAGAAAAGTTTGGGATAAACTTACTGTAGTAATTCCCCAGAAATGATTGCAGTTCGTTGAGATCCTTTGGTTTAGGAAGATTCTTTATTGCTCTAATTCCAGATTCGGATGGACGAATACCTTGTGAGCTAATTATGTTTCCAAGATACTCAACTTCGGTTTAAAAAAAATCACATTTTGATAAATTACAGCGTAGACCATTTGTTTTCAATCGGGTGAACAATTCATTCAGTGTTTCAAGATGTTCAGCTTTGGTTGCACCAGTGACGATAATATCATCAAGGTAGGTTGTACAGCCGCGAAGCGAAGTCCAGTTGTGAGCTGTTCAATGAATCGTTGAAAAATTGCGGGTGCACTCGCAATGCCAAATGGAAGTCTCTCGTACTGGTAGAGTACATGAGGTGTGTTGACCACGGTGAGCTGTTTTGATTGTTCATCAAGTTCAAGCTGTAAATATGCGTCAGTCAAATCAATTTTTGAGAACTGTTGCCCATTTTGAAGTTTGTGGAATAAATCTTCAACACGCGGAATTGGAAATTGTTCAATTTCAAGTTGTGGATTAACTGTAATTTTATAAATTTATGTGCAAATCGGTTTTGATTGCAGCGGATTCCCCGAGCAGGCTCTGTACAGATGTTTCAGGCCTAGTTGGGCCTTCGTCAGCAGAACCGTAGCCCGAGAACTCCACCGCAAACCAAACCGATATGTCCAAGCGATCGAAAGATGTCGCTACTTAAATGTCTGTTATTTTATAATCTCCACAGATTCGAACTTTTCCATTTGTTTTCGGTACCACAACAATAGGTGCGGCCCATTCGCTAAATCGTACAGGTGTAATGATGCCAGCAGCTTCGAGTCGTTGGAGCTCTTCTTTAACTTTATTTTTAAGTGCGAATGGAATTGGTCTCGTCTTGAAGAATTTTGGCACTGCGTTTGATTTTAGACGAAATGAAACTTTGAATGAGTTGCATTGGCCCAATTCTTCTTTGAAAGGTTGTTAATACTGCTTGCAAAGTTCATTGATGACCGTTGCGTTAACTGAAGATTCTGGAGATACTACAGATGTAGATGATACGTGGTGTACAAGTTCAAAGTAACCAAGTAACCAAAAACTCTGAACCAATCAAGACCAAAAATATTCACTGTATCGTGTGAATCTGCTACAAAGATTCGAAGTTTCCGGAGTTTTGACCCAATCTGTGCGTTGCATATAAAATATCCTTTGATTGGAATGTTTGAGTTGCAATAACCTTCAATTTGAGTGCTTGCGGATTTGAGCGGTGGAGAACCAATTGCTTCAAAGCCAGTAAGTCCAATTATAGATGCAGTTGCTCCGGTATCCATTAGAAACTTGAGTTTGATACCATTGACTGTTGGATACACGTTGTAAGCTGGTCCCGTATCCTCGATTGACATTCGTTCATTTATCGGCAATTCATGAATATGTTTTACCTGGTGAGATGTTCGAGATGATTTGAAATTCTTGCTTTTATTCTTCAACTCATGTGTTTTTCCGTCGAAATTTTTCGTTTTATTAGAATTAGACATGCACACGGATGCGATGTGTCCACGTTTGTTGCATTTGTTGCAAGTAGCATTACGAAATCGACATTCGGAACGCTTGTGTTGGTAATTGCATTGCGAATATGAAGGCAATTTTGAAATATAGGGTTGCTGCGTTCTGGCTCCTTTGTTGTTCGATCGAGATGAGTCTAAGTCTGAGGTGAGATTAGGATTTTTACGACAAGAATATTTGCTTGACATCTCATTTACTTCAACTTGGGTGTTGTCTCCTATAATCGTCTGATTTGCGACGAAAGTAGCTTCAAGAATTTGTGCTTGACACAACAGTTTCTAGAACAGTTTCTAATGTAGGAGATTCCGTTTGTAATGCGGCAGTTCGGACTTGAGGATGAGGAGTATGTAAAATAATCATGTCGCGAATTTGTTCGTCAATCAGTTCATTTTGACATTGTGAACAATTAAATTGACATTCACGAGCTAGACCTCGAAGTTCGACGACCCATTCTGCATAGGACTGGTCCTTTGACATTAGCGTCTTGCGAAATTTGACTCGAGCGGTCATTGGATGCGTTTTTTCTTTAAAATGTTCGGTTAGAGCTGCAGTAAGTACAGTAAAGATTTGTTTGCTGATGTCAGATAGCCAAATAATTTTTGTAAAAATATAAAAGTTTCGTCGCCGACCCATGATAAAAAATATGCTTGCCTGCTTTCTTCTGATAACATATGATGAGCTTCGAAATGCTGCATGAGTCTTGAGTAATATGTTCGCCAATCTTCTTTAGGATTAAACGTTTGAAAAGTGGGTAAAGTAGAGTCACCTCTTTCTAAATTGGAGTTTTGCCTTCCTGTGAGCATTTGTATCAATTCACGATGCTGTTGATCACGTTGTGCCCGTTCTTCTATCATTGATGCGAGTGGTGCTTTTACTAAATCATCCGTAGCCATTCTTATTAAAAATTAGTTTCTAGATCGAAATTCTTTACGAGACTGCGCCAAAAATGTTATGTTTTATTCTTGTTAAAACTAATGTTACAAAAAATGTATTATATCAAAAACAACTGATATTATCAAACATGCCTCTTATCAACGAAAACAGATTCTAAGCGGTCTGTGATTGCACCGTCCTAGATTATTTTATTAATAGACATATCAATAATAAAAAGTGAGCAAATAAAAATCAGATTAGGGTAGGCGGTGCAAAGAAAATGTATGTCTGTGATTAACTGAATTAAGTAATGTAATACATTCATGGGCTGTCAAATTTATTGACGTTTTATTTAAGCACAGACATACATTTTCTTTGCACCGCCTACCGTAATCTGATTTTTATTTGCTCACAGGTTACAAGTAGATGTCTCTGAAAATGTTCAATTTAACATCATTTTTTTAAATATTAATTTTAACACGTTAGCTGCCATTTCTTGTTCTTGCAGATAACATACTTATTGATCGACTTTTTCTTCAACATCTTGTAAAGTATTTATGCACGGCATCAAATAAAATATGACGATGATAAATCAAAGTGAATACTAGCATAATTAATTGCATGTAAGAGACTCCAGGACTTCTTTGGGTCTGAAATCTCCCCTCGAGAATTTATGGTCTCAGGAGAATCAGTCCTCCCGTGTGTTTTAAGCATGAGGATCAATGGTTTGAATAGCTAACCTTCACTCACGTTCCAACAAGACAGACGTTTACATTGCCAAATGCAGATGCAAGGCATTTACCATTTAGATTTGAGATGAATATTCCTCGGTCTTTGACGTCAGGACATACATTTTATTTATTTCGAGAAACTAATCCTCCTTAGAGTTCTTCGTAAAAGTTTAATGAACATTTTTTTACAGATAGTAAATTAATGTAAATTCTGAATCACGAACGAGTTGTGCTAATGGATCTAAACTATTTTTAAAATATAAGTGGAAAAGAAATAGAAAATAAATAAAAAAGTGAATGTCAACTTAAGTTTATTATGAATCATATTGCAGTGATATTTACCTACGTCCAGAAGTTTATTCATCGTAAGCTGTTTCCCACAAATTTCGCATCTTATAAAAACATCCAAAATAAAAAACATTCTTCAAATAATATTCCTCATATATACAAAATACCCAAAATTCTTCATATAACTTCTTACAAATTACAACGTTCTTCTTCAAAATATGTCTTCTTACATCAAATCAAATGTCTCTGTTTCGTACAGCGACAAATTCCAAGTTAGAATCCAAGAAGACAACCTACCATTTTTGAAACTTGTTGATTGGATGGATTTTTCTACCTGGATGGAGCGGATGCACGAGAGCCGTATAGGTCTACAACATCCACTCAAAGCGAGACATTGGCCAGTCCAGAAAATAGGAAAGACATCTAAGAGAAACAAGCGATTAATTTACATGAAGGATGGTAGGAGATTTAGAGTAAAGGGTAATAAAGTTCCAGACAGGGTAGTTAATTATCAAAATTTATGTAATAAACATTTATACAATTAGTTTAGTTGGGTTAACGTTTAGAATTTTGTTATAATTGTTATTAATTGTTAAAAAAAAAATAGAATTGAAATGTTATTAAAATGAAATACTTACTTAGTTTAGATTTAACTTTGAAATATTTAAATTAATTGTCAGATTGACGTTTTGTGTGACAGGAGCTGTCGGATTGAGTGAAGGATTTATAAATAACATGGAGGGGTTGATTACCTAAGAGAATCAATAAACCGAGGTGTAATGGAGAGAATTTGTACACAAAACGTTAATCTTTCAATAGCAACGATAAAAACAACATTAAAAAAAAATTTTGCTCTTATAAATTTGCTCATATATTGAATATAACTTTAAAAAATTTAATCTATTTCATTCACCTACTATTAATTATCGGAAGCTAATCCAGAGATGTTTCATTATGTAGCAATAAAGTAAGTTTATTTTTTGATTTGTAAAAAAAATCTTTTGATTAAAAAAAAAATTACACCACATATAAAACGTCTTGTCATTCATCAATCACTTAAACTTTCAACACTCATTTTACAAAGAATTCTTATTATTGTAGAGAAGTTATCATTTATTTCGCAATTGGGCGTAACAGGTAGCAACACTTGGTAAATGAGGCTTCATCTGTAACAATAATAAGAATTTCTAAATCAACATCACACTACATTTATACTTCATAAGATTCTAAAGTGTAAAAGGATCCTTATCGCTTGTTTCGCGATTGGGCGTAACAGGTAGCAACACTTGGCAAACGAAGGATTTCTTGTACATCTTTAGGATTTTAAACACACATTACAAAATTAAACATCTAAATTACTTACAAATTTATCTTCAAAGGAATTTTCTTCAAAATTTATAAATAACTGGATTATAATTGACATTGAGAGTTCCCACCCTGAAATGTCACTTTGACATTTAAAATTAAAATTTCAAATCGGTCTACTAGACTAAATAATTGTGTGGTGGATGTGGTATAAAGATAAGATTAAAAGAGAAAACATATAAATTCAATACTTACCACATCTGCATAAAAAGAAACACCACAATATGTTGTCAAGAAATCTATGATTTATTTTGTGAGTCATATGGAATATTTGTGAAGGATATTTTACCTGAAGTGGTATCTGTTCAATTACCACTTAATTTTTTTTGTGCATTTCAATATTCGATTTATCTCCTAAGGAGACCCTACATAGAGAAGTTAGAATGCTAGACGTCAGCATTTTGGTCCCTCTCTGTCATCTGTCATTGTTATCACATTGCAGAGAGGGACCAGAATGTTGAAGTTCTGCATTTTGACGTCAGTATGTAGGGCTTCTTTTAAGGTTATTTTTGAACTACGAGGTGAAATCCTAAAGTATTGGGAACGGATCAAATTTGCGATGACCTTGTTTACGTACGTTTTGAAAACAATATAACTGTTTCAATATAAGCCATAAAGTAGCCAAAAACGGTGCTTGATACACTCCAGGCAAGCAGCTTCTAAGATGTCACTGTGGATAAGTTAGTTGCAATTAGATCTGTTTAAGTTTAAATTTTTAGTTAGCACCTCGTGAAGATGGTTTGATAATGCATTCAAAATGCAATACAGAATTAAATCATCTAGCTTTTTCGTTAAATTATTATCTACAGATATTGTTTTGTCTAGAGATTAAACGTACTTACATTACACGGGCTATTAATTCGGGTATGCAAAAAATGCGGCAATTGCATGATCATTTCACCTTGATGTTTCTGAATTGAATTCACGCCAAAATATAGGTTTCCCATATTCTGGCGGTTATGATGAAACACGCATTAAAATCGTATTACGCAATTACCGAATTACTTTTGCGCTGAATTAAACAGTAAATGTTTACTGCTTTACTTAGAAAATGCAAAAACATGTTAGCAGGAATCCCCAAAGTCTGTCTGACCATTTGATCGTCAGGTGATTATTAAGCCCGCTACACACTAAGCGATTTCTCGTCAAACATAAATTATCGTTTGAACTAGAGGGTGTTAGATAAGTACTTGTAAAAGCGTTAACGTTGTCAATTTATAAGTAACAATTATCTGACGATCTAGTGACATATCACAAGTATGTAGCGGGCTTAAGAGTGCACGTACCAATCGACAAACAATCACAAAATATTATTTGTATATTTAAATTGAATAACTAATGCATACATCTAACAAACCATTTGTCACTTCGTCGCAACCAACCAAGTGATTTGTATAGTGATTATTGTATAGTAATAGTGATTATTACGGTCTATGTTAATGTTACTTGTCATTCAAAACGAAAAATAAAATTATTATTCGCGTGGCTTTGCAAGCAAATAAAATGGCTAATTTTAAGAGTGACGTCGAATTTGACCTTAAATTGTCAAGATTAAATAATGGCAAAAAATTCGACTAGAATTTTTTATCTGTTGGTTTAAATAATATCGTGTTCGCAATGCAAGGATTTAATTAACACTGAACACTTTATAAACAACGGTGCATGATTTATTTAAAAAGTTTCAAGCTTCAAATTATCCGAAAAGTAATTGTTAACATTTTACATCCGAAGCTTCATTGTAAATTATTATCAGTCTTTTTAAAATTAAATGATGAACGTTCAACAATTTGGTCCCTTCTCTAATTGTTTTCTTTAATTTTATTTTAATACCTTTTAAACCGATATCATTAAACCGATATCATTGATACCTATATTTGCAATACGTCGTTTTAAGATCGTTCTTTAAGGATGCTATTTAGTAATTTTATGTATGTTTAGAATAACTGAAGCCAAGACAAATAAATACAGTCATTTACTGAACGGTCTTTCCCGATATTACTTACACACATGTGTACCTACATACACATAGTCATTGTTTATGGAGTAAATCCTAACCAGATGGAACCGGAAATATTAAGCTGCTAAATTTAATGCACAAATATAATGAGTGTAAGTCATTCAGGAAGAAATAATTTTATTATCTAACATAGAAATGTAAATTATTTTGCTTTAACTGTACACAAAAGAATAGTGAAGTGTTTGCAGGAGATCGAAGAAACTTATTAAAACAGTCAAAGTAGAATTATGAAGGAACATGTAATATCGTATTATACTGTGCAAACTAGCTGATAATAGCTTAATATTTAAGTTAGAAATGTGAAATGTTTCTTACTCCCTAGACCATTAAAATTTCACAGAAGAGGAAATCAAAGCTGCAGGATAAATACCTGTACGAAATCGTTTAACGTTCGTGTAAATTACTCCGGTATCCTTTCGGCCTACAACTGAGTATTACCATTTATCTTAATTCTAGTCAAGGTATTAAGTTATTTGAACGGAACCCAGACACATTTTCTTATTCATCTCGCAGGTTAAAGCTTCTGAAAGATTTATTATCAGCCATAATATTCAGTTCAAGTTCACGGTGAGCAATTTGCGCATTTAACCAATTGTTGCATGAGTACTTGAATAAAAGGAGGAATTCATTTGGTTGCTGACACAAACGTTAAGGCAATTCTGGGTAATTGTATTAAAAATAATAATTTATTTTCACAAGTAATAATAATGATAATGCTATCCTATATTAACTTCTTAAAGAGGCAGATTTAGATTGGGCTTTGTAACACAATTTGGTTTAACACTTGCATCTTAAACATTAAGATTCGAGGAAACTTAGAACAAAAACTCTTTTATAATTTTGTTACAACTGTTGAATTATTTTTTGTAAACTCCTCTAATTTCTGCATTGATTCCTTGGCTGTCTAGGAAACTGTGTCACCCTTCTAAAAATCACGAAATAAAAATTTTACTGGTTCCTTCCTAACAGGAAATCAAAGTTAACTTGATAACTTATTCAACTGAATACATGTTATTAAACTTTCATGTTTATGCTTGGAAAAATCATAAAACTTCTGCATTTCATCTGAATTTAAACTACTTCTTTATTTGCTGCTTTAATAATCGAAGTTATATTTTAATTTGTATGTTTGAACAACTACTCATTTGTTATATGTTCTTAAAGAGCAACAACAAATGTAACAAAACCAACAAAAAATGACGTTAACCACAGCTCTATATTTACTGACATTAAACGCAAACGAGAGAGAGTTGCTTTTGGTTTGTTTATTGTTAATTTTATTTATTGCTTCAATTCCGAAATAATTATCCGTTCGCGTGTAATTCAAGCCGAAGAAAACGCGTCGTTATTCATGACGATGCTCATGATGACATTCGGTTCAAGTTCACGGAAACTAATTTACGTACTTAACTACTTGGATACTGTGCATTTACGAGAATGTAAAAATACTGCTCGCAAAGCAAGATTTTATTGGGTCGGTGGAATATCTCAGAAGTCGATCTAAAAGTATTTATTTGAAAATGAATGTATTTTTGTCAGTTTATGCTCTGGACTTATTCAGGAAGGAATTTCTTTCTTTGTCATCCAAGCTCATTCTTTATTTCTCTATTATATGTTTTAAAGCGATTCAGAAAGAAAATGATAAAAGACATTTAATTATTATATTTTATGAGTTTTATTTGATGTTCGAGTACAAAGTGTTGTGTGTTCGATTGTAGACACATCCCTTTTCAAGAGGAATAAATATTTTGCCTTGACATCATTGTCATTCTAGTTTCCAGCTCAAATGTAACTAATGGTCTGCTGATTGTATTCTCCATGTAAAGCACAATAAATTACAAAATCATTAACTGGAGAAACTAAGTTTTTCTCAATTCTTTAAGAAGTTCAGTAGAGGAAGACTAGTTGTCTACAGATATCCAAATCCACATCATTCCCATTATTATCCGTTCCTCAAAATTTGAGTCGTCAATTCGCATTCGTTTTGGCTAAGAGTTAAAGTGATGTTTTGTATCAGAAATAAATTAGAAAAACTTACAGTTTGAATGCATCCTATATTATAGTAATCATAGTTGAAAATTGGACGTTACCAACAACATCCATAAGATAGGAAAACACATTGTTCAACAGACACTTAATTTTTGACTAGTACGAAGTTTTGAATCATTTTCCCCTAACTTTAAGACTGAAAATGAGTAGCGCGGAGGCCGTTGTTTAGTTCAAGTTCATGGTAACTTCAGCCAACTGTTGCATGGAAAATTATGTTACAAACCTGAAGGTGCTTGAATTTTGCTTGAGGGGGTGGAAAAAGAAACAGTATTGACTTATACATAATTAACCTTTCCTAGCGAAATACATTATTAAGTTATTGTGGAATTATTTCTACTTTAGGAGATGCTACCCAGTTCAAGTTCATCCGGGTCTTCTGCCAACTGTTAAAAATTCTGTTAGGCCGCTGAAGCTGTTGAAATATGTAATAGGCTTGAGTGTTGTTTTGTGCATTAAAAAAAATTAGCTTGTAACTTGTGTGTTGCATTCACCTGCAGGTGATTGAAGAGGTGGTTGTATGTTATAGGGACGGTGGGGACGGAGAGAGACGTGGAGCCCGGCGCGTGCCCAGTCTGCGGCTAGCGAACGGGCGGGTGGCCGCGGCTCAGTCCGAAGAGGAGATCCGCTTGCCGCCGCCGCGCCGTTTGGCCAAGGATGACTCCATCAAGATTAGTATCGAGAACACCAACACGTGCACCGACTCTCTGGTGACCGCACTAGATGACGAAACGCTGCTTATCGCGGACTTCCTATCCAACGACATGAATTACAAGGGTAGCGGTAAGGTGCATTTCGGAGTGGACGATGTCTCCCTTTACGGCACCCCCAAAGAGGAACCGGGGCCAACACCTCTCGGTTCCGCCGAAGCCGGGAAGCAGAGCTTTCTCAAGAACCAACTGCAGGCCCTGTTCCAGCCCACCGATAACAAACTGGCGATGAAGCTTTTCGGATCCAAGAAAGCTCTCATGAAGGAACGCATTCGACAAAAGGCCGCAGGACATTGGGTCATACACCCTTGCTCTAGCTTCCGGTGAGTTTTTATTGCATGTTTCACGTTGCATACCGGCAACTTCCGGCAACAAAACATCTCATATTATTTCTATCACCAAGCGAAATCTGAAGTTCCAAAGTCAGTAAAAATTTGAAAGCCCGGGACCGAAATTTATTAAAAACTTTAAATTATTTTATTGAAATGAATGACGTTGCAGAAGGACTAACATAATTCATAATTTAATGCCACATGTGTTTCCGGTGCCGCAGCTTCTTGGAAAGTTGAATCGCCAGAACAAGTAAAATACTTACGTACATCCGTGAAGTGAAAGACTGTAATTTATAGAAGACATAAAACGCTTATCGACGACTGGCAACGTCTAGTAAAAAATAGTTCAGGATAATTAAGTTTCACGGTAATAAATAAAAAAAGAGTCTATTGGAAATTTCATTCGGTAAAAACGATTTCTTTCGAATGAAATTGTATATGAGGAAGTTTGCGGAAACTTTCGACATATAACATGGTTTTTCAAAGAACTAGGAGTTTTCTTTGCATTATCAAACGTTTCTTTTAAATCCAAAACTATAATTATTACAGACAGCATAATGTTTAGAAGGTTTTCTTTCGAATAGAATTACTTATGTGTTTTCGTAGTATAAACAAATTTAAACGTTTCAGTATATTTGGATTCCGTGCCTTGCATTTTATGCATTAGCAAAGTTGGCGAACTTAAGCGTTGATTTGCATGGCTTCGCTCAATTTTAAGAGACCGTTTAAGTAGTAATAAATGTCACGAGTCATGAAAATTGTGATTTTCTGATATGCAACTTCATTGTTTTGATGAATATATTAAATCTGATTGCAGCAGTTACGTGCAATTTATAGAATTTTGCAAAATATTTGCACTCATTCAATTAAGGTAGAATAATACATAAATTGTTTTGGGGTAAAAATTAGGTGTAAAAATTTGAATATAACATTCTTGTTCATACTATTGATGACGTTCTGTGTTTGGATGATAATAACAGGTCATTGAAGCTTTCAAGTGGAATTCATTAAATTCATTACTAACGTAAAATATTACCGTGTCAATGGTCAGATCACATAATCAGATATGTCAATTTTGTTGCTAATTTATTATATTTTAAAAAGAATTAACAAATAACAATTTTTATTTCAGTTTAAATTTTTGGAGCAAAAAATATTTATGAAAAATTTTGATGTCCATAGAATGTTGTAAATATTATTACTCATGTGTTTGCCTTGTTTCTTGATAACTTTTGACATTTTGGCAAATATCGATGTAAAAGATGTTGATAGTGATAGAAACATAAAGTAAAAAATTATTAACAACTCAAAGAGGCAGATCAATTGCAACAGCAATTGATAAATTTGTTTGAATAATAATGATCCATTTTGGCAGGTATTTTTGGAATAATCAATTTGCGCGGAAATGGAGTTTGCACTTCTAAAAATTCACGTGAATAAATACTTAATATTCTTTTATATTCAAATTGGTGATAGATTAACACATTATTATTTATTAGCACGACCTGATAATCTCATATGTCTGTATTTATACTACAGCAATTCATTCTTGAAGCCTCTGTAAATAACCGCAATTTCTCAATGCCTTATGTGAACCAGGAAACTATAGAAAAATAAACAATTGTAAATTTCGATAAAATAGGACGACATTTTGGCAATATGCCACAATGCACTCTGATAAATCTGAATTAGTTTTTCAACAAATACTAAATAAGTTAATACTCTATGTAGCGGCAACAAGAGAACGTATTTAATTTTATATTAGAAGCTTAAATACTTCGACTTTTTTTCTGTTGAGTTTGAGGATTTAAATTTCGTAAATAATCTATTACGCAGAAAGTGCAATCGCAAAGTCTTTCAGGAAATGCAACAAGCACTTAAATATTGTAGTAGCCTTATGAATAAAATGTGTTGGCTGAAATAGCTTGTGGAAACTGAAATTAAAACTAGGGTCGCCTTTGATGAATTAGTCAAGGAAATCCCAATTAATGTTAATTCACGGAACGTTGAATTACATACGTAATCAAATACAGTCGCATTCTACTTTTTATTTCAAGTTTAAAAATGGAAAAGAAAGAATTTCAAAACATTTTATAGGTCCGTTCAATTTAAGCTGCACTTTTATTTATCGTCGGAAATATGTATGTATATGTGCACAAACTAGAGAGAGAGAGAGAGAGGTTCTCTAGGTCAAGAAAGTTTAAACATCAAAGCGATAAATATTTTTCATTGGTGACAAATTCACCAAATTAGATTTGTTCTTCTCGTTAACGGAGGAGTTAAAAAAATGTTTGCGTATTATAAAGTTCAAGAATCGTCGGATAATTAAAGAACACTTATCGAATGTATTATAAATATGTATAACAGGAAAAAGTAGCGTTTTATTTATTTATTAAATTTTAATAAACCATTTTGCAATGAAAAATCAAAGTTAACCAAATGTTATCATATTTTATGAAGGAATTAAATAAGGCCGCCAGTTTTAAGTATGTATTTATAACGCAGGAATGTCGGATTAAAAATTGCAGGGAATTTATTCATATCATATTATGTGAAACGATGAAGAATTTCTTGAGTTTATGAATTTAAAATTTTTCGAAATTAAATATCGTTAGAAGCACCAGGGTTATTACAGATATTACTTTTTTAAAATTATTATCAGACATGCAAATAAAATAAAATAGTTTGCAGTTGAAAATTATTTAAAAGTGGACTTACTTCTTCCGAGATAAATAATAATAATAATAATAATTTTACTTTTAAATTGAATTTAAAACTATATTGATAATTCAGTAATTATTTTAATTTTCAATGGGCAAGAAAGAGCTTTAATTAACAATTTATAACATTCTGCGAAAAAAAAAAATTAAGCAATACAACCGCAAGTTTATTTATTTGAGTGGTAAATTTTCTTCGACGTATTCCTGTGATTATGTCAGTGTGAGAGTCATCGAAGTTAAATGTTGTAAGACCTCAGCATTTCCAAGGAAATTCGAGTAAATGCTTACCGACTCTTCTGCGAGTGTAAAATTACGACCCACGACCGCAATTATTGAATAATGAGCTCGCTCTTGTTAGCTGTCAAGCTCAATAAAAGTGTTACGCTTTTAATTCACCACAGAAGATTTAAAAGTATGACCAGATCAAGCACTTTTCGTTAAAAGATTGTTTTTGTCCAAGCTGTTTATATAGAATTGAACACATTAAACGCATTAAAAGCACCATATCAGTAAAAGTTAGTTGAAAGAATCTTGTCATTTAAAAGCTCTCTCCCCCTTTACTTATGAGGGTGTCAAAAAGAATCACAATAACTAATCCTTTTGCATTTTTAAACAGGATGTACGAATACAACTGGAGCCAACTTTTTTTTATTTTCGGAAAAATAAGCCCTCGCAGGCATTTAAAATGTACTTTTGCGAAACAAATGTTAACGACTGTAATTTCCTTATAGTGTGGTAGAAAAAAATTTAATATTTCCTTCTAAATTCGTCCCTAATTCTATCTTTTAAATCTCTCAGTAGCGAAAGAGCTACTTTAAACTCATGACTGTTCTAATGTCTTTTTTCTAAATTCTAGTTATTTTTCTTTCATAAAACAGTACCAACTTAGAATTACATAGCTTCTAAAGTAGAGTGTTGTAATAATGCGTCTATGTTCAGTATTTTTTGATTGAACTCATTTTTCTTTTCCTTGGCTTTCCTTTACATAAATCTCATAAGCCTTAAGTTTCATCAAAGTTACTAAGCTCGACTACTTTGCCGGCGAAAACTTAAATAAAAATAATTTCAGCGGCAGCTTTTTAATTTAGAATTAAAGCTTTTTGAAAACCAGCTTTTACCACCAACTTTTACGTTCGTGTAGTAATAAAATTTTTAAAGTTTCATCAAAGATTTAACGGCCAGTTAAATGACACTACATAAATTTAGCACTGTCGGCTATTACTTTGTGATCGCCTCATATTAATAAACAAGAAAAACGACTTTTTTTTTAATCGCTGTAATTAATGCGGTGGTATTAACAAAGTAAATAACGAGGTGTTTTTATTGTTAACTAAATAAACTTTGTTGCCGTTCATTATTTAAATTTCATGTGTTGCTTTTTTTTGCTTAAATTTAATGCGTTCATTTACGAGCAAAAACAAATCCAACAAATTATTTGTTTTCTGTTTAATGTAACCGTAACCTTTTAGGTTCGAATTCGACGTTTTGTGATTTGTTTTTTTTTTAATAGCGTAATTAAGTATAATCAGTGTAAGTATCGAATAGACCGCAACATTTTCCCTGAAAGACCGCATACAATGTATTCCGGTTTTAATAATAAACAAATTATATACGAGTGTAATACTAAGATACTTCCTACATTCATTGTGTAATATCATATTTAATAATATTTTTCTGAACTTGCTTTAAAAAATTCTCAGCGAATGATGATTGCTTTTGTAGAGTTTGAAAGAAACTTATGGCGGAAAGAAAATTAACTTCCTTGGTTGAGTGTCCCTGAGGGAAGCAATTGTTTAAGACGCGTTAAAGAAATTTAGGAGTACAATAAAGACACAAGCAAAAGTTATTTGACCGCATATTTAAATAAATTATTTCTTCACCTTGAGTTCAGCATTACTGATCTGACGTAAATCGAAGTTTTTTTTTTTCTGTGCTTTCTAACGAGACAAAATTACTGAACGTTCAAATGTCATTACAATAATACCGCATTTACTAAAAGCAACTCCGGCACATATTAGTTTATTTACACGCTACATGTGACCGCACGTGATTTACAAAATCGAACAAAGCAGTTCCAAATTCCACGGAAACTTTCAAACCTTACAGTCAGTCATTTCGACGCTTTAACAACATGAGATCCTGGAATTCCCGTAGATTCAAGTTACGTATTCTGTTGGCGATCAAAAATTAATATTACTTTTCCGGTTAACATCAAAAGACGCGCTTGTATGGCCCGCAAGGACTGGCGTATAATTTTCTTTTTGAAGGAAAATCGAATTTGCAGCGTCTTGCCGCAGTGACATAAGTTATCGCATAAATTCGGAGGAACTTTATGCCTGAATTCTTGGAATATTGCTCGTTACTGCTTTCGCCTTCGGCGGGTCACGGGATATTCTAGATTTTTGAGTACACCTGCCTGGAATTTAAGCATTCGTCCTTAGAACACTTGAAACTAAAATTTCCATAGATAATTTGAGGGGTCTAAATAGAATTGCTGTCGGTAGGGACTCATTTTAAACCCAATCGAATTAAAATCGAATTTCGAAATTGGTGTTATTGGATTAATTCACTATCCAACTAGTGTAAAATGGTCTGAATTAACGAAGAGGCTCTAAATTCCTATGAATATGTATGCGTACGGGCACATTAAAGTAAAGGCAACGCATATGAAAGTGTAATTTTAATTTCCATTTTTAAAACGTGCCCGCGCTGGACGGAATGAGAATTAGAATGAATTACGAGGCTTCGTACATATGCAAACTCTCGGTTAACTGCCGTAAATTTGTTTGTACTATTAAATCATAACGGATGTTCCTTTCTTCACGCAGATGTTGGGGGATATTAATATCAGTTCTAACATTGGCCTATGGATTGTGTCAAAACATGAAAGTTCAAGGTTTTTCAACCGCTGCATTAATTTCAGAATTTCTACGTAAATAAATATTAATTAATAGACTCCAAAGCCACAAATGTCGTTTCAAATAATAATTGGAAACTACACAGATTTAATAAAATATTAAAATAATCCGTTAAGATAATATTAAAACATAAACTCTAGTTCGGCATTGGATGAAAGAATGGATAGGTATTTCTGAGTGTCAAGCAAATTGAAAAATTCCAAACATGTATTGCATGTACGACAATATGAATCGTTCTGTTAATTGGGAAAATTAATAGAGACGTTTCATTAAAGTCATAAATCAAACTGCGTCCTTCATCGACGTGATGGCCGTAACTCGTCCTAATGCACTAATAACTGTACCAGTCGCATTGGAACGAACGTTCTTCTTATTAAATCATTGCCTTGAGCAGTGAAATTTATCAATTTGAACGCGTTGTCATTATTCTGCGGATGCAGAGCCTGACTTTCACTTCGTTTCGAATACGTAAAGAATTGAAATTGTAAAATATTCCTATTTACGTGCGAAAGATTCGTGTTTTAAAATATTCCTATTTACGTTTAACGTTCAATTTACGCTCTTTGAAAAATAGTAAACTTCCCTGCAGCTGTTGCACTGCGATAAGTTAATCCGAGTGGGAATACGTTCGCGAAAAGTTCCGAATCTGAATACGTGCGCAAAAAGTAATTGAGTTTGAGCATGTTGATAAAAAAATGCCAATAAATAAAACATTGAAAGAGAATTATTTCTTAAATTTTCTCGTTTCTTGTTTCTTCTTGTTGCTAATCGAATTTAGAAAGGATTCGAAACGCATCCTTTTGAGACAGAACGATTAATAATCAGCCAACGATGTGATAAACTACCGAACCTAAACTATCCCATAATAAAATGTTCAAAATGAAATTATGTTATCATTAAATAATTATAAATCCTATTAATATTAATAACAAAGAATGAGAAATCCTTTATACATAACAGTTACTACGTATAAATCATGATTATGATGGAGGTGAACTTCCCCTGCTCCTGCGTTCGAACCTTGAAGTATACTGATGCAAAAATATAGGAAATACCTGAAACTATTAATCGGAGAAAAAGAAATTAACAAACAACCTAATTCAATAACAAAATGCAAATAAATTCGACAAAAAATTAATTGAATCATTCTGTTGTATATGCACCACCTATATTACAGGAAAAAAACCATAACTAAAACTCGATTCCACAATAAATAAAATGTTTACTGTAATTGCAAGATTTTTTTTAATTCCAGTTTTTCATGAAATTAATTTTGTTCTTAATTCTAAAAATTCTCCAGCTAAGAGCTTAATTTCCCATGTTTACCGAGTGATCTACAGTTGCCTTAAAAATATCTAAAAACTTCTGCATTCAACTACATCTCACTTAATTAAATAACTTCCAAAATATCAGTAAATCGGGAGGCAAAGAATACGAACTCAAATTGATGATGGCCCGCCGCCGAAAACTCCAAATTAAATATTTTACTCCCAAATTCGTAAATGTATATTGATGGCTTATCGATTCGTTCACAAATAAGACAAAGTGCCGCTTCCCTTGTCCCTTTCATTATTCAAAGGACCTCCTTTTAACATCGCGTCGGTTGATTTAGTGCTGACAACTTTTGTGGTTCGTAAAACACCGCGGATCAATTAAGAATTGCGTGCCCGTTTTTATTAATGTACTATTTAAATTTAGCGGTTGTATGTTTTAGTAGTAAAATAAAAAGAAATAATAAAACCATGTTGCCGGGATTTTTTTTCATTTGCATGTTATTTACTATTATGTAACTGTTACGTAAAGTTTGTAAAACAAAGTTATCTTGTTTGAGAAAATAGCGTTAAATATTACGACGACAATTTTGTTTTGGAGTGTGAAGTGATGACTATTCTTTCAAGAATTACCCTGTATACAAATTAACGCACATAAAAATTCAGAATTGATTAGTTTTCTACGTGTTTCGTTTTATATATTTATACAAAAACATTTGTGCAGCAAAACTTTACCTTACCCCCGCATTATCTTGCTGTGTATAACGGTTTAGTCATACTGTCACGAATAATAATACAGGAAACCATTCTCCAAAATCTACCGCGTGTTTTGATGTACACGTGCCATACATAAATATACGCGCTTCATAAACTGGAAATAAATATTTCATTACGTTAAAACGATAGCATAAAATATACAAATAGGGTTTTCAGAACTCCATAATTTTAAGCAATTCGTTCCTGGTAGAAGGAAAATAAACATTAAGAAATTAATTTACGTACTTCACTTTTAACTATCATATAGTATGATGGAGAATATGTATATTTTTGTCTTCGAAAAGTTCTTATTTATTTCGTTGTTGTAATTTCCGTAATTGCTGGTATTTCATTTCAATACTGTCTCGAATTAATAAACGAACTATAGATGAAGATTTAGAACTTGACTGCGATTTGGGAATTTACAATGTACATGTAGTTAAGGCCCGATCTTTCCACCTCCTAATAAAGTTCCTGATAACTTTATTTGGCAAATAACTTGATTTTTATGAATGGTTTCCATGGCGATTCGTAAAGTTATTTGTCGAATAAATTTATCGGAGGTGGAAAAATCGGGCCTTAATGTAACAACATTAAGTGGATATTAATTACCTACTTGGATGAAACAGTCAAATCATAGATACTAGATACTGCCTGCCGTGGTAATAAAATTAATGTGATTAAATCTTGTGTAATTCCCAGCCGTTTTATTGAAAACTTAGAGGATCGGTAAGCCTGGAGCCAGGTTTTTTTTCTGCAAAGTTAATTATCTGACGCAATTTCTAACCGGAACCACCAACCAATTTGGTGTTGCGGCAGGAGAAAATAAATTATATAGGGATGGCAAACCGCCAGTTTTCTGCGTTAACTTCGGTTTAGTTTAGTAGTTCGTTAATTGCTATTACTCAAGTAGCAATAAACTATTATTAAAATGTTACAAATCATCACACAACCAAGTAGAGTAAATTCACATTTATCACCTACCATATTTAACTTAAGATTTATTTAGATAATTTTAAAATAATAGTAATAATAAAGGATGTCATTTCGAATAAACGCAAAATAAAAATACTAAAGAAATATCGACGATTTCCCAAAGAACTACTTAGAAATAATTTGGAAAAATGATAAGGAAGTAGAACGAAGGAAATCAAAAGTTAATTCTATCGAGTGCAATTACAAAGGAAAAAATAATAGATTCAGACAAATTAAAAACAAAGAATATTAAGACAAGAAGGTAAACTCAACTTTTTAAGGAGGTTATTAACAAACCACAATACTCACAACAAGTATAAAAGTAAAAACCAATGAAAGAAAATCGGAAAGATATGATGAAACTAATGACAAAGGACTAAGGCTAACTTGACTTCTTTTATTTAAACAAATTAAATTCCATTGAAAAAATCCTTGTCTTACTTTTTACCATTTTCCTGCTTGAAGACATCGCACAAGTGCAGAATGATTTTTTTGCAATTTATTAAATTTTTGTTATTACAAATACTTGTCACTTTAAACTAGAAAACTTAAAATGTAGAATGTTTCTGAGTTTTCTTCACTAAAGGATATAATCAATTTAAAGGGGCTTACTTTATTTTAGGAAGATGATCAGGAATAGTAGGAACCTCACCAAGAATGTTAATCCGCGGATTAATGAATGAATTGATTGAATGATAAATTGCAATATGTCTTTCCGAAATAGGACACTGGGTATTTTGAATATTGCAGAAGATCTTTTTAGAAAGTATGATTAGTATTTCAATGGAGTATGCAATGTAATTATTGATTACGTCATTCAGGCTAACTGTGATATCAGTAATAGCCTTACACTCCTTGCTGTGTGTGGTACTTTTCAGAAAGTTTAGGTATCATCCGATATGGTCTAGTGGCTAGGATACCTGGCTCTCACCCAGGAGGCTCGGGTTCGATTCCCGGTATCGGAAGTATCTTTTTCTTGCTTCAAATTTTGAATCAAAACTGAATTTATATAAATATCCTTTTCTCAAATAAATCAAAACCAAATTCTTTTTGTGACACTTCGTTTAAATAGCTTCTTATAAGCAAACAATGAGTAACTAATTGATGTTCTTTCGTGTAAGACTTTTTTTTAGCAAATTTATTTCCTAGCTACAAGAAAATGTCTTTCTCTAACGAAATTTTTATTGGACGTAAAGAAATTAATACCGCATTAACGTGATCCTTTTTCTAGGAAAAATTACATGTAGGCGTCAGCCTGGAATAATGTGCAGTCGTTATTTCTCTCCTAATCTCTTTATCCCGACACTATGCTCTCATTTACTGCTACGAGTGTAAATTTAGCCCCAACACATGCCATGTCAAGAACGGACTTTGGACGAATCCAGGCAGTTTCCGTTAATCAATATGTGATGTGATAAACTACAACTACACTAGAACTGCAGTATATATGTTTCAACGTACAATAGACTGCTTTAAATATAGAAATACGTTGGTTCTATTTATTTAAAAATCTTTGTGTTAGTGAAACGTTTGTGTAAAACGCTGTAAAGCTTTTTAAAAGTATCTTGAATCTAAGTATAAAGTCATTTGCTGAATCTCTATTTATATAAAAATGAATAGAACGTAGTCTTTTTATTTTGTCTGAAAAAAAGTATCTTAGGTCTGTCATGTAGTTATCCATTTTCTTAATTTTTACATAACACTGACCTAGAAAATTGACAATTTTCTAGTGTCTTCAGAAGATTAAATCGTTCGAGGCGAAGGGTTCTGAATATAATAACGACAACGAGTAAGTAGAATTATGAAATATTTTAAAACTAGTGTTTAGTGAGGTATGTAAATCGTTTGTTTTTGTATTATTATGTTCGGCAAGTGTGAATGTTTAAATCATTTTAATATAATTGAAACTGATTCTTTTGAACCAAAATTTATAACAATATTGTTTTTATTTAATTTCAAAGCGAATGTTTACGCGAACTCTTTTCGAACGAAAAGCTTTACAGGTCCTACCGTTTGTTGTTTCCGAATGTTCTACATTTTGCGACTGGCTTTTCATACATTAAAATTCCAAATATAGATCTTGAATGTGAGTGTTAATTCCGCTCACTAAAAGTTCGAATTGCATGCAGGCAATTAGCGGATGAATAATTTCATTCATTTCAGATAGAACAGCAGTGTTGCATTATTTCATTATAGTTTAAGTAATTTCTAATTTGTCATCAACACGAAAGTACCTTTCCACGCCTTTTGCACCCACGTCATCTTAAGTTAAACAACATTTAAAACAGACAAATCACAGTTAATACCTATGAATTCAAATTCATTTTTAATATTCTTAACTGACTTACATCTATATTATTTGTTAATATTAAGTAATATTCATTTAATACAGAAAGTATACTCCTATTAAGTACGAGTGCGTTCTTTGTAATCTACTAAGTGATTTTCATGTAAATGCGCTGTAATGTTGTACAATAAAAGAGAATTGAAACCCACTTCAGCACAATTGCTCCGCTTCAGACTCATTTTGCTTCTAATTTGCCATTTCAATTGCACTTTTACTGCAATCGTTCTCAATTGGAAATCCTCTCGTTCGTAAAGTGTGTGTCGCCCTGTCGGGACAGGAAAACCATAAATCTCAATAAGAACGAAGATATAATTAACGAGTGAAACGAATCTTTCTCTCGGGCCCCACGTAATTTACGAGGACAGTCCCGATTGAAAGGCAATACGGTCGACAAATTTACGTTCCACTGCAAAGATATCCACCACCAAATATCTTGGTTTTCTTTAAAAAAAAACGCCCTTTGCCTTTCCGAACGTGATTATTCATTTTTATCGCGCGCAGTATTTCTTAATTTATGTTTAGGCTACGCGTGATGAAGAAATCTGGCACAAAAGTTCATGATCATACTATATTTCAGTGTCTCCTAAAATATATTTATTTGGTATGAGAAAAATATTATGACCAGTATTAAATTTGTTTGACACAGTTTGAAATGTAACGTAGAGAAGGAGAAATCAAAATAGTTTAATGCGAGGTCAGAAGACACACATCGTTTTTGATTCTGTTTAAATTTACGGCCGCCTAAAGGAAGGAATCTCAGTTTTGTAATATACATATAATACATGTAGGTACTTGACACGTGTAATTATCAGCACGCAAAGTCATAATTACAGTTGGCACTTTTAAAATCGTTATTTAAATTATTTTATTTAACGGAGGTGTTCGTGTGTGTATGGAAGGTCGATGAAATTGGTGGAAATGCAAATTGTAATTGCAGAAAGTTTAAGAAATTATTTACTTACTTACGAAGTTTATAATTGATAGAAACTCTGGCAAAATTATTCTTTTATAGTTACACCTTATTAAATAGGCCACACGCAAATCATAGAGGAAAGACCTGTTAATAGTTGCCGCCACATTCCAGCAGCTTTGCGCATATTCTCGTCGACTTTCGAAACTTCGTGACGAAGGAACCACTTTGTAAAAACAAGAATGAGCGCGAAATTTAAATAAATCTAGCCGCGAAAAGTGTACAGAAAAAGTGACCATTTTCAACTCAATTTAGCAATTTAGTACTTGTTAAATAGTTAATTATCAAGAGGTGGGCAAATAGTTTTTCTGATTTATTAACTTTGTTTTATTAGCTAGACTCTTGCTCGGTGAGAAAAAGTGTAATGCAGAGTTTTAGAAGAGTGTAATAGAAACTTTAAAAAGAACTTATTGAAGTGACTTTTATAAACTTCAAAGTGAAAGTAATTTTGTACAAACTTAAAAATAACTTCGCAGTAAAAAATAAGCGGGCCAAATGTGCTACCCCTTCTCATATTGATATCACACATAAAAAGATATTTTCAGTAAAAGCTTCGGTAGAATTACTTCGCGCGCGAACCTAATCTGAAATATTTTCATTTCCGGTTTGGAAATATTCGCTCGGCGAAAAACCCTATCTTTAAAGATTAATTACGTTTAATCTGAACAGCTTTCGGATCGTTGTTAAACACTGTTCCTTGAACACGCAGCTGAAAGTGACACGTTATCAAGCTCAGAGAGGTAATTGATTTTCGCAAGGTCGCAGACGTTCATATTGTCTGCAAGAACTTGCAGTAATAATAGCAAGGCAGTTTGCATTTTATTGACAATATTTTACTTGTTTACTTGTACTTGTACTTTCAATGCTGTAATTAGATTTAAGTTGCTACAGTTACACTCAAATACAGTTCGTCTTGGAATTTATTCTGGAATCTGGATATTTTGAAAAATTATTGTAAAATACTTATACTCGAAACACAATTGCAGGAGCGTGTTGCAAGAACGTAGCAATAATTTTCTATTCAACCTAAATAGTTTTTCAAATTATTAAACTATTTAAATTAATTATATTAAGCTAAAATAATACCTTCAGCACTGTTTCGTAAACTAATAGAATAAAAAAGTTCCTTCCGCAAATACTTGATTAAGTAGAGTGGCTTTTGATATATTAATATGACCCCGTGTTCAAATTGATTTATAAGATTGAAGTTTCGGAAAGAAACTTGCTGTGAAGTCACCATTAACGAAATTGCGATTTGCGTGCGATTATGAAACGAAAAAAAAGAAGAATTAGGATATTTGGCCTTTACATGAGAATCCCAATAATGTCTTGCTCTCCTCTCCTAAAATTTTCCTTATAAATCAATCAATACCCAAGATTAATGGTTCTATAGTGAAGTGTGGCGCAAAGTTGAAGTGCTTTAACCTCTGTGCATGTTCAACGTCAAGTAATACAAACTTTCTGACACGAGTTGGCTGCAAGTCAAAATGTTATTCTCACGGGAGGCTGATAACTTTCAGCACTCTGGAAGGAAACTTGTCGCTTTTAATTTACCAAGGGTATAGAGGAAAGTTCTTATCATTAACATGCAACAAATTTAGAATCTCGTTCAATGGATTTAGAAAAAAAAAGAGGAGCTGCAATATTGCATTGCTTTCCGTTTGTAACTTGCCTCCAGGTGAAGTCGTTCGTTGTGGATTAAAACGATGCAAAACAAATTTCCTGACCATGCATGCTGAATTTCCTGGCCCATAACAGGCATCCATTAAAGTTTTACTACAACGCCATAACTGTATTGGGATGCACAGGATAACCTCGCGTTTAATAATGAACGATTTTATGTTTCTGGGTAGATACAACCCACTACAAGATACAACCTGCATTCACCTCAACTTTATTTATTTAACATGTCTATCCACAAAGACGTTGTGTTCTCTGAATAGCACTGAATAAAACGAAAGATATCCTTATGAGATAAATGTGCAGTTAAGGTTTTGAAAATGAAGGTAATGCAATAGCACCCATTTTTAGGAAGGCCGAATAACAACACGTTTATTTTTAAGCAGAGGCATCGACGCTAAAGTCATTTCACCAAAATAATTCATGTGTACCATACGATCCAAAATGGATATTCAGATGAAAACATTTTAAATAATTTTATATCTGCTGTAAAATAATAATAAAAAAAATATTTTCTTTTTTGTATTGAGTATGTGTAATAATTCGTTCAATACAGCAAGCATATATTTTGTGACTTTCCTTTTATACGTCAGGTAAAAATTACTTTTTCCAAAAAAATCATGTGTTAGATGATGTAAACAAACGTTGCACACTAAAACGTACATAATTACTGTAATTTAGGTCGATAGTTTAGAAGGTGACATGACGTGAGGAAGTCAACAACACTTTGGCTTTGGTTCTGCATTATGAAGTGAGCTTCGTTTCGCTTGCATTTAACCAGTTTGACGAGGTTTAAAAAGTTGCGTTCGGCCGTAGATAGGAAGATATTTGTTAAAATGTGCATAAATGTTGGATGCAATAGATTACCTATTAACGAAACTATACTACACTAAAAATATATTAATAAAGTGTGACTATTTTCTAGAGCTACGAAATATAGGAACGAACATTTTGAAAATGTGTCATATGAAGAGAAAATGGAAGAAATCATGAGTGTAGAGTAAAACAAAGGATTCGTCAGGGGAAAGTAAAATCTGTCAATTCCTTCATTATTACAAAGAGGAATATTCATGAACCATCTAGGAATTGAACTAACTCTTTATTGCATAATTAGACTGTCAGTTTCAGAGAATCTCCAATCACCCTCCACCAAATTGATTCTTCCAATCAGAAATTCTTTATCCCATCTAACATTCACAACATAACCTTTCAGTTTTCAAAATATTTGAAAAATTATTTGATATAGTTTTGTTAAGTTAGATATTTTAAATGCATGTCGTAAACTTATCTTGTGGTTCGTAAAATGTAGACAAACTAAATCACATTTGAAGACAAATTAAAATTTAAAATGCAAATTATGAATTAGTTCATTAAATATTATTTAGAGAAGAAATTCGCTATTCAAGATAAACTGAAATAAACGAGCCACTGATAACAAACGAGCACAATTTCTTGAGTCATTTGCTCGGGAGTGGTGTTTAGAAAACACAAAAAAATGTCGTTCTCCATCTGAATTTATTTGACCCTGACGACGGATACATTTAAAGCAAAGCTATCCTCAACAACTACTTTTTTCCTCGGCTGTTCTAATGCATATAAATTGAAGCAATATCCTTTTTACCTGCCGGGAGACGTTTTAGCTGCATTATTTAGCGCGGAAAATAGAATCATCTCGGGCGAGGATAATCATAATATAAATGTTTTTGTGTGTGTGTGGCTCATTTTGGGAACAGGAAATTTTTAAATCTCATTTACATGACTGTGTTATTATTACCCTTCAATTTTCAGGTAATTAACGTTGTGTGCTGATATAATTTAGAGCTTTCCTAATTGTCAATTCAATTTCTCTCGATAACGAGTTATTAATTACCATACGTCTGTCAGAGGTAAACTACATATTATCTGGTTTAATCATCTGACAATGGAATTCACCGGCTCTGGCCGTGATATAGACCTTGCAGTCACCGCAGATTATTCTGGTTTTGTGTTTATAACACGTGGTTTGTCACATAAAACATCGAAACTCTGAAAATTTTCCTCATTACAACACAAAAAAATTTAAGTACCTAAACAGATTTGTTTCTCTACCCTGACCTCTTTGTAGTATCGACGAGAAATGAAATTGAAAAGGTTGCAAGAACGGAAAGGGCATCTCACAATGCGAGATAAATAGTAAATTCTATAAATATATAACGTGCGAGAGAACATTGTTTCGTAACGTCGAAATTTAAGATGTACTGTGCTCGGTTATCGTAAATAATTAATGGCATTTCAGGCTCTGAAATGCAGGACTCTGAAACGGCTTTATTTCACGCCTATCCCGCCACGTCTTTTGTAAAGCATATTTTATCTTTACCTGAATTCCTAAGTTAAATGACAACGAAATATCTACATTAAATATAGACAATGTGCAATCTGCATTTATTATTCTAGCATTGCTCTACATGCAAGTACACTAACGCAGAAAAATATTAGGACACAGGATGGGGATTTTTGATAAGGGTAATATATCATATTGATTGTCTACACCTAAATTTAGATACTAATAGGCAACTATATTTATCGTAATCGATAAACTTGATTGATTACATTTGTTTCCGAGATGGTGCAAACTTCTAAATATGTTAAATTAGTTATATTTTGACGTGACCTTGACCGATATATTTGGGCGGATAAATCTCCTAATCGAAAAACGATCCAATCATCCAGAAAGCAAATCGAAACGCCGCTCGTCGTTCGCGGTAAGGACGATTAATAGTGCGTTCAACACTATGAAATCGAAAATAGATGGAGGACTCTCGTGAGACACGCGAAGTTACCTTGATCATGTGATGTTACGACCTTGAACGGATCGATGTTAACGCCCTAGATGTTGCCAACTGAACTACTTCGGAGCTTTGCGCCGGAAAATACTTCCTTGCGTCATCCTCATAGGACCTGATGAATCTTCGCTATTTAGTTAAATCCCCCTGCAACCGTGAACTTTAAAAATAAAAATCGATGTGGCCTCTCAACTACGAACTGGTATTTTCCGGTCGCCCGTAATCCTGATACTTTACCGTTTCACCAAAGATTCAAGAAAGCTTTCGCAGAAGTTGAAAATATGACTGGAAATTTAACTTAATTAAAGAAAAGGCACGTTTTAATATTTCGCTTAATTTCCGCGGCAAGTAATGTACACTGTTGGGATAAATCTGGATCTTTCTGCTTACGTGAACAAACGATTTTAAATTTGAAGATTTAATTAAATCCAAGGGAAACTTTCTCATTTTTTAAAAAAATTATATTTCTGTTTCAGCTGGTTTAATTAATGTGTCTTTCCTTGTCAGGGGAGGTTGATGTAACAGACAGTGCTAATTAGACTTTGCTTGTGTTTACATTAAAAAGCATTTATTTCCAAAGCGTAAAAATTGGTTCAACGCATCTACGAAGGGTCCGTAATTAAAAATAAATAAATTGGTCTTCCATTCAAGTCACGTGGAAAGATTTCTGATATTACACTGGAAAAGCTAACAAAGGAGGATTTAGAGCCGAATGAAAAATAATTCGCCTCGTGCTATTAACTTTTTTGAATTGTGAAATAGAAACCCATTCATGTTGCAATGTAAAAAGTAATTGGACGTACAAGAGTACAATATGGCTGAAATTATAATCAAGTAATATGGACTGTGCTTCAGCTTCATTTAAAAAAAAATAAATTGATACACTTGATTGAAGTATGAGTAATTCAAAGTTGTCAAACTCAATTAAGCCCAGCGTATAACATCCAAGCATAAACCCATTCAATATATGTTGGATTTAAGATAGCTTTTGATACCTACACATTAGTTGAGAAACGTAGTGAATTTAGTATTATTCTGTCTGAGTAGTAAAGCAAATATTTGTCAAGGAACTTAAAAATTGTCTGCGTATAGGAAATGAGGAGATTGTTGGCCAGGAAAATCTCTATGTATTTGTCTACAACTTAAGCGCGCGCAATTTCTAGCAAGCAGAAAACGGAAGCTGAATCTTAAGTGTGCGGATATTACTTCGGATCATAAAATTATTCACGGTGAGAAGAGCCCTTGTGAAGGCCGTTAATTTCTAACGACATCGTGCCTGGCATCGTAAAAGATTGCACTGAAATGCTTCACTTCCATCCTGGTGAATATGCAAAACGAATTAGTTTTCGTTCCTCTGTAAAGGCCTCCTCTACAAATTAGGCGTAGAACTGCTAGAAAGAAGTAATACAGGGTGGGGCACGAGAGAGGTCCTAATGTGAGGTTGGAAAGCATAATTGAGATTAGATTAACCTACTGATGTATTCGGTACAGGTAACAAGGCAAAATAAACACAGAAATAACGGATAGGTTCAGGAAAAGCGCTCGTAGAAACGATGTGTTTCTCATCTCTAAGAAAATTATTTAGATAATACACACCCAAATTCTACGAGCACATTGTCTGGGTTTACAACGCTTATTTCTTATTGCAATTACTGCCTTTAGGGATAACAGCTTAGTTGGTTTGAAGAGCCCTTATCGACAATGCAGATAATCAGTAATCCTGATACATAAAACGACTTGCCTTCCTATAATGGCGAGAATCGAAACCAGCCGGAATGCCCAATCGATTAGTTACAACTTAAAATAGGAACAACACAATACAAATAAATATTAATCACGCTAAATAAGATAAAATGAATATATAGACTTAAGAACTAGACGCAATCAATCCATTTTCTTTCACGTTGTAATCATTACAGATGAGCTGTAATAAAAGATAAGCGTTGTAAATATAGGGTAAAGCACTCGCAGAAGTAACGTACGTCACTGAAGAGGAAACGTACTCCAATTTTGCAACAACAATTATATTAATAAACAATTTGATTTTGGAATGAAATTAATACGGAAATTCTTAAACTTGAAAGTATACTTATGAAAGCGATACTGTTAACTAATTAAATCGATTTCTATATAAATGAACTAATTATATGTAATTGTAAAGAATTTCAGGAATGTATTGCATAATATTCAAGTTAACTAACGAGTTGTACTTAACATTGCACTTTTTACAATAAAATGTTACCATATTAAAGAAAACTTTGGTGTTTATCTCTGAAGGTTGTTGAAATCGATCCCTTGGAGATCGATGAATGCTTAAAAGGAGTTGTTTGGGGATAGAAGAAATTTTGAAAGTTTCTGTGCAATGTAATGCAGGTCCTTTAGGCCCGCTTGAACACTAAGGATACGCGTATGACTTTAGAGTTATAGTAAAAATGAAGTTTGAAAGGGAGTAAAAAAATAATTTCTTACAAAGTATTCATTCAGTGTGAATTCAGCTTCCTCGTTTAAACTTTGAGAAACTTTTATCGATCATCTCAGTTCTTTCAAATGCACATGAAAAACTACTTCAGCGTAAAAGTCACGAACGGGCGGCTGCGAAAATTACGAACAACCGGAGTTTCGACGATGTAATTTACGTATAGGTGCCTGATGCATTCAGCGATTTGCCAACTTAAGATAGCTTTCTTCCATCGACTGTTCCTCGATAAATATTTTATCATAGGAAGGCACCCATCAGCATGTTTTATGAAGCGAATTGTTTGCACTGTCGGAGCTATTGCCAATAGAATTTCAAATTGGGTCGACTAAATAAAACAAATATGGAGATAGAATATTTTAAGTTTCCTTAAGATTCGTGAAATATAAAATTAGATATGTAGCCACGGACGTAAAACCTAGTATTTCGAAAGTTCTGACCCAGTTATAAAACTAGCCATCTTTGGATTTCCCTGGTGGTTTTAATGTCGTGAATGTTTATATCCTTCGAAATAGGAAATCTTTTTTTTTGAAACCCACAAGGTGATCCACTTTCTTGATCATTAAAACTGTTTGTACCATGGGGATGTAACCCAGCGTTTAAAATGATTTAATTAACATGTCGTTCCAAGCGCAATCATAAAACATGTAAGAGTGAAAGGACAATATTTAGTTACTTTAGGCCCCATTTTCGTTCGCGAATCGTATGGAAAAAGCTTTTATAAATAAGTAAGCAAAGTTTACCAAAGAGGAAATCGCCTTTCCCCTGTTCGTATGGAAAATATAAGTCGCAAACAAAAGGCAGATCCGAACAATACGTCGCCCGCAAAAAAGATTAAACTTCCTCCAAAGACAATCCCTATAAAATTTATTACAATGGACATCTTAAAATATTACTTGTAACTTTAGAAAACTTCGCCAATCTTAGTTTGAAATGCCCAACAATGGGGCAGCTTCCACCGCGGGAAGATTAATCATAAGTTTCCGCGATGAAATTAATCTAACGTATCTAATTAACGAAACGTATGAAATTTTTTGGTTTACTATTTGTAGTGTTCGTTTGAGAATTGCATAAAATATGAGCATCTGGTTTAGCAGCGGGGCATTCCCGACTACTTTATTGTGATTGGGTTAATTTCAATAATGGAAAGAAAACTCTGAAGTCGAATTACCGAAATGGACTTGCCCCATTTTGATGTTAATGCCTTCTTCATTTAAATATTTTATTGCTCTTACTTAATTCTGTACCTGTGTACCACAAATTTTATTTCTAAAGAAATATTAGAAATCGAAAAGAGAAATAAATGCATGATGTACATTTGAATGAAATTAGAAAGCCATATGGTAATGGTGTATCATAAATATAGGCAATTAACCAACCAGTCATTACATGAAATTTATTTCTCAGTAAATGCAAACTGTTTTCCTGTAAACTTATTCTCAGTTCATTCAACTGCAACAAATAAATCTAAACTTACGTCTGCAAATAGTTTGCCTAGAACCTTTATTTTATTTTTAATTATCGTGTTTATCAGTAAAATGAAATATAAAACTTGGCTTCCTTCTCCAGGTAATTTGTTTTCATACAATTAGTCATAAATTGAAATAGGCTCTACATTCTCAATTTTAAAGACAATTCACAATCAATTTGGATCAATATTGATCTTATCTGTCACAGTTCTTCTTCATTCTTGCATTTCTTTCTTAATCGAGGTTCTCTAGAAATATGTATTTTTTCCTACATACTTTTATAATCAGCTCTCCATATTTTATATTCTCCTGGAATTTCTTTTCCGTCATCTTTATTTTTAAGTAAACCACGTGGTCATTTGCAAATTGTACTGTCTGCTCCCTCTCTTTCTTTTTCTCATCTCTGTTATATACTTCAACCACTCCCCTTAAAGTTTGCTGAAGGACACTACATCATTCATTCTGGTCAATTTAAAAACATCAAAAGTGGACAAGAACTATTTCCTTTTTTTTTCTATCAGTTGTGTAATGATGAACACGTTATCTATACTGACCTGCTTGCCCTAAACCGTGGCAGTTCTTCCACTCTCCTCTATTTTTCTTGTTCTTCCTTTAATAGCTTTATCACAGATTTTTATCACCGGTAACTATCTCTCATTCTTTTTTTTCTTTCATATTCTACCAGAATTCTAATTGAATTTCAAAAACCGTTCAGTCCTAAAACCAAATATGATTGCTTAATTGCTTCATTAAATTAGGTTCCTAAAGCTTATGTATATATAGAGTGTCCCAATTCTAAGCAACATTGAAAATTGGATGACACTTTTACAGTTAAAATTTTGTTAGAAAAACTAAAGCTACAGAAGGCCATAACAAGTTGCGAGGTAAATTCTAATTCGTCCTTCCTAGCAAAAGTGCATTGGTGAACCCCAAGCAGAAAACCAATCGCATTTTCCGTTAATGGTTGATAGGACGTGAACAATTTCCTAAGTGGATCGAAGGTAGGCGAGCTAACTTCGTTTCGAAAACTAGACGAAGCCATAAAATTTTAATGACATCTGGGATGTGTTGCCAGGTAACAGGTATTACACGAGCAATTAGTTCAGCTTGTTACGGTGATATACGGCCGAGCGTGTCGTTTAACCCGAAAACGGGAGCACGTTATGCTCGACCGCATCATCGGATTAGACGGCCCTGTTTTAATTATTGTGTGATTTCAATTGACGGGGCGAACAAGCCTCACTCTCGTTAAATATTCCTCGAAAAAAATGATTTATACGGAGACTTTGTTCATAAATCAACTATTTTTGGGGGAAATTCGGAAACCCTCCGTGCGGACTGATGATTTAATGATCGTTTTTTGCATTGCAAACGAGACTCTATGTATGCACCATCGGAACGAAACTTTTTCGTTTTGTTTTACAATTTCCTGCAATGTATCTACTGATGAAAAATCAAAAATTTTATCGGTCCATACAATATCCATATTATTTTCAACAGCATCAATAATTCCTTATATTTAGCATCAATAATTATGTCTGCTTTAAAATTAACGCTGAAAACTCATGTTAAAACACTTATTTGATGCTCAATTTAAATTCTAGTGGCAAGCTAAAGATAAAAACACAACACAGGAATGCTATGGCATGGCACTTAGAGAAATTAATTTTATATTCTCGCTCTGCTGCGTTTTTTGCAAGATTCTTTACGCAATACTGTAATGCACTTAAGTTTTGTTGGTTTCATATCATACGTCTAGCAATACTGTAATTGCAAAGATGTGGAATAACAAGAAAACCACCCTCGAAGGCGACAAAAATGATAGCACAAAGAAAGTTGTTAAAAGTATGAGATGTTAGGTACAACATAGAATCAAAATAGAACGAGGTTCATTTATGTTAACCGTCAACGAACTGAACTGACGAACATTTGTTGTTTGCCGACCTCCCTATTGACTAGACCTCGCCCCCTGTGCTTCTTTTTATTTAGGGAAAAACGACTGGTACGATGCTTGCTTTTGAAGAGTTCCAGAAGTATTTTGACAATTAGAAAAGAAGGTTGGGGCAAGATAACTTGAGGATAACTGAAATTTAAAATTGTAATAATTAATTCACTTTTATTATAAACAAATTGTGGCTACTTGTGCCCCTATATGTTTCCAGAAAAATATCTTCATGTTACCTCAAATTACCTTATTAAACATTTGAATAATTTACAGCGCCCTTTTTTAATTACGAATAAATTTCGACTGCGTATTTATGTCAAAATGAAACTAATATGTGAGTTGCAAGCAATTTGTAGGGTTTAATTAGATATGCGGGCGGCGAAACCGTTTAAATATGCACATCGTTTGTACATTTGAAACTTTTCGATGTGCAACACTCCAGCGAATGAACATTAGCCTGCGTATTACTGTGACCTACGTTATTATTTCATAAAATACAACCGAGCTGCACATGAGCACGCAGCTGCATATGCGGAGCATTCATATTTAATTTACTTGGTCAAGCACGGACGGCTAAATTAGTTGACAAACTTCATCACACAGAATGAACACGTCATTCAATTGAACGCAGAGATTTATACTCGTTTGCAGAAAGCTCAGAAAAAGAAATGTGTTAAATAATAAAAAATAAAGTTAAGTTGCGATCGCAAAACAAATTTTCTCGCTAATCAAATTTTAATCGAATTAAAACACTCGCGTGAGATGAATTTGTAATAAAATTATTAATGCGAAATTAATTCGAACCGTAAAGACATCTTGTTCCCGAGCCACTTCATTTGTATGCTTTTCAATAAATGCGAGACTGATTTGCATTTCATTGGTTTTAATGCGGTTAGTTGATTAATTATGATTTGATTTGTTGTGGTTTAAATTGCCTCGTCATACACATCTGTAAAGTCTAACATATTGAAATTCTGCCAGGTGTCTTCCAACATTTTTTTCCGTTATATATGTTATTTCCTCCTGGACTTCCTTCCCTATTTATTCTCAAACGCTGAAGACAACAGACTTCTTAAAAAAAACTTAAATCACTGAAACCGTATAAAAACAACGGATGATATTATGCATGTATTCTTTCATATTCTTCTTCTATACGGTTTTTCTATTTCTCGCTTGCCCATTATGCTTGTTATGCTTGCTACTCCTTTCATCCAATCCCAATTCCAGTATTTTAAAATCGCTCCGTTCATTGTCCCCACCCTGTACTTCTAAATAACATCTGCAGGAACAGAAAAATGATTTAACAAATAAATACAAATAAAATTATTAATAGATAATTAAAATATATTCCAATTATTTTGTGAATAATTCGACTTCTTAATAAACTACACGAGAAGCCACGCGGGTAAAATTTAAACTCGGTCGTTTGTTTCCATTAGGTGTTTGCGTTAGAATTACAACTTCCTGGAGTAGCTACGTTTCCTTCATCGTTCTTTACGTCCTCGGAAATTCTGCGTGAATTGAACTTTTCTCTCTGTCATGATAATGATCACTTTAAATTCAAGGGGGCGAACCGACTCAAAAACGTGGCCTTTCTTATAGGCCCTTTGAGAGTAACTGTGCGACCTAATGTTCAAAGAAATTTACCAACAGAAAGAATAAATAAATAAAGCTGTTAGTATTTCAGCAGAATTCTCGAAAGCACACACGAATATATTTTTTGTCTCTTTGCTTCATAGACAGAACGATCATGTTCATCCACAGATTTAAAATGAAGTTATTTTTCAACAACACTGTTGTGAAAGTAAAATTCTACTCTGTAGTGTGAAAGAAATTTACCAAAATTTAATATTAATGCGTCACACACCAAACAAATGAACGAATTGCTTTAATACGAAGCTCAAAACTGAATCAATCCATTTACTGTAAGGGAGAAGGCTTCTCAGTTCAATGCTCTCCTCGGATATTTTTTTTTCTGGTATTACAGCGTCGCTTTAGAGCTTAAAAAATATTTTCCATCCGAAAAAGATCTCTTTGGTTTAATAAATTGCGTTGTCGTCGAGCCTGTGGGAAGTAAAAATATGGGCTAACTCTTCCAGTGGCCATTACGCTCGGGTTATTCAAATTTAGATAATGGCCGTCAAGTTTTGTTTTCGTTATAAATTGCATCGCTTCGCCGCCTTTTGCTTCGTCTGACATCGGCCACTTATCTGCGCATTATTACCTCTTATCAATCATGACATCATAGTAGCCTCGTAATTGTCTGAGGTCAATACTTTCATTTATTTTCATTATTATTCAAAATGTCTAAAATCTTCCGGCATAATAAAAACCAAATATTTTGCATTCTTTGTTTATAATTCGTAAATAATGTGCATTTGTTGACTTTTTCCATTTGTTTAATTTTCTTTTATCCCCGACTTCAATTTAAAATCAAACAATTTCCTATTTTTCCTTGTGCTGTTGCTTTTTTAGAAGTAACTTCTAGTTCAAATCTTTAGGTGATTGTGCTCATGCTTACTTTCTTTTCAGAAAATTAATACAATTAAAAAATACTTTCTGAATTGTGTATAAACGTATATGTAGTTCAGCAAAGTACAAAAATATAGTAACAGTTCTGCACAAGGAAGCTTCCAAGAGAAATATTTTTCAAGCCATGTAAGATATATTTCATGTGATGGATGAAAATATAATTGGAAAAGTAATACGATAAATTTTCACTGCAATTTCCATTGTAAAAGCAATTTTCAAGTGTGCCTGGTTCCCTAAGAATAGAAGCTTCAATTGTAAGCTCACTTATACATTTCGATGTTACTTTTCTTCTCGTTGCAACAACTAAATAAATGCCGTAAACTTATGCAAATTGCGAATTACTCCGCAGAGAACCACGAAGCAATAGTTTCCCATTAAAAACACATTACCAATTAATTTAACATTGAGAAGCTAATTAATTCGCCCATTACATGTTTTTTTCCTGGCAAATACTGGAGCGCAAATGAATTTACGAGATCACTTAAGATATTATTAACTTGACTCGTGTTTATAATTTCCAACACAGAAATAAACGTGGATAAAGCGGAATTACAGCACACTGCTCTACGTAAGCTCGAAATGTGACACGGTATTAAGTAAAGAAGATTACTTGCTGATCTTTTACGACAACAGAACGCCGCGCACCCTTGGCGGAATTTAAACTCTGAAAGCTTGGCAAAATTTAAACCAAAAGCTGCTGCACTTACAGCAAGTTCATTGTTCTGAGTAGATAAGCAAATATGTCTACGTGTACATAAAATAAAATGCAATACATAGTTTCAAAGTTTAATTTAATTGCAATGGTCTAAATTAAAAGGAAATTTAATTGAAATTAATTGAAAATATAAAATACAACATTAAATTAAAACTTCACTAGCTTCATAATAAATAGAAGGTATTTGTGTTTTATTTTCGTAAAAGTAATGTGGGTGCTGTTTACGTTTAAGGGTTGGTTTGGGTTGGGTTAAAAAAATATCTTTTGTCTTTCTTTATTACAGTGTTACAGAAGATGGAATATTGTCATTATGGTTAATCAATACAAACAGTTCCTGTTATAAAACAAAACTAAATTTAGGTATCTTTACGTTACTGAGGAGCAGACAGACGTCTCGGACATTAAATGCGTTTTATGCGGCATGTCGACGTTAATCTATTAAATCGAGTGCATTGTTATGCATACATTTACAACGAAACCAATTTGATACTTACTTAAGCCACTTAACTTCAATTTATTTCATTGCTAATTGAAATAAAATAAAAGATTTAATTAGACGAATTCCTTATGTATAGGGGGGACACGTTTTATTAAAACTGAACGTGTTTGGGAAATTATATTTTAATTCTGTTTTCTATACTTAAGTAAAAATTCTGCTTCTATTTCAGGTTTTACTGGGACCTGTGCATGCTGTTGTTATTGGTAGCAAATCTCATAATCTTACCCGTCGCCATTAGCTTTTTCAACGATGACCTGAGCACACGATGGATTGCCTTCAACTGCTTGTCAGATACAATTTTTCTCATCGACATCGTTGTAAATTTTAGAACAGGTAAGTTTCTTCTAATTCGTACGCGTCACACCACGTTTACTCTTCGTCGTTTAATGAGAACATAAACGTGAAACTTTATTTTTATTTTTATCGTCGATTTACAAAGCATGTTTCCGTGCCTAATACAAATATCTGCTGAGCTTCGCCCCATAAAACCGAACTAGCGAAAACTACACGGAAGGATTTTTAAACGCAAAGAATTATAATTCAAGGAACTTCTCGCGGATTTCTTTCAGAATCCTACACCTGCTAGGACACTAAAGTTATATAATTTTGATTTTTTCAACAAAATAGTTAGTTAGAAACTTCCTTTTATTGTTAGGATAAGAGTAAGAAACATACAAGTGCTGGCAACAAGACATATAAATTGTAACTATTTGATTCGAATGTTCCAAGTATACAACTTTCAATGATTCGGACCTCAAATAACTTGTGGTGAAAAGAAGGGAACAATAACCTCGACGTGAGCAATCGTAGCGCAAGTGCTTAATAATTTAATAACGTTCAATTTTGGTAAGACTAGAAGGTAATTTAATAATTCGTGTAAAATTTTGTCTGAACTTTGAGTGTAATTTCAATTAAAGGACATTCACTTCTTTAAAAAGACAACACACAATACAATTTCCTTTTAAGTTTTTTATTGAAATATTTAGCAATAAGAAGCTAGTAAATTGATTAAACTAAAGGGTATATAATTTAAAACATGTAAAAGATTCAAAACATATATTATTCTCATAAAATTTTAGAGTGAACTTACTTATAATTAATAATAATAAATACAAACTACAGATTTGTGAAAAACTCTAATAATTTGTCTATTATTACTGATTTTACTGATGGATTCGACGCAATCTCCGCTAGCAAAGAGCGGACGTTCTTTAACGAAAAATCTTGGAACAAACCCTTCACTGATTCTACCAAGTGCTCACGTTGTTCGGGTGTCATTCCCATAATCATGGTCGCGACCGAATAAGTCACCTTTCCAATCGTTGCAATAATAATTGTACCTACAAAAAATTAAATTAATTCTAGACTCACGTTTTTAAAAGTTTTTGTATTTCTTTAAGTTATAAGCTGCATGTAAAATCTAAAGAGTTTTCTTGGTTTGAAATTTACAAAAAAATGTATTGCCAGCATTACCTCCCAAATCAGTTGAGTTTCTACCAAGGGCTTCCAATTCCGAGAGCTTCGGATCTTCTGAAATAAATAACGACGATATCTTAATAAGCACAGCTTTTAATTTAAGAATTGAGAGATTAAATTAATTATGTGCAATAATTACAAATCGAATTCATTGTTCAGTACAAACCCCCCAAAAATCTGCATAATTAGATAGATAATAAAATACCTTGCTCTCGTATTATTTGCAAATTTTCTTGTTCTGCAAGCTGTTGAAGGATGTATATTATGTCCCCCGGATCGATATCCATTTTGTCAACCTCGTAAACGCCTGGCAAACACAAATCAACTAAACATTGCCGGGGGCAGTCTACCTTATCAAACCCCACTCAAGTTATCATCAATGTTCCGTAAAGTATGAGCTACCGTAGTATTTATCACGCGATGACAGTCGGCAATCGAATAATGAAAGGCACTCTGCAAACAACACGATCCCCCTCAGAATAAAATTAATTAATTTCATGAATGTTTTAATCTCAATCGAGTCGCGAATCGAATTAATTGAATGCATTCATTTCAAGCTCAAGTGCTCTAAAAGATAATGATAGTTTTAAGGCAAATGTTGTTAGTTAATTAAATGCTACGCAAACTGATTAGGCGTTTACACGAAGAAATAATAAAAATGAAGTTTTTTTTTATGTGCGTGTAACAATAAAAGCCGTCACTGATTTGGATTAGATAAAGTCTTATTTTTATTTAGTTGTATGTGAATCACGTTCTTTGTATTTGAAGTATAAAATAATTCATTTTATCAATGTAATCGAACACTAGATGAATATGTTGTCATTTGTACGTAATTTAAATTACTGCATTGGCAGAAAATAATGACGATAATATTAATGAAATATCAGTAAAAATCTCATAAGTCAGAAATTTTCTCCCTTTTCAAATATATTCGATTATTTAATCGCCTACATTGATAAAAAGGCTTTATTTATAATAAGATTATTTAATGAACGAGATGTTTTGCTCAGTAATAATCAAAGAGCGGAGAAAATATACTCGTGATGTAGACGACAAGCTGACCAACTGAGTCGACTACATTTGCTCACCCGAAGAAGTTCATTAAAATTTAAGTGGTCCACTGTACTCAGATGATTATTTCCTACTCTATGCTGATAATGTATTTTGAAAATCATGTAATTTAAAATTAATATGATATAAAAGTGGCTAATAAAAAGTTTATTTTCAGGTATAATGCAGCAAGACAACGCGGAGCAAGTAATTCTGGATCCGAAGTTAATCGCGAGGCATTACTTGAGGACATGGTTCTTCCTCGACCTCATATCGTCCATACCTTTAGATTATATATTTCTAATATTTAACCAAGTAAGTGGTGTTTAATATTAAAGCGCCAGGTAAAGTATACGTTGATGTGTTGGTGGGTAGAGCACACCCGGAAAAGTGCGTAATAGACAAAGGCAATTCACCGCACGTGAAAGTTATGAGGAAATCTGTTTGCATCGTAGAAAGAGTACCGTCTGTTCATTGTGCGTGATGTTATTGTCATTGTGATTTTTTTTTGGTAAACGTTACACGTACGACCGCTCTGAGGTGGGAATTCGACCAACAAACAATTGGAAATGTGTGATAATCTATGCACAATAGATTGCTAAGTGTATTTGGAAATGCAGGAAAATTTCTTTCCTATTTTACAAACCATGCAGTTTTTCTTTTCAGTTAAAAAAATAATTCGTTTGTTTTGTAATACATGAACAATTCAGTTATCAGAAGCGGTGCTGGGTAAATATAGCTATCAAATAGTATATTCACTGTTAAAGGCACACGAGCGGAAATGACTTATACGGAAATCATGTTAAGTGTCCTGCTTAATATTAGTTGAAAAAACGATACAAGGTGTCCCAAGAAGAAGTGGAGGTCATCCTATTTGAAATGCCATTGGGAATGTCTATTAATTAATATTTACTTTTATGCAATTCTTTTGAATTTTAACCGCTCTTATTCAATTTTATCGGTATTTGTCGTTACCTTGGTTTTTATGTAATCGAAAATGATTTTCATTTTTACTCATTAAGTAGCGATATTTACAGACAACTTAGTTTGAGTTTAGAGAATGCTACCTTTAAGAAATCATAAAAAGCAAACCTTGTACATGACGTTTAGGCTAAACAAAAAAAAATGGATTTATAGCATGCTGCCTGCTCGAAGATGTTAGAAACGCAGAGCTGGTATATTTTTTTGTTTCAGAGAGCATTTTCCTTTAAATGTGTATGTACATGTACATGTGTTATCTGTTTTGTTGCTGTAGATTTGTTGGGCGTAGATGTTCATTTGCATATTACCGAAACATTAAAACTACTGTTCCAGGATTTCGGCGAAAGTTTTCAAATCCTCCACGCGGGCCGTGCGTTGCGGATATTGCGGCTCGCAAAGTTGTTATCCCTCGTGCGTCTACTCCGTCTATCCCGTCTAGTGAGATACGTCAGTCAATGGGAAGAGGTCTATGTAAGTAAAAAAAATTCATAAGCACTTGTGCGCTAAGGCTTCACGCATTGTTCAACCATTGATTGTTTTCCTTTTTGGAGAGATTTGTTTCATTTATTTTGTTTGTCGAGGTGCAAGTCAACCGCACCTTTAGCGCTCCCCCCCTCCTCATTTCCATCATGAACCTGCATTTGATCGGCAGTGTTGTTTATTTTATGTGAAATTGTCAAAGGAGGTATTTACAAAGAAGGCGATAGATTTTTAAGGGAGCTGGGAGCAACGATCGCTGGATTATAATGTGGGCTTTGGGCTTTTGCTATAAGCTCAGGCAAGCTTGGAATGAGCCTTAAACTTTTTTGCTGTTTCGAAGCACCCTCTCATAGTAACAGTTTGCACTTAGCTTCAACTTCCGAAAATCATTTCCTCCTCAAACTTCTAGACACTTTTGGAAACCGCATTTCAAAACTCGTTTGTGTACGGTTACGCTCATTTGTTTGTGGAAGGACGACATAAACAAACAAACAAAAACAATTACTCGTCAATATATGTACAAACAATGGTAAGTCTGCTAATAGAAGATTTAATCTTTTAGTACTGAGTGCCAAGCTTCTCCGCTTTGTTCAGTATTATAAGCAGAAGGATTTTTTCAACCAATTAACTGACTTTGTAATGTGCTTTAGCCTTATTTTTAAAGCTTTTGAATTTATACCTTTAAAATATGCTACTAAGGCTGTTGCATTAAAATCTTGACGAATAATTAGCTTTTGCAAGTTTGATTGGCTTCTTTACAAGAAGTAAAGCCAAAGGTTTGGTTAAGATGACTTTTTGTTTGCTTCTACAAGGAATCTTTGCAATTTTGTCTTACATGTAAATCAGATGGAGTTCTGCTTTTAAACTAAAAGAAGATAGTGTTAGTTTTACGAGATAGAAGGCAACTAATTACTTATTCGATTTCCCTTTCATTTCAAGAATTTAGAAAGAAAATTATCTAAAAATATTAAAG
This sequence comes from Dorcus parallelipipedus, assembly GCA_958336345.1. Classification (NCBI taxonomy): domain Eukaryota; kingdom Metazoa; phylum Arthropoda; class Insecta; order Coleoptera; family Lucanidae; genus Dorcus; species Dorcus parallelipipedus. The sequence goes on from OY284477.1 coordinate 41,193,812, forward strand.
GAGACTGTGGTTTAAGGAATAATTGAAATTTATCTCCGCCCACAATAATTTTATATCCGTAGATACGTATTTCGGCAGCTAAGCTGCCATCTTCAGTACAATTTAATATTTATATAAAACTACATTGAAATCTAACAGCTACCTACCTACCTACCTGATCATATTATCTATACTACTAAAACTATCTAAAAATAACAAAATTAACACTAAAAATTAGTAAAAGAGAGAGACTGTGGTTTAAGAAATAATTGAAATTATCTCCGCCCACAATAATATTAACAGTCAAAACCTACCAAAAATGCAAATCAAATAAAACGGAAATGAGTATTGGTCTAATAACCGAAAACGGTTCTTATTCTCCCGAATAAAGAACTAAAAGATTTAGAGCCGCGAGTTTGTACCTCCTGCATTTTGTTGTAGAACAACATCCAATCTATATGTTCGGCATCACTTAAATTCTTGGTAAGCTTTAAATGAAGCTGATATTTTTCTATTTCTAATTTACTACGTTTTTGATACAAATATTTGATTTCCAAATTGAGCCACTTCAATTTTGCACTTTGCATAATTGCATTTGTACAACACAAACTCGCGGCTCTAAATTTTTTAGTAAATAGATTACTCTCATTTCCACTTACTAAATTCCGATATGACAAAGAACTTAAATATATTAAAAATGTTGCGGTTCATAATGGTTATACTCCCCAAATAGTAGATAATATAATTAGGAAGATTAGCCATAGGAAACAAGTCCAAAATTCTAGCACTCTAACGGAAACTTCATCTCTAGAAAAATTTGTTAAAATGCCTTTTGATGCACTTTACACTAAAGGTTTAAATTATATTTTTAAAACTCAAAACTTACGATTAGCTTTTTCTACTAACAATACTATAAAGAATTTATTGGGAAACCCGAAAGATAAAGTTGATGTTGAACAGAAATCTGGAATTTATGAAATTAAATGTAATGAATGTGCTAATAAATATATTGGACAAACAAAAAGAAATATATTAACACGTTTTAAGGAACATTTAAGTCACTATAGGTACAATAGGTTTGAGAAATCAAGTGTTGCCCAACATATTTACAATACTGGACACAGTATTATTAAAGATAATTTAAAACTCATTAAGGCGGTATCAAATAATAGGGAATTAAATGCTTATGAAAGTATTTTTATTCAAAAAAAAATAAAAACAATTTAATGAATTCAGATAATGGACCAATACCTAGTTCCGCATTGTTTGATTTACTCTAATTTTGTAAGTTTTATATACGGATTTATTATTATTATTATTATTATTATTTTTTTATGTATATATATATATATGTATGTGTATGTGTGTGTGTTTGAGTCAGAAATCGACCACAAGATGTCGCTTTTGTTAGGTCAAAAATCAGCCACCAGATGTCGCGACCTAAATTTTATATAAAGGGGTGTTAGAGACAGTTAAGCGCATTTGCACTGGATATGTGATAAGGAGAGGATTCTCCGAGATAAATATCGTGAAGTGCTCTTAACTTGTGGTGTGTGGGTGTGACCTGCTTTTATCTGTAGCTTGCTTTTTGGCGATTTGTGCATATATATATTTTTATTTATGTGTTTGTGTATATATATGTGTTTTAGTCAGGAATCGGCCGCCAGATGTCGTTTTTGTTAGGTCAAAAGTCAGCCGCAAGAGGTCGCGACTTAAATTTTATATAAAGGGGTGTTAGAGACAGTTAAGCGCATTTGCACTCGATATGTGATAAGGAGAGGATTCTCCGAGATAAATATCGTAAAGTGCTCTTAACTTGTGGTGTGTGGGTGTAATCTGCTCTAATCTGTAGGTTGCTTTTTGGCGATTTGTGCATATATATATATAGGTGCATACATATGCATATATAGGTATATAATTTCTTTTCAGGGATAAATTCAAGCGGTATCAAATAACAGGGAATTAAATGCTTACAGAAGTTCTTTATTCGGGAGAATAAGAACCGTTTTCGGTTATTAGACCAATACTCATTTCCGTTTTATTTGATTTGCATTTTTGGTAGGTTTTGACTGTTAATATTATTGTGGGCGGAGATAATTTCAATTATTTCTTAAACCACAGTCTCTCTCTTTTACTAATTTTTAGTGTTAATTTTGTTATTTTTAGATAGTTTTAGTAGTATAGATAATATGATCAGGTAGGTAGGTAGCTGTTAGATTTCAATGTAGTTTTATATAAATATTAAATTGTACTGAAGATGGCAGCTTAGCTGCCGAAATACGTATCTACGGATATAAAATTATTGTGGGCGGAGATAAATTTCAATTAAAGAAAATTATACATATATTTTTCATTTAATTTTAACTCTTAATATTTTCTTTTTGATTAATCACCTCATGAAGCTCAAATGTCCACTGCATTTTTGCAAAACATTTTGCCTTCGCCCTTATAAAAGTTCTCATTTTTCTCCGTGAATTAAAAATTATTCCTTCTTCTTTTTCTCATGAGTTTCTTTCTCTTTCTTGCTTGTACATAAAAGTCATTGTGTACGATATTTCTGTGCACCAGTTGCGCTCGTCTTATTTAATGAAGGCAGGACAAAAGCCACAAAATTTTCAACTGGTATCGATTTACGTGGACGCGAATGTACACACGCTGTTTATTTTTAAATTTCGCCGAGTTGTGTAATTATAAGGGTTGATAGTCGGCCAAAATTATCATTAGCTTTAATGAAACTCGTACATTTTAATAAATCTAGGGATTATGTACCACCATGATTTACTATTTTATGAACATTGTTTAATTTTGCCAGGAACTGCAATAGAGTAACAATAAACGTGTTTGAATTGGCTTTCGGTTGCAACCGCCTCACATTCACGTCTTCTACTGCCGACGTTTCGTTCTCCATTGCAGAAAAACTTCCTCAGGGCTGCTGCTGCTGCTAAGGTTACTGTATTGAGAAGGTAGCGCCAACTTTCTATCTCTATTAATTTGGGGTTAATCAAATTTATTCATAAACTCCCGAGCAACCGTAAGTTGTTATGTATCTATCCTTCTTTTTCTTAGTGTTTCATGGCGTCTTCATCGCGTCCTTTTTAATTTGGGGGACCACAGCCGCGGAAATGAGTGGCGGTACTTTCTAAATACAGTAACCTTAGCTGCTGTTGGTGATGTTGCTGCTGCTTCTCGTTAGTCGTTGAGACGAGACGAGAAGCAGCAGCAATAGCCCTGAGGAAGTTCTTCTGCAATGGAGAACGAAACGTCGGCAGTAAAAGAAGTCAACGTGATGCGGTTCCAACCGGATGCCAATTGAAACATGGACGACGACTGCGAAGGCCTTCAAGTTAAATTAATAAACGTGGTTTTGAATGTCAATCTGACTTATTTTTATTTTGAAATCATCGTTCCACAAACAAATAATAGCGTCAATTAGCGTCCTAGTCAAAGTTCCGTTAGTGTCTAACGTTTCCGATTTTTAGACTTACTGAAGAAGAAAATCTCAAACGCTGTCGCACTGTAGAAGTTTAGGCTTACTATAAATATTAACGTTTCCATTTCCTGTTTCTATTTACGTTTAATTTCATTTTACCATTTCAATACATACGTATAAACATTACACAAGAACTACATCCATCTCTCAGCGTAAGACATTCCCCCCTCCCATATTAACATTTTTTATTCAGAGGAAAACTACCAAATTTATAATGAACACCATTTTTATTATGAATTATATTATTTTTGACCATGATGACAGCAGTTCATAAACGTTTTAACAAAAAAATTATTTAGGATAGTCAACTGACAACGAAGAATTGGTTCTGGTGTTCGTATCTCTTATTTTCCTACAATTTATACCTCTCCTTGTCCTATTCTAGATTGTGTTTTTAAGAAATAACGTTAATTGATTTTCTCTTCAGAATTTTTTCTTCCAACATTTTCCAAGATTAAATAAGTCTTCAATTTTCTTTAAGAAATTACTTATGCATTTATTCTTCCTACTTCATCTTCTTCTCTTTTTTAATTTAGTGTTTTACATCCGATAGTTTTCCTTAATAAACATTGAACACAGTGGCGGTTTTAGGCACGGGCAAACCGGCAAGAGCCCGAGGTCTTCAAGGGCCTCGCGTTGATTTTTTTTGCACAGGAAAAGCGCAGTTTTGGTAAAATTTTAATTTTTGAAAAAGGTCTCGCTCTTTAAACTTGCCCAGGGCCTCGCGCAAGCTAGAACCGCTACTGATTGAACATCTGAACCAATTCAAACTTCCTACATGTTATTATTATTATACCAAAGGGAATATAACAGTGGTGTTTGGGCCCTAGATACCCATGTACCAACACCCTCCGGGTCGACAAGCCGAGTATGCGCCAGACGGTACCCCAATAACCCCACCTAGAGACAGGACCACCGAGGTGCTTCATTACTCTTTCTGTCTGTCTGTCCATATACCCGCCAAGAGCTGTCTCATAGAAACACAAAATGAAACAGCTCAGGGCTTTTGGAATGTCAATGTTAGCGCGATAGTTAAATGTACCGCCGTATGTGTTGTTGTGCATCTTGGACAGTTTAATTAAGCCCCCGAAAAAACAGGAATCACTCACACATACCCACATGACACGCAAACACAGTATATGTGTTTTACATAGATATTTTGTGTTCTTATTGTATCAATGCACAACGAGAGACGTTCAGAAATTTTTCTGTTTGATTTTATTTTTGAGTGCAATCTCTTGCATAGCACGTTCTTTTGTAGACTGTAATAGGAGCTGTAGTGATCTTGAAAAATAAATCACAGAGATCTACGCTTATGTAAGTCATTAATGTTGTTAGATGTTAGAGATTAGATAGATGGCCATTTGTTCGAGTAGTTTCACGAAATTTGAAGTACCTGATCGTTTTGTTGTAGCCCTAAAAATAAATCACATCAAGAAAGAATTTACGTGTTAATGTGTAAGGTTAAAAATACGAAGAAAAAATCGATTTCCTAATTTTCTGTTCTGTCAAAGTCGCATGCGACATTTAACCTTGGCCGCCTTAAACGAGCTTTAAGTTAAAAATAAGTTTCTGTTTATAAAGTATGGTAAATGTAAGTTATTTACAAACAGAAAATATATATAGGTTCAATACAAATAAACTTGCCCGGTAGTTAGTCACTGGTGATTTCTAAAGAGAATATTTTGTTTCAAAAATAAACATTTTACACATTGTAATTGATTTTAATTTTACTTAACACAAATCATAAAAGATAAGGAAATGACAATAACATTTGTTGACTAAAAAGTATTTTTTGGCCAAGAAAATAATAAAAAATTAGATCAGCATATTGTTTTCGTACTGGCTCTACTAAACACCCATCTCCAAACGTTTGTACGCAAGTTAACACTAGACTGATAATTTCTTGAATATGAAATTTGTTGGGAAAATTATATATTATTCGATCAACTTAGTGTTGTCAATTAGATCTGTAACTGAACCTCAAATCCAAGCCAAGGAATCCTATCAACTCGGCTCTGTAACTGTTTAATAAAATAAGTTTTATTTGTTCATAGGAAGAACGGATTCTTTCGAATTCTGTTCGATTCTATTCTGTCCTTATTTTAACTATTCATGAAAATAGTCAGTGTAAGCGAAGACAAACTATTGCCTCATTCATATTTATATGTTGACAAAATTCGTTGTTTCGTGCTTACAGAGTTCTGCCAAAATCATAAAATTCCTTCCCTTTTAATTTTTTTTGCAAACAAAAAGTAATTTTAATCGGAACACTCGAAGCAAACACGTAGGAATGGTTAAACATGGAACTACCTTAAAGGAACTCAAAATGACCCCCCCCCCGCGAACTGAAATATTTAAAACCTTGTTATTGGATATTGTAAGTAGGTGGTTTACATCATAATGAACCAATCAAATTTAAATAACCACCGCCCACGCAAGGGGAGTCGTAATTCGCCTCCACCTGCCGAAGAAGTAGAATTTTCTTAACTTGCTGATTTAGGGTTATCCAGAATGGTGCCGTCTGCGATAAGGTTTGGAACTTTCCATGAAATGTTTGTGCTAAAAACAAGGCTCATATTGTCTTAAGTCGCGGTTCTAATTCCTTTACGACTTGAATTGAAAAATTAATCCCTTTGTTTACACTAAGATACAGATCCTGAGTTTAAAGCTATGATTTATGAAATAATAAATTTTTCTGTATAGAATTCCGGTTTCTTACGATTTCGCACATGGAAGGGGGTGTTTGGTACAGCCACGTTACAGCCCTTCGGTATATTTTAAATTCTATTGTAATTAGATTTTTCCCGTGTAATAAGTTAATGCAGTCATTTAAGTTTCTGAAGGAATAAAATTTTCGAACATAAAAGTAATACATAAAATTTAGATTGTCCCTTGGTTTTTGGGCTGAATTAAGTTTGTAAGAATGAAATTTCTTGTATCTCATTCAGACACAGTCAAAATTGCGAAAATATTATTTTTCTTATCTTTGTAATTTTGCTTTTAATATTCACATTTATAATTGATTTTTTAATTAATTTTCTGTGTTTTTTTTAGTGAATATGCTTAGAAACCAAAATGGTTTTAAATAAAATAATTATTAGTGGATCTGGTTTTCTTAAAGTTGGTACCATAAAATACTTTGGACAAACTCTTCTTAGAAAAATTATATAAGTTATAAGAAAACAATTTTCTGGTAACTTACTACGATACTACTTACGATATTATATTGACTCTTGGATTTATAATTTTAATTGATTAATTAATCTTATATCATATGAGCGAGTTGTGTTATGTGAATGCTCCTTTATTATTGTATTATATTTTTTGTTAATTAAATATTTCATTTTTTAAATGTCTTGTAGTAAATAAAACATCTTCAGCTTTATTTCCTAATATTCTTCTTAAAAATTTAAATATCAAAGAAGAGCGGTTCCCAACAAGTACTTCAGGAAACTCGTTTATTTTTTATCTCTTTATAATAAATATAGAATATGTATAAATTATAGAGATCTAATGAAAAATTGAATTATTCTTTCATTATTGATCTTTCTTTTTGTAGTTTTCGTAAAATGCTTTATTAGACCTGCTGCTTTATTTACATTCTGAAAAAAATGTGAATTTTTTAATCAAGGCGAGAAAATTTTCACAACTAAAATAAGAAGAAATTGAGGAATAAAATTGTTTTTTCTTGCATTTAAATGATAACTACTGTTAATAGGTAAAAATCCTGCAAAATTTAAGGTATCATCAGAAAGGCTTGTAAGATTTTACGTATGTGTCGCTCATTGGAAGAACAAACTGTCTTACTATTTACATAACCACAGTTTGAGAACTGCTTGTAAATTGCTGTAAATTTAAGGAAGTGTCTTGATTGGAAGTATTATTTATTTAAAGGAGATGCAGTTCGATATGACTGCATTATAAACAAAAATAAAATACATATCGATATTTCCATATAATATGAAATTTAGAATTGTTAGAGGTTCCCAAAATTTGTCGTTTTTCTATGACAGAAAAAATACCGAATTTTAAAGCAGTGATTTAATTTTGATATAATAATTGACATTGATTATAGTTATTTGTATTACAATGGGCTACATTATTGTGAAATGTTATTCTTATCTTTGAAAACGATTCATTTCATCTTTCATCTAGTTCAATGTGTTCATGTTTAATTTCTTGACATGTTGCTGCCTTAAACTGTCCTTTCTCTTCTGTATCTCGATTCTGTTCTATAATTTGAGTGAGTTCTTTCTTGTTTTTTTTTTTTAAGGAATGCGCGCTCTGTCCGTGTTCGCTTACGCACTGCATAACTTCAGTACCTATGTTTTTTTTTTCTTCTCTTTTCCGTTTTACTTGTACTACTAACTTTCTCGCTCTCTCTTACTACTTAAGTCGTTTCTTCTGGAAACTAGTGTGCCACGCTTTTTCTACTACCTTGTGTTCTTCGCTTTTTCTAGATCTTGCAGAACCTCCAAAAAAAACGAACGGAACGAAGGGGGCGCCTCAGTTCGGAGCTCGACAAGTCTAAATACAGCAAAAGCAATCTCATATTTAAGGTAACACGCTTCGAGCTTGCTTGGCATTGCGCATGACCGACCGCGGCGCCTCTGCTTCCGCTTGAAGCTTTGGTTTCCGGCGCCAACACCACCAGTCTCCTGATTTAAACAGTTACTGTTCGCCTTTTTTTTTAACTATGTAGAAAATTTTTTATTTTTGCATGTACATATACACAATCTTTTGTACATAAGCTTTTATTTCCGAGGCCAAAAATACCTAACACCAAACACATGAAACAGACACACTGATTGCAGTAGACAGTTGATTTCAAAAATTACTTTAGCCCCATGAGGTAAGTTACAAATGTACATACATTTTGCAAGTGCATTTCCTTGCTTGGTTCGATTTTTTACACACATCCAAATTTGGAATGTTTGTTTTTATGTTATTTCAATTTTATTTTCTTTTTGCTGTTTTTTTTTTACTTGGTAAGATATGGTATACATACATTATAAATACAATATGAACATACACAACTTACATATTGTAAAGACGTTTAGATTACTAGGTGACGAACTTATTTGGAACAGAGGAATTATTTAAGAACTCCAAACTCGAAATGTAACAAGTGTAAAAAGGGCATGAATATTATATAAGACCAAAGTAGATGTACCACGCAACACAATTTACCGATTATATTATCGACTAAAGCAGATGCTTTTACGAGAGTTTGCTTGAGCTTTTATGATCTGACTAGCACAGCTTTGTGATGGCTTCAAGCGTTTTAAAATATGTTAAACTCCCTAGATGAGAACGAACAGGAGACCATGCTTCGTTTTTCAGTTGTTGTTACACCGTCTTAATTACTATGGATTTATTTTTTCGTTCATTATGTTTCGTTTCAGCGTATGTCTTTACTAATTATTACCAATCACAGTTTCGATTTTTATATTGTTACTATATTAGATAACTAGTGTACATAAGTTCGTTTAGAATAATCACCTTTAAGGACAATCGTTTTTAAAAAGCACGATTTTTTCTATTTTCATTATATTTTTATAAAATTTTTGTAAGTTGTATTAAGCTTTTTTTCTGGAAACAACTGCACAACTAAAAAAAATAAATAATTTTTTTTATGTACATATACTTTTCCATAGTGCAAAATTTCTAATTGTCTTATCTAAACTGTCAATTATTTTTTACTTAATTTGAACAATGTACCATAGTACTTTTATCTTCTAATTTATTTTAATTTTTTTTAATGTTAACAAAAGAAAATTTTTACACAAAAACAAGTATTTTACAGGAATGAAATTTAGCCAGTAAGTACATATAACTTAGACTTTCTAAAAATTGACAGAATATACAAATTAATTTACAAGTTTTTATTATCAGGATAGTTTAGTAAAAGTGAAAGAGAGCGAATAGTTTGGCTAAAAAGAAAGCGGATAGTCAGGCTAAAAAGAAAGCGGATAGTTAGGCTTAATAGGGAACGAATAATTAGGCAAAAAATATGTAAAAAACAGACAAAACAGCTGTTAAGAAAAGGTAATAACTGTGTGTTAAAAAAGGTACCATACTTTATTATTAAAAAAAATACGTTATAGTTCTATAACATACTATTTAATGATGATGTCTCTAGAAGTCTTACTTTATCATACGACTGATTCTGGAGGAAAAAAAACATAAAAATAAACAAAAAGGATTATTGACTATCTGCTTTCTGTTAGTTACTTTACTTTAAAATTAACTTCCCATTTATTGCTTAAATCAAATTTAGTAATGAAAGAAGCAGTTTTGTAATAAGTCAGAAATATAAATTGTAAGTTCTCATTCGATTTTTCAAACGTTGATTACTTTAAGCGAACTTTCTGCAGAAGTAGTTTTAAAATACATCATGTACAGGATGCTTAACGATGTCATTCGTAATGTTTCAGTTTCTTAATATGGCAAGCGTGTTTATGAGGATATTCAATTTAATTTGTATGATGTTACTCATCGGACATTGGTCGGGGTGTTTACAATTCCTGGTGCCCATGCTGCAAGGATTCCCTCCACATTCCTGGGTCGCGATTAACGAACTGCAGGTAAATTATTTTCAACCCTTCAATAAAAAAAGCGTATGCACAGAGGAAATGGATTTTACATATTCATACATTGTTATAAACGTGATAACAGAGCTTTCGCATTTTCATTCTAAATAGTATTTGCATTTTTCCGCTCACGTAAATTGAAATGGGAATACTACAGTTCGATTAATTTATAAACGAAATTTTATTTTATGCTTGCTCTGTGAATTTCTTTTTTTTATGTCTGAGTTTCACTGTTTCAGGAAGCATCTTGGCTGGAACAGTATTCATGGTCGTTATTTAAGGCAATGTCACACATGCTGTGCATAGGATACGGAAGGTTTCCTCCTCAATCCCTGACAGACATGTGGCTTACGATGTTATCCATGATATCCGGGGCTACGTGCTACGCTCTGTTCTTAGGTCATGCAACGAATCTCATCCAAAGTTTAGACTCTTCAAGGCGGCAGTACAGAGAGAAGGTATTTACTGAATTACATGATAATTAAAACTTGATACGATCTATTCAAATCACAATGTAAGCTACAACTACTCGATACATTGGGGGCATTCGAGTGTCGGTAATCGGGCTATGAAATGGGTTTCAATTTGTTATGGTCCACTAAATATTTGGAGTTACATTCCGCAATATCCGATAAAACTTTGCATATTGTTTGCAAATTGCATATACGAGGATACATTATAATTATAAATAATGGGCTATTCAGGGAAGACCGGCTTTACGCGTTTAATGCGGGTGTAAATTACTGGTGCGTTTCTGTGTGGTTTTACAGTAACGGAAGGCATATAAAAGCTATAAAATATTCAATTTTATATATATGCACGTATTGTACATTTACTATACGATGGACATCAACAATTTTATGAAACATGTCAACGTTGATTTCGATTTGATGATTTTATTTCGAATTGGGGACGATTTCTAGAGTCATAACCCAAATTTACACATTGTATTTATTTATGTTCAAATCGTTTACTTGTTATGTAAAAACTATCCTCTCATTTTTATTCCTGGAAAAACGTCTCCTCTCGTCTCCTCTCCTAGTATTTTTCATTTTTCATTAGGGCAATTAAAAAAAAATTCTGAGACATTATCAAGAATTGGCATCCGATTTTTTCAAATTATAAGTTGAATTTATGAACATTTATGAAAATTATTAATAACTAAAGCGCCGAAACTTAGTTGAGAATATACACAATGGAAAACTTTTGGTCCTTTTTTGTCTATGCAAAATCCACTATGTATGAGAATACGTTCCACACACAATGGCAATTTAATATAATATGTGGGCAATAATATTTCACGTCATTGTATTTGAGAGTAGAACCAAGTCAGCGTTCTCTTCAAACTTCAGTGAGTATCTGAAATGGGTCGGATAATTACACTAACAAGATGCGATCGACAATTAATTGTATAATAAATTTTAATTAGTAGCAAGCGAACCATAAAATTTTATTAATTACGCCGCGAATTAATCTTCATTATCGCCTACTTTACGGTGTCTTAATCGCATCGCTTGAGAACGTTTTCACTTTCTTCTTGTTGTTGTTTTCAGGTGAAACAAGTGGAAGAGTACATGGCGTATCGAAAATTGCCGAGGGAAATGCGGCAGAGAATTACGGAATACTTCGAACATCGTTACCAGGGCAAGTTCTTCGACGAGGAGTGCATATTGGGGGAACTCTCGGAGAAGTTGAGGGAGGACGTCATCAACTACAACTGCAGGTCTTTAGTGGCTTCGGTTCCTTTCTTCGCGAATGCGGATTCTAATTTTGTGTCGGATGTTGTTACTAAACTGAGATATGAAGTCTTCCAACCAGGTGATTTAAATTTATCCATTGATTTTCCGATGCTATAACCAAAGACTTGCTTTATTTTCAGGTGATATTATTATAAAGGAAGGTACTATTGGTTCCAAGATGTACTTCATACAAGAGGGCATAGTGGATATAGTGATGGCCAACGGTGATGTAGCCACCAGCCTCAGTGATGGTTCTTACTTCGGAGAGATCTGTCTTTTGACGAACGCCCGTCGCGTGGCATCGGTCAGAGCTGAGACCTACTGCAATCTATTCTCTTTATCCGTGGATCACTTCAACGCCGTCTTAGATCAATACCCGTTGATGAGAAGAACGATGGAATCGGTAGCCGCCGAGAGGTCAGTGCGTTGGTTGGTATAAAAAACCCACGAGGTTTTATTGAATTATATTTGTCTCATCGCTTCTTGTTGTCTACTCTAACCTATGTGAATGAAATCGATTACTTTCCCATGGTTAATTTTGTTTGGTTCCCTTTAATTTGGTTTGTTTATCATGGTGATTTGGTATTACACTTTTTATTTGCACCACTCGTCATTCTCACACTGTACACACTCACGGATGGGAATATACACGCCGAAAATAACCCCCATATTTTAATTTGCTAACATAAAGTACGCTTTCGCTTGACGTGTAAAATTTGTAAATATACTTATTACAATGCTTGTAGAAAGAAAAAACAAAAAAGTTGATTATAATTCCAAATATATCATGAACTATTCACATAATTTATGTAAAATCAAAATTGCTATTAAGTTCATTAAATATATAAAATATATTTTGATCGTCCTGCGAAAAAAAGAATACTGTTACATCCCTGCTGCGTATATGTAGTCTCTTCAATTGTACTGAAACTGAAACGTTAAACTAATATTTCTAAGGAAAATTGTGTACTAACTTCTCAACATATGAACGGATACTATCAGTATTTTCAGTAGACATTATTTTATGGCAAATCTTCAAGATAATTTGATCAAAAAATTGAACGTATCTATCTCACTTTAAGGAGATTAGCTTAAGTTCATCAGATAATTTTTTAATCGACCTCCGTATATGTCAATGCACTTTATTATACTTTTGAATTTGCTGCCTAAATAAATTAATACGTGTAATTGTTTAGTGAAGTAAAAAAATAAAGGAAGAGACAACTTGTAAATTAAAATATCGTAAGAAAATTATCTGCTTTTTATATTTAAATTAAAAAACTGAGACTAAGTTATTTTGATAATAACATTCTAAGCTTTCCCAGCAACATACTTAAAATTTATTTACTTACTGAAAAGTCCTCTACAGTATAAAATTTTAAAAAATTCTAAAATTCTATATTTAAGACGTAAAAAGGATTTAAGCAGAAGAATACTTACTTCGGTGCAGGTGATTAGAAGGAATATTTATCACGGTCATGTTTGTTTGGGATCAATTTCCAAGAGGTAGTTTTCAAGCGTGTAATCCTAAGATTTATTGCATCCGATGACCTAAAATCTCGGAGATCTGTTATTTATGCCGTTTTACTTGATCTGAAGCTCCGACTTTGTGAAAACACAATGATCAATTGGCAAGCATAATGTGTTATAATGTTAATTAATTAATAATAAAAAAACTTCCAGTTTTTGTTGTAACATAAAACATTGTTTAAACCAATTTCAAAAAAGTTAAACTGGTTAAACCTAATTGTATCCACTAATAATAAAACGCTATTTTTTAAGTTAAACTTAAATAACTGAATTAATTATTGATTAATAGAATTTCATAGTCAATGTAATATTAATTTTAAGGTAATGTCGAAAACTAAAAAAATTCAACTAGATTTCACGGCGGTTTTGAATACTTTATAGTAACACCTTTGTTTCTTTTGATGAAAGTACATGTAGCCAGTCTACCTTTTTGAAACATCCTATATAGTACTTACTTATCCGTCCGACTACTTTCTTTTAGTGTAATGCGTTTGTAAATAAATATTAAAATTGTAATCACAAAATGAGGGCAAAATTTTTAAATTCTGTATTCCATACGGCAACTTAAATATGAGTTCTTAAAAATATATAAACGCCAAGAATAAAATTTCTTTAAAACATGTTTGCACTCTATGCCTCTCGTTACATGGATGTTTCGTTGTATATTAACAGTTTCCTTAGTGCACAGCAAAATAACGATATACCAAGCGCTGCAAAAATTTGTTTCCCAAAAAAAGAAAACAAAAGTTCTAAAGTATTAAAGTTTTATATTTTACTAACTAAATTCAAAAAAGATAAAAAAAAATAATACAACTTAGGTGATGGATAAATGAAGTAGATCATTGCCAGAAGGGTTTAAAATATGGGGGTTTATTATTTTTATTTAGTACACAATCAAGGGCGATGTTAATTGTAATTCAATAAAACACCATTACACACAGCAAATCTGTAGAATTTTCTTGTTTAGTTATGTGGAATGATTTGTATTAGATAAGTTTCTAAATTGATCGAAAAGCAATGATATGTTTTGACTGACATATTAAAAGTAACTTAAAGATTAAATTTCATTTTATTCCATAGCAGACTTCATTACGTACGATATAAATGTTTTTTATTGGTTTAAAAAGTTCAAGAAATAGAATTAACTATCAGCATAAAAAGTTTCGTTAAATCTTTCATTACAGAATCAGTAACTCTTCTTCAATTTTCTTCACCCTCCATCACATTAACAAAATGTCTTTTGACTTCGATCGTAAAATCATTTCAATTAATTAAGGTTTCCCTCTTCAATTCCAATCCAATTTGGTGGTAACTTGCACTAAATTCAAGGTTTTTTTTTTCTGTTAAGCTTGTAAATATTTAGCACATTTCGTAATTCATCTTTGCATTTTGAAATTACGCATTGGCATTTTGCATTAACATTTGTTGTATACTAAACGGTTTAAACAATGGGGTTTTAGAAAGTTGTGCGAATGCATGGTAACTGTAAATAAATTCACTTGGTGCTTTAGTGTTACTAATGTCTAATGGGAATCTCAATGGCCTTGAAGCTCAAAATAACACGGTTCTTTCTTTGGTGGACTTTGGTGGTATTTTCTGAATTTCATCGATCAAGTTACGTGTACGTTTTTTAATTGTTTTCTTCAACTTCGTAGATTCTGTAAAAGAAAGATCGCCACCTAAGAGATCGGTCTTGTTATTGAGTGATGTTGAATCCGTCTGAGCCATGGAAATCTCGTTGAATACTGTGTTCTTCGATAGTGAACCTGAGAGATAAGAAATTATTGTGAAGGACGTAACTTAGTGATGCTATATTTTTTCTTTTATTTAGTTTTTTTTTATTGTCGAACGTTTGTTTATGTAGATGTTACGTTACTTTTTTTAAGTATACTTACTTATGTATGGTAAGCAAAATTTAATAAAATTTATTTTTTAATTTTTATTTTTTTAAAATTAATTTCCACTATTATTAGGTTCAGGGTTTTTATTTTAATAGGTGTTGTGAAATTCTTTTTTTGACGCCATCAACCACATAATAGTTTTTCCAATGAATAGTAATAATGTGCAAGTGCTATTATTATTGTTTATGTGAAGTTAAGTTGATAAAAAAGTTATTAAGTCATTTATTTGAATTGAAAAAAATGTTTTATTTAAGATACTTCATCTTTTTAATATTGAATTAATTTAATAAAACGGATAATGTTAAAATTTGTTAAAATGTAATTACGATAAAACATACCATTGCTTTCTTTTACTCTTATGTTTTCTGTGTGTCGTTTTATGAACATTCGTTTGAACAAAGTAGTTAGGTTTTTATGCTACACAGGTTTTCCATTTTATTAGTATTTTCATTGTTGCAAAAGTTGGAATTTCAAAAGAATTAATTTAGAAATTGTCTAATAATCCAATCACAGTACTCATCCAATCGTAATCAAGTGCTGTAAATTAGGCGTATTTAACGTTTGAAAAATTATTTAAATTTTTGTTTTTATTTACACAATGAATGGAAATTCTGTTTTAATTTCAGCTTTTGAAAAAATGAAGATGCAGTATTACTAACTTATAGTCTGTTTTAAAAAAATTATACAGGGTGTACTGGTAACTATTGCTCACTACAGTTGTTACAAATGTCTCGAAAAATACGTGAGTCTCATATGACAAAATACTACAAAGAAATCAAATATTCTATGGCATGATCAACAAAAGTGACACTTTTGAAACGTTGTTGCCATAAACTTATCGTAAGGAGGAAAGTAATCAAAAAATAATATTAAAGTAGTCTTGCACGTCATAGCTTGGCGTACATCCTTTCTTAGAGAAAAATTTTACTTTCTTCTTTAATGTCTCTAATAATCTTGGATTGATACATGATCAAGCATGTTCTTCTTTGTCAATTTATTTCCATCCAGCACTGAAGCTAAGTCTCTTCTGATTCTCTCTGCGAATCCCCCATCTAAGGAAATACAAAATTGAAGATATTGTTTCTCTTTTGCAACAAGGAAGTATAAGATTGGAGACTTACATCTTCTCTCTATTTCATTAGCTGCCCATACATTAGCGGGATTACTGACCAGCACCCCAATCCTTTCGTCGGCCATAAGCAGTTTGGAAAAGTCTGGCGTGAGCGTTACGCATTAACCAGCAGTATTATCGACAGGCAAATCCCTTCACAGTCAAAGACACTCAGAAATACTGTCAATGTATGGGCACCTATTGTGTGATAAACAATCCCTTCTTAGAGAAGCAAAGTGATCTACAAGATGTAATACTTTCTCATTTAATTAACCCTATACTATGTAACAAGATAACATCCAATTATTCTTTGCCAGTTTCTTTCTATCTGTGTAGTATTGAAAAGAAACTTTTCCCAATTTTTTTTTGTAGATCTCTGTATGTAAAGATGTAGTTACTGTCTTCAATAAGTGATCTAATCATCTCCATCTGCAAACGTTGTCTTACACTTTTCTTCCATCCTTGAAGATGGAACAATGAAATATTATGATACTGAAGGTATCGTTCCATTTTCTTGAAGAATATAATACAATATTAAGTACTTTGTTTCACTTTCTCTTTATCTCATTGTGTGGCCAAATCATTCCATTTCAAAAAAAAATAATGTAATCTACAAGAGCTAAAGTTTTCTTTTTTGTTCTACTGATTTAATAAGAAGATACAATCTTCTTTATCGACTCCTTTCCATCCAGTATTGAAGATAGACTTCTTCCGATTTCCATGTATCCCTATCCATGTCTAACTATTTTACCTGCAGGCTACACTTGCTCTTCTTTGCACACTTGTACGTGAAATAAGAAAATACAAAAGTGGTGCCACTTAGGAAGTAAAGTATTTCTCTGCCTCATGGTTTTGCAAAAATTTACTCTTTCAGAAAAGCAAAGTAATCCACAAAACCTAATGTCTTCTTCTCCTCTGTTTTGTCTGGGCCTTCCATCCAGGTTTCGATTCGTTTCATAGATCTTTATCCAGCTAAATGTGACAGTCGTCATCAAGTCATTTCCAGTCATTTTTTTCTCTTTTTTCGCCCATAAAGCTAAAATAAATAAACGTATTGTTTCTTTTTTCTGGAACAAACAAGTGCAACTAATTTATTTGCAAAATTTTTTGTCAAATAACTTTGAAAGTAATATTTTACCTTCAACCTAAATGCATTGCAGCAGAAATGTATTTCGTTCCGTCTTCTATCTTCTCAAGTGACCCGTTTCAAGGAAGCAATGTGGTATTCAACGTCTAGTATTTTTTTGTAGTTATTTGCTTAACTACTAATTTAATAATTGGAGTATTGTTCCACCTTCTGAAATAAGGAACTGCAATACAGAAGGTTGCTCCATCATCTGTCTCTTTCATTGTGCGACTGGATCAAGCCTATTCTGATGCAGTATTTGTTACTCGTTGGCCTTTTTAACAATTTTACAAGTGAGCTACTAGTGAGTTACACCCTGTATACACAAGACCTTAGAATTTAAATTAACGACATAATTATAACATTAAGTTATCATTATGTTATTGTCAGAAAAAAAATTAGTTGTGATTCTGAACTATGTTTTGGGTCTTAAAAATGTTTTTGTGTTTAACTCGCGTTAACTTAAATTAGGTATAAATATCCTTTGTCTGCACAGGTTAAACAAGATAGGAAAGAATCCAAATTTGGTAGCGCACAGAGAAGAAGATTTGGGTAGCGAAAGCAAAACGATAAACGCGGTGGTTAACGCGCTAGCGGCCGAAGCAGACCACGTGAACATGTCCGACGAGTATGTCGGAAGAATGCATTCCAGCGACAGAAGCCTCAACGACCTGGGCAGAACGCTGCAAAAACTCACGTTGCCCAGGCCAAAATCAGAAAACAACTTTGCGTCACAAGACATACCCTTAACAAGAGCAAATGGTACTAACGGCCGGCCATCCTTCCATAAATCAGATACGTTTCATAAAGAATCCGCATTTCAATGACGCCACTCCACGCACTAGTGCTCTGTGCTGATTGATCAACTCTATGAATTGTTGGCACTGCTCAGGTACTGCAATTCTGTAGAGGGTCATCATCTATTATTTGACTGACACCTGGAGTGCTGGTGCGTGCTACTTCGGTGTATATTGTCTTAAGCAATACGTGCATTGGACACTAACCGCTAGTATTGTGCAATATTAGAATCTACTTTAAGTTAGCTTTAAATATTAGGTGCTCAATAAATTAAATAATTATATATTAGAGACACACTCTGCCTGGTTTTTGGTTACTAACAACTTCAATTTTAAACTCGAATACAACAACCCAACAAACTCTTGTATACAAGTCATGAAAAATTATAGACAGTATTAATATTTAGAGTAATAAAATTGAACCAAAATTTGTACATAATATAAATTCAGTTTTCAGTATTGTATGTATAATAAAACTCCGACGATTTTATTACGTATTTAAAAATGCACTGCGAACACAATTTTTATTTCATTTAAAACAGAAGCAACAAGAAGGTCTACGGTCAAAAATTTTATTTTCCTAAATGCTTAAAAATATCTAAAATAAAGAATATATGTAAACATATTTAACATATTAAACATTTTGCAAATCTTTGTTCAGAAATTTTGTTTTTTGTAAAATCACTAATTACTCAATATTCTGAGATTCAAAAGGAACATAATTTTAGAAATACTTTTGATTTTCTTTTCCGTAAATTTTTAAAATTATTTTGTAATGAAGAGCCAAACAAATTGAAACGTAGAGTTATCCTTTGATGCTCCTACTTGTCCGTCCTTTTCAGACCAAACTGTATGTTGTAAAGTAAACCAGTGCATCTTCCAGTGAATTTTTATTTACTACTCGCTTAAGGCAACCAAAGGAACATGCTTTTGTACAAACGCGCTGAAAATTGACAAAATGTACAGGCACACACGAGCACACTATAAGCTAAATGTATAATACAACAATATGTCAATTACTAAGAACATATGACATGTACGTTAAGGCAACATTTTTGCATTAATACCTAACATAACATTGACGTTTGTATACACCGCGCACAATGTTTTCCGCAAAATAATTTCATGTATCTACCTACTACAACACAAAAACATATGCGAAAGTGTTTATTTTTTTGATTAATTAACAAATATACAAACAAATAAAACAAAATTGTTGTAATTAGGCAGAAATGAAGTAACCAAAAACTAAGGCCCCAATCTGCACACACACAAAAAAAAACAAACACTTGTTGCTATCTGAAAGTGAAATCCTGCTATAGGTCGGTATTAAGTTATTTAAAACAAAGTGAACGAATAGGAGAAGTTAAAGTTAGTGAATTAGGCCTAAGAAGTAAAAGCAAAAGTCGCGTACTAATCTATACAAGGAGCAGGACCACGTAAGTACATACATACATATATCGTATATCAAATATGGACTTGGCCACTTCTTAATACAACTCGACGCTCTCATCTCGTTATATTTTTTTTTAGCAGCTAAGCAATAGTACAGGGCAGGTAAGTTTAAAAAAATCGTGGCTAATTCCAAATTCGTGACTTTAACAAATAAAAGTAATATGTATAATAAAGAAGGAGACTCCACATTGTTAGCTGTGATCTACAATATGAAAAGTTATCATTAAAAAAATGGAGGTCTACTCTTGAAACGTTTTTACTACTCGTTTTATTGAGTTGTAAGCTTGTTATTTATTAAATGTCGTGTACGATTTTTTATATTATTTATTTACCCCATAAGATATAAAAAAAACTTGCTTGCAAGTATTTAATATTGATAGTGCAATTTAAATTTACGTTTATTTAAAAAAATACAAATGATCGTTGAGGGTATACTACCGTTCTATTGTACCATAGCAAAAAAATAATGTAAAGTTTAGCTGTTTTAGTAGACACTTTAGTGGCATGATCTTTCTTTGTTACTAAATCTCTCGGACCACTTCTATGTATGCAAATATGTTTACATTTCCTACCAACAAATGAAAGAATAGGCAATGTGATAAGTAAAAGGAATTGATGCACATGTATGTATAAAAAATTAATTTGAGTTACAAATTTAAAAAATCGTTAACATGCCACTAAAGTAGCTTCAGTAGGCATGATTTTAACGAATGATAAATATTTTGTTAAGTAACGTATGTACAGTGATTTTTAATAAGTAGTTGACTGATTATTATCAATATTAATTCTGTGTTAATTTGTGTTGCTGCTGTGAAGGAAGTGTTTTAGTATTTTTTATTTTAATTATTGTCACGAATAAGAGGAAGGTAAAGTGTACAAAATAATATATAATTGTTACTGTAGTTAATGCTCTCTATAACATAATGGTTTGCACTCATTTCCAAAAGTTCAATACTTATATCATACCGTCTCATTTAGAGTTGTTATTCTCTATAACGTAGTTGTTTCTATTCTGATTCCATCTATTTTCAAGTTATAATGAAGCAATCGGTATACGTAATTATTACAAAAAATATGGACTTATTTGTTCTTGAATTTATGCAAACGAAAATCCCAAACTTGTGCGCATTTTAAATAATAATAAATTTTGGAAATGCTCGGAAGTGTACACCATAATTTATTGATGACAAACTTGTGATTAAACTTATTTTTTTAAGTATTATTGGCTGTAACAACAGTTACCATTTAGCGTTAAGAATATCTTTTAACTTGTTTATATATTTTTTTTTGTTTTCTCGAAGTGATGACATTTTCGTTTAGTAATTGTTTTAGATTTATTGTACATTGCACGCCAACTGAAATGGAACGCTTAATAATTTTCCTGAACAATAAAAAGTTGAAGCAACACACTTTACAATTAAAACAAAATAAAGCAAATAAATAAATTTTACGTGCGCACCACATCAATTGACGCGCTTTGTATTAAAAAAAAATTGAGATGGAATACAAGGATACGAAGAAAACACTTTCCCAGTCACAGTTAAAGTTCTTTTGTTTAATAATAAGAAGTGATATATTTCATACTACACTTGTATATACTACCATTTTGATCTTATGTTTATGTATTAATATTCTAATTAAGCAAAATGTAATATAGTTTAGATGATAAACGCAATATGAATAGTTAATAAAATTAAAGTAATTATTCTGTTTTGTATATACACATATATAAAGTCTAGGTAATTTATTTGAATTGTATCACATTCACAGTGGCAACATGGACGTAGATTGTACCTATTTATAAGTAGACTATAAAATAAATATCAATTATATCATAAATTTACGTTGAAAAAAATGATAATTAGGTTTCACGAATTCTTGCCATGATGAAATCCTAGCCTAGACTGACATTATTAAATATGCTTTGTTAATAATATTGTAGATTAATATATAAAAATGTTTTAGTTATAAAAAGATAATAGTTATTTAACACTCTAGAAGTTTAAACTGCAGTTCTGTGAAAGTCTATGATATTTTTACCAAAAGTGCTCATTGCTGTTGAATTTTAGGATGTCGTTTCGATACGGGGTGAAGAATTTTTAAATCAGTCTGAGATTTTCGCGTTCGTTACTTTTTTCATTCGCGTTCTCTCCTTACTTACCTTCTCAGGTGGTCCAACATTGTACCACAGTACTTGTTTCGACGTTTTCACCTTTGTACCGAAGTAGATAAGGTACGTTAATTTTTAAAACATGTAAATAATTGTAGAGAAGTGCCTCTTTTCAATTTTGCGCATCGCTACTGTCTTGGTCAACTATTAGAATAATCTCAAATTATTTGAATGTTTTAACTGTTGTTATTATTTGGTTTATAATCGAATAAAGCTGCATTTTTACAGTTTGTGAGTCCTTTAATTAAAATAATAAACACCACTTTTATAAATATTCTCTTAGAACGTACGCAGTTAATTAAATTTCTTTTCTTCTTCATTTCCTTTCAAATCTTGAATTGTTCCTTTACGTTCAGCAATATCCTGCAATCTAATACAAAATAATTTTACGAAGGAAAATTACCTGAAATGCTTATGTACTTAGTAAGAGTCATTGCCATCATATCTTGGGTTGATAAGAATATTTCATAATCCTTTTCTAACATTGACTTTATTTCTACGCTTGTTAACGAATCCTTACCTAGTTCCGGGAAAGTTGAATGGAGATTGACTTTATTTAGGTCGCTGTATTACACTTTATATTTGGATGTCATTAAGTAGAAAGAGTGAGTATACAAGATCATGCATATATTAACAAAGCACTCACTAAATAGCAGATAACATTCTTACGAACATGCATCTTTACAAGCCGTTGATCAAAATGTACTCTAAATAAGTCATACCTAAAATTCTTAAAACTGCATCCACGATGTTATCAACGACATCTGATGAGCTGGATTTCTCAACAAGAACCATGCTCCTAACAATACATTCGTCCTACTCTAGTAAAATATCTAACACCTCCAAACAATTAAATATTTTTTGCTGTGTGATTCCGTATTTCACCCATTTTCTGCTGGCATCTTGCATTTTCATCATCAAGCCCACCTTAATTGATTAGATAACAAAAACGAGTTTTTATTTGAGCATATGCTTACATCGCCTATCGGGCCCCACTGAATTGCTAAAGCCGGAAGTCCATCTGCTTTTCGCTGCTCGCAGATTCTTTCCATTACGGAACTGGTCATACCATAATTGCTTTGCTCTGCGTTTCCTATTCTAGAAACTAAGAAGGAGAAAACAACGAAGTACCTACAAACATCGAGATGGAAAAGCTTTCGTAACCAGTATCTTGTTCTATGTAATGTCACAGTACTTTTGCTGTACCGAAATTATTCTGTTTCTTTTTATTTACAGAGTCTGAAAGTCCATTTAACTTTATAAAAGCGACTTCCAAAAAATCATTGAAAGCTCACTTAAGTTTAAAAAAGTTTCCGGAAGTCTCTATGAGTTTGTAAAAAGAGTCGAAGATTAAATTTGCAAACCTCAACTGTGGACATATTTCTCTCGTGACTAAATCTAAATAGTGGGTAGCTATCGCCTTTGGTTTCGACGATGCTTGAAAATTTTCCATGGTTTGACTTTCAAATAAGGTATCTTTTATTACGACAGCAAGATTGAACACTGCTGTCACAGGACCCAAGGAGTTTGCGTGAGTTATCAGGCCGACACATCCTTTTCTTGTCGTCACGTCATCTCTTCTTATAACAACCTCAACACCAGACGATTGCCACAACCTAAAAGCAGTAGGTGTAAGTTTCCTTAACTTCTCTGAACATTCCTTTATATTAGCATTCTTGATTGATAGCCATTTTTCACTCCTGTTCGTGTAGTTAAAATTAGTTTCTTTATTCCTTTTAATACGAGCCAATCCGCCAGTTCCAAACCAAAACCACCGAGTCCTCCCAAAATAATATACACACCATCAGAATCACAACAGAACCTATCAAAATTAAAAGTTCTCATAAGACCTTCCTTCCCTCTATGCAAAAGTAATTTTACTCTACATATAAATTTTAATAGGTAGTTTAATTTAAAATGTAGTAAACCTGGGTAAATCTTCAACTTCCAATTCTTCTCTTCGCATACGTATCAGGAAACTTTCTATACACCTTCCACTTGCCAAAAAGTTGAAAGCATCGGAAATTTCACTTTTTTGGAAAACTTTTCTGAGCAGTGGATTCACCACTCCTCGTTTTATAAGGTCTGCGATACAGCATGATAATTTTGTTTTCAATTTCCATTTTTCGCGAAGTATCGTCCCTATTTCCACGCAGTGAAACGTAGCCCCTTTAGAAAATAATTTCAAGTTCAGGTTGTCATCAAAACCTGAATGAGATATTCCCAGATACAGGAAGTGCCCATTCTGCCTTAAGCAACGAACTGGAGATAGAAATTTTTCTTTTAAAAGTACGTTCAAAATTATATCTACGCCGTGGCCGTTGGTTTGTAGGAAGATCATATCTTCAAAAGATGTATCATAAGAGGCGCTGATGTGGTTGCTTTTAATTTGAGGGTGGTTCAATCGCAAGTAATCTCTCTCTTCCTTAGTGCTGACAATTACGGAAATATTGATATATCTAAATGAAGTGACACATTAATGGCTGCTTGGCTGACACATCCGATTCCACTGTGAATCAGAATATTTTGACTTCTTTTTATATTCGCCTTCTACAAAAGACAAGACCGCCAATACTTTCTATTTTCTTTCACTTGGGCATACTTTCCATCACCAAGGCATATATTACTGCTGAATATGCAGCGGGAACTGTAGCAGCGTCTTCTTGAGACCACGCATCGGGTATTTAGCAAGTAAAAGATGAGTTCACTATTACTTGCGGTGACGACATGTAGTGAGTCAAACCCATTATTCGCTTGCCACTGCAAATGAAAATATTAAAAACACAACTGATTTACTTCAACTTACTTGGCATTTCGACCAGAAAAGTTAAACGCAAGTACGCATTCTTTTTCGTCTGGAACATCTCCTGAAACTTTACCAAATACCTTCATTACATCTCCAAAGTTCAAGGCCACATAATCCACCTAGAAAGAACTTTATAATTATTTTCGATGTATCACTCATAATAATCACTTACAAAACTAAGTTCACCTCCAGTTTGGGATTCACCACATTGCTGCAGATGTCTTTGATTATACTGCATACCAGTCAGATCGGTCACATTTGCGTAACAACCGCCAATCTTCAAGTTTTGCGTAAGTGGCATCAACCTATACGTTCCCCACTCTCCAGATTTCCAAACGTTAACGACCAAATTCTTTTGAATTTGGTTTTGATAAAATTGATGGTTTGGCTCAAATTCTGGCGCCTCGTCCAAAATGAGAAAACAAGATACGCCGCGGTTGTTAGGCTCAAGACGCAAGCAATTTGTGAAACCCTAGAGTCCACTTCTTGGTGCTTTTTGAGAATATATTATTAACTTCTGGCCACTCTTGACTGCTTCTTGGATAAACGGAAGTCACGCCAAATCGTCAGATACTTTAACAAAAGTTGAGGGCATGTACTCAGTCGTTTGCAGTAGGCTTAAACATTCTGTAGTGGTGTGATGGACGCACAAAACATTAAGGTCTCTTTGCGTTATGGACGAAGGATCGAAGTCAATGCTTTCACGGGCTATGACATAACCTTTCGTGCCTTTTACAGCATTTAGGGCAACATCTAGCAACTGCAGTGAACACTTTTAATAAATTATAAACTGTAAAAACCTAATATTTACCCCATCTTGTTGGAATTATTTGGAAACTATTACTATGAGTGAATTCTTCACTTTGTCCTCAACGCCAGTCGAATTATCCAAAGAAATTTTGGATAATGTTATTAGCTCTAATATTACCAAAGGCACATTCTCAATAGCTTGTTTGATGTGAGGCGAGACAGTTTCGAGTTCAGATGTGACTTCCACACATTTGATTGTATGTGGCAACTTGTTCTCCAAAATTACCTGCATCCATGGTTGTAATGCTTTGTTCCAAAGACAAAGTCGCTCTGTTTGGAATAAATTTGTGAATTTGCAAGATTGGAGTTGGTGCGCTTCTCTTTGTAATTGTACTAAACTTCATCCATCTAAACTCAATTCCGCCAGATCTATTTTTTTGCATATTAATGAAAATGTCAAGGAAAATGTAAAGCACGAACCTTACGATATTTAAGTAATAGTTAAGTACCTTAACTGGCACTTTGTTTAACTCATCTACTAGGTTGATGTGTTTTGAGCGTCTATGATCACTTGTTCAATGTTCTTTGGTGTGCATTTGTAACAGCACGTGTTGGAGCATGGCTTCCATAAAAGAAACCCAATTTTCCGTCCACTTTATCAAACCCTCTCCTTCATTAATCGTACACTGTTCCAATGATTTGAAAGCTCCCCTAAGAACAAAAAAACTTGATATTCATCTATCTAAGGGGCAACGCACATTGGACTTACGTACTCGTATAAGTATCCCCTAATTCGTAATTCCTTATAAATATCTTCCTGTTGCATAATGACAGTACTCCTTGAATTATTACTATCTTCAAGAACTTATTCTGTGTCCTCTAGTTCGTATATTACACCAGTTACGACAATATCGCCATCTTCGGTTATCTAAGAATAAGCAAGAATAACCACATTTCATTAAATATTATTTACGTATTCACCTCAAAGCTTCCGTTTCCTTTTTGGATGGTAACATCCAGATTGAAGCTTTCTTTATCTACCAAGTTAATAGTGCGTAATATTTTGACGTTTTCGAATGCGATTCTCATATGGGATGGCAGTTTAGAAGTAATTAAAGCTAAGGTTTCCCAAACAATCTTGAGATAACCAGTGGGAACAGGTTTTTCCCTGGGAACCAAAAAATATGTAACAATAATTATAGCGTCGTAGATACCATTTATTATGTGTCCTGCTAAGAAACTCCATTCTTCTTCCTTTATGTTGACCTTCACAAAGCGTTGTCCGTTTAATACCTCATCTTTATTATTGTAGAATGCCACGTACCACTTGTGATTATGATCCCATTTTATAAGTGGAGATATCATCTGGGTGTTTCTGCTCACTGGCCAAGTAATCATTGGGTAGAATTTGTCCAAACGCATATCATGTCCGTTTTCATATAAACTGAAAAGTTTTTTTTTTATTTCTGTTGCAAAGGTTATTAAAACACATACGTTCCTAAAGTAGTCAAAAAATCTACTATGGAGTCACCAGCATCTTCGCTCACCAAACTGACGTACTCTGGATTTTATGCTTTCGCTCCAAATATTAAGGTATCTCCTTCGAATTCTACGAATTTTGTGATCTCCTGAAAATTCATTGGTGATTTTACACGTTGAAGAAAATTTTCCCTCAGTTTTGTTTCTGGAAGGACAACTTTTCAAAAGGCATAAGGTTACCGTAGCTATTCAACAGCTCCTTGTCTATAATACAAATAATTGGGAATATGTACTTGAAGGTTATATTGGATACAGATAGAAGGATCTTCAGTTTCATCACTTCTCGTCTTCTGAAACGCAAGAGCGAGAAAAAAGTGCGCGGAAACAGCCTCGGTAATAGTCAAGCGATTTTCCACGTAAGCGACCAGTAGCTCACCAGTACCAACACCACCAACGAAATCAGGAGATATTCGTAAGTCTTTTAAAATGTGTGCCAGGCATAATTGTATTGCCATAGTTGCCATAATTTGATTCATCAAGATTTTGTCGTCGAAATTTCTGATCAAGTTTACTATCGCGATTTCTTGTCCTAGTACAACTTGTATTCTGAAAAGAACAGAGTTTGGCATTTTTATTACTATTCACGTCTCCAAAGTTTCTTGTAATAACGGTAACATCAGAAGTTGCTTTCCTACCACCGGCCATTTCGCTTCAAAATTACTAAAAATCCAAAGAAGTTTCCTTCCGTTGATAGGAACTTCTTTCACAGATCTTGTTACCTCGTTTTAGCCAATATTTGATAACCTCGGAATTGGCTGCCCAAAATGCCTTTCCTAAAAGAGATTCTATTTTGTTATCGAAAACAAAAATTAATTCAGTATTTACCCAAAAACGATATGCAGTAGTTTGATGAATTCACTATCCAAGTTTCTTCTACTTAAGTCATCCCATACGTTGCTGACGGCCTGCTGTGTTCTACCACTTACGCAGACCAGACGAGGTAGATCATCGTCAGGCACACCGCCGTTTATTTTTATTTTTTCATTCTAGTGTAATATCAAATGCCCGTTGCTACCACCAAGTCCGAAACTGGTTACACTTAAAAAATGTTACTGTAAAAAGTGAACAGTGTATAGCATTCAAGAGACAACCAGCTAATCCATTCTTGTTGGGCCAAGCCAATTTTTCGGTCACTAGTATCAAAGTGTCTGTACTTTCTCTTGGCTTGGAGTTCGTCAAGTTCGGAGGAATGGAACCGCTTTCCATTGCCAAAAGAACCTTAAAAAAGACCGAATCGTATATAGTTAAATTGGGAATCCTTTTGGTAAAAGTACTTTAATAACAGATGCCATAGTGGCAGCTGGTTCACTGTGACCTAGATTAGTCTTGATTGCTCCAATATACAGCGGGTACTCTCTCTTCGAACAAAATACGTTTAGTATAGAATTTAATTCTTCAATATATCCGACGTTTGTGCCTAAATGTCAAGACCACTTCTAATCTAAAGTGTTATCATATTATTATTTTAATTCTTTAATTCTTTAATTACCTGTCCCGTGTGCTTCTAAGTAACTCAGATTTGATACATCTATGCCGCACTCATTATATACTTCTCTTAATAGAATTATTTGTTTTTCAGAACACTGATGTGAAATCCCCTGTTGTTTGTAACCATCGCAGTTCAATTTACAGTTAATCGGTAATTAATTTTGTCTTTGCAATGTTACAAGGGTTTGTAAAATTTGTTGTATTCTCACGTTGGCATATATTCTCCTGGCATGTCTCGAACTTTGCAATAAAATTGCGCACACCATTTCCGATCTGGCGTAACCATATGCATCTTCAGAGAAGACTTTACATATTCCATTCATACTTAGACTTCCTAATCTAAGGAAATGCATAAAGAAATAATTATCGTCTATAACTCTTTCATTATTATTAGACCTCATTAGGATTGTTATATTATTTTGGTTTCATATCCAAGCTGCCCTTGGATAGCATCCTAATAGGCCTCGAAAGACCGAAACTATCGACTATTTCTAGGAAAATTAATATTATTATCATCTCCTTACACTTACGATGCAAATTGTTGTGATATCATAGGATGTAAGCAAAGATTTGCTGACGCTACGATTGCTGTATCACAGATCCCACTCCTCAGACTTCTGTAGGCCTCTTCTACAGCATGCATTGAACTGCAGCAAGCGGTATCAGCAATGTACGACGGTCCTTCCAGTTCAAAACTGTAGCTTATATAATGTGCCATCATAGACCGCGTGAGTCTGCAAAATTCTGCTCTAAATTCAACATCATTTTCAGATAAGACGCGTACCCCAAGATGCTTGGGGTCTTTACTGTATGTTTTTTAAAAAGAAGCGGTACTTCCGATTCACTGACGGAAGTTCCGATGAACACACCAGTTTTGGTACCTTTTAGTTCGGATGGATTATACCCAGCATCTACAATGGCTTCAAATGTTCTCTCTAGTATTATCCTGATTTGGGGGTCCGGGTTATTTGCATGCCGATAACGAATTCCTAAATATTAATCACCATTTACATACCTATTTAATAACTAACACAAAAGTTACCAAAAAAACCCGCGTCGAAACTAAGGATATCGTTGAGTTTCCCTATCCTTTGCGGCACATCGAAATGAATGGGTTTCCAACGACGACTATCTCCGGCTATCAGGTCGATTTTGTTGAACAAGTTGTCGCGAAGTTCTCGAACTTTATCAGTATTGGGAAAATATCCCGCCATCCCTAATTTTATTAATAACCAAATTTAAACTTATTTGTCGAAATAAATTTTTTTTTATCAAAAATGTATTCGGATAAATATTATTGTTATCTACCTGTTATAACAACTTCTTCGCCTTGCTTTGGAGAACATAATTTTTGGCCAACTTCAAAAGACTTATCACCAGCGATGATTGCTTTCGACTTTATGTCATCCATTTTTCAAGACAAGAATTAACTACCTAAAAATTTCCTATTATTCTATTAATCCTAAGATCACATAATAAAATAAGATAAACATTTAATAAAATAGAATTATCGCCCTCAACACGATCGTGCTGGTTTATTTGGTTCTCATAAATACAATCTTACGATTAACGTAACGCTAATTGTTCCATTACTCAGATGCAAATTTCGTGTTCCCTTAAAATATTTATCACAGCGCTATCTCGCAGATAACCCCATATAAAAAAAAAATTAGGCAAATCGTCGAATACTTATCAATAAATTACCTGTGCGAAGTACTGAAGTAGGCTGAAGTATTAAAACCGATCCTTTTATACAAATCGACAATGCCATTTTTTACAAATTTACAATTCAATTTTTACAAATTTCCGATGCAGTTTTTTATAAATTTTCGATAGAAACTTGCTAGGTAAACAAGGCCTAATTTACATATTAAAATGTTGTGGTATTTTAAGCCATATTTACACGTTCATGATTATTCAAATGAAATCGGAATGAAGCATGCAAAATAAGTTTTTGCATGATTCATGAATCGCAGCTGTTAGAATGCAGAAAAACAAGATAAACATCCGAAACGATGAGTTAACAACATCTATTTATTACGGCGATAATACATATAGAACCATTATAGAACTACAGAAAACCTTATAACAAAATACAATGCAGTACACTTTTTTAACCAGAACCAATTCTACACGAAAACAGACAATTTTGGTATCACAGAATTCGGACAGAAATATGTTTAGGCTAGGCATATAAGTTTTAGCTCTTGAAGTTTTATTTCGGCACTTTAGAATTATAACGATTGGTGTTTGATGATCTACGAATTTGGACCGATGATGATGATAAAAGCCTTCTCAAAAGTTTTTTAATTGACTCAAGTCACTCTTCGGTCTCTGAGGTCGTAGCAGCAAGGGCCTTGAAGAGAAAAAAATAATAACGCAATTCATATGAAGATGGTCAACAGCCGAGGAAGTCTTCAAGTTAATTTTAGTACCTCTATCTATAGAATGACTTCTTCGGGAGAAAGCTTGTTTCGAAGATTTCGTTTTTCCTTTTAATATCTATAAACAAGTTATTCTCGTCAGGAGGAATCATTATGAGAATCTCATTAACTAAAATAAAAATATATAGAAAGGCGATTGCTTAGCTTTGAAAAGATATGCAATCAGCTTTAAAGTATTTTTACAAAAATTGAGAATTTTATTCGGGGTTTCAGGTTTTTGGTTGATGGGATTCACTTCCGGTTTTTTCTCCAAGTTCAAATATCAGTCTAAAAAATCATTTACGGTTTTAATAATTATTCATTTTTAGAAATTCCAGTGAATTGTAGTGTTTCGTTTCTTTGTTTCTTTTTAATTTATATTTACAGTCGGTCCAGAGCAATTTTATTTATTTTTCAAACGTTTTGATTTTTTTTTATCACAAACTCTTTTAAACGGACACTAAATGGCGCACAAACACTTAACGTTTCGCAGTCGTTCAACAGCTTCGTCAGAAGACTGCGAAACGTTAAGTGTTTGTGCGCCATTTAGTGTCCGTTTAAAAGAGTTTGTGATACAATTTTTATCGGACAAAAACCAGCTTTAATTTTTGATTTTTTGTTTGAAATTTCAGTAGCTTTTTTAAATGTACTGTTTTGATCTTTATTTTGATAATAATTTTAATAGATCATGTTTAAGTAATTTACGTTTTCTGTTTTACTTTTGAGAATTACAAAAAAATTAACGATTACCTTTCGTTTATTGTTTCTATTAGTAAATATTTCGCTTTTACCTTTCAATCTTACTTTAAAAACGTTTTGCAATTTGTTTCAGTACAATCGCAGTACAATCGTTTTTTTTTTAAATTTATAATTGCTGTTTTTTTAAGATTTATTTATACATTTTTACAGATTGTGAATATTTTAATTTAAAAATATAATAATAAATGCCACCTTTACAAGTATTCTGTTATCAACATACGTATATATTTAGCTAAATGTATTTCCTTCTTCTTTTCTTTCTTCTTTACGTTCAGCAATATCCTGCAATCTAATACAAAATAATTATACAAAATACAATTAACTGAAATGCTTCTCTACTTAGTAAGTGTCATTTCCATCAGATCCTCGATTGACAAGAATACTTCATAATCCTCTTCTAACATTTGCTTTATTTCTCCACTTGTTAACGAATCCATGCCTAGTTCCGGGAAGGTTGAATGAAGACTGACTTTGCTTAGGTCGCTGAAAGCTGTAATACGTTTTACTATTTGTGCTCTGACCATCCATCCACGTGCGAGATAAACGTAGTCCATGACTACGTTTATCTCGCACGTTCAATCCGATTGAGATTTCAATCGATTGAAATAATAATGTTTGAATCCCGACATAAACAGATCTAATTTGTCACTTCAATCCGATCGAGAACTTAACTCAATCTGCCTGAAAATTGGGATTGGATTGACGAAGCCGCTTGAAAAATAGCGACATAAACGCGGATTCAAATTATTATTGGTACTGGTTAACTTCATGTTACATAAACATGTTATAATATCAAATTACTAGCACTGCCATTAATTTCTTTCTAAATTATCCAATTCAATTTAACATAATAAACACAAACTTACAGCTGATGGTTGACAATTATCATTTATTGTCCGTTATAAGCATGTAATGCATAATCTAATGTTAAGTTAGCAACTCAATGCATTTCTTTTTACCATGTGGTTGTCTCTTTTTAGGATTGAAATAATATTTCAAACGGATTGAGGTAAATGATCAAAAACAGTTCAAATTCACGAATCCGCTTGAAATCTCAATCGGATTGAACGTGCGAGATAAACGTAGTCCATGAATTACAGATAACGATCTTACGAACATACGTCCTTGCAAAGCTACAATATTCAAAAGTGGGCTATATATATGCCATACCTAAAATCCTTAAAACCGCATCCACCATGTTATCAACAACATCTGACGAGCTGGATTTATCAGCAAGAACGATACTGCTAACAATAGATTCGTCCTGCTCAAGTAAAACATCTAATACCTCCAAACAATTAAATATTTTTTGTTGTATAATTCCGTATTTTGACCATTTTCTACTGCCATCTTTTATGTCCATCATTATTCCCACCTTAAAAGATTAAATAATAAAAACTAGTTTTTATTTGAGCAGAGACTTACATCGTCTATAGGGCCCCACTGGATTGCTAAAGCCGGAAGTCCATCTGCTTTTCGCTGCTCACAGATTCTTTCCATCGCAGAATTAGCCATACCATAATTAGTTTGCCCTGCGTTTCCCATTCCAGAAACTAAGGTGGAGAAAACGACGAAGTACCTACAACCATAAAAAGGAACAAATTTCGTAAGCTTTCGCAACCAGTTTTGTTGACAATTCAATCTTAGTTTGGGTGTTCTCTTGATACCATTGTTTATTCTCCAACGTTTCGCTGTCTGGGCTATCAGAATCTTCAGATTTTCAGTTTAAAAGTCGAGTATCTGGAAATCTGTTAGTATTCATGCAAAGTATCCGGATGTTTGTTTGAATCAGTCAGTGAGTTTGTAAGAAAAGAGTAAAAGTCTATTTAGCCTATGAACTATTCTGGGAGTCTGTGTGATTATGCAAAAATATTGGATTTATAAAATATCTCTGGATGTCTAGATTTTTATTTGGTTTTGTGAAAAGATTCTGGGAGTTGCGGAAGTTCGTGTGAGTTTATAAGATGACTTTGTGAATCTACTTAGATTATCAAAAGGCTATGGTAGTCTCTTTGATTTAGATTCTCTAGGTTTGAAAAAGTCTCTGAAAATATATTTGAGTTTATGAAATGACTTTAGAAGTCTATTGGAGTTAACAAACTTTAGGTGGCGCTTTACGTTTTTAAAAACAATTTTAGAATATGTTTCAGTTTATAAAAAACTGTGATCTGTTAAAAGACTTTTTAAAAATTTTACAAAAACAGTTAGAGCACGTAAAGAATCTATCAGTTTATAGAATGTTTCAAGAAATCTATTTGAGTTTGTAAAAGTACTCTGAGAGACTTTTCCATTTTGTAGAAAGAGTCAGTTAGAATCGAAGAGAACTACCGTTATACCAGAAGAGAAATCTAATGTCACCACCTGAAGAAGATTAAATATACACACCTCAGCTGTGGGCACATTTCTCTCGTAACTAAATCTAAATAGCGCGTGGCTATCGCCTTTGGTTTCAACGAGGTCTGAAAATTTTCCACAGTCTGAGATTCAAATACGGCATCTTTTAACACAACAGCGAGGTTGAACACTGCTTTGACAGGACCCAAGGAGTTTGCGTAAGATATCAGCTCGGCACATCCTTTTCTTGTCGTCACGTCGTCTGTTCTTATAAGAACCTCAGCACCATACGATTGCCACAACCTAAAAGCAATAGGTGTAGATTTTCTTAACTTCTCTGCACCTTCCTTTACATTAGCATTCTTGATTGATAGCCATCTTTCACTCCCGTTCGTGTGGTTAAAATTAGTTTCTTTGCTCCTCTTAACACGAACCAATCCGCTAGTTCCAAACCAAAACCACCGAGTCCTCCCAAAATAATATATACACCATCAGGATCACAACAGAATCTATCAAAATTAAAAGTTCTCATAAGCCCTTCCCTTCTTCTATGCAAAAGTAATTTTACTGTACATATAAATATTTAATAGTTATTAATTTAAAATTT
Source organism: Dorcus parallelipipedus (assembly GCA_958336345.1). Taxonomy (NCBI): domain Eukaryota; kingdom Metazoa; phylum Arthropoda; class Insecta; order Coleoptera; family Lucanidae; genus Dorcus; species Dorcus parallelipipedus. The sequence goes on from OY284477.1 coordinate 41,228,412, forward strand.
AGTAAACCTGCGTAAATCTTCAACTTCCATTTCTTCGCTTCGCATACGGATCAGAACACTCTCTATACACCTTCTACTTGCCAAAAAGTTGAAAGCATCAGAAATTTCACTTTTTTGAAAAACTTTTCTGAGCAGTGGTTTCACCACTCCTCGTTTTATAAGGTCAGCGATATAGTATGACAGTTTTGTTTTCAATTCTCGTTTTTCGCGAAGTATCGTATCTATTTCCACGCCGTGAAACGTAGCCCCTTTAGAAAATAATTTCAAGTTAAGGCTGTCATCAAAACCTGAATGGGGTATTCCCACATACAGGAAGTGCCCATTCTGAGTTAAGCAACGAACAGGAGATAGAAACTTTTCTTTTAATTGTACATTCAAAATTATGTCAACACCGTGGCCTTTAGTATATCGGAAGATCATATCTTCAAAAGAAGTATCATAAGAGCAGCTGATGAGGTTGCATTTAATTTGAGGGTAGTTCAATCGCAAGTAATCTCTCTCCTCTTTAGTACCGACAATTACGAAAATATTACAATCAAAATGAAGTGACACGTTAATGGCTGCTTGGCTGACATACCCGATTCCACTGTGAATCAGAATACTTTGACCTCTTTTGATATTCGCCTTCTGCAAAAGAGAAGACTGTCAATATTTGCTATTTTCTGTAATTTGGGCATACTTTCCATCACCAAGGCATATATTACTGTTGAATATGCAGCAGGAACCGTAGCAGCGTCTTCTAGAGACCAGGCATCGGGAATTTCCCAAGTAAAGGATGAGTTTGCTGCTACTTGTGATGACACTATATGGTGGGCTAAACCCATTACGCGTTTGCCACTACAAATAAAATGCACAGGAATCGCAGTAAAGATTAATTTATTTAAACTTACGCGACATTTCGACCAGAAAAATCAAATCCTAGCACGCGCTCTTTTTCACGTCGAACTTCACAAGATGCCTTCATTTTATCTTTAAAGTTTAAGGTCAAATAATGCACCTAGAAAAAATTAATAATTATCTTCGACACACTCACTCACAATAATCACTTACAAGAACCAGTTCACTCCCAAATTGGGATTTACAGCGTTGTTGAGGAGGTCTTTGATTATATTGTACGCCAAACAAATCGGTCACATTTGTGTAACTATCTTCAATCTTCAAGTTTTGCGTAAGTGGGATGAACCTATACGTTCCCCATTTTCCAGATTTCCATACATTAACGACCAAATTTTTCTGAAGTTGATTTTGATAAAATTGATGATTTGGTTCAAATTCTGGTGCCTCGTCCAAAATGAGAAAGCAAGACACGCCGCGGCAGTTAGGCTCAAGACGCAAGCAATTTGTCAAACCCAAGACTCCACTTCTAAGATCATTTTCAGAATACATTATTAACTTCTGACCACTTTTGACTACGTCTTGGGCAAGCGGTAGCCACGCCAAATCGTCGGATACTTCAACAAAAGTTGATGGCATGCACTCAGTCGTTTGCAGCAAAATTAAACTTTCAGTAATGGTATTGTGGATGCACAAAACATTCAAGTCTTTTTTTGTTAGGGTCAAAGGATCGAAGTCAATGCTTTCACGTGTTATGACGTAACCTTTCGTTTCTTTTACGGCATTTAGGGAAATTTCTAGCAACTACAGTGAACGTTTTTAAATTAATTGTAAACTGTAAAAACCTGGATAGTTTAAATATTTACCCCATCTTCTTGAAATAAATTGGAAGTTATTATTATGAGTGAATTTTTCATCTCGTTTAGTTCCTTCTCCTCAATTATGACGCCAGACGAATTTTTCCAAGAAGTCTTAGGTAATGTTATTAGTTCCGCTGTCACCAAAGGCATATTCCCAACAGCTTGTTGGATGTAAGTCGAGAGTAGTTCCAATTCAGATGCAAATTCTACGCTTTTGATGTTGCGTGTCAATTTGTTTTCCAAAATTAACTGCATCATTACCGTAGCGCTTTGTTCCAAAGACAAAGTAGCATTGTTTGGAATGAATTTGTAGGCTTGCAAGATTGGAGGCGGAACGTTACTCTTTGTAATTGTACTTAACTTAATTCCTCTAAATTCAACTGCACCGGATCTAAATATTTTGAAAATAAAATCTAAGTGGAAAAGAAAATAGAAAGCACGAACCTTACGATATTTAAGTGCCGGTACACCTTAACTGGCACTTTGTTTAACTTATCTATGAAGTTGATGTGTTTTTGAGCATCAATGATGACTTGCTCGATGCTGACAAGCAAGCACATTTCTTTGGTATGCATTTGTAACAGTACTTGTTGGAGCATGCCTTCCATAAAAGTTACCCAATTTTCCGTCCAAATTACCAAACCCTCTCCCTCATTAATCTCACATTGCTCCAATGATTTGAAAGCTCCCCTAAAAGCAAAAATTGGTGTTTGTCTAAGGGACAAGACATCTTGGATTTACGTACTCATATAAATATCCCCTAATTCGTAATTCCTTATAAATATCTTCCTGTTGTATAATGGCAATATTTCTCGAATTATTACTATCTTCAAGTTCTTGCTCTGTATCCTCTACTTCGTGTATCACACCAGTTACGACAATTTCATGACCTTCAGTTATCTAAGATTTGCAATCATAACTAAATTTCATTGAATATTATTTGCGTACACACCTCAAAGCTTCCGTTTCCTCTTTGAATGGTAACAACCAAAGTGAAGCTTTCTTTATCTTCCAAGTTAACAGTGCGAAAGAATTTGACGTTTTCGAAGGCGATTCTCATATGGGACGGCAGTTTTGAAGTCATCAACGCTAAGGTTTCCCAAACAATCTTGAGATAAGCAGTGTTTGGGAACAGATTTTTCCCTATTAATCAAAAAATATTTATCAAAAATTATAATGTCGTATATCAGTAGATACCATCTATTATGTGTCCTGTTAAGAAACTCCATTCAGGATCTTTTATGTTGACGTTCACAGAGCGCTCTCCGTTTAATACCTCATCTTCGTTACTGCAGAATGCTACGTACCACTTGTGACTATGATCCCATTTTATAAGCGGAGAAATCATTGGGGTGCCTCTGCTCACTGGCCAAGTAATCGTAGGGTAGAGTTTGTCCAAATGCATATCGTGTCCGTTTTCATATAAACTGAAATATTTCTTTTAAGTATTTCTGTTGTGGAGAATGTTAAAACTCATACTTTCCTAAAGTAGTTAAGAAATCTAATATGTAGTCACCAGCATCTTCTCTCACCAAACTAACATATTCTGGATTTTTTGCTTTCGCTCCAATTACTAAAATATCTCCTTTTTCGAATTGTACGAATTTTGTGATTTCCTCAAAATTCTTTGGTGATATCACACGATCAAGAAAATGTTCCCCCCAGTTTTGTTTCTGAAAATTTTCAAAGGGCATGCTCTGCTTCGTCATGAGGTTACCGAAGTTATTCAAAAGCTCCTTGTCTATAACACCAATAATTAGAAGTAGAAGATTTTATTTGATTGAATCTACATATAGAAGAGTCTTCTTCAGTCTTGTCACTCCTCGTCTTTTGAAATGCAAGAGCGAGCAGAAAGTGCGCGTTAACAACCTCGGTAATGGTCAAGCGATCCTCCACGTAAGCGGCCACTAGCTCACCAGTACCAATGCCACCAACGAAATCAGGAAGTATTCCTAAATCCTTTAAAATGTTTGCCAGGCATAACTGTATTGCCATGGTTGTCATAATTTGATTCATCAAGATTTCTCCATCGAAGTATCTAATCAATTTTAGTATCCCGATTTCTTGTTCTAGTACAACTTGTATTCTGAAATGATCAAAGTTTGACATCGAAGCTTAGCAATTTTATGACTTTTCACTTCTCCAAAGTTTCTTGGAATAACGAAAACGTCATAAGTTGTTTTCCTACCACCGGCCATTTCGCTTCAAAATTACTAAACATCCAAAGAAGTTTCCTTCCGTTAATAGGAATTTCTTTCACAGATCTTGCTACCTCTCCCGTTTTAGTCAATATCTGATGACCACGGAATTGGTGGCGCAATATAGACTTCCTAAAAGGTATTCTCTTTTGGTTACTAAAGAAAAATGAATTTAATACTTACCCAAAAACGGTATGCAGTAGTTTGATGAATTCACTATCCAAGTTTCTTCTACTTAAGTCATCCCATACGTTGTTGACGGCTTCCGGTGTTCTCCCACTTGCGCAAATCAGACGTGGAAGATCGTCTTCGGGAATACCGCCGTTTATTTTTATTTTTTCATTCCAATGCAGCAGCACATGACCGTTACAACCGCCAAGTCCGAAACTGTTAATACCTAAAAGATTTGACTGTAAAAATTAGACGGTGCATCATTCAAAACGTAACCAGCTAATCCATTGGTGTTGGGCCAAGCCATCTTATTGTTCACCAGTATAAACTGTCCATTAATTAAACTGTCTGCTTCTTCTTTTAGCTTAGTGTAAGTCAAGTTTGGAGGAATGTAACCGCTTTCCATTGCCAAAAGAACCTTCAAAAAAAACCGAATTGACTTAAATTGCATGAATAGTATTGGTAAAAGTACTTTAATAACAGCACCCATAGCAGAAGCCGGTTCACTGTGACCTAGGCTAGTCTTGATTGCTCCAACATACAGTGGGCTCTTCCTATTCAAGCAAAATGCGTTCACTATAGAATTCAATTCTTCGTAGTCACCGATATGTGTACCTAAATGCAACAAACATTTCGAATGAGTAGTCGCATTAGCATATCCATTCTCACCTGTACCGTGTGCTTCTAAATAACTCAGATTGGATACGTCTATGCCACATTCATTATATAGTTCTTTAAATAAAATTGTTTGTGTTTCAGAACATGGATGCATAAGCCCCTCCTGTTTGTAACCGTCGCAGTTCAATTTACAGTGAACAATCTGTAATCTTTGTAATTTATAAGGGTTCATAAAATTTGTTGTATTCTTACGTTGGCATATATTCTCCTGGCATGTTTCGACGTTTGCAACAAGATTGCGCACACCATTTCCGATCTGGCATAACCATCTGCATCTTCAGAGAACACCTTACAGATTCCATCCATACTTAGAGTTCCTAATCTAAGGAATAAATGAATCATTATCGCGCGTTAATTGATAGAAGATAATTGTCTATATATTTTCATTCTTTTGGACCACATCAGGATTGCTATATTATTGTTGCTTTACCTTCAAGTTGCAACCATCTACCTCTTAGTTATACCATCCCGATGGACCTCAAAAGATCGAAACTATCGAGTGTTTCTAAGAAAATTTAAATTTTTTCATCTTCTTACACTTACGATGCAAACTGTTGTGATATCATACGATGCAAGCAGAGATTCACTGCCGCTACGATTGCCGTATCGCACATTCCATTCCTCAAACTTCTGTAGGCCTCTCCTATAGCATACATTGCACTGCAACAAGCGGTATCAGCAATGTATGACGGTCCTTCCAGTTCAAAACAATAACTTATATACTGTGCCAACATAGACCGCGTAAGTCTGCAAAATTCTGTTAGAAATTCAACATCATTTTCACATAAAACACGTACCCCACGACGCTATCAGTGTTTATCTCATGTTTTTTAAAAAGAAGCGGTATTTCCGATTCACTGACGGAAGTTCCAACGAACACACCAGTTTTGGTACCTTTCAATTCCGATGGGTTATACCCAGCATCTACGATGGCTTCGAATGTTCTTTCCAGCACCAGCCTGATTTGAGGGTCTAAATTGTCTGCATGTCGATGACGAATCCCTAAATATTATCATCATTTATAGGCATACTTAAGGTAATAACATAAAATTTACCAAAAAAACCCGCGTCGAAACTAAGGATGTCGTTGAGTTTTCCGGTTCTTTGCGGGACGTCCGAACGTGTTGGTTTCCAACGACGGTAATCCCCAGATATTAGGTCGACTTTGTTGAACAAGTTATCGCGAAGTTCGCAAACATTATCGGTGTTGGGAAAATGTCCCGCCATTCCTGATTTTATTAAGTAATAATCGAATTAATACTATCTGTTCAAATACATTATTGGTAAGACTGTGTCATGGAAAATGAAATATTTGTCTGAGGTTACAGCAATTTATTTATTTAAGAACTTATCAGCTTGACTATTATTCAATTTCTAAATAATCCATGGAAGAATCTCGAACGGAATTCTTGAGCTGACTTCTTATCAGTAAGTACATGAAGCAATGAACGAATGAATCAATACCTATATTCATTATTACTTCACATTCAAATGAACGAATCTTTTTGAACGAGATGGGCAAAATGAACGAAATGTGCACAATCTATTTCCGATTGAGCTAATGAGTTGCTAAGCTTGCCATCTATTTGCTCAATAACTAGTTCGTTCAGTTGTTGTTTATTCCAACAAATGAATTAAATATTTTTAAAGCGCTCATTTCGTTCACTTCGGTGATTTCATTCATTTATTCATTTCAATAGAAAAAAAATTATCAAAAATTCATTTGGACTATAGATATTATTATTTACCTGTTATAACAACTTCTTCGCCTTGCTTTGGTGAACATAATTTTCGACCAGCTTCAAAAGACTTGTCATCGGCGATGATTGCTTTCGATTTTATGTTATCCATTTTAAGAGGAAAGATTCTGTTTTCTGAACAAACCGAATAGATTTTTTTTAATTATTGAAGAATATTTCTCTATTACAAATAAAGTATTAGAGAGTTATCGAAACTATTAAGCTACATAAATAGGGAGTTTTTGCACGTTCTGTGTATTACAGCATCAAATAAATCATGAGAATGGGTGTTTACGGTGGCAAATTAGAAATCTAAAACCAGGAATCATCGATTAATCAAAAATATCATGAAGGTGCAAATGATGTTAATCCCTTATTTAATATGTTTCAATACATGTATTTAATATTTAGTATGTTACCTTAAATATTTAAAGGTGCGCTCTCTTGCCCGTGTAATTAAAAAAAAAAAAGGTAAGGAAAATCATGCAATGACTCTCTATTATGCATAGACAAATTGTTAAATATCAATAAATTACCTGTACAAAGACGAGTACTGAAGAAGACTGATGGTAGTATGAGAAACTGATCCATGTTATATACATAAATTTCGTATGCAAACTTGCTAAGTAAAATAGAATTAATCTACATCTTAAAATATTACAAGTAGATATAAATATGATTATTCAAATGACTTACTTGAATGACTAAACGGAAACAATAAAGTATTGAAAATAAAGACATTGTTATTATTTCCTGGTAATGCAACAAACGTATTAATTTAAATGAATAATCGCTGTTTTTCTCGGTACTGAAATTATCCTGATACCTCCTGAAAGGTCCGTAAATCCATTAATAAAATACCTTTTGGTCCAGTGTCTGATTAACAAACCATTGTGAAAATAATTCCGACCAAAGTTTTCCCGACGCTTTGGCTTCCACCCACGTATTTGGAGCTACAAACAAACTATCTTTTACTCTTGGAACAAATCTTCCTCCAAACTTTTCTAATATAATAAATGAACGTGAGTTGAGTCATAGTCACATATTTTCGCTAAGTTTTGTCTTTGTGTTCCATTTATCCAAAATTCTAATGCTTTTCTCTTATAATTGTTGTTAATAACTCCACCTTCTTGCGGAGCGCACTATTCAATTTCTAAAGTCCTAAAGTTTTTTTCATGTTCTAACTGATTGAATTACCTGAACGAACAGTAGCGCTGAAGGATATTCAAAGAAGAGTAAAAGATTGGACCTTTATATATAAATTTTCTATGCAAACTTGTCTTACCTAAGCAAGGACGAATAAACATATTAAATTTTAAAGCCTTTTAAACCATACGTATATGATTATTCAAGTGATTTAACTGACATCAGAATTAACCCGCAAAATATTCTTTTGCATGTTTCATAGAAAACAATTGTTAGAACTCAAAAAAGCAAAAAATCCCGAAACAATGGGCCTTATGAATAAAGTTTAAGCAATTGCTTTTTCTTGAAATTTACTAGTAAATGCTTAATATCTAATGAAAAAAATCTTTAGAAAGTGCTTGACCTTGTAGCAATTGCTACGACACTAAGGAAAAGCTTATAGCAAAAGGTTCTCCTTAAAAATTTCTAGTATTTGCTTAATGTTGTATGAATAAAGGTAGCGATTGCTTTTTCTATTTAAGCATTTGCTTAAAAATTATTAAGGTTCATCTGCCCCATCCTGGCATTTGCTTGAATCAGTTATAATTTCGTATTCATCGCATTCTTCGCACGCAATTTTTTATATGAATTCGTAAACAGAAAAACTATAAAATACGTAACGAATGTCTAGAAGAAGATTATACATATAAGATTGCATCGGTTTAACAGCGAAAACGTTTGGTGACTTGAAAACTATTTTTTAGAAGATAGTGGCGAGAAACGTGGTGGTGCATTGTTAATTATAGAAAAAATGAAAATATTTCTTTGTGTCGTATCTGACCCAAGCAACTGTTTCTCAAACCTATAGGTACGTTTATTATGAATAAAACTTCTTATTGTCAGTTTTGTTTAAATCAAACTTTTTTTTCACTTTTCCTTTTTTTAATATTATATTTTTAATAAAATATCGGATACTAGTGATCGAGATAGTTAGGGGTGATAATAGGAAACCGAGTTAGACAAAAAAATTATTTTTGTTAAAAAAATTAAAAGAAAATAAAATTATTTTTAATAAATTGGATTTAAATTTTACATTTGTCTAAGTTTGTGATCTCTAGTAATTGACTAAAGTGTTGTATGTACGTAATCAGTTTTAAAATTGTCTTAATCAATTTATAATTGTTTACTTATTCTTAATATATTTATTTATATAAATTTTCTCTGTATTTTCAAGTCAATGTCAAAGGACGTAATTTTTCGTCAATCCCGAAAATTATATGTAGTGGCGGGCAAGGGCTGAAATCTCATTCCGTATATAGAGGGCGTAACAGCAATTATCTGGCTAAAAAGCTCAAACCAGATACCTACAAACAAAGAAATTGCTACTTGGATCCTTTATGGTCTGATTCAAATTAAGAGAGTGAGGAGAAGAAATGGAAATTGTTGATTACTGTGGTGTAATTAATTTTGGGAATTAAGACCTAGTTTGAGCATAACAATAGAACTTCTCTGTTACTCTCGTCGAGACACCTAGAAGAACATAGTGTGTAAAAATTGATAAAATTGAAAGTAAAGGATAATTCATCCCCTTTCTGTTATCATCATTTTTAACCACCCGTCCCTCACACAAGTAATAACCGATAATTACAAGGAAATTTTTAATGTTTCCCTTACAACTAAACAAGTTGCAAGGAAAATAAGCAATATGAAAGGAAAAGTGAAAAAAAAGTTTGATTTAAACAAAACTGACAATAAGAAGTTTTATTCATAATAAACGTACCTATAGGTTTTAGAAACAGTTGCTTGGGTCAGATACGACACAAAGAAATATTTTCATTTTTTCTATAATTAACAATGCACCACCACGTTTCTCGCCACTATCTTCTAAAAAATAGTTTTCAAGTCACCAAACGTTTTCGCTGTTAAACCGATGCAATCTTATATGTATAATCTTCTTCTAGACATTCGTTACGTATTTTATAGTTTTTCTGTTTACGAATTCATATAAAGAATTGCGTGCGAAGAATGCGATGAATACGAAATTATAACTGATTCAAGCAAATGCCAGGATGGGGCAGATGAATCTTAATAATTTTTAAGCAAATGCTTAAATAGAAAAAGCAATCGCTACCTTTATTCATACAACATTAAGCAAATACTAGAAATTTTTAAGGAGAACCTTTTGCTATAAGCTTTTCCTTAGTGTCGTAGCAATTGCTACAAGGTCAAGCAATTCCTAAAGATTTTTTTCATTAGATATTAAGCATTTACTAGTAAATTTCAAGAAAAAGCAATTGCTTAAACTTTATTCATAAGGCCCAATATTGTGATTTGTCTACAACTGTGATTATTGCGTTACACAGCAGTAGAAGAAATTTGTCATTCCAATAAATGACTACTTAGATGAATATAAGTACACAAATTCTTGCACATCATAGTTGTCTTTTATTTGCAGCTTTGGTCAGTTCATTTTAGCTCAAAGTAAACTGATCTAACTGATCCGTCTTAGTTACAAATAAAACATTCCAAAGTCACTAGTTGTCATTATTATATTTTCATATTTAAAGTTGGTTCTTGTTTATATTTTATATTTTATATTTGTTATATTTATATTTTCATTCGAATTAAGAAGTCATTTTTAACATGTATTTAACAAAAAGAATTAAGATTAATGATGCTTCTGCACATACAACTGGCCATTCCTTTCTGGAACTTCCTTTATCTCCTCTGTAGTTGTCAATTTGAACCGACTCACATTTCATATGGTCGTAGCAGAAAATATTTAACACCAACTAAAGAAATAATGCCGCAGTTCAAATCAAGATGGACAACGGCCGTGGTTATTTGTATTATAGATATTAAAGGGGAAACGAAAGCTTGAAAAAATTCGCCATGAATCACTATGAGAATATCATTAATTCATTAACTAAAAAAATATTTAGTAAGGTTATAACAGCAAAGGTCTTCAAGAAGTAATGCCAACGAAAGAAATAATAACCCAAGTCAAATCCCAAGCGAAAATGGACATGGACAACGGCCTTGGAAGCCTTTAATTTTAGTAGTCTATAGAAAGACTTCTTCGGGCGAAAGCTCGTTTCGAAGTTTTCGTTTTTCCCTTTAATATCTATAATACAAATATTGTTTTCCTTTTTAGTTTTCTCATCATTTCCGGTATAACAACAATATTGATGAAGCCTACCTGCCATCTTTTTTTCTTTCTAGTTTCCGTCTTAAAAAGTGAAGTGTCCAGTTAGATTGATTTGCTTTTCAATATTTGGAATTGCAACACAACTTGGTTTTGCAACAATTTTACTAGACTACTCTTAAATATTAACTTTTTATTTTTTCTACTGTTGTTTTTCCATTTTAAAAATCCACTATCGTTTTTTGTTTCCTTTGACTTGTGGTCGTCTCCATTGTAATTTTAATTGCTTTCGAGAACGTTTTATAATTCATGCCAGTATAACTTGTTTTTCATTTTTGTTTTATTTGCACTTATTTTTTTTTTTATTTATTAGGAGTCTTGAGATTCTCTTTTGGTTATTTTTTACGCTTTCTATCCTTACTTACATTCGACCAGAGTACTTGTTTCGACGTTTACAACTTTGTATCGAAGCAGATAAAGTGAATTAATTTTTGAAATAATAAAGCAAATAATAAGTAAATAATTATTTATTAATTTTTTAATTAAACAAAATAGTAATAATTAATGCCACACTTACAAGTATTCAGTTATATTCACACGTATTTAACTAAATTTGTTTTCTTCTTCATTTCCAGTCAAATTCTGAGTCGTTTCTTTACGTTCAGTAATACCCTGCAATCTAATACAAAATAATTATACAAAATACAATTAACTGAAATGCTTCTCTACTTAGCAAGAGTCATTTCCATCAAATCCTCGACTGACAAAAATACTTTATAATCTTTCTCTAACATTTCCTTTATTTCTCCGCTTGTCAACGAATCCATGCCTAGTTCCGGAAAGGACGAATGAAGACTGACTTTGTTTAGATCCCTGAAAGCTGTAATACTTTTTAATATTTTTAAGCAGAGAGAGTGAGTAATACTATACATCATTCATCCAATAATAAAGCACGTCACTAAATAAGAGATAAAGATCTTACGAACCCGCGTCCTTACAAGGCTATGTTCAAAAAAGAGTTCTAAATAAGTCATACCTAAAATCCTTAAAACTGCATCCACGATATTATCAGCGACATCTAACGAGTTGGATTTATCAGCAAGAACCATACAGCTAACAATAGATTCGTCCTGCTCAAGTAAAATATCTAATACTTCCAAACAATTAAATATTTTTTGTCGTGTCATTCCGTATTTCAACCATATTTTACTGGCTTCTTTAATTTCCGTCATCAGGCCCACCTTAAAAAATTAAATAATAAACGCAAATTTTTAATTCGGCATATACTTACATCGTCTACCGGGCCCCATTGAATTGCTAAAGCCGGAAACCCGTCTGCTTTTCGCTGCTCACAAATTATTTCCATTGCAGAACTGGTCTTACCATAATTACTTTGGCCTGGATTTCCTTTTCCGGAAGTTAAGGAGGAGAAAACGACGAAGTACCTACAAACAGGAAGAGTCTTGAAACTTCCGTAACCTTTCGCAACGGGTTTCGTTGACAGTTGAATCTTATTCTAGGACTTTTCATGATGCCATTGCTTATTTAGGCTGCCAGGCTTTTCGCAAGAGAAAAGCCAGACTCTTCTTAAGGAATCTTTCACTTTATAGAATGTTTCTGGAAGCCTGTTTGGATTTATAAAAAGATTCTGAGTGTTTATAAAAAGATTTCCAGAGACAGTTTGGAATTTGATTTTATAAAAAATTCTGGGAATCTATTTGAGTTTGTATAAGGTCTCTGGGACAAAAAAGAGTCAGTGAAAATCGAAGAGTACTACAGTCATACCAAAATAGAAATATAGGGACACCACCGGAAGAAGACTAAAATATGCATACCTCAACTGTGGGCACATTTCTCTCGTGACCAAATCTAAATGGCGCGTAGCTATCGCCTTTGGTTCCGATGATGCCTGAAAATTTTCCACGGTTTGAGATTCAAATAAGGTATCTTTTATCACAGCAGCGAGGTTGAACACTGCTTTGACAGGACCCAAGGAGTTTGCGTGAGTGATCAGCTCGGCACATCCTTTTCTTGTCGTCACGTTGTCTGTTCTTATAGTAACTTCAGCACCATGCGATTTCCACAACCTAAAAGCAGTAGGTGTAATTTTTCTTAACTTCTCTGCACCTTCCTTTACATTAGCATTCTTGATTGATAGCCATTCTTCACTCCCGTTCGTGTAGTTAAAATTAATTTCTTTGCTCCTTTTAACACGAACCAATTCGCTAGTTCCAAACCAAAACCACCGAGTCCTCCCAAAATAATATACACTCCATCAGGATCACAACAAAACCTATCAAAATTAAAAGTTGTCATGTCTCTACCTTTTTTTATGCAAAGTAATTTTACTATACATGTAAAAATATTTAATAGTTATTAATTTAAAATTTAACAAACTTGGGTAAATCTTCAACTTCCAATTCTTCTCTTCGCATACGTATCAGGACACTTTCTATGCACCTTCCACTTGCCAGAAAGTTGAAGGCATCAGAAAGTTCACCTTTTTGGAAAACTTTTCTGAGCAGTGGTTTCACCACTCCTTGTTTTATAAGGTCAGCCATATAGTACGACAATTTTGTTTTAAATTCCCGTTTTTCGCGAAGTATCATATTCATTTCCACGCCGTGAAATGTAGCCCCTTTGGAAAATAATTTCAAGTTCAGGCGGTCATCGAAATATGAATGGGGTACTCCCACGTATAGGGAGTGCCCATTCTGAGTTAAGCAACGAACTGGAGACAGATATTTTTCTTTTAATTGCACGTTCAAAATTATATCTACGCCGTGGCCGTTGGTTTTTTGGAAGATCATATTTTCAAAAGATGTATCATAAGAGTAGCTGATGTGGTTGCTTTTAATTTGAGGGTAGTTCAATCGCAAATAATCTCTCTCCTCTTGAGTACCGACAATTACGAAAATATTGCAATCAAAATGTAGTGAGACATTTATGGCTGCTTGACTGACACACCCGATTCCACTGTGAATCAGAATACTTTGACTTCTTTTGATATTCGCCTTCTGCAAAAGAGAAGACTACAATAGTTTCTCTATTTTCTTTAATTTGGGCATACTTTCCATCACCACAGCATATATTACTGCCGAATATGCAGCAGAAACTGTGGCAGCGTCTTCTAGAGACCAGGTATCGGGAATTTCCCAAATAAAGGGTGAGTTTGCCGCTGCTTGCGATGATAACATATGGTGGGCCAAACCCATTATGCGTTTTCCACTGCAAATAAAATGTGCAGCAAAGACTTAACTAATTTATTTAAACTTACGCGATATTTCGACCAGAAAAGTCTAATCCAAAGTCAAGTTCTTTTTCGCTTCCAACTTTTGAGTTAACATACACTGGGACTTCACAAGACGCCTTCATTTTACTTTTAAAGTTTAAAGCCAAATAATGCACCTAGAAAGAATTAATATTTATCTTCAGCGCACTCATGCTTACAAGAAGAATCATCACTTACAAGAATCAGTTCACTTCCAAATTGGGATTTAAAACATTGTTGAAGATATGTTTGATTAAATTGAACGTCAGAAAAATCGGTCATATTTGCGTAACAATTCCCAGTTTTCAGGTTTTGTGTTAGTGGCATGTACCTGTACGTTCCCCATTCACCAGATTTCCATACGTTAACCATCAAATTCTTTTGAAGCTGGTATTGATAAAATTGATGATTTGGTTCAAATTCTGGCGCCTCGTCCAAAATGAGGAAGCAAGATACAGCGGCGTTGTTAGGCTCAAGACGCAAGCAACGTGTTAAACCCAAAACTCCACTTCTTGGTTCTTTTTGAGAATACATTACTAATTTCTGACCACTTTTGACTACTTCTTGAACAAGCGGTAGCCACGACAAATCGTCAGATACTTCAACAAAAGTTGATGGCAAGCATTCAGTAGTTTGCAACAAGATCAAACTTTCAGTGTTGGTGTTGTGAACGCACAATACATTTAATTTTTTGTATACTATAGCCGAGGGATCGAAATCAATGCTTTCACGTGTTATGATGTAACCTTTCGTATCTTTTACGACATTTAAGGCAACTTCTAACAACTGCAGTAAAAGTTTTAAAAATATTATTTGTATAAATTATAGAAACCAGATTATTTACCCTATCTTGTTGGAATAAATTAGAAACAATTACTATGAGAGAATTCTTTATTTTACTTAGTTCCTTGTCTTCAACTATCACGCCAATCGAATTCTCCAAAGGAGTTTTAGATAGTATTATTAGTTGTGCAGTTACCAAAGGAGTGTTCTCAACAGCTTGTCTGATGTGAGTTGAGAGAAGTTCCAAATCAGATGCAACTTCCACGCTTTTGATTTTGCGTGTCAACTTGTTTTCCAAAATTATCTGCACCATTGTCGCAACGCTTTGTTCCAAAGACAAAGTCGCTTTGTTTGGAATGAATTTGTACAGTTGCAAGATTGGAGCTGGAATGTTTCTTTTTGTCATCGTCTTTAATTTCATTCCTCTAAATTCAATTGCACCAGATCTAAATTTTTTGCAAATAAATCTATGTGTAAGAGAAAAATAGAAACCACGAACCTTACACTATTTAGTTGACGGTATACCTTAACAGGCACTTTGTTTAACTTATCTGTGAAGTTGATATGTTTCGGAGCATTGATGACGACTTGTTCTATACTGACAAGCAAGTGCATTTCTTTGCCTTGCATCTGCAACAGCACGTGTTGGAGCATGGCTTCCATAAAAGAAACCCAATTTTCCATCCATTTTATCAAACTCTCTCCTTCATTGATCGCACACTGTTCCAATGATTTGAAAGCTCCCCTAAGAAAAAAAAACTTGATATTCATCTAAGGGGCAACACACATTGGACTGACGTACTCGTATAAGTATCCCCTAATTCGTAATTCCTTATAAATATCTTCCTGTTGCATAATGACAGTACTCCTTGAATTGTTACTATCTTCAAGATCTTGTTCTGTGTCCTCTAGGTCGTATATTACACCAGTTACGACAATATCGTCATCTTCGGTTATCTAAGAATAAGCAAGAATAACTACATATCATTAAATATTTATGGCATACTTACCTCAAAGTTTCCGTTTCCTCTCTGAATGGTAACAACCAAAATGAAGCTTTCTCTATCATCCAAGTTAACAGCGCGAAAGAATTTGACGTTTTCGAAGGCGATTCTCATATGAGTTGGTAGTTTTGAAGTCATCAACGCTAAGGTTTCCCAAACAATCTTGAGATAACCCGTGTTTGGGAACAGATTTTTTCCTGGGAACCAAGAAAATATATACCAAAAATTATAATATCGTCGTGGTATATCAGCAGATACCATCTATTAGATGTCCTGCCATGAAACTCCATTCTGGATCTTTTATGTTGACATTCACTGAACGCTGTCCGTTTATTACCTCATCCTCGCTATTGTAAAATGCCACATACCACTTGTGACTATGATCCCATTTTATGAGTGGAGATATCATCGGGGTGTCTCTGCTCACTGGCCAAGTAATCCTTGGGTAAAGTTTATCCAAATGCATATTGTCACGAAAGGGATTTTTCAGAAAAAACACAAAGAACTTTGGGGTTATATTCCGCGAACAAATAATTAAACCGCGAATCTGTGTAATCAGGGCACGCGAACTTGTGTAAACGGGGACACCGCAAACGTGTCGAAATGTAAACACAATAAGGAGGTAACAAATACAACATAGCGCAAGGCTTCATATTTCATAATCAGCGGAATTTACACCGCAAACATACGAAATCGCTGGGCGAAACACGAGGCAAGAACAAAGAAGATGCAACATGCAAACTCGTCGAAAAACGTGTATTTAAAGTGCGGGCCAAAGTTGATCCGACAGTTGAACAGTCAGTTGAACAGACAGTTGGTCCCCAGTTGGTCCCACAGTCCGGTACACAGGAGTCAGTCCGACAGAGAGTCCGTCGACGGTCAATCGGAGAGGCCGTCACCCAGAGAGTCCATCCGTCAAGAGTCGTTTCCACCAGACGGACTCAGCCACTCAGGGCACTAGTGCCAATCCACGAGGGGACGCCCAACATCGCCGTCCAGCAACATTGCCGCCGCCAACGTCCAACAACGCCGTCGCCGCCACCCACAACGTCGTCGTCGCCACCCCAGCATCAACATTGCTGGAGCCCATCACCTGCCACTGCCGCCGACAACATTACCGTCCGTCCTAAAGGGAACACCGTGAGCTAGTCGTCGCCGCAACCACCCGGACCGCATTCCTACATTTCAAGACAAACCCCCGAACTAAATTTATTTAATTCTTTTTCGTGAATAAAGAGGTATTAATTTCTTTTTTAAACAACTGTGTTTTCAAGCTCTACCATCTACTACCATCTACCTACGCCCATACCGTGACATGGTGGAGGCTTGGGCTTTACCGTAACATGGTGGAGCTGCCCATTATCGTAACAATATCATGTCCGTTTTCATATAAACTGAAATGCTTTTTTTAATTCCTGTTGTGGAAATTATTAAAACACCTACGTTCCTAAGGTAGTCAAGAAATCTACTATGTAGTCACTAGCATCTTCGCTCACCAAACTGATACACTTTAGATTTCTTGCTTTCGCTCCAATTACTAAGGTATCGCCTTTTTCAAATTGTGTCAATTTTGTTGTGTTCTCAAAGTTCATTCGTGATATTATACGTTCAAGAAAATGTTCGCCCAAACTTTGTTTCTTTTCAGAGGGCATACTCTTTTTGGACGTGAGGTTACTGAAGTTGTTCAAAAGTTCCTTGTCTATAAAACAATTAATTAGAAGCAATTTATGGTCAAATCTGATTGAACCTACAGATAGAAGAGCCTTTTTCAATTTTGGCACTTCCCGTTTTCTGAACTGCAATGACAAGAAAATTATGCGCGGAAACAACTTCGGTAATGGTCAAGCGATCTTCTACGTAAGCGGCCACTAGCTCACCAGTACCAACACCATCAACGAAATCAGGAAGTATTCCTAAGTCCTTTAAAATATTTGCCAGACATAATTGTATTGCCATGGTTGTCATAATTTGATTCATGAGGGTTTTCCCGTCAAAATTTCTAATGATTTTTAGTATACCTATTTCTTGTCCCAAAGCATCTAATATTCTGAAAGGAATACAAGAGTTTGTCATTGAACTATAACAATTATAATACTATTTACTTCTCCAAAGTTTCTTTGAATAACGGTAACTTCAGAAGTTGTTTCCCTACCACCGGCCATTTCGATTCAAAATTGTTAAAAATGTAAAGAAGTTTCCTTCTGTTAATAGGAACTTCTTTCACAGATCTTGCTACCTCTCCCGTTTTAGTCAATATCTGATAACCACGGAATTGGTGGCCCAATATACCTTTCCTAAAAGTTTTTCTTTGTTAGCGAAAAAAAAAAATTAATTCAAAACTTACCCAAAAACGGTATGCAATAGTTTGATGAATTCACTATCCAAATTTCTTCTGCTTAACTCATCCCATACGTTGTTGACAGCCTGCTGTGTTCTACCACTTGCGCAGATCAGACGAGGTAGGTTATCTTCAGGTACACCGCCGTTTATTTTTATTTTTTCGTTCCAGTGCAGTACCATATGACCGTTACTACCGCCAAATCCGAAACTGGTTACACCTAAAAGATTTAACTGCAAAAAATGAACAGTACAACATTCAAGATGCAACCTGCCAATCCGTTGGTGTTGGGCCAAACCATCTTATCGGTCACCAGTATCAACTTTTCATTGACTTCTTTCAGCTTAGAATAAGTTAAGTTTGGGGGAATATAACCGTTTTCCATTGCTAAAAGCACCTTCAAAAAACCGAATCATAATTAAATTGCGGAAATAATTTTAGTACTAGTACTTTAATAGCAGCTGCTATACCGGAAGCAGGTTCACTATGACCTACGTTAGTCTTCATTGCTCCAATATACAGTGGGCTTTCCCTCTTTGAGCAAAATACGTTTACTATAGAGTTTAATTCTTCGATATCACCGACGTGTGTCCCTAAAATGGCGACATCATTCGCAAGTGCTTTCGGAATATCATTCTTACTTTTACCTGTCCCGTGTGCTTCTAAGTAACTCAGATTCGATGTATCTATGCCACATTCTTTATAAACTTCGTTTAATAAAGTTGTTTGTATTTCAGAACATGGATGTGCTATACCGTGCTTTTTGTAACCATCACAGTTCACTTTGCAGTGAACAATCTGTAATTAATTTTGTTTTATAATTTTACAAGGGCTTGTACAATTTATCTATTTTTACATTGGCGTATATTCTTCTGGCGTGTTTCGACTTCTGTAGCAAAATTGCGCACACCATTTCTGATCTGGCGTAACCATCTGCATCCTCAGAGAAGGCTTTACATGTTCCATCCATACTTAGAATGCCTAATCTAAAAAAATGTACAAGAGGAAAAATGATCGAGCGCTGATTGAGAGATGGGTCTTATTAGACCTCATCAGGACAATATGCATTTATTGTGGTTTTATCTTCAAGTTGTCAACTTTGGTTATACTGTCCTGATAGGCCTAAAAAGACGGAAACGAATGAAAAGAAATTCATGGTAACACATATTTTCATCATTTCCTCTCACTTACGATGTATATTGTTGTGATATCATAGGATGTAAGCAGAGGATTGCCGAGGCTACGATTGCAGTATCACAGATTCCACTCCTCAGATATCTATAGGCCTCTTCTATAGCATATATTGAACTGCAACAAGCACAGTCAGCAATGTACGACGGTCCTTCCAGTTCAAAACAATAACTTATGTAGTGCGCCATCATAGACCGTGTGAGTCTGCAAATTCTTCTGTTTAAATAATATGAGTTTCATGTAAAACGCATACCCCACGATGCTATCACTGTTTATCATATGTTTTTTAAAAAGGAGCGGCATTTCCGATTCACTGGCGGAAGTTCCGATAAACACCCCAGTTTTGGTACCTTTCAATTCGGATGGGTTATACCCAGCATCCACGATGGCTTCGAACGTTCTTTCTAGCACCAGCCTGATTTGGGGGTCAAGATTGTTTGCATGTCGATGACTAATTCCTGAATATTAATCATCATTTATGTACCTAGGTAACAAAATAAAATTTACCAAAAAAACCCGCATCGAAACTAAGGATGTCGTTGAGTTTTCCGGATCTTTGTGGTATGTCGGAACGAGTTGGTTTCCAACGACGACTATCCTCGGATATTAGGTCGACTTTATTGAATAAGTTATCGCGAAGTTCTTGGACGTTGTCAGTGTTGGGAAAATGCCCCGACATGCCTAATAGTATTAAATGCTCAAATTAGGTTGAACTCGTACCATTTGTCTAAATAACTTTTTTATAAGAATTGGCCTTGGAAAATATAACATTTGCTTGAGAGTTTCAACAGATCTTGTATGTTAATAAAATTTGTCAGTTTATTTGGACAATTGACATGTTTTCTACCTGTAATTACAACTTCTTCGCCTTGATCCGGAGAGCTTAATTTTCGGCCAACTTCAAAAGACCTATCATCAGCGATGTTTGCTTTCGTTTTTATTTCATCCATTTTATAAGACCACACGACTGACGATTAACGTAGCGTCAATTATTATTCCACTATTCAGATACAAAAAGCGTATTTTTTTAAATATCTACCGTTACATTATCTTGCAAGACTGCGAAATGCAAAGAAAATAATATCATCGTGAAACCATGCGATAACTTGTAAATCGTCAAACATCAGTGAATTACCTGTATGAACACAAACACTGAAGCTCATTCAAAAAAGGAGAAGAGACGGGTCCTTTATATACAAATTTTCTATGCTAAGTAGGACTAATTTACATATTATTTTGACGCCTTTTAAACCTTTTAAACCTTAAATTTATGTATATACATATATGATTATTAAGTAACGGACGACCGCCAGGCGAGAGTGTAGCGGCGAATAATGCAAAGAAATAAATCCAAACTATCGAGTGAATAGAGACTTTTAGCAAGACGTTACGACAAAAATGTCGTACGTTAAAGACTATATTGCTTAGCAACCTTGTGGATTTAGCCAATCAGATATAGAGTTTCAACGTTTAACGTACGTAAACTTTAACGGAACGTCTTGCTAAAACTCCCTAATGATACGCTAAATAATAGAAAATTTTTGAATTTGCTAGAAAAGTCAAGCTTACCGAAGCTCGACGCAGAAAAATAAAACAAACACTGGACACAATGAGTTTGCAACATCTATTTATTACGATACACATAATATTTTGCTTTTTCTACATCTGGGATTATTGCGTTACACAGCAGTAGAAGAGATTTGTCATCCCAACAAATTACTACTTAGGTTAATGCAAGTACACAAACACATGCACATATTGAATCGGGGTAACTATCAAATTTTGACAAGAGAAACAAGAAGACAGAATTCTTTGGTCTCTTATCTTATGGACAGGAATATATACAAGTCTTAGTTCGAGTTTTATTCGTTTTTGGGGTCGTCAACTTTATGGCCACACTTGGAACATTTGGCTAAATTTAAGTCGTTATTAATTACGATTGGTACTTGATGATCCACGGATTTGGACCGATGATGTTTCTGGGGCACCTGCAACTGACCATTCCTTTCTACAACTTCGTTATCTGGAACAAAATTATTTCATTACTATCATACAAAACCACTCCGGAAGTTTTCGATTGGAATCGAGTTTGTCCTCAGTCTCTATGAGATTGCAGTCGAGGGCCTTGAAGAAGTAACTCGGTCAAAGATTAATTTAACGAAGCAAACCTGAATTATCTTCATTTTCGTTAGTATCCTCAACGAGTGGCAATGCCGTACCGGGTTCTGACGTCGTCTTGTTATCAACGACACTATTCTCCATGCCATGGAAGAGATCCAAGTGGGAATCTAACGAGAACTGCTTTCCCGACATGAGTATTCCTCGAATTCTTCGCCTCATATCTATACACATAAATGAAGAAATGGTGAATATAGCAGGTCGTTTAGGTGAAGAAAACTTACGTGGACTGCTCTGAGCTTCCAGCCGCAATTTCACGAATTTCGCATACTCTGCCATCACATCGCTTTGGTCGAAAATGGCAGCGAAACTTCCGTTTACTATCTTCGGAGATCTCGGTGAGTTCGCCAGAAGTAAGCTCGTTCCGAAGCTTTCATTTTTCTCTTTGATATCTGAAAGTATACAGGAACTTATACTTACTTATACAGGTCTTTATTTAATGGAATTCACTTCTGGTTTACTCTACATAACTTCACAAGTTTTAGAATTCAACTTTTTAGAATTCAAAAGTCTGAATGGTTTTCATTTTGAATTTACGTTTGAAGAGTATTTATTCATTTAAGCAAAACTAAATAAGAATTTTTTGGGAAAATTGTCATTAATTTTAAATTAAAGCTGGTTCTTGTCCATATTTAAATGACCTAAAAAACCATTGTTAAAATGCATACATTACTTCCGTTTCAATTTTGTATAATTCGCTTGTAAATAATTCATTTCACATAAATTAAGAATTTAACATTCCTGTTCAACTATGAGGTCACATGATATATAATTAGATAGAAAATTATTCCTTCATTTCTCAATAGCAATAATAATAACAATGATGGCTTCATTCAACTATACTATAATACTTTTGAGGATGAGTTTCAGATTATAGAAGACATATAACTTTCTTATTTGAAGTAAAAACTTAATACGTATAATGTCTTGCAAGCCTAGTTCTAATAAACTACGAAACTAATATTAGATTTAAATTTAATATTACCTTTCAATGGTACTTTAGCCCTCGGAGTTATTTCCGGCTCAGCCTCTGCCAAAATATCAGAAGTGACTGCTTTAATCTCCTTCCAATCTTTCAATATGTCTTCATTCGTCGTATACTGTGACGTCACCGTGAACCGTATGACATACTTGTTCTTGAGCGCAGCCGGAACACAGTGTATATTTCCCCTGGAATTCACCCTTTTCAACAACATCTCAGTCAATCGATTCTCCCCTTTCAGCCTGAACACGACCAACCCCAAATGCCTGATTGCAGGAAGCTCGAACCTGGGATCTCCAAGGACCAGCGCTTCAAATTTTTGTGCCAAACGAACCCCCTGAAGTTTAAACTAATAAGTTAGGAGAACTAAGCGATGGCGTGAAAATATTACCTCTCTGATGTGCTTTTGAAGACCGGTGATGCCATAGTTGCGTATGACGAACCATAGTTTCAAGGCCCGGAATCTTTTGCTTAGTGGAATCTGCCAGTGCTATAAAATTCGATGTCCAAAAATATCTGGTTGAGATTAGAAGTTGATAACTTACCATATAATCGATGGCCAAGCCGGTGTTTTCATGTTTGAGGTATAGGGGGTCGACGTTGAAGGTCCTGTGGAGTGCTTTGCTGTTCTTCACCCTGATTTATTATTATTAATTAATGGTGATAATGTGTGGTTTAGGATTGGGGGCGTGATTTACCACATGGCGGTGCAATCGAAGTGCACCATGAGCCATTTTGAAGGGTTGAAGGCGATTGAGTCGGCTTTTTCAACTCCTTTGAGCCAAATCCTGAATTCAGGGCAGATGAAGGCGCTTCCTGCGTACGCCGCATCTATGTGCAACCATAAGCTCTCTTCGGAGCAGATGGTTCCAATTTCGTTCAAATTATCGAAGGCGCAAGCCCCAGTCGTTCCTAAAGTTGCACAAACCTGAAATGAATAGAAAAGAGGAGGCTTCCAAGATTTTTCTATTTTTCATTAAAGCTAGTATTAAATTTTTTAACATAACAGCAGCTTTTTGTTAAAGAGCGATTTTTAGGAATGATTCTATGCGCTCTGATTGCAGATGATTGCATCTCCAATTTAGAACCCCCTGTATATGTAACCAGTCAATCGTAAATTCTGATATTCCGCTTTAATAAAGTCACCACGCACCCCTACCGTCGTCTGCGTTATAATTAAATGTTCGATGTCTCGGAAAACAAACTGGAAAGGATTTACACAGTGTATCTAAAAGATTGTTTCCCACAAATAACTAATTGGGCCAATCTTCTTAAAAGAACGCAATCCCCGGCGAAGTATCCCCACCGGATGTAATTAATAAGGCGAGATTTATTGGCCCGATGACAGCGCCATAATTTCGCCCTCTCATTACCCGAGCGCATCATACCCAGAAAGGAATCAGCCCCATTTCGCGGTCCTTCTTCACCGCCTGCAGCAGTTTCTGCCCCCTCATCGAAAGATTCTCGTCGCTTTCGATGTATCGCATCTTGACCAGGCCAATTAGGGCGGCCTTCTCCACGCTGGAGTGCGCTTGATCCGAGCAGTAACCCACAAGGCGAGCGTTAACTTCCACGTCTTCCAAATCCGGATGGAGTTTCTGGCAGTTGGTTATGGCCTGACATCTTCCGGCTAGCAAGCAAATTAAAGTAGCCTCACTGGCTGTAGTCTGAAAATTTCAAAAAGACAAAATGTAGAATGAATTCACAGCACCTTTTTAATTTATTTTAGAATTGAGATTATTAGAAAATTTTTTAGTTTTATTTATTAGACTTGGAGCTCTTGAAGTTCTAGTTGCTAAAAATGATTTACCTGGATGACTCCTCCACCTAGAGAATCGCTTCTGGTGTGTAAGAATTCATCAGGAAGACCTATCATTTTACCCAACCAATTCATCACGATACTTTCAAGTTCAGTACATGCAGGACTTGAGGCCTACGAAATGAAAGATCTTTGATTTTCAAAGCTATAAAAAGTTTGATTATTATTACCCATGTAAACCCAATACAGTTGATGGCGTCCGCCAACATATCTCCAAGTAAGGAGGGAAAACTGTTCAAGGCCGGAAAATACGCGTGCATATGTGGACTTTGCCAATGAGTAACTCCGGGCATAATCACGGATTCCACATCTCGAAAAATGCTCGTCCAGTTTTCCCCTTCGACTGGAGCGCTGTCCGGAATTTGATCCCTCAGGAAACCCGGTTTTTTATCCGGAAGAACTCGCCGCTTTCTAATGTCCTTCAAGTAAGTCGCAATGTAGTCAACCATTTCTTTTCCTGCAAATTGCATTAAAAAAAGGAAATCTTTGACTTCAGGATAACGTCATCGCGTCAACATTATTCACTACGCGACAATAAAACTGATCTACTAAATCGACAAACAAAGCAATATGCAGGCGTCCATTACATTTTAGTTCAAATCCAATTTGTTTTACTGTTTCGTATAGTTCAATTTGCATGCGTTCGATCTGTGACAAGCTAAAGCTCGCGCTTTCCTTACCTCGTTGCCTGTACTCTTCCACATCCATCCCTGAAAACAAGAGTTTTAAAATTATTGTGCCTGTATTTCTCTTGCTTGTCGCTAATGAAGCTTTTAAATTTGTTTACAACTGAAACGAGCTCGCGCTAAACTGCTTTGAAAAGTCCCGAAAGCAAATGCGAAGCCGTAGTAATGTTAATGCTGGGCGAAAACAGGACAATTGGATGATCCGTTTTTATTACAACGCGTTGAATTATTTTAAATGTAAAGTTGCAATTTTTTATGTTGTTCTTTTTGTTTAAGGTGCCCAAAACTTATTTATTCAAAACAAGTGCTTTGTGAATGTGTTCCATTGCAAAAATAAACGTTTGGAAAAAAACTGATCGAAGTTTTCTTTGAAATTTAATTGTATCGTGGAGGTAATAGTTTCTTTTTGTAACAAATTCACATGACATAGTCAGTAGATACAATTTAAACAACAAGAAGTCTTTAGATTTTTGACAAATGGAAACATCTAAAAAATGGAAAATTTGAGAAATAATTAAGTAAAATTTTTATTCAATAAGACACCGTGGCCTAATTTCACAAATATTGGTTATATTTAACTGCTGATTAACTGTTCTGATTTGTCAAAGACTGTTTTTAACAAATTAGTTTAATTGAGGTTGAAGAAATCAGCCTTAAATGCTTTAATCTGATGTTGTTTCTAGTTTTACGAAACGAAAATCATTATTTATGACTTCAATTTCACAAATATTGGTTATATTTAACTGCTGATTAACTGCTCTGATTTGTTAAAGACTGTTTTTAACAAATTAGTGTAACTGATGTTGAAGAAATCAGCCTTAAATGCTTTAATCTGATGTTGTCTCTAGTTTTACGAAACGAAAATCATTATTTATGACTTCAAGATGATAAAATACAAATGGAAAACCAATTTTTTTTTTTTCATTTGGAAAAGAAAAAGAAAAGAGTGGCATTAGGAAGTGGGCTAAAATAAAAATAAATCAAAGAATGTTCAAGATATCAGTCTATTTAACAATAGCTCTTTTCCGAACAATTTGTGCTTATATCTTTTTACTTAGAGTAATTAATTTTCTCTGATGAGAATATAAATTCTAAATCAAATTAAATTAAATCAAGAGTTATTTGTGTGTTCACACAAAAACCTGCATCTTTTCAGCCCTTCAAAACCAGATTATTTTTTTAATGTCAAAATAACACATCTCTGCCCTACACTTTATCTTATAACAAATGCCAATAATAATGTTGATTAATCAAATTAAAGAAATTATTAAAATATTTTGCGTTGCTAAAAACCGTTACCTCAAATATTTCATTACTCTTTTTATTTCTCAAAATTTAGGGATGGTTTTATAATGTAGAATCTTGAGGAAATGTATGTAATTATTTGTAGAAAAATAGGTTTGAAATACTTACTGTATTTTCCTAGCAAACACCTCACTAAATAAACCGAAGCCAAATGCTATCAACAAGTGACTTTGTTCCTTATATAAGGCTTCCCTCCACCGCCCTCGGGGCGGTGTTATTGCCTCTGCACCTAAGCTTTTATATTCGATTTTAATTATACATATATACTTTATATATTAGAATATATTTCGTCAAGCTTTTATTATGATCATTACTACAAAGTTTTCATCAATCAAAATTACCTTAACAAATTAGATAATTATTTTTCCTAATATTTAGAAAAGCAGATTTTTTTATTACAATATAATCAAATTGGAAATATATGCAGTTATTTCACACAAATTATTTTCTTCTTAATACAATTACCTTTTGATTTTGATTGTATTACTGAATCGTTATTGTTTCGGTCAGCTTTTTGAGTACCTTCTCGGGATAATATACCTCTATGAAGATCTAATATTGGTTAATTTAATTAAATCTAGACTGAAGACTCAATAGAAAAAAGAAGGCATTTTATTTTGTTTCCAAACTTGTTCACGAAACAATTTATTCACTTACGTAATTCTCACTAATATACCGTTTCCTTCCAGCGCTTTATCAGTTATTTTGTTGACTGATATTAAAAAAAAATCTGTTTTTCATCGTTCTGCATACTTCTGGGACACCCCTTTAAATAGGGTTGTTTTATTTTGTACAAATAGATTGTTCCGTTAGAACTTTTTCACCCTTCAAATAAATCAATTCTATTTGGAAAATTAATGCAAAAAAATTGAATGATTTAAATTTCCGTCTCCACAACGACAGATTTAAGTCAACTTCCAACGTCAGAAAATGGCTTTCCTAAGACTAATGTGCAAAGCTGCGGAGCTGGACAACCGAAGACTAGAACTGTACCAAGAGAAACAGTTCGCGGTCCAGAAGCTTAAAAGCGAAGCGAAACAGAAGAAAAGTCTCAAGCTAAGATACCGTCATTGCTGGCTCGATTGCATGCGAAGAGTCCGCAAGTTTTTCCGGCGACGTTTCACCTTCCCAGAGAAAAGCGGCATCTTCAGGTGTTGTTACAAGATGCGACACGAGGGCTCCTGCGAGAATTACACGCTCAAGAGCGTAATCGGCTTCATCGGGGGCTTCCTCATCACCTACGTATTTTTCATGTTCTTCGTTTTCCAACTCAACTTTAAATTTTCCACGGCAACGATTATGTGTTCGATTTTTGGTAGCATCTTGACCATTGGACTTGCATTTAGTTACAAAGTTAGGTGAGTAATTAATTTGAATGAGGTCTCTTTCATTTGAAGGCGACCTGAAATGAACGAGACAATTAGTTGGTTTCCGGTCGACGACGTTGATAATTAGTCATTTAAATTCAATTGCGAGTGGCTCTCGGTTTAATTGCGCCTACTTTCTTGCAGATGTGTAGTTTTCTTGACTTTACCGCAACTGTTCTCGAAGCGTGGAAGGCAGGCCCTCTTGGCTTACGCTTTCATTTTGGCCATAACAGGTCCGGCAAAGAACACTTTGAATAACATGGGGATCCTGAGCGAGTCACTCGCTTGTGGACAGGTAAAAATTAATTTAATTTTTATGTTCGCTCTCCATAATTTTTTTTTAGGAACAACTAAAAGCGGCGGTCAAGCAAATTTTGGAAGTGATTAAAAAACCGTTTTACGCTATCAGAGATGCCATCAAAGCCGTCGTGAAAGTCGTTAAAATAGTAGTTAAGAAAATCAAAGAGATTCTTCTAGCAATAAAACGGGTGATAATGGCAATCGGTAAGTTTAGTTTAAAATAAAAAGCGCATCTACACCAGATAGTTTTTAAAGTTTCTTTTTATTTCTTACTTATTTGTAGTGGCTGTTATAAAGTCCGTCTTCGAATTCTTGGCTAAAATAATCAACGTTTGCAATAAAGAACTCGGAACGCCATTCCAACGCTGCACGAGGGTCTTCGAGAGTGCCATCACCGACTGCCACGCGAAATTGGGACCCGTCTTCAGCTGGCTCTGCTCCATAACATACCTCGCCCAATCTGTTTGCTACATAGTCAAAATTTTCGACTACGTCTGCATGCTCGTTGATTTCATCAGCAACTCCATAATCGGAGTCATCGTCAAAAGTAAGGGGAATGAACCAGTCTTCCTTTTTAAACGCAGAGGTTTTCCAGAAATTAGAATTTTCGTTCGCCACATCAAGACCATGTTCTACGTGCGCATCAAGTTTTCACATTCATTTCACTTTGAAACAAACGCGTCCAAATCGCTGGAGGACGTCGCAACAGGAATCGTCACGGAAATCAAGGAGCGAACTGAAGGGTTGATGAAGGTGTTCGACTTCATGAGCTGTGCCACGAGTCTGTTCTTCATGTTCATCATATTCAGGTAACCTCCTAAGCCCCAAGAGAATATCTAATATTGCCTCGCTTCCAGAGTCCTGTACTATCGCTACAAATTTCTGTCAGATGAACGTTTCGATAACAGATTCATCACCAAGGATTTCAGAGCTATTGATATGAGGAGGGCGCAGTTGGGAAAAGAGACCGTTTTACCATTAAACCAAAGAGAGCGAAATATGTACATTTCGGTGGGTTTTGAAGTTGGTCACCGCCTTAAACTTGAATGCAACTTTGCAGGTGGGTTCGTGCAGATTGGTGAAGAAGGAAAAACTGCAGCTTTCGCAGTCTGCAATGGTTTTGGGCACAGCAAGTCTAAAACTTGCAACGCACATGATGGCTGACTATGCCTTATTTTGGGTTTTGTTGCAGATCAGAAGGCACGGAAGTTTCCAATCAACTTTTACTGGTAATTCTCACCTTTTATATTTTCAACATATTTAATGAAAATTGTGTGGTTCCAGGTAGTAACATACCAACGCTTCACGTGAAGGGTGAAGGATTTCTTGCTGATTTGCTGCGTTCGATAGTCAAGGCCTTCCAACCCGTCGGCCTGAATTTGGAAATAGACACCATCCCCTGTTTACCAGATCCGATCCCCCCAGACTACGACAGATACGTCCAGATCGCTTCCTTGCTCGTCATTTGCTGGTTCCTCATGCTTTTCGAGCCTTTTGGTTTAAGATGGCGACATTCCGTCATGTGTTTCTACCATCCTCACCGGGCAAAAGAACGTTCCATCTGGCTCTACAACCACATACTAAGAACCAGGTCTTCATTCCTCAAATTCGCACGACGGCAGCTTAGGCGGAAGTTCAAAGGCGATCCCAACATTGCCAAGATCACTTGCAAGGAGTTCGTAAAAGCAAATTTGTTGCAGTATGTCTCATGTTTTACGTTAATAGTTTATTATTTAATCAACAATTCTTGCAGATATCGCTTATGCCGTCTATGTTTAAGCCAAGATAAACAGATGTACTGTTTGTTATGTGGAGAAGTCTTCAGAGAAGGTGACGCTACAAAACCTATCCGTTGTCAAACGCCGAATTGTCCGGGTATTTACTGCGAAAAGTGCTTCCAAGATCTTCAAAACTTATGCACCGTGTGCCTAGATCCCATCCAATACGGTGACCTTTCGGATATCAGCGAGGAAAAGTTGGACTGAGTCTTCTTTTGGATTTTCCTAAATATACCTTTGGCTTTTTAGGGATTCATCAGATCTTGAATCTGGGAGGACCGTTCCTGGAAAAGAAAGCTCCAGCGAAGATGAAACTGTCCAAGGCAGAAAGAAGAAGAAGCTCAAGCTGATGTGGTGTTGCAGAAAAAAGAGACCGCCAACCGCAGATGAAAGCGACGACAGCGACACGGAGCGCTTGCTTGGAACTAAATCGCCCACGACGGTCTCAACACCACCAACTACAGATTCAGATTATTACTCCACAGATACAGACTTATCCTACTCGTACCAATACAGAAAAGACGTCACGGAAAAAGCAGTTGAACCACCCCGTCGCATCTTCGTCGACATTGAAAAGCAACGATATCCCGATTATGCATCAATGGACACGTTTCGGAAATCGTCTCCAGAAGGACAAACCATGGTAAAATCCAAAGAATCGGAATCTTCTGAGCCACAGTTTGAATATGACGAAGAATTCGATATTCCCCTGTTGGATCTACGATCAATAACTGATCGATCTGCGACTACCAGTAGTGAAACTTCAGATAAAGAAACAAATAAACCGACTGTAATCGACGAAAGCGATCAACCTAAACAAACCAAAAGAGGTTACTTATTTTGGAAAAAGAAAAAGAAGGCTGCGAAAAAAGCTGGGAAAACAACTTCATTCAAAGATGTGTCGACGTCAACTGAAACGCTTCCGAGTGATGAAGAAACAGGTAAGTTTTTCCTCTTCGGGAAAGAGACGTCTTCGACTGAGGAAATTGCAGTTTCAGAACCTGCATCAGACACGGAATTTTCGCTTGGAGAAGAAGTGTCACCAGAAACGTCAACCGAAACGTCAGCAAAAACGTCATCAAGAGAAGGAGATTCAGAAACAAAACTTTTATCTCAACCTTCAGAAGGGGCGACAACGACTACGCCATCGACAGCAGAAACAGTTTCACTGCTGCCTAGTTTGCCAAAGGAAAGTACATCTGAAGTACCAATCACACCAAAAAAGAAACTTAAAAGTATTTTCGCTAAAAAGAAACGGAGACCTCTAAAAAAAGTAACCTTGAAAGAGGCAACAGCAAGTCAAGCGCCTTTAAGTCGGGACGTAAAGAAAGTTAAACGTGGAACTAAAAGACTTCGGCATAAAGAAAAAATTTCAACAGAGACGGCCACAACAACAGAAACACCTATAACAGAGGAAACTGAAAAAGTTAAACTTGTCAGTAAGAAGCTTTCAGATAAAGAAGAGACTTCAGAAGAAACAACCACAACAACATTAACACCTTTAATCGAAGGAACTGACAATAAACGTGCAAGTCAAGAGTCTCTATCTGAAGAAGATATTTCAGAAGAGACCACCATAACAACAACAAGTACAAGTAAAGACTCTCTATCCGAAGAAGACATTTCTGAAGAGACCACCGCAACAACAAAAACATTTTCAATTGAGGAATCTGAAGAAATAGGAAAACCCCTGCCTAAACAAGAAATTTCCGAAGAAACAGCAAGAACTACATCCACAACCACAGAAACACCTTTGGCTGAGGATCAGAACGATAAAGGTGTAACGAAAGAAATTTTGACAAAAACTTCGGAAGGGACGACAACCACTGAAACACCAGAGAAAACTAAAAGAAAAGGAATATTGAAACACGGAAAAGTATACTTCGACGAATCAACAACGACAGAAGTAGTTTCAACCGAAGAACTTACTGAAAAGCCGTTGTTTAGAAGAAACTTTATGCAGAGGTTTTTCAGAAGGGGAAAGGCTCCTAAATCTCCGCACAAACGTGTACAAAAACCATCAGATGAAACAAGGAAAGGCATTATTAAAGAAAAGGTATCAGAATCGGTACAAACAGAAGACACTTGGTCCTCTCCTGAAAGGATAACAAAGAGAGATCAGAAAAAACAAGAACATGATGTTGATGAAACGAAAAAGAAAATTGAAACCGAAAAAACTAAACACCCGCGAAAATCGCTAAGAAGACGAACTGGGACACTCAATATTTTTGCTGAAATGCCTGAGAAAGACGAAGAAGAAATTTTGAGAAAAAAGAAAAAGAAAAAACGCAGACATCGAAAGAAAACCAACAGAAAAACGCAAACAGAAACAAAACCACAAATCACGCACGTGGCCCAACTTTGCGCCGAAATATTAAAACGCCGCTCACAGAGAGAAGGAAAGATTCCGAGCACCGAAATTTATTGCATGAACGAAACGTGTCCGGTCAAGTTGAAACGTGGAAAAGTGCCAAAATTAAACCTAGGTGTTTCACCCCGTGAACGCAAGAAAGTGAAAAAGCCCAATTATTCTTCAACTTCTTCACCTACCTCATTTGCTTCATCTTCCGCAGAATCAGACACATCTTCGGTTGCTTCAAAGACCTCCTTGAGTATTCCATCGAAAAAAAGAGAAAAAGTGAAGAAGAAGGCAAAATCAAAGAGACGGGCTCTTCACAGAGAATTATCACAGTTGGACTTGAGCTTCGCACATCAAAATCAGGAGCCCTACCACAGAAAATACGATGTCTATTACTTTACAGAAAGCGAAACGACGCCCAGATCGAACAAGGAAAGCGTTCGAAGCGTGACTTTTTCGCCCGTGTCCAAATCTAAAAGGCCAAAAGATAATTCGTTCAACGTTTCGCCAGAGGCGACGTCTTCCACTACCACCAGCAGTAGTGCCACCAGTGTTACAATTTTAACTTCACCAAACTCGCAAACAGTGAAAAGTCAATCGCCTACCATCCAGGGAAGCCCCCATTACACGGTCAATTATTTATATAGCGACGACTTTAAAGAAAGTGGCCATGAAAATGTGATTCGGAGAAAAAATCGTCGGCCTGAAATTAACTCCCTCGACTCGCCGGGTAACACAACAGAAACAGAAGTGAACGCAAATTCTTACAAAAACAAGGCTAGAAATTACTATAGTAAGTTGAAAACAAAACCAATTGATAACCCGCCGGCCCCTGAGGATCACCAGTCCAAATTTGGCCAATTCATACGTCGCCTCTTGCGAAAGGTAAATAACTCTCGAGCTCATGCTAGTATATATTATTGAAAGTGTTTGTTTTATTTCGTTTCAGAATTAAAATTGTGTTCTGTTCTGTTCTCCCTACAGGTTTTTGCAAAGAATTGTTCATTTATTATGATAAAGATTTCAGTTTAAGTTGATATTTGAATTATTTTCATTCACAAATGAAAAGGAGCCCTCAATTTGCTGCGAACATTTATTTTTTATGAACCACAAACAATTGGTTAACCAATTTGAGTTTTGTTGTCAATTGTTTTCCTAAGAATTTTTTAAGAACATCCATTGCTTAAAGTTTATTGACTAGCTATTAATAAAATATATTTTGTTGATTTTTTATGTGTCCTAATAAATTAGTTTTATTTGAATACTTTGGAATTTGTTTTTTCCTTTTTTTTTATATAATCCAAAAAGGAATTCAAAGAGTAAACTAAGAACGAAAATTGTAAATTTCAATTAAAAAATTCTTCATTTTTCAAAATTGTTTGCTTTTGAGCAAAATATGAATTTTGAATTTTCTTTCCAAATAGTTTTACTTCAGAAGTGAAACTGCAAAGATTTGCTTAAATAGTTTATCATAAGTGAATTAAAAATTGGCGACTTCTCTGACCTCTTTCTTAACAAAAATTTTTGATGACAATTAAAGCAATTTCTGTGTCCAACTTCTCTTGATTCTCTAAGCTCTAGGCAATTACGTCGATCACTTGATTTTTATCCGATTTCATGATTCTTGCATCAACACCTTTTCGCCAAAAGTAGTTAACAAAGGTCAAAATCCACATTTTTGTTTCACTTCCAAAGGCTGCAACATTTTGAAAAGGTCATCCGTAATTGTCAAGTTTTAAATTTTGAATGAAACACTTTTGAAAGCTCAAATTATCCAAGAGGAGACAAAAAAATCGGTGAAACTCCTTCAATCAAAACTAACGTCAAATTTTTAACTGACATACAAAGTAGTGTCCCCATTTTTCCTCTGTTGATATGGCGATTATTTAAATTCAAATAATATTCACCGCAACGCAACGTCTACAAAATGAGAAATTCTCAAATAAAACGCAGGGTACGTAACCGTCACACAGATTTTCCAATCAACTCTGCCTTGTTGCGTTGTTGTTTCAGGAATCCGTCGCCATTTTATTTATTGACGTTTAAATTTTCGTATCGAATTTTTTTAGGAAAATTCCGCCTCCGCCGCGTCCAAGCAGGGCAAGCCAAAATTCGATTCAAGTGAGAGTGAGTCGTATTCGTCGCCCACACAACGTGGAGAGGCACACCGGTCTTCGAAGTCGTCCAAGCGCAGAAACCGTGGACCATCTACGTCCACCAACGTCTTCTTCAATTTTTTAATGGGCGCTGGCCTGGCGACAGAAAAGAATCAACACGCCAGCCAAATCGAAGACGAACCTTTCGTTTTCGTAAACGCACTGGATAGATTCGGTCTCTACGATAGCACCGACACTGAAATTTCTGAGTTGAGGTATCCCATTAAAGAACCTGTCAGTTATCCTAAAGTGACCATTAAAGAACAAGTCAGTCATCCTAAAGAGATCAAGAAAGAAGTCTCCAGAGAAGACCATAAGAAACCCAGCAAAGACCTTCATGAGGATCAGGAAAGCACTGCAATTAGCATCGAGGAAAAAATTGTTCCTGGCGGAATAACTAGTCCTGAAGAAGGATCTCATGTCACTGAGGAAGAGAAGTCTGAACTCAGCAAAGAAATCAACATTGAAGATAGGTTTGCTAGCAGCTCCCTTAATACAGAAAGCGAGGCTAGTTCCACTAGTAAAGAAGGATCAAATCCTAGTGGAGAGAGCAGCAGCGTTTCCGACAAAAACACCACCAGTTCTCAGAGCACACGCAGTAGTGAAGAAAGCGCCGAACCTGGTTACGAAAACACTCCAGAAGTTGATTACAGAGGCGACATCAAAAGTCAAAGAAAAACAGCTCAGAAAGCCGGATCCGATCAAGATATTTACCACAGCCCCGAATCATCGGCTACTAAAGTACTTAAACAAGGGAATAAAGAAACTGACGCTACCAAATTAAGTGCCAGACCTAAAACTGAAGAAGAAGTTGACTACAGAGGCAACATCAAAAGCCAAAGGAAAACAGGTCATAAAACCGGATCCGATCAAGATATTTACCAAACCCCCGAATCTTCGGATACTAAAGTACTTAAACAAGGGCGTAAAGAAACTGATGCTACCAAATTAAGTACCGGACCTAAAACTGAAGGAGAGGTGGGCTATAGAGGCAACGTCAAAACCCAAAGAAAAGCAGCTCACAAAGCCGGATCCGATCAAGATATTTACCACACCCCCGAATCATCGGCTACTAAAGTACTTAAACAAGGTCATAAAGAAACTGACGCTACCAAATTAAGTACTGGACCTAAAACTAAAGAAGACATAAAAAAATTCAAGAGATTAGATTCCTTATCCAAGATACTTGAAGAAGAGTTAGGCGGACTTGAAAAGAAAAACCTAAATAGAGTGCCAAAAGTAAAAGAAATACAGGAAGCGACTGAAGAGAAACAGCGCGCACATCAACCATCAGTCGGTCGTTTAAAGGACTCAGCTAAAGAGAGACTCTCTCAACTGTTAGAATCCCAAATGAGCGACGATCGAAGACGTAGTTCGCAAGATAGGCAAAACTCAAGGTACTCACGTGAACCCCCCGAGCGAGACCAAAACTATGACGATTCACTGATGAAGAAGAACTACCCACAATCTCCGGAAATTCATCAGGGAAGCAAACCATGGTGTACGTGTAAAAACACAGACGACTGCAGACGACTTAACCATCAACAATACGCGAGGAAGAACTACCCTGAGCACAAAAAACGAACGACTTACGATCTAGTCAAGAGCGCGGAGAACCTAAGACAGCAAGAGCAAAACAAAAGTTCCTGTACTTGCTCCGCCAGATCCAAACAAGGACAGCAAACAAAGTCGTCTCCTGAGGTTTCCAGAAATAAGCAAAACATGAAATCCGAAGATCCTTGTAACGCAGACACCTGCGAGTATTACAGCGATTACGCTGGAAAGAACGAGGGATACGCCCCTAACCAAATGGAACACATGAAACCCCGAAAGTATCCTTACGAAGAACCTCTGCAGGACAGCGACTACAATAACGAAAACCACGATCGAAATTGTTCTTGCGATCACTGCAACAGAAGAAACCGCTACAGGAACTGCAAGTGTTGCAACTGTCTCAGAAACGACGACCACACCAGCATTTACTCAGATGATTCGCAATGCAACTTGAATCTGGCGTACCAGAAGAGCGAGGAATATCCAGATTTGGTGGATGAAATTGAGAATTCGATTTCACGGAGGAACAAAGAGCGAGTTAAAAAGACTATGAGGCAATTCGAGATGCTGAGTAGGCAAAACAAAGGCCTGGAAAAGCCTATTTACGACGATGATGAGGAAGACGACAACGTAAACCGCTTTGCGTGCAATAAAAGAACATGCCCAGTTTATAACAACCGTCCCCGAAGTAGAGAGGCCCAGTACTACAACAATCAAAAACCAAGACCTCCATGCTGTTACGATAGGCGTAACTATCAGACTAAAAGTGAATGTCTATCAGAGCGTCCGGCATTCAATGCAACCCCTTTTCCTCGAACGCGAGGCTACGTGGAGAAAGTTGCTAGATACATGGATCCTTCAATGTCTGACACGGCTCAGAAATACCCCCGATATCGCCCTGATTATTCCAACAGTCGCTGGCAAATGGATCCTCGAAGCGGGGAATGGGTGAAAGTCTGCGATGACGGTTACGATTTCGAAAATAACTATCCACCCTTACCCGCACCGCCTGGTCCCATGTACAGGGAGGGAGGAGCGTACAGGGATTACGAAAACTACCCTAAAAATCAGGGAAATCCCAACTTTTTTAACACCCCAAATTCCTATAGGACGCCAGGCCAGTTTAAACGCTCGAGTACACCGACGAAGCAGTGTCAGTGCAGAAATTGCATGCAACCCTCAAGTAACTGCAACAATAGATATTGAGTAAATCACAGTTTTATTGTTGGTGCTTTCTTTTTCGTTTCGACAAACGCTATTAAATTCATTGATGTCTTCGGTTAATAAAATGGAAATGCCTAATTATTGTAAATATTATTCTGTACAGAATTCTTAATGAATGAATTGTAGACTTAATAAAATAATAAAGCTACGTATTATGTTTTAAATTTCTTTGGGGACTTTTTTAGCTTTTATTCAGTGAACGTTGTCTAAAAATTTTGCTAATTTTTTTAATGCGAACAGCTTAATTTGAAATTAATTTCAAAATAGAAAAGGTGCTCGAGTAGAACCCCGTAATACTCCGAGCTATTCACAAACCTTCACTTATCTTTATTAAAAAGTTCAATTTAATCAAAATTAATCTAATTAGGGTGTTAATAATTTAGCTTTGATTTGCACTTTCTGAATTAAATTCTTCATCAAAATACACTAGAAATGTAACCAACCATTCACTGCGTACGGTATTTGCTTTTCTATTAATGCGAATGCGGCGTATGTGGAACAAACCACTTTCGCAAAGAACTAATTACATCTTTGCACCATAATTCAGCAAGAAAAACAAATACGGAAAGCGGTACCGCCGAAAAAAGAAAGCACCAGGAGGATTCGCGATTTTCAGTCCGCCACCGAATATAGAGCAGGAAGGCCGGCCGGAGAGGCAAAAGAACGTAAATTTTCTGCGATAGCGTGAAAAGTGAGTAATGCCTTTACAAGGAATAATTGCCTGATTTTGCACGGAACGATCTTCGAGATTGAATTGCTCAGTAGTTGAGTTTCTCTCTCACAAACGCTAATCGTAAATCGAACCGGAATCATTCCCATTAACGTAAGTCTTTGTTTTCATTTCTGCCAAGCATCGCGTTCTATTCAATAACAATTCGATGTTTATTAGTAAACACATTCTTCTTCCTTCTGCAATTTACTCAAAATCATAATTCCTTTTTGCTTAAACATGGAAATTAAAAAACGGTTCTCGTAAGTCACGAGCCAGAATCAAAAATAAACTCATTCAGATAAGTCTCAATTAACGACAAAAACGATAACGTAAAAATCGCGGTGTAAACAAGAAAAATTGAAATTTCGAAAGACCTGACCCCTGTTACTATTGGTTCTTCGAAGGAGGTTTATCTGCGCCTTATCTCTTGCACTACGGCTTTATATTTTGCACCATAACGTTTACATTTGCAGTCGCTTTTGCCATCGGGATTAGCCATGGAAATCGAGAAACAAAATGACACCTGCATCTTCAGGGCGTCCAAATATCTGGGCAAAGAAGTGCCCGTAATCAACAGCTTGGAGGATCTTATTAAGGAATTGCGTCACGTGTTCGAGGGTGATTGTGTGAATGTTGAATACGTGCATTATTTAATGAAGGCCTACAAGACGAATTTCCTGGAATGGAAGAAATACGCCAAGTTCGACAGATACAGGTAAAAACTAAATAATTAGCATCACAATGTTTCGATTAGTACTAAGCATCGTCAGAGAATATTCTCATCTCTGAAACAATACGAAACTGTAATTTTTGCAAAGTTTGATCTTTTAACGATCAAATAATTTGACAAAACTGCAGTCATCTAAATAAAGAAAAAATGCGAAAAACTAAGGGGGCATTTTTTTTAACATCAAAGTCTGATCCCAGATTAATTATTGAGTTTAATCTCGCGCGTGCGTTGAACTTTAACTCCACTAAATAGAGCGTTTTATTAATGACGATTAAACACATCATCGAATCGATTCAAATAAAATCCGGAAAATCACTCACGCAGAAAAAGATGCGCTTGTGCGTAAGAGTTGAACGCACGCACTTCCTTCAAACAAAAACCAAAATCTCCAATAAATAATAAAGTGAAAGGTCAACTCGTTTAAAATCATCAAACTAAGCAATAACAAATTTAAATTGCAAAATCCGATTCGCTTTGTTTCAACACCGTTAGTTGCCAATCGTTTTCGTCCTTTTCAGATATACGCGTAATTTGGTTGACGTGGGGAATGGTAAATACAATCTGATGATCATTTGTTGGGGCGAAGGGCACGGTTCCGCAATACACGACCATGCCAATTCGCATTGCTTCATGAAGATGCTCAGGGGTTCCCTGGAGGAGGTGCGTTTTTCTTGGCCGGAAAACGAGAACGAAGCCATGACGGAAATCGGTCGGAAAAGATTGCTTTGTAACGAAGTGTGTTACATTAATGGTAAGCTCTGTTAAACAATCCATTTTTAATCAGAATTAATTTTTACTACGCTGAAGATGGCAGTGTAACTGCCGAAATACATATTTACGAAGATATTTATCTCCTTTTCAACGTACAAATTTAGTAAGAATATCTGAATTAATTGTATTATTAGTTAATTTAAAATTTATTATTATTGCGAAAAAAATTCTTCGAACTTTAAAGTATCTAGCCCTAGTAAGTTCAATTCACATTGCGTTGTTTGCAGTTTATTGGCTATTCAAAAATTTTATTCAAATTAAATTGACAATTCGAAGTGTATTGCTTCGTCCATTCGGGTTTTTTCGATTTTGATTTACGAAATTGTTTCTTCTTATCTAAAGTGTAGGGTAAGTTCTGCAATTAGAATTAATCTTGGGGAGTCGATAAATATTTGGTGAACTTTAATCCATTGCATTAATCTAAAATTATTTTGTAACTTTTAAGTCGCAGTAAAAATTTAGCGCTTTCTAATCTGAGGTGTCCTGCCCTCATAAAAATCTATCCACATTTAGGCGACGATAATGCGAGATACTTTGTGGTTATCTTGGTTAATCCAAAATCAAATTTTTTATTTCAAACACTAAAAAAACATTCGGAATGAGCAGCTTTCGATACATTTATTATTTAAAAAAAAAGGTATACTATGAAAGGTATACTATGAAAATATTTTCAGTGTTGCTCTTGATTCTTTTTGGCAATTGGACTTTATATGCACTGGCTTTTTGCAAGATTTCCGCAAAATAAATTATTATACTTTTAGATTGAATTCGAATTTTTTGGAGTTCATGAAGTTTTACCTAAACACCGTGTCGCCCCGTCTACACGGAGAAAAATCGTATTGTTAATTTTACAACAACCGAACTTGTTGAAATATTGTTGTTTATCTTCGTACAAATATTGACTTGAGAGAACCACATGTTGTAAATGCGGGTATAACCATTTTATAGTAAACTTTTGTTTGAATATTACTTTTAAGAAATAGTTGGACAAACAAGTGTTTATTTTTAATTAAAATTAAAATTAATGTTTATTATTTTGTGTTTACTATACTAATTCATTATTTTAACGCCGACATGTCATTGTGAATGCATTACACTGTACTACTGCATTATTTTAACACTAACATGTCATTTGTGGATGCATTACCACCAATTCGTAGTTAAAAACTATAATATTGATGTTGGGTTGACACCAAGACGTGATCAACATTAACAAAAAACTTTGTGTGTTAAATAAATTTTTTTGACACTAATAAAAACTACAATTTCAGTTGTTCACAAAAATAAAGTATCAATATAAAATTTGTGTCGTACATATGACACCAAATTCTTGTTAGATGCTTCACAATTGTTGGTAACTTAACAAAATATTTTTTTCCGTGTAGAATCCCCCAACGGTCTCTTCTGAGACCCTTATTATTTATACCATTTGTGTACGCTCACTTTATTTATGCTTTACATTATTATTCATTTTTGCAAATCAACTCAATTAATCAAGAAAAATCGTAACATTGGTCATTATGTTATGCATGGCAGTGTAGATGAATAAACTTAAGCGAATAGTAACTTGCTTTAATTTTGTTTAAATTTAAACTTTAGATTCCATAGGATTACATCGTGTAGAAAATCCATCACATGTTGAGACAGCTGTGAGTTTACACCTTTACTGCCCCCCTTATAACAAATGCTCCGTTTTCAACCAAAACACCGGGCAGAAATCCATAATAACGGTATCGTTTTGGTCCATGTTTGGCGAGAAGAGGAACAGAGTAAGTGAAATCAGTTTTCTTCTCTTGGAATAAATGAATAATTATGTTTGCGATTTTGTTTCAGGAAATACAGGAAAAACGCGACCCGGAAGACAACTAACACGCTGTTAATTTAAGTACAGAAGTATTTATTTTATTATTAGTGACGCAACCAAATTTAGGATTAAGTTAGGAAATCATGTACAAACTTGGGGGCCTTAAATTACATTTAATATTTTTAAATATATTTATTCCTTAATTTTAAGCAATAGCCAGTAGTAGTCATTCCGACGTTTAAGTAAAGATGCAAATAGCCTTAATTTCATTATATTTAAGAAAAAATAACTTTGAATCCATCGTTTTGCTCAAAATTGTATAAGTAACACAGATTTACTGTCGAAATGTTACAAAATTTACTCTAAAGATTCATGTATGTACTTTGGAAAAATTATTATTATGTATTACATTTTAACTAATATTAATTTATTTCTTATCTTTCTTAATAAAATTCACCCAACTTTACTGCGCGAATTAAAAAATTACGTATTCTTGATTTTTACTGTAAGAAAATTTAGAAAATAATTAATTTTTATTACAACACCGTAACCTTTTAGCTATTTACAATGCACGTGTAAAATTTCAAGCCCGAAATCCATCAGAATCGAATACAAAATTCTTTATAAAGATTTACTACACAAGGCAATTCCTTTACTACGTTTCTGGAAAAGTCAAATAATTTCAGGAAGGCGGGCCTGCGACCAATCAAAACTCGCCATTCGATTCATTCATTAATCTAATGAATGGCCATTAATTTATGAATGAAAATTGGATATAACAAACATTTTAAAAAAGTAAAAATTGAAAATAACATAAACTAACGCGTAATTTAATAACAGATGTTTAATTTTTCTTTAAATTAATTATTTTTTTCGACGAGAAACTGCAAAGTTTTCAAGTAGGTTAGAAAATTTTGTACTCGGTAGTTGGCGAAACTGAAACTGAATTATTTTTTTATCTAAGAATTTTAAGAAATGATTGTCTCTAATTCTAATGATTGTAGGATATCGTAATTGTAATAAATGATATAAGAAGTGAATATTTTATCAGCTTCAATTATTCTAATGAATTTCTTGAAACCTAACCTCAAACTTAAAGACCTAGTAAATAGTAAAGTTGGTGTTGAACCAAAATTTTCTTGAAATTTATTAATTGTTAACTAGCGTTTAAAATATGCATTATTTATATATATTTGAATAAATAAATTATGAATAAAGTTGAGTTCATGGCATGGCTCTTAAAAGTCCAAGATTAAATTTGCAACTTTTAAATACAATTAGGTACTTAGGTACATATTTGGAACTGGATAAAAAAATCTGCCATACAGATATAAGAACTCCTATTTATGGACAGTATTAAAAGTACAGGGCATCATAAAAGAAAAAAGAATGTAAATATCAGTAACAGTATGTCTTACAATCACTAGAAACAAAAGTAGAACTTACTTAGAACTATCTTACATTTTTTACATCGTCTTTACACCTTAGAAATGGAAACAATGACACGATTACAAATGAAGTTACGTCTGATGGTGAGGTGGCCCAAAAGCAGAGGGATTTATCAGGTGTATTTCGCAGTGGATGGCTCATACAAGAGTGACCGGCAGTCGCCCACCAAGTAATTGGGCTGCAGGTCTAGATTTTCAAACTGAGCCGAGACTGGAGGTCAGAATTTGAGGTCCTTGATGGCTTGCGGGAGATCAGGCAGCTTCATGTCTTTTATTTGCTGGGGAATGTTCATGTTTTTCACGGCAGACACAGCCCTTGCAGGTGCAGCAATTATTCCGGCCTGAAACAAAAACTAACAACTTATAAAAGACCCGATGGATTTTGCAGTCTCTCACCTCTTGTTTTTCCATTTTATTCTGGTCTTCTATCCTTGTTAATATCTCAGTCATGTTAGTTTCTAAAACCATACCACCCATAACAAGCTCGTTCAGAATATAATGCACCTTATCAACATGAAATATTAAGTCTAATTCACAGACGTTCTCGAAACATTTGTCCAATGTTTCGACGAAGACCTGAATTAAATCTAATATCCCTAACTCGCTTTCTGATGAGTCTACGCAAAAAACGAAGTATAAAGTCGCATAATGTCGGTAAATCAATTTATAATCACTGCCGCCAATCAAACTGAAAGCAAACAAAATCATTTGGAATCGCAGATTATAAAGTAAGGTTAAGTACCTGCCACCTTCTAAAAAATTGCACACGTTATCGTCCCGTTTAGACACCAACTGAAAGGTCTCTTTTATAATCTGCTGCTGCATATCTTCACTCTGCATTTAATCAGATTAGTATTTAAGAGAGTAACATAACCTCACACTTACAAAGTACTGGTAAAACTTGGATAATCGTGGTTTACCATGATTGTTGAAGACTAAGATCGCTTTTATCATTTTAGGCGAATTCTGGGGAAAAATTTACGTGTATATTAACAATACATTTCAAATTTCAACAGGTCACAGAAACTTCTTATGACATTCATTAATGCCAACTCTGACCAACTCAAGGAAATAACGAAAGGAAAAAGAGGAAAATGGAATAGCTTTTTAGTTTTCTTGAGATTATAAATTTCATTCTAAACAATACAAATATAATTATCAATTCAAGATTTTAACTGTACGTTTTAAAATGATTCATATACCTATTATATACAACAAATTTGTTGACATCGATGAATTTGGTACAGTTGAATATTATTTTACAAATTCTTTCTAGGTCTTGATTGAATAATTCTGCCTTAAATAGTACTGCAAATTAAACATAAAGCGAAATATTAAATCAAATCTGTTTTTAAAATAATCACAAATGTCAGTTAAATTTGTTGACATCGATGAAACTTCAATTTGGGATCGATCAAATTAATTTTTTGCCTTTCTAAAAAGGAGAGCTTAGGAAAAATAGCTAAAGGATGAAAATTTATATAACTTCAAATTCGTAACTCTTTTGCCTTTCAATAGCGGATGTTATTAATCAAATCTGATGAAATCGATGGACCCAATTATTTGAATTTGTACGATTAAAGAAACTCATCCGTGAATTGAAATAGGTATGAATTCCTATTGCTTCATAATTATTTTAAATAAAATATTGCTAAAATATAGCACATTTTCATTTTATGGTGAACTGAAAACATCGATTAAATTTTTCAGCAACGCTGAGTTCAGCGATGAAATCCAATTTCAATAATGATTCGAATTTCACATTTCAGTACCATTCACGATGGTTCTGTTAAAAAATGATGATAAAGCTGAATAATTTAAGCGTTTGCTTGTAGTTTTAATTAGTTTTGAAAATAAACTAAACGTCAATCAAATCTAATGATTTTGACAGGGGCTTTAATGAGCATACTCGTGCTTTGTGTATTTAATGAAATTTAATATAATTTGAATAAATTGATCAGTAATTTACTAATTGAATGTAATACCATTAGTACGTAATTGTGTAAAAGAATACATTTGGAACTGTTATCATTTAGTGGTTGGCTGCTCTGGGACCGTTATCCCCACTCTATCCCAAGCTCACATGATAAAAAATCAAAAGCCATGTACTTCAAGATGGCGTTAAAGCAACACAAATGAATGTGATACGGCACGGAAACGATGATACCGCGACTATGCGAATGAAAATGTGCGCTACATACTAAACAGAGTGGCTTCGCGTGACGGTGTTCCGCTCCGGAAAGATGACCGCAAGGAACTATGTGACTTTTCGCAGCTACGAACCTGTATTTTTATTTATTGCAGCTTCTGTGTTGACATCCACACAAGGTAACATTATGGTTTTTAAATCACTTATTGCCGCAGATTCACGCGCTTTTGCCGCGCGACCAACGCAAAATCGCCTAGTGCCGGACCTGAAAAATGTTTTTCTGGCGCTCGAAAATTT
Source organism: Dorcus parallelipipedus (assembly GCA_958336345.1). Lineage (NCBI taxonomy): Eukaryota > Metazoa > Arthropoda > Insecta > Coleoptera > Lucanidae > Dorcus > Dorcus parallelipipedus. The sequence continues at coordinate 41,273,368 of OY284477.1, forward strand.
CCACGAGGAGTTTCTACCTGCTTTTACTTTTGTTTTTTTTTTTTTTTAATTTTAGACCTGTGTTTATAATCGGGTGGAAAAGTAAGTACGCAATTTGAAATAAATTAAAGTACAGGAATTTAAATGATTCAATATTTGAATTAGGACTATTTTGTTGTGCGGCATTATTTGAATAGTTTCTCACTTGACAACGTTCCAAATCTGAGGTACAAAGTATTATTTAGGCAGTTGATTATCAATACTAACCGAAAATGTAATAACAAGAATGTTGTGAATTCAATATCCTTGTATAATTATGGACAATAAATCGTATTGTTTATGTATCGTTGACGTAACATTGTTTTGTTTATTCAATTGTATATAGGCAACATCTTTTGTTTTTAGGGAGTAAGTTGAAGACATTCTTATTTATTATTAAGTGTTCATTCTTTTGTTATTTGATGATCATAAAGATAAAGGCATAAATAAACAGCGAAACTTATAATAGGCAATTGCCATAAATTCAATTTTCCATAAATATAAATAATTTTGAATGAATTATTTACTCTGTATATCAATTTTGTTTAGTCTGTGTTCTCTATGATAATGTCTTTAAAATTTCTGTGCGTTTTAATTTGTTACCAAGAGAAAAATCGGGGAGGTTGAGTAAACGGCATTAAAATGCGTTTAATAACGCTCGGTATTCGCGCTTTTTAATATTGAAGCGGCGGCGCTCGGCGGGGCGTAAAATCTCGTTTTTTTTTATTGCATAAAAGAAGTTATTCAAAGGCCCGGGAGAGAATGGAATGAGCGAGCGAAGGCGTCAAGAATTTACGCGTCGAGCTGTCTCGTTCGATTTCTCACTTTAAAGGGGTCCCCAGACGTGCCTGCATGTTTAATGCGATCCATGACAACTAGCTTGCTGAGATTATGAATAATCATAGAAATGATCGTCAATGTTTATCCAAACTTGTTGAAATGAATGAAATAATAAGATGTTGAGGTCCGCTCAGGTATTAAGAATTTCTCAATTTTTGAAACAGATCATTATTAAAAATAAGTTACTATATTAATTAGAATATGTTGCGAAACGAAATATCAAGTAGCCTTTAAATTTTTTATAAAATTGTGAAGCAGGTCTTGACTTAGATCAACGTGAAATATCACTTTAAGTTATGTCTAGAGTTGGGCGATACGGGAAATTGTGTATCGAATTTCGATACGATATCTGTATCGGCTACCGATACGTATCGACATGTATCGAAATATTGGATTGATATGTATCGATATATCGATACGTTTCGAAATATTGAACAGAGATTTAAAACTTTGGTGCAAAAAACGGTTAAGACCATTTTTTCAAGTCTCGAGAAAATGGAAATAAACTAAATATCTTCTAAACGGTAAAATAAGATGAATTTAGTTTAAGGTTATTACTTAAACTTATGATAAGAAATCCGATATTTCGATACGTATCGATATCCGATATTTGGATTCGCATCGATATTTCGATACGTATCGATATATCGATACATCGACCCAGCTCTAGTTATAGGCAAAACATAACAACTCTTTAACAATTGTCATTTATTGAAACGGCAATCGTTTTAGGAAATCATGCCTTCTTTCATTAAAAAATCAAAACCAACTTGATGAATTTTTCAATTCGTTGTAAACATTTTTGAAGTTTTTATAAAAAAATTTATTTATAGTTGTTTTTAAGCTAAGAAGAGTGACAATTGTAGCCTTATTGTGAATAGATTAACACTGTAAAACTAAATGACACTTTAATAAAAAATTTATTTGACTTGTTTCCGACGTTTGTAGATTTTTAGACCAAATTGTTCTACATAGATTTTGACAGATAAATTTTTAAACTCAAATCGAAAGGGTTGTGTGAAACTGGATGTCGAACAGTCCATAAATTTAAGAGTTTCACTATGTTTTGACGTGTGCAATATTTTTTTGGATGGACTTACTTAGAGTATTAGATTTTTATGACGACTTGTTGTTTTTCTCAGATTAATTTCTCGTCATATTTTATCAACGTCACCAAACAAATAGTCAGTCAAACATGCTAGCACGTCTGTGGACCCCTCCCTCGCCATAGAAATGCGTGAAAATTGCAGCCAGTCGATTTCCGAGTGTTTCAAACTATAATTAAGTTCTAAAGCACAATGTGCGCTTAACAATTGTGTAATACTGATAAGCCAGTCCTGATTAGATTGCATTTTCTAGGTAGGCAGCGTTTTTACACTACAGACTGCACGTCGCCACTTTTTTGCGTTTCACCTTCGCAGCCTTGTGCATTTGCGTCATGTCAATGCCGTTTTAGAATTTCGACGTATGTGCGAAATGATGCACGTGTTTGCAAATGCGTAGTTAAGATTTATCTCTGTTTTTGCGAAGATTTACGTAATGTTCGACTTGTTGTACTATTTCTAGTTCTAGTATTTGCATCTGGTGTTTCATGAAATCATGATACTTCCAATTTTTAACTCTTTAAGAGCTAAAGCGCCGTATTTATACATAGGACAGATCGAAATCAGTTTTTTGTTATCTATCTCATTATCATGAATCATGAGAATGAATGAAAGCTTCAAAACTGACGACTTTATTGATACATATAAATGTACTTACATAAGATAAGTAAAGATGTGTTCAAAAAGGTGTTGTACAACTACATTTTAAATATCTTTGCTTTGAGCGGCAATTGGTTTTCTATTTTTGTGTTCAATCATATTATTATTGCCAGAAACCGTATATGTAACAAAACTTGTACAAGAATTTTTTGAACTTCACGAATGCACATACAAGTTTACACAGTACAAATTCTGTACAACACTTTTTTGAACACGACTGTACAATATGTTTTGAGTCTGTAAATAAGTTTTGTGAAAATTTTCTAAAAATTCAATAAATAATATGACCATTCAGAATTAAAAAAAAGGAAAATATGGCGAATTTGACTCGAAATGTAGACCTCTCAATATGGGAAGAAATTACGGGGTCTTTGTAAATGATTGTAGTACTCTATGTGATCAAATTGTTCTTGATAGTTAAGCAAACGGTTGACACTACTGCGGCAGCACTAAATTTAGTTTTTAATTTTTCATAATAGTATTAGAAATTGTTACTTTATGTTTTGAAACATCTTATTTCGCTTTCAATGATAAATTTTATAAACAGATTTTCGGTACAGCAATGGGTTCTCCTTTATCGCCTGCTTTAGCTGAAATTGTTATGCAGGAACTGGAAAAAAGTGTCATTAACTCATTACCTTTCAATTTAACTTTATATTTTCGTTACGTCGATGATATTTTACTGATTTTGCCTTCAGATAAAGTAGACTTTGTTTTAAGTAGATTTAACTCTTTGCGTAATAGATTACAATTTACAGTAGAAAAAGAAATTAACAATTCACTAAGTTTTCTAGATGTAAATATCATCAGACGTAATAACAAATTAATAACGAATTGGTTTCATAAACCTACGTAGTCAGGTCGATATATTAATTTTCATTTGTATACATCTAAAAACTATAAAATTGCAACAATTATTTCTTTAACAGATCGAGCTGTTTTACTTTCAGATAAACTTTTCATTTATGATAATTTAAATTTAATAAAAAAGACTCTTGTTTAAAATTCTTATCCAATAAATCTTATAGAATCAGTAATAAAAAATCGTGTTAGATATTTATAAAATTCAAAAATCCATAATAACAATAAACAAACTTCAAACAAAAAATACATATCATTACCTTACATTGAACCACTATATGACACATTTAAACACATATTCAAAAAACACAATTTAATTTTAGCTAGCAAATCTGTAAATAATTTAAATAGTATTTTCTCAAATTTAAAAACCAAAACACCAAAACTAAAACAACCTAACGTAGTTTATAAAATTAAATGTTTAAATTGTAATTCATGTGATATTGGAGAAACAAGCCAAAATTAAAAAAAAACGTCTAGACCAACATAAATATCATATCCAAAAAAATAATCAAAATCATTCAATGCTTGTAGAACATTCATTAGAAAATGACCATAATTTTGATTTTGACAATACTAATATTTTATATTACGAGTCTAATATTTTCAAAAGACGTTTTATAGAAATGTGTAAAATAAAAATGTCGTCGAATTCTATTAATAAACGTACTGATTTTGCAAATTTAAACGATACATTTTGTAGCTTTCTCGATTCCTTAAACAGAATATAGATCTGTCATTTTTTTAACATTTATAATGTTCAAATTATATTTAGATTAAAAAAAAAAATCAAGTTACTTTTTCAGTTTCCGTTGACAACCTTGTTTATTTTGACAACATGTTTATATTTTTCACTTCTGACGAAGCTGTCGAACGACTGCGAAACGTTAAGTGTTTATGCGCCATTTAGTGTCCGTTTAAAAGAGTTTGTGACATAATAGTATCGATCGAAGGTTGTACTTTGGTTATTTGTGCTCACCACTATTTCAATTTTCACGATTCTAATAAAAAAATCTATTATTTGTATTTGTTATTTGGCAATAAAGACATTATTATTATTATTAAGTTTATTCGTATTTAAAGTAATGCGGTTTGCAACATTGTTACATCATTGTGTGTTGTCACTTTAGCTAATATAACTGTTAGATAGTTTTGATTACGTAGGTCTTAGGTCTTATGAAGATCCTATACTTAAATTCAAAAATATATTTTGATTTAATTAACTAAAATATAGCAAAATTAAATTAGGACTGAAATTAATATAAAAATCGAATGTCTTGTTTTTCCTCAAAATATTCATTATTTTTAACTTACTTGGTTCGCTAAAAATTAAGCTTAAAACTTTCTTTGTTTCTTTAGAAATTAGAAATGATAATTTCAACAAAAGTACTAGCAGTAGAGAAAGGAACTTTTTAAAATTTAAAATAAAAACCTAAATAAGACGTGATGAATATAAAACAAGATTTGAGGCAAAATTTAATAATCTTTAGGGTTTACAGTTCCTTTTCTTAATCTCTTTTCTGTATTCTTTTTAATAGTTGTTTTCGATCGTTAGTTATTATCAGTCTATTTGTTTCAGATTTTATTTTATCTTCATGTTTGTGATTAGCTTTTTTGTTCGGATTTCAAAATTGCTTTGCGTTTATTTTTAAGCGCAAATAATCATAAGTACTTCAAATTTGAAAAATGAAAACAATAATAAACACAAATCACTTTAATTATTGCGAACTAAAGTATGGGGAAAGTTTTGAGGTCTTATCTACTACTTATTTGTGTTTAATATTTCACATTTTGTTAAACATTTAAAATTACATAATTATGTAACGTTTTCTCTTTCATATTACACATTTATTTGATTGAAACAGCTGCTTTACTTTTTAGGATTTAGATGGTTTTGATAAATAACAAATTCATCAACGTATTGAAAAAGAAAAATTGTAGAACTTGAGAGTTCTTCAAACATACAAGAAATTTACTGAGACTGAGATAAGATAAAAAAGATAAATATGGAGATTAATACCATCTAGATAACGTCAGAAGCTTTCATAATTGGAACAGTAAATATTTAAAATATTATCATTCGTTGAATATTTATTGTAACAGCTTCTTGCCTTAAGACCTCAAGGAAGAACGGGATTTGTGGGATTTCGTCCTATTCCGACGAGGATTTGTTTACAAGATTTCCGGGCCGTTACATTTATAACTCCTTTGATTCCAAACGCAAACAATTCTCCAGATTTATTTGCGTATTCGTTCAAAGAACATTAAATTTGTGGCATCCAACGATGATGCTGAAGTTTTTTTTTCTTTTATCTCGCCCGGCTCATCAACAGCTGTTGATTATTAGGTAAATATAAATCACTCGTCGTGTCACTAGGTCACGGCGAGTTCAAAGTATAAATAACTTTTCTTTTTTTTGTTATTAACATTCACATTGTTATTTATATGCACGCTGCTAAAAAGAAAGTGAACACCGAAAAGAATGTTTTCTATTTTTGTTTCGATTGTTAATTAATTATTAATTAGATCTACGCTTTTTTTTTGAATCGCAATTTGCTTTCAATCGGGGATCCAGTGTAGATGCTTTGCGGGGGATCCCCTTCGTATCTAATCGTGTTTAATGATCGAATATGTCACAGCCCACATTCAATTTAAATCCCCGGCGTAACTTCAATAAATCAATCGATTCAAATAAGTGCTCATTAAGCCCTCGTTTTTCCTTTAGGGAATCCACAGACGTGTCTCAATGTTCGTTGCGATGCTTGACGATTTTCGATCACAAAAGTTTTCGTCAGATTAATATCAAATATTTATGCATTGAGCGTGTGAACCTGTATGAAGAGTGTTCGTCGGTTCTTGTTTGCTTGTGTTTGGTGTCAACTGCGGGAAGGATTTTAAAATAAACACTCTGTCTCTCACAAACTATCGAGGATTGTCGGGACCAGTGCGATACGATGAATAAATCATTGACTGCGGTCTAATCGCTTTCTAGGGGTTGGAAAAAGACGCGTCACGAACCCCCATGTGGATTTAAATAAACCGCGAAATGTAAATTTATTGCAGTAATTCACATACCTGGAGGTCATGCGGTTAGAATATACATACATACATATAGACTTTGTTGTAAATAAATAATTATTTTATTTGGACCCGAACTTGAATCAAAATATAAAGTAACAAAGGATAATACATTAAAAACAACAGAATTTTTAATTTTTTAAAAAAGAGCGGGTTTTTGGGTTAATTTGAAATGTGAGAAAAACAAAAAAAAATGGGAAATATTAGTTGTTCACGCTTATGTATACATATATGTATGTTTTAATTTACTTATTTTAGAAATAGTTTGTAAGTTGTTAAGACTTAAAATTCCTCTAATTTCATATTGCAAGAATTCGGGTATATGTAATACCTGCCGCACCTGCTCGAATATTACGTTTGTATTCACTTCTATTCACTTCAAAACTGTAAACACTTCTTTTTACCGAGAATAATCCCTTCTGATGAATACGCGATTTGTCATGTTCTGCACCTGGAGTTCCATGAGCTATTCAGGTTAATTTGAAGAAGGTCTCCCTCGAATTAGATTCAAATCTACGATGTAGTTTTTAGAATTTCTAGATTCTTATTATTTTTCTTAGCCATTGGCACTTGTCTGAGTTTTAATCTGCTATTTATCATTGGTGCACCTCAAAATTTAGATTTTAAGAAAATGTTATTTTCTGGGAACATAAAAATTAAAGAAAAAGCAGTTCCGAAGTATAGTAGCGCAGTAACTCACATTTTAATAAGTTCCGTCTGTTTAATCAGCGCAGTAACTCATATTTTAATAATAATCTTCGCGAATCAATCTCAAATTTGAACTTAACTTCGGCGGTACAACTTTACTGATTTATTTTAATAATAATCAACAAGTTAGCATTAAGATTACTGTAGAATTTTTAATATTAATTAAAATACATTTAAACGGAGTGTTTTGCTGTATTTTCTTCTTCATATGGAACGAGAAAGCAGTCGTTCATGCTTTTTGCAAGGCGAAACATACAGTAGTAAACGAAAAATGCTCTAAAAATTCATATGATAATGACGATTGAGTGAACATAATCCAGTTCCATTTTTGAGTACAAAAGAAACTTCTTTGGCTGTTACATTTTAGATTAATCGTCTTAATTGGTATTTTAATTTTAAAACAGTAAAATGAAGTCCTTTAAAATATCTTTTCCCGATATGTAATACTCGTATATATGCTGACATTAATTATCCTATACATTTTAATAATGAAGAAGTATATGTACTTAGATTCCCTTTAATGTGCATATTTCTAATAATTTATTCAGAACCAAAATGCTTCAAATTACCATCACGTTCATTTCCAAAGAATATAACTATAAGTGAGTTTCGTACTGCACTATTCAAGGTAAATATGCGTGTCCTAGAATCGATTCTATAATGGCAATTCCGTTCTTATCGATTCAATTTTAAATATATTGTCTTTCTTTGCCACAAAATACGGCCGACCATCAATTTATTCCACGCGAACGGTCAGTTATCATTGTAATTAGATGTCCTTCCGGAATTTATTTCCTTCCATCATTTCATATCTCGGAGACGTAGAGAACACTCGACGTACAATAGGTAAGTCTCTTGTGTAAAGAAAGCATCCCTTTTTCCGGGAGGAGGACGAAATAAATCACTTCAACAGCGTATAAGTTATAGAGTGGTTTGAACAACGTCTAGGAGAAGCTTAATGTGCGAGTGCCGTGATTTGTGAGTTTTAGAAAAGATCTTCATTTTCGAAGAGGTTTCCAGAATTTGCAAATTCCTCTTGCACGTCCTGAAACTTCCGTTCGGGGACTTAATGAAAATTGACGTGGAACATGCGGCAAGTCGCGTACGCTCCGGCGCAACTAATTTGCGATGCAATTACCTCGTACGGAGTCTATTTAATTTATACTCGTTTGTTAATTAGAGATAATTCGATTAGATTAATTATAGAAAACGGCGGAGCGCTTTCGCTTTATTGGAGCATTTGTTTGCCAGCCTATTAGCGCGATGCGGACGCGGAGATAAATGCGTCCGCTTCTATCTGGTACGTGATTACGAAATCAATTTTTTCAATTTAAGAGGAGTTAAGCATAAAAGAGCTGAATTTACTTTAAGTTCTATTCCTAATATTACTTAATTGTATCAGAATGATCTACCACGAAAAGGAGGGATAAATCGCCAAATGCGTACCAAAATTCAAACTGTTTTGAAAACGATTATTAAGCAGCAAAGAGAAAGTACCTAATAATTCTGGAATGGTTTTGGTGTCCCGCTGATAATGAGTTATTTGAGCAGTAAAGTCCACAGTTACCACCCACTGTTACACCGTTATTTGTTCGTTGATTAGGTGCTAAGAGTTTATCTTTCGTTAATATTATTTATCGGTGATATCGATGTTATTAATATTTATCGATATATCGAAATCAAGTAAATTGATAGGTCTGTAAAAACTGAGAAAAGAGGTTCAGAATCCTTATCTTGAGATTTAATTGTTAAGAAGGTCACTGATTGATCCAAGTGCACAGTTAAAATTGATCAGGATTTCCTTCAACAAATAAATAACTCAGGTAACAAACAAATGGAACTCTTGAAGAATTGTCACTAAATAATAAATAAATTCTCAAGGATTATGTTCAAGACTGTTGCAATTCTTACTTCACACCCAAAAGTTGTTAAGAATTGCTTTCAACAAACAATAATAGGAACGAATAGTAATAAATGATCAAACACTTTACAGGGCCACTTTCCCGAAATTTCGTCACCGAATGCAATTTTTAATAGACGGTTAAAATTTGGATTGACTCGGCCTTTACTTGATGAAAATTCATTATCACACTTCATGAAAACACTAAAATAGCGAATTTTCACAAATTTTATTAGTTTAAAACATGACAATTGTTTCGACACACAGTGTCTTCGTCAGATGTGTATTGAATCTGAATTGATTCAATACACAATACACTGTGTGTCGAAACAATTGTCATGTTTTAAACTAATAAAATTCGTGAAAATTCGCTATTTTAGTGTTTTCATTAAGTGTGACGGTTAAAATTGTTAAGAATGTTCTTCAATTAAAAACTGAGATGATAACTTCTTTCTTGAGACTTGAAGGATTTGAATATAAAACCCCCACTCTTACAGCATTAATTTACAACAATAACCAACCGAATAGGATATGCAGGATCGTGAACAAATCATATTCTTGATATTTACTTCCTGTTTATTGAGGACGTTTGTTGGCAGGGTAACAAATACACTACAGGATTACATTCGCAAGACTTCCTGATCGCTGAGCAAATGCAGCTTAATTTATGAAGAATTCACCAATTCCACAGAATTTTTGTAGACCATTGACCGAGTATTCTACAGGATCAAGTCCTAATTATTTAACAGTTTATGTAACAAAGTTTTATAACAAAGTTCGTAATAGAATTCTTATAGAATCATTAGTGAAGTTAGAAGGATGCTGCGCAACATACTATAAGGAGCGATTAACTCACGTTTCATTACAGAAAACATGAACTACTTTGACCTAGAATTCAAGAAGTATTCATTAGTAACATTCGCCGAGTTAATTATAGTCAAAGTTTTCTTGTCACGTTGTTGTGAATAATTAATTATTTCTTCTGCGGTTTCAGCTTTATTAAAATGTCTTAGGTGAGATGATGATATAGATGAAACTTTTAGCGATCGTTACAAAGTCGCGTAATTCCGAATTTAAAAGTGCCTAATTATTTTTAAACGTTCAAATTGCTAATGAGAGCTAAGCTCTTCATTATAAGGAAAAGGCTTATTGACACGTTTTCTGACATTTCGTCGGGGACTTTGTTCTCGTCCGTTGTACCGGAACCAGGAAATAAATGACCTTAACCGAAAGTTCGGAAAGGGCGATCGCATCGATTTTTACGTCCGTTAAGTTTGAAGTTTAATTTTAGACACTCGGTAATTTCCGGTGCATTTTCAGAACATCCTTATTCACTCATACACATAAAAGCAATAAACATATGACTAAGGTAATTATTCACGGCAAGTCGTTAGTGATTTTTTCCCGTGTAAATGCATGCAGAATTCTAGTGTTGTTATTCATTTTCATTAGAAATGCAGTTAATCGTGTTATTCATAGGTAGAGGTCTCGCAACTTCAGAAGAACCTGTCACGTGACCCATGCTATATAAGCAATATAAGCAAAAAGGTATTTCTCCCGGTGCGAGACCCCAAGTATTGCCTCCAATCCAAAGACTTGGGATTATTTACAGTGCGAGCGTAAAAGACGAGTCATGCGGCAAATATTTACCAATTCTAAAAAAAGAAAGTAAACTGATAAGACAGTTTGTTTGATCATTACTAATTTGTACTACTTATGTGATGAGTTGACACGCGAAGTTTAATTTCTAGCCTTCTAATTTGCGCGGGTGATAAGCGGCTTCGGATAAGATTTCGTTCGAGTGGCTTTCCTTGGATTTTTCCACGCGCTTCTGAAATGTTGGACGCACAGATGTGCCCGTCCACAATAAATCACGCTGCTGTTATCTCGTTGAAAATATTAGGAGTGTAAATTTCGTATTATCGGCGCACTTTGGCCGTCGGTCGAACAATTTTAAAATCGAAACACATGTGCGTGCCAGATACACACCATTCTAATTGTCTCTCCAGAGGAATTCATAAACCACTGTTATTCAAGTAAATAAACATCTTCTAACCTTCCAGATTTGTTTAGTAAATTAGAAGAGAGCAACTTTAAATTCGATTGCTAAATATATTTAGAACTGTATCATGTTTAGAAGAAGTCACCGTTAAAGGGTTGCTACTTAGTAGAAAAACTTTGGGACTCATCAATGTTGTATCCAGACTGTGTTTGAAATGGACAGTAAGTTCCGAGTTAAATCCTAGTGCTGAAGATGTTGAAGTTTTGGATTCTGCAATAGATCTGAGGATAGCTCCAGATAAAACACCAAGATGATTATCATTGAATTACAAGTAAATCAAAAGGGGCAGGCTACCAAATCCTGAGACTGACACTAACAGAATGTTGTGATCTTTTAAACTCAGAAACCTTCAAAAGCGACATCTTCAATCTTTCCTAACAATGATTTGAAAATATTTGAAGTAGAGCAAAGCAAAAGTAGATAGCATCGAAATACAATCAAGTGCAGTTAGTAAGGCTTTGATAAAGCTCAGGAGCCAAATCACCAAAGGAAAATCGTTAAATCGGGGAGAGTAGATCAAAATTGAACCAAAGAAGAATCCAGTTTCTAACAAGGGTGATATGAGGGTGCCTTGAAAACCGATGATTCTAGATATTTATTCGAATAAAAATTTGTTCGAATAAGAACTTCTTTAAACAAAACTTAACAAACTCACTCAAAAACTAAATAATACTTATACAATTTTTATAACAACTTCTTTATTTATGACGTTTATTATGTGAAGGATATAAGTCAGAAATTCAATAAACAGTATTAAAATTGGGCCACATAAGAATCCAAAAGCTCTTTCTACTAAAATGTGTTCGTAGGCAAGATGGGGGAAATACTGTAATGACCTGGGGGTGCATTACAAATGGAGGGATCGACGAATTCCCTTGATTCTAAGTAGATCTAGATAATTTGTTCAAATCTGTTGTAACGAAAATTTGTTCGAATTTAACTATTTATTTGAACAATACCCTGTAGACCGAATACATCTTCAAAGATTAATATTTTCTTCTTCTTTAGCGTGCTATGTAATACGAAATTAGTGTTTGTGCTTTAGTGCTAAGCAGTGTACTCTTTTAACTGTTTACGACTATAAGAAGGATGATTTAAATACAGAATACAATTAGAACTTGTAATGTACTTCGATGAACCAACCCGAGCACAAAATTCCATTCTATTCTTTCTCTATTCCGATGAAGTTTCAGATAACCACCGAAGCATACAACAATAGAAACACCGTCGTCTATACGTCTTTGTTATTATGGTAGTGCTTCTTTTTCCTCTTCTTATCTTAAGATCCAGCCTGGTATTTCGCGCACACATGGCACAGGACGTTTCATCTTGTTTATTTCCTTCAATAAACAATCTGAGTAGTGTTTGTTTAATTTGCAAATTCGCGCTGATGGATTCACGGTCTCTCCTCTCGTGAGAACCACTTTTTCGTCCGTCCGCCTTAGAATTGCGCGTTTTTAATTTATTAATTGCGTTCGTCGTTGACGTAACGGTGCATGCCGGTAATTAGCTCCCAATCAGAACCGGGTCAATGGGTGGAGGTTTACGTCTTGCGTGACGCAAGAGACGGAAGCGTAGAGGGTCAAAAATATTCATTTCCTTTTTTGTTTTATCGAATTCTTGTAGAAATAACCTCTGGAATATACTGACAAGTTTGTACTTCACGATGAATCTCTCAAGTTTTTGTATCTCTTTCCACCCTAAGATCTAAAAGACGAATATGAAGATGGGAAGACCGATTAGTCATGTGCGTAATCGAAAAGTGATGTGGATGTGTAACTGTTGTCAGAAGTCGGATAAGTGTTTGCATTTGTCTTCTCTGACGAACTATTAATTACTGATGCAATTTATTACAGTATCGTCTAATTAAAAAAGGCTAGTGCAAGTTCTGAAAGCTTTAACAAAGGAGAAACTTTACAATGAACCTTTTTCTTTAATCGTCTTCTGATTACAATCTGGGGAAAACTCCGCTTCAAATCGAATTAGCTTTAACGAGGTTTTAATTAATTTCCGAAAATATGAATAAATCGATGAATTAGTAATTGCAGCGTCGTTCCTCCGGGCGTGGTAATGTGCAAACCGAATGAATTATGCAATGTTTGCATCGTTTCTGGATAAGCAAGGCGGTAATCAGATTCCGTCTTCGCGGAATTTCCGCACTTGTTTTCGAATCGCGCTTTTATCGGCGGAAAATAATAAATGCAAATGTATTTCGTCCGAAGGAAGAGATCCGGAGGGAAAAGGAACGAATGAGAGGGAAACGGATGACCTATTTCAGTCGACGTGCGTGATTACAATCCTTAAGGTGATGAGGGGGAAGTTGAGTGGATACGACTGGAAAATGTTTTCCTGTTTGCTTTCTTTTTTTAAAATATTTAAGTGATGTCGTCAAAAGTAGGATAACTTCGTCATATCCGTTGATTTCTGTTCACTTCGAACGATGGGGTAATCTAAAATAAAAATAAAAATTGCAAATGCACTTCATCCGAAGGAAGATCTAGGAAAAGGGATGGAAGTGAGGGAAACTGCCCTATTTCAGTGGACGTGCGTGATTACAATTCTTAAAGCGCCTAGGAAATGTTTTCCTGTGTGAAAGGATATCGTTGTTTTTGTAAGTGATATTAATATCTGCGCATCACGTGACCAAGTGGTATCAGAAGTGGGATAGCGTCGACCAGTTTCAAAATAAACGTTGAATGTTGTTTTGTTCGAGCGATAGGATAATCTGAAACTTACGATGAATAAACGGGTATAAATTGAAATAATCTGTTCTGTTGCAACACAATGCCTTCATTTACATACCGAAATGTATAATCCGTCCCCGTATCTGCGTGTAAGCTTGGAAAGTTTTAAGTTACACTCTGAGAAAAAGTGCGATTGGGAAATCCTCGTGTTGAACCGTTTTCTGGTTAATTTAAAACGTGGGCGTAAGACGAAGCTGCGGAACTATAATTAAAGTCACTCCGGATTTATTGATGTCGATTATGTCTTTAAAATGATGAATAAATAAACGGGTTTTCGACTTGGCCATTAATATTTAACAAGTTTTTCTTGCAAGCTGATATAATGAACTTTCTACTGGATGAGCTTGTAGGTGTTATTTGACTTGGCACGTCTTTTAACGATTTCTGTGCCTTATTTGGATTAAAACTGTTTCATTTTGATTACAATTATAATCTTTAGAATGGAATTACTGATTGAATCATGTGCGAATTATGTAAGCTAGTGTGAAAACAAATTCTTAGAAAATTGACTTAATACTTGTGCATAACAACATCGTCCCACTCACTATTAACAAACTAACAAACAAACAATCCGTGTTCAGCCTTTATTATTAGAGCTGCGTTATTTACGGAAGTTCAGATTGAAACTCGTCTCCTGCGTAATTATAAGAAGCAAGTGACCAAATAAATCCGGCATTTCAACGACGAAGTCAATAACTCTCGTCGCCCGGAATTTATCGTCGTGTACTTTATCGCACTTTTCAGGGCAAGATATTTATTTTATCGATTGCCATCCCCTGCGTCTACCGCCGGTACGATTCAACTGTGAAAACTGCATCCCCCCGTTTCGGGGTTTTATTTTACTGGAGTGGAGTTTAATGACGCGTGCTTTAACGGCGGTTTTATATTATTAATATTTCACATTTTTACGATGGCGTTTTTATTATTTTTTCGGTGGGCCGCGGCGAAAATGTCGATAAGTTACTCTGTTCGAATACAGATAACAATAATGACGTACTGAATTTATTGTTTATCGACGGGTGTTAATGACGCGAAAATTCCGTGGTGAAAATGAAATAAAGCGAAATGAACAGAAATTTGTTAACATCAAAATATGAATACAAGACAAAATAAGAGTAATCCTCTTAGATTACGAAATCAAACTTTATTAATATAAAATATAATTACTGAAAACCCTAAAAGTCTGTCAACGTATGGAACATGAAGAAGGTGAAGAAGATTAATTCTGGGAAAGAAGGACTTCAGAAACCAACACCGAACGATCTAAAACATAAATATAGCGAAAAAATTTGCAGACTGAATACTTATCTCTAACAAAAGAGAATTTGAGTACTTATGTCCAGATGGAAAAGAGCATTCACAGAAAGCTCTGATCATACATTAGTAAGGGTAAAAACCACAATACAAAGTTAAAAGGGTACCCAAAATTAAGGCTTGCCCAACTTTAATTTACAGATGTGATCTACATATTTATTCTCTCCCCTATCTTTGCTGAAAAGGTGGTCTAGAAAAGAAATCTCTTGAATTAAATGGCTTCTGTTTTAATGCATTTGCAAAATCGATAATGTATTACGTATTAAACAAAATTCTATGATTGGCATGTCCCTGAAGACCGATAATCACGCATTTAACTCCTTATTAATCTTGTCAGACACTGATTATTCATTTTTATCGTCTGGACGCATTCGTACAATTCGATTACATCCATGATCGTCAATAAACGCCCAGCGTAAAGTATGTCGCGATAGCCGGGCTAAAATTACACAGTAGTTGCAAGCAGTAGATTTGGTTTAATGCGCATTCCACTCCATTAAAATCCCCAAATGTTTGATAGTTGATGCATACCACGCACGAATGCACTCGCTGTTTGTCTAGTGGCCGAATATTTTTCTGAACTGTGTTCAAACATGAACGCAATTTAGCTTAATTAATAAATATTTTGGGCATTTTTACAAACGGACCCGCACATTCCTTGGTAGATTAGATATCATTCCTTGCACGCTGCGGTTGTATCTCTTGCATAGTTTCATGTCTTGGCTTTCGAGATTGTCCTAGGTCCTTTGCTTTAAGTGGTCTTCGCATGACCAGCATTAAATTTAGTCTACAGAATTCCCTCAGGAAGATTAATTTTTTCCTGTGAGGGATGTTTATGAAACGAAATCGCCTTGTGCTCTCAAAATGTATTCAAAATGATAACATGCGTTTGTCGTACAGAGTGCGCCAGATTCGCGGCGTTCATTTCAATTCGCCAATTGTTATTCTTCTGCCGTTTTCGTCTCTTTCGTATGCAACCTGCACGTGGCGTTATTATGGTTACGTGACGATAAAGCCAATTGGACAGTGGGAAAATGCGATGTATTTATTTTATTTCATCGCCGTGTGCTTCAGATTTAATTGTTAACGGGACATGGGACGTGGGCGACATTTTTAAAGAACCTTAGAAATTTTGTACTCATCGTTTGGAGAGTTCAAACGTTGCAAACTTAAAATATAACTAGAACATAAGAAGAAAACTTAACAAAACGAGAATAAGACCAAGAAAAATTGGAGCAGGCAAATACCCAGTTTCCAGTTTCTTTTTTCTTCGGCAGATGAGAGAAAAAAAGAAAAAAGTCAATATTGTTGCAACTGGGAAGCCCAGAAATACCTGCGATGGTTCTTGAAAACGACCTTTATCTTTAGAAACCTACGAAAGTAAATCAGTAACAGGCAAGTCATTTCATACAATAAAATCAAAACTACCTTAGTAAGAAAAAGATCTCCAAATAAATTACCACAGATATTGTGAGGAAATCCAATTCTGAATAAACCCAAAAGACAGACAAGCACATGTATATAGATACGTTTGTTGCAAAAGTGGAACAAGAAAGCATAAAGCAGAAATATTCTGTCATTAAACTTGCACCAAACAACATTATAAGTTTTCAACGTATTATTTAGTATTACGGTGAGAAGAGTTTATCGGACCAAACAAAATACACGAAAGAAAATAAAGAAAGGATAAGAAAATTTGATTAGGAAACTTCATTCCGAACCAAAGCAAGAGGAGAGGAATAGAGATATAATGGAAAATTAAAGACGAAAGGCTAAGACTCAAAGAGACATGAAAGGAAGGAATAATAGCGAGAGTAAACAGTGAACAGATAAAACAATTCTTTTATTTAAAAAAAAAACTGTTTTATCTCTTCCCAGTAGAGTGGAGTAGAATTTTTTGCCAGTCTTCCATACAAGCTAGTAGATTTCCAGAATAAAATGAAATGTGAAAGATAAAGATGTAAGGTCAAGAAATACACGAAAGGAAGAAATTAGAGCGCCAGTAATTGAGAAGCGGAATGGGTAACACAATTAGCAGAAGTAAAAGGTAAATCAAGAAACTCCACTGCAAACCAGAAGTGGATGACAATAAAATGAAACGTAAAAGAGAAATGACACTAAAGGAAGTGTGAAATGAGAAGAGGCACTTCAGGTTTAATTAGAAGATATTAGGGATAAGTAAAGCATAATTTGAATTGACTACCGAAAATATAGTTATACCAACTATTCCTTTGAGTTCTTCCCTACGAATGATTCGAGTAGGGGATGGACTGAATCTGGACTGATCATCTGCTTATTGTAGTTTTTTTTTAATCCACCGTTTAGGATGATCAATAAAAGATAACAAATGTAAGCTAAAATATTAATTAACATTTCTGTATAAGTTGAATTGAAATGAATAGAGTATGAAGTTGAAGTATTTATTGAAGAATGTACATAAGAGGTTTGTATTAGAACCTATTTGTTTACGATTAATTTTGCAACTTCATTATACCATTGCATATATAATTATGTTATCGGAATACATGTATTTCGTTTTAAATTTAGAATTGAAGAACGAGAAAAAAAGTTGTACGAACAGAAATCCTAACAGTTTAGAGCCGACCTATCACATAATAGAAATCCGATATATTGCTTTACTAACACGACATGTCACGTTGAAATATCCCCTTTGTCAGCTAGTATAATAGACTTTACTTGAAAACATCTGCCCCACAGGCTGTTAGCCCCTTTATCTAATTATACATCGAAATAACTTACGTCCAGGACAACACAGATCGGCTTTGTTTTTTCTTGCGTTTATTGCCGGAATAAATTGAGTGTTAACATCGTCGTCGTTATCTCGTCCAGTAACTAAATATTTTCATTGAAGCATTCTTTGATTTCGCCTCGCGCTCGACTTTATTGTTATGTGCGGCCTGTTTATCCCTCCGGTGGGTCATTTGTTTCCATTTATTGCCGTCTGTTACGCGCTGCTTTGGTTGCGTCTGGAATCGCTGCATAAATCTCTGCTTTTATTAACGTTAATTGAATGTTCTTCAAATTTATGTTGGCCGCTGAATTAATTTACTAGATGCCAGATGGTTACTTTAAAACGATCGAATCTATTCTAAATAGTGTTAACCCCCTTGATTTGAAACGAAATTTCAAGAGAAATACTAACTCAAGTGTTACCACAGTAAAAAAGTTCTATTAGGCACGGAGACATGTTGCTGGTGATACTTGAAAGATCATAAAAATCTGTCTTTGTTCTACTCTAAGAAACGAAGTTTCTAGAGTCTGAAAGAAAAACATGCAATTAGGTTCTTTTTCGATGTAAGGCCTACGAATTCACTTCTTTCAAAATACATTTATGCCAAGCTATGTTATCATCGGAGTTTTTGTAGATGAAAGAAAAAATAGACCATTTGTTGACGTTTGTGTGGTGTTTGCAGAAGTTTCCCTTATTTACAATTTCGTCGGTGAAAAGTAAAGTTCGTCGCGAACAGAAATGGCTTGAAAGCAGGGGTAGTTTACGGACGACGATAAAATCCGGTGCACTCAGACGTTCCGGAATCGAACCCCGCGGAAGCGCGCACAAAAAGTCGCGACTCGTAAAAACCCATTCCTCCGAATAAATCAAAGGACCGCGTCTTCACTTCGCCGGACTAATCGATAGAAATTGAATTATTAAAGCTTTCAACTCGAATTGGAGCCGAAGGCCTCAAAGAAAATCGTCAGATGTCCTAATGACGTTAGTGTTTCTCCTACCTTTTTCAAGAAGTTTTTCGTTGTCGTTGGCAGTTGTACTTTTGCGTCTGACGTTACTTTATTTTCAAATATCATGGTAGACCAAATCGATATCTTCACCAACTGGGAGAGAAATGACTGGCGTTGCTTGTGGTAATGAGCCCTTAAAGTTTCGTGTCTGTTTACGACGTTGTTTCTTGTTCCAGGTCATTTGCTGGAATTCGCAGTCGAACCGTCCGACACCGTGGTGCAACCGGGGAATTCCGCCGTTCTGGATTGCGTGGTGAAGTCAGATCCCTTGACAAAAACGATACACACGCAATGGCTAGACCAAGACAGACAGATGTTGACGTTTATAGGTGATTCTTACAGGCAAGTTCTAGGCTGTTTTGTTTCGAAATAAAAAATAACTTCTTCATTTTAAAACTTTGCAGATCTCAGTTAACCAATGGATCTTTATACATAAGTAGCGTGAGTGAAGAACTAGGGCTGACTGGGAACTACCAATGCAAAGCTTCTAACGGCGTAGAGTCCATCGTCAGTAGAACCGCGAATCTTAGCTTAGCTAGTAAGTACGTTTCACATTCTTTGGAAACTTCCTTTTATGAGATAACTTTTCGCGGTCCTCATTTTCCGCTCGTTTTGCTTGTTTATTTCGTTCCTTGACGCGAACAGACTAAAAGCCATTATGCAAATGCACTTAAAATTAGTTGAACCCTTTTAGAGAGTAATATGTCTGGTCTACGTTGCATGCCCTTTGAAGTACGCTGTGAATTATTAATTTGCGACACGTTGGAGTTTCGCTCGTGCACAGGTATCGATTGCCTTGTGGAATTAGAACGAGTTAATTGGGGTGCTTTTGAAAATTTAAATAAGTGATGACTTGGCGACGATCTCTTGGAAACCATTCACACCACTATTTATTTTGAACACGGAAAGATTTCAAATGATTGCTATCTTGAATTGCTCGTCATTTTGGTTTGAAAAAATTGAATTAGATTTAATAAAAAAAAGTATTTGACTTAATTTTTCACGCCTTTTTAAAAATTCTGGAATATTTTTTCTGAGGATACTCGTAGCTCTTATTGCCTTAAGGTTGACACAAAACAAAAAGTGAAAATGTTTTGATTTTTTCTATTATTTTCAATGTGGAAACAGTTTGAAGGAATATAAGAAAATAAAAGGAATAATTTTTGTTTCTAAAATTAATGTATTTAGGGAGTGATTCAGAATTACAACATTCACCAAGATAATGATGTTGAACAGGAACTTTACATAAGTGTACAATTTCGAAAACTGCAATGTCGCATTGCCAAACACAATTATCAATTAACAAACACTAATATTTCCGGTTTTCCAAAAGCATTTCCTTGTTTTAAAGCGACGCTCTGACTCTTCGATTGATAAAAACAATCCGAACCAAATCACTCTTGAAATTACAAAAAGCGTGTAAATTCGACACGTCCGCGTTTTTTCCAAATTTAAAACGATTCCCTCGTTCACGTGTGACACAGAAACCCCTCGGAAAGGCCAAGAATGCGTCGGTGAGATCTCATTAAATTTCTTAGCGAAAATAATTACTGATTGCCGATGCAGCTCCTTAAAAGGACGTCTTAATAAACCTGAAAAAGACGCGAAAACGAGAAATCTAATTATTCGCGTCCGTTTATGATTGAGTGGGGTTTTTTGTGTGCGGTTCATTAGTTATTGTTTGCAATAGACAGAATGACATTATCTCAATCGACGAAGAACTTTTTGAGTGCTTTTAAAAAAAAAGTCAAACACACTGCGTGCCTTGCATTATTATCGGTTATTTTTTTTATCTTGTGTTACTGCTCAGATTGTGTCAGTCAGGATTAGTGCTTGTTGCAAAACACATTTACCAACTGTGTTTTTTTTACCTAAACAAATATTAATTACTTAACAGATGAGGATGATTTATGGTATTTGTACAGTACTTTCTGAGAAAAGCAATCAGTTGTGACATTCCACGACTATGCACAAATAATTAAGAGAAATAATTGCGTTTCACAAATTCTTCGAGATTCCTCGAGTCTTTGTTTTCATTGCGAAATGAAGATCTTAGAACTTTAACCTGAAGCTTTCGGGCATTTTTTTTCTTTTCCGTTACCTTCTAGGTTTATCTGGGTTTTTAGAAGAACCACGTGATATAACAGTTTATCCGAAACAAAAAGCGTACTTCGCATGCAGAGTCCAAGCGTCGCCGTCCCCTCGGATAAGGTGGCTCAAAGATGAAAGGCCTTTACAACTAGACGAGCTTCGCATGACCATCCTGCCCTCCGGCGCGTTGGAAATCGACGAGGTCACAGAATCAGATCAGGGTATCTACAGGTAGAATTTAATTTCACTTTATTGCTTGCTGCGAGATGTGCTTTAATCATTTCTTTTTGCTTGCAGATGTAACGCATCAGGTCTTAATTCCTATAGATTAAGTAACAAGGCTGTTTTAATTATTAACGGAGATCGCGAGCAGGCACTGTGCATATCACGGCCGTATTTTATTGCACTACCCCGTTCTGAGGTTGTCGTCGAAGGCCAAAATATTACTTTGGATTGTGCAGCTAACGGCAACCCACCTCCGACTATTACGTGGCTTAAAGACGGACATAACATTGATATGAAGTAAGTAAGAAGTATTTTAATATTGCTGCTCAAGCTCTAAACATTTGCTTTCGTGTTTAGGGACTTGGATAGCAGATTCAGTCAAGTTGGATCAACCACATCCCTAAAAATCACGAACATACAGAAGGAAGATGCAGGGACTTACCAGTGCAGAGCCGAGAACAGAGAAGACAGCGATGATGCCACTGCAACCGTCAAAGTTTATGTAAGTCGCATTGGTTTGCTTTCCGGAATAAAACTGGAGACGGGGCCTATTTCAGGTGCCCCCAAAATTCTTGAAAAAACCAACCGATAAAGTCGAGCTCACCAACAAGGACGTGGAACTCGAATGCAGTGTGTATGGCATACCAGAGCCTAGAATCACTTGGTTAAAAAATGGGGAGGTCATCAATTTGAGTGAATATTATCAGCTGGTCAAAGGGTAAGTTGTCGACGTTACTGATTTGTTCAAGCTTTAATTTTTTTTGTTTCAGAAACAATTTAAAAATAATGGGGCTTATGACTAGCGATACAGGAATTTTTCAATGTGTTGCTTCGAATGCTGCCGGTAACATACAGGCATCAGCGAGCTTAAAAGTTATAGATAAAGGTCAGTGTTAATTTCGTTTTTAATTATTTGTGAGTCCGCCTCCTTTTTTTTAAATAAAATTTCTTTAATGTTCAATTGATTTCTCGTTATTGATTTGAATCTGCATTGCCAGAACAAAATTACAATGCAGATTCTTATAATTAACCTTTTTTTTTATAATTTTATGGTTTTTTAATACAGTTTTCTTTTTTTTATTTTCCCGTTCCTTGGCCCTCTTTCTATTGCATGCCTGCATGATTGCCTCTCGAGCAGAAAAGCAGAAAATCCGTCCACACAAGCGCAAAAAGAAACCGAACCAAAAGCAAGACGACAGCCCCCCATTCGGCGAAACTCAGTCCCGCACTCTCTTCACCCAGTTAAAGCCAGAGAGCAGCGCCAAATTAGGGGATGTAAACTATGGGCACTTCAGCCACTCGAATTTCGATCCACACAGCATTTTTAGCTCACTCCGCACCAGCGACAACAACGAATCTAACCTCGGAGATACTTTGACTGCTTATACTGAGTCCTCTCCTTTTTCCAAACCTCTTGCAGCAGAAGATTACCCCGATACGAGAGCAGATGGCGTCCCTGGACCTCCGCAAGACTTAAAAGCCATACTTGCGCAGCCAAGGTTCGTGGTTTTGAGTTGGAAGCCCCCTCTGTTGAACAGCGAAGACATCATTGCTTACTCCGTGTACTACCGACAAGAGAATAACGAAAGAGAACGGGTCCAGAATACAACGCGTGCACGCCTGGAAGAAATTAGCATAAGAAACCTACGTCCTGCCTGCGTTTACCACTTCCGAGTTGTTGCTTACAACACATACGGGCCAGGAGCCTCATCGAAAAGCCTCACCGTAACAACGCAAGCCGAGGAACACGTACCTAGTCAACCGCTAGACCTGTCAGCGTACGCCACAAGTAGTCATTCAATCCACGTCAGCTGGAAGCCTCCCGAAATTCTAAACGGACACATTCAGAGTTACATAATTTACTACACAGAGGTCACTTGCACTTATTTACTTTTTAACCAGCCTTCGCTGTAACGACATGGTTTTTTAGACCCTGTCTTCAGCCGAGCATAAAATAAACACCACGAATTTAGATTTCGATTTGATGGGCTTGACCGTCTTCACCGAGTATAACATATGGGTGGTGGCTGTTAATGAACAAGGACCTGGGGCGGCGTCAGAAGAAAAGTTAGTCCGAACATTCAGTGCAGCTCCCACTACACCGCCCACTAATATAACTTTAGAGCCTTCAAGTACTGTACGTAAAACTCTGCTCATTTTAGGGGCTACCTAATGATCCCTTTTTTTTTAAATTTGATTTTAGAGTATTACAGTGAGGTGGGAACCTCCTCCGATCGAAGGCCAGAACGGTATAGTAACCGGCTATAAAATCCGGTATCGTAAGCAGGGGAACAAGGGAGAGACGGTTACGACCTCGGCCAATAACAGAGTAGTTAACGTGAACGATTTGGAGCGCGGTGCAACTTACCAATTTAAACTGTGGGCCATAAACGTGAATGGATCTGGGCCTTCAACGGATTGGTACGAAGTGAGGACCTACGAAAATGACATGGATGAAACGAGGGTGCCCGGCCAACCTTCCGGTTTACAAGGTATTAAATCGCGTACATTTACTGGGGTCGTTCTGATTAAATTTTTCAGCCCGTCCAACCACTGATAAAATTTATGTCATGTGGAGTCCACCCCGGGAACAAAAAGTGAAGATTCGACACTACATTTTGGGGTGGGGGAAGGGAATTCCTGACACGTACTCGCATGAATTGGATGAGAAAACTAGGACTTACATCATTAATCATTTAGGTTAGTGTTTATACGTACCTTGATCTCAAGAAATTAAGCAATAAAGAAGACTTTTGATGTGGTTGAGGGCCATTGAGTTTATTTTTAAATTTTTACTATTTTAGAACCAAATTCTGAGTATGTTCTAAGTTTACGCGCCAGTAATCAAATGGGTTCGGGGCTTCCGGTTTTTACATCCGTCAGAACATCGGAGGAACCACCTCCGGAACCTGCGATACCCTTAATGCCCCCTGTAGGTTTAAAAGTGCAAGTGTTAAGCCCCACCTCAGCCGTCCTATATTGGACAGACAGTACACTTAGTAAAACCCAGGTAAAGAAAATCTTTCATATTTTTGTAAACATGTTTAACTTTTTTTTTTAGTACGTCAGTGATAATCGACACTATGTGGTTCAGTACACAGCCGAAACGAGCAGTCGTGGTCGACAGCTGAACGTGCAAGATTTGAACATAATGATAGACGATTTGAAGCCAAATACTCAGTATGAATTTATGGTGAAAGTCGTCAAAGGTAAACGGCACATTTTAATTGTAATTTAATTTTAACATTGCCTTTCCTTTAGGTAACAGGGAGAGTCCCTGGAGCATGGTGGTTGCAAACAAAACATGGGAACTTGCGCTGAATACAGCACCGAGAGAGCTTAAAGTCAACTTGGCCAAAGACAATGCGCAGTTCATTGAGCTGGAGTGGCAACCACCGAAAGCCCCGAATGGAAACATCAATGGTATGCGATAATATTATATGTGGGGGTTTTCATAAAGATGACACCTGTGTTTTAGGGTATGTTATATTGTACACGACAGACACTTCAAAGAAAGATCGCGAATGGCAAGCTGAGGCGGTGAAAGGAGACAAACACTCCTACATTCTGCATGATTTACAGCCGAGTACGACTTACTTCTTTAAAATCCAGGCCCGTAACAGCCGTGGCTACGGTCCTTTTTCGTCTTTGATATCGTTTAGAACGGGGGAGAGTAAGTAAACTCAAAATAATGCTTCCACTTTAATTACGTGCACCTTCATTCTGTTTTTATTTTATTTTTCCATGTTTGTAAATAGTTTCATTCACTTTTTCTTTTTTTTTGCATTAGATTTTGGACTGGGCACTTCTGACAATCGACAGCAAAAGGGTAATTCTTTTTTAATCACTTTTTGAAGTGCAACGGTTATCATAATTCATTATGAGTTTTTGAGTTAAATCACCCTCATTATTTATTATTTAATAATATGAAATTGTTTAAAAGATTGCACAGAGTCGAAATAAAATTAAAGGGCAACCATGGGGATCTCATAATCTGTAAGTGACAGAGGAGAGTTGATTAAAGTAGGTAAATGCTGCATCTATTTTTATTGTCTACAAAAACAATTCTTTTGTGCATTGTCATCTTGAAGCTGTTTTTCTTTTCTGCGTTAGATTGCCCATGAAGTTTAATGCAAAATCATTATGTTTATTTTATTAACAAATGACAAAATCCCCATAGTGGCCCTTAGTTAATTTAATCTTACAATTAATTGAAACTAAATTATACGCTGAAATGTATTAATTCTGAATTTTTTTATAAACAAATTTTTTTTCCAGATGGTCGAGGTGTCTTCAGTGGAACGACTCTCTTGTACTTAATAGTTGGTGGCTGTCTCGTAGCTGTTATTACTATAGCAACTGTAGTGGTCATTTTATGCTGTCGAAGGCAAGAGGTGAGTGCTTCTCCAGATCGCAGTAAAAAAGGCTACCAAAAAGGAAATCAAAACATAAAACCCCCTGACCTTTGGATTCATCATGATCAGATGGAGCTGAAAGCCATGGAAAAGGGCCATTCGAACAACGACGGGGCAAGCAGTAGTGGGGCGATGACTCTCCCCAGGAGCACCGGCACTAACGACTTCGACAACCATGAGAATCACCATCACACGAATTCCTTGGAACACAAACGTACTTATGCCCAAAATAGTTATATGTGTAAGTTTTAAAAGTTTGCTTCTGTGATGTTTTGTTGCACTTTCCGCTTTGCTGCACGTAGGTGTTACCCCAGATGATAAAAATAAAAGAATCGTGAAACCCAAGCCCATTACGCTTCCCGTCGATTCTAAGCCTCCACGTGAACGTAAGTAGCTTATGCATGTGTTATAGCTCGCAAAAGATGTATTCAACTTGAAATTATTTCGTGCTACAAAACGATATTGTTTCAGCGATAGCAACAGCAACACCCTTAAATTCGACAACCATAAGCCAAACGAGTTCCGATTCAACCCCATCAAGCAGAACGCAGTATACAAGACCACAGTATGCTGTTAACAGGGCTCATGTGACGTTAGATCAGAATGCGATGGTGAACCCCCTTGCAGAAAACCCGTATGTTACGCATTTGCCACAACCGTATGATCATCCGGGCACTCCTCAAGGATACATGAGGTAAATTTGGGGTACCCCAAAACATTTCAATGTAAAATTTACTTGGATTTTCAGTCAACCCCCTCCTATTGCACATGTACCCCCGAGCTATGCACCTGGCCTCGGTGTTCTAGCTGAGTCACAAGCAGGTAAACGAAATACTGCTCAAGGACATCCCTTGAAGAGCTTTACGGTACCTGCACCTCCTCCAATTTCAGCTCCTGGAACGCCACAACCAAAACATGTTGGTGAGTTATCAGATACGCTTTCTGTTTCTATTCTTTGTATGTGTTGTTTTGATTAAAACTTACAACAAATATAAGAAACAGCTTCCGAAACGAATTTTATTTTGCGTTAATTTCATTTTTCGTTTCACTTATAGTAACTCAACCTCAATTAACAGTTAGACCGAGTACATCTCCTTATAAGAAGCCACCCACTAGCAGTTCGAATAATTTAACTGGCACACCACCGTCGAGGATAAGTAACATGAACCCCCCTCCGCATACAGCCGAGGAAGTCCAAAAATTACAGCCATCTCATTCCACCGAGGAATTAAATCAAGAGATGGCGAACCTGGAAGGATTGATGATGACCCTAAATGCGATCACTGCAAACGAATTCGAGTGCTAAGTGCACAAGTTCACTCATGATTCCTATAATTTTTTTTTTTATAATTCGTTAAGATGTACTTTAAAGTGTTTTAACACCAAAAACCTAATTGAGATCTCTTGTATGATTAATAGGAGTGTGGAAGGCGATTTTTTTTTTAAACGATGAATCTCAAACTATTAGTGCTTTTGTGATTTTATGAATGATGCAGTAAGTTTTAAATCGGTACAAATTTTTGGCGTGGCCTATTTTTTTACTAGCCATAATACGACGACATGACATGTGTAAATTATATTTATTATATAAACTATCACGACTTAAGCTACGATGTAAGTTTTATAAACTGTCGTTTACAAATGAAGCAGTTTTCTACTTCATTTTTAAATGGATATTTTTAATAAGAAGAAGACAGCTCAAATGTGTGTAATACTTTTACAAAATCTATTTTACCGTTGCTGTCCGTTAGAATAAATTCTGCATTATTATTAAAGCAGGTTTTGTTGAAGTGCTACGCACGGATCCATATATATTCAGTATTCTTGCCTTTTTTAAATGCGTGAGACGAAAGTGAATCGAGGATGTATGATTTTGTTTTGTTAGTGAGTTTTCGGTTTGCTCTCAGTGTTTAACGGCCTTTAAATATTGATGGCAAGTCGAAGGCTGGATGCTGTAAATACCTTGTATAAATTAAGTATATTTATGACTACTTATAACGTTTACATTTTATATTACCACGCAAAACTTACTTTGATTTGTGATCTAATCGTTTGCACTTCGCAGCAAAGTGGTTTTGTATGTGCGTGTATGCCCGATATGATGCTTTAATACAAACATAACACAGTATTTTTTATATGTTAAAATACTTCTGTAAATTATCGACAATCGTGTAAATCTTCTTACGTTGGTACGTTAAGGTTGAGAAAACTAATATTTATTTTCTGGGGTGATGATTTAATTAATTTTATACTTTGTGATGTGTGTATATTATTTATGTAGCGTTTAGTTCATTTACGAATTCACACAAACGTAATGCACAGTCGGATATGCACCGAGTGTACTAATCATCACATACTTTATCGAACGCTCTATGCATAGTCGAGTGTTGTGTTTAAGTAACTTCTTAAATATCGCCTTACGCAAGATATTTCGAATGGTTGTTAACATTCTAAGTATCTTGGCTTTATACAAATGCCATTTGTAATGTAATATAAATATTTTAAGAAAAAAAAATGGTTTTTTACTGTAAAATAGTTAGTAACTATGAATTATAAATGAATGTGACTGACATAATAAAAGGTATAATTCAACTTATTATTATTATTTTATTAGGTTTACAAACTGCAAGCCCTCACGATTATGAATGTGTGATAAATAATTTTAAATAATTGAATAGGCAATTAACACTATCACATACAACTGCGTAAGTATGGTTGCCTAAATCCTATATTTTTTTATATAAAATGCAATAGTCAAAATTTTTACACAAAATGACTACTGCAATGTATTAAAATCATAAATCTTGCTTTCGAATGAAAGAAGGTGTATTTAGATTTAATCATTGTAGTACAGGATGTCCCGTTTTTGTTAAATAATATTAATATGCTTAGTGTACTGGTATTTTTGAAATATTCTGACAAATCTGCAGATTTACATTTATAATTTACTTTTGAATGTTCCCTCTGTCAGTGTTGGACTTTCCAGGGTGTCAGCTTATGACCTCGTGAGTCTTCATGAAGTGGACTCCCATAAACATCCGCCTGTAGTTGCGTAGGTGGGCCCCTTTTATCCCCTGGCAACTATTATTTGACGCAGCCACAGTTCCTAAATGGGTTTACTCATCCATTCATTTAACAAAAAAAAACTTTGGAGTATGTTCGGGCGTCAGTAGCTTTATTTTGAGCGCATCGCTTCTAATATTGTCGTCCGCTAAAATTAGCAAGTCAGACGTTCACGAGACTTCACACACAGCGAATAGCGACAGACCTGCTAATATAATTATTGATTTTTGCATGTTCACCGCACCTATTGTCTGAGGTAAACAGCCAAAGTGAGTTCGAAGGTGTGAACTATGCAAAGTAAATGTCCTCTGCACCTGCTGCTTTACGAAGACGACGCATCCGCCCTTACGATTTTCTGCTTCGCATGAACGAGCGCACCGACGTCCATAAATCTCGATTTTATCCATTTCCCCATCGTTGAATGAATTAATCGATGAATGAAAGTAAGGCGCAACGTTGATAACATGAAGGTACGCAATAGATACGTAATTTCACATGGAGGTCAATTTCAAACATTCATAGAAACATCGCCATAAACTATTAGATGCTTGCATAATACATACATAAGAAGGGTTGAAATTTTAAGCGTGCGTTTAAATTTGCCGCGCCTTTTCTTTAGTTGTCCGTAAGGGAGCACTGGTGCGCTTAAATTTAGCCAGCTATTTGTGTTTCGGGCATTCGCCGTCAGCTGGTGCTGAATATTTACGTGAATTATTATCACCACGATCGCCACTACAGAGCTAGAGATTATTGTAGCATTTCGTGACACAGCGGTGAATTTTGCATATTTTCCGTGTGCCCGTCTGTTTACAGCCTGTGGATAACTATCACGAGTTGACTTGATCTGAATTCGTCTCAGCGTCGTCGGAATTTAACGTAATTATCGTCTTATAAGGTAAGATTTTATTTTTAAATGCCCATGATCAATCGATGAAGTAGGTTTTGGTAGTTTTCACGCGCTGCGCCCGATTATTTTCGCAATTGCGCGTGGTTTTTCGCGTCTGTTGGCAACGGAAAGAAGGTGATTACGTATTTTTCGGCCACTCGAGAGTGATCAGCACATTAAATTAAACCAACGGCGATAAGCGAGCAATTTGAAAGTATCGGTGTTCCTGGTATTTTTCCACTTGGTGTCAGAAGCGAGTGGACGGAATGTCGCACTCTGCACATGGCGCGTTTAATTAAAAGTCGCGCGTAGAATTCTCGTGATGTTTGACTCGGTTAATGGGGGTTAATGATTCTTGATCATTTCGAGGACGAAGTAATCAAGTTTTGGGGTCACCGTCAACACAAACGCCGAACACACTTTTAAAAAAATATTCAAATAAACCTCTTTTATTTTCCGCTTTTTTCATTTTTTTACCTGAACAGAAGGCGCGTTTCACTTACGTCACAATTGTTATTTTTTTAAGGGTGGCTACATTTTTTATCATATCATTTAAAATGCAAATTTCAAACCAACAGTTTTTCAATTGAGATAAATAATTTTTTTTAAATAAAATAAATGCGATATGTGAAAAATACAGAATGTTTTTAATAGATTTATAAGACACGTGTTTAGTGCACGCGTCCAAGTTGAGAAAACGAGTCAGACTCACTCGCCTTGCGACTCGTTTTCTAATGGACAAGTGTATTTATACTATTTTTTTAAATAATTTCAAATAAATGTCAATTTGGAGGTTATATTTTTAATTTGAGATGTCAATTATGATATTTGAGACAACAAATGTAGGATACAAATACTAGGATGATTCTTGAATAGACTGCCAAAAAAATGTTGACGAAAGAACATGAAAAAATGTTTAAAAAAATTCTGTACATCAATTTGTAATTACATAATTAAAAATTTACGTTACGCCTATGTATAAGACGAAAACCGAAATTTGCTTTTTTAAAAGCGTGCTATAAACGTGTGAATGGTGTTAGGTGTTACGCATTTAATCAGAGTCGTTCAGTTAAAAAATTTAACCATAAATTAAACACTGATGAATGAGTTATTTTTTCATTTATCATTCAAAATTTTTACGCCATAAAGTCGACAGTTGCATGTAGACTTTTTATCTCTTCTTTCTTCCAATCAGTTGTCAATATTTTACCTCTTCTATTGTTTTCTCTTCCACTTCTGTTTCGTGTAAATTGCTGCCGACATTGAAAATTGTTGCTTATAGTCTAGCTATAGACTAATTTCCCTTCTTCTTTTTGGTTCCAAATTTATAGATCTAAGGTCGTTGAATTTTGTTTTCGTAAAGCAGCAACGGGCAAACTTTTGAGAGAAAGGAGACATTTGTATTAAGGAAATGCTTGTTAATTATGAAAGTATATTGTTTATTTGCTATTGTAGAAAACAGTGTTCAACAAAATCCTACCTCGAGTCAGTCTTGGAAACAAAAGTACGTATTGTAGATTGAACTGAACTGGTGTTGTGATTATCACAAGTACTCTCAGAAGATAAAATTTAGGTTATGCGAAGGAACTGAATTCAAACAATTTATTTTAATATATTCTTTTAAAAACTAAAATATTACTTTCAAAACATCTTTTTTGCGATGGCGACTTCCGCCAATGAATATGTGTCGTCCATCAACTAAAATTAACGATTAAAAGCTATATCTTGTCCGCATACGAACATTTTGAAGTTAATCTAATTTTTTGACATATGGGAAATGAATATGCAAGCTATGACATACAATTTTTTTCCAAGGCTAACTCGAGGCATTTTTTTGTTGAACACTTGTTACATACATATACAGTGCCATTCAAATTATTGGAAACATTTTTACCGTTGATTTTCGCGAAAAGAATTTTACTAGCATCAGTTCTTGCATCGATAAGAAAAACAACACAATCATAACAAGTTGATTAATTTAAAATTTAGCGAAAAATTCGGAAAATTAAAATTCTTAAAAACGAACAATTATTGCGGAAGTTCGAAAAGTAAAACTTTTTTGTAGAATTTTTACAATGAGACAAAATTAAGTATAGGTAACCAATAGCCTACATAGTCTAAATATAATGGCCCGTATTCTCATCCTATGATTAATTTAATCAGGTGCTTACTTTCCATGGCAACGCTCACCCTTCACTCTCTTACACATTAAATCGACATAAAGCTATACCGTTTATTGTCGATTTCAATCACGATTTTAATCATAAAATGTGAATACGGGTCAATGTTTTATAAAAAATTAACCATTTCCCAATTTCCTTTTCTTCTCAAATCCTTATGCTGTAAGTGCGACGAATTGAAAGAAAACTCCACTTTTATGCTTATTTTCATTATTTTCCTTCTCTTGTTATTTAGTTTTTCTATTTTTCTGTCTAATTCATTTTCTTAATTTGTGTAGTTTTGCCTCTATTGTTCTTTGGATTAGTAAATCTTGTTTCATCTTGTGAAATAACACTCCGTTTCCTTTTATCTAATAAATTGTATTTAGCATTAATTCTCAAGTTATAAGGCATTGTCCTCAAATTAGGTTGCCCTTCCAGTTAATGAGTGCTGTTTCATTCTCTAAATGCTAATAGCAAATGCTTCTTTTCCATATTCATTGTGAATAGTTTCGATGGGATAGTATAAAAAGAGACTGAATAAGATAATACGTATTTGTTGAAGCGCAGGATGTAAAAGTCATTGTATGTGAACGTTAACATTTGATTTTGTTTCTTTAAGTGAGGTAAGCATTTTGAAACATTTCTTGACATTTCAAGGACATTATTTTGAAACTGCGCTTGTACTCTCCTTATTTTGTGCTGTCTTCTGAGTTTTCGTTTTAAAGCTGATTGAGTTGTACAGAATTATAATAACTACTTTAACAAAAATTTTGATAGAAATGATGGTTAACAATAATTTAAATAATTTCGCAATAACAGTTTAAATTTAACAAAAAACCTTCAAATTCCTCCTAGATTTGCTACTCTACCTGTACCTTCATAAAAATGGATGCGCCAATTAAGAGAAGGGCCGATCGATACAACCTTTTCTAGACACCCTATATAATAAATTAAAAATGTTACAAGTACGCTAATATTGCTAACAATATAATTAGAATTTCGTGTAATTTGTATATTTTAAAATACGTGATTGGTTAGTCTGAATTGTTTTTCGACATTATAAATAATTTAATTTATTGGAATTTAAACAAGAAGGCTCAAGTTCAAATATTATTTTTCTGTAAATAACTTATTTGATTTTTTGTTTTTAGAATTCGTGTTTATCTTTATTTGTGGCGTAAATTAGTCTTCATAATAGCTTAAAAAAATGATTACAGTTAATTAAATACTACTTATGGTTAGAAACCCAGGCGGCCTTGAATATAGAAGAACGACATTTTTGTACCTCGTGTGTACAATAATTATTATGAGCAGGTTCGGATTTAAGAAATAACTGCATTTTTTTAAATTAACTAATTAAATTCAGTAATTCTGTAATAATTATTATAAGCAGGTTCGGATTTAAGAAATAACTGCATTTT
Source organism: Dorcus parallelipipedus (assembly GCA_958336345.1). Classification (NCBI taxonomy): domain Eukaryota; kingdom Metazoa; phylum Arthropoda; class Insecta; order Coleoptera; family Lucanidae; genus Dorcus; species Dorcus parallelipipedus. Next base: position 41,306,678 of record OY284477.1, read on the forward strand.
TTTTAATTAACTGATTAAATTCAGTAATTCTCCGTTTGCTATGCGAAGTCGAAGCTTTATTCTTTGCTCTTTTATTTCATCAGTAGTTACAATCGCATTTGTTTGTAGCAAATGTATGATAAATTTTATTATCGACTTTTGTTACATCTGTTTGAAAGCATTCCTTGCATATTCAAACATTTTAAACCTCATCAGCAAAGAACTCTGGGTATATATAGACACAGCTCGATTATGAATCGTTTTACGATTTTAATTCTGATTAGTAAAGACTGCAACAGTGTTTACGGATTTTGTACTCGCATCTAATCTAATCTGGTAAAATTGATTGTTTATCTCTCTATTTATAGAAAATTTTAAAGCCATTTTTGTGCGCCAAAATCGATCGAGAGAAAAGTACAAAGCATTTATAAAATATTAATTATATTTTTCGAATATTTTTATTTCATGTTCACGAACGAATTTAACGGTCACTGGTTCGTTTTTTTTTTAATATCTTTAATTATACTTTTTTCCCTGAATTTTTCCTCCTTGCATTACGAAGCTATTTACGCGGTAATAAAATGCGGAGCATGCTGTTTGTTGACCGAAGATAAAATCCTTCCTTTTCGAAACAATGGCAGGATTACAGGAGGTGTTTGTAAAGTTACACGCGCGTGTTCTTGAATAATTTACACGCCTTAAGCCGCCAGGAAAAAGATATATGAGAGTAACATTGTTCAGACATTTAATTTGCATTAACAAACAAACAAAAAACATTATACCGAAAGTTAATTTAGTCGGAGGACCTTAAGATCGACGAAGAAATATTTTGAAAAAAATATAATACATCAAGAGTGAACCAAATATTAAATTTATATTCTTCTAAAGAAGGGATTTTAAGATGATATTCTACGTATAGAAATTGGTTTTAGTTGCTTTAAAAACAAAAGCATAAATTATGTAGCAAAATTTAACGCACTCTTATGTTAAATCTAGGGCCAACAAGAGGAGAACCAAGATGTAAAGAAAACGAAGACCTAATAACCAAAAATGAGTTGCCCTAAACGAATGAAACTTTCTCATCGAGATTCTAACGCAGAAAACGATGAGTTGATTTTGGAGAAGGGCCCAGAAAGAACTTACAACAAGAACATTGAGGGCAAACACTCTTCGTTATACCCCGTTTTGCCTAAGCAACTAACTGAGGCAACACCTTTAACGGAAGTATACATAGATTCTGTAGTAAGCCCTAAAGACCTTTCAAAAATCATCGTGCATTTAAACTCGACCATTCCCCTTCCGGAACTCACTCATTTGAAACGCGTGAAAGGAAAAAGCATTTTGCTGTTTCCCACGTCAACATGCTCTGCAGAAGACGTCCAGAAATTCCTCAAAGATAAGAAATTCGATTTGGCTTATTTACAGAATAAAATTGCGACAGTCTCAGTTGCGAAAATCCCTCCCAAAACCAGAAGTCAGTTTGATATAGTGAACAAACTCTGGCCCTGTAATTTCCACAGCAATAAATATTTGGAGGCCCTCGTCAACAACAAACTATTCAGTCAGAAGGAAATAGAAATTCACGAGAATTTCATGAAATTGGCTTTGCACGTGGCCGAATTCTCGCGCGAAAATTATGCCGCCGTTGCCGACGTAGGCGTCGCCGTCGTCGATCCTAAAATTAATTCGGTCGTCGCCGTCGGTTTCAGCCAGGCCAAGGATAACCCTTGTAAACACGCTTGCATGGTAGCCATTGACAATGTAGCGGCGACCCAAAACGGTGGGGCTTGGGTAAAAACACCTAACGGTGTACCAGAAGACTTGCTGAATTTTCTCAAGAGCAGAACCACCGTTGCTTTCGGCGCTACGTTATTTCGGGACAAGAACGAGTTGGATAGACCTGAAGATGGCCCTTACTTGTGCACAGGATATTACGTTTACGTGACGCATGAACCTTGCGTAATGTGCGCGATGGCGTTGGTTCACAGTCGGGTAAAACGCGTGTTCTTTGGACGCACAAGTTCTAACGGTGGACTCACGTCATTGTGTCAAATACACACAGTTAAAGACTTGAACCATCATTATGAGGTGTTCGGTGGATTGTTGGAGGCGGAATGCATGAAATTGTAAGACGAAAATTCTTAATAAAAAATATGTAAAGTTGATTTTCCTTTCCACCTGAAACGCATAAAGAATTCTCGATGTTCAAAACCTATAATTATTTCTTTTTAATCTGAGTAGGCTTGAGCAAAACCCTTGGTCTTAGAAGTTTCCTGCGACCAAAAGCAGATTTTGTTTGATCCTTTTGCCTTTTAAATTTTATTCAGTGATCACTCAAAGTAGGTGGGGGGATATAAGTTTCTACATTAGGGTTTGAAGACCGTAATTGAAGTGACTTCTGAGGTTAGATTATTTCGTTTTATAGTCTTTTGGAAATAGGTATACTTTTATATTATCCTCGGAAAGGAATACTAAGCGTTCAAAATGTAATTACACCATAAGACTTGGTCATGGAAAGCAAAATAAATGTCTACTGCGAGCTTTAGAATTCATTAACTGCCATCATTGTTATTATCATCAGTTTCTTTTAAAAATTCAATTAAGCTACAATTACAATGGTTTTTACAATACCTCGCTGGAGACATAACTTTTACTTTCCATGGCCAATCCTTATGTAATTACTTTTTGAATTCATTTACTTACAGTGACTATAAATTTTATTTTGTATTTCAATATTAAACAGCAGGAGTTTTGTGCAAGGCAATCATTTCATTGTCGTCGGACTTTATCCTTTATTAACGAGTTCCGCGACAAATTTCACACATTTGCATGCCGGTCCATTCCACAGGATACGAAAAATAAGCTCGCCGGAAATGTACTGCATTCCAGAAGATGGAAATTATTTAATAACTAACTCTGAGAGCGACGCACTTTCTCAGAATTGCGTCTAAAGAAATTCTACATTCCCTGCCGCATTGAAACAATAATCTGGGTTTATTTATAAATGGCTATCAATGCGAAATACTAGTTGAATGCCAGGTTTAATGTAAAGACTGATTCATAAGCTGTAACACGTGTCATCTTATCTTAAATAAGGGAGTTAATTAAAATCGTGTCAATATTTTACCTGCACGTAATTTTGAATTGTCCGTTCATGTTGATTTTCCTAGTGGAAAAGTTTCGATCTAATTACACTGGTTTAATTTATTCCAATATATTCTGCATTCTTTTCAATCTAATCATCAAAATAAACAGAATTGTGAAAGTGACTTTAACAATTTGCAAATGTAAAGTTATGAGGTTTGTTCTCTTAATGAGTTTGCGATTTTTTCCAATATTAAAGTGTGATTTTGGCTTTAAATTAAATAAAATTATTTAAGCCAAACCGTTATTATCAGCTATACAAAAATCGATTTGTTATAATACTCTCAGTGGTTAATTGTAGGGTGATAAAAAATTACTTTTTGTAATACATTTCGAAAAGTATTCTTTTTGACTGTCATTTTGATTTTCGAAAAGATTCTCTTTCAAGTCCTACTTTTTGTAATACGTTTCGAAAAGTATTCTTTTTGACTGTCATTTTGATTTTCGAAAAGATTCTCTTTCAAGTCCTATTTTTTGTAATACGTTTCGAAAAGTATGCTTTTTGACACTCATTTTATTTTCGAAAAGATTCTCTTTCGAGTCCTACTTTTTGTAATACTTTCGAAAAATATTGTTTTTGACACTCATTTGATTTTCGAAAAGATTCTCTTTCGAGTCTAAAGCGATAATGTGATACTTCTTGGACTTATTAAGTAAATAATTATTCTTTATTTAGGTAATTTCATACAAAATTTAGTAAGCCTTAAGGTGTAGGTAAGTTTAGAAAGCTCTAGAATTGATGTACTTCTTGCATATACATACGTCCTTTTACCTTCTTAGTCAGTAACTTCTCATAAAAAAAACATACTTCGAGGGCTGCGTAGTTTTTCTGTGGCTCCAAGATATGTTTTCAAACTTTGTTTAATCCAATCCATGTTTAACAGTTCTGTCCTTTCAGGATGGATCCAGAGCCCAAATTCTCAGAAATGAAATCTTTTATGGTACAATCAAAAGCTGTTCATCTTTTTCGTATTAAACAAAATCCTTTGGTATAAGCCTGTCAGTCAATATTTCTTTGGCCATGTAATTTAAGCTCAGGATAGATTATGTCGTGTTTAGATTTTTTATGTAAGCTTTTATTTTTCCTCGCTTTGAACTCATTTTTTCAAGAAGTCCGGCTGTGATAAGATAAACGAAGATCGTCCTGCTAGGTTTCTTCGTCTGACCCTCACTGACTTGTATGAAAGAAAACAATTTTAGGACCACTCTTAAATATATTAGAACAAATCCAAACCTGATTGGCGAGAGGATTGTTTATCAACAGACTTGCGTGTAAATTGTTAAAAATTTGTGTCAAGTACATCATATTAAGCATTTCTGCAGATTACTACTATTGTTTATACTTTAATAGGAATTTATTTGTCATAGTGATCTCAAATTAATTATTCATTTTGATTTCAAAGAACGTTTTCCAAGTTTTTGCACAGTTCCTTCCTGTTTCTCTGAAAAATTTGCAACCTGAAAGAAAATTTGTGGAAAAAACTGTACTTCTGCCAACTGGCTGAGCATTACATTGTGCAAAAACACGCGTTGTTTGTTGTTTAACGTGCTAAATTCACAAAGATAGAGAACTCTGAGAGTAGAATTGTCGTCACCCGTCGTGTATAAATAAGATTAATTCGAATTGCTCAGATAAGAGCAAGATGTCGGGCATTTCGAGGAGTGCAGAAGCACAAGTTCGCGAAGATGTGATGCAATCAGGTTTAGAGATTTTTGGAAACAGACAGACAGTGCGGTTCCTCGATCGATTCTGTGTTTCTTAGATAGTTAGTTTGTTTGCATGTACATACCTCCCAAATAGTTATAGTTCATTTAGTAATTTGGTAAGTACAAATTTCTAACGAATTTGTGAACGTTAAAAAAATGACTTTGAACATTGATTTGTTTCGAGCAGTTTCGACCTTGCCATTTTCAAGAGACCCTTTCATATTTAAATACACACACAATGTACGCAATATTTTACGAATTCACCAATCAATCGATGAAACAAGTGCATGCATATTGAAATTACAGAATACAAATGGCAATGTTGACCTAAATACATACATGCATAAGTGTTGTTCACATCAGGTGGAACGTTGCTCAAAAACCTGCCGTTCCAAACGACTGTGGATTCAGCGTTTTATTAAGCAAGATAGAGCCAAGTATTATTGATAAATTCATATTCTCGTGACCTTTAGCATGCTTTCTCGTCAATACGAAATGTTGATCTAGAACTGAAACGCGATAAGTGATAACGTTTTTCTGCCTGGTTGTGAGTTTAGACTCGGTTATGTATCTCCATCCACAACAATGCTCGCGTGGAAATACTTAACAAAAAAAAAAAACTATTGACCTTGATATTGTTGGGGCCAAGCAATGGCGTGAGACGCCTTTTTTAACAATTAATATCTTTTGCGCTTGTGGAATTTGCAACTGTGCTCTTAATTATTCTGTTTTCTTTCGGAGAAATCTTTAAGTCACGTTTTATTAATAGGCACACGATGATTTTAAATAGTTGTCGTTCTTGAATGGTGTCTTCTAATTGCTGCCTGCCACTGTTTGCTTAAATCGTTTATTAGAAAAGTGATTCGATAGTATCACTTAATTTCAATCAAAGTCGTGGGCCACTTGATTACTATGTTTGTTGTCCTTTATTGAGACTTTTTTTTTGAAGTTGCGAGTTTGGTGTCGTCCACCTTATTAATGAACAACCCCCCTTGCCTTTCATATCACGCCCAGTTTCAGGCGCTTCTTTGATCAATTCCAAGACACGCAACTGCAACTCGCTGTTCGCAATAACATGTGTCATTTGCTTGTTCCATTTGAAAACGCTGGATTTCTTTCCTCTGAAGCTATAATTAGACATGGAGAAGTGGTGCGTAATTTAGACTATTCTTATCTTTGGTGGTATCTCTAATTAATATATGTACGTACGCTCACTGTGTGGCAGATAATGTCTGGTACCTACTTCAAATTGTATATAGATATAGAATCTTATTGTTCGTCGTCCTTTTATTAGATTATGTGATAATGAACCGGCACATGTCTCAAAATTGTTAAGTAATTGAGTTATCATGGAGAGCATTGCCACTTTTGATTTAGTCGTTTCAAGTTATGAGGGATCATAAATGCAGTCTTTCAAAAAACAGTTGCTTAATTTTTAGAAATTTATGAAGGTTTTAAATCAATTACTTTTTTTGTTACTATACGAAAAGTATGCTCATCCACACTCATTTTGCTTCGGAAAGTTTTCTTTTGATACTAGTGTGATAAAGCAACTTTTTGTATGAGAAAGTAATTTTAATAATAAAGTAACATGTTTTGGACGATTTAGTTCCAAAATATAGAGCAGATTTAAAAACTGATGTAGGTTAGTGTTTAAAAGGCAATTCTGAAATTAAATTAGCTATCAAATTTAATTAATGAAATATGTAATGAGTCAGTATAAAAGAATATTTTTTTTAATTTCGAAATTATGTAATCAGAAGAGATGAAATGTCTCAATAAATTGAGTACAAATAATTTGTTTTCAAATTTTGGTTAGTCTGAAATACTTTAGAGTTTGGATAACTATAACTGAAGGAAAATTATTAATCGTGGTTTTCGTAAATGTTTCTGTGACAGGCTTTCAGCTTTCCCAAAATTGACTTTCGTATTTCAAATAGAACAACTGTTATTCATTCAAGTTTTTCATTTTCTGAAAATTCATTTATTTTTCTGAAATTGGTGAAAATCAAAATGATAGGAATTAATTTTTTTTAGGTTCTCTTTTGAAAGTGTTTTTAAAAATAAAACAGTTATCTTTTTTATCTTATCTCAACTGGTAGGGGCCTTTTCTTTGAATAATGCCACCATTATTGCACTTGAACTAATTTCAGGAAATAAACTCAAAAAAATAAAACATGCAAAAAATAGAAAGTGTTACTTTTGGTTTATTTTTTAATATCCGAAATAATGAATTTTGGCCTTATTCTGAAGGCAAACATCATGAACAACTACAACGTAAAAACTTATTGCAAAAAGGAAACAAAGAAACATGCGGTAAATTTTACATCATAATGAGATTCAAGTTTCGCACACTCACATTCACATCTTGGTCTTTGCTTTTCTTCAGTTCTTTCTTATGATTTTCTTTTGATTTCACATTTTTCAGTTTTACACTGCCTTCTTTTCTTCTTGCGCGTTTCAGAATAATTGTCTAACTAATTGTAAGTTTATTCCGATAAAAACAATTAAGAAAAAAAAAATATTAATACGAATTGTTTGTTGATGTGATATAAAATTATATCTTGCCACAGTTAGTATAGATATCCGTAGATACATATTTCGGTAGCTATGTTTTAAAAATTCGTTTTTTATAATTACGACATTTGCAATTTCTTCACCACGCTTATGGATTGATTTTCTTTTTTTTACCAACGTTTCGTTCTTCAGGACCCTGCGAAAGTTTAAGGGAAGCTATTTTGCAAGAAAAACAAAACGTCGGCAACAGAAAAAAGAAATAAAACTAGAAATTTTAGCCAAAATTGAAAACGGTCGCGAAAGCCTTCAAGTTAATCATTTGCAATTAATTAATTTTTTGGGAATGAATGTTTATGCATTTTTCCATGTTCTGCACTGCATCTGGGACTAGAACTTTTCTTCTTACAAACTCTTAAATTATATTTTTTCTTGCGTGTCTTTTAGGACGATATTTTCAATTAATTCTTTTTCGAGTCTTGTGTGTCGTTCTTTGCAATAAACAACAATACACTTGACGATTTAGATTTTTAGATTCAGAGAAAAACGCGCCGAATACCTTTCGAATTTATAGGTCAAGTATCGACCGAAATCGCGGCGTTAGTTATCGTAAAACATTCTTAGCGAAGATTACGACACGTCAGCTTTTTAATTAGACTATTTTTAAATCGCACATTAGTTCGAGATGGCAGTATTTGATTGTTCTCGCTTCAGTAAGTACTAGTTACAGCAAAAAAACATAAAATTAGGCGACATATTTTTTGTTTTGTTTGGAAAAGCGATTGCTAGGTGCTTTTTTTTTAAAAAGGAACATGGAATGAGTGAAAGGCAAACCTTGAGAAATTGGAATTGCTAGCAACCCTACCTTATAGATACTAGCAACTGTGATACGTATTAAGAAATTAAGTATTTTCTATAAACAATTAGATTTTTCTTTTGTTTCAGAAGCCTATATATTTATTTTTACGCACATTGGAAGAAAGTAATAGTTGGTACTTTAAAGCTTGCATCTGGGAGTCGGAGGAACTGCCGAGAAGAACCGGCTTTTGGATACATAAAAGAGAAAAGAAGAGGTCCTTATAAAAGTCAAACATATCAATTCAGTCAACGAGTACAGTCAAGTCCGCGTAGCATTCAGAAAAGCGATTTGCTGTTGTCCGAGACGATAGTTGCTTAAACAAATTGAACTAATTTAGTAGTTCTCTCTCTTTATTAATAAGACGTCACGTCATTTAAGATCTCAGTACGAATTTTGAACGCACGGTGTTCGGACCCTCTCAGGCTTATCAAGCTAGTAAATTCATTTAGTGTTCCGAACCGTGATCAGTACATTATGTATTTGAGAGTTGTTTACTATCTTTGGCTTGCCGATACTTGATGGTGGTAGTTGTTTGTTTGGCTACGACAGTACTTAATAGAGTCTGTTACGTTTTGGATCAGTTTTTTGAGCCTACCAAGTAATTAGTGTCCCTTTTCGCCAAAACGGCACTGGAAAGTTGCCCAAATTTGCCAGCATTGATAAGTGTCATATTAACCAGAGTTCCTTTGTCCGAAGGGGCTTCCTTATTTTATCGCAGAGCAACGCCGAGAGGGAAATCGACTTTTCACGAATTTGTTAGTTTTAAATACCTTGTGATAAATGGATATTGAATGTCGCTATTTACAATTTAAAATGATGTACATTGACAACACCGTGCTGCAAAATCACCGTCAGAGAGAAACTACCGGCATCAAAAAGTTATACAATTCGTTCTTCGTTATGTTCTAAGACTTTCTGAACGTTAAGCTCGTGGTTCTGCAATCGGCAATTTCGTTTTTGACGAGTCTTTAGAAGAGGTCGTCCGCGTTAGAAGACGATTAGTAAATGTAGAAAGCGAATTCCTTTAGATCCATCCGAGATCCACCGCGTTACCAGAGGGTGATTTCAATCGCAATCACTTCATTATATTATGGATTTCCAAATATACAACTACGGGAATGCGCGGGTTTTGTTAAACGAAGCTTCACCGACTACGAAAAATAACTGGAATTTGCAATGCGACAGTGATAGCATGGACAACGAGGAATATTTTAGTTGGCCAAACGCATTGAGGATCGACGAGAACAAATTTGAGGCCGCTGATAGTAAGGCGACAGTTCGTAAACGTAAACTTAGCAACAACATAGAAATCGAAGTCACCAAAATAACCAAGGCGAACGGTTTCAAGATAACCAAGAACGTCGAAAACAACGAGGACAACACCAAACAACACAATGGCATCGTGAAGAAGGCTGCTCAAAGTGGTAAGTAACATAAAATACATCCCCACCTTTAAAAGCTATTGCAGAATTGTTTCATATTATGGCTATCAGATGGCGTTAATAAGGCAAACATATTTAACGCAGAACCGGACAAAGCACAAAATTCGAAAGACAGAAAAGCAATTAGTTTTAATCACTGCTTCCTAGATGGCGCCACGTTTGCTCATTCAACTTTTGAATTTGGAGAAAAAATCAAAGGAATGAAGTTGCGTTTCTCGAAACTTTTTGTAAATACACTTCTTCTCTTGTGATGTACACTGTCATTTGGGATGGGATCTCGCTCTTGAAAAAAAGGTGGTGTCACTTCCTAACGCACAGATCAAAAATATCATGCGTCCAACAATTATTGTAGTCCTGGGTGGCTGTGGTATCAGACATAAATGCCGATTTTTACTTCGTGTCGTTGAATTGAAGTCTCAAATATTGACTGTTAGACAACTAATAAATGTTTCTTTACGTATTTAATGTTTTAATGCCATTTCAAACAATAATTAGTTAAAAATGTTTGACTCTACAGCCACCCAGGACTACAATAATTGTTGGACACACGTTAGAAAATTCTTCAAGAAAATCGACGTTTCGCTGTACATTGCCAGTTCTTAACTTTAAATGTTAAATAACGTTATTCATGATTTATTCTTGAAAAAGCTATGCATGTTGTTTATTATTATATAAATATGAGAAGGTTGACAACGTTTTGCTTGTCATCAAATCTTGGTTTTTCATCACCTAATCTTCAAAAATCTGCCAAAGCCTACATATAATTTATTTTATCAATGTTTATTATTTCATAATGAGAAAGCTCCGTAACGTTGTTTGTGAAAAATGTTTTTGCAGTTTAGTTCTGAAAAGATTGTGACCATTGTTTATTACGTAATCTTGAGAAACTTTCCAACATCGTTTGTTCAGAAAGGTGCCGACATTGTTTATCATTTAATCTCGAAAAGCTTCTAACGTTTTTTATCATTTCATCTCGAAAATAATCATCTTTGAGAAAACTGTCCACGTTCTTTATCGTTTGATCCTGAGAGAGCTATCAACGTTATCATTTGATCTGTTGTTTATCGTTTAATCGCGAGGAAGCAGTTAGCTTTGTTTAATAGTTAATCTTGAGAAATATTTTTAATTTTCAGATAATCGTTGTTTATAATAATTGAATTTGCCAATATTATTTGCCATCAAATCTGTTAATGTTACAATTTATTTAATCTTGAGAAATCGCCAACGTTGTTTGTCATTAGTCCTGCTGTCAACGTTATTATTTAATTTGAAAAATATTTGAACGCTAATTTCTCAACGTTGCTAACTATTTAACCTCTCAAGGCTGCATATCGTTTAATCAGTGAACGTTGCTTATTATTTCATCTTAAGAAAGTTGTTTTTATTTGTTATTGAATCTTGAGAAAACTGTCATCATTGTTGTCAATGAAACATCGATTGAAACATCAATTAAAACATCGATTTTAAAAGTTTTTAAAAAATTTGTTTTAAATTTAGGTGAATGAAAATTTATGAATCGTTTTACCAAAATTTGCGTGATCATTTGTGTATTTTTAGTTAAATTAAGTAAAATCCCTGGTGTTCTATAAGCCAATTTTCAAAAGAAAAAGTGTTACAAAATAGACTTTTGAAGTGTACTGAAAGTTTTTTTTTCTCTTGAACGTTTTGTGTTTAGTTAAGAGTTATTGTAATTACATACTAGAATGTGCCGGTCTTGGAATTTTTTAATGAATTCTTGGTTTAATTAATCCAAATTTTTCCAAGATTTCCAAGTAGTCTATTAAATTCCTTTCCGTTTGGTGTCATATAATAACGTTTCGAGTTTTTTAAGCATCTGAGGTATGTGGTCAGCTACGTCTCCTATAAGTTTCAAGTGTCGGTACAAAGTAAGGAATTTAAGTTCATCCATCGTTCTTATTTTTGCTTGCCCTAAATTAATTTTCCCAAAGAAGTTTGTCATTTAGACAGGATTAAAATAAACAATATTGTTTTAAACTTAACAGCAACCGTTTACAACTAACATCAAAGCATGACGTCGACTGGCACTTAATCTATTTGCTTATCGTACCAATGACATGTCTTTATCTAGTGTCTAATAACACTATTTGAATAGAAACAACAATAAGCAGCATTTAATAATTGCCTGCGCAAAACATGCACTCGGTGTGATTTATTCCAGTTTCGGTTTTCACTTACGCATGCGACGAAGAGTGAGTGTGTAACTTGCAAGGCAAGGAAGAACCATCAAAATGGATTGCTTAATCAAATGTAGGTCGTAATCACTATTGTTTCTTAGGTTTAGTTTCGTTTTAACTTTGTCAAAACCAGGAAGTTGAGACTTTAATCTTGGTTATCGGTAGACTTGAAATTCTTGACTTGTTTACAATGATTGCTTTCGATATGTAAATATTAAAACGGACGGTTTTAGATTCTTCTGGTCTTATTTGCTTATGGTTGTTTTCTTTTTAATTAAAGTTTTGACCACGAGTGATTGACCTTTGCTTCGGTATCGTTTCTTTTTTTGATTGCTTGTGGCTTTGTCAAAAAATCAGATAAATTTGTTGAGGCCATCAAACTTTATATCATAACAAATTTGGTTAAGCTACCAAGCTCTTCACGAATCAATATGGCCGAGCTTATCACAATGATGATGATTGCTCTTCAGTATGTCCAAAAGTTCGTCGTTCTATCTGAATAGGAACAGAGATCTAAATTAAACGGTATTAAATTGTGTATGTATGTGTTAATCACTCTTAGAAAAACCATTAACCGCTTTACTTTCCACAATTCTTTTTCTGGGGTCTTTTTTTCTGGTACTGCAAGAAGCAAATTCTTGATTTGCCTGATATAGTTCGTGCATAACTCTGATAAAAAGATTTTGGTTTATTCTAAATTTAGTCTAAATTTTGTTTCCCTTCACATTTGCTTCTCGTATCAGATTTTGGCACTCAAACCAGATGTAATTATGTCATAATCTTGATGAAGTGCGTCGAAAATAAGCCTCTTGAAGTGCGGAATTTTTTGCATTTATGGTCCTCGTAACTATGGTCTCTACTGCAGTTATCTGTAAAATTAAGTAAATTATGTTTCTTTTGCTCAAAAGAAAACTATTTCGTTGTAATTGCCTAATCAATAAAGACTAGATGAGATCTAATTGTTGATTTCTATTTAGTTACAAATGTTTTTTTTTGTGAGTAAAAAAGTTTAGTCTCAACAGTCTAATAAAAAGATTTGTGGCCTACCGACCATGACGTTGGTTTGTAATTTATACTTCTAAAGGCGCTTTATTGTATAGGTTATTTATGTGTGTATGAAAAACCATTAACCACTTTACTTTCCACAATTTTTTTTCTGGGGTCTTTTTTTCTGGTACTGCAAGAAGCAAATTCTTGATTTGCCTGATATAGTTCGTGCATAACTCTGATAAAAAGATTTTGGTTTATTCAACCACAAGTCTAAATTTTGTTTCCCTTCACATTTGCTTCTCGTATCAGATTTTGGCACTCAAACCAGATGTAATTATGTCATAATCTTGATGAAGTGCGTCGAAAATAAGCCTCTTGAAGTGCGGAATTTTTCGCATTTATGGTCCTCGTAACTATGGTCTCTACTGCAGTTATCTGTAAAATTAAGTAAATGGTGTTTCTTTTGCTCAAAAGAAAACTATTTCGTTATAATTGCCTAATCAATAAAGACTAGATGAGATCTAATTGTTGATTTCTTTTTAGTTACAAATGTTTTTTTTGTGAGTAAAAAAGTTTAGTCTCAACAGTCTAATAAAAAGATTTGTGTCCTACCGACCATGACGTTGGTTTGTAATTTATACTTCTAAAGGCGCTTTATTGTATAGGTTATTTATGTGTGTTTTCGCAACTATATTCATAAAACATACATGTTGGTTAATTAGCAAATTTAAACTCAAAATTTATTCCGCCCAACATCATGCCTCAAAACCTTATTGATGTATTAACATCTTTGTTAAATCGACTTATCCTAGCTAACACTAAACTCAAACAAAAACATAATTTTATTAAGATGGATCAGTGGCGTAGCTCCCTGGATTCAAGACGTTAGTTAACCAAATTCATACTATTACAATTTATAGTATCCCCAAATATGTCAAGTATATCTCCAATATTACTTTTAAAAACATCTTATTTTACAAAAGACTGGAAGCTTCAATGAAAGCATTCGAATGTTCCGAGTGTCCGGCTCCGCCGCTGCTGGACGTTAATAACGTCGTAAAATTTAAACTTTAAACAAACACAATGGCAACTTGTTAATAATTATATAATTGTAAGTGAAAAATTACACCGTGACGTCAATGGAGTTTGTTTGACCTTATTAAATCGCTGGAAACTCGCCGCTACAGTGCGTTACTTCAATTTATTTTATTGCTCTTTTCCTCCGCCCGCCGGTCTTGGCATAGGTCAATCAGAATTGACGATGGTTATATTAACAGAGTAGTAGCTAATTAGGGTGCGTCCAATTGATTCGCAAAGCAACATTTGCATGATAGACAACTTGATCCAAAAATTTTCTGATCGTGCCAATCAAATTTTTGCAACACCAATTAATTCTACGCCAAAAGGGTTCAAGGTAAATACTTTTTCTTGCAAATTGAATAAAATTCTGCTCGTTTTTGATAAATGACATTTTGTTTTCTCTTTTTGTTAAACCCCTAAAGTTAAATTAGATTTTTTTAAATTTACATGACAGTTGGAATCAATGAAGAAATAAGATGCCTTACCTTTGATAAATCGGAACTTTCTCGTTTCAGCATTTAACGTCACACTCAAAAGCTCCAAAAGTGCCTTTGAGAGTAAGACACAATGTATAGTTTTTTTTTTCTGTTTTTCACGTTCATCTGTATATTGGTTTCTATACTTGGAAAATAAGAAAGCCATTTATGAAAAGATTTACATTTTGAGTGCCCGTTTCAAGTTTTCCCAAAAGCGTGTGAATGAGAACCAAACGTCTTAGTCAAAAGCTCAAGGGAAATCCAGGAATTCATTCTCGACAGTTGCTTGAAATTGATGGTAATCAAAATTGACAGCGATTTGATCATCATACCAGCAACTTTGATGTGTGTCGTTACAATATCAAATCCAATAATTGTATTTCATTCTAACAAACACCATGAAACGATCACGTGCCCCCGGTGTTTGCCAAGCATTTTATTCATTAGCACGTACGACGTACACGAATTAACCGCGTCGGTTATTAATACCGCCGATAGTTTACGTTCGCGTGTCCAAATTTACCGCCGGCAGACGGAAATAAAGCACGTTTGTTTTGGGAACCTGAATCTCAACCTGTTCCTTTACTTTCAGGCAGCTCAAGGATGCCGCAATGGCAAGTTGACGATATATCCGACCTCAACGCTGACATCGAGGGGTCCCTCAATGGATTGGGATCGGAATTATCTAACAACTCCTATAATATGAGGTAAAAA
Source organism: Dorcus parallelipipedus (assembly GCA_958336345.1). Taxonomy (NCBI): domain Eukaryota; kingdom Metazoa; phylum Arthropoda; class Insecta; order Coleoptera; family Lucanidae; genus Dorcus; species Dorcus parallelipipedus. The sequence continues at coordinate 41,321,778 of OY284477.1, forward strand.
ATCACGAAAACACAAAAGAAAAACTTTACTTAGACTAAGATTGAGCATCAAATATAATTCTGATTGGTTTAAAGAAAGGAAAAGCAAAGTTCCGTTGTTTTTTTAGTGATGCCATACTCTCCATATCAGGCCTAACCGTTTTCAAACAGGAGGCTCCATCACCAACTTCACACGATGGAGCCGTTCAAATCACTAGGCCCAATCAAAATCAACCTGCAGTCACCCAGGGAACTGTCATCACTCAAAGCAACGCCATCAACGACAGCAACGCCAACATGCTTAACAGCACACTCCATCAACTCCTGGGGCAAACTGGGTATTCAAATCTGCAAAACGCAATTGATGGTTTGTTAATGCCCGTCGTTATTTTTCCCGAAATATTTGAGTATCGTCTTTCAGGCAATCTGTTGGCTACTTCACCAACTGCTTCTCAAGATGGATTCGGAGTAGTTTCCAGCGCGTCTTCTTCCTTCACGGAGGACAGTCGTTTCCAGTACGTTTTGGCAGCCGCCACCAGCATAGCCACGAAAATCAATGAGGATACTCTGACGTATCTAAACCAAGGTCAGAGTTACGAAATCAAGCTCAAAAAGCTGGGCGATTTATCTATGTACCGTGGCAAACACTTGAAAGTGAGTAGGTAAATGGACGTCTTCATGGGATTCATTGGTGGTTACATTTCAGTCTGTCATTCGGGTGTGCTTTCACGAACGTCGACTGCAGTACATGGAAAAGGAGCAGATGAGCCTTTGGCAAAGGGCAAGACCCGGTGATCGAATCCTTGAAGTTGATGTGCCTTTGTCCTATGGTTTACACGACGTTGTTCAACCTACTAATGCGCTTAATATTGCACACTTTAGTTGGGATCCCACAAAAGAAGTCGGTGTTTATATTAAGGTATTTTTTTTTTAATTTGAGGCAAAAAAGCGTCTTAGTTTAGGCAGCTAATCTTTCAGTAACATAATCATTGGCGCATTGCTCATATCTTTAAGATTTCCTAAGTTACCTAGACAAGATACAAAAGAAGAAATTAGGGATCGATCATTTTTGTCTGTGTGTGTTTTTTTTTAAATACTCTTGATTCGAACCTTGACGATTTAGCTGACGAAAATGAATTCCAGTTAGGGACATATTAAAGTGATGTGATGCTTTCTTGCAGGTGAACTGCATCAGTACTGAGTTTACCCCTAAAAAACATGGTGGTGAGAAGGGGGTTCCGTTTCGCATTCAGGTGGAAACTTACCAGACCGACGACGGACAGGACATCGTCAGACGGTTGCATGCAGCTGCGTGTCAAGTTAAAGTCTTCAAACTGAAAGGAGCCGACCGCAAGCACAAGCAGGATAGGGAGAAGATTCTAAAGCGCCCTCCGGCGGAGCAGGAGAAATACCAACCGAGTTATGAATGCACAGTTTTGAACGATGTGAGTCCACATTTAAAGTCAATTTTTCTTATTTTTGAATGAGGTCTAACTGAAATTTGGGAATTTCGGTGCGCAAACAATTACTGTACGGTGTGTTTGTTCAATGGATGGTAGTAAAAGTCTGAAAGTACGGGAAATTAAGACTAGTGTTCTATAATCCGTACCTTTATAGCACAATGTAGTCGTAGCGTCTTTTGTCCAATGGTCTTGGCTTCCAGGCTGGAATCGTGTCTTGGATCACATGCATTTTAACTGCTATACTACAAAATTATTAGAACAACAAGCACCAGTCCTCGAGATTCAAAACGATTGAAGATGAAGAAAATTGACTTGATGGTGCGACTTGTCGGAGGCCAAGAAGTATGGAAATACTTGAAAACGATTTGATCAGTGTTTTTAGGCAATCAGCGGACTGAATTAATACTCATTCATTGTTTTCCTTTTTGCTTTAGTAAAGGAATCTTGATAAAATTCTGGCATTATCTAGAAAAGAATTTGTTATTTTTGCGGAAATTCTTGAGAGTCGCTTTGGCCAACGTCTTTAACCAACCAACATTTCATGTAATTGAGGACGTTTCCTATTAAATAATAAATAAATAAAATAATAAAGTAAAATAAAATAAATTTTAATAGAATTCTGGTATTTTCTGGGAAAAGCTTTATTTTACTCTTTTTTTAATGTAACTGAAATTTTTTGTCTCTTTGATTGGTAAAGAAATTTTGAAGGAATTTGCTGGAAGACATTTCTTTAAGACGCTTTAATCAACGTGTACGGTCGGTCAATCAGGGTCCTGGATTTATACCCATTTATTGAAAAAACATTTTTTCCAAATAAAGTTTCATCTAATTGTTTTTTTTTTCATATTTTGCACTGGTAAACAAATTTTAATATAATTCTAGCATAATATTCTGCTTGCAACTTTTCCTTGGTTTTCGCTGATTAACAAACTTTAAAGAAATTCTGACATTTTCTGGAAAAACTTTATTGTTACGGAAATTCTTGGAGACGCTTTAACCAATCAGAGTACAGAATTTATACTCATTTTTTTAAATAAAGTTTCGTTACTTTACTTATTTAGGTTAGTAAACAAATTTTGATTAAATCTTGGCAATTTCCAGAAAAATTTTCTTTTGATATTATATTAGAAAATTTTTAAGACGCCTTAACCAATATCTTTGACCAATTAAAGTCGAGAATTTATACTTATCCATTGCAAAACAATTTCTTTTATTTTCAAGACGATATGCAGGAAGGTTACAAAAAGCTACGTCGAAGATCTTGGATTATATTTTGCTGATCAGTACAAAAAAAACTATGAAACGAAACATGTCATCTAATTCATACATAGCTTTTTGTACTGATGAGCAAAATGTAATCCAAGATCTTCGACGTAGTTTTTTGTGACTTTCCGACATATCGTCTTCTAAATTATTTCTGATAAAGTTTTTCGTCTACGTAGAACGTAACTTCTTAATCAACACATTTGACTAGAATCAAAATTCTGGATTTATATTTATTTATTTATTGCAAAAACATCGTTTTTGTAAACAAAGTTCATGTCATTAGAATATTTTCTTACTCACACTTTCACACTGGAAAATGGTTTCTTACTATTAGGAAATTATTGACCAATGTCCTGATCAACATCTAGGATTTCCGTTCATTCGTGTCAAAAACAATTTTTGTAAATTTTTGTAATTGGTTTTCTTTTGTCTGATAGCTTGGTGATCAAATTTTGATAAAATTCTGGCATTTTCTGGTAAAGCTCTTTATTACAACGAATTTCATTCAAATAACTCTTAAGACATAAACCTTTCTGTGCTTTATATCTATGTTTGGAACGATGAGTCAGATGAGAAAGAAAAAACAATTTATTATAAAATGAATCAGTTAAAGATCATATCAATCCAGAAATGCCTCCAATTATCTCCTGTACGACCTCAAATATATCAGATAGATTTGTTTCAGTAATATTTTGAAACTGAAATGGGAATATTTTGAAACATTTTTTACAATTACGTGAAGAACTCCGTACCTCTTCTTCTCTCGTTTTGGAGGTATTCTATTGTATTGCACATTAATTATGCAAATGTGGATATTGTCTTCCAAGAATTCACTGATTTTCTTCCACTTTAATTATTTTTTATTGTGGGATATAAAGTTGCAACAATGTGTAGAAAAACTTCTCATGATGATTTTAGTTTTGCTCCAGTTAATTATAATTGCAATTCGCATTTGCAATATGTACTTTTACAATTAGTTTCTAAAATAATGAAAAACGAAAGGAGACCGCTCAGTTTTATCATAATTTATGATAGTTTTTTTTTTTTCTAGGAAAAACCAACACTTTCGTATTTGCAATGCTATTAGTCGTTTTATAGGGAAAACGGAAGTGTTTTATTATTTTTTTTTACTTTCTCTCGTATGACATTAGGACATTACCTGGCCATTGACATTTTTACCATTTTTACCACAAAAAAAACCATGAAGTTGTCTTACAGCGAAAATGTATATAAAATAATAATTATGTATTAATAAAGTTGGAATTTTTCTTTGTCTCGTGAATCCGAAAATATTTAATTCACCTAGACGTGAAATTTTCCTCAAAAAAAATTATTGCGTTAATTAACACAGTACACACTTGACATTACCTTGCTTGCTGCGTATAAACAGAATTAACTATTGTGCTGGCTATCAAAAAAAAAAAAAAAGAAAAAACCGACGGTGTAGGACTTCAACCGGAATGCACCGGCTAACCACTAGTTTTATAAACAAATACTGCACGTATCTCTTTTTTGCAATTCGTTTGCTTTCAGATACCATGTGATGCCATTATACCTTCCCCTCCTGCCGGAACATTTTCCAGCGAAAGGTGAGTTAAAATTTTCTTGCGTAGTAAGCTTTTGTGGCTCAAAGGTGTGTGTTATCTACTATGACATTTTGCGTATAAATACATTATCAAAACTTACTTTAGAGCGACCACCTAATTAAGTGATACGTCAGTCAATGATGATGGTGTAATGGAACCTAGCGAAAACTAGTTTATATTTTGTCACTCCGAAATTTATTAGTTTATCGCGATGTTGTTAGTATGATTATTTCCGAAAGAATCCGAAGTTAGGCTAAATTGAGGCGTAGTTAAATGTTTAAAGTGACTGTATTAATATAATCGGACTTTTCTGGTTTTTTCTATGTATATTTAAATTCATATCTGGAATATATACTTTCTTAAAGTATAAAAACAAAGTCATAATAATGTGGGTTACTTTGAAAAGAAAATCAACTTTAATTTTTCTGCTGAAATTTTTGTTGAATTTCAAAAGCAAAAGTACTTTGAATTAGATTAATTATAGAAAAGTTTCAAACTTCAAAAGCGGTTCAAAACTGTACACAATTTTAACTAACAACATTAATCAGGTTGTGTGTCCATTAATCACGCTAACGTGAGTTGCTCTGCAACTAAATAGATGTAGCATAAAATTAAGGAGAAACTTAAAGGTTACTTGCTTCTATTAAACCCACAATCAAAAATTGGTTAGTTTTAAAAATTAGGTCATAAAATATATGAGTTTCAAAAGGAAAACTACTTTGAATTGTGAACCAGTTTAAAAGATCGTAACATCAATTCTAAAGTTCGAAATTCAAAAGCACCATAAGTTCAAGTATTTGTTTAATTTATGGATCTACAAGTTTTTTGATTGCCATACTTCAATAAGAAACAATCAGTCGTCTAGGATCTCATGTTTAGGAACAGTTGTCCATTGTCGAAGAGGATTCGATTAACAGACACATATCAGTTAAAAAACTTTAAAAATGATTGATTTTGAAACATTAAATTATAAACGATCAGTAATCATCAAAAAAGAACTTATTTAAAAACGGTTTTTTTTTCTATTTTAGACATAAATAAAAGTTTATCGGCTTATTATTTAAAATTTTGTTCTACAATGTTAAATTTATTCCTGATCCAGATACTTCCTACAGCGGGCCTCTGAATTGGTCGATATTTTGTTCTAGAAATTGTTTATAATTCAATGAATTATAGGAGTAATAAAGTTGTTGATCCTTGATTTTGACTGTTAGTGTATCCTTTAATTGCAAGGTTTATTAACCCAATCACGCTTATCATAAATCCTTTCACGAATCATTGACCAAAACATTTAAATTCAGTTGTGAAAATTTAGTCAAAAATCGTTTATAAAATTCAACAAAATTAGATTTAGTCACAGATCCTTGTTATTACGTACTCGTGATAGTGAACCATTCTTCATTCAGATTCTCTCAGATTCTTTCACGATTCATTCAATTTTTGATGAAAACTTTTTATCAAATTCAATGCAATTGCTAAAAGTTGCTAATCCTTGTTCTTGTTTATTCCTTCCTTTACTGAACTTATGAATTCTCTCATTTTTTTAGATTATACAAAAAACTATTTTTAAAATTCAATAGAAGTCTCTAATCTAATAATCCCTGACCTTGTTTCCTGTTTATCCTGTACGCTTCGATTTTGAATTAATTACGTTCAATCACAAATCCTGTCGAGAATCGCTCAATTTTTTTTATAAGAATTTCATCTTCAACGAAATTCTTCTCCGATAGAAATTTATTTCGTAAAAGTTCACGAACAGCTTAACAATTGCAAACGTTTCCATGTTTCACTATCGGTCACAGCTTTTTCCTAATACTATGATGAAAATACATGTGGAGAAAGCTGTTTATAAATACAGAAAGTTGCTGATCCTTACCTATCTCTTAAATGTATTAACTCTTCGTGTTTAGTACTAAATCGTTTTGTGAATTACACAATGTTTCATTTTAATCATTTAATATTACATTGTTATTCTATTTGTGTTCATCACAAATAATTTCCCGAATCATTTTTTTTTTAATCATTTATAAATTTACAATGGAATTGCAACAGTCATTGGATTCTTGCTCTTAATTACTGTGTATCCTTTAATAACCACAATGGTTATGGCAAATTCTTTTGCGAGGAAGTAGATTTTTTACAAAATTTAAATAAAAATTGTTTTTAAAATTGTACCAAGTATCATACATAAAATTCAATAGATTTGCAAAAAGGTAACAGAACTTGTTCTGTTCTTTAATTCTCGATGTTGATGTTAATCACAAAGCCTTTTTCGAATCATTTTCATTTCTTTTGTGCTTGATTTTGTTCCGCAATTTGGTGAAGCTCTTTAAATATTCAATTACAGTTAGAGCAAAGAAATTTCCATCGCTGTTCAGCAGAGGAGTTTTCAAAACCGTGTATCTTACTGCAATCCAATTATAAATTACTCAGCACAAAGGCAAAATCAGTATCACATGTTCACTTTATCTGTATAACATATTGAGTTTCCTGTAGATTCCTGTTAAACCGCCCCGAAGCTCTTTTAGCTTTCAACGTCAAATCCTTGCGCAATACACAGAAAACTTTAATCATCAAGCTGTATGTTTCTGGTGCATAAACAAAAAAAAAGCAATTCTCATGCTCTTTTGTTTTACTAAAATCAATGAAACACAGATTTTTTGTTGCACCAAAACTGTAGGTCCTTAAACTGAAAAGAAACGACCACGTTGAGTCGAGACTATGGTCACAGCTTATAAAAATAGAGTTGCACAACAAAGAAAGAAATCTCTAATCATATAAAAGAAAGTAAAGTCATTTTGTATTACTTTTTCATTAAAATAAATAAAATAAGGCGACCTTAGATGTCCCATTTTAAAAAACTTACGGCATACCAAAGCTTCAAACAGGATAGTTAAAAATCAAGTAAAAATAAAGTATCCGTTCTTTTCATGTATGTACACGTTCGATTTATACAGAACAGATTATTTTTAAAAAGACTCTCCTACATCGTTTAAACATTCCTGGATTAACTGCAATCCAGCCAAAAAAAACCTTGTTCAAGTTCAATTCGCTGAGCGATCCGGTATTCACTGGTTGCGGTCGTTATTGCGTTCGTCCCGGAGCTGTGTTTGTTTTCTTCGCCAGGAACGAACAGGTGGGAGAATGTTTGATCCCAAATTCACGATTGTAATGTACAATGATGGACGAAAGTAATGGACACATTCCGTGCAGGTTATAGCAAAAGATTTTCAATACTGCATGTTTTCGCAAAACTGTGTTTAACTTTCTAAATCTAAAGTTGCAATGATTTTATTTGTGATTGTGTTGATTGATAACTGTTTTTAATCTTAATGGTAGTGAAAACGATCTGGCGTTATAGATTTACAGAGAGGACCTTATCGTTCGTCGCGACCTTTGCACCTTTATAATTTTCCACAGAAAACAGCAAACGGCGTCGTTAATGCATTGCAATTTTTATAGACACGAACCAGACTGATCGAGTTATACCTGCCAAAAACATCGACTTTCAACGTCGCACATTATCTTGTTTTACTCAGAGTCACAAGACGAGATCCGCACGGTCGTTATCTGTGGAAGAATTTCTAATGCACGATCGGATAACGTTTCGTTCCAATTACGTATTTATAGTATACATACGTGCGTACGTTCACCACTAATTATGTATTACGTTTTGTTTGCTTGGAAATGCCGTTAATCGTTAAGGAAGATTTAGACGGTGAGTTACACGTGATTCTGTTAATTCATGCTAACAACCAAAACGATGTGGGTCAGTACCGAAAAATTTTGAACTTTGGTTTCCATTTTAAACCCTTCATCCACCTCACACGTAACAATATTTTTAAGATGAGCTAGCTTCTTAATTAACCTCGCTTATAGATAGGTACTCTTGAAGACATTATCTTTTCGGCTTCCAGCTTTTGCTTTCAAAGAAAATCTATTTACGAAATAAAATGCAAAAGTAATACAATTAACGATTAGCTACTAGTTCTTTCCACTGCGATCCCAGCTTTGCGGGGTAAACAAGGAAAAGCGTTGTTAACTGGATTTTTATTCAGCTGGTAACGTGATATTATACACGAATTGATTGCACATAACTCTTGCGTTTGGTCTAAACTGGTTTGAAGTTTGTTTCGACCAGATTTCTGAAGTTGCCGGACTGTTCGTGCTGCAGTTTCCAAGCAAATTTAATGACCTGGCGATGTTTTGCCAAAAATATAATTTTACTTGCACTTTTTGCGCAGGACTTACAAAGTTGTTTAGTATGGGTGTTAAATTTTTTTATTTGGCAAATAGAAGCTTAAAAAAGTAAAGGATATTATTAGCTCTTTAAATTATGCCATTGTATTTTTTTTATTGGAGAATTCCACTTGCCTAGACTTCACGTTTAATTTGAGCAATTATTATTCACTGTTTGCATTTCTTACCAACATTCAGTGTGCAATTCTTTAAAGAAACAATTTTAAAAAACATGGAAAATTTTCTACATATGTAGTTCTTTAAAAATAACTCGAATTTATTCTAAAAAGTTCAACAAAATTACTTTGAATTTAATTTAAAAATCGCATAAAATTTCTTGAATTATGGTACTTAAAATTTATTAGAACGTTTCTTGGAAACATTCCATAAAAGTACTTGGCAGTTCTCTACAGATTTTCTTGAATATTTTTCTCAAAATTCCTTGGTAAATTTTCTTGGAAACTTGCTGTTAAAATTCCCAGATTATCGGGAGCCTAATTTTAACTTCTCAGAAAGTTTCTTGGAGTCTTCTCTTCCTAGAGCTAGTTGGCAGTTTTTTCAGATTTTCTTCGATATTTCATTCAAAATTTCTGACATTTCTTGTGAATTCTTCTCGTAAATTTCTTGTAAACTTTACAAGGACTTTCTGGAATTTAGGTACAAAACATTTTCGTATACCTAGTGCAGATTTCTTTTTTTGGAAATATTTCCAGTTCAGCCTAGCTTTTAGTGATCAACATCAAGTCATATATTGACGATTTCGATAAAGATAAGAGTACGTTTTCTTAACTAAACTTAATCATCCTCCCAAATTTTACTGATTTTCTTTGAAAAATTCTTATATAAAGTTTACGGAAACAATATTACAAATTTCTTTGGTTATAACATAAAAAATGTCTTGAAATTTCTGGGGAATTTTCTTAATGATTTTTAGACAATCCGGCTTACAAACTCAAGAATTGCACTGAATAATAAAGTAAAAAAAGATTTGCGGTTTCATCGAGTTTAATTTAAGTTAGGAACGGCACTAGAATTATTGATTTGCTTCTTCACTGTTTCTGTTTGTTCATCCATACACGTACACTTCACGATTCGCCTTGATCGATGACGTAGTGCGTATAACTTTTGCCCACTTTTGGGTACTGCGTTATTTATGGAAGGCTCAACAAGGTAGATAAGGAATTTCAACTCTTATGAATTAACTAACGCACACACGACCGTGCGCGTCACCAGTCGATAAGAATTCCTTATAAAAACGGCGGTCTAAACAGTGTAAATATTTCTTATTTATAAAACTTGTGAGTTATGAAAAAAAAAACGGCTCGAGTGAGAGCTGGTGTATAAACAAACCCGTCTAAAAATAGATCAGCGGTTCAAAAATAGCTGCGGAATAAAGTCTATCTGGTGTCACTGAGTAAAACCGTCGGTGTTTGCGCTCAAAACTACGTTCCCCCTACCGAATTGAACCGCTCATTCCTGGCCTAACCAGTCATAACCGGTTAGCCATTGTATGTAGCACCGGAGTTGCTTTTAACTAGACCTTTCCCGAATCCTTGTGTGACTGCTCGCTATAAAACAGTTTCGAAGTTACAATTCGCCATTGCGGTCGTGGTTTGTTTCGGTTTCAGCGTTTCAGAGCGGTTGTGTTCTGAAGTGATTCTATTTAAGTTCGCGTGTGAGGCCGCGTTGTTTCGTGACCGGTTATTACCACTTTCAATTTAGAAACAGCATTTAATTGCCCGCAATTGGAAGAGCCCAAACCTGGAAATGATATATCGTTGAAATCTCGTACAAAAGCGCAAGTGATGTTCATTAATAAAGGTTGTGTAAAGTGGGAATACAATATACATTGTTAATTTGTGCTACCTGTTTGATGTTGCCTAATTGAAGAGGGCAGGAAGGAGAAGTTGCTAGATTTTGGATTTCATATGCCGATATTTTTTAACTTTGGCCGTATATTTTCACTAAGAATCCATCAGGAATGGTTCACAGAACAACCTGCGCAACACCTTATATCGCGTGCAGTGTTAATGCGACAAAGCTCCGCTATTTCATCTTCTTGCCGATACACGTGTTGCTGCAAGGCTACTACATTAGATGACGAAAGTGTACGCCGAAACGTGCAGGCAGTAAAAAGAAAATATTTAAAGGAATACGCCCTCACCAAAGTGTATTTCTGCCACGGAAGGAACTGCATGGCGCTCATCTGAAATCCGCTTTTGCGAAAAAGTAGGACGAAATGTATCTGCTAATACACACGATGACCATCACTGAATGTGATGTCGTGCTGGAAGCGCAGTTTTTTCACACTTTCGGCTACAATTCCACGCAAATACAGGACGCGCGATTCTTGGGAAGACGACTGAGTCTTCGCATCCATCCCAATTTGAGAGCCAACAGGCAGAAAATCAACTTGCACCGCTTGAACACGCCTAACCTCAAATCTCTTATGAAGAGAAATTCTGCACACATTAAACATCACTTGAGGACCATACATATGTAGGTTTCTAAATTATTATTTTACTCGAACATTACCATCAGAGATCCATTCAAACATCTTCGACTCATTTTCCCAACACTCAGTTGGTCAGTTCGGCAACCCTCACCTCCTCAAGGAGATTTCCTAAATATTTCGGCTAATTTTATTTCTTATGTTTACACCTGATTTACTATGCAGAATTAACCAGAATAGATCAGCCTTCCAATTGGTTAATGACTTGAACACTTCCTGTTTTTCAGCACTATGTCCCCCCTAACCAAAACAATTGACACGTTTTTAAATAATATTTACTTTTGAATGTATGTGAAACTGATAGCGGAATTGATTTAAACAACCCACATTGCAAAATTGATTATGACGTGAACAACACAGTCCATTTGTTTTGACAATCCCCTCTCCCTCAAAAATTTAGCCAAACATTTCTACTTCCGGTTAATTGTTTACTTTTATATTTACGTTCTTCATTAATGAAGAAGGTGATAAGTGCTTACTCGACATAATTTTTATCGTAAGAATTACAACACTGCGATTACAATCGAGTCAGTTGTATTACTGTAAATGTTTATGATTTTGGTGTTTCATTTGTTTTATGATGATTCCTTTCGATTATGACAGAACCAATTAGCGTGTGTGACTTGACGAAGTTGGGATTGTTTTGCAATGATTAGTGGTTTTAGAATAGTTTGCGTCCTTTATAATATGTAAACAACCAATTATTTGAACGTCTGGTAGTACCAATGCAATATTGCTATTTGAAAAGCCATTTCGTTATTGGACGAGCTTTTCTGTTTGGAAATCTAGTAACTTTTAAACATGTTGGGGACTGTCAAGTTAAGATTATTGATGGATGTCAAAACATATGATTCCTTTCGACATTGATTGTTTTTAAGGTAACCAATGGAATTGAGCAGATTTTATTTGTTTTGAAAGTTATAATAAGGTTGTTTTAGTGATTGTTTTTGCATTATTCAAATAAACAATGCCTTCAATTTCAATCGGTGAAATTATTTTTATATTATATTATAATAAGTTGCTTCAATCTCGAGATAACTGAAGATGACTATTATTCGTCATTTTCTTTTTAAATTATTTGCTGACGAAATAAATATTTCATTCCTTTCATCCTTCAGGTTTATAGCAATTAAGTGGGCAGCATTGGGGAACTCTTACCCTAGGTTGTAATTCTGCTCAAAACAACTGCGCAATAAAGTTGCTTCAAATTGGAGATACTTTGAAGGTGATTGTTGAATTGTCATTTTTTTCTTCTTTATTTTTTCACTTTTTAATTTTATTTAGCAAGAAACTGACTTGACTTCTTTTCCCTCAGAAATCAAAGAAGATTTCCTCCAATTGTATGTTTCTGTTAAGAACAGATTCAGTGATACTGAATCGATTCAGTGACTCGGCTTACCTTAATCGAATCGGCAGATTCATAATTCGATTCACGATTCACTAGCTACACTATTTGAAAGTGACTACTCTTAACTTTCCTTCATGTGAAATCTGGAAAAGCTATTGCCAAAGTCTTTCATCATTTTAGATTAAAAATCCTAAATTTGTTACAAATCGATGTATGTGTTAAAATCTGACACTGCTCTCTCTACTTTAGTGTTTTTATAAACTAATTTTTCAAATTGACATAGACGTTTTTTTTATTACTCTTTATTTTTTCCCTTAAATAAAATTGCTTTTAGCTCGAGAATTCTGCGAATGATGTACGCAATACTGAATGAATCTTTAAATTTATTATAAATAAAATCCGGGTGAACTTGTTTAAAATTGCTTAGTCTCTGCTTGGACTGTTTCCAATTTTATTGTCGTCAGTAGCGTTTTATTTGCCAGGCGCTAACTATAGTTGTAATGAAACTGATCCAAATAAGTATTGACAGACTAGCAGATCCTTTCCATTAAAAAAAAACAATGAGTTCATTTCATCTAGTTAAGAGTGCTCTTTTTATTTGGTGTTATATTTCATGTTTCGAGAGGTAATTTCTAATCTGCGTCAGTTATTTCAACTTTGTTTGTCGATCACTTTGCTCTTAAATTAAGTGTTTTATCGATGACGCAAGCTATACACATAAAACCATCAAATTTAATGGATTAATATGTCAAATATTAGATGGCTATTTGAATATTTTATTTAAATTTACACGTAAACGCCTCAAAATTTCATACATATAGATTTATCATATTTACAAAAAAATGGCAACATTTTAAAATGACATCACATCCAATTAGAATAATCGCTAAATAAAACATGTCATGCAAAAAATAAAACGCCTCTGATTAGTCAGGAACATGTAATCCAATGATTCGCAAGTAACCTTGGACAAGTAAACTTTCAAGTTTCTCTGGCTCTCACCAGTAAGGAATTACTTCGATATCTGCCAAAAGTGCCCGACTAATTTCGTATTTGCACCATAATAGCGAGATCGAATTTTTGTTTTATTTAAGTGCGTATGTAATCTTAAAATTAATAAAAACTACTGATTAACGCATTCTTTTATTTTTGAAAAACGCAATAATTATTATATTTCAAATGACAATTGTTTTCTTGAGTCGTTTGTTTTGACGTAACAAGAGAAACACTTAACTAATCTGCATCTTATTAGCATAATTTATTAGCGTCTGTTCTGTTTAAAAATAAACGAACATAATTAATTTTTCTTTTTGCAGTGGATCTCCAAACCATAATAACAATTCCTTGCAGCCGACACAAGTAATCTCTCCAAAGGATGAGAACCTCAACAACCATCTTCAACCACCCAAGGCCCTGCCCGTACCTGACAACATCATTCCAGAAACGGAACGTAAAGAACCCGTAAGAATAAATACTTACTATGCCTTTATATGATTGATAATTCCCAAATTGTGAATTTCAGATTAACAACGAATTTCTTCAATCCGAGTCCACCCCCAGTGATACCACCCGCTGGTTAACTCTGAATCGCTTCGAGAAATACCTGCAAACCTTTTCGAGCTTTTCAGGAGCAGATATGTTACGCATGTCCAGGGAAGACTTCATCCAGATTTGCGGGCAGGCTGATGGCATTCGCCTTTACAACGTCCTCCACCTAAAGTAAGCACGCCCTTAACTATTTATTAAGGATTCTCAAATTTAATCTTCTCAGATCCATCGCCCCCAAGCTTACCATCTACGTCTGCCGCGAAAATACGACGGTGTACAACGCCGTCTTCCTCTCGACCCACAACAATATGGAGCTTCTCCAGAAACTCTCTTCCTTGATGGGAGTGCGTAAGGAGCAAGTCCGGGACGTGTACATGCAAGGACCCCAGTCCATCCACGTTCATTTGAACAACGATGTCATCAGCCACATCAAGGAGCAGACCATGTTCAATCTCGAGATCCTGCAGGAGAACGGCGGCTACATCTTCGTCTTGAAACCTGCCGTAAAGTAAGTTAATTTTCCGAGGAACTTTCCACGCCTTACGGTATAAATTTGACGACCTTGTATATTTAACGTGCCTTATACAACGTGAACAATCTTAAAACAGGAGTTTGTGCTTTAATGTTAACGCAGACGTTCGTGGAGCCTTAAACCAACTGGAGGAATAGTGTTTATTATTATAACTGTGAAAAATACCTATTTTTTATAACGTGTACAAAACGGTTCATCTAAAAAAATGGTGCTTTGTTATATGCCTTATATCTACAATTAAGTGTTTACGTATTGTATTGTATGCAAACGAGGATTTGGGCTGTACTTAACGTGCAGGGAAATTCTCAAAATGTTGATGTTATCTTCATATTTGTAGAAACATCGGGATTTGTTTGAATGATGATGAAGTTACTCTGGTGGTTATTAGTCCAAGTGTACATTTCGACTTGGTTTTGAAACGGAATAAGAACATGGGTAACACTTTTCCAAAAAAACAGTTTTGAAATTCGTGTGTATCTTGCTTATTCCTAATAAGAGAGATGGGAGCAAGCGCCTACTTTTGTAAAATATATTTGGTCTATTAAATAAAATCAAATATACAAGGTGAATACCGTATTTCCTCAAATGTGACATCAAATTTTGAATTTTCCACGTACTGTTCCAATCCAAGAACTTACTTAACATTGTAATGCTTTTAGTTATAATTTATTGTTAACTGTATTCCATTGATTTGCCTACGAAATAGTAGCGCACTTAAAATTAGTTTATTGTTTAATCTTAATTTTAAGATCGATCCTTCCAAGACAGAGTTTGCCTTTAACAAGTTCACTGCTTCATTGTACGTACCTACGTAATTATAAGATTACAACTAAACTTACTACTTTTAAGCATTAAGGTTAGATTAACTCAGCGTTTATTCTAAACAAGATGTAGTCGAATAGGGAAATTCCCCCGGGTTTTAGTTTTAATTTTATGTTATCTTTAAACTGAACGAGCTACAGTGCTGCGAAATACGGATTGCGTGTGCACGTTTCAGCCGGAATTGCCTGAATTAGCACATTTCTTTTTAAGAGTTTAGAAGGCAGCTACATGTATTGATTGCACTCTTAAGTTTGAAGCAACAACTAATATTTAATCTTTATGTTATGCGTATCCTAATCTTATGTTCATTTAATTACAGTGTAGAATACTCGTTCATTTTACTGTTGTTGTATGACCGTGTTCAATAACAAGTGCATATGTGAATAAAGTAGAACAAATCAGTAAATACACAATATTGAACACCAGGCGAGCATAAATTCCATTCTAATTTGCAACGAAAACACGAACTCTTGCGTGAGCGACGAATGTTTCGATTTGCCTGCTTAGTGTTCCGTTCGTTCTTAAACAATTTCTAAAAACTTTATGGTAGGTGTAAGAGAGATTTTAAGCTTTAAGTGTATCAGTTGTTATAATAGTTGGACTAATTTAGTTGCTTGTTATTAATAACAGATATTTTATGTGCCATAAAGGAAATATATGTACTACAGGAAGCACGTATGTGTCCATGTATTTACCTAACCAAAACCTTCCTGACCAGAAATTATTATGTAAATTTATATACTCTTTGTCTTTTTATTGAATGTCTACCCTTCACATTTCCTAATAATTATACGAAAACGGAGCATGAACCCCACCCCCCTCTTATACCTTTTATAATATGATTCTTGTAGAACTGAATGAATTTGTTCTTTTCAACAACATGAAAAAGAAAGAAATCCAAAAGGAGCTTTTTGAGTAGTTCCACTCAAGAAATGCGTAAAATTTTACGCGTGCAACTTAAGACATGCTGAGAAGGTGTCTTGTTATTGAGTTGGCGATGAATAAACTTAAAAAAAATATCAGATCGAATTTTTGAGAACATATAAATTAAAGAAAACGCAGAAACCGCTTAAGAAAACGGACTTACTTTCTAAATTTATAACAGCTGTACAAACGAAATTAATTTCATTTTGCTATTAATATTAATTATAACATGTTGTATTTCTTTTACAATATAAGTATTTGTCTTATAAGTTATAATGTAGATTAACTGAGATTACCTAAAGTGAGTTTAAGTGGTTTTAACTAAATATAACAAAGGTTTTTTAGTAACTAAGGAGTGTGCAACAGATATTATAAGATAGATGAAACCAATCAAGTTATTATTTTCAAAGCAATTCTCATAAAGAACTCGACTCAGAAACTTTCTAAGAACAGACTCAATTGAGGCAATAGGGGATCGAGCAGATCGCCTTACTTAAAACTCGCCACTGGCTTATTGTTTAGGACAGTGATTCTTAATCTGTAGTTCATAAAACTTTGGGGGCCGTCTTCTCCAACCAGAGAGTCTGCAAAATTTCGAAGAAAATTGTTATTGACCTGCAAATACCGACAGGTAATGATAAAACTTCAGAACAATTCAAAATAGAAATAGAAATCAAAACCCCATAACTATAAAATCCTGTGACAACAAAAAAATACATACACTGAGAATCTTATAAGACTACACATAGTAATTATCAATGGAAGCTTTATTACATTATTATTTCCAAATTTATTATTATTTCGCCATGGTTACCGTGCGTTGTTAGTAATGACACTACTGATTTTGAATTGTTAGATTGAATTAAATTGTTCTTTTGATTTATTGTAAAATAATGTATACAACCGCCGAAAAGTAGAATACACTTTATTCTCAAATGGAGTTTGTTGAGAGAGGGTCTCTGCATTATATGCCGCCAAATTTCATTAATGTAATGTAATGAAATAAACCTTCCTTAATACTTTCTAAATATGTGCAGTTTTTAAATGATTCAGCATTGAAAATTGAGTAGTAACCATAGCAACGTAATGTTAAAATCCCTATGTGCAATTTTATATGACTCAGAAATGTTTTATCTGATCACGTAATTTTTGTCTATGTGCAGTATTACAAGATTCTCACTGTATATTGAAAGGTGGTCCGTGGTAAAAAAAAGTTGAAAATCGCTGATTTAGGATAAAGAAGACAAGTATATTAACTAAAGCTGCTTTCGTTCAAACCAATCATAGAATCAAAATCTTAGGTGAACAAAAGCTGCTTTCGTTCATACCAATGATTACTAATCATAAATATTGGATTCACTTCGTGCACATTTATTCTTAACTTTCTTCCGTTCATTTTATGAAATATGAGTTTCATTCCTTCGTTTTTTATAGAATCAATGCATAAAAGTTACGAATAAATGTGCACGAAGTGAATCCAATATTTATGGTTAGTAATCATTGGTATGAACGAAAGCACTAGAAGCATATGATCATGCAATAGGTACTGATTAAAATACGTCATCCCGGTAATGTTTCTAAGTTACGTTTTTGTGATCAAATCAGACATAACTTGTGATTATCCAAATTGTAATTTTGATCGCTTAATCGGTGGTGGGGAGGAAGTAATCACAGAGAACGAACATGCAGAATTGTAATCACGATTACATGATTAGTAATCACGGGTATAAACGAAAGCACTTTAAGTTATTCAAATGAACTGATATTTTTTATTTAAAAGTGGTAAAACAATATAAAAATTGTCAAAAAATAAATAAAATGGAAGAGGGTAAGCGATACGTTTATACTTGATAGCGAAACGTCGAGTTTTATAACAATTTTAAAAACTGTAAAGATTAATAAATTATTATAAATTGTTCGATAAATTGTAACAGAGAAGAAAGTCTTATTATTTCTAATACCTTAAATCATTAATGAAATCCACTAAATTCCATATCAAGTGGACCATTATTAATTATTACAAAGACATACGACTGTGAAACTATGAATGTAACAGAGAAAAACATAACGAGTCAAGAAATATATAAAACAGAGAAAGAGGAAATAAAAGTGAGTAGATTTTAAATGAAAAGATAATAATAACAGCAAAGTTAATAAGAAAAATTTGAGTAAGGAGAAACACGAGGAAACAAACAATAAAAACGTCGACGATGAAAGATGAGGGCTAAAGAAGAGCTTATCTTCAGACAGAAACAATAAAAAAAATGAAAATTAAGAAAACGTCATAGATTCAAACTAAAACCAATTTTTGTTTTTATAAAAAATACAAAAAGAATAATATACGAGTGTATGGTATCTACAATATTGTAACGCATTAGGCAAATTGACACAATATTGGACTTAAGATTGAGTCCTGCGGTACTCCAGACTACATGTTACAGTAAGTTGGTAATACTTTTACATCTTTTTTAAGTCATAAGAAGTAATTACGAAGCAAGTACTTAGAATAAGAACTTAAACAACTTTGTTCTGAATTTCTTTAACAATATTTTTTTGAAAGTTGTTTCTCTTCCTTCACGAAAAAAATACTTTACAAAATCGTTTTTTTTAAAACTTACTCTACATTATTCTGTAACTACCCACATACATACATCTTTTGTAACATCACTAAAAAATAAAAATTTTAAAGAAAGCCGACAATTTTATGAATCTGGCTAGAAAGTATAAATATTTTCTCGTTTAATTCACTGCATTTTTTTTTCTTGATTCGACGAAAAAGCTCTCTTGTGTATAACCTCCACCAGATGTCTGTTCCAGCGTTCCCCGCGGAAGCTGATCAATACCTAGGGACACTCAAACAGCATAGAAACGATGCTGAAGGTGAGATTGGTGAATATGATTTTGAAAAATTGTGTGACCGATTACATTACAGTTCGTCTTAGTCGCCTTGCTAGTTTTGCTACAAGAGCGTCAAGCGCGAGTTATCACAAGAAGAAGTTTCTCGGATCAATCGGTTCAAATGTATCTGACAGAGGTAAATATCATTGAACTGGAAAACCTCCGGAATCCCGTAATATTATCATTTTTACACTTTTTTTATTCTACTTTTTTCAAATTGACAAATTTCAATTCAATAATCGGAAAGTTGCTTTTCCTTTAACGAATTTATCACACTATATTTCTATTAAAAAAGGTAAATAATAAATAATTGTATATTATGAATATATTTTCTTTTCTTTTTTTAAAATAAATACAAAAATGATTCAAACTTAATTAAACTGATAAAAATGAAACCAGAATATTGAAGAATTCACTGATAAACACTAATAACTTAAATGTGTTACTTTTAAGTCAATTAATTTACTGTTTAATTGAAATTACCTTCCCTTTTCCAGAGAACTTGTTATTGGAATGAAGTTTGTAAGGAGGAGTTTCAAAATCAGTTCAGGTGCAAATGCCCGGTGTGGTCCTTCTGTCGTGCCCCCGGGCGTTATTACAACGCATACTGCTCAATGACTTCCACAGGATACATCTGGAAGCAACCTGGACGCCTTGAAGACTCCTAGCAATAAGACACCCAACATGTATCTTACATAACTCTAACCGTTTTTAAGCTGCCAGCACTGCATCGCAGTTATTTATCCTGTATATCCTGACGCAATAACACTTCCACATAAGTTGTTACTATTACATTCAGACGTACAAGATTGTTTATTATGTAAATTGGTTAACTGGGACGACAAAGTCGATTAATTAAGCTTAGTTTAGGAGTTCTCAAAGTATCTGCTCCGTTCTTTGCACCAATGCAATAATAGAGTTTTGTATTTGTTAGTTTTACGTTTATCAATGCAAGTTTTAATACCAGTACCATTTGATATTAAAATAAAACCGAATTTTATAACTTTTCTCGGTAAATAAGTGATTTATTTCTTCTCTTTTTTCCCCAACAAAAGTTACAACCAAAATTTTGTTTCACCTATTTAATCATAAACCTGTGATTACAATTTTAAAAAATTTCTCAGAGCAGAACATTCATGTTTTTAGCACCTAACAGATTCTGAAAATCAGTGAAAACTAAGTACAATTTCTTTGTATCATTTGAATTGACTGAAACCCAGGAGCAGAAAATTGCAAAAGAAAGATAAAGGAAAAAGCTACTCCGATTATCATAACCTAAATTCGCTCCCTGATTTAAATGAATAGGTAAAAAAATATTTCAAAATGAACAAACTAAGTATTGAGGGAGATGGTACCGACCTTCTGCTTGATGGATTCTGTACGGAATTAAAATTGTAGGGCCCCTACTTCGTGGCACTTTCGTTAACAATTTACTAGCAATTGGCACAGAAAAATAAATTTACAAAAATAATGGGCGACCTAGGTTTAAAAGCGTTTTATATCCTCCCGGGTTCTTTACACTCGGTGTATCCCCTGAGGCTGACTCAATTAATTCGATTTCGAATTTCAGTAATAAATATGTATTTCAAAAATTTTATTACATTTTTAATTTTTTGGAATTGCCTGTGCCTATGAGCGCATTATAAAAGGACGCTATTATTAATAATAAGATAAAAAAATAAAATTGCGTTGCATTTTTAATTCTTAATTAATATTAAAATAATATAAAATTTTACTACAATATTTCTTTTATACTTTCAGGAGTTTTATGGAGGGCATTTTATTTGGAGGATTACAGTCGTTAGGTACGATTCTGTATGCGCGCACTGTTATAAATATAAGACTTTTGAATTAATTAATTTATGAATAAGAAAGTGCGATATGAATCTGATTAAAATGTAGCGGAGAGAGATCGATAATTTCTCAGCAAACGACCTTCACCGTTAACAAAATGTCTTGCACCTAACACTCACATCCACGTCCAGTGCTGTTTCATGGTTTAGTAACCTGAGTGTACTTGCGCAGATTTCGCGGCCGCTATCGATCTTGATTTTAGTTATACAATGGCGACGTTAAACGTCGCTTGTATATTATTGATACTGTTAATCGGGACTTCAAACGCCGTCCCGTCCGGCATTTCCCAAAAAGAATTTTACGATGAGGTGCGACAGCTGCTTGCTCTCTCGTCCAATGGCCTCCAACAGGTAGGAGAGACCCTTACTACATTCTTGTATCGTGAGCTTAATCAAACTAAACAATCAATTTTTCTAAAATAAAACTAGAAAAAGTTGATTTCCAATTGGTGTTAATCATGCGCGTGGTCTTGCTAATTAAACCGGAAACGCGACTTAAAAGTTGCATGGATGCAACCCAGGATGCTTGTCGTTATCGTTGGTGTGCATGTTGCAGGACCAGCCTTTACTGGAGAGCCAAGAAGTTTCATCGAAACCCGATGTTCCCAAGGCCGTGAAGAATTGGCCTAAATTCGATTTGAATTTGGGGCAGGTGTCTGGCGTGGCCGTGAACTCCAATAATCAACCGGTCGTTTTTCATAGGGCCGATCGAATTTGGGATGAACAGTACGTATAACAAAAAAATGATAAAATTGAAGTCGTGTGAAAAGTGATTAAGCAACGAGAGCAATGTCAAGGATTGTTTAGGTCAAGTATGTCTAATTATATAGTACAGAAAATGTAGGATGAGGAATTTGCGTTGGTAATTATTAAATTATTCGGAATCGAAAAATGAAAAGATCGATTCTAAAATTGGCCGCCGAAATTGGAAAACATAAAGAACACGGTGAGAACATAAATTTGAATTCTAAATGAAACAAAATTTCAAAACAAATTAAATAAAATGGTATTCCTTCACACTAGCTTTAAAAATTTTAAAGAAGGAAATGATATTAAAAAAAACTATATTTGAGGTTTTTTCAAAGTGGAAGTCAATGAAATCAAAGGACTACACATTCGATAAAAATTTCTGAGGCAGGAAAACGCCAGGGCGAAAGTGAAATTCTTATTTGACACTTTTCAATAAATTTGAAATTGCGCATTTCAAATCCGTTTTGGAAAAATAAAAGTAATTTCGAAAGAAGTTTGAATGGTTATTTTAACAGGAAATAAAATAGAAAATGTTTACCACGAAGGAATTTTTTTTATAGTTTTGTTACAGATACTTTTAATAGTACAGTAAAATAGTATTATTTAAAAGCAAAAATCTCGCCCAACGTGGGGCTCGAACCCACGACCCTGAGATTAAGAGTCTCATGCTCTACCGACTGAGCTAGCCGGGCTTACAACTTTCAAGATTCTTCAGTTAATTCAGCATGTCTTCTGAAATTACCTACCAAAGCCATTATATCAAAAATACTTTCTTTTTTTTGAACCTAAATAATTTTAAACTTTTTTCAGCACTTTCAATTCGACCCACCATTTTCAAGAGGGACATTTGGGACCCATTCGGGCAAACACTGTTTTAACCCTCGACCCGCAAACTGGGAAAATCCTGGGGGAATGGGGCTCCAATTTGTTTTACATGCCGCACGGCCTCACAATAGACCGACACGATAATTTGTGGGTTACTGACGTCGCTTTGCACCAAGCATTTAAAGTAAGTAGGTCTATATCAATTTACTGATTAGATAATAAAGAGCGTGTCACCCAGAAAACGAGAATTTATTTGGCTTTATTTGGGGCGTCATGGGGAAAGTCAATTAATTTTTATGATTAATATGACCCTGAGTACTTGCGTTATTGATCGTCAGAATTGAGTAAGTGCCTATTGCGAAGCAAGTGATAATTGGACTCTTTATTGAAACGACGTACAAAAACAAAGGTTTTTTTAAAAGCCTTCTGTTAATAAATGTTTTGCTGTTTTTGCTTATATTTTATCGCATATTTAAATGTGGCCTGCTTTGAAATAAATTCTGACAAACCTAAGAATGTGTTTCGTATTATTTTTCAGTTTCGTCCCGGTGAACTAGAACCAAGCCTGACTTTCGGCCACAGGTTCCAACCTGGCTCAGGTATTAAACACCTCTGCAAGCCGACCTCAATAGCAGTGGCCAGCACAGGGGAAGTTTTCATCGCAGATGGCTATTGCAATAGCCGAATTCTTAAGTACAATGCCGCAGGTGGCCTTCTACGAGTTATCCCAAATCCACCTGGTATGATTTTAACCCGAAAATAGCCGGCAAACTCTACTGAAGACTTTTCTTAATACAGAATTTCTTTCTCTGTTGGTTCCTCATGGCGTGGCGCTCATCGAGTCCATGGATCGCTTGTGTATTGCTGACAGGGAAAATATGAGGGTCACATGCCCTAGAGCCGGCCTGTACACGGTTCAGGATCAAAGAACTCCGGCCCTTACTATTCAACAGCCTGATATGGGGCGTGTGTTTGGAGTCGCTGCTAGAGGTAAAGTATCTGCAAAGTGTTTCTGTTTGAATCATTTTAGCAAACAGAACGACAAGGTGCTAAAAACTGTCAAAGAAAGAAATTTAAAAATCTTGTTGACGTTTCGTTAATCAAGTTACGAGCTTCTTGAGGGTGAGTTGATTTGATACCGGAAACGGATCTAGACAGAGGCGAACACTACAAGAAAAATATATAACTTTTCTTGCAAAAATGAAAGATTAGGCACAATGTAAAGTCTCTCCAACGTGTACCTTCGTTTTTTTGACTTTGCTTTAGTTTATCTATCGCTTCCAAGGATTACAGTCTGAACCCGCCCCTAGCTTGCCTGAAGAAACATACGTCTCTGAAAATCATTGCATTAGGTTGAAATAATTTAAGATACCTGTTAAAGGATACCCACAAAGGAGGTGAATTATTAAAGTTTAGATTAACAAACAGATGTATTGCTCAAGTAACGATTACGCTAAGAAATGTGATAAAAAAAGAAAGAGATGTGATACAAATCAGAGAAACTTGCAATTTGTTGAATGTGTTGCCTAAATCAGAGACACTTGTAATTTGTTGAATGTGTTGCCTATAACACAGGGACGTTAACGAACTCTCCTCTTACATTATTATGATAATTTTCAACGGACAAGTGCTTCAATCATAGCTTCTTCGTCAAGTTGTTTTTTTTTAAATAAAACAATTAATTAATTAATATACAATATGTCCCAGAGAACTTTACCAGCATGGGGATCTCGCTTATTATAAGAGATACGAATTCGGTTAAGTGGGATGAATTATTCCTAATTATTAGGTTAGTCATAAACTATCTTGAAAATTAAGAAATTCCATGTATATCCAGATATAGCCAAAAAACAAATATTTTCAAATATCGTTTTTTTTGTAATAACTTCTTTGTCGTAATCGATACGTTTTCGTTATTTGTACTTTCTTAAGACACTTTCTTATGCAGAGTTTAAATGTGTTTTTAGATTTTTGTTTGCACTTTCCGATTTCGAGTTTTCGCCCAATTTCTTATGGACCGTGAATTAGGCTTTGGAATAATTGAATGCGATTAATAAATGAATCGACATTTATTTTTAAGTCCAATGATACCTCTTATCCTTTTAATACAATTCGGAGTACTTCCTACACTATAGATTTAAGACTAATTAAAGAAAACTTACAAACCAAAGCTATGAAGAGTCGAATTTTCTTTTATATTACGGAAAGAAAAAAACTTTAGCGAACTATTTACTTTATTGTTCTGATTTTAGAGGCGACAACAAGCGTCCTTAAATCGAGGTAGAAGTCTCTTTCACCCCTATGACACTATCTTTGGTTTCGATTGTACCTCTTACAGTAAAATAAATCATCGTAAGTGCAACAAAGAAATACAAAATTTTACGTCTTCCGCACTAACATACCTAACTTACTGCAAGAATTACTTACAGTAAAAAAAGCATTTAAGCTATTTTTACATATATCATCAATGCTATCGCATTTCGAGAGGTTTACGCTCGAGGAAGCATAAAAAGTTTAAACCGAAACAACATGTCGTAAAGCAAGCACTTCGAAGCTTCAGTTTTTTTTTTTAATGTTTGTATGTATGATGCTTTTTGTATTCGAGTGCAAAAGAAAACTATTTTCAACGTAATTGCTAGTTAAACAAATAATGTACGTTTTGCGCTTGTAAAAAGAATGCAACACGAACGCTTGCTGAATTATTATTAGATTTTAAGTATGCCATTAGATGCGCTTGGAATTTTTTGCTCATTAGTATTACAAACTATGTATTTTCGTATAACAATCACAATAGTTTTGTTTTGCTATTGAAAGTTAAGGAAAAGAAATTTGTTTAGTCGCAAGCCTTAATGAACAATGTGCTTTCAATTTTATCAGTATGAAAAGCACCACTTCATTAATTAAATGATCCACGCATCCAACTCGTTTGGTAGTCATGCAGCACAGAAGACTTCTATCTACATTAACACATCACCTAGGCTAGCTGTGGTGTGTACTAAATATATCACCGCCGCACATACTAAACGCTAATACACTTAGCAATTCAACGAATTCAATTTATTTATATTTCTTCTGCGTAAACTTTCAAGTGGCATATAAAGTATGGTCGTTATTGCCATTCGTAACATGTTTTTCCTTAAGCCATGTTAATGACGCGCCACTGCTGGTATGCATTAAATATGGTATTCCAAGAAGTATAAATCACGCGTTTTTCTTGCAGGGAACCTTATTTATGCGGTAAACGGCCCGACGTCCCATCTTCTACCCATCCAAGGAATGACAATTGATCCTCAATCAGAATCGGTAACTGATCACTGGGCACCAGAAGAGGTAAGCGAGCCAGAAATAAAGAAACATAAATATTTTCACACTTTTATGTAGACAGAGGTTGCTTATGAAAGAAATTATTATCTGCGGGACAGTTTTATGAAAAATTAAGTCGTGATAAACGGTCGCTTTATTTCATGTTGTGACTTAAACAGAAGCGCAACTCTTGTCGTGCAGCACATGTTTGAAATTTACACGCTGACTGGTTTATTTGGCTTGAAATTGCGCCCACGGTGATGTTTATGAACTCATAGAAATTACTCTTTCGTCTACTCAAAGCAATGGAAAGAAATATTATTTGTAAGATAAAATTATTCAGAGAAAAGAACAACAACAAGCAAAAGTCTAAAGATAATCTAAGAGTAGTGAGATTTCATATTTGTTAATTTTGTTGAAGGTACAGGTTTCCAATAGTTATATCGTCCTTAAAATTATGGCGATAGGTCTTTTTGCTTACATTGCAGTTGCATTGTCAGATTTTCTCTTCCTTTTTTAATTATAACATCCTTATTTTCGTTTCCTTATTATTATTCTGTTTGTCATCGAATTTCAATTGCCAACCTGCCATTGTTTCTCATGGATCCATCAATCAGCCACTTTCTTCCTTTTTTCATTGTCTGAATCCAGTTTTTTCTTCTTAATCTTTTCCTTTATGATGTCCACTCCATTTTTTGTAACATTCCAATGTGTGCGTGTACAATTTCTAGTAGTATTTCTCATTATTTCCTCTCCTGTTTCCTCTCCCCTCCAATTTTGAGTTCTATAGTTATAAGTTCTTTCTATTCTACCATTTTCTCGTCCAATATCTCCAATATTATTTTCAATGCAAAATTTAGGTACTACAGTACACAGATACACCCGAAAGTTGCTCTTCGACGCGTACCTCCACTCCTAAGTGTGCGAACGCCTTTATAATCCACACTTTAAAAAATCGTACATAAAAAGGGTAGCCGATTAATCTTGGAACCTATTTAAAACTAATAAATTTCTCGATTTAATTAAACTTTTCGGGCTTTCGAAAGCCGCTTAGCTGGAAAAAGTCAGCCGACAGGTTTCCAAGATATGAACAGAAGTAGTAACGTTAAAAAAATTCTCCCAACATTTTATTCTGCAATAAACACAGTGCCCCAGTTTTTTTTTGCCACGTGCACAGTTTATGACTATGAGCGAGATAAGCGCCGGCGTTTCGATTTACAGCTTTTTGTAATTAAGTTTTTGTTTGCACCCTCGTTTTAACGACGTTTCCGAGAAATTTCAGTTTTTATTTGCGTTACTCTGGAAGTGGGTCAAAGTGGATTAAAGTCTGTTGATAGAGTCGTGCTAATAAATGAGAACAATATTGACAATATTACGTGTTGTGACTTACTTAGAAATACAAATTAATTATATTATAATAATAAATGATACGAATTCAATTAGAATTAGAAGTTTTTTCTTGCATTTAATCTCGTACAAGAGAAAACTATTGATAAAAAAAATTGTAATTAATCAACGAATCAATAATTTCAACTTTCTTTGATCACATTGAAAATTTTGAGTGATCTTGCTCATTCTGCATCTCTATGTGACGATAAAAAATCGTAGGATTTTCTATTATCTATTTGCCCCTTTTTTTTGTAATTTTAATTTCCTTTTATTAGCTCTAACTCTGTGTAAGTGTAATTTTAATAAAAACTGAAAAAAATAAAACTCCAAAACGCACTTTAAAAAATAGTTTATGAAACTTACGTCCTTCAAATAAATTGATTCTTTTCCTTGCTACTGCTGCTTTCAGATACGCACCAGACGATAAATTGAACCTTGTGGGTGAAACAAGACCATCAAGTGAGTTTGGCTTCTTTAAGCCGCAAGAAAATATCGAAAAAATATCTAAGGCTTATATTTATCTTGGAACCATCTAATCGCTTTTCAAAATGCACCCGTACTACTCCAAATAAGGACTCGCTCGTTCATAAAGGCATGTTTTATTAGACACACAAAGCTGTAAGAAGTAAATTTTATTTTTAAACGCAGTAACAAGATCACGTTTTATACTTTACAGCAAATTCCAAAACGTTCGTGTATGGAAAGCACTTAGTTGTACCGTAAATTAGAACCAGTCGTCCATAAACGAAGAATTGTGGCGAGTCTTGCTCACCTATTTGGCATTTTATGATTCGCCATATCATATGTTACTAGAACGCCTGATTGAACCGCGCAATTAAGTGTTAATTAATTTTAATTGACTGGCTCGTAGACAAAGCGTCTGCCTTCAATGAAAAATTCCCCCTTTTTTTTTATTTGTTTCCGAAGGAGCGCAAACGTTGTTGGTATTTAGCACCAGGTCATTAATTGGCCGGGTTGTTAAAGAGCTTGTCGTTTGCAGTACCTCGGCTGCTTATTATGTAGATGCTAACGAGCATACCCATTCTTCACAACTTGCTGGTGTGTTCCTTAATTATTGCAATAATAAACTGCTGGTGCTCTTTTATTTGTAAGTAACGTTTACATAGGTATTCGAGGAACTTAAACTACTTCTGCATTTACGTTTTTGTTTCTGGAGTACAGAAATTACTTTCTATATTTTTAAAGGTGGTGTGTATAAATACTTTCGCAGACAACAGATTTATTTTCAGTAAAACAAAACTGTCACACCATTTATTTTTAATTTTTAAGTTTGCGCCGCCAGCTTTCGTTTATAATAAATCACAGTTTCACATCAAAGCTGAAGCCACCCGACGTTATTAATGAAATACGTTCAATTTATTATTTTTCAGGGTTTCGAAAATCCCCATGCGATTGCGGTGAGCCCCAACGGTTCGGCTTTGTACGTAGCGGAAATTGGGCCGAACAGGATTTGGAAATTCGAGCTGGTCTCTCCCAAGTAACTCTCTTCATTACACAAATTAGTACATAGTTCAAAGCGAAGCTGTTGCTCGATTTTTGCGATTAAGTTGTCTATGTAACGAACAAAGTAAATGTTGCACCAAGCGTAGATGATTATATACCTATATACATATATGTAAATTTAAATAATAAAATTGTTGACCATATTTAGACGAGTTAATAAACACTTGTACGCTTAGGTATGTCGTACGTAATCTGTAGCAAATGCATCTATGATTTAATGACAATAAGAAAAATATTTTACAAATTTGTTTGTTTTGATTTAAACGTAAGCACAAAGTCGTTATACGAGTAATAGGGAGAGTGCTTGTAAAACCCCCTCACAGACAAATGAGCTCTACTTTTTTCCTTACGTTTAAAAGGTGTTTTAATTAGGTAAGTTACATACTTACATATCTTAAAGAAATTGCAAGTTGGAAACAAAAGTACCTACATAGTTTGTAACGTACTGAGGTAAATAAAATCTGAAAATCTTGGGAGGTGAAAGTGGGAGATATAAATTTATGATAGACGGTAACGTATTAATCACCGGGTATTAAATGTCGTAGATACGCATCAGATGGAACAAAATAAATACCATACAATCGGAAAATATTACACCTGCGGTGTATTGAAAGCGTGAATTATGAGCAAGTCCGGTAAAGCGTACGTGGTCACGACAAGAGCCTCTTGAAACAACTGTACAAGGTATATTTAAATGAAGCAGAATAAAAAACGGAAACACCTCACGTCTCGCTGTAACCAGCACTTACGGCCAAGATAATGTCTTATTTATAAGCCAGCCAGGCAACGAAATAAACAACTTCGGCCTGCCCCTATTTTACAGCTGCATGCGGGAGCGTATGTTAATATTTCAACTCAATGCTACGACCCTCAGACACGTTATGTGTTAATTCGTATGTTAATCGCGCGAAAAATAAAAAACAATATGCCCAGATTTATGTAAAATACGAACGAAGCTACTTAGAACGTTTAATGTTCACCATCATCAATGTCTTATCGAAAATAACGTAAGACCAAGAAAATTATCGCTTAATGGGGTACGTTCCGCCTGGCTAGTTAATGGAGACGTTCGACCTGTAAAAATGCCACCACTTATCTATCAAATTTTATCTTAATTTCACCGGACAAGTCTCAAAATGTAAGCGGCAGATAATATAATGTATTTTGAAACGTCCAAGTACTCCTACAAACTACTAAATAAATAAGTTCGTCTTTTGGCTTTGATCATATGCGAAGTGATCATCCAATCAAAGTCGAGGAAATTACCGTACAAGAAAATTACGTCTTTCAAAGTGAAGACAAAATCGTAAAAATGTTCGTCCGTCATCTTGCAATTAAAGAATAAATTAAGGTATGTGGTAAGTGGACACGCTATTTAGTTTTACGGTTTTATCTTAATAAACACAATATGTCGGCGGCTTTTAATTTATTCTGCACTTCGAGGACTTAATTTGAAAACTAATTGCGTTGCAAATAGTATACCGTTAACGCATTAAAAAGCTGAAACATGTCCTTTGAAAGTGGATAAAAGAAAAAAAAATATAGTACAGTAGCTTCTTAAATAACGTTTTCGCTATTCGGGAGAATACACTGAGAAAAATGGTACCAAAGAGTACGTTTATATTAAGAAGAATTCCGAACATTTTGTTCAGATTTGCGTTAAAAAGCAAAGCGACCCAGCGTACTACTGCAAAATTAACACTATGTGGTTTGTTGTTTAGAGTATCATTTCCTGTCATGATAAAATTACAGGAGTAATTAACAATATGTCAAACATGACATTTTATTACTAATTTATTCAGCATAATATTTCAATATGGTTTATTATATTTTAACACTACGTATTATGTAAAATGATAATTTTACATTCCTAAACTTAAACAGTTTTATTGTGCTAAGAATCATGATTAATTTAGAGTAAGATGAATCTTATAACATGACAGCATTATACTTTTACGTTATACTTTTATTTTATCGATGTGGAGTGATGTTTTATCAAAATTGCAAAATTCCATTTTTCTCAGTGTACAGAATAACATAATAAACAGTTCATCAACAAAAGCAATTACTTTTCCTCCTTTCGTAGAACGCTGCAGTGAACTACCTTTTTCTTCGA
The DNA here is from genome assembly GCA_958336345.1 of Dorcus parallelipipedus. Taxonomy (NCBI): domain Eukaryota; kingdom Metazoa; phylum Arthropoda; class Insecta; order Coleoptera; family Lucanidae; genus Dorcus; species Dorcus parallelipipedus. The sequence goes on from OY284477.1 coordinate 41,352,654, forward strand.
TGGACTCATATATTACAAACGATGGTACATATTATGGGATGCTTGAATGAGTTTGGGAAAATCCAAATTGGTACTCAGAATCTTGTGAAATGGTTTTCTCATAATTTGGAGGTACCTACAAGGGGTGAAACAAAAAAGCTACGTTGATTTTTTTTGACAAGTTTTTGACACATCTATGTAATGAGTAAATTTAAAGTTAGAAGTAGGTAATTTATTGGATTATTGAACTCCATATATGTAGGTAGTCCAGATCTGACACCCTTCGCCTAGTACCTATTTCGGCAACTTAAAGATAACTTGCAACCTTCAAATCAAAGATTCTGTAGACAATCTGTTTGCGAAACTGTCAAAAAATATCTTTTTCAACTAGCTTAGAAGAACGAAGAAAGTGGCACAAGTGTGTGGACTTAACCAGAGAACATATTGAAAAATAAAAATGTTTGAATTACCCCCTCTCTTCTTCTTCATGTCGAGGCCTATAATTTTTTTATTTAATAAATAAATTAATCCCTATAAGTAAAATTCAGAATCATTTTATCCTCATTTATGCTATACCTGTAGGTTGTACAGTCACGATCATGTAAATTGCCGATTCAATAAATTATAAGGACTGGTTTCTTTTGCAGTGTAATTTTATGGCAAATTAGATTACAACTTCTTCCAGTTGCTTGCGTCTTTTCAAGCTTTCATCGTCACGTCAGCGGTAATAGGAAATATTATCCACTTTCAAGAAAAACAGCCAGTGCAATTCAAATCGATTTAAAAACAATTTCTTTTTACTACTGCAATAAGTATTTGATTAGTCGTAAAAGAAAATGCATGAATATCAATCTTATAATTGTTGTATTATCTTCTTTAGAATGTACACTTTATAATTGAGTTCTTTTCTCACTATTACACATAGTTTCCTAAATTTTAAACTATCAAAGTAAAGTTAATGTTGTATATAAAAAAAATCACAATGATTTTGTTACTACAATTACACAATGACAAGCTTTCTTTTATTTTCATCTTAACGAAAGAATATTTCGATCCGCATCGTAGCGCCTGCATTCAGAAGGATCAACAGACATTAAAGGCCCGTAATTGCGCTAGAAAAAGTGGCAACGCAGCAGGACGAGAGCAAAACCTTCAATCTCTATCCGAAATTAAGTTGTTAAGATTGTGCGCTCGAGGCGGGGCAACATTGTACTGCTGCTGCTCATCGTAAAAAAAATCAGTAATGACTTATTGAACTCAGTTCCTCTGCAAATCAAACAAAACTGCAGCACCGGCTGAATTGCGTGATTCTCCTAATTGCACCGCTTCGGACGCGCATGACTGAATCATTGTCGTTGAGAGCAAAAGAAATCTTCGAATTGTGTAACAGGGGGGAACGAACCGGCTTCAAATTACACCTTGCAAGTTCCAGTACAAATTACGTCCGTTTTTTAATGATCGTGATCTTAGTAATTAGGTTTGTTTAGTAATTGTGCTCTGAAAAGGAGAAAATCGAACCGATTCTATCTTAAGAAAAAATATAAATGATTCAGATCAATTACCCCAATAATGACTTATTTCTTCAATTTCGTGCTGGAAATGATACTGATTTAGAATTTCTAAAATCGAAGTAACTAAGAAGAGAATTGAATCAGTAAATAATGCCAAAAGAATTTTTTTCCTGTTATTGGAAAGACTGGTTTACAATGAGCTATTTAGATGTAAAATGATATACCCATTTGAGTTCCCCATTACATAACGTAAAAAAGATTTACGGTGTGCGTCTAAATTACCGTGTGCAGAGCCCGTATACGTGTGTGCTTTTTTAATAACATCGAAAAGGTATGAAAAGAACCGCGGGCAGAAAATAATATGATTGGTGGTTCGAAATTCGACAAAAAAATGCGTAAGGTATAATCACCGGAAAGCATTTATTACCTGCCCTGCACCTGCTTGATGTTTATATCTTACTCAGGTTATTACGACGCTTCTTCGTAAAGCTAGCCAATTAAAGACGTATGACTTAACATAAATCAACAGAGAAAGAATGAGCTGATTTAGAATCGTCTAAGAAGTGATGACTATTGATTAAATCTTACATACACACATGCAACACGAAGTGACATTAACACATAACAAGTTTATTATACTTAGTTTAATTTTGTTTTGCTACATTTTTAATATGTTAGTATTTATATTTTGAAAAAAAAAAACCAGGGGTTTACCTCCTCAAAATTTTCACACTTCCTTAGATACATCCTATATAATTAGTAGTAATACACAAGTATGTTAAACTATATAATATATTTCTTGCATAAAGAAATCCATAGATTTTTTAATCAGTGTTCATTCAGGATAACATCGTTAACATAAGTAAATTATTCAAGAAGTTTAATTCCCCGTCTAAGAGAGTACCGCATAGTTAATAACCCTTCACTAATTTTATATTTCCTCGTGATTGGCTCAGTGAATCCACCACTTGGTAATTAAGATAACAACATCAAATTACAGAACTTCATTTGCAACGCTCGCTGGCTGGAAAACGCTCATAAATCAGCAGCATTTTTCTTCACTCAAATCAACTAATTACTTCCTCCTGGCTATTCTCCTCTAACGTCGACGGTACCTACAAACAAAAAGAAAAACTTAACATTTTGTTTGCGATATGCGCGTTGCAAAATGGCTGTAATTTATGGGTCGAGCCTATTCATTTACGGCTGTTGAGAGTTGTCCGGCCTGAATCGAAAAGTGCAGATATAAACACCAAAGGGCCTTTGAGTGAGAGCCGCCTCAATATATTACGCTTGATTCAATGGCAGCGGCTTGCCGACGTGCACATTCTGAAAAATGTACCACCACAGAATTGAGAAACTCCGAGCAAATTCGTTCTGCAATTCGTAGTGGTTTTAGGTTTCTTTGACACTTGACATTGACGTTTCGTAAGAAAAAAGAATTGTAATTTTTTTTCTCTTTTATTAGTAGGTACTTCGGTTTTCAATCAAGTCTCTAATGTTTTTTTGTCGTTTGTGTAATTCATTTCTCTCTTGCGTATTTTTGTTAAAATATTTTTTATGTACAATTTAGAACTTCATATTTTTTTCTTTTAAATTTTTGGATTTTTCAAACATCTTTCACTTCATTTTTCTCATTGTTTATTTCAGTCCTTTGTAATTATTTTCTGTTAAGGGGACATGTCATTGTTTTGCATTACCTTTTCTTTGGTCTTTTAGTTGAATTAATTTTTTTTTAGCTTTAGCTCTTTCTTCTCTTTCTTTTCTTTTGTTTGATTACCTAATATTCTATATTTCGATAACAGTTTTTGTCTTTCTCGATGAAATTACACTGAAATATGTTTCGCTCTTTCAAATTTCATGGCATTTAATTGAAACCTTATAGATTTCTTTTTATTTTTAGTGTTTAGTGTTTTCAGTAAGGACTGTGCAACCATATTTTTGCTCGACCTTGTTTATAATTAGCAAAACAAAGTCAATTCTTTTTAATATTTATGTAGGTATTAATGTATTTTCGTTAATTGTTAGTAAGTTGGACAAACTGTGTACTTATTATTATATATTTGTTTATTTTTGAAACAATTAGAGTTAATTTATTTTTTGGAAAGAAAATCGACGATCCACAATTTGTAAATTCTATAAAACCGATTCAAGCATCCTGTTGTACGCATGGCCAAGCAGCATTCTCGTTCGAGTGCAACAATTAATTTCAATCATTTTTCAGCGCACAATTTCACCCCTCAAAAAAAAGCACTGAAACAATGGCTCTCAAGAAGAGGTGCGCCCATCCAAACTCGAATTACACAAAAAATGAATAAATTTGCAGTCTCATCGGAATTGATCGACGCAGAGGGCTTTTCATAGATAGCGCAGATAGGGCAGAGCCCTTTCTACATTTTTATCGTCTTGGATCTATTCTATACATTGAATCCGCTAAGTGGACGTAACCGTTTCGAGGCGTGATGGCTTTATCTACATCGTCTGTGGTGTGTTGAAAAGCTTTTGTGATTAGGCACAATGAAGCAAGTGAAATTTCTGTTTTAAATTGGAGGGCTTTTATTATATAAAAGAATGCTGTCGTTAGCTATTTGTTTCATTTTACACATGGCGGTGGTTAGAGAAAAAAAATTGTTTTTTTTTAAATGTAAAACTTGATGCCTTGGCATTCAATTATTTTTGGAAGTTGAGTATGTAAATACATAAGTGAGTCAGACTCTGACAATTATTTATTAACGTTTGAAATAAACACCTGATTTCAAATTAATTACATTTGGCATTCGATAAATCTTCCTGGCAGTTGCTAATAGCAAAAACGTAAGGACAAATTTATTCAAAGCCAAGTTAACGATCCACTCCGCACCTTATTTTAATGATAAAAGTCAAGGTCCGCTGTTAATTAGGAATGCACACGAGAACGAAACAGTCCGGCTCATTATATTTTTATCACCGCCGTTTTCCGTCATTAACGAACCGCCGATAATTACTTCATTAGAGTGCGTCAAAATTACGCGGGCCGATTTCGTTCTCCTCTCGCATAATTGATTGCATCACCGCATAATTCGTTCTGTGAGAGATCAAAGTGGCCGCCGGCTTATTGAGACGTACGCGCCGAAGAAGAAGAAGAAGAAAAAAAGGGCCGGCACATCCGCCGCAAAGTGGTTCTTATTGCAACGCCGGCGTGCTGGAAATGCCGTTATTAACAAAGGAAAATTTAAACATTACTCCGGCTGACAGACGACATGATCTCTGCGGAAAGAAGTCATTTGAAAAACCGACGGCACGATGCTTAGAATGAGTATTTAAACGCGCTGGGAGCTCGAATGCCGCATACAAAAGTGTTGAAAATCGTTAATAATACGTATTGTGTGCGCGTTTGATGTAATGCCGACTTTGCTGTTTGTAAATCGTCTTGTAACTTGTAAGGGCAGAAGACATACCTACACGACTTGCGCATTACAAAAAGTTAACAGAAATTGTAGATAAATTATTAAAACCAAACCAGATCTAATACAATTAGAATGAGACATATCATTTAACCCCATAAAAGTAAACTGAAGCGAGGTTTTGGGTAATCGACGAGAAAGGAAAAACTTGAAAGGTGTAGAAGACCAGAAAATGTAACCGAAAAGGCTCAGAACACTTAGAATGATCTAACTAAAGTAGAAATGCGAATAAACAATTAAAAAGAATACCTATGGCAAATTAGTTTGAATTCAATATGTATTTTTGGATGGACCAAGGAAGAGAAGAAACTTTTTTATTTCTAAGTTTACAGCCGTTGGTACTTCTTAGCTTCTGGGCTGGAATCACGTTAAGGTTGATCATTTGAGATGTCTTCAGATAAAACGTCGGCTAAAGAAAGAAGACTAGCGTGGTTCCAGTCGTTTGAAACCCATCAAGTATCCAAAGTTTTCGCAATCATATTTGAATTAAATTGAAAAACAAAAAGTATTTCCCCATAATTTATCTCAGCGAAATAAATTATAAATCCATGGCAAATAACTCGAGAAGAATTCTATTAGAAACCAAGAACCTTTAATAAAATTCACCCCCTGGACTAATCGCAATTCTGGACGAGAGGGCTCCAGTGGCTGATAGTACGTTGGGGGTTTACTTAAGGTGAAGCTTTTCTTGCCTGAGAATTACTCCCTGTATTTGCCAAAGTTAAAAATCTACTCCCCAAACAGAGACAAAGCGGAATCCCACTCTGTAAGTTCACACGGATAATCCCCCTAAAGAACGAGGTCGCCAGAACGTGGAAAGTAAATGAAACCCGTCCCATAGTTAAAACTCAACAGTGAACTGAAATGTAGGCGATGAGAACAAGTATAAAGCAAAATATTAATGAGGGATGAATTTTAGTCTTCATATGTAGACGAAAATAAAAAATTCTATTGTAAAAGTACTTTTACCTCTTTTACCTTTTATAAAAGGGTATTTTCTCCTAAAATTAAAAATAAAAAAGATTCTTTTCTTCAATTCATTCGTAATTACACTGTACATAAATGATTATGTCTATTTCCTATTACAATAAATGTAATGAGTGCCAAGCGTAAAAAGCTATAGAAGAGAATATTAACTCAAACAGTTGGATTAAAACTAGACCGTTCAGATACAAAAAGAAAAATATACAAACAAAATAACCTAAATACAGTAGATTTGGCAAACAAAAAATTATACGAAAACGCAGGCAAGATATAAGCTCTGTTTCTGACCGTTTCGAAACCGTCATAATCAGTTGCCCACCGAAATAATGATCGATTTTGACAACGAAACCGTCACAAAGCGTTGTTGGAACAGACCTATATAAAAAACGCTTAAAAATACAATAACCAAAAAACAATTTTAGAAAGTAGAGGAAACAGTTAAAGAATAAATAGAAAGCAATGTGAAAGTCACAAAGCGACAGAACAAGAAAGAATGGATGGGAATGTAGCCAAAAAGAGTATCTTAAGGCAAGCAGCCGAAGAAGAGCAATGAAAGCTAAAAAGGAAACAAATAAAATAGAAATTTCACGATTTGAAGGATATAGGAAAGGACACCAAACCAAATCAGAAGTCTTATGGAGGATGCAAGAACGGAAAATGGAACGATAAAGAAGCTTTGAATAAAAGAATGAATAGTAACATAACACTGATTATTAAAACTTATTTGTGTCCTCAAGATAGAATTGACACATTTAAGAGGTAGGTGAAGTTTATTTTGGTTATGTGCCCTTTATTACAGTACGCCAGGTATTTCCCAAAGTGATAAAGTCTGCACTTTAGTCCTGGCAATAACTAGTCTATTAGCCAGCGTAATTATGTTACTTGATTGTTAATTCATTCCTTCTGACATTATCTTTGATTGCGATTGTACATTAAGAAGAAAACTGCCTTTCACCAAGGAGTCTCATAATTAACTTTCCTGGTGTTACATTAAATAATTTAAATTTTAAATTACGGCGAAAGCATAAAACAAAAAACAACATAATTACGCTCGTCTCTTCTTCTCATTAAATATAAGCTTTCTAAACCAGAGATCATAAAACTTGCTCGGTTTGTTAGGCCAGTTATTTGACGCTGTTATTTTATTTGATTCGGAAGCGCCGATATTGCGTCTGCTATGTTTTGATTGACAGTTAATATCATCGAAAATAATAATACGCTCGCGACTTATTAACATACAGTTTAATTTATAGTTGGGGCCCGAAACGCTGCATTTATAAGCGAGGATGCGAATATATGTATAGACAAAAGGAAACGTGAATCGATGTAAATTATGCTGATAGCGACGTGACGATAATTCCAAATGAAGGGATGACATAATAACATACGCATTTCTCGGCCTTGGCTATTTTAAAAGATGCAACGCCGTTACGGTTTAACACCTCAAACAGTTCTTCCTCCTCAATTAGATTACGACGTTTCGTGCTTTGTTCACTTTGAATAACAATTAGATGCAACAGTTCTTTGGACTAATTTTACAGATGTCTTTGATTTCAGATTTAATCGTGTCGTTATAGGGCAATTTCGATGATGGATGAAAGAAGATGAAGTTATTGTTTTGGTGTCATTTTCGTAGCTTCCCCTATCATTTCATATCTAACTTATTCAATATCTTGGTCACTTTTTTTGCTTGCTCATGCATTTTTGTCTTTTTGTATTTCGTGTCAATATTATGTAGTCAAATCATTCAATTCCTTCATTCGATTTCTTTCTACTTCCTACTTTGAATCAAATATTATTAAAAAGATTGCCATATTTTATTTGTAAAGACCGTTTTAGACCACCCCATTTCTTGCACAAGATTTGGTTCAATTTCAACAATAAAAATTCAGAACTAAAATTGTAAGATTACCGATGCAGTTTGGATATAGAACACGTTCTATTTTTCTAGATGCACAGTTTTTTATTCAAATTAAATTTTGTTAACTTATAAATCATAAAACGCCAGTTGCATTTCTTATATTCGCTGTCAACAAATAGCAAAATAAATTGATGTCTGTCAATTCGCATTAAGCGTTAAGCGACACGTAATATAAGACCTTGTCAATTGTTCGTAATAATGTTCGGTTCGTGGTAGCGTCTGATAAGAGGAAGAATGGGCCCAGAACCGCCATCCATCATGCGGGCAGCTTGCACCTGACCTGTCCAAGAACATAACGAACATCTCACAAAACTGTCACTGCCTTAAATCAGGTTTCACAGTCCTCTTTGTTGCCCGTCCTCAGAAGACGTCTACTTATTACTTCTTTTGTGCGTACGCTAAGTATTTCGTTTCGTATTTTATTACGCACTGCTGGCCGTTGGACTGATTAAAGCGTGGAAGAGGAAATTTTTATTTTTTTCAATAATCGACAAATAAAACCCTGGAAGAAGTCTGAGGTAAAACCAAAAAAAGAAAGAGGGAGGTTTGCCTTCATTTAATTGCTATTATTTGTATAGTTTTGTAGTGCAAAGCAATAAACTAGAACGAGAAACTATTCTCGTGTTAAAAGCTCACCTTATAACACGTGAAGTGGTGTAGAAGAATTTTTAGTACCTTTAGTATTTTCGTGTATAAAAACACGTACATCGAGGAACAAAAAGGTCCAGTCGTGTAATTATTGAGGTAACCGTTGATTATAATACAATCTATCCTACGAGTGCCTAGCAGCTCCATTATTATAAAATTGTGAGGCACTTGGTCATCATCTTAAAATAATTATGAGCACAATAGAAAACAATGTTTGTATTTATCTAAAAAGTTCGCAGGTAATTTCAGAAAATTAAAATGGTACATCTACAACATCTGCTTAAAAGCACAAACACCTTTATTTTTTTATTAATTTTTTTTTCGGTTTGTTCTAGTAGAATTGCAATTTGGTTTACTTTCATTTTTATTGTTTTCTATTTCTATTCTGTTTTATTTTCTTGAAATAAACGGAAAACTTGATCGTTATATTAACATGGTAGAACTAGAGGGTGTTGGATTATGTGCATCGTGAACAGGGCTGAGAGATAAAACCAGTCTTCACAATAAAGACGTATCTGTCAGTTTTTATGGGCGGTTCAAGGCGCCCCGCAGCCGTATCCGCCCGACAATCTGGCCGTACGCATAACCAGTGCTTGCACAAAGGATATGTCAAGGGACTTCATATTGAAGAAGCGGTCCTTCGCCGGACCTCTTGTTTTGGAAGCGCTGGTCCGCTCAGCGGTGATTGTTTGATATATGGCTTTTCGTATCCAGCGCTCACAACGGTCGTAAAGTTTCAAATTGGAAAATGTATGTTACAATAGTGTAAACAAAAACCGACCACTCGCCACAAGATGCGGCTAATAACGTTGAAATTAGAAAGTTATAAGCTTTTGTTGCGTTCTTCTTTTTTTGTGCGGCCGGAGACGGTAAATTTTAATGCCCGTCTAGAATTTTATATAGTCGTTCGAAGAACGTCAGTTTTTATGGCATTTTTACGAAGCATTTAATAACAATGGATTTTAAAATGTAGAAAAGAAGTTAATTAATAAATTTCACATAAACGTCGGATATTATTTATAAAACTTTGCGCAGCTTAAACCTCTTTGTTTGGGAGCACTGATAATGTGAAATCCTTATTTTTTTAAAGAATCATTAAAGAATTCTCAGGCAAAATTTATTCTTCTTGTTGTCTTATAAATCATGAATCGCGTTACTTTTACTGTTGAAAAGTGAGGTCAATCTATAATTACGCAGATTTAAAAAAAAGAATTAAACAGAAACAAGACTTGGTGTTAAATAAACAAACGTGTTCTCATTAAAAGAAAAATAAACATTTCTTGTCGGCAACTGCAAGCATCAAATTGCAATATGTAACGTTTTCCCTCTCTGCGAACGTTTCTTTTTGTGTCACGTCTTTTGAAAAAGCTCTTTTTATTTTTTTATTAAAAGTCGTTGTAGAGCATGTTTTAATTTGGCAAGCCAATCAAATTGTGCATAAACTTTCGATCAATTATCGCAAGTTATTTAAATTTATGACATAAGTGGCACCAGTTAATGAGACCCGTCACAGAAACTCGAAAACTTTTTAACGTTTATAATTTATTAGCGCTGGCCACGCTGTTAAATTAAGGCAAGCGCTAATGAATTTTTTTAGCGACACATGATTATGTCGAATACATTTTATGTGACAAGCCAAAAAAAAAACTCGAATTTGTGTTTTTAAGTAGCGACGTTATTTATAATGTCGCAACTAACCGTCCATTAATAGCTCGCCGGGTTCGGGGGCTGAAGAAGCGCCTGAAATCTGAAACTCGACGGATACATTCGTTCTTCATAAAAATGTCGGCCTTTCCAGTGACACTCGGAATTCTTTATGGCGCACGAGATCGAAAGTCTCGGTGATTTATTCTATGTTTTAATATTTTTCTTGGAAACATGTTTAGAAACTTAATCGCTGTAAACGTTCGGAAGAGCAAAATAAGGCATAAATTCCGTCGGCGAGGTTGATGTGAACGAGAGACGGAAATAGCTTGCTACAATTTATCAATTCTAAGGAATTTTCTGAGACGTTTATGTTGTTGTTGCTGGTATAGTTAAATTCCTTGGAAATTGAACAAATGTGAAGCATACAACTAATTTAATTAAACAGTAAAAACAGTTTTTAGCTAACTAATATTATTTTTGCAATCTTAATCAAAGTGTAATTAATATAAATATCGAGGGTGTCATATCAGAAGGGCGTATCAGCATAGGATTATAATGGCGTTTACACCCTTCTGATAAATAATAATATTTTAAGAAGCTATCAAACGTACAACGAAAGTTAACATTTATAACAATTTTATGTAGTGTCCGATCAGTTGTTCTTTTCAAGTAAAGCGAACCAGAAATTTTCAGGAAAAACCATCTGATGTGAATTACTTGTTTCGATTCCAATCATCACCATCAATATAAATGCTTCAGCAGAACATTATTTTACTTTCAAGCATAACGACAATAACCGGTGTGTTTCTGGAAGCAATAAATATCTGCGGACACCAAAATACCTTTTTGTTTGCCTTGGACATAACGACGTCTCTTGACGCATTTGGAACTGATTCAATCCTCCCAAACACTTCCTTAACTTACGCAATCCTGTGTAATTACTTTGGTGTAAAACTAGAAATGGCTTTGCTCTAAAACTCCTTTGTGTTACTCATCTGCGAGGCGAATGAAATAAGTCTGACAAATACTTCATCATTATCCATCATTTGTCGGTGATTATTGCAAATCAAGCGTGAGTCTCCTCTCAAGCACGTTTAAGACGGATTATCGCATTGTAAGTATTTCGGCCGCCTGCTAAAAGAGGACAAATACGTTTACCTGCGACTTCTGCATATGTGCAGCCTTCAAAAGGCTGGAACGATGAAAGAGTTATAATGCTAATTAAGACATTGGGAAATTGGTGCAATCACTGCATTCGCCTTATTTGCATATTTAATGGGGTACGCGATAAGATGTATGCAAATTCTCAGACGCACGAAATTTTTAACGACCGCTCGCTTCGATCGATATTCAATCTCGCCCCACTTTGGGTATTTTGCAATTAAGTTGGATTACTTAATTTGGTCGGCTCGTATATGCATTATCTTTTGATACTTATGTTGAGGTTATACATGTACATATATTGAATAATTAGGAAAATGTTTTTTCTTACCTCTTCTTTCACTTGAATTTATCTATCTCCTTTTTTATTTTTTGATGCTATTTTCTAATAGTAATCATCTCGATGTCAATCAATTTTTGTTCTTTAATAATTCCTTACTGTATCTTTACGTCTCTTTAGAACAACCGGCTTTTGGTTTAACGTGCGCTTCCTAATTGGACTTTATCTTTAGACATATTTTTGAACATCGGGCTCCGCGTTTCCCTGTCTTTGGACATCGTTTTCATGCACTCTATGGTACCTTCTACTTTCTCGTATTTCTTTTATTTTGTCCATCCACTTCTCCCAAGACTTTCTTTTTTTATCCGTTCTTCGTACCGACATTTCGTTTGCTTGCTTATTGTAGCTATGCACTTGGTGCCTCAAATTTTCTCTTCAACGAATGTAAATGTAAAAGTCTTTCTTCTTTTAATTCTTAGCTTCCTTTTGTTTTTTCATTAGCCTTTCATTGTTTAAATTCTTAAAATTGACGATTGAAATTTTTAATTATTCCTTCCCTTCATGACATCTACAGTTTAAAATGATCTAGGTTTTGAATTTTCAGTGAAAACTGTAACTTTGAAATCGATTTAAATAAAATATAGCAAGATTTGAAATTAAAAAAAATATTTGCAATTTATTCTTGATTATCAAAATGGAAATAACCTTTAATTAAATAAACAGCAAATAATAAGCGCTGTTTTACTTTAAACAACGTAAGTAAATATTGGTGCTTATGATGCCGTGTCAGAGTAAATAGTACGGGCCGTTTTGTTTGCTTTCCAAAGTGGTTGATCCAAGTGTAAACCGACTACTAAAGGCAAACACGAGTAAAATATTCAAATTTGTTTGCATAATATAATTCCAGTTTTTGTTTCAGTTCGCTTCGCGCCTAAGCGCGCCCAAGACACGTATTAAATTTAAACTAGATTTTTGGTTGTTTAGGGCCTCTAATTTATAGCGGCTACTGTTTTTATGGCCCCGGTGCCTTTTTATGGCAGGCTTCAAGGACTCAAGGAGAGAAGTGCACATGGCAGGAGGTTACAACTGATCATTTAGTTAGTGCTTTTGAAAATAAAACACGTCAAGCTAATTGTATGTTAGACTTTTACAATTTTCTATTGCATACGTATAGATTAAATTAATTTACTCAAGGAAACAAATCCAGTTCTATAATTAACAGCATGTTTAATTCATTACGTAATTATTAAATGAACATAAGATTAATAATACATGTGTAATTAAGCGTTCAAGCGTGGTGAACGAACTTATTATCTGTGTATTTACTATTCGAGTGTAATTTATAAAGTACATATTCCGTATTTCCTACATTATTTTGAATAGCTATGTTCCGTCGTGAGAGCAACAGCATTCTGACACTTGACCCAAGAGAAATGAACACAATTTGCTTTACTTTATAAATTTAAAAAATACAGGCAGGTTGACGTCAGTGGGAAAGTTCAAATTTCAAACCAGCGTGCATAATCAGAGACACGAGTCAGGCAAGAAGTTAACTTTAATTTATTATTTTACAAAAAGTTTGTGCAAGACTTTTGTCTGCGGCTGTACGTAATCGCAAATTTATTGCGAAATATTGCCGGGCATTAACGGAATTTAAAAAGAATTTCTAATATCCTTTGTTTTCGTGATTTCGTTCGCATTGTTTACACTTTGTGCGCAAGTATTTACGTCAGGATAAACATCAAGAATTTGCGAAGTGATTTAACGGATTTAATTCCTCTTATATTATTAACCATGCAAAAATAATACTTTGAAATCCACAACATTTACAATGAGATTTTACAGAAGATTTTAAAGGATTGGTTTTCTGCGAAGAATGTTGTTTTAGTTGTTTATGCATTAGTGATGTGTAATAGTGACTTAATTAGTCATCAAATATGTAAAAACATGTTTTCAACAAACAAGTAAATACGAATGTTGAATTATGTAAAGCTTTTAATTCAGTTCTGCGTTAATATTTAAGTATTAAACTCAACATTGTAGATAACATTACAAATAAAAAAAGAGTGGAATCCTTCGAATATAAGTTTAGTAGTATTTTGCAGAACTCGTTACTTTTTATGCAGTTAAAATAAATTACTTTTAGAAGAGTCCATATCCTTTTAGAATACTTTTTAATATATTTTCAATAAAAATAGCTCAGAGTTCGAACTTTATCTACTCTTATTTGCTTAATTTAAACTATTTTGGACTCTGTAATTTTTGATCAGTGAACAAACCTCTCTCGTTATGATGACAAGGAAAATAATTTTTGAATAAATTATGTGCTACGGTTTAAGACAACTCACAACAGATTTGCCAAATAATTTTTTTAAATTTCTGCTATGATATCCGAAACTGATATTTTTTTCCTTACGTTGAAAATCACTGATGATTAAACATAAAATAGAATCATGTACTTCACATTAAATAATAAGGTAACTTTCACGTCGTGTTTCTATTTTATTTCAAGTGATTATGATTGGAATGAGAATGAATAGACTTAATTAAAGTTTCATCGTTGTTTCCTCATAGAAGAAGGAAAAAACACCTCATGTTTATCAATAAACGCTAATCGAGGACAAATAATGTTGTATCAAGTAACAATTTATTATTGTAGATCCGAATCTTTAGAGAGAAAAAAGGGAAGAAATTCTTGTGTTTGTTGTTTAGTGTCGGGGTCAGTGTACCAAAGGAGAGAGATGCATGGTCCACTGTAAATTCTAGACTTGTAATAATGCATCCCCATCTGGCAACTATGTAGTGTCTTGGCCGAAGAAGACGAAGAAGAGAGACGCCGATACAACAAAACTGGCCGTGAAAGAGAAGAACAACACATCATAAAGATAGTTACCGTACCGAAGGGAGATGGACATAGAAATTTAGGAACAAAAACGAGAAGGAGAATACTGTCAGCTTCCTTCCAACACAACTTAATCCAAAGCTTCATTCCCGCGCTTGCCATCGCGGAGAGAAGGCGAGAGTTTCGCGTGGTACTCGAAAGCGCGCTCGATTTTATCGCGCATTTTATTATTATCCTTGCGGCGGTTTTCATGTCGCGCGAAACGTGCATCGGAACTTGTTATCTTGGTGATTCTCTATCGTAGAGTGGGCATAGACCGAGTGCGTGCGTCGAGTACAGAAAAAACAATGTGAAAAGTTTTATAAACAAACTACGGTAAGTGCCCATCGACTCCCTCGACCAAAATCAAAAGAAAACAAATTGGAAATTTTAATGATACATCAAGCAAGCAGATTTTTATTTACCCGCATTTAAATTAGAGCGCGTGCTAATAAGAATTTGCACTTGTTGAAGAGTGTCATTGATACTTACTTGCCTAGAATAAATAATCGGCCAGACATTCCGACTTGTTTTCAAAACAAACTAAATTGTTAATCAAATAAATAAAGCAACTATTACTGTTTATCTTTTTCTCGAAGCGATTCAGATTTAATTTATATTTTGTATAATCTGCGAAATGTAAATGATTTTTATATTATTATATAGGAATAGGACACATACAGGTTGATTGTGTAAAACGTGAGATTACTCAGTTGTGTTTAAAGAAACGTTCATTTTTTAACATTAATGATTAACTAGGTTAAGAAGTAACTACAGTTAGACTGTTTGTTGATTCTACTTTGAGAGAAAGAAAGGGTTTAAAGAACCAAGAAAATGTAAGTATCATTATGCTATATGACGATAGTAGGTTTGAAATAAGAAAATTGTGTTTAATAACCATCTCTTTTAATGAATATTAAATTACGATTACAGCAAATTAGCTCCAATGACCTAACATAATGACGCGAATTTCGTTATTAATTTACTACTAAAAGAAGATTTTTATTTTTTGTTATCAAAATGAGAATTTTAAGCAACAATTTCACGTTCATACAATTGAAGCAAAGGAATTTACATTTGGGATTCCTTAGGAGGGATAGTCCCTCACTTTTCTCATTTTATAAACGAGGCCTAAAGTACAGTAAAGTTTCAATTTGCCTACTCTTTCAAACAATTTGCGCTGTACGTAATAGTTTTATCAAGGTAAATAAAATTATTTACTTTTAGAAAACTTCAACGAAGTACCTATACTCTATACAGTCTTCAAGCCTTTATGAAAGTTGCATAAGGAGTAATTACTTATTAAATATTTGTTTGAACAATAAACATGCTAAAGTGTAACTCTCTAGATTATATAAAATGATTCTTGAAAAACTTAAATGTTTCTGGAGTGTATCGCGAATGAACAAGCATTTTTAAACACTTCAATATACAACGCAAAAATTTTGTTTGAAACAAAGCATGCATTTTCGTCAAAAATTTCTTATTTGAGCCCGTAGGGTCGATTTGAGGATATCATTGAAAATGACAATTATTTACCCCGCTGGCTTACTGCACTGTGAAAAATCAACTGCGCAGTCCTACGATCTCCCGTTTTCTACTGCGCAGCCCTTTTATGAATTTTATCCTTTCGCAAGTGTTTCAAGTGCCCCTAAAAAGATGAGTCGATACCGGAGAGTAAACAAGGAAGTTATCAATAATTTCCTCTTATACTTTACAATTCTAGTCTTAGGAATTCTTTATCTTCCTACCTCTGCTAATTCTTAGTCTCTCATTTCATGCAATTCTATTTTATACTTTCTGAAAGAGAGGGACATTTGTATGTTAAATATTTGTTAAAAAAATTACCCCAGACGTAGACATCACTTAGGTTTCAATTGGAGGTGGTTATCTGCAATCAGGAGCAAACAGATTTAAAAAACAGGGAATAAACAGGAAAAACAGTGAATAATCTAACTTTAACTTAATCTACTTGATTATCAAATACCAATGAAAGTTAATTTTTCTTAAAAATAGATGTCGTTTGTTTTTTGAAATGCAAAGTCCAGATAACGTTTGACAATTTTACAATGTAAATTGATACAGTACCCTAATTCCTAAGTTTCCAAAAAGTTACGTGAACGATTAACTTTTTGATTCGATCTTTTGCCTTGTACGGCATTTTGAAGTGCATACATCTGTAAGGTATAATATTTGTACCTTCGTTAAATAGCTGCATTCATCGGCAGTTTTACTTAAATTATATAGAAAAGACATAACAGCAGCCTAAGAACATTGACTTGAGGTACATCACAACTATTTCTGCAGAAAGATGAAAGATGTTTTTCTGGGAAGAAAGTAAGGATCTTTAGATAATAGTGGTATTTGTAAATGAAGCAGTAGTTAATGTTGCTAAACAACATTTGTTTTGTAACGTTTTTACCACTTTCTGTAATTACAAACTTGTTTTTCTTCGATGGTTAGATACATTCTGTATGTTTATCCAATGGAAGAATGGTAACAGTGTGTAAGTTGTCGCTTTTTCAAAATTGATTGCAACTTATCAAGCTACCTGGGAGTAATGTTATAGATTTGCAAGGATTTTACTTCTTCCAACGAATTTAATATTTCCTAGAAAGGTGGCCTATCGTTAAGCCAACCATAGACTTGACGGTCTGAACTATGAAGGGTCAACGGCCAGATCCGTGACAGAAAGATCGGTAAGAAATCTCTGTGACAGACTTGATCTGTAATCACCAAAGCTGGGTTGGTAGAGAAAATTTCAACCTGGATTAAATTTAACTTTAACCCTGGCTTGAAACTTTTCAGCAACTCAATCTTAATGATTACAGATTTAGTCGCTGATCGTTCATAGGCCAGGGGTCTTTCCCACCAACAACTTATACAACTTTGCACTGCATGGTTTATTTTGGTTCTACCAACATTTTAGCAGATTATTGAATTAATTTGCAACCTATGAAAAGTGTTTTAGTTTGCAAAGCCATAGGATTCAATAACATAATATTATAATACTAATGTCGAAAAGACAAGAGAACGCTAAGTGCAAAGTACAAGATTGCAAAGTTGTTGGTGGAATAGGTCCCTGGTTGTCAAGTCTGTGGGAGGCTTTAGGGTATCATTATGTATTGTTGTAAGCGTCTTTGACTTTACTATCTACTTGTTCTTTCATCCTCCTTTGTTCGAAATTCAAAATGGCTTAAAAATTATATCTGTAATAATAATTATTGAAGAATTTGTATCCCATTCGAACTAATTACGAACGTATCTTCCTGTCATTCACTTCAATTTTATACTTAAGTGCACTCGTTCCTCATTAAAAATAACTCGTCCAACGCCTCTCAACTACAGCCTCGTTAAGTATTGTGCAATCGCATGAATTCGAAATGCTCTTTATTTCTAATCACATTTCATTAGGACTCTCGAACTAGGTCCGGTCGTGAATAGTAGAAACCAAATCGAAACGTGAGACGACGGCTTGCAACACGCGATCTCGTGAGTGTACGCATGTGTTCAGGACGAACGCACTTCCGCTCGTAAAATTAAAAATAAAAGGACTTATTCGAAGTAAACTGAAATAGACTAGGAGTTATGCGTGACTGAAAAAAAATCTAACACAGGGCTGTATTAATTTGATCGTTTCAGACACGTATTACATCACTAGATTTATTGCAGAAACGTTCCGTTCGCTGAAACTTAATATTCATGTCTTATTGCAAAAAAATTTGGCGGGCGATAATGTTATGTCATTGTGCCGGTGCCGACGTGCAAATCTACACGAATAATACTTCACCGATTTTATTATGCCTACAGCGTCACAGCTAGCTGATTGATTGTTGTATTGGCATAGGTAATTGTTTATGTCAATTCGATGATCTGTTAAAAAATGTAGAAATTAAAAATTTGAACTTGAGTTTTAAGTTAAAATGTCTGCATTTATAAAGTTTAGAATTTAGATTATTTTGAATGGAACACATTAAGGGTAATTAAATTTTATTTATGTTTTAATTTTATTACAAAAGGCGTTTGATTTACTCACTTCCGCTATTTGAAATTAGCAAATTTGATCCGACTCGGTGTGTTTTCTTTAGCGAAGCAGCTGCAGTTACATCAATAAACACGGCAACCAAAAACGTTAAGCAAATAAACCGGGGGCAACATAAATTAGCCACGTTTCGGAGCTCCTGCGCTCGTAATCGCGCGCAATTTCAGCGGGCTTTTCAGTACTTCAGCGACCGAATTAATCATCGAAAATAAAAATATCAAATCTGACAGGGCCGCTCTGTAAACGCATAATAACAGATAACACAGATTTAAACGCAAGCAGATTGCAGGTTCTAGGAAGTTGTCAGAAACTGATTGAGCGTTTTCGTGTCTACCTGAAACCAAACAAAAACAAATCCTGCGGCCCGAGGACTCCGGACAGCTGCTCTCCGAACCGACCGAGGACGGACCCTTTTCGTGAACGCATTCATTTAAATTCAAGGTCAAAATTTAAGCTCCGACGACGAACAATTTTTTTTTATTTATATGGATTTAGAACAGATGTTTGGATATTTTTATTCAACCTATTTTGTATGTAGTACATATCAGGAAAAAAGAAATATACCTCCTTAAACAATACCGTAACAATAATAATACTATTACAGATATGAAATGTTCATAGATGTAAATTAGAAACGAAAAAGAAATTGATGAAGCAACGACTCTGAAAGGAAAAAATTAAGAAATAAATGACTGGAAAATGTACAGATGGGCCGGATTTAGGTAATGAGAAAAAGCAAAAGTATGGAAAGAATTGAGGTACTATTTCTAAACCACTGTCTTCTTTACTATTCTAAATAGAAGTATGTCCATGTTTTTTTCTTGAATGATTTATATTTAACTAAAATTCGTAGATGACACGTCATGAAAATTAATTGTTTTTATCTCTAGCATATCAAAGCAGGCAATTACGAAGAACACATGCATGAATAATGTAGGTATCTCGCCAAATCAAGAAAACAAAACATTAAGCAAATCCGCTTTCATTATATGTATAAATAAGTCCAGCGATGACCTTACGACGTGAAAAGAATTATATGAATGCAAACACTTAATGTCTTCGAGTCACAATTAATTACATTCGACGATAGCAACAATAATAATAATGGCAATTATCGTTTATTAAAAAGCGCGTTGTTATGAATGAGCGTTTATTTTAGAAACACATAAAACTGTTCGCCTTTTGTATGCAGATGGTTATCTGCTATGCAGTTTCTCTGATACGATAAATCGTTAATTAGTTGTCTTAATGCCACTCGAAACGGAGATAATAAATTTCAATATCGTTTCGAATTCATAGCCACAGCAATGATTAATAATTCATTATTCTTAGCCAATGAACGATCGCTTCATAATGATTTATAGAGACGTATTGCATTAGTTTATTAATCATCGGAACGGAAAAGTACATGTTCGCGTGCACACACGACTTAAATCAGTATTTGTTCTTAATAAGAGCGCTAATTTCATCGCGTCTGTAACTTATTTGTCCATGACAGGCATTTTGCTTCTCTTAATCTGTTTTGCCTTGCTTCAAATGAAACGGATGTAAGCTCCACGTGATGTAATTAAGCTTATCCGATCACGTACGAGACAGTTGTTTCATTTTGCATGACTCGCAGAAATGTTGATCAATGTTAATTTTGATTTAATGAACGTGAAACGAGGTTGCTGACTGTTTTTGGCACACCTCTATTGCGTAAATCCTTCCTTTTCCATTCAGGTAATGTATGCAGATACGTTTGTTACCTTGTACTTATGTCTTTTCTTTTATAACTTTTTTCAATGGCCGTCTATATTTGATTCATTCTTGTATTTTTCAGTTATTGGTCATTTTTACTTTTTGATCTGTTACTATTTCTTGCTGTTAGTAATCTTCAAACATGTTTCTAATTGTTGAACATTTCTTGGGATTCTGTCATTCTATGTCCGTCTTAGTTTCTACCCACTTTTCTTCTTACCTGAGGAACCATCATAATAATGAAATAATAATGAAATAGTCTCCTTTCATGACATTCCTCCTCTTCTGTGATTATAAAGTCTCATTCCATGACTATCTTTATCTTCCTCTACTTTTCTGTGACTATGAAATCTCATTATGTGATCTTCTTGAGACCATAAAGTCTTATTCATCATTTCTCTCTCATTCAAGATCCGTTTCTCTTCTTCGCAGAATGCAAAGTCTCGTTATATGTTTTCTTTAATTTCCACCCAATTTTGTTCTTATTTGTTGGAACCAATCGTTTGATGATGATGAAATGACGCTTTATAGACTCTTCTAACTATCTTACTCATCTTCTTGATCATCATGAAACTATAAAGTCTCATTCTATGACCATCTGTATCTTCCTTTTCTCTTCTGTGATTTTGAAGTCTCAGTCCATGATCTTTTTGGCCTTCCCCCTTCTTTTCTTTTTGCCTAGTGAAACCCATCTTCCAAGATAATAAAATATGACTTCCATGATCTTTTTGTTCGTTATACACATCACTTATACCTATGCAACTTAATTTTGTTTCAAGAACTTCCCAGTCTTTTTAGTCTTCTCGAGACTCTCAAGTTTCATTCCATGACTTTCTTCGCATTCCTATTTTGTTGCCTCTGAAATATTTTCTTAAATTGTCAATTTTCATATTCCTAAACCCATCACAAGTTTCTTTTTGAGTGATCCAATAAAGGTCAAATATATAATTCTGTTCTTTTTTGATACGTAGATGTTTCTTATAAGTATCATTTTTGTAGTCACAGAATAACAAAAATTAATTTGAATTTTGACTAATTTTCTATGGTATAAGTTTTACAGGAAAATAGGCTTTAATAAAACTTAAAAAAATAAATTAGGTTTAATAATAAAATCGAAAACTATTAAACCGAAACATTCTTAAAACTCTTAAATTTAAGCCAACCTAAATCCTAAGAATTTTGTTTCACAAACGAAACTATTAAAAACTACAGATTTTAATCTGATGTCAATCATAATTCACAGATGATTCATAGTTTCTGTATTAAGAATTAATTTAAATTTTGATGATAATATGATTAAAACAAAAACAATACAATCACTTTTTAATTATGGGAAACACTGCGAAATTTATCTAAAATATAATCTAAACGCTAGAGTACGCGTTTCTGAAATCCTGAACATTAGGAGATAAAACAAAAAAAATCAAGTATTTTTCCCAATTTTCTCTTTGATTCAATTTGCCCGAAAATGAAACGGTTCAGTATTCAGAAGAAGAAAAATTAATAAAGTGAACGTGCAAACCTTGTATAATTCAAACTTCAAATAGAATGTTGGGCGGGGAGGCTTTAACATGTATGTACAATAAAAAAAATCACATAGATAGCAACACCGGGTTTGCAGTTAGGCGAGGGAGTGCATGCTAACGGTCACGTATACATTAATTTTTTAATTCTAATTGACGCTTGAAAATTGCCTTGTGATTCTAAAACATTCACAATTATACACGATATCATAACTCCAGATAAGGTACTGTTCTTTAGTCTTCGACAGACTTAATGTGCAACGCACTGCTCTGGCCACGAGACGTGCGTACTCTTATCCAGTAAGTACTACTAATACGCAAGTTTTATTTAGATTAGTCTTTGATAACAAAATTTATTGCTTTCCGCTTTGTTGGTGTGATTTTCGATTAGTTCCGTGAACCGCGACGACTTTTGGACTGCGGTTAAAAACTTTTATCCAAACAATTTTAAGATGGACCTACCTACAACATTTTACTTTTTTTTCTGAAAATTTGCTGTACACATTTCGATCATTAAAAATAATTTCGTGAATGATAAAACGTGATTTAGTGTGGAGGTCAGTGACAAACCGTACGAAGTGCAAGTTCACATTATGTTTGCGTTTCGCAAGCAACAGTAAGTTACGAGCTTTATTTGGTAAGAAGATAAGGACGTGTCAATACGTGTACGTAATCTAAAGCAAATATCACCTCGTTACATTTTCCTCTCGGATAGTTTTAAGCTCTTTTATAAGAACAAATTAGTTTACTCCAAATGACTTTGCGCGCTTTAAATCAAACTTGATGAATATGAAGTTTATTGAATAAACAACTTACGCGGAGGTGATGATGAGATTTGCTTTATTAACAGGGGGAGTTCATGTTCATCGTCACGTATACACTACACTTGCGAATTACATGTTGGTATTTAAGCTAAAGGAACAAGCGAGGTCACGTAAATACGAATAGTGCCAAGTCAATATTTGCGAAGAACCACAACGCGAAATCAGCTTTGATCCACATTTCTTTCAGAAAAAAACTGTTATGGATTAAACGAAGTTTGAGCAAGTTGTTTTGGATTCGTTTTTACAAAGGAAAATAAATTAGTAAATTATTTTAATTTCATTAAGGAAATGCTATTACGAATCAAGCAAGGTTTGGGCTGGTTGTTTTGAATTTATTGGTTTTATTTTTTCTAATCGATTCCTTTGCACAGGAAAAGAAAATATTAAATTATCCAAGTAAGTTTAGTTGAAAAAAAGCAAGTATGGATCAATCAAGTTGTTTGAACTTTTTCGATTTGGTTTTTCCTTATCGGTTCCTTTATAAAAGTAAAATATTAAATCATATTATCGAATTCAGGACAAGAAGAAAAGTAAATATGACAAAAATAATCTTTTCCTTATTTCTAAATTGAAGATCAAAGATTATAAACTCCCCAACAATTTCCAAAAGTTTCCCTTATTCCCAATTATTATTTTTTGCTTACCATAAAGAAAGGACTTTTATTTATCCTTATTATTAAAAATGTTGAGAAATTTTTATTACAAAGTTCGTTATTGTGAAATTGATCGTTTTTGGTTTCGTTTTCTTTTGCTTGCTTTTGTAAAAGAAGAATATGAAAGACAAAACATTAAACGCTTTGATTGTTTCTTCCTGGAACGACGTCTGTGTCCGATTATTTTTATTTTCTTGGCTTTCCATGAAGAAAAAAATACCTGTCCATCAGTCTTTTGTCACACAATGTTCGTTTTTGTTTTACTTGTATTGAGTAAAGAAAAAAATGCAAAAGGTGTTTTTTCTTAATTAAACTTTGTTGTAATTTGCACAACAGAATAATATTATTACTAATAAAACAGTTAATAATAAGATAAAATTCAAATACAAATAAAATAAAGAGAAAGCAAAAAAAAACTCTTCTAATTGATTAATCTGATTGTAAATAGTAATAGAAAATAAACTGCTCTTCAGAGTAAACATTTTTATTGATCAAAAACTTCTGAAAAATCAGTGGTTCCAAAGATACTCACAGTCGAAAATTTATTCGTAAAAAATACTTGAGATAAACATGAATTAGATTTTTATCACTATTTATAGCACAGTATTTTAACTTAAACTGTTGCTTTAAATATCTGTATTACAGTTTTTATTACCAAATGATTTAATAAATATTAATCAGTCGTTTGAGTTTGAAGGGCAAGAAACGGATTTTCGGTGCTTGTCACGTAGTTATCATACTTTTTATACTAATTTAAAACAATCTTTTTTTACTCGAGTTACGAAAAAATTTAAAAATTTTGAGTATTCAATGTCGGTATTTGTGAAACCTCATCGTGATAATTAAAATATGCGAGTGCGATAAAGTAACTTTATCACACGAGTGCAAAAAAGAGCACTAATTTTAGAATTAGGTTTTTATTAACGAAGCAACTAATTACTTATTACTCTTGCAGGCATGTGGTGGATGATGTTGTTGGTAATGGCGCTGGCGGATGTCACCGGAAGCTTGCAACTTCCACTTTCATGTGAAGAAGCCAGATTTAAATGCGCCCAAAGGGACGGCTGCGGCCTAGCTTTGCAGAACTACTTCGCAGGCTGCTCTGCAGTCCTCCAAGGATATCAGGAATCCTACTGTCCGGAAGTATGTCAGCATTCACTCATCGCGCTCACTTCAACAGAGGAAGGAAAAGAGCTGATGCGCGTAAGTAATCACAAGCAAATTTAGTATTTTCGGCGGCTGTAAAACTGATTTTATTACTTGTTTCCAGTTAGCAACAAATTACGTTGTTATATAACACTCGCTAATAAAACCTAATCGTAAAGAAAAAGTTCAGACATAAAACAAGACCGGGTCGTATAATTTATGACTTTCGCCGGGTATTATCATCGCAAAGTATATGAATGAATTTAAAATAAATAAATAAATAAATTTAGCGCCGCGATAACTCGTAAAGAATTACTTCAAAGAACATTTTTCGCGATGTTACTGGCGCATTAATATTATAAACGTGTTCGTTAAGTTGATGTATTTTTCAAAGGAAAAAATATCTCTGCAATTTTTGCCCTCACTTTGAACTAAATATAAGTAACTTGAACGTAACGTTTTTGCCAATTTTTGTCGACAAACGTGCACTCCAACAACGACAATCAATTGAATTTTATTTGACTTGGAAGTGAAACGAAAAAATTAAACAAATACATAGTTTTGACTTAAATTGTAAACACTTTGGACTCCAATCACTAATTCTCCTGTAAATTTAATTGTTGAGCTCTGCTGTAGTTAAATGACTATTTTTAATCTCTCAAGTTTTTGTTCTTTAATCGTAAGTTTCCACATAATTTATTGTGAGTCAGACAACGCCCCCAACTTTGATTTTCCTTTTTGAGATAACTCTTTCGAACCGGAAATGGTTAGAATGTCATTAACGGTAAATATAGCCGATAAGTTTTATGTATAGATCGTGTCGTGTGTGTTACTATTCTAATTTTATCACCGTCTTGACCTTTCGATTGGCACTGGCAAGTACACGTAAATACTTAGCGTAAACGAGATGACACGATAAGTGTGAAACAGTTTGATTAATTCACATAGTTATTATGAGGTTTCACTTCTTGATAAGGAACACGAATCGATATGTTTACCTAAAATAACCAGATTTTTTTATTTAAATTATGTTACTGTACAGTGAAAGCTCCATAAGCGCAATTCGATTCTGATTCGAAAAATGTAGAATTAAGAAATACACTAAAATATTCACAATTTAAAGTCTGGGTAAGTTAGTAGATTTTGTTCGACATTAGTTTTTGCACTGTTTTAGATGAAATTTCTTGATACACTAGCTTGGCAACCCTGTCTATGAGAAAGAATCATGAACCTTGACAGACACACATTCGTACAGCATAGTAGGTAACTAGGTTCCTCTGTTTTACTTTTTTATGACGTAAATACCTTGCATATACATAATATATTTTTTTACAAATTATTGCCTTCTAACATTAGTCTCAAAGATGCTACAGAAAAGCACGAAATTATAAAATGACTATTGCTCTTTCAAAAACATGGCTGTAAACAAACTCTAGTGATTATCGATAAGATAAGGTTATATAATGCAATCTGATTTTTACGTATTTAGATTTATTATTTTTTAATAACTTTATCATTATCAGCAAAGTACTAATAATCATCAAGAAGGTCACAGTTCGTTTCAGGTATTTACAAAATGACTAAACTCTTCGAATTGCAAAAGCAAAAAATCGATAGCTGTTGTAAATTATCACATTACATTATTTCAATGCTCTTTAATTTTTTTTATATTTTTTTAAGAACACAAGCAATGTTTATTTAAATAATTAAAGTTTCAATTGGCAAAAATGTATCATTCAATTAACGAAGTGTGTTACACACTTATTATTTGTACATACTACTCAAACACACTCAAAAGGCCACAGGAAATGTTGATGGAAGGTTATATTTGCTGGACTGATTATAACAAGGAAGTAAAGTGAAAACAGGTTAACTTTTATCATTTAGAAAATTCTTGGTAATTTTTTAAATACTCCCGAGTCCAAACATTTAAAGTCATATACAAAATCAATCTCTTAAATTGTTATATGTACAATGTTGCAAATACAGGTATTCGGGGGGACACGACTAGTAGTAAATTTTTTTATTTAAGTTTTCATAAGTTGGATTAAATTAAAAAAATATGGCTCTTGGCCCATAGATTTTATGTAAGATCATTGGAAGACTAACTCGACATTTGATTAATTCCTCATTCTGAATGTGATCGATCTTAAAAAAAATAGAAACCAATCGTTTTGTTTGTCGACATTATTAAATGGGCAGGGTTATGAAGACAGCTGTTTGAACCGTTTCTATGAATGCCAAACTTACTAAATAATTCAGAAATTAAATTAAAGAAAACTTTAGTTTATATCCATAAATTTCATTACCCCAGCATGGAATCAATCCTTTTGTTAACCTCATCCCTCGATGGTTTCACGAAGTATAACTAATAAGTTTTCTTTTCTGATTTTTCAGTGTACGTGCAGTGATAAATTCTGTGAAGATTCAAAAAACCGCGTGGAAATCTGCAGAGATCAAGTGTTGTATGCCAATCGCAATGAAACCGTCCTCTCTTGCAACGTGGCCCGCATGATTTGTGCAGCGGATGCTTCTTGCTCCACGGCTTTCGATTATTACACCCACTTGTGTAGGTCCATGTTCCACGGGAAGAAGTGCACCCATAAATGTCGAAATTCGATACGGATCCTTGAACGCCAAGAAAAATCTGCCAAACTGAAGACGTGCACGTGTGACGGCCGAGACAAGAACGATTGCGAGAAAATACGTAACAACATGAAGTGGTTGTGTAAGGAGCATTCGATTTTTGGTGGAGGCACCACGGAAACCAGCAATGTGATCCCGCGGATTGCCCAAAAAGATAGTTCGGCGAGTACGCTCGGTTTCTGCACGAGTTTACTGATCGCAGTACTGTGGACTTTGACGTGATGCTAGTGTTAATTCAGTTAAGTAGAATCTACCTCATCCCACCTGACAGTATTGAATTTTAAATTTATTTAACGCACATTTTTTACCAAAGCGACGGGTTTTCTTTGATAATAATAGTTCCTAAGGCAGTTTTTACCACGCACGACGCTATACTAATTCCCTATTTAATAGCGAATTAAAGAAATTATTACCAGGGGGACGAACGAACAAGCTTTAAATTAGAAAGTTTTTTTTGTTGATAAATTTAGGGCCCCTGTGAAATTACTTTTACCATTTATTAGGTGTGTAAATACGGTCCGCTACGAGCGTAAGCGAACGTGCGTTTTCAACTTTTCGTCTTAATGTAAATACTTAATTATTAAAGATTAAACTAACATAATGTAGGCAAAATTCTTTTTTTCTAAATAAATAAATAGCGTAAATTTATTTTAGTAATGGATTTGTTAAATAACGAAAACTATTTACTATTACGCCTTCTTAAAAAGTCTTCTAATTATCCATATAGAATTCTTGTCGAATCGTCCTGTTGATTCTTACGCTTACAACTTTTGAAGAAAGTGCCCATTTGGACTGGGACACCGAAGATTACGTTAACGACGTAGTTTAAACTAATTTTTAAATTTAAATATTTTTATAGGAACATTTTTTTTTGTATTTAATGATATCGCAGCTGTGCCTTTAATTAAAAGCGAATGCGTTCTAACTGTTTGCGACGTTATTTAACAAATTCCGCAGGTGAGGAAACTTCATAAACGTAAATTCTGAGTGGAAACCAAAGAGGTGCTTGCCGCTGTATATTGCTTTTAATTTATTGTCGCTTTATACAGAACATGCACTTCGCTAATCAACTCGATCAGTGTTTATTGGGCCGGTTCTGTTTTGCGAGCCGAACCTTAGTGTCAATTATACAGTATGTGACGTGTACAAATTGTTGTCTCATTGTAAGGATGTGTAAATACTTTATTTATGTATTATTATTATTATTATTTTTATGTTTCGGGTTACGTCTTGTTTGTATATTGTATGTAGATTTATTAATTTAAATTGTCGATGTGTATGGTCTTCGTAATAAAAAAAAGAGAGAGCGAGAGTTGAAGTTGCTTTTTAATTTTCTCCCGCATATTCCAAATCGTTAACTAAAGTTGAAGAAGGTGGATGAGCTGCAACTTTCGTGATCTTTTATGATCGACTGCGGTTCGGGCGTTCGTATTTGAATAGTCCGAGCAAACCACAAATATGTACCTAAAATGGTCGAGGTTTAATCGTTAATAAATAAATTATAAAAGAGAATATTCATGTCTCTAAATTATTTTGTACAAACGAAATATTTTTATGTCCTTTTGTATCTTTAAAAAAATATCGACATATCACTACAAGTAATTACGTCCGTCTGTGCTACATCTAATGGATAGTTTAGAGCTAAATTTTATTGTCTATTAAAGATTAAAACTAAATTTAAAATAACTATAAAAATAAAATATGCTGATAGTCAATAGACGTCAATGGAATTTATTTTTAAATGTTACTCGAATATATGCGATTAATACCTTCCTCGTGATTTAATTTTAGTAAGTAATTTTTAAGTCCAGCAACATAGATCTAATATATGATGTTTAAAACTAATTTTGAACAAAAATCGCTTCTCCTGAATTGATTCATAGCAGTAACAAATTGCTAAAATAGTCTACATCGAAGTAGTGACGTTAAATTTTTGAAAGTTATCGATTACTTAAAGATATTATGATGTCCTAAAACCAGGCAGACATTCTTTTTAATTTGAACGCAAATGAAGTTATTTATTAGGAATTAAATATAAAATAAAATTACCATTAAAGTATACTCAAATGAGTACCAAGTTTGGTGGAGTCTTGTTGGAGCTCTTGGACATTTCAGGCTCAATCCCTACGGAGAGAGAGGAGACTACGTCTGTGCAAAATAAAAAGTAACTTTAGAATTTTAAATGATATAGACTTTTAATTGAATCAAGCAGCCAACCGCCTCACAATCCCAAGAGTTTGATATATTTATTTAAAAATGTCCTTATATTCCTATCGTTCTAAAAGTGTTCTCCTGGAACAATTTAAGTCATTTTTTTATTCCTTGTTTAATTTTTTATTTGTATAACAAATTTAAGAGAGCATTTTGTTTTTCTTTTTTATATTTAGGTGTATGAATTTTACTTATTTATTGCATTAATTTTTTTTTCTCGTTTCTCGTCAGATCAGTTCCTTTCGTGTTGCCTTCTCTTTACTAGTCTAAGTTAAAGCTACGACTTTGTTAAAATTTGTTAACACGAATTAAAACAATAACTACGAGCTTGAAATAGCATATAAATAACAAAAATGTAATATTAAAAAGCACAGAAGCAAATAAATAGGAGATAAAGCTGCAGTTTAGGCCGATAGTTTCCACTTCTTGTAGTCTTTTGCTTTTGGTCCCTCCAGATATAGTTAAGTTTGTATCAACATTTTCCTGGCTCTCCTTCCTTTCATCTTCAGCTCTTGGATGTCCTGACCACCTTCCCCTTGTAACTTCTACAACTTATCTACTTTATTAATTCCTGGTTTGTACTTTTATCTCGATTTATTTCTCCATTAATGCATCTTACCTTTAATCTTATTTCCGTATAGTTGCCTTAATTATCAGTCTTTAAAGCATCTCGATAAAATCTAACGGTTTCATGCATTTAGCTGAAAGTTTTACGTCCTTTCAGTCATCATCGTTTAAGTTGGACGTTTCAGCAATTTCTTTTACGGCTGCATAAACGTCGAGAACCGTTTAAATTCCGACGATAATGTGTGAGAAATGACTCCCAAGTGTGCGTTTCGAAAGGAATCGATCTATTTTTCATCCTCGAGCAACTTAGATTTGAAACCGTGAAAGTAACGGCCTCCATTTCGCAACCAAAGAGGCGAACAATGAACCGACGACCACAAATGACTTTCCTTCGGCGCAGATTGGTATCACACGTTTTGAAATTGTCCCTCTCGAAAGCGAACGTAATTACGACCGTATTACACGTTTTGGTCCGTTCGAGGAGCACGTGCGAGATTGTCCGTCGGTCGGGTTTCCTGTTATGAAACTCTCTTTGTGTCTTTTATTTTTCCTGGACTTGGAGCTTATATTTTCCGTGTATAATGCCCGGTTTAATTGGCCGCGGACCACCGTAGAAGCGGGACCGAGTGAGATTAAGATTAAAACGCGTAATAGACAAATCAATTATTGAAGGAGTAAACACGCTACCATGTTTACGGAGATTATTTTGTTCAAATTTTATTTTTTTGTTGGCATAGTGGGATCAGGTAAATAACACAGAGTATCCCATTCACAACGCCCACGTTTTTACCAGGAAGAAAAAATGATAGTTTCATAAAATTACATGGAGCTTTTTTGTAGTTAAAGAACGTTTCGTTCTTAAATTCTTGACGTCTTATCAAGGAAGAATTTATTACAAAACTTCACAAACGCATTCTACTTTGCAATTATCTGAGATATATTATGACATAATGAGTTTAAATAAATTATTTAGTTTGTAAAAGTGACACAAACCTGTACTATTATTAGTTCATTGAAAAACGATTCCGGATTCGTTTCGAGAAACCCAGAAAAGGATCGACACGTGACATTGTTTCCTGACATCTAGAAAACCGGTACACAAACGCTCTTTCTGGAACACTCAACAATTATAGGTTGTGTAAGTATGGTGACTTTTTCACCTTTTAAAAATTTAGCTTCCGAGAAAGCCAGCACGTCCCCTATTATTAAATAGTTTTTGTATGGCAGTAAACGAACTCAAATTACAACAAGGAACAGAGCAATAAGCAGTCGGATATTTTTAAGCAATATCTTTGTTCTCAGAACTCATGCGAATGTGATATGATATAGAATAAAATCCGTTCGTTAATTACCAGCCAATTAAATAGGAACGTCTTAGTTATGGCTCGGTTTTCTTAATAATTGGAAACGCCTATCTAATTTTGAAATAGTCTAGATAAACGTAAATGTCACCGAGCAAATTTATAACGAGCTCGGAGTGCTTCTAATTAAGGAATTGGATCAGAATAGAAAGTGCATTCCTGGTGTAATTTATCTATTTTTTGTCCTTTCTTTTTCGAAGCACGCAGTGATGACTTTTGTGTCAGCAATTATTTGTTAATTGGGCAATAAATTGTGCAGTTGCCCTAATAAAAGATGAAAGCAAAAATGTACTGGATTTTATTTTTTGTGTCTGCCTAGTCTAATTATTTAATTACATTTTTTCATAAGTATGAAAAGTGAAAACAGCTTACATTCGTTTGCATCCTTTATTCATTACAAATCCAATTACCGTCATCTTTCAAAATTCACTTAGAATTAAAACAGAACGAGGGCTTTAATGAAGATATTATGTGTATTTTGTCTTGATAGATTTTTTGAGTTAAGCTTTTCATAATCTGATTCGAACTAGTATAGAACAGCGTCCAGTTGAACCTCTCTGAAAAGAGACACTTTTGTTTTACTACACCTAGACCGTCTTCAGAGGTGAAAATTGTAAAAGAAATTGAAATAATAATTGCTAGATGTTTTACTGCAATAATTACCTTTTGTTCTGTCATATGGCAATTAGTTTTTTTTTTAGTAATTTTTGCAATGTAATTAAAGAAATAAATTGATGTGTGGGGTCACTTTGAAGCGAAAGCCTGAATCGCTTGTGAAATCAAAGATTGGTGTAATTGAGCCGGCGGTTTGTTTAAAACTAATTATGTAAATGAGTTTGGCGATTGGTGGTTGCGGTGAGGAGTAATTTCATCCGGAAATTATGATGGTTTTGAGTAAAGTTAGTTCCAGTTGCATCTAACGTGGTAGTAGTAAGCTTTACAGCTGAGTGGTGTGCACATGGCAAGCGCAAGCTGCGAGGCAGGGCCGACGATAAAAAGACCTAGGTAGGAGTACCCCGTGCGGGGTCCGGGGGCCGAACGCCACACACGACGGCGGCCACACCGAGGACCACCCAGCGTGGTCCCCGCGGCAGTCGAGGGCGCCCTGCACAACCAACTTCAAGGAATCGCGAATATTGTAATCAGTGCGTCAGATACCAGATCGCTACTCAATGGGCCACCCCTCCACGATCAGCTGCTCGCTTGAGCCCCATCATGGGGACCTTGAGTAAAACGTAGAGTATCCTTGCGGTTTCGGGATGTGTGTAAAACTAGTAACTCACTACTGCGCAGGTTCTTGCCTTGTTGCTCCTTCACCGATTTTAGAATCGCGTAATCAATTTTATCGTACGTGAATCAAACCATCGACGCTACTACGTTGTACAGTGTGCTCCTATTGTAACGGCTCGCCCACTAAAAGACACTTCCTGGCTTTTTTTTGCTCCACATTATTTAGGTCACCGAACAGTATGTATTAAAATAAAAAAAGAAAATAAGTGTTTGAATTAAAACATTATAAAGAAATTGCTTAATTGATTATGTAACAATCAATCAATTAATTAATCAATTCAATTAAGTGAACATATTTTATTAATTGAGATATGTACATATATTAAGCGCATATGAAGTATTTTTAACAATAATTAATAATCAATAAACAAAATTAATTGCACTTACAAGCGTTTGTTGGATTTTTCGATTTCATTAATATTAATATATCGTGACCAACACTGTTAATGAAATAAATTGTTCAATCAATTAAGTTATATCTCATTCATTAAATCACAATTAATCGATAATTATTTAATCATGTAACCGCGACAAAAATTGTTGTTCAACCAATATTTTTTAATTACAGACGCAAACATAAAAGAAATAATTAATTGAGTCTTTAATGAGGCAAAAGTTAAAAAAAAAAGAAAACTTTACAATAATAAAAATAGCTGTTCATTAACTAACGATTGACAAGAAACAAGGACCTAAGGTGTTACCTTGAGGTGGTTCCAAAAGCTTTTATTGGATTTGTACTTATTGATCGAAATACGACTTGACCATTTGTGTTTAACCTTTTTCTTTCAATGATCCGTTCCTATCTTTTAAGTAGGAACTTTTCAAAAAGTTTCAATAAGGAAAGGATCTTTTTTCAATACCGAATTTGTGATCTCCAGCCATTGCATTTATGTAGTAAATTGGTAAATAACTAAACTTAACTAAGTTTTTCGTAGGACAAGAATAAAATGAATCATCTCCTGAGGAAGGAGATTAAAAAAAACAAATAAAATGAGTCACAGAAAAGAGCTTAACAGTATGGACTATTGTTTTTAGAAGACAACCACAAAGATAAAAATATAGAAAAATCGTTGATAATTTAGCAAGAAACAACGAACAAGGAATTTGTAGAGAGCAAATGCGCAATGAAAATGAAGAAGAAGTAATGTTCAATGAAAATAAAAATAATGAGAAATATTAAAGTAGTTGCCAAGGGGACTCTAAATAGGAAACGACTCATTCCTGCTTTCCCATTTTTTATTTCAATTTCTCTAGAATAATTTTCAAAAGTTTTTTTTTTTTGCCTATCTTCATTCTTTGATGGTACCATTAAGTCCTTGAGCAAGAATTTTCGTCACTTTTTGATAAAACCCTATAGAACACATTTATAATTTAAAAAATACATAATAGTCTGTCATTTCTTTGTTATAATTTTACAGGTACAGGTTTTATTTTAAAAATATTTAACAATGGTTCTTTTATTTTTAGTTTTAAATCCTCAGACGTCCTTCTTTCTCACAAACAAGCTGAAATCCTTATTAATCGCCGAACGGTAGCCGAATATAATGGCCAGCTGTCGCTGCGCCGTAAAAATGCCCGCAAAGGAACCATGTGCGTTGGAAATTTTATTATAATGGACAAATCCGACCATAAATTACCTTGCGCAATCCAAAGCCGGCTGAGATTTCACGCCGCGGAATTAAGTCCTGCCAGGGATCCTTCCCGGATAATAGACGGCGACCGAGGCTCCAACATATGGGCCAGATGTCTCAATTGTGTTGCCAAATTCGGGCCGAAATTGCGTTTTCGTCTTCAAGGTGCAACTGGTGCGGCGCCAAGTCGATACTTAAGTTATTATTGTCGTCTGCGCCATGGAAGAACGTCTTCGCCTCACCCGGATGTTGTTTGTTAACAATGGCAGAGAAAAATTAGGGTTCGAGTTCTCAATAAGAACCTAAATGAGACGACGGCTAATGAAATTAGGACATCACGTAATTGATGAGGCTCTAACTTTGAAATGCTGTTTAACTTACAAATAATAAGAAATAAATTCGTTACTCTTTACTCTGTGTCGAACCACCGCACTTCCCCATGACATCAATAATCACCAGAATTTAATTACCCCTTGAGTTTATTTAAACATCCGTTCTTAAAAATAAACGGCCGTTGCACTAATTAAGTTTTAATATCCATTCGTGTTATAAAATCTTTTTAAGGAAGTGACGCCATATGGCCCCTCTCCACCCACATAATTACGGTATGATGTTACTTTATAAATAACATCACCCCAAATAATGACGCCGTTTATTATCGTCCTACAAATGTTTACTCTCAAGCCTGTCTTCGTTTTATCTTGTAGGACGTGCCGAGGAAATTGCGGTGGTGCATTATGGTAATTTATGGTGTTGCTCGTGTATTACACTCACAAATACGAATTTATTATGGTCTGCTTGCTTAAGAGGACCATATGATCGATCCATCCGGTCAAGCGGACAGGCTTATGGTTGATAGCAGGCCAAGAGTCAAGAGCCGTGCTTCATACGAAAAGTTACGAGTGTGTTAGCTTTTTACTGTCTTCTGCATATTTATTGGTCACATTTCAGGCTTAAGCTGAATGTGTTTTCTTTGAAACTAATCTCGTGAACGTGAGCGATCATTTTTTGTGCGTGCACGTCGGAGGTCTTGTAATACCCAACTTAATCTTGAAATTTTATGGAAAAGCACACGCTTTTATTTTTCCATTTTCTATATATCCATTTTTGCAGAATCATGAAACTCAACATAATCGTTGATAGAGCCGGTTCTGATTTTATTCTGTAAAAAGCTCTGCCCTGATTTCGCATTTCAGAACAGATACCTACAAATGTTGAAGCATTCTTGTTACCCGTTAAGTTGCAATGAAATAAATTCCTCCTTAAAACAAATATTTAAGCTCGTCGATTAACGAATAAAAAAATGAAAAGGACGAAAACAAACGGCCCCGATTGCCCGCAGTCGTGCAACAACCAATAACCAGTTCTCTTTAAACTCGCCGCTAAAGCGACAAATTTTGATCGTGCTCATCAATAACGTTCGGCTCGTTTATTTTTGCAGATTAGTTCGGTTTCGTTTTCATTCTGAACTCCTCGTCCATGAGCCTCATTAAAACTAATGAAGATCCTTTATGGCATTTGGAACGGAACGGCTTTGATTGCTTGGAAATGCAAACGTATTTATAGGTGTAACTTAATTAGTAACTATTATCCAGCGATACTAATCAGATTTAACTTGCTTGAGCGTAATGATTTTGAACTAACGAGTTACTATAAATCATTGATACTATTTCTAGTGTTGTCGGCATGTACACAAATCAAGGTTCACTTTTAACCCTTGCGGTACTCCATTTCGTTTTCCTGCATAGTAATTTGCTTACAATTTCTGAAGTTTTTTTTTCTTTCAAATAATTGATGCGGTTTTAAAATATAAACATCACTCTGAGATGGCATTAATTAAGCAAACCACTTTTTCAACACCGTCCATTACTCATATAAATCAACACGTAGCAGACGTGTCCAACTGAGCCCACAATTTATTTTAGTCATGCAAATTACAATAAGAATCGCTAACAGCCCGTGTCTGCATTTATGCATTCGTCTTGCCGGGAGAGATAAGGGAGGGCGGAGGAATCACATAAATTAAAGCAGTAAAATACATTTGCCGCCAATTTTATCGTGCAGGTGTCGACTCGGAGCCTTGGCGAATAATAATAATAATACCAACACGGCGGAACCGTGTTTATTTTGAACACAATAAGCCAAAGAAGTCGGTCTTTCTCGCGTTGTTTTTTTGTGTCGCCGAATTTGCAACCCACAAACGCAGACCTAAACAATGTTCTATTTTCTGTATTGTGTGAAAATTTGACAAGATATAATGAGACAATCAAAATGAAACACCTCAATATAGTACTACGTTAGGGTAAAAAGGGATTATCTACGAAATAGATGAAAGTTCAAAGACTACATAGTATTGCATACGTCAAGCAAGAAAAGATATGAAATTTCGAAACTTCACTTTGCGTAAATATGTTAATTGTCAAAGCTAATAAAAAATCAAGAAAAGTATGAAAACTGGAGGATCTAAAATAATTTAGTAGAATGAGAATGAATGAGATGAAACATGAAGTTCTTTAATCGGAAATTTTGAAAACAAAATGAAACAATGAAATTCAGAAAACAATAAAAAGCCAACTAATAAAAAAATACGGGTTTGGGTTTTAAATAAATGAAAAACAACACAAGGAATTGAAAACAATCTTAAAGAAACTTATTCGTCAAACTTTATTAAATGAAAAATTAATAACTTGAAATAAAAAACAAAAGCTTTAGGAAGAAAATTCATAAATGTAAACTTAAGATGAAATAAAGTGCCACATTTCTTTTAACAGAATAATCGCAAATTACTATAACGAAAAGTCAGTTGATGATATTGATAATGAATGAGTTGTTTGAAATCGATTTATTTTTCCAATTCTAGATTAAAATATGTATGTATAATCTGGTTGGGAAAATTAAAAAAAAGCTGAACTGAATTCCGCGCGACGACCTTTTCTCGGTTGCGTTTTGTTTCATTGAAAAGAGATAAGCGTCTCTCCAAAAAAAAACACTGAGAAACGCTCGTCTACTTGAGGCTTAGTTCTGAAAATCTTAAAGCTTCTACAATAAATAATACAGAATTTGTAGGAAAATAAACTGTTTAGGTATATCGAAGCAAATGATTTGTTACCTACGAAGGAAATAGTAATTTTACACGATTTACGTAAAGCGAGCACTAAATCAAATTAATTTGAAATATCGCCCCATAAAATCGCATCTGATTAATGTGTATTCCGAGTCCGTATCAGAAACCGATTTAAAAATACGATCGGCGAGCGGAAAGCTGAAAAAATTAGGGCGATAAATTTCTTTAATTATGCCATTCTGGGCCGCCGCGGTAGCACAGAGTTCGGCTTGCTTGATTAACAATAAATTAACAAACGCGGTATTTAACGAGGCTGAAAAAATGAAGAAGAGGAAATCGTCGGGCAATGCAAGCTGCAACTCATCTTCGATAATTCCAGCACGATATTTCGTGCTCTCTAATGAAGGCATCAAACCTCGGGCAGTCTGCTTAATGAACGGTCTCGGGTATACCGTTTTCGTAGAGGGACTCATCTAGAAAATGTCTGGCGGGAAGATTAGATAATTTCCTTAGGATGAGCACACGATTTCGTAATTATGGAAATAGAAATGAAATTACATCTTTTATCAAAATTTTGATCGTAAATTCTTTAATTAAATATCTCTTTTGTACTTATTGTTATTTAAAGGAAAATTAAATTATCGAACCACCCAGGAATACACAAAAAATCTACCTTTACCATTTTTAATTTCACGTTTAAACATCTTGTCGTTCGAATTAAATAACATTAATATCTGTATACTGTTGTATTGAGAGACGTGTGAAGCGGTCGGGACAATAATAAAATAAGTTATTTTACAGCATTAATCGATTAAAATAACATCAAAGAAGTCTTGTTCTACGCCAGCGCCACAAAAAAAAAACGTAATCCGACACAACTCTTCAGAGTTAACGCTCCACGGCGCTGAAAGCACTCAAGAGCACTGTTAATCGATTTGCCGCGCTTACTACAAGAACCCCCCGACAATCAAAACTTACTTCAGGACTTCCTCCAGGACGTGCGAAAAAAGCGCGTTAATTAAAGTGCTTATTGAGACGTGGCTCTTAAAAATTGGCGGAGGAATGCGAAACGTAATGCTTTTTCTCAGTACGACATCAATCGGCGCTTTAAGATGCCGATTGTATTGAAATCGAAATGGAATGAGTTGTGAAAAAAAAAGGTGGGATCGAAAGAGAAACCGCATCATTGCTGATATTGCAAATTTCGTTCTTTGAATTCGATTTTTTTAAGAAACCAGACGAAGTTGTGGATGATCGGTAAATTGAGAAGATTGAAATGGCAAGTTAAACATAATAATTAATTAAAGTAAAACAAAAGGAAACTCGTCATTAACAGCAAGATCCAATTAATGAATTATTTGTTATACAAAATGTGTTTATAATGAACGAGAAAATGGTTACTGCGTCTGTTTATAAAGGCTAAAAGATATTTACCGAAGTATTAACACACTCAACTGATCACTTGTATAAACAAACTTGCGGAGATATCTTAAATAAATATTTTACTAAGCAAATATTACCTGCTACTGGTATACTTAGCGGTGGATTAGAAAACTGAAGACATCATTCCCTGCGCCTCCCTTGTTTTTGTTATCGTAGTGCGTGTTATTTTAGCACTTACGTGTTCGAACTAACACGCTTTGTGCGTTCTAAATTCTTTTTCATATTTGGATGTTCATGTAGATTGTATGGAAATTTCTCGTGTTACTTCAAAACTTAATGTTTCAATTTACCTATTATTCTAAAATAAATAAATTCCTAACAATTTTCTGAATGTGACGAACCCACACAAACACATTATCAAGAATAAACGAAACGTTTCTATTTGTGTGTTTGCGTTGCGTACTCAGTTTTAATTTCCAATATAAATTTTAAACGCCGTGGTTCTGTAAGCGTGACACACAAATAAGTATGTATGTACAGTACAGGAACCTACGAGAAGAAGAACAGAGGGGAAAGTACCGGTCCCGCCTCAGGCATAACCACCTGTCTCCGTGATGTCTTAATTTCGTTACTAAAAAAAAACATCGCTGCTTATGAACACGAGGAATTCGAGCATCTTCTCTGAATTGCCGTCGAGAAAACGCAATGTAATTAATTTCATTGGCGACGACCGGAGCCTTGCGGTTTAATCCGTAGGTTTTATTTCGCTCCATAAAACGCCGACGGAAATTGGAGTTCTTATCATTGAGTTTACACTTTTAGTCACCCACATTCTTCCCACGTGGAGTGCATTTCGTTTTAGTCCTATACACGTGCTACATGTGTAACCTAAAATAACGCATTATAAGCTCTTAAAATTTGTAATCTGAAAGCTGCAGGTTAAAATTGAAAAGCTAAAAATATACGCGCCGATTTCTTTTTCTTTTTTGGTTCTGTTTTATTTCTGGTGCGCTATGTGCGATTTACTCCAACACTGATTTATACATACATGCGAGCTTCTACCTATTCAGTTTTGTCCTTTTTTGATTTTACTTCTACGAAAAATTACGTGAAATTTATTCTGAAACAGAATTCTTTTATACTTAAGTCGAGCTTTCCTTCTTCTGTTTCTGCTCTATTAGCTTACGCTTTCATCATAACGCCTTTTATGTTTTACCTTATTTCTTTGAAACACAAAGGATTTTGTTTGTAAATCATTATTGTTATGCAATTAAAGTAGACTGTTGTCTGACGAAAATTTGCATAACAAATTCTTTTTAATCTTTCAACGTTTCACTATCAAGGAAACATATTTTTCACTATTGATGAAACTATGAATTGACACTTAAAGTGTGTTAAAGATTTTAAAAAATTGTTATACAATTCATTATATTCTTTTCATGACACTCCATTTTGTCACTTTCTGCAACATTGAAATGTTCTTCATCCGATGAAGCATTAACTCCCTCTGCGTTACAAGCTGCAAAAGTATTCTTTTGTGTTCAAAAATCAAATTTTCATCAATATTTACAAAATTCATAATTTTTGCGGCATTTATTTCTGCGGTTATTCATGATCAAAGACTCAATTTTCTTCTACTGTTTCCACTTCAAACCCTGCTCTGCTAAAGCAGTTTGTAATAATTGTACTGCTCTTGGGCATTTTGTGTAAAATAAACTTCAAATAAATCGATAGATATTTAGTTCATTTTCTTTGTATTTTATTTTGGCCAAAATATCAAAATATGTCTCTTATTGGCCATTAATATGTCTTAAAATTGTTGATAAACCCTTATGTACCATAAAGCAATTTTAAATAATTTTACTTAATTAATAAAATTAATTCATGAATTCCATTTCATAATTTAAAAGCACAGTTTGTATAAAACTCCACCTCCAGTTTTAAATAATGTCCCGAATAACGGCAAGAAGTGTTGGTTGCCTAAACAACGCGTTCATACTGTAAACATATTTGAAGTTATAGCTTTGTTTTAAATATAATTTTAAACTAACTCAAACAGTTTTTCCGAGGAGTGCAAAACATTTTTAATTTTAAAACGAGCAACCGAATTAACATAGTTATAATTAGATTACTATTGTTCGCATTATGTTCGATAAGGCAGTTTTACATCACTATTTATTTATTCATCATAAAATTAAGTAGAGATAATATTATATCTATAATATACATATATGAAGTCATATGTGAAAATTACTGGTAATCTTTCGCTGATTAATTATCCTTTTTACTTAAGTGATAACAAGAGAAAACATCGCGACCTTCGACTCTATATAAAATCAATCTTTGAATGAACGTATAATTTTTTACTAAATAGTTGATAAAAGCTTGTGTCTTATAGAAATTAAACGAACTTGAAAATATTATCAGTTGATGTGGCTTTTCAAAAAATAAAGTTAACGCCATATCATAGTGACCCCGCAAAGAAAAATCTAGAAAAGAATACAAAATTAAAACACCTCAATCCGTCACTGATAACAACATAATCAGCAAGATAAAACGTTACCCGCTTCATTTATAAATATTGCTCCGTAGAGAGTATTTTATTTCCGTCAGTGTTTCTCAGCAAAATGGTTAAAGCCAAGAAATTCTTGTTCGCCAAACCCTTTAAGGGCTTGCCAAAAGCAGAGGATTTTGAGCTTGTAGAAGAAGAATTGCCTGCACTTAAAGATGGAGGTAAGAACGTCATACAATTTCAACGGCGCCAAAATTTTGAGTGTGCTTTGCTTTTGAAGAATTTTTGGCTGAAGCAGTTTACCTCAGCGTTGACCCATACATGCGACCCATCAGCAAGATGTTGCAGATAGGAAGTACAATGACTGGATTGCAAATTGCTAGGTAATCTTTAGTGTTAGAGTACTTTGGTACTTCTTGGCTTCTGAGCTGGCATTCACAAATATTTTATCCTTGATGCTTTTGCTGTTGATGCAGCGAGGCCTAGAAGCCAAGACGCCACAGTACTTTGTTTCGTTTTTATTGAACATTTTGTTTTTATTTAACATAGAATCATCGAATCCAAGAATGAAAAATTTCCTGTTGGAAAATATGTATTCGCTGCATTTGGTTGGCGCACGCACACCATATCAGATGGACATCCAATCGGCACTGGCTATTCTATATATACAGTCCCCGAATTAGAAGGACATCCCCTATCCCTGTATATAGGCGTCTTGGGAATGCCAGGGTACAATCCAAGTTTTCCTTTTTACTTCAAGCTCATGCAATTAATTTTCTTACAGTAACACTGCCTATTTTGGTTTCCTGGAGATTTGCAAACCCAAAGTGGGAGAGACCGTGGTCGTCACCGGGGCAGGAGGAGCAGTAGGCAATCACGTGGGTCAACTCGCCAAAATTAAAGGGTGCAAGGTAATTGGCATAACCGGAAGTGATGAGAAGGCGGAATGGCTGAAGACTTTAGGTTTTGACCACGTCATTAACTACAAAACGACGGATATTGCTGCAGCTCTGGAGGAACTGGCGCCAGAAGGTATCGATTGCTACTTTGATAACGTAAGTCATCGCTCGTACTGCAGTACCAAAAGATTTTTAAGTTCATCTTCTTTAGGTTGGTGGTGAAGTGAGCAGCACGATAATATACGAGATGAAGCACGGCGGGAGAGTTTCAGTTTGCGGAGCAATTTCGTCGTACAACGATGAAGAGATGCCAAAAGGTAAATGCGCTGGCGACTCCCCAGAACGATCTCGCTAACGTCATGAGTTTCAGCTTCAGCGATTCAGTGGAGCGTTGTTAAGAACGAGCTTTTGCTGAAAGGATTCGGGCCAAATAATTGGAAAGATCGGTGGGAGGAGGGGATCCAGCAAAATACGAAATTGATTCAAGAAGGCAAACTGAAATATCGAGAAACGGTGACGCTAGGTTTTGAGAACATGCCGTCTGCTTTGATTGGAGTTTTAAAAGGAGATAACTTTGGAAAAGCTATTGTTAAGGTTTAATTTTTCAATAAAATTATCAAGGGTAAATGAATCGCAGTTTTTCAAATGCTAAAGCATTAAAATGCATCAAAAAGAAAGGATGTTCCAAGGGAAAATGTTTTATTGCTTCAGAGAATCACAATAACAAAAGTAACAAAGTATAAAACAACGTGTAGATCAGTCTACCGTGTGAATTGTGCGGTGCAATAATGCTTTTGGTTCTGGTAAAAGACGTGATTTATAATCAACGCATACAAAATATTTTCGTGTAGAAAAATGATTGTCGCTTCTACACTACGATCTACCCTAACGTAGTTACGGGGTACACATAAATAATTTACCGACGAACCTCATTATAACTCATTATTCTCGTACTTCTTCAGCATCGCTCTGACCAGTATGCACTTGGTCATGTGACAAGTGCAGTATTCGGGGTGTTCGACTTCCTCGGCGTCCAGCATGACCACCTCGATTATATAGCGCCTTTCATTATTCTCCAATCTCCTCATCGTCAATTCGTAAGCTATGGGTTCGGATTTATCGACGGCGATTTCATTCGGAAGTACCACCGTCGTTTGTTTCCAGTGAGTTTCCGGCTCATCCGGATCGGTCGAAAGTATAACCGGCTCCGTCGAAGACGACGGAAACGTACACGTGAACCAAATGCATATGCCCTGATACAACCCCGGTTTATTAGCCACGGCTATGTGTTGGGCGTTTACGCAATTTAAATCCTCGCTCGTCACTGCCGTCAAGTCAATCCAAAGGATGACTTCCGGGTCTGCCAAGATCTGTTCTGGTTTAACGATTTTGGTGTCTGGTTGTTGTGACGCTTGCGAACGTAATTTTTCGGCGAAACATTCCATGGAGACGCCCTCGACGTCTTTCCAAGCATCATACATACCTGGTATGCTAAAAAAATTATCCCAATTCAATCAGTCAAAAAAAAAAAAACAAATTCGGAGCCCTATTGAAGATGTCA
This sequence comes from Dorcus parallelipipedus, assembly GCA_958336345.1. Taxonomy (NCBI): domain Eukaryota; kingdom Metazoa; phylum Arthropoda; class Insecta; order Coleoptera; family Lucanidae; genus Dorcus; species Dorcus parallelipipedus. The sequence goes on from OY284477.1 coordinate 41,396,162, forward strand.
GTCAGATTCTACCATACCTGCAAGGAGCTGAATATATGGTGGCCGATTCAGGGAACATAAGTCCGCCGGATTTCAAAAACCTATCCCTTGCGAATAGGACGGAATCCAACATCCCCTCGTGCAATAAATAAAGCCCCATCCATTCTGACACGATTATATCGACTTTCCCACCACCGGGTAATGTTAAGTTTTCGATGCGATCGTGTATGACCTGAAGTTGATTGGGTGAACCAAAATCTGTGGAATTTTTGAGTTTTACCTCCACGACATGTTCGAAGTGGTTTTCTCTGACCACGTCTTCGGCGATTCTGTAGATTTCGCTGGCTTCAACTGCGAAGACCTTGGCGGCGCCAGCTTGTGCGCAAAAGATTGAAAGGATGCCGGTTCCAGCCCCCACGTCTAGCACTATTTTGTCTTTGAATGCGTCTTTATTGTCTTCGATTGCCTGTTTGTATGCCTTGTTTCTGGCCGAGTCTTGTAACATGAGCCTATGAACCTAAAACACAAATACCTTAAGAATCGGGCAGAAACGTTTCGAATTCGATTAGAACTTTTAATTTAAATCATTTAAAAAAATTTTAAAATGCAAATAAAAACAACCCTTCCCGACCAGAATTTCAAGTCATTGTGACTCAACATAAACAGGTTCCAAACGAATTCAAGGTTGCGCTTAATTTGTATTGAAGTAGCTAACCAACAGCACGGAGTGCTCTCGACTCGTACCGCCGATAAATAAAGCGACGAATTTAATCGTTTTCAGTGAGTTTGCGAGCGTAAAATAACGCGGTTGTATTCGATAAAATTCAAAAGTCCAAGGACAAAATGGTGAAGGCGAGGAAATTCGTTTATTCGAAGCCGTTCGATGGAATGCCGAAGGAAGAAGATCTTAAGATCGTCGAGGAGGAGTTGCCGCCGCTTAAAGATGGAGGTATATTTATGTGTACCCCAGCACAGTTTATTATAAATAGTAATTAACACTTCACATTGTAATAACCCGCATTAAATCTATTTTTGGAACAGTTGTAGTCACTTAACGACAACAGATAACACAAATTAGTAGATAACAAAAAGAAATCCAAAACATGTATTGTCGATTACATTAAATTCAGGATTAAAATATAATTATTCTAGGCAAGGGGAGATTAATTTTTTGTTGCGAAAATATATTTTGTTTTATTTGTGCTTGCATTTATTTTTTTAAGAAATTTCAACAAAAAAAAATTCTGAGCATCAAAAACTTCAAGGTTCATCATATTTAATTGATTGAAAGACGAAGTAATATATACTTTAAGATTTAAGAGTAAAGAAGAAGTTTACTGACGATGGGTAAGGGTGAGGTTTGGGGTATTATTTTTAAGACGAAGTCTTTTTCGTTAGGTTTGTTGTAAAAAGCAATAATTTCCCTAACTTTACATTAAAAATTAAAACCACGAAAAGCTTTAGTATTTAAAGCCCATCGTGCTTGCAGAATTTTTGGCAGAAGCAGTTTACTTAAGCGTGGACCCTTACATGCGAGCTTACAGTTATCGATTGCCAATAGGAGCCACGATGATTGGGTCCCAAGTCGCAAAGTAAGTTTTAATAAAAAAAAATGTGAAAGCTACATTTTGCTTTACACAGGATAATAGATTCCAAAAACAAGGACTTCCCCGTCGGAAAATACGTCTTCGGTCAATTCGGTTGGCGTTCTCACACCATATCCAATGGTACCGACAAAGGAAACGCAACTCCACTATATCTAGTGCCTGAAGTGAAAGGTCATCCCCTTTCACTTTATTTGGGAATCCTAGGAATGCCAGGGTAATCCAACAATCATGGGCGTAAAAAACTCGCAGATTTAATTTAGGTGTTTCACAGAAACACAGCATATTTTGGTTTCCTCGAGATTTGCAAACCCAAAGCTGGAGAAACGGTCGTCATTACTGGAGCAGCCGGTGCAGTTGGTAGTCTTGTTGGACAGATCGCGAAATTGAAGGGGTGCAAGGTAATTGGCCTAACCGGAAGCGAGGACAAGTCCGCGTGGTTAAAAACCCTTGGATTTGACCACATCATTAATTATAAGACTGCAGATGTGAAGAAGGCTCTACAAGAAGTAGCACCCGAGGGCGTAGACTGTTATTTCGATAATGTAAGAAGCACTTCGTTTAATTGATTGCTCGATTAATTTGACTGGTTTAGGTCGGCGGAGAAATCAGCAGCACGATCATCTACCAAATGAGATTGTTCGGAAGGGTGTCTGTTTGCGGCGCAATTTCGTCCTACAACGAGAAGACCCCAGCCAAAGGTAACGAAAAACAAACTGCTTTCAAACGCGCTTTTATTTCCAATTATAATTTCAGCTACCGCAATTCAAAGAAGCGTCGTCACCAATCAGCTGCTGGTTCAGGGATTCTTGGTGACGAATTGGGCGGATCGTTGGCAAGAAGGTATTAAGCAAAACACCGAGTGGCTGCTGCAAGGCAAACTCAAGTACCAGGAAACTGTGACTGAAGGATTTGAAAACATGACCAATGCTCTCATCGGTGTCCTGAAAGGTACCAACACCGGCAAGGCTGTGGTTAAAGTTTAAGGAATGTCGAAAGAAGAAAAATGTCTGATTTTGTTTTATTTTCTAACATTGAACTAAAAATAAAATTCTATGAAAAATGAATAAGCGAGTTTCTTTTTAAAAAGAAGAAATACTTGTTTCAAACTTGTTTCTACAAATAATAATATAATGAAGACACCTAGTATGCAAAACCTTGAGACTTCCTCATTTAAGTCTAATGTCTAATGCAAGGTTAAAGTCTCGTCATACATTTTATGCGTGATCAATTAGTTATATTTATTTACAGAAAAAAAACAAGGATGTCGATCATATAAGTGGTCTAACTTCACAAAACAGGAGCTTTCAATTAGCTACAGCTTCTTAACCGTTAAAAACAATAAATTTTGCATTAGGATTTTCTTCAGGACTCTTGGCATATTAACTCAAAATGCCTAATGTCTCAGAAACTGATTATACCAAGGTAATAGAATAGAACATGAAAAATTATTAGGACATTCACTTAGAAGGCAATGCCAACGCTATTATCGTTTATCAGTTGGACTTTCCCATAAATCTTAAATTATGCATTAAGACATAAACTGGCCATTCGAAATAATGATGCCCAAATATTTCTTAAAATACGGATGAATTATTTTCTTGATCACTCCTATTAAATTCATGAATTAGTTACTGCATTAGTAATAAGAGTTTCGGGACCAATTGCATTCCGCAAAGGTACACCTCAAATAGCCTTAAAATTGGATGTCCAAAGAGAAACGGAATCCTATTAGAGACATCTGACCTAAGTCCAAATAAAAATAAAACACACAAATATCTGGGCTGTCTCATTCTGTAATTTTTTTATAGTGTGTAAGATGATCATAAAAGATTCGCTCCCTTCTTGAATTATTTAAGAATCCAAATTATTACGTTCGTGTTTTCAAGTTGCATCAGACGAATGTACAGAAACAATTTTATCAGAATGATTTTGTTGTTTTGTTCCAGACAGAATTAAAATAGAATCAAAATTCGTTATCTTATGTAAACACAAAGTGATACTGCCGAAATTTAGCGATAATGTTGAACTGTAGAAAATTAATGTGGAAGAAAGAATATAGCGAGGTAGACCAGATTTTTTACTGTTTAATAAATCTTAATCAAGGAACAATAAAATATTTTTAAAAAAATACAAAATTGTTATGACGCTAACAGTATTCTAATATGTTATTCTTGGAGCTAATAAAAAATGGCTAATTTTTTAATGGGTTTATTTTTGTGTTTATTCAAAGGTTAAAAGTCTCTTGATTTTTACTCGGCGAATGTTTATTAATTCAATCAACGACAACTTTATGACGATTGTGCAATTGACGTCACGAAATTTTAGCCAAATCACTGATCTTTTGGCTACAACAAATTTCGAACAATTAAAGGTTAAAAGTCTCTTGACTTTCACTCGCCGAATGTTTATCAACTCAACTGATGACTGACAACTTCATCATGACTGTGCGATCGACGTGACTAAATTTTAGCCAAATCACTGATTTGGCTAGAAAAAATTGCGATCTTGAGTTCATTTAAAGGTTACAAGTGTCGCCGAATGTTTATTAACTTAACCAATGACTGGCAACTTTACCGTGATTGACGTCACGAAAATTTTAGCCAAGTCACTAATCTCTCGGCTAAAAAAAGCCGAACTTACGTTCATATAAAGGTTCAAAGTATTTCAAACTTTTACTCTCCAAATGTTTATTATTATTAACTTAACCAATGACTGGCAATTTTATTACGATTAAGAATTGGCGTCACAGAATTTTAGCCGAATCACTGATGTCTTGGCCCGAAAAAAAAATCAAAAACTTAATTGTTTGTTTATCTGGAAAAACTTGAACGAGTATTACAGTTTAATTAAGCATGTTTCTAAACTTTAAGATAGTTTTTAATAAAAAATATACTTCCTCTGTCCTCTATGATACATACATAACAGTTTTAGTTATTTAATTTAATTTTTTAATATACTGATCATTTCTACATCATTCCTAAAATTTAAATAGAACTTTTTAAGAATATAAGAAGTCCCTTATCAGTAGCTATATTTAACAATTTCATTAATTAATTAACCGATGGCTCTGTAGAAATGACTTTCTAAAAGTAAATTAACACAGATACCAAATTTTTATTCAGATTACAATGGTAGTGATGAATTCATTAAAAAAAAAACTAATAAAATGATGCTGTCGCAAGTGTTTTCTTAATTTGTTTCCGCTTTTACTTTTTTTTTAATGACACAAATGACTCATAGTCAACAAGAAAATATTATTTTAGGTTCATATTAGTGTGTTCAACATAGGATCATAATCAGTATGTAAATGTATGGGGTAAAATTGTTTTGTAGTGTAAGTCCTGTTAGCACTAAAATAACCCCCCTACCTGACTTGCAAGGTTTTTGTTTCCTATCAGTAAGGGTGAAACAGGTACCTACCCAAATGTATTTTTCAGTCAGTTTATATGTATTTTCTACGTTAAGTTCTTAGAGTTTATTCTAGGCAAAGGTAATTTGTAAATAGTGTAAATAGTTATTAATAATTTAATAAACATTGAACGTAGTTACATGGAGGTCAAGAAACAATGAATATGTAGGTACAGCGTTTTAATATACAATGTTATAATATATAATATTCCTCTACATTTTCTTTTCTTGCTTTTAAATTTTCTTTCTTTAATGAACGAAACGTGTAACTGCATATGTAAACTGCTTGTCTCTTGTTGACTTTATTTATTTTTAATGATATGTCCTTTTTTTCATTTTCTTGCTGGCATTTCAACTTTTGTATCTTCATGTGCAACAAGATATTTGTAAAGCATAAGAAGAAGAGAAAACCAAGCGTTTTTTATTGGGCATTAAAGTCCTTAAAATTTCATTACTAGCAATTCCCCGAGCCAAAAAATGTTAAGACAAAATTATCTATTTTTGGAATTTAGTTTATTTCGGCGCGGACCACAGAATTATCAAAAACATTATGTACACATAAACATTAAATAAACATAAGTAGACCAATTATAGATAAAAAGAGGCAAAAAAAGCCATTATTTTTTGCTCTACATTGTGAATGTAAACCTGCATCATGACATCATGAGGCTATTAGTAATTTAAATATTCCTTAAAAGCTAATACTGTACCAAAATATACTTCCTTATCAATGAACCGAAGTATCCATACATTTAAGCATACTGATGTAAACAAGGACGGAAAGTAGTTGCGCAACACTTTAATCATTAGCACACTTGTCGCTCGTATAGAAAAATAAAAGTAGAAATAATCCGGCGGTTTTGAGCAGTGACTGTCGAAATTTTATCGGCGACGAACGTCCTTATAAGGGCCGCTAAATAAACATTCATTAAATTGATCGTAAAGTGCAGGATGGTGAAGGCAAAGAAGTTTGTGTACGTGAAGCCCTTCGAGGGCATGCCGACGCATGAGAACGTGAAGATCGTTGAGGAAGAACTTCCACCTCTTAAAGACGGGGGTAAGAAACTCCCTATTTACTTCATTTTAAATTCTTATACTTGCTTTCGTTTCAGAATTTTTAACAGAAGCTGTTTACCTTAGCGTTGACCCTTATATGAGAGCTTATGCGGCCAGGTACGAATTGGGCACGACTATCGTGGGCCAACAAGTTGCAAAGTACGTACTTAAAATTTTTGCATTATTTTTACTATTACAATCAGTATTTTTTATGTTTCGTAAACAAATGGTTTGGTAATCCTCACTTAATTTAAAGCCGAGATAAAATTTTGCTTTATCCCAGATCGTGATTAGAGAAAGCTTTTAATTACGATTCTGATAGTTGCAAATTAAGGGTGACGTATTTTATTGCGTGAACGCAGACACATTTATCAAAATATGACAGTAAAATTAACGTTCGGGTGACAGTGTGACCTCATTTATCATTTTTAACGACATTCAGATGGCGTTTAAAATGATGATGTAACTTAAAGTAAGAAAAACTTAAATCAAAGTATGTAGATTTGTTAGTTCTTGTTTAAGGAGGCACTTTGTGGTTTAAACCTTAATGCAAGTTAACGTTGAAAACACTTACATTTATTTATTTTTTTAAATCTAAATACGTAAAAAAATCCGTTAATAAATAACAAAATTATTTGCAGGGTAATCGAATCAAAAAATAAGAAGTACCCAGTTGGAAAGTACGTAGTCAGCCAATTCGGATGGCGTTCTCACACCATATCAAACGGAGAAGAAAGTGGCATACTTACTATGCCATTTTATACGATACCTGATGACAATAAATTTCCATTATCTCTTTACCTGGGAGTCTTAGGAATGCCAGGGTAATGTTCTGATGCAATAAAACTTCCTCCCACGAAGTCAATATTTTTTTCCTCGTGCAGCAACACGGCATATTTTGGTCTTGTCGAAATCACCAAACCAAAAGCTGGAGAAACCCTGGTTGTGAGCGGAGCTGCTGGTGCAGTTGGGAGCCACGTCGGGCAAATTGGTAAAATCAAAGGCTTAAAAGTCATCGGGATAGCAGGAACAGACGCGAAGAAAGCGTGGTTAAAGAGCCTAGGATTTGACCACGTCATCAATTACAAAACGCAAGATGTAGCAGTCGCCTTAAAAGAGGCGGCACCCAATGGTGTAGACGTCTATTTCGATAACGTAAACACAAATAAATCAAACATAATTTTCGAAAATAAAATTAAGCGATCGTTTTAGGTTGGTGGAGAAATTAGCAGCATCGTCTTGCAACAGATGAATCAGTTCGGAAGAATATCCGTGTGTGGAGCAATTTCGGGCTATAACGCCAAGGAAATTCCAAAAGGTACTCGTCCCCGTGCAGTGTCTTAATTGCAGGTTTTTCAAGATTAATTCTTTCAGCAACTATTCTCCAATACAGTTTGGTTTTCAAGCAACTGGAAATGCAAGGTTTTATTGTGACGAGATGGGCGGATCGCTGGGACGAAGGGATCAAGCAAAACGCAGAGTGGATCAAAGAGGGAAAGCTGCAGTACCAGGAGACTATAACCGAGGGCTTTGAAAATACTTTGAAGGCTTTGGTCGGTGTACTTAGGGGCGATAACACCGGAAAAGCGATCGTCAAAGTATGAACGAGAGAATCAATTTCCATGTGCGCAATTAATGAAACTTTTGATATAACTTTTGACGTAAAAGTAACGGATTAAATAAACAAAACGAAAATCTGATTGGTTTTTATTTATTTTCAACCCTTTTGCGTGATAATTTAGTATTTTTTTTTGTCCAAACCAAAAATATTTTTAATAGAAAGCTTTAAACTTGTCAAGCGTATTGTAATTTCCGTAATGGTTGAGAACCGCTGACCCAATTAATTAATTCGTTAGTTTCCAAAAGTGTTAGTCAAATTCGAGCTATTCATAACACGCTTGCCTTCAGCATTAAATGCATCGTCACCAAATTTATTTATAAATAAACAGTAAAAAAAAAGTTTAAACAAATCACTGCAATAATAATTTGAATGTTGTGCAACATCATCGTAATGCGTAATAAAATTCAAATCAATTTTGGGAGCCTTGTCCTATAGAACTGTTTAATTAGCATTCCAGTTTATAAGCGCCTAATGTAACGATTTTTTAGAGCTGGTAGAGCTATACGAAAATATCACACATTCGCGCGTGTTTTTGTCCCACTCGTAGATAATCAAACTACTCGTAGTGAGCGGCCGAAATCCGTTTTCTTTCTCACAATCAGTCGCGTCCTTATCAAAACCTAACATTGCGCGGATTTTTCGCCTTTCATGATACGCACCATCGTTCGCAGGACGGAACGCGAAATGGTAAAAGCCAAGAAGTTCATCTATGCCAAGGTTTTCGATGGAATGCCGACGCCCGAAAACTTTCAGCTCGTCGAAGAAGAGCTGAGGCCGATCAAAGACGGAGGTGAGTTGGAATTTCAAGTAGCATGATAAAAATAACTTCGGAAAACATCGATGAAGGATATGGTTAATTAGATGCTAATCAAATTTGTGGCAGGAGATTATACCACAATTAATACTTCGGTGTATACACCATAGAAATCGCACAAAGAATGAAACTTCTTTTAATGTTCCAAATACAGCAACTTCCTTGTTTTTTCCTACAACTTGGCATCTTTCCCTAATTGAATCATTCCAAGGACGCAGTCAAATTGAAATCTATTTTCCCCCCAAATAAAAAAAAAACTGAGAAATTCTTCTTCTTACGTCTAAAGCTTTTCAATTTTTGAATAACCATTGACCACAGCCTCTATTCCTTTGCACATGTCCAAAGGTAGAAAAAATCTTACATTTTATTTTTCAGAATTTCTATTAGAAGCCCTGTACTTAAGCGTTGATCCCTACATGAGAGCTTACAGTGCCAGATATGTCCTGGGCCAAACAATGATCGGCGCACAAGTTGCCAAGTACGTCCCTGATTAATCTCATTTGCGGAAATAACACCAAACCGTTTTCAGGATACTTGAATCAAAAAATGAGAACTTTCCAGTTGGGAAATATGTGGTTGGACAATATGGTTGGCGCACGCACACCATAGCAGATGGTACACCCCCAGATGCAACTCGGTATCAACCTTACCTAGTCCCAGAAACAGAAGGAATACCACTATCCTTACACTTAGGAGTGCTAGGAAGACCAGGGTATGTGTCTAATCTTAATCACTCAAAATTATTTCAAATTAAAAAGACGCTTAGGTTAGCTAAGTACACAGTTGAAAGACCCAAAGTACTCGAGTGACAGCTTGACGGACGTATGGGCAATTCTAAATTGTTCTAAATTACAAAATGGACTTGCGCCCCCATTTTGTTTCATATTATTCATTCACATTCTTTTTGCATTCAGAGTAGGCCGTGTTAGGGTGACATTTTTGTTGGTACCTTCAAGTGAATATGTTCCATTTTAATATGATGGTTATATTTTTGAAAACTGACGCCAAAAAACATTGATGATTTTGAGCATTTTGACTTAGTATTGCAAAGTCACAAGTAATTATTTGTTTTAATGCTATTATTTTACTTTCTTCATGCCATCGTAGAATATAAGAAGCATTATAGTCGATGGGACTGACGTTAAAGTGACAGAAGTTTACATTTATCACATTTTGAGTTCTATCAAAATACATGCACGTAACCTAACGAAAAAAACATGGCCTATTAGAATGGAAAAAGAACGTGAACGGATAATATCATGCGTCCAACAATTATTGTAGTCCTGGGTGGCTGTGGTATCACATATAAATGCCGATTTTTACTTCGTATCGTTGAATTGAAGTCTCAAATATTGACTGTTAGACAACAAATAAATGTTTCTTTACGTATTTAATGTTTTAATGTCATTTGAAACAATAATTAGTTAAAAATGTTTGACTCTACAGCCACCCAGGACTACAATAATTGTTGGACACCCGATATATGATATCATTTCATTATACAGTAACTCGGCTTACTTTGGCCTTTTGGATATTTGCAAGCCTAAGGCAGGAGAGACTATTGTGGTATCAGCTGCTGCTGGAGCCGTGGGCAACCACGTCGGGCAAATCGGCAAAATTCTAGGTTGCACAGTAATAGGTTTAACCAGCACACAAGAGAAATCTGATTGGCTGAAGACTTTAGGTTTCGACCATATCATCAACTACAGAACGGAAGATGTTAAGTCGGCTTTAAACAGCGCGGCACCTAAAGGAGTTGACTGTTACTTCGACAACGTAAGTTATCCCTAATCACCTAATGCAACTGTACAGTTCCAACTTAACTTTAAGCCTAAGCTTAAATCCTCAACAACAATTACTGAAATAAGCTCCATTTAAACTGGAATTGTTATGTACAACTAGGCCTTATTAATGTTGTAGGTAGGTGGTGAAATCAGTAGCATCGTCCTGCACCAGATGAATAGGTACGGAAGGATCGCCGTGTGCGGTTCTGTCTCGTCTTACAACGCAAAAGCAGACGAAGTACCCAAGGGTAGGTGTTAAGATAACGCACCAGAATGTCTCTTTAGGCTTTCATTTCAGCTACGATCGTTCAGAGAACGATGGTCACTAACGAGCTGGAAATGAAAGGCTTTATCGTTATTTCGTGGTTGCATCGCTGGATGGAAGGGGTGAATCAAAATATTCGTTGGTTGAAGGAGGGCAAGTTGAAGTACAGGGAAACGGTGACCGAAGGTTTCGAGAATATGCCACAGGCTTTGATCGGCGTGCTCAATGGGGATAATTTCGGAAAATCTGTTGTTAAAGTATGAGACATTTTGCATGTGTACTGTGGAATTAATATTTTTACTTGTATGCAAATAAACAATTTGTTGCAAAAAATATGTTAACGAATTCCATAAACTTTATTAAAATGAAAACTATATGATAACCGAGCGACGGCGACGTCTAAATGAAAGAGAATTTGTATTAGAGATATCAGAAGAACCTCCATATGAATATGAATATAAATTTAGTGGGCGGGGTTTCGAAATTAACAGGCGGAGTTTAAAGATTAATACTAAGTCCCCATCCGGTGACGAAGGACCATTTTTAGTTTATCATGTTTGCTGGAATTTTATTCGATTTGAAAAAGTAGGCGGAGCTTGGATTTTCAGAACCAAAAAATGAGTAACCATTCCCAGCCTGTTCACTTCGTTACTTGATCTTCATTTCATGTTTTAATACGTGGGTGGAGCTTAGTAATTCATCTACAATAGTAATCTCGAAAGGTGATTTATAATTCCTTTTCATTGGACTTCAAAACTTATGGGCGGAGCTTAGGTAAACAATCCGTAAAATTGAGTCACTTTTTCTTATCAGGGATCTATAAATGCAAAATGGCTTTGTTTGAACCTTACTGTCATACTGTAAATTAGCAAAGGCCATTTCGATTAGTCTAATTTTAATTTGGGCGGAGCTTAGACAAGGAATTTGGATCGGTTGGTCTAATTTTATTGACTAATAAAGACTGTGGGCGGAGCTTAGACAAGGATTCTTTTTTGTTCATTACATTTATAGGCAGAGCTTTAATTAATAGTACCAAATCCGTCTTGTTTAATCAAAGTTTATAGAACTTCGTGGTTAGGGGATTAATTCTAGGTAGATTGTTGAATTTGACAGATTGTAGGCGGAACATAGATCAGAAATGATACATTTTCATCCCTACATTTTTATTGCAATTTTATTTGGTTTTGTTCAAGTTCAAATCAGTACTTCACAATTTAAGCTTTTAGCGAATGAAAAATAGATGGCGCTGTATGAGCGCTCCATTAAATTCCTTAAATTTTTTAATAGAAAAAGGACCCAACATGACTAAGGTTACTGTATTGAGAAGGTAGCGCCAACTTTCTATCTCTTTTAATTTGGGGTTAATCAATTTCATTCATAAACTCCCTAGCAACCGTAACTTGTTATGTATCTATCCTTTTTCTTCTTACTCTTTCATGGCATCTTCATCGCGTCCTTTTTAATTTAGGGGACGACAGCCGCGGAAATGAATGGCGGTACCTTCTAAATACAGTAACCTTAAACAGGACCGCATAAATTACTAAAAAATCGACAGCAAAATATATCACATAGAAATTAAAGAAGGTCTGATTATAATATACAATACATGTAAAAAGCGCGCATTCATGAATGAAGATCACGTGACGAATGAAAATATACCTGACCTTGTACCTGACCTACCTTCATTACTGGTCGCTCCGTACAACAACCGCAGGCGCATAGATCAATATTTTGCTTTGACAGCATTGTTTGATCCGCGTGGGTTTAAATGCCCTTCTACAATAATTAATAAAATTAGGCAAAAAAACCTACAACAACTAATTGTTTACAATTCAAGTACAAAAGCAAAGTAAATAAAAATAAGGTTGCCTGTTACAAGCAAACAAATTAAATTTTATATCTAACCTATAAATTTAAAATACGGATGCTTTAGAATTAAGACTTTTTACCTCGATATCCTCGTATCCTTGGAAATAAGCGACGTCCATAGAATCCATAATTAATTAGCCAGTATCAAATACAAACTAAACAACAAATACAAATACAAGTAAAAAATGAACAAACGGCAACAGAAACTGTAAGGAAGCAAAATTCCCTGTTGCCTTTGTCTCAGATTTTCTAAAGCGTGGAGAATTAAATAAATTCACTATTTACTTTTACTATTTACATTTCACTATTTACTTTTTATTAGTTTTTTTTTTTTTATTAAAATTACAACCCCGCAATTTTTCTATCACTGCAATATTTTATTGCATATGCCGCGAACGTACATAAAATTTCAAATCTCCATCTCAAGGGAAATGCGTAGAAATTGCGTTTAAAATTTTTACTACGATAAGGAATTCCTTTGCTCTCGTTTCCTGAAATTTTACTCTAATTCTAGGAATGGATGTAGGTCAAGCATATCAGAGTGCAAATTCATTCATTTGCACGCAGTAGCGCAGCTGACGCTCGCTGGTCTCTTTTGAATGAAACCGCTTCACATACTTAGGATATTTATCGGTTTACGATTGGCACCGCAGAAATTACCAAGCGATAAACAAAAATAAATCTATTTGTTTTATACTATTCAATAAAATTTGGGCACAATGATCTTGCGATACTATTTATTAAGGTAAGTAGTGAGTGTTTACCTGAAAACCTGTCGCTTCTGGGAAGCGAGGACGAAACAGTTAAAGTTATGAAACATAACCTCAAAATTCATTTGCTCATTCTATTTATACCGTGTGTTTTAATTCTTAAATTTGATTTAAACGGCGTTTTTAGTTGTTTTGATTAATTTTTGTGTAATTTTAATTTCCAGAGCGAAAATTATGTTGGCAGGTTGGCACATCTGTGAATGACTTAACCTCAAAGTTACGTCAATGACAGCTCATCGTTTCCCGTTTCGAATCAACTTCTACTAAGCCCTCAATGAAAAGGCAAAAGTAAGTAACCCTCAGAAAAATGATAGAATTCGCAACGTCCCCGAATTTCTAGATTAAAACGCGATGCCTCCGATTACAAGAAGTTTTATGACAAAAGGAGTGACGACAGCAGCGGCGAAGAAACCGAATTGCTTCCGCGTAAAAGCCAATACCACGCACCGCCATCCACAGAAATAACCATCGAAGAGGGCGACACATTACAGGCCTTATCAATTCGTTATCACTGCAGCGTAAGTGCTGTAGCACGTCAACATATTGTGCCAGTTTAACTTCCTCGTGTTTCAGGTGACAGAACTGAAACGCCTCAACCACATCCACAACGACAATGAAATCTTTGCAAAGCGTACGTTTAAAGTACCGTACAGACCGTTCAGTGCAATCTTAGCTGGTGTACATAATAGCGGCGGGAGCTCGCCCGTGTCAAAACCTAAAGCTAAGGAAGAAGTCACTGCGGAAGTTCTAGAAAGCAAACTGCACACGTTTCTGAGTGTACCTGGTAGTTATAAGGACCAGGACTTGTCTAGTTTTAACGAAGTTATTTTTAATAGTACGATAGCTAGTAAACCCTGTGATAATGCGAGCGATGGTGAATCTGAAAACACAAGCGATGAAGAAATCCATTTATTACCGAGTGAAGATGTCACGGACTCCAAAGTTGCCTCAAAGTACTTTTGCAATGAGTTAGATATATTATGGCTCGCATTGTTCTGTTGCGTTGTTGTATTCGCTGTTCCCATAATTCTGATGTATGTCACCGAACACAATAACTCTACCACTCATTCACCTAATCACATTTCATGATTGATGAAGGTTGAGCGATCTCTTTTAATTAGTTCCATGCCCTAGAGTGGAATGCATTAATTAATATTAAGGTTAACAAGTGCCTAAAAACTCTATGGTGTTCTAAATTCTATTATCACAACTTAGAGTTGTCATTATTTGATCTAATCTAAAATGAAAGAAAACTGCACATGCCATAATATGTACTAACTAATCAACGACTTACTAATACTTGTGACTAAGATCAAAGATCAAAACACTACTCGAGTATTTCGTAATATGAGTGTGTTCTTCCATGACGAATCTAAAAGTTCTTTTATTTTCTTCTTTAATTTTTTTATCACTGTAAAAATCATGTTGACACGCATTGTAAATTACGAACGAAACCGACGGGTATATTTATGCAAAACAAAAAAAAAAGTATTGGCTGTTTATAGTATTGTTTTAGGTGTGGTTGTGATAGGTATTTATGAATATTAGATAAGCGTATTTTTATATTGATGAACAATTTAGAGATCTGTTGGACAATAAAGTACATTTATTTAATTACTTTAATTTTTCATTACACATTGAAACTTCTAGTCTTGTTTTAATAATATTTTTGTCTTCTTTTTGTTTTTTGTAATTTTGTTTATTTTTATCTTAAGTCTCAAATTCTTTTAACTCTTTTGGGGAGGTATGTCCGGTAGATCATTCAGCAGTACTAGCAACTGTGGCTAGGACAGACTTACTTCCTCTTCTTCGTTTACTTTGGCTTTTGGCTTAAACCATTCCAGCCAGTAAGTATTAAGGCCAGCGGAGCTATGCTTTTCTTCAAATTAAGTTTTCATGTTGATGTATCTTCATGGGATTTAAGTATGTCACTTGCCTGAGTAATATGGAGACAAGGGTCCATAAACAGAAGAGATTGTGGTAGAACTAGACTCTTTAAGCTACAAGGGACAATGAAGAAAGCCATCAATTGATCAATTTTTTATTTATTTAATTTTTTAAAACTTGTTCGCGACTGTTTCATATATAAATTAAGGTCAAGTTGAGTCCTCCAAAAGATTTATAATGTTTTGTATAAACGGGGGATCCAATGACTAAATAGTCATTGGAAATCGCAATATCATTTTTTTTATCCGTGCATTAGTTGAAGAACAGGATGAAGGAATTACGGCAATATCAATGGCAGAAACACCCCTCCAACCACTTCTCAATGGTGTCTTGTTGTCCTGAAGAATACAAGATTCTTTGCAGGAATTAAGGATAAGGTTAACACTAACTATTAGGAAGGTAGACGACCAATGTAAAAGTGTACTAAACTTCAGAGTCTATCTAAGCTGTGATCTAATATACGTCTAAAGCCCAATTGTACAATGCCAGTTTAAATTTAAGCTGAGGCTTAAACCCATAACAACGTTCATTTCAACAAATGTTAAGGGTTTAAGCTTTGGCTTGAAGTTGAACTGAAAATAATTTAAAAATAACGTGTTTTGTCTTCTTTTTATTTGTACTGAATTCGCGGAACTTTCGTACTTTAGGCCCTTTTATGAATTTTGCCCTTATTAATAATAATTAATTTTATGGCACTTTTAGATGTAACCCTCAGGCGTTCCTAAGTGAGAGAGCCAAGACATATTAAATATTTATTTTTTTATAGGGCAATTAATAAAATTGATAAAATAATGTTAATACAAGAAAAAATAAAACAGTGTGTCGAAACCGTATTCCCGGTTGAAGTTACTTGTAGTTCTGAAAAGAACTGTTAAAAAAATAAGCTCAGAAGTACCATGCGGCATGCAGTTACAATTTTTATTAGTCTCTGAGTTGCTCTGATTCTTCTTGGAACGAGGAAAGGTAGATGCGTCAAAGATGGAGCTGACATGAAGACCCCGGCATACTGATCGTTGAATCATTCGAACTTAAAGTTAAGAAAAAAGTCAAAACTGTAACAGATCAGTTCTTGGTTTATTTACAGTTATATTTTATTGAGTAAAACTGACGCTAGTAAAGTGAAAGTCTAATCGCTGGAGCGATTGCTGATATGAACTGAACGCATCTAATGACGTCACGAGCGGCCGCCATCTGTAGGCGAATGTACGAATCTACGGCTTATCAACTGGTACAGATTTCTACGACTTGATCGCGTTACAGGAACCTGTAATTGCCGGCAATGGTTATATCACGCTATCTGCCCATAGATGGCAGCACCAATACAAATTAATTTCGTTTATTTATCAATTTTGTTGTAAATTTAATGTGTTCTTAATAAATAACGATCAATCGATTGTCGCAGACGTTTATTTTCTTTTCCCGTTTTCCGCCGATAAAATAATACCTTTGCACCTTAATTTCGGTGCTTTTCATTAATTATGCACTGAAACTTTTGCCTTTTTCTTCTAATATTGCACATACAACGTACGCGAACGACTGGAAATAAATTCGTTAGTTATCGCGTTATTTATAAATCTTTTCCGTGCCCGTGCTTTAAGGATCGATATCTCGGAAACCGGGCGGACTAGAGGGGAACCGGCTACAATTTTGAATGCGCCTCGTCGAGCTCCATATCTGTGAATTTTTTCGCAATTTTTGGAGAAAAAAATTGTTACAAGAAAAAATTGTTTCGAGAAAGAAATTGTTACGTAAAGTTATATTTTTTTACTTAACATGCCGATCGTATAGATAAATATAGGACGAAGTGACATGACAAAAGCCGCAAAGCCTTTTGACGGAAGTTAGTAGGAGATAAAACTAAATAAAAGTCAAAACTCGAAGATTCGAGTTTAATTTTTTCCTTATTGTTACAATTTAACTCCATTATGAGGTTTACTTCAATATAAATAAAAGTCCTTTGACTCTTGATCGAACGATCGGCATATTATATAATAAAAAAATGAACTGTATATGCCAAGGTTTGCTAAAAGGGCAATATCTGAAGAACCGAGAGAAATATGTAAGGTTCTTATAGGTAGGTATAAATATAAAAAAATTATACTTTCATATTTGAACCCTTAGGTTCGATTCGAGGATATCATTAAGAAGGGGATTTTTTTTACCCAACTACTGTAAGAAAGAAGTGTGAACTGATGTAAGTTCGATGAAACAAAAATCTTTAAGCCGCTTTTGTACATCTCCACACGCTTATGTGATCCTGGTACTTGATATTCACAAGAATGTGTTGAATGGGTACAGATTCGATTTCTCTAAAAATTTCGCTAAAAGTAAATAAAAAAAGGTCTCCTGTCACGATCAATAATAAACTTGTATCATATTTAAACGAACTGCTGGGCGGTAATAATTTTTTCTGGGTCTGAAGTGTTGGTCGATATTTCAGGAACGGGGTGGGCTAGGGAGGAACGGACCGGCTTCTTGAATGTGCCTCTTCGGGGTCTAAGTGGATGAATTTTTTCGTGATTTTAGGAGAAAAAAAAATTTTTCGGTCGAAAAATAGCAATTTATAGAGAAAAGCATGTAATACCTTAAGAACGTTAAATCGACATTAAATCCCTTATAAGACAAAAAATTTATTATTATACTTTAACAATTCTGATCTCCTTTTAAAATTCTTTATCGTATATAATTTTAATACTTGTATTTTATAGGACAATTCTAAACAAAAACCAAATTGTTAAAATAATATTAGGTAATACAAAAAAAAAATAAAGTGTATTCCAAGTTATTATTATTAACTAAAAGGGACGTTAGTAATTTGAGCGGCTAATTTTAGGCGGACGAGTAAAGAGCGAAATGCTGGAGCAATCGCTGACATAAATTGAACGCACTTCGAAACCGCCATCTGTAGGCGAACATCCAAAACTTATCGCCTGCTGTAGATTCCTATGGAAAGATCATATTACAGGAATCTGTAATGGCCGATAATTCTTAAGTCACACTATCTGCCCAAAGATGGCAGCACGTATTTACTTTTAAATTAAATTATTAATTATTCGTTAATTTAATTGTAAATTTAGTAAAATTTGGTCTGCGTTCCTCAATAAATAACGTTTAACCGATTGCCGCAGATGTTTCTTTGCTTTTCCCGTTTTCCACTGATAAAATAATTCCTTTGCACAGTACGTCCCTTTAATTTCGGTCATCTTGATTAATTTGCGCCGAAACCTATTGCTTCTCCCTTCTAATATTGCACAAACAACGTATGCGAAAGACTTGAAATAAACTCTTTGGTTAACGTCTTATTTTGTGCGAAAATAATTATTTTTCTTGCCAGTGTTTTCAGGATCGCTATTTCGGAATCGGGGCGGGCTAGAGGGAAACGGGCTGCGGTTTTGAATGTGCCTCATCGAGCTCTATACCTGTGAATTTTTTCGTTATTTTTGGAAAAAAAAAATTTTCGGTCGAAAAATAGCAAGGCTATAGTCCATGAAAATTTTAGGATATCGACGGGAAATCGATTGCCGCGAAAAAAATCGCTCTTATAGAGGTCGACGAGGCGAATCGAACGGTGCAAACCGCAAGTCTGTACCTCTACCCGTTTCCGAGAAAAAAATTATTTAACAAATACGATTGTACAAATATTTTGACTACCAGCAGTGCTATGGTTTTTATGATTAGAAATTCAGAATACACATGCAAATCTTTGCTTATTTTACCAAATATTTACCGGCAAAAAGAAACGAGCGATCCAAAATTGAACAGCTGTATAATGCGAACGTTGACGAAATTTCCAATCTCTGTGAATCATGCTCTGAATATTCAGCGGAGGTGCATAGATTTTTATAATGATTCGTCGACACCAGCCGGCGTCAAACTGTCTCTTGCGTCACAGCCGTCTAGTCGACGCACCTTAGGCGACAGTCGAGTGCTGGCGGCAGAATAAACTAGATCAGACAGCCTGTCGCGATGTAGAAAGTGCGAGAACAACTGACTCGGCATATAAATGCACGCGGCCGGGGGTGCGACACAGTTCGGGGAGAATTCGGATTAGACAGTTTCGCATTAAAGTTTCGCCTTAGATTTTTCGCTCGGCTGTTAAAATAAATTAGATTTAAGCTTGTAAATAATTTAGTGTTAGTGTTATAATTAATTTGCTTTTAAATAAATTAGTTTATTAACTATTTCGTGTTTTGTTTTAAAATAAGAATTAATAGAACCCGTAAAAATCGTTACAGTATTTTGTTAAGCAAAACGGACGTTAATGAGTTGAGCAACTAATCTTTTTCGTGTAGTTGACAGAAAAGTGACACAATACACAATACACAATATTTAATCATAAATTGTGAAGAAAAGTGGGATTTGTCTTGTTAGCAACACTTTTCTTTACGTTTCCGTTAGCAACACATTTTTTCATTCCTTTGACGTATCAGAAAACGAAGATTGATTGACTGATGTCACAGATTGATGTTCTGTTACTCTGTCAACAAATGCTTGACATACCTTGATGTATTATTATTATTCGTCGACACTCTCATAATTTTAGCGTTATTTTCGTCAACTACACGAAAAAATAGCATGATCTACACGTTAAAAAAGTGAATTTCCATGTTCGTGTAAATTTGATCCATTCGTGAGCTAATGCTCACTACTCACTGGAAATGTGTCACTTTTCTAAACTTGTAAATCAATATATATGTACGTATATATGTATATATGTATATATATACGTACTTTAGGTGGCTGAGTATATAGCAAAGCGGTAAAGCGACCACTGACATTAATTGAACGCATATCATGACGTCACAAGTGCCTGCCATCTATAGGCAAATATACAAATCTAATGCTTACCGGTTGTTGTAAATTCCTACAATATCGACTTACAGAAATCTGTAATTTAACCCTAGGTCTTACTTTGAGTTCAAAGATAGCAGCACTATTTAATTATCTTTTAAATTTTATTTATTTCCTTCAATTTCGGTTTCTTTTTAATTAGTTAGAGGCTTCAGCTTTAACTTTTCTACTTTTAATATTGCACAAGTAACTTACTTATTGAAAATAAAACTCGTTAGTTATCGCATTATTTTCTGTACGTGTTTTGAGCATGGATATCTCGCGAACGGGGCGGGATAAAGGGGAATGGGTTGCGTTTTTAAATGCGCCTCGTCGAGTTCGACGTCCGTGAATATTTTCGCTATTTTAGGACAAAAATTTTTTTTTCGGACGAAAAAGTAGTGAGGCTTATAGTCCATGAACATTTGAGGACTTCAACGAGAAATAGATTGCCGCGAAAAAAATCTCCGTTATAGAGGTTGACGAGACGATTCCAACGGTGTAAGCCGCGAATCTCTATCTCGAATGGTTTTGGAGAAAAAAATTCCTTCCTACAAGTGTTAGGCTTGTTTTGATCACTCTTTGTTTTGTGAAACTGCTCTTCTGACTTCTTTCAATTTTTTTTGCGAGGTATTAAGTTACTGCGTTCTTATTTTATACATGTTCAATATTTTTAGGAAGTTTAAATGGGGAACAAAACTATTCTGTACATGCTTTACAAAAGGGCGATCAGGTGTCGAAGATTGTAACATCAATACCTACAAGAAGTCTTATTACAGATGTAACTCCATATCAAATACATTCTGGAGAATTTGATCCACATCGCACAATGGGGGGCCTACCTTTGAAATATTCAAAATATAATTAATAAATTAGTAGTCTTAAAATATGGAAATTTTGCTGAAGAGATTCCCAAGTATGGGAACAAAGAATCTTCCCCACACCCCATTGGTATCTCTACTATATTTCATCTCCATTCTGCACTTATATGTTTCATTCTTAGCTTAGTCAGTTTATTACGTTATTCTTATATCACTTCTGTTTGATACTTTTCTGAATGTTTTAAATCTTTATGCCTTTTTGCTGTTATTTAAATGTAATAATATTGCGGTTTTGGTCTTTTAGGTGACGACACTCATTGAACTTTCAGCGAAGAATCAAAAAGAAAGACACCCCAATTTGTGTTGCACAGTTTTTATTAATTGTTTATATAATTAAAGTATATATAATACAATACGATTACTTTAAAACTGTAGGATAAATCCAACTAAATCTAGAAAAATATTTGGTAGCCTGATGTGTTGTTGAAGATCATGGAACAAGTGGGAGATTGATTTGTACTGCATTGTTCCCTGATATACAATATGTAACAATACGAATGCGACGTGTACTTCTCATTTAGGTTAGTACTATACATCAACCTACGCATCTATATTAAAGATGATTACACGTATCCATCCACACAACTATGACCTGTGATACGAGAAACGAAACCTACCAACGAAACAGCTCTGATCTTATTCGTCGTTCGACTGCAGTTAAAATTAGGTTGTAATACAAAACCTATTGAGTTTATTGTCTTGTTACACCTGCAAAAATTTTACTAAGGGCCAACTGTGTTAGGCTTAGGAGTTTCTAATGCATGTACAGTAACAAACAAGATCAGATCTTCTTAAAATCTAATCTAGAGTAGTATACAAAAATATGAGCAAAAATAAAATGCTTATTTAAAAAAGAAAAGGGGAGATGCACTTCGTTAACTTGCAACCGCACGCGAAATAATGCCCGCAATGGGTTCTTTTTTTTTGGAATGTTTAATATATGAAAAAAAGAAAATGGGGAAAATAAATGAGACTTACGCTATTAGACTAACTTAATACGAAAAATCGCTGTGAATATAACTATGAAACCCACAGGATGAATGATGAATCTTCTCTAGATGCTTTTCACTAGTAATTATTGCGATCGGCGTTGTTGTGTACGCTGCAAAAAAAATACAACAAAATATTATAAGACGTTATTATACGGGGTGAAACAAAAATTAGTTTATTAGTAGTACTATGACGAAACAAAAATGTATGTACAAAAAAAATAATACAAGATGATATTTGTTACCCAGCAAAGCCGGAAGGTTCCATGAAGCAGAGCAGGCGGCTTTATGGGATGATTAGTGATTTTTTGTTACCAAATATAGAACAACAAAATCACTAGTCTTCCACATAACACGGCCGTGTTAGTAGTAGCCAATCCACACCAAATTAGTTCTCCACCTAAATGGCATAGAGTAATGGGGTGTAGAACACTTCGTAGCAGTGTTATGTTAGTTACGCTTACGCAGTGTAAACGTAATTGCAGTTTTTAAAAATTACAATCGAAACTCACTTTACTTGCGAATAATAAATTTGCTTACTGGATGTAATAATAAATATAAATCATAAATAGAAGGGGGGAGAAAATAAAATAGTAATTTAGCAATTACAAAAAGGGGACTTCCAAGTCCAAGTGAGGAGATTGAACACTGCAAGGTCTGTATGTACAAAGTATTTATTTACAAAAAAAAAAGTTAATGTAAGTCCGATACGAACCTCTGTTGAAGTAAGTACTGTGCCATCTGTATTTGATTGGGAAGCCCTGAAATGGTGATTATACGATCGTTTGATCCTGGGAGCGGTTCGTCTATTGTGATGCCTGCTCCTGAATCCTGCCGAATTTTCCTGATGCGGCCGCCACCTTTGCCGATTATTGCTCCCGCGAGCTACAAACGTAAAGTACGATTTAATTTCATAGTGAGTAAAATGTAGCTGAAAGCCCCCAGAACTTTTTTCTAGATTCGAAAATATGTATCCCCCAATTCTTGTGTTATGTGTCTTTTGTGCATAAGTTTGTTGTTCACTTACATCTTTTGGGATGGTAACTTGCGTGGAAGTTCTACCACCCCCTGATTGTATCCCGCTTCCTCCACCGCTTCCGCTGAGTGACTGTCCTATTCCACTGCTCATCAGGCTCGGTCCCGGGCTCATAAGGCTACCACCACTGGCACCACCTCCGTTTACAGGTCCACCCCAACCGTTGTTCCTCTGTGAATCAAACGAACCGCCGTTCATTCCACGAGGAGGGCCGTTGAAGCCGCCGCGTTGAGGTGGATGGCTGCCCATTCCCCGATCATGGAATCTGTAAATTTCCCGTACGTAAAACTTTAACTTAATACTTCGCCGATACATTAATGGCGGCGCGACGTTATTTAAGTAGTCGGCGAGTTTCGAAACAAAGTTAAATTAAAATGATTACGGGGAGAGATCGAAGACGACGTCGAATTTGGAATCCCAATTAGGGTATTTTCATAACTTCCCCGACTTTTAACCCGGCGACGCAAGAAAGAAACGAAGTTTCGTTCGCTTTGAGCCGGCGTCGGGTGAAACGCTCGATCAGATATTGGAAACCAATTAAAAAGCAATAAGAGACAGAAGGATCGGATCTTCACAAAAAAGGGCCCCTGACCGAGAGAAATAAATCAAATTGATGCGAAACGCTTAAAATCTGTTGTCGACTAATGTGCAATGTTAACACCCCCAATAATCGTAGTTTGAAAACTTTTTAATATAAAAGAGGGGTTGTAAATGAAATTGTTATCGTCCTCCAATCGTAGAAATTAAAAAAAAGTCTTAAGGGGAAGTGAAACATAGTAGCTGTCTTCATAAATAATTTTACGTCGAGATTGCCAAGCATAAATAAAACGTTCTTGCCACGAAACAGTGATAATTACGTGAAATATTTTTCTGGTTAACGTCGTATAATGTATAGATCGTGTTTTCTAGGCCGACACAACTATGAACCCTCGCATGAGGGCTTAGTTATGCGGGCGCAGATGCGGCTGAATGTGGCATTTATGCGTCCTTTGTCAACGGCTCGTCCTGCAGGAGCAGCTTTATTGTTAATATTACGAGGAATTTTGTCCGTGTAGGCTTGTCACGAAATATTATCCGCGATTTAGTTGGATTACTCGTCTTTATTGCACGTTTTTTTAAGCAAAAGCAAAACAGAAAAAGTAAGAAAGAAATAAAAATTCGTTGACTTCAAAAAGCTCTAATTTTTTACTTTTAGCGCCAGCACTTTGGTCACTGGTTTATTTCCATAGAAACAATTGTTATTCAGTAATTGAAGTACCGCCCCATAAAGTAAAAAAAGCTACGGCAAAAAATAATTTATAATATAATAATTTCTACTTCAAACCTTCCAAAATTATTCAAATTTGTCAACACACATTATTCATTAATTTTGCGAGAACTTTTGGCACCGATTCAAGCAGATGATTTATAACTTGCAGGTTTTTGTAAGAAATAAAATTGGATAAATGCAAGTGGCGATGAAAATAAATGATAAGAAACTTATTATTATATAAAACAGAAAACGAAAAACTTGCGATATTGATTTTAAACGTGTCCAAAATCACAATAAAAAATTAAATAATAATCAACATAAATTTCTGATTATTCAAAATGTATGAAACAAATCAGTTTGTCTGAACTACAAGCTCTTGGAATAATATCAACGTTTCGCCATGCACTGACCGTTATATACAATCTTGAGAATTTTATAGAGCGTTCGATTTGAATGTCTAAATCCTTTTAATTTCTTTTGGCAGCTTTTCTTGATCACTTTACGTATTATCATGAAACTTCTGTTCCTGACTAAAAAGAAGAGACGTTTTTCTTCTTCAAATAATAATAATAATATTTAAGAGAGAATTCTAATATCATGTAATGGCTAAGATAAATTAAAATGTAACGATATTTACCCTCCACCTCCTCCTCCTCCACTGCCATTTCCACCCAAAGCTCCACGTGGTGGCGGTCCTCTATTATTCCCAAACCGTCCTCCATCGCGATCACCGCCTCCACCTCGTCCTCCTCCATTCCCTCCTCTAGGTCCTGCACCAGGACCTCCGCTGCGTCTGTTCTCGCTTGAACCACCGCCGTAACCGCCGTATTCCTCGGCGTAAAAATCGTCGTAATTGTGGGGGTCGTAGGGGCTGACGGGGCCCTTGATGGGGTTCTAAAAACACGGATTGCAGGCAGTTACCGACAATTAAACGCCCAATTAGCTAATTGAAACATAAGCCCCGTTTAATCCGAACAATCAACTACTATCATCCCGAGTATGTAAAACAGGAAGGGTCAGATCTGGATTTATGGATGATACTGGTCAGTTTCTCTAGTATTGCATTGTTTCCATTTAATAAGGGATTACAACGGGCGGTTGAAGTACGTTCTTTTTTAATTACCCTCCTCTTCAAGTTGCGTTTTTTTTTTTTGAAGCGTAAAAACTAGAGTAATGTAAAAACGACGGGCAGAAGAAAACTTACAGTTTTGATGAGGGTTATTACTTCGCGTATAGTGTCGATGCACTTGGATGGTTCCCCAATGATCTGGATAATCCGGTCGGTGCTCTGTGGAGCCCAGTTGGAGAATATTTTGATTCGAGCTCCGGTTTTCTGCAACAACGAAAACAACATTTTCAATTCAGAGAGAATCCTGCATTTGAAACACTAAAGCTAGAGCATGCAAAAGCTTTTTGGCGTAATTTATCTTTTAGTTATTTGCCAAGAAACGTCCTAAAATAATTCGTTGCACATTGCACATGTGAGAAATTAATTTTGCAAATGAGTACGGTACGTGTTAGAGGAACTCCAAGCGTTTCATTTAAAAAAAAATTACAACAGTAATCATGAAGATGGAAAAGATTAAGCGGTTCAATTTCGATACTGAAAGAAGAAGTTAAATCCAAGCGAACATTTGTTAGAAATACTAAGGGCATTTTGTTTATATTGTTACAAAAAATGGATGAAACAAAACTTGTGTTAAATTAGGTGAATATAACAATACCAAGTGATTATAAAAGATTAACGTCATGCTACGTGACAATATGTATAGACAGAGACACACTGTGTATTCAAAGATGAAACAATTCAAATATTTCACAATTTTCAATCGCATTTCACATTGATTAAGTGTAGACTCTTCAAATATGTTCTACTCTTGATGACATACATATAATTTAATCACACTTTCTAAAAGACCCAAGAAAAGTGGATAAGTAATCACATTGGCGTGGCTCGTCTCCTTGTCGCATCGGTATTGGTATCGTTCATGGTTACCTACCTTGTGACAGTGTATTATTCACACACTCTGTATATAATGTGTCCAATTTAAATTGTATGTAATTGCAAATGAGCAATAAAAAATTCTAATGTAAGAAACAATATCAAAATACCTAGCGAGCAAGATAAAATAAAAGCGATCTTTTTTTTGTCAGAAAAAAGACAATAAATTCTGATTACGTTAAAACGAGTAACCATGTTTATGAAAACTGGATCTCTTTGTAGGTTTTACACTGAAATTTTGTAATAAAAGCTTCGGTTCTCGAAAGCGCGAGATAAGGAGGCATCGCTTGCGACTTCGCCCTCCAACTTTTCTCCTCACAACAAAACCCCTTGTTTTGAGCACCGGGAAAATGAATAACATTTTTGAAACAGATACACACTTTTTCGCACACAGACAAATTACAATCCAATAAATTATACGAACAGGCAAATAATTAATCTTAAGCTGAGCTAAAATAAGTAAGCTTGAATCTGATTCTCAAACGGGTATTTTTGGAAACGTTGAGGGCCAAATTGAAAGTGAATTGAGCGTGAAAGTCTGCATCTGGGGTCCTCAACTTGTTTCGGGAATAAATTTAAAGCTTTCATTGTAAGTAAGTTACTTATTCGAAACTTATTTCTAACTGGATTGCACGACATCTAATAAATATTAATTTAAATTATTTTTGAATAAGTTATGTGACTAATTGTTTAATAAAATATGCAATAACTTTGACTTTGGAATAGAATAATCGATTGCTTCGAAGAAGCAACAATTTTTTTATAATACAATCACAAAGCACACTGCTTCTTGAGTAAAATTGGCTCTCTTGTTTTTAGCTCAACAATTTCCGGTTGACATGGGTAAATAAAATTTGTACGTTAAGTTTGGCAGAATTGCGCTTCAGATTATTCTCTGACAAAGGTTTCGGCGGTCGGCAACCTTACATTGACAGGTACAAAGGATTATCTATCAGATCAGATCCGTGAGAGGTCACATGAGCAGGTGAACGTGTACGAACAATAACGTTGTGAGAGGGCCTCAAATTTCTTGACCACGCCAATGGATTACATCAAATTAAAAAGCGTTACAAGAATGTGTAAATAAAGCTAAAAGAATTTCATAAATATGACTGCCCTACGTAACAAAGTGGTTCCTTAACAATTTAATGAAACAATTATAAAAACACCAAACACACATTTTTTAAGGTTTGCCATAGAATTGTTTCACATGTGTCCCTAACACGAGCTTTCTGAAATATTCGGCCTAAATTATGGCTAATATATATTTAATGTTTTTGGTCGTTTTAAAAGTCTGAACATTTTTAAAGGCGAGTTACAAACAATTTAATAAAGCCCCCGCCCAAAAAAAAGGGGCAAGTCATTTGTCATTATAATTTGACCGAATTACACACGGCCCCGTCCCATATTTTAATTACCTGCCTCCACCACTCCTGCACACGTTCCCGTTAATTTATTACCCCATTATCCAATTTGAAATTCGTTCAGATCCAGACGTGTCGCGCGCGATTTCGGCGGTAAATAATCACTTATAAATTTGGCAGTATTAATTATTAAAAGTATTATTTTTTTGTATTATGAGAAGCAAAACAAACTTGGAAAATCTATTGCCTTCTGGGAAATAAATACATATTACGAATGTAACTGACGCAGTGAAACGATGAGTTTCAAATACAACAAAAGCATCTGGAGAAAGAAGGTCATTTGTATGTTCGTTCGACAGTTCATGATGTAATGACGTGATCCGCTGAAAAGTAAACCAATCTACATTCCGCTTTAATAAATAATTTATCCTTTCTGCCGCTTTTTGGGTGAATCGCTCGTCGGAAAATTGACAATTTGGTTTTGGAAGCCACCCGATCAAATTTCCAATTACTTCGTACTACACGCTCAGAGACATTCTTGCTGATTCAACAAACACATCAATTACCCCGCTGTATTTGCGCAGAAAATTCAACCACAGCTTTATTAATAAACGACGAACAACGCGCCCGAATTTTAAAGGGTTTCCAAATTGGAAATTTAACATTTGTTCTTGATAATGCTAAATGAGAAACTGAGGCAAATTATAATATTGAATTTAATGCTTCTGATGATTCACAGTAATTTCCGTTGGATTGGGGACTGGGGAAAAAGCCACTTGAATCTTTTTTCAGGATTTAAATCTTGTTCAATCGCCTCTAATACGCAAAGAAACTCATTAACACTCGCAAGTGCCTTCTTGACGATCAATCTCAGAGCAAGGCAGTTTGAAGTTTCATCCTTTGAAAGGTCCACTCGACAACAAAGAGTTTCAGAAGTGAAACAACCGTGCGCGAGTTACTTCCACGGTTCAAAAAACTTTTCAGCACACCTAGAACTTATCCAAGTCGTCAATAAAGGATTATTTTTTTTTCTACGATTCACGAATAATAGCTTACATTCTTAGGTTGTTAAATTAAGAATTACATATCTTTCGAAAAACATTAAAATAGTGTTTTGAAAGTTTGGTCGTCGATCAAGCCGATGACACGACAGTAAAGTCTAATAACCATGGTAACGACGAGTCAGTCAATATAATCAATCCTCGCAGGATAATAAAATTACAGGTAAAAAAATTGATCGCATACATAACCTTCAAAAGAGCAACGTGGGGTTGTGAGATGTTTAGGGGCGCACTCGGATTTAACGTGCACTAACACAAAGCGTCATAGGATCACAATTTCGGAGCCACTAATTCACAGGACGATTACGGGTATAACCGCGGAGTTATCAGACTGACAAAGGACGACGTTCCGGAGCGGTTGGTGCGTGCGACCAAGAACGTGGAAGCAGTCAGCGTGCAAGCCAAACGAGCGCCCGCAACCCTTATCGATTGGGGCTCGGCGCGCCGGTCTGACTCCACACGCGATTGGTGGTGGCGCGTGCGTTTCACCTGCTGCCTCACCTGTCCCACTGCTGTCACCCACACACGCATTCAAACACTTCCAAACGAATATATGGCTTTGCCTGAGCTTTCCAAACACACGTGAGACTCCCAGACACAATGTCATCGTTTTTCGGGGCAAATCGATGGGGGAAACCACACAAAGAAAACTTTACAAAACTAAGATAAACAAAGGTGACTGATACTTGAAAGAAAAGATAGTCCAGGCAAATAATTAGAAAGGAATGAGAACGTTGACATAAAAAAACGACAGAGAAGTCTCTAAAGAGATCATAAAAGATGAAATGGAAAAATCACAAAACCCGCTGGGGACTTATAGATTTAAGATTTCGTACATGTTTAGAAAGAAATTGAAAACCAAAGTATTTTGCATTGGAAGTTAAGGATTGTGAAATGATGGAGAAGAAGGTGGTCCAGTACTAGAGATGAATGTATCCAATACAAGAAGCCCAGTCAACTAAAGATACCATCCAAGATGCAGAAGGGCCTTCTAGGAGAGGAGACAATTAGAGATTTAAATCGTGCGAAAAAGAACACAGTTAAAAAGGGATGCCATCCTCAATTCAAAGGGATGATATTCTCATCGAAAACCAATGGATTTCTCTACCAGAAATCAAAAATAATACCTAATTGGAAGTCACCAACACCAAATAATGGATGGCTTACGAATAGAAGCGCTATGAATTAAAGTCCTATACAAAATAGACCAACTAAAAAATAAAACCTCACACGTTACAATGGAAACAAACAGAGGAGAGACAGGCACATATCAGAAGAATATTTAGAAAGGAAATACCATGGATTATCCCGTGAATCTGTGGTTTAAACGAGCTTCAGATGCCAATTGACCCCCGGTTAAATATTAGCAATCGTTGTTTATTAATTTTAAAGGACTGTGATTAAACTAATTCTTGCTCAACACCCACAAAATTTTGCTGTGAATCTATGGGTAAAAAATGCGAAAACCAGCGAAGCGATGTAATAATTGGAAGTTAAAAAAAAACTAATCTTTGAAATCGCTCGCACGTTATCCTTCACACATAAATCCCCCGGAAAATTTGTGGAGCACCCGAATTTACAGGCCCCAACAAACAGTTTGGCAGGCTTGATGAATTAAAAAGCGCCATTTTCGTAGTTTCGCAGTGAAAATCTCTGCGTTCGAAACTGCACGCTCGAAACATGATTTTCCAATTAATAAATCGCGCGTGCGGGTTATTCGGTTATTAAAACTTCATTTCGACGTAATTATTTAATTTAGTTTGTTGTTTTACCACCGTACGTAGTTTTTAGATAAATAAATAAACGCGCAAGTTGATATATAGTTTGGAAAACAAACAAGCATTTCAAAATTAGTTAAGTAACTACAGGCTATTTAAAATGCAAGCAAAGTTATTTCAGCCTGAGATTTCTTTAGTAAATTTCAGATTTTTCTTTCATCGAGATCACACGTCTCTTTATAGAGAATTGATTCTTCAATAAGTAATAGACTTTACGTACTTCAGTAAGATTAAATGTTTTTTAAAGTAATTACGAGGTACTGACAATGAGCTAGTCATTTCAACATGAGATTATATAATGGGAATCCCGAAGTCATCCAAAAGAGTAACTAATCATTTTCTTCAGTAAATTTCATTTTCTTCTTTTGTTGAAATCCCATTTGATTCTTTATTAATCGATTTACGTAGGCAAAAAAATAAATATCGAAGTAAACTCGATGTATCTCGTTCGTTTGAAACTTAATTGAAACTTACGCGACTATCCGGAATAATCCAATTTTTTTCTTCAACTCATAACTCATTTATCTTGTTGCCCGAAGCCTAAACGTATTTTTGGAAAACCGCCAGCCGCAGTATTACATTGTTTGTTTGTCTGCGTTGTTCGTTATTTTTTCTTTCTTTCAGCGAAGGGTTCCTCACTTTGGTCTGTTAACAGAATAATAGTGTGCGCCTCACCTATTACATGACATGTTTCCTTCGACTACTTACAATATCGATATCAAACTTCGTTTCTATTACGTTTGCGCTTTATTTCAAAGTTCTAGCAGGAACGAAGCACTTCATAATTCCTTGGAGTGTGAATGTCGAGCAACGCGAGCTTTAAAATCAAGCTGTACGCAGAAAAATAAAGCGTGCTCGCAAAACAACGGTAATATTCACGAGACGTCGCTTCAGCTCACGTGTGCCGTCAGAATTTCAGTCCGAAGGGATTAGATTTACAGGAAAAACTGAAAATATTTGAGAGTATGGCATAACGCTACTTCGAGTTGAACAAACTTATTTTGTTTTGATTGTTTGCACTACGTTAGTACAAACTAAAACTTTCTCGATTCTTTTGAAATAATTGAACGGAACTCTCACATAAATTGCAGGAAAAAAAAAGAGTCCAACTATGCAAGAGTACTCTCATCTGGAGCATTGGGTATCATCAGGGTTTCTTTAGCATGAAAAGGGAAGTATCATCTCGTCTTTTGCTAATTTTTTTTCTACATAATATTAGAGTACGTTGTGTTTCTGTTCTTTCCTGGAATGTTAAAATCCAGAGCATGTTTTGCTTCTGGTTTTCTCAGGTTATAAATTCCTCTCCCGTTAACCGTTACAATTCTTAGTTGATTTACGTAAGCTTTACTGATCCATTTTATTTTCTCTGCACTTAATGTAGAAAGAAGAGTTTCCATGCAAGAAGAAAAATGTACCTACAATTCTCATTAGCATCAAAATTAACATAGTACTGATACACATTAAAGTTCATGAAGCAGGATGGAATTCGTTTCACAAATGTACCATACGTTAACCCTCCCTCCCCTATTTGCGTTCGTGGAAGCGGCTTATGTAATTGAGCCCTCAGGCATTAGTCAATATTTGCATTTCCCGCAAAAGTTCAATATCATAAATGCCGATGAAGCATGTGAGAGGCACATCGACGTCAGAAAACCGATCTAATAGAAAGCCAACGCGATTATTAAATTAAGAAGAAGAGAACTGCGTTAATCCCAAAGCAACAGTTGGTGTATCACATTATCACGCAACAAAACCCGAAAATTAACCACGTTTTCGACCCACCCCCCACACACAAAAAGAAACAATTTTTCTTTCGTCCGAATTAATCGAAAAATTCAAATCGGTTTACTCGGAGCCTTCTGCTTTGAGAAAATCGAACAAAAATTGAATGTATCGCACCGTGAAAGAGGGCGATCTGGGGTGAAGCGATTTTCTTCCTTGCCTAAATGACCTTATTTACCAGACGTGGTGCTCCGACAGAAACGGGGTTTAAATTAACGGCATTCCTAAAGTAAATAAACACTCTCCTCGTTCAAATGATTTAATGAAATCAGTTTAAATTTAATCGGTCGAAAGTGTTACTCAAATTGAACCTAATTATTCCCCTTTAATTCTTTTTAAACAATTTTTTGTATTTGTCTTACGTTTTCTAATTTTATTGTTAATTGTTAACCTTGTGGAAAGTCTTTCCTTACGAAATCGGCAATCTAAGAGGAGAAGATAATCTCCTGGCTAGATCTCAAGTGGAAGTGGAAGTTTGGTGAGGTTATACCAGCTCTACATTCTATTTATTGATTGGCATAAAAAATCAATTCGAATTGTGGAGTATTTTAATTCAATACTTATAGAACATTATGAGATGAAACATGTTGATTTCTAGACCATCCTTAAGAGTTGACGTTTGAATTATGTTGTTTTTTTAGTCTGAGATTTCGAGAGTTTCGAATCAGGAGAACATCACAAAGTTCCTGAATCCTCGAAGCTTGAAACTTCTCCGAGTTTCGAGAGGTTTCCAGGTATCAAAGTTTCTAGTATCCTATTCTCCATATAAATTCACTCTTGTTGTTTGAATTTACTTAAATTTAGAATTTGACCAAACATGACATCTAATCGTTTACATCAACCATTTTTTGAAGATTACATTTTCCTTTTCGGATCTCAGTAAAACCATTAAAATTTTATAGGCAAAATAAAGTAGAAATCGCAAATTTAACACTCCTACATTTTTTTTTAAGATATTGTAAATACTTCAACGATTTATTTTATCCGTGTTTACTTAAGTTACATTTATAGATGTGTTATATTTAGTAATTTCTAATTTAGTAACTTGTAAGCGCACGTGATAAATATCGTTATTTTGTAGAAGAACTCTCCTGCAACTTCCATCATAAAACGCTCCCGCTTCCAGCAGCGCAAATCAAGTTCAGATGCTTCAAGCTCGTGCCGTTATTATAAATATGTATGTATTACGCAAGAAAATTTGTCAAGTTCAAAAACGGCGAACGATATTTAAATTTAGCATTAAATTAAAACTGAAAAAAACGAAGAGGAATCGACTGGGTGCTTCTTGGCCTTCTTCATTTGCTGATTGAAAATATTCAAATTGATTCGCTTACAATTTTAACGTTTTCCGGGGAAACACACACACACACGGAACGAATGCAGAACAAACATCTGTCTCGGAGATATCACGTTCATTGTGTCTGCGTTGCCGAGAGCATTTCGGTGTAAATTGTATGTCCACGTCGTGCGCCCTCAAGTTAAAGGGATTCATTTATATTTAAGTTTGACACCCTCGAAAGCTTAAAGTGTCCTACAACTCGCGCAAATATAAACTTGCGCCTCCTCCCCCTCATCGATTCCTTCGCATTTTTTATTCTGTAAAATACCGCGCTGATATATTATTTAAGGGGGTGTATAAGTCACTCCAGCGACGTAACTTTTTCATTATTCACTCCGAAGAAGAAGTTCTTCTCTTAAATTTCCTCTTTTTTTTAAATTTCAGAAGGAGGTTCCTCGACGATACAGGAAAACATTAAATAACAAAAAGAATTATTTCTGGATTCTTTTTTTTTTTCAAACAGAAATCGAAATATTTCTTCCTTTTTTAATAAAAAACTGCGAGCATGTTATGTTTACGAAGTGAATAAAAACTGAAAGTTTTTAGCTGAAAGAAAATAGATTTACGGTGCGCAATCTGTGCATGTAGGTATATGGAAACTGCTGAAGCATAATTGAAAATAGAAAAGTTCGAATACAAACGAACTCAATTCGTTTTACTAGAAAACCGCATCGTGCTGGCAGGATTGTTTAATCCGTTCGCCGATAAAACCGGAATATAAACAACGTTTGTTTTTTAATCTTGCTGCATATTCCACAAATCCGTTCGAAGCACGGCTGTAAAAATCTAACCGGAAGTGCAGGCAAATAAGGGCTTTAAAACGACGCCTGTATCAATCTCGCTCACGTCGAAAGCCATATTTGCAGATGTCTCTTTTAATTTCCAGCGACCGTTTGTTCATTTGCGAGTGAGTCCCTGCAAGTTAGCCTAATGAAATTTGAGTGGATTTTGATAGTCCTTGTTGAATTTGGCCCGTCCGCGTCCCTCCGACTTGGTTTTCGTGTTTTAATCCGACGTTACGATTTTAAACTGCATTAGTGATTCACTTCATTATAAGTTACTTGCGTACGCATGCAAAAGTCATTTCCTCAAATTAAATTGTTCAATTAACGGTCTCTTGGGTGAGCGGGTGCTTCTATTTGTGTTGAACACAACGTATGCGGAACGTGTTTGCTCAAGGGCGCGAGGGATAAACCATCTCTGATCATCCCTTCTGCGCCAAGTTGAGCCCTCCCGCCGAACCCGCATCAACACACGCGATAATATACCGTGTAACTGATATATTCTATATTTAGAACGTATTAATTAAAACTTGTAAACGCCCGCCACATATATATGAGTTAACCTTAACATTAAAACGGATTAGGTAGTAGTTTGCTCTTTCGCTATCCTACGTGTCTAAATGAAAATTTAAATTAAACAACGTCGAAACTTAACTAGTTTCAACCCCTTAATATTGTGTGAACGATAGAAAACGAAATACTTGAATTAGTAGTTGAAAGGTGATTCGAAATCCATTCGTTTTTAACAAGAATCAGAATCAAATTATTCTTAACACAACACCATGTGGTGGAAGCGCCTGATAAAGCAAGGATAAAAATTATTAAAAAGCAAAAATGTAATAATTTTTTCCGACAACTTTTTATAACGCTTTTTAAATTACGTTTGAAATTTTACAATGAAGCTAATACTATGTGTTTTTTAAAAAAATGCCATAAGGGGTGGCTGTGGAAAAGAAAATTCTAATGTCTTAGCTCCTTTCATGTATTTTAACATAAATGATCAGTTTTGGCATGTATTAGATGCCAAGCTGATGACATGAATTTTAATTTTCATTGCCAACCTTTATGGCATTTAAAAAAAAATACATTGTATACTTGTTGTATTCTACATTTAATTGAATTGTCAGTTTATAGAACTTGAAATAAACAAAGCAAAATAACTTTCTTCATATCTGGGGAAAACATTTTTTTTTCTCCGGACATAGAAAAGTTTGATTACACAATAATAACAACATGACGAGCGAATTTGCGGGCCCGACGAAACATGCGAAATTTCGGGACGCTCGCTCTCCCGAATCCTTGAATTACTTCCACTTCACGGCTCGGCTTTTAATGGAAACGTACGTTACAGATATGTCGGGGTGTTGCGTTTCATCAGGAATCGGAGTTATAATTGAGTTTCGCGTCCAAACTTTCGTTAAATAATCACGAAATTAATTATAACCCAAAACAAAGCGACGACCTACCAGTTTCTTCTTCAAAGAGGAGGAAGAATCGACGTGCAACAAAATAAAGCTGCCCGGTACGAGGGGGGTGGAGGAGTTGCTGTTTAAGATCAAAATTTTCCGGTCGGTTTTATGACGGTTGATATGTCTGCTCACGAAGGCAACATAATAAAATTTCGGATCATTCTCCAAATGCTTTCATATTTCATAAGCTGCACTTTATGCAGTGGTATTCGTATGCGAGGAGACGGATTTTTATTTAAAATTCCGAAAAAGCCGCAGGCAATCGTGGTACAGCGGAAGAATGTTTCCAACTAATGAAAGATAAATAAAAGATGGTAACGCACTGTAAACATCGCTTTAACAAATGTGGGGAAAAAACTGATTAATTATTCAACGTGAAAATTGTTCTCGCGATTATAATACGAATAAAAACGAAACGTGATTTCCAAAAGTTTTTTAAACTATATCATTTATTTTCATACTCGTTCAAAAAGTTTGTTTTCGTTTCATACTTCTAATTAAAACTGCTTGTTGGCAATAGCAATTTAGGACAGAAATCTAATGAAGGTGTTATACACCTGAAATAGAAGCGAAACAAGTTTACCTTTTTAGCCCAGTGGGTACAAATAAGCCAAGCTTTTTTTAAGTCTGAACTGTATAAAAAAACTTAGCACAATTTCTTTGTCGAATCCACCCATTCGCAATTTGTTTCAATAGTTGTTTAACAAAGCAAGTGTCAAAAGAGAAAGAGACTAGGCACTTAAGAGAAAATAAAAAAATTGTAAAGAGTACTCACATCTCGAATCTCCTTGATTTTATATCCTGCCTTTCCGATGACGCATCCTGCTTGACTCTGATGGATCATCATACGCAAGTCCAGTTCTCCTCCATTAATCCTAGAGCCGTTCTAAAAATAGAGAATTATCTATCGTTATTCAGGGCATCAATTTCAGGACCAGGCGACGCAATCAAGCGAATTTTATAATTCCGCGTGCCGGAGCCGGTTGCGAAAGCTCTCTCCATAATTAACTGGGCCTATTTTTTCGCGCTAATGCGATGGAAACGTCAACGGAAATTGGGACGAGGATGGTTTGAGCGACCAAAGGCGTATTGATTTCGACGTTAGTCTGGAGATACTTGTTGAACGGAACGCTCGTCCCAATTTGTTCATTTGCCTAAGAGGCAGACGATCGCGACGAACGTCCGGATTCGGAGAGATTTATTCCGCGTGCTGATTGGTTTTTGCAATCAAGTCACTTTATTATCCCCGAATTATTTAAATCAGAAAGGCTTTGATAATTTGGATCTTAAAAGTGTAATCTACCTAAGAAAATTAACCAAACCATCAAATTATATTAAATGCCCAAAATATCAGAATTAATTTTTGTAAGACTACAGACCAGGCAAACGACTTTGATCAATAACAATAACACCTTGCGGCTTTCCCAAAATTTGTAAATACATGAGCCATTTTTAAAACTTCGTCGGAGCCATTCCGTTTTACATTAATTCACATAGTAACGGCCTAGTTATTAAATCTCGCCAAAATTATTTCTAAAATGCCTCATAAACTATCTAAAGTCCTTGCCTCAAAATAAAAATAATTATATACAACTGTAGAGTACATAATTTTTTTTTCCGCGACATTTTGCATCATTTAATTTCGTTTCCTTCAGATATTGACGAAAATGTAATAAAGCCTGGACGAGCAGTTCCCACATGAAAGCAATCGCTTTAATTTGCAAGCTCGTGTGGCTTTGCAGTTTTTGCCCGCAGATCGATATGTCGTGAACCTCGGCACGTGACCACTACAGACGAACTAGTTTCACCTTTGGATGAGTGACGTGACCGTGCAAGTTGTGATTCATAAGTTGTACAGTTCTGGGCAATGAAAAACCCACCTTGCCCTTCAACTGCCGACCTAAGCAACGACGGAGGTGGCAACAAAGAAGAACTGAAAAACAACTGCAGGAGCTTCAACAAAGAAAGATGACGTGGCGTTCGTGCGTGTTTAAAATAGTATTCCAGACAAATTCAACTTTTATTAATATATTAGTAATAACCAGTTGTTAGAGTGATGACAATTTTCAAAGTAAATAGAGGATTTTGCTTCTATTTTTGACATTTTAAACAGGATTTATTAATAAGTATAAAGTTTTTAATTATTGTAGTAATTTGAGTTCCTGAAAATACAATAGATGATTAATTCTTTAAGAATGTGAAAACGTGAAGGCTTCTTATAGATTTTTTAGGCACACATTCTCATACAACAACAACAGCAACCAATAATTCCCACTTTGTTTTTCCAAAAAGGGGCGTAAATAATCATGATCTCGTCGCGTCGCGTCGAGAACAAAGACTTTGTCCTCCTCCATCGATATTAATATACTGTGGTTTCGACGCTGAATTATTGATTTGCTTGTATGGGATGTTTTGCCAAAAACTTTTAATGCGATTTATTCGGAAACTTCGAGGTGATCGAGCGTGAACCGAGGCAAAGTTCGATTTTCGCGCGCGGAAAAAATAACAGCGGAGTGATCACTTCTAAATTCGTTTATAAAACAACAGATGTGTTAAGGTGTTCCCAAAATTGACAATCATCGCTAATGCAGTTGATGAATTTGAAAGAAATTCATAAAAACTACTTTCAAATACATAATATAATTATTTTAGAATCCCTTTTGGTTAAGCTTCCTCGTAAATCAGCTGCGAAAAACATAAGCGCCCTCCCTTAAATTATTCAAACAAAAACAGATCTTACCGGTTGTTTGAGTATGTAAAAGTTTGAAGCCCCTTTTCAATAAGGAATAAATCGAGTAGGGCACGTCAAATTTGTGTCGGGCGATGTTTCGCCAGCGGAGCCCCGCGGAGCAATTCATATTTTAACGAAAATCAATTTTGCCGGAACACACTGAGGAGGTATTGCCTTACAAAGGAGGCAACAATTTCCGTCTGACTTATTCAACAATTTTAAGCCGGAACTCCAGAAGAACATCCTTGGCATATTCACGCGCGACTATTATAGTAACCCTCATAATTTATAGTAACAAGTGTCTAAATAAAAACCTGGTCAAGTGGGTTGTGATCGAGAATTTATCCATTGCATTTACATAGCAGAATTACTAAATGTAGTTTATGTAGTTAATGTAGTAAAATTAATGTTGTGTTTCCACACACGTATATCTTCACTCACCCAAAAAAAGAAGCAATGGAAAAAAATTAAAAAGTTTCACGTCTGCAGATTAATGCCACCGCAACATTCAATAAATGTGGAGGGCACAAAGCGCGAGATTACAAACGCTGGAAAATAATTCGATTGTTGCAAATTAAGCTAAAATTGAAGCTGACAAGCGGAGTACGTTGCCATGCTAGCGAGGATTTGCTCTGATCTGTGATTTCCTTTCGAGAGAATTGTCGTTTTAATTTAAATTATACACGCGCTACGGCGACGAATCCTACGTCGGAATGTCACTGAAGGAGATCACAGGAAATGATTGAAACGTGACGGAGACATTTGCTCTCTCCCTGATTATAAAGAATAGAGCAGAATTAGGAGCAAAAGCCGGACTTCAAAGATGATCCTTTCATTAAGTACGTAAAAGCATCAGCATTTCAATCAAGGACTTTTCCTAATATACAAAATATGAGAATTCAAAATAATTTATATTCAGAACAGTAAATTAAAAGCAAAAAATTTCGGCTTTGATTTCTAAAATTTGAAACCAATTCTAAACGGCAGGCCACAAGATTCAAAAATCGGTCTCTTCTTAAGTAACACAGAAGAAGTATGACTTTTGCCACTTTAAACACTATTGCTAATTAGCGTGTCTACTTTCACATTCCAGCACGTTTTGCAATACGCAACGGGTTCACGAAATGCATGGAATTTAAATCGAATGAACTCTTCGGTCGTTTATTGGAAAATAATATAACCGACGAGGAATATTGCAGCGTTAGTTCCGCGAAATTAAAATTGATTTGACGTCGAGAGGAGAGAGTAACAGACAAAAATTGAATCGAGAATAATTGAAAATTTGATTTTTGGGTTGGGATAGGGCTGGGTTCTTGGAGCTTCGAATCATCGAATGAAACAGTCCTCGGGGCACTCTTCGTCTTCTTCTACATCTTTTCCCTAATATTCCTTATATGCTGAAGACGCGGTGGCTTTCAGGGTAGACAGACAAACGAACACTGCAAGTCTAAACATTTTAATTCACTGTTTTATTTGATGCAAAGCAGCAAGAGCAAGTTGATACTCAATTCCTTCAGCCTATCTGATAGATTCGGAGTTAATTACATCGTCGAACTATTCTCGTAAAACCATTGAACGCCAACCCAACACCGAGGAGGAATTAGTGCATTATAAAGGCTTTCACGAAGGCAGCCACGATCCAGAGAATCTGTTTTCCGCCTTCAGTTTCCAATCTACTTACACCTCAAGCAAGTTGCCGTCTCCTAAGCTCGAGTATCTGTTTGGGTGGTTAACGCATGATGACTTTCTCCTTTCGGAGCTCCCTTTGCTTAAGACACTTAGAATTAATTATTCTTTGATCTACTATTGTACTTAAAAGATTTTTGGGTAAAAGTGAACTCTCTGAGCTCCAACCATATGAAATTAAGCGAGATATAAATTATATACTACTTCATTCAAAACATGTAATTCTAAATCTGTTACTCAATTCTGATTAAATGAATAACTAAAATCTCTGCCAAATTTCACAAAAAGTACAATCAATCATCAAAACATAAAGTACCCTATCTGTAATACGGGGCAGATGAAATTTAATTACGTGTTTCAAATGAACGAGCCCGAAACTAACAAAACATTTCCCTCTACAACCCTGATAACCGAAATGATGATTATCGTCGGTGTTAGAGCAGATGTTAATCGAAGTAATAATTCAGCGAGAAGGATGCATCGTACCACTAAATACGCCGGATAGGGCATTAATACACAACTAAATATAATTCATGCAAATGAGAGAGTTTTAAGTTGCGGGAATCCGGGAATTTATTATAGTTAATGCGGCTGTTCTAGGGATTATTGTGTTGTTAGTGCGTAATTTAATATTCCATTTCATTTCGATTACTGTAATGTTAAAGATAAATAAGAATTCCGAATGAATGCAAAAAAAAAATATTTGTTATAGCCAGCATAAGAAGTATCAAAGAAATTAAGATTTATTTTAAATTTCATTTGGTTTCGAGCTTTGTGTGTGCGTCAAGATCACTAAAATGTGACATAAAAATTTGTCAGAAACTATTTTTCAAGACTCATACAAACAACACTAAATCACTGTTCGCTTTCGTTCCGCAGCGTTTAAGTTAACCCAACGGATTGATAAATTCCAAGCGAACAATAAAACTTTCCGAGCGACTGTTTGCGAAAGCGATTACACACCGGAGCAAAATGCAATGCTATTAGCTCTTTTTGCGAGGAGTGCACTTAGCTCTTGAGTGCAGACAGCAACGGCTCTATTAAAAGCTGGATAATGTGACGTGACCGCGGGCATGACCATCAAGTAAACGGTGGTCATGCGACTGAAATTGCTGAAAATTATACTGTCTTTCATAATCGTAAATTGTCAACGATAAGAAAGTAGCAATTATTTTAAAAACCGGGTAGGCTGCAAGAAGATGTTTTCAATTTATTACCTACCTGAAATTTTCAACAAAACGAAATGGGTATGCATTTGAAAAATATGATGAAATTGTGAATTCCATTTTCACGCCATCTATTTTTGATGATGGATCGATGTAAGAATCGGTACACACTCTCTTCGAAGGCGGTGAAATAAACTAACAAGATGTCTATAAATATCGGAAAGAGCTTTCGTGTTCGCCGGCAGTAATGATAAAAATATGTTTCTATGCGAACGTTAAAAAGGAGCTAATAAAAGAAGACTCACCTCTTCCAGATTTGGCACAACGTCTCCGACGATGTTGCAGATCGTGTCTAGGTCCGACGACAGCGTCAGCATCCTGAAAATAGGATTTAGTTAGGCCCAGGTCCGGGTGCGTTAACCTTGCATCTAAAAGACAGGGGAAAGAAACGCGCTCGATATCGGGCACGACGACAGTGATCAATTTGATTATTAAAAAGTTATAAATGACTTTCAGGATGCCGACTTCTAACTAACTACTCCAAGATTGAAGGTTGTTATCCACGCGAACGGAATAATAAACTTCATCGACTTTGTGAGGTCCAAAACTTGCGGGCGTGTATTCTATTCTAGTTAATATAAATTAGTTTTCGTTTCGTCCTGGCCTTTAATTATTATTGATGTCGAACATTTGTTACGTATTATAACTTCAGGGGTGAAAATTTTAAGGCTTCGTTGGTAACATCAAACAAATCTTTGTCTTCTTTTACGTGTGACATTGTAACCATTTCTTTACATTAACAAGAACTGTTTCAAATTTCACAGAAAAAAAAAACCCAAAAAAATAAGGTCCTTGTATTTATGAGTTTTTGAAGAAATTATAATTTTTTTGGACAGATAAAAGAATCAAAAAAATTAACTTGTTACTGAGTTTTAAAACATACAATTAATTTAGAATGTAAAAAATAAATGAAAACTTCTTTTCCACATTTTCAATGGAGATGATTCTGATTTCGTTCGATACGTCAAAGTTGAATTTTCAAGAAAGTGTTTAAGATTCATGTGACAAAGGCAATTTTTGATTTATTTTTTACATCAGTTAAGTTTGTCCAAATTTAGTTTATTTGCACAAAAAGAAAATACTCGTAGATGCTCTTGCCTTTTTTAAATTAATGAAAGTGTGATGCGGTGTTATTGAGAGAAGGTATTAAGTAATGTAATTATTAATAAATCCTCAACCTAAGGAAGGCAAAGCAAAAAGTCAGCGTTGAGCGCTAGATTAGGAGTAAATATCTTTTTGCCTATCGCCACCTAGCAGAGAGGCCCGGCATTAGGTTGCACCGCAAAACTAAAAACTGGAGCGTATGTTAAAACAAAAAACGAGCGCAAAAACTACAATGTTAAATGGGCGGCATCCAGGGGTTCAAAGAAAAAAATAATTAACTGCGCGCAGTGCAACCAGGGCCGGTGTGAGCACAACAAAAAGACTTGAATTATTTTACCGTTCAGGGCC
This sequence comes from Dorcus parallelipipedus, assembly GCA_958336345.1. Lineage (NCBI taxonomy): Eukaryota > Metazoa > Arthropoda > Insecta > Coleoptera > Lucanidae > Dorcus > Dorcus parallelipipedus. Next base: position 41,438,942 of record OY284477.1, read on the forward strand.
CGGGCAATCAGGGACTGTAATCGAGGCTTTGTACTGTGGTGGGCCGATGTGGTTTGCCATATCAAAATGGTGGTGGGCGGGCAGGTGGGCAGGTGGCCGGGCCGGGGCAGAAGACATTAGTTAACATATTGGCAAATGACAATTTCTGCAATCTTAAAAGTATAGACACGGGTATGCACAAGTGAATGGGGGTAAGCCATCACTCGCCAGGGCACTGGTATAAATCATCTCATACCAAGTCCTACACTTTAAAAATTCAAAGCTTAATTAAAAACAAAATTAACCTAGACAAAAATTTCTATTATATTCAAAACTTCTCACCACCGTATTATGATTAATTATAGTGCGATTTCCTTCAGCATTCATTTAGGAAAAAAAAAAAAAAAAGATTCCCAACTTAAAAGAAGGTACACATTGTATAATCGGGGGGGTAACTTCAGAAAGCAACACAAATTAACAGATAAATTAATTGGAAAATAAAAGTGAATCTAATTAACCATAATATGTTTGGTGGTGATGAATTTTTGGTGTGAATATAATAGAATGGCAAAAAAATTTTGTTAAAAACAAATTAAACAAATAAAAAAAAAAATTAAATTAATTAACACGTAACATTTACAGTACAGTGTGACCTTAATTACTACGACCAAGGGTCTCGACCTAACAAAGTGGGAGTTGAACGGCTGTTGAAGGCGCGCGCACAAAACTTTACAAAAACGATGACTATCAAAACATAAGGGCAAAACGTTAATTGATTAAACAATACGAAAAAAATTAAAACAAAAAAAAAAACAGCCACCCGCAATGTATCCCTTGCGCTATCTAGGTTGTTAACTAAACAAATCACCGATTAATTGTTGTGATAAATTAGCCATTATTAGCTGTGACTGTCAATGTTATAGTGTTACGGGTTGCGTGTCAAAAGCAGTCTACTTCTTTCGATTTTTTTTGCCTTTTGGATTTAACATTTTCCAAAAATGACGGATGCTTGTTTTGCGTTCTTCCCCGTCTTTGGAAAATGTTACTGTCCACTTACAAATCTCATCTCATCACTGGAGTACTGACCTGGCTGCGCAACTTCGTGATATTTTGGCCGCCCTTACCGATTATGGATCCTGCAACCTAAAACACAACGTTTTTAGTACGTGAATACACAATTTAGGAACAACACTCAACAGCTAGAAAATAAAATAAAACAATAAATAATCGTAAGTTCCTTTTAATCAAAACATAAAACGTGAATTAAAATTGAATCGGAAGAAAAAGGAAGGAAATCGTTTTATGAAACACCATAAAAATACTTAATATCTAGGTTTTTTACCCTATTCTGCCGTCTTTATGAAAATTTCAAATCATATGATTCTGTAAGAAAGTCGCAAGTCTTTAAGGAGGAATAGTTGACGAAGACATAAAACGTAAATGAAAACTGAGTTTCGAGTACGTTAATGAAATACATTATTGCATATGCTTGGAAATCAGCAACTTAGAGAAAAGAATTCTTTATTTTAAAAAGGACACAGATTCTTATCTTCTGTGCCCCCTTCTTTACATAACCATCCTTTCAAAACTTTCCAAAAAAGAGGAGGAAGACGAAGAAAACAGATCAAAAAATGTAAACTACCAAAACCGATCGGAAGTGTTACTAAAATAGCATTGTTACGAAAGGAGGATTTTGGAAATGTTGATGTTTTTTAAAGCAGGACATTCAACTCCACAAATCATATTAGTTTTGGTCCTCCGTTTTGTTCTTTCAGTTCTGTATATCCTTTCTTCTCAAGTTTTATGATAGTTTGCTTTGTTTCTCCAATTGTGACATATTTGCTCATTTATGTTACGTCTCTCATTATTTTCGCACTTCTCTGCTATGGCATCTTTTTCAGTTGTAATAACCCTAACTTTTTATTACTTGGCTTCATCTGTGGTTGCTTTACAAATTTGTTAAGTCCTAATATGTTGTTCTTATTGACATTTCTTTCCTTTCCTCATAAATCCTAACATTTTCTTTCTGAACCGTCATATTTAGTAGCCAGATCTCTCTTTTGCTTAATGTTCCTGTGATCTTCCTTCTCCATGATGAGTGTTGTCACACACGCAATTCGTATAAACAAATCGTGATGGATAATTTACGTAGATTGAAACAATCTAAGAAACTATTCTACTTATATGAAGTTTTTTCGTGTGTAAACTGTATGGTTGGTGGGCATGCCATAATGTGATCTAAGAATAAAAAGGTAAGCACAGGAAACTGGTAGCGCGTGCACAAAGAGAAAACAGGAAGTTCTGTCGCCGAGTCGGACCCCTCGACAGATGTCACTTCGCAGTGACACGGCAAATGTCATGCCACCATGTACGTACCATAGCATGTCAGGCTAACGTTACCCTTATCATTTACTGAACAGTGTTGCCAATACTCAGATGCAATTTGTCTGTGCAAAAGTCACGCGAATTGCTCAGACAAACGTTTTACCTATCATAAAAAAATAAAATTCCATATTCGAATGCTATGATTTAAACTTAATAATAATAATAAAAGGGAGTAATTTTGTGGGCAAAAACCGTGTGGAGTGGACGTGTGGGTTTCGCATAAATCATAGAATTTTCTGCGCTTAATATTTCATTGTTCCGGCGATGTTAATCCGTTTTTATTGCATATGGCCGTCATTAATCATGCCAGTTGCACTGGCGACATGTGCGAATTAGAAAACGAGTGGGCAGTCACGAATTCTTCAAATATCAATCTCGTTGTTCATTCATGAAATGTGTGCCGGACTCGTTTCGTGCATTTACATTCGGGACGCGAATAAATTTTATGGCCGTCGCCGTCGATGTTTGCGCGTTTGCTTTGTGAAGTTACGTTACGCCTAATTTGGATCCAATTTTATTTTTACGTGCTGTAAATATGTCTATTAAATAATATTTTAAATATCATCTAAATTGTAGACCCAAGAACGACTTACATACATTTATTATTTTCCTTCAAAACGTTCACATTATAAAAAATCACATGAAAGAACAGATTTTTCTTTCCTCTCTCAGCATTGTTTTTTTTTAATGTACTATGTATATTCAATTTATCGATATATTATATTCCTTTTCATTTCTTTTTTTCTCCCATTCTCCCAGTATTAGTTGTTTTAATATCTACATTCAATGTCTTCTTTCTAAATTCTTTTCTTATAGTGTGCTTCAGTACTGTGAAAAGTAAGTAGCCTTCCTGTTTAATTTCGGAGTACTTAAGTTCTACATTTCATATCCAGTTGCTATTGTTTGCCTAGATATTCTGCCTTGCCTTATTGTTTCTTTTTTTCCACAAATTATTTGGTGCTTAACGTTTCCGAGCTAGTCTTTTTAACTACAAACTCATTGAACAATTCTCTTGAAGTGAGACCTACAAGATAACAAATTAATGATATGTCAGTTACAGTTTTTTTTTAATCAATTTAATCTATTTATTGTTTTATAATCCTGTTACAACAGGTAAGTTTTTTTTGTTTCACAAGTTCACTGATATTACAATGCGATTTCTTCTTCTTTAATATTTTTTTATTTTGCTATCTATCTTCTGCTGTCAATTTTCTTGTTACTTCTCCGTAATCTTGATATGGTTTAGGTTCTTCTTATATTCTCTTTGGCCTGTTCTAATATTGTAATATATCCAATTTGCGTTTCCATTAACTTTCTTTTCTTGTTTTTAATAAATTTAAGTTCCCTTATACTCCTTTTTTCTTTAATTTTTAAAATTCTTGACAAGTTCTCCTGCATCAGCAACTTTCTACATTTTCAGAATTTTGTTGCTTTGAAGTTTTCTTTCATTTCTCTACACGTAAGCACGTGAATTCTTTTTTTATTATTTGAAAAATATGTTTCTTCTCAGAAAAATGTTGTAATTGTAACAGTTTATGATGCCAGTTAAATGTCATGATGTGATGCAGATGCTACAAAAAACTTGCATGTGGGAGAACAAAAAAATGCCTGCTTGCTTACGTAAAACGGCATCTGAAATACAATCACAATTGTGTAGGTACGGAATGAAAATTAGAGAAGTGACTCTTACTTTTCAACAAAACTTCCGCAGACTATAGACTAACGATAATTAATCATTAACGTAGCCAGTAGCTCTCGTTTCCAAACCCACGTTTTCCTTCTGTTACGTTACGTCCTTGGACCAGAAAAACTTACTGCGTCACCCACCGGTAATTTTTTACTTGGACAATACAGATAATGAGACGGTTAAACGAATATGATTGACAGGAACACCCAAAACGAATTGTATGATTGACGTGAGTACGTACACAAAGGAAATGCTTAAGAGAGAAAACTGTACGCCCCACAAGTTCGAGAGCGCAGAATATACCAAATGGAATTATTTTATGTTTCGCGGAACACCGAGGTCTGTAATTAAAGAATATAAAGATCGACTCCTTTTTTTTATACGTGGTTTATCAGGACTGGTTGATCGGGTTAGTTTGGCCTGTAGGCTGCGCAAAATAATCTTGATGAAGCTCCAGCACAAATTAAAAATATAAATTGAATCTGGGAATGTCGTAAGTTACAAGATGTTTCATGCCTTACAATTAGTCATAAAACAGAAGAGACCGTGAATCGTCAAAGATAAAATCACTATAATTTTATGTAAAGTATGTCTGGCAATGCAACAATAAAGACTGTCGTCGGATGAGTTGCTGAAGGGCAACTACGTAATCACTCTTTTAAAACGTTCTATTATCGTTCTGTAATTTTATTTTGTTACACTAATTTTGAAGACATTTTTCACTTATTTAAAGAATGCACTAAAAGATGCAATTAGGTAGGCTATAGTAAATAAAAACAACGTTAATGTAAATGTCACTGGTTCTTCGAGTGTCGCATGACGCTTGAATATAACTTTGAAAGTAGTAAGTACCATATGCAGATAAGCAGGGAATTTAAAATGACACACGTAACTGCTGCTTTACACAAACCAGCAAATAAGAAAAGATGGATTGGAAATACAACAAAACTAAGAAATAAATTCAAGACTGAAATTAGTGTATTTATCATTCAACAATCTGCGAGTTTCACGTCAATAAAAAACGATCAATTTCAATAAATTGAAATCGTTCAATTAACAAATTTAACTTTGTATCTGGTTCTTTCTAGCTGAGGTCACCGTGTATGTTTTATAAATAAAAAAAATCTCTTCCTGTATATTCTTCTTGCATATTATTATTTTTTCAACCAATTAGTGTACTTGGCGAATTGAAACTATACAACGTTTCGAATTGCCTTCTTATTACATTTATTGGAGGTCTAAATCGTGATCTTTATTAATTATAAATTAATAATAAAAAACATATTAAAACACTTTTTTACGATTTGCTATAGAAATTGAAACAAAAAAATAGGGGTGTGGACTTTCAGTCAGAAGTGCAAACAGGGGGTTGTTTGCGTTCCACTGAATTTTCGGCAAACTCAAACATCACATACTTCAACCTTCAACACACATAACGGGAAAAGTTGAAAAGAATTTGCCTAAAAGAAAAAAGTTTTTCACTAAAACTTTTCGAAGAAGGCGTCTCTGCACTAAGGAACGATTAAATAAGTCCACAATTTCTTGTTATTAAAATCATGAAACTACCACCAGTTGTATAAAAACAAATTAAAAATATATTTGCAGAAGGAAAATTTGGTCTAGGGATAACCACCTCAAGAAAAGACTGGCAGAAAGGATAGACAGTTACATTTAACGAGAATGGCCGTAAATTTAACAAGATCGTAAAAAACATCACTCCCAGCAGTACATGCTACTTCTTAAAATTCTATGGTATTAAATATACAGGAAGATTCTTATTTTTGTTCAAAACCCGAGTGTGTTTTCCATCGCATGCCATGGCGTGGCACAATATCATGAATTTTTCCAAATATCTTAAGAATAAAGCAAAATATCAAACGTATCAAAGAAAGTCTCACTGTTTTGAATTATGTTGTTTTCTGTAATAAGATTAAACCTAAATCACCCTGTATATATCAATATGTACTACAGTTAACAGATTTAAACGACAAAGTGCACTATTTTTTCTAATAAATCAACATATCTAACAAATCAAAATATATTAAAGCAGTCATCTCTAGGAAACTCTTGTGATTATAGACAGATATTATATTAGAAGAGCCGAATCTGGAAAGACTTTTATGTAACAAACGCTTTAATTAATTAGACTTACGACATGGTACCGTTCAATCTGAGGAGATTATAAAAGCATTTCCTTTGATTTCTGAACCCGGCCCAAATGAAATTTTCCAACGTTGACGACAAACAACTAACGAATTAACGGCAAACGTTTCCCGTAATTAATTTCGAAATACCTTGCTCGGAATTAACAAGCGCAGCTCCTCGTCTCCACGTCGTGTCCTCTTCTGTGGAGCTCCCATTTCTCCGTCGGCCTCGCGTTTCATGATTATCTGAAAGCAAAAGAAGATTTTTGCACATCATCGAAATTGGCAAATATTCGCTAAATAGAATTTGTAATTAGCCGGGAATGGCTGGCGCGTTCTGCTTCAGTAATTATTTCAATTCCGGACAATGAGGGCGCGCAAATGAAAAGCCGGGTTAGTAACAAAACCCTCTGAACACGTGCTGCGTGAATAACGAGCTGCCCTAACACCTGTAATACAGGGCTGTTTCCGTGTAGTTTTGCTTGCCATTCATTACGTGTCATGCTTGTTCTTCCGTTGCTGCTAATCTATACACGAAACCACAAGAAATTATGCCGAGCAGAGAGCCGTCTGTTTAATTTAATTCGAAGGTTACTGAATAATAGAAACATCGTCACTTTTTTTACAGAGGACCTCGAAGTTTCCGTCACGTTATTAATCGTGTTTATTAATGATTTGACTTTAACTTGGCAACAAGAACAAGTAGTCACAAACGTTCTAATTTCGAGTAGCAGAAATAGATTGAAAATTAATGTGCAAGATGAATTCTTTATACTAACATGAAGACAACTTAATTCAGCAAAATTAATAAACTAAATTCCCGTGTGAAACGTAGCGTATTTACGATTCGAGAAACGTTCTACTTTCTCCAAATCAATAATTGATGCGCATATATTACGAAGATAAGTTTTAAAACCAAGGTTTTTGTTTAAGTGGATGATACGTATTTCAATTTCAAAACTTTCATCATCAGCGATACTTGTCAGTGATATTCGACCATCCCGAATACCAAGTATTCAAGATTCAGATTCAAGAAGAAACCTTACTAGCAATCTGTATTGTTTTTTATGAAGTTAAAATAAAAGCCTTAACTGGAAATTATACCGTACATGGCTTGTCATCAAACGCACTAGGCATCTCGTTCTCAAACAAACTAATACATCTAATTAATATATTCAGTCAGTATAATATGTTAATGAGATTCTAAAATAAGCGCAGCAAGGACGCAGTTCGTTTTAATTAAAAAAAGTAGCCGTCATTATTTACACGTATGCATTCAGACGGGCCAAAACTGAAACACGATTTATGGCGACGATGAATGACGACGTTTAAATAAATTAAATTTATTAACGACGCTAAAATGCAAAAATTTGGATCGTTGGTTTTCACTCGACTTTCAAATATTTTAATTGCGTTTGAAATGTCATCAGAAAAAGTCAAATTTCTTTCTATCCAGTCACCTTCAGTGATTCATTAATTAATGCGAATAATGTATGAATTGATGGTCCCAGAAATGGAATGTCAATCAGGTTTCTAAAAGCAAATGTGAAGCTGAAAAATTTATAGGAAATATTGATTCATGGTTCGTGGCATGATCCATCTGAAGAGAACTAGAAAGCCAATGAGTTCCGAGCTGTTTGTCCAACGTATAATTCTCACCAAAGTCGGGGTGGGATTTAATTTAAAGGACACGGAACAGATTTTACCGTTCGTTAAGCTCGTTTACTTAATGCAGGGACTTATAAAAGTTAAATGATTCTCGATAACTCGGATTAAGTTTACTTTTACTTTGGCGTTGTCCCAAAAACTTCCGGGATGTTACTTATAAACCTTAAATTTTAAACTCCGGGCCCGTCATCATCCCCCCTGGAGTTTTATACCTCATCGTCAATAATTTATCTACTTTACAAAGTCGTTTCTTAATTTACAAAAAAAAAAGAACTCCTCACATCTGTTCGCGAGTGCGATGTTTAATGAACGTGAACAAAAGGAATTTTTAACAAGTTGTAAATAAAATAGTACAAACGCAACGACCTTCAAAAGAAACTAATACAAGGTGTAGCCTTTTTCCTTCCAGGGAGTAAACTGAAAGGAATTCACGAAGAACAAAGCCACGAGAAATTGCACCGATCTTACTAGTGCAAACAATGAGGTAACATTGCAAGGATCCTTTCTCTTTCGCACGTAAATCCTCCAAGACAGCCAGATCAAAACTTTACGTAAGAGTTTTAAAATGTGGAGCACAAGGACAAGGTCTTTAAATACTCGTAACCGGTGCGCTGTTCGGCGTAACCTACGCCCTCATTAATATTTATGCCGACGTCCGCAAAAGGAGTTTACACGCTCGAATTGTGCAAGATAAATAATTAAAGCAAGCCGAGATGGGAGCAAAAAATTCCCAACAACAGGATTGCGTACAAAATCATCGCTTATTGGAAGCGGGTGAAACAGAAATTATGGAGAAATCGCTAAAGGCTTCTTGGATTGTGCCTCATAATTAGACGAATTCTTGCGTGCGGGATTTCTGTTACGCTCTGGATCGTTGCTACAAACTCTAGAAAGCTATCAAATTAATAATAAATTATTAAATCCTTAACGAAGCAATGCAGTATATTTTTACATGTAAATCGAGTAAGTTACGAGGGACAATCCTTAAATAATGTACCCAGGGATCAAAGTACATCAACCTCAATTGCCTTTGTTTTTAAAATGTAGTGAACATTCAGGGCACCCAGCTCTAAATGTATTATGTTTCATATACATTTTGGATTAACGCCTGTAACCATTATTATCTGGTAAATTTCGTCATGCTTCAATATCTTTTTTGAATTTTTCGGCGGGTCTTGCACTGCCAGGATCATCTTTCAAGTACTCCCAATCTTGCTTAAATGGTTTCTACCATACAAAAATTTCATTACAGTTCAATTTGTTCATAATTCAAAAGGTATACGAATTTAAAAATGTGTTGATAATGGATATTTTTCAGACAACAGTCAGATACTTTATCATTTCCTTTTCATATACAGAAAAGGCACAAACGTATTAATTTAAAATCAAAAGTACTTAAAAAAGAATCGAAGTAGAATATACTATACTTAATAATATAAAAGAGCAAAAAATATAATTTCTTATACGTATAAGAAAGAAAGATATTCGTAATTTACGAAATGGACTATGAAATATATGCCAAGCACTAAACTTAAAACTTTCAACTTTATCCTCCAGACCTCTAGAGTACATAGATATAGAATAAAATAGAATATTTTTCCTTATCCCACTGGGAGACGACCAGCGAGGATGAAACATCACTGCAGATATTCCGAGTAAAGTCGATGCATCCATCACCCAAACAAGAAGAAAACTCGTGCAGATTTCACGGAGGCCCGATAAATGTAAATTCCGGGAAAAGATGGTGCTCGATATTGTGCGTTAAATTTCACGTATTCCGGCATATACCTGGTGCGTGGAACAAAGGCGGGCCCGTTTTAATATTTCAGCGCTTTAAATCTTAAATCCTCCTGATGGAAGAACAAGGACGATAATAAAGGGGAAAAAGTCGATGGCTTCGGGTTGATTAAACAGCAAAAGCGAGAGTCATAAACCAAAAGAATCTGCATGTAATATTATTGTTTCGCGCGCAGTAAAAATTCAAGGCTGCGATCCAATGCCACATACCAGCATCTTTAATTAAAATCGTTAAGCAGGTATAGTGGAGGGATCAATGAATAAAAAAAACTTGTAAACAGAAACCATGTGAAGGTCGAACGAATAGTTTGTTACCTGAAGAGAAACTAGTGTGACGTAATGTTCTCGTGTTGTTGTGAGTAATTAATACAATGGAAATTATGTGGGCGCAATACAAAAAAAAAACAGCAATAACTGAAAAGCTCCAATATAAATAATTGTAACTTGATGTCAGTGCATATTTGGTTAAATTATTCATTTTCAATTAAACTGAACTTCTTCAAATTGAATGAAATCTAGGAATTAAAATAAAAACTGCCCTATTGCAAGGTAAACATGGCGAAATTGCTTAATCAAATAAAAATAAAAAAAGTATGCTTGTGTTAATTTGAAGCCAACGGCAATAAATATTACTACTAATAAAGTAACTAAGACGTAATTACACAATCTTGGCACACCACGAGGCTTGAAGTTTGCGGAGTAGAAGCATCTTTTCATTAAGAAGAACACTAATTTATTTTCAAAAGGACTTGATTGGGGAGTGAGTAACATATGCAGGTGTTCGCTTGACCTGGTTGCAACCTCATCTTTCAGTATTTTCAAAAGAATTCAAAATTTGCACAAGAAAAATTCGTCGGGGAAACTATTTGTCCATATACCATAGAATTCATTATTAATAAACGTCATGCTTTCTAACAGCTAAAATTTCTACATGCAACCGTAAGGATGGGGCATTAAAAGAAAGTACCATCTCTAATGGCTGCGTAAGTGTATGTAATCAAGTTAACATTAGTAACGCAACACTTAATGATAATTTCAGATGTTGAAACTCGAAACAAACAGCTTTTTCTCAGGTAACATCGCGATGAGCTAAGTAATAATTATAAACAAATAAAAAAATTAAGGTTGAGTAACGGACTAAGGTAAAAGTTCCCGATTGTGTGGAAAGGTTAAAAATTAAAGACAATGTAAACAAGCTGTAAAAAATAGCTGTGATTATGATGCATCGCATTCCGGTTACATCATGTTGTGTTGATGTTCTTCAAGTTAACTGTTATTGGCAGAACTTGAGATACTGTTCTAAACGAGGCAATCCAGAATATTTAATCGACTTTATTAGAGGATCCAAGTGATACAGATTAAATTAATTCCGGAACTTGACTGGCAATCGAATTGGATTTATTCGACGTTCCCTCATCACTTCTTCTTCTTCTTCTTAAATACAAGCAGCCCGGCGGATTTCCCCGACGCACTTCACGATTTTTACGCATTATTTATAGCCTCGCGTTACTCTGCTGTGCTCTTTTCGCTGTTATATGAGAAAAAACTTAAAGCGTTTAATAAAGACATCGCCGGATAAATAAGACGATAGACGTAATATTGCTAAGCGAGGCGAAGAAATTTCTTTCTTCCTTTTCTGCCTTATTGTGTCGCCGCCCTTCACACAACAAATACGTCTTCGTTGATCGATAAGGTCGGGATGGCTCGAGAGCTATGGAAAATTGCGATTTTCTTATTTTCAATAAGCCCCCACGTATTTGTCAGGTTTAGATTGCTATCAGCACGTTTTTTCCCGAAAATATTGCTTGTTGAACATTTTGGGTGAATTGGCGGAAAAAAGAACAGCATAAATTTAGAATAAAAATCGAAGCTCTACAAAAATGTAAATATATATTTTGGGAATAACACAGATGCGATATAACTCAAGAAATAAAATATATTAGCAAATAGAAAGTCAAAATCAATTAATTTTTGTAAATGTTACAATTAGTAATAATACAAATGGTATCAGCATTAGAAGACAATTAACTTAATTGATTCTGAAGCTCTTTTGCTCCACTTAACAGGACTATCAGTAGGACTATCTAAATAAAACATCGAAGAGCAAAGCACACGCCGAAAAAGCTGTCGCAATTAATTGCGTCACTTGTGAAGTAGTTAGGCGAAATTTATGGTTCCGGAGCAAATGGAATTACATACATTTTCATTATAATTCACAGTAAGTGGCGCGAATGAGGAATAGTTAGCGACTAAGATAATTAATACATATTACGTGCTTCGCTGCTACATGTGCTAATTACCAGGAGCTGTTGCTTATACTCATTTCATAGCTCGTGAAGTGCAAGCTTAAAAAAATTTCTTCATGTCATATACTGAGTGTCCATTTGACCATACTAGAGAATATAGGGGAGGTCCTTTTCGCTAGCGATAGATAAATGCAGAGTCATGCAGTCATATACAGAGTGTCCATTTGACCATGCTACAGAATATAGGGGAGGTCCTTTTCGCTAGTGATAGATAAATATAAAGTCATGCAAAGAGATTTTAGACCAACGGAATTTGTAGGAAAATACAAAAAGAAGACTCGTTCCTTTGAAGTAAAACATCATCTCTCTCGTACTTTCTGGTTAACAACGTCTTCATCTTGATGAACCAAACCCATCGTCTGCAAACTCCATTCAACGACAAATATTTAAATTCGCTGTTTGTGCGTCGACACGAAGTTTCCGCACATATTGTCGCTCCCTACGCAGCAGCCGCCGCAAGTTTGTTAAACAACAATTAACAAGCGGCTGTATTGAAACTGCCCCCGCCGATGTGACATTGCGGGCTGCCAGCGTGCCTGCTAATTAGACATTTCTGCTCCGCGTTGCCAAGCAACTTCAGAAATTTCGATGAGCACAAAGGGTAAGCTCGAAGTTAATAAAATCGAGTTTTTTCCTCCAGCGCAACGCCAACGCAGCGAAAAATAATTTATTGAATGTAATGACCCTCTCCTTGATATAAAAAATAATGAGTTACTTAAAACAAGTAAAAAAATCTAAAAATATTATGTATAAATAGTTATGTGAGTAAAGAAGGAAATCAGGAGTTCCACAAGGAACAATTTTAGGACCTTCACCGTTGTGTGTAATGATAAAGAAGTCAATTACGTAGACAGAGAAAATATACGTACATTATTAAAAAAAAAAAAAAAAAAACAGTCCAATTACAAACACATCAGTAAAAGGAGTGCGATTATAAGTATTGACTAATTTAGTATAAACAGAGGCAGAGATATAAATGACCCCGAAAGACCTTTGGCTTCGATGCTGTTATGTAGAGTACCAAATATTTTATTCTTCAAACAATTTAATAATAATTAAGATTTGAGAAGTCCATGGCTTGCCACATAAATAGATAAACCATATTTTTGCTGCATAAACAAAAGAATCCAAATATACTTTTATTAAAATTAAAAAAAGAGGTTAAATAGCTTTATGTCAGATTTAATTTACAAGTGAATTTTCTTAGGATAAAATATGCAAATTAGGGTCCTCTGAAGAGGTTGTGCGCTCCAGATGAATTGACAAGGAAATTTCGATTGAAATTTAAAGACAGGCAATCCGTAATTATTACGGTCTTTCCGACTTAGAAATTCGTCTCGCCGCGAAGATATTTTAATTTAATGCATTATTAATGCCGCTCCGAAAGAGCAGTACTCTCCTAACCGATTTAATGTAATAATCGAATTTGTTTCATTGTAGTAATGACGGATTTATATGAATAATTCATGTCGGTGCTGTGGGAAACGCGACGTTTTCCGGGAACCCCCCGTAATTTATAGCTTCGGTTATAAGGAGCTTCTGTTTACTGGGAGCGTGGATTCTTGACGGCGGCGCTCAATTTGTGAAAGTAAACTGCGGGATTTGTTCCGATTCCGTTCGCTTTGTGACGCGAAATTATGTCAGACATGCATCTACGTGAGTGGGCACTTGAAATTTCCTTCGGTAAGCAAATTCTTTTGTCGAAAAATCCACGCGAATATTTCCTTCTTGCAAATAAAGCAATGTGAAAGAAATACTGGAAAATGCATGGGATCAAACGAAGAAAAATCTATAAGGCTCATACATATTAGTTTCTCAGGATTATTAACCTTGCGCTTACTGTCGGAAATTTTCGCGACACCAAAACTCCAAAGAGGAGGAAGAAAAGCGACTATTTTTCATAGGTACACATAAAAGCTTTTGTAATAATAACATTACACAGAAACTCCAGTTCTGTCCCTCTGTTTTAATCCACGATAAATCATCGGAGATAGTAAACAGGAAGGCGTACGCTCGTTATGTCAAAGTCTGGACCGCTTCCAAAACAACGATTTTAAAGCGATAAATAACGAAATTAAGGCAATACATTAGCTTCCACTTTTATTTGTTAAAAATTTCACATTGTTGCAATATTCTGATTCAATGATGTTTACCTAAAATTCATGGAGTGGTCAAGCCAAATACGCCATCATCTAAATCATAGGAACGACCTTGGAATTACTTAATTTATATAGAACATATAATTCGAATTCCAGCATAAAGTTGGTAAACACGAATGAAGTGAATTTGGGAAAAATAACAAGAAGTCAGTGAACAATGTACATACTTAAAAACAGGCTATAAAGAGGTACCTAAAGAAAGTTTGATTATGAAAGAAGAATATATGACACGAGTAGATTTTACAGATTGGAAGAAGAAAAATAGGAAACAAAAAATACTTTAGTAGACTAAACATTTGAAACGAAATTGAAAACCGATAATCGATTAAAGGTAACAATCAGAAAAAGAATGAGAAAGAAAGTAGAACTAATTACGAAATTATTCGATGTTGCACGGTTATAAAGGCGACATTACAAAAACACCAATTTACTTAATACCTAAAAGCAACTGCGTTCGTGCTATCAAATTATCTACTTCTACGAAATACACAACGCAAGAAGCTCTTGGCTCTTTCAAACAAAATGCCACTTCATCGTAATTAACAAATAACTTAGAATGATTACACTCTACTAGTTCTGTTTTATCTAATATTGTGCGCACACTTACTTACTATAGGTCAGAACGCAGTTCACTTTAGTGTTTATGCAAGTCCTCAATAATTTGCACCGCGTGATATGTTAAACTGCTTGGAGCAGAGTTTTCTAAATTTTATCAACAATGAAATGAATGAATAATTAAATTAATTGCTTTAAATGATCTACACCGAGATGAAGTTACTTGAGCGAAGAAATAAAATCATGATGCTAACAGAAAATGGAAATAGAAAAGATTTCGGGTTTCAAAGTAGTCGAGCAGCAATAATAATCTTAAACTTTATTACCGGACGACATAAATATAAGATGTTGATATAATTATACAAATATGAGTAGTTCCTTCAATATTGATATAAATAGTGTTTCTCGTCCTCATTTTTCAAATATTGTTTATTTATAGATGAGCAATGAGTATGGTAATCAAAGTTTGCGTGGATGTTTGTCTAAGAATGTTTCTACAGGGAAATCCACAATGCACTGACAGTTTTTGAGATGGAATAACTTTTTAATAGTTTAATTGCTTCAATTTCATTTGAGCTCTTAAAGACTACGGTCTATATTACTGTATACACGACTTTTAAAAAATTCCCACAAAAAAAGTCCGGTGCTAAATTAGAGGACTAGGTTGGGAAACATATCACACTGCATAAATATTAATATTGATTAGTCGTTGCCAGACCCTGCTGAGACCATTAATTGCCATCAAGTTGTTCAAACCTTGGCTGGAAAATAGTGTTGATCATGTGATAATATCTTTCTGATGTTACTCATACGGTATGCTCGTGTTCTTTAAAAAAAAGGGCCAATAATTCCTTTGGTTTATAACACACAGGAAAAAGTCACCTGCGTCATTCAATTTTTAGATTAAGATGTGTTTGTAATTTTTTTAAGTTCAACTATTAAAAAGTTATTCCATCCTAAAAACCGTCAGTGCATTTTGGAATTCCCTGTACAATATCATTTTACAATGAGCAAGGCAGCAAAAATCCCTCGTAATCTTTTATTAAATCGTCTATTCATGGAAGCTTCTAACCAATCCAAAGTTTGTGAGGAAGTGGCTATGAATAGGTAACGACGTTGAAACATTTAGAGTCAAAAAACGGAGGAGGTATAAAAAGAAGGATAGATGGATAGAAGTGAAGTTGAAAATAACTATAGACAGTTAAACTACAGCAGACAGAACCGGAGGAAACTGGATTAACTTGGACGTGGCGGAAACAGAAAGAACCAAAAGTGAATAGAAAAGAACTTGGTTGAAGTGCTTTTAGAAACATATTTAAGCATAGTGTCGATACTCAGTAGTACAAACTTGACATTATTAGAACGTTTTTCGTTTGAATAGTTCTATCACTTTTGCATACGTATTTAAATTATGCACATGAACTTTTAGTCTGGTATCTTAAATTTACTTGCCAATCAACAATTTGAAACGTATCCGCCTCAGGGTGTAACACAGTAATAACAATTCGGCAAGTTTCCTTCTAAAAATAGGAATGATTCTACATTAAAAAAAAAAGTGACGGAGGTCGTCGAAATTAAAAGTAATAACGCACCTGAGAGGAAAATAACAAACCAAAAGCAAACGTTCTTAGCCTTGATCGCATCGACAAAAATGAAAGTATGTGGTAACAAGGAGCAACACAAAAGCCTGCTCATTCCACGAACTTAATTAAAATCTTCAGCTGCACAGTTCAAGGTCGGAAAATAACAGCGGCAATAAATTTATTCTGTCCGGAGGAAAATAGGTGCGCTTTATTTCAGCCCACTCTCACAGTTTTTAAACACAATTATTCTGTCACCAGCGGTAAGCAATAAAATCTGTAAGATGTAATAATAAAATTTAAGAGTTAAAAAAAGGTATGTCAAGTGTGGTCATATTTTACACAAAGTAACGTTTTATTTACACACTTCCCAAACATGAGCGTCTCACTTCCATTAGCAGAGGAGTATCTGGGTCAATTCTCATTCGATATCCTGAAATCCGGCGGGCAATTTCTACCCAATAAATTAGTTTTTATTGGACGAATATATCGTAAAGATTCGATGCCATGCGAAATTGCGTTATTAAATGTGTCTCGAATTCAAGGTGGTGTCCGAGGAAGAAACGCGGTTATCGAGGACGACAGTGTCCTGGATTTTCGGGGCCTAATTTAATATTCAAGTTAACGGCGGCCGTAACGGCTTTTTTACAGTGTCTGTTTCACGTTGAACATCCTCCGGTAATAAAATGGGCATTAATGACTGTTTAACCATTCTAGAATCTATTAAAAAAAAAAACCGTTTACTTAAAGCAAATAACTTTTTTTTAGATATCGTAATGTTGGTTTAACATTGAACGAAGTTTTATAAAATGTAAGCAAGTTTTGCAAATAACTGATTCTAATCGAAAGTTCATAACAAGACACGAGTCGAAACAACGAATCAACATCAGACTACACCTACTCTCCGAGTACCAGAAAAATGTTAAATTCTCATGATTTCTCAAAGAAATGGAAGTTTTAAAACTGAAATTAAACATTTTTATTATGAAACAATTTCGACAATTTCAAAAAGCACTTAAAATATATGAAATTGTAATAAATATCTGTATTGCGCGCTTAAAATTAATAGCACATAGAATAAAAGGCGGTTAAGTGATAAGGCGAAATTATCATTTCCACAAAACACAAAACCTCGCTTCCTGTTAGTCAGTTTGTAACGACGAATTAAAAGGAAAATATTATTTATGTATGTGTACTATGATGTCCTTCAACAAACTGATTAATAACTGCAAGAGGAATATTAAATTAATTTTGCTTGAAAAATTCAGTAACTGAAAAACTACTTATCATTAAACGTTTTGACACATCAAGTCACATCAAAAAAAATTTTGGAAAATGAACTTCCAGAAACAAGAGTAAATAAAGGTATTTTAATTTACTTCAATTACTCAATAAATATTTTTATTTTAAGTATGTATAAATTCTTTACATTAATCAGAAAATGCCTCTGATAAGCCAATCGACAACAAATATGTAAAATTCATTCCACTGACCTGGAATTTCGCAAGTATTACATAGAACGAATTGCCTCACACACGCGCATTTTGAAACGCGAATTCGTGTCAAATTTTCCACGATATAAACAATACTATCGCGTACGCGGCCAAGTGTTTGGCGGAATTATCTTATCTCGGCGCGTTTATCTATACACCCGACCGTGGTGGAGTTAATTCAATCAAGACCATAAGTGGCCCGGCCAAATTCAAATTTACGGCCCCAACCCGAATCGATTTGCGAATTAAAATAATGCGCCGGATGAGAGAGCAAGTCGTAAAAGTCAAACTTTGCTTCGGTTTCAGGAATTTCCCAATTACAGGCGTCGTTGGTGAAATCGGTATTGTAATTGTTTTCCTGGTTAAATTCAAGTTAATTTGTATGTACATAGAGAAACAACTAAAATTATGAATCATAATCGAATTGCATGTGAAACACATTTTTGTTTAGTGAATCAGGAACTAGCTAAAATAATGTTTGGCACGAAGACAATTACCGGCTCAAAATTATTATGTTAACCGCACAAAGGATATTTAATTAGTTCGCATTAATTAATGAAACAATAGCCAGCGAACACATGCCAAATTTAAAGCACCGGAAGCAGACGGCCTGTTATTACTTTTAACGACCGTTTTTCGAAAACATAATTGCAACAGAAACATCACCACCAAAACGAACACAAAATACATCATCTCTGCCATAATTAAAATTACGTGCCAAAGATTTTTGATTTAAAGAAACATTTGGGAGAGTCTGCTGGAGTGTGAAGGAATTTTTAGAGCTGGCGAGAGCTAATAAAATTCAGAAGTAGCGGGACTGTAATTATCATGTTGTTAAAACCAGAAACACGTTCTTGGTGATAATTTAAATCAAATCGGGCACAGCCAATCTGCGTTTGGTGTAATAAAATAAATCTAATTCGTTGTAGCACTATACATCATAGCTTATAAGCCATACAAATATCTTTGAAAAAAAAAAAAAAGATGAGGACATTCAGGAAATCTAACAGACCACTTCGAGAACTAATGGTAATTTACGATGCACATTTCGGCTAACATTACCAATAAATTCACCATGAAAGATGAATGAATTGTATAGGAATACATCTTGTAGGTACATTAACATCGTTTCCCCCTGCATGCTAACCTCACCTTTATTGGCCTGCAATGGAAAAAACGGCCATCGTTGCAATAACAATTTGTTTAGGACTCCCATTGGCATCAATATTGTAATATAAAACGCAGATACTGATGCCAAATTTTAATAGCGATTTCTTTTAAATGACAATATGAGAATATTCCTGTATGTTACAGTATTAAAGCTTTCGAAATATATTGAAGCTTTCGAGACGGGAGGACATTTCTCATTTCAAAAGTATCTCTTGATTTGATTGTTAAATAATTAAAACAAAAACCGTTAAATTAATTTAATATCTTTTTATAATTCGAGATTTAATTGCGTAAACACACCTGAATGGAGATTATAACAGATGGGAATGACAGCCACCCCTCTGTCATCCCAATCTGCTATAAACTGATATTGCTGGTCGTTAGCTGTAGGCTTGATTTTGTCCTCCTGTCATTTTACTTTTTCTTTCTAAGGCTCCTAAATTTGCAGACGTTTTATTTGTTGTTATTAATTTTAATTTTAGATCACGTCTTCAATAACACATTGTTTTTATCTAATTTTGAACCTGCTATTCGCTTCAGAGAAGCAAATGATCATAAACAAAGAATAATTAAGTACTTACTTAATTATAAATAAAAAAAGATATATCTACTTACAGTGTTCAGAATTAAAATGGAGCCTTCTACTGATTGGATTACATTAGTAACAACGTCTAACAGAAAGCGTTCATAACGAAGCCGTTCTCAAGTTTTTAAAGTTACATAAAAAACTATTGTTTCCTGTTTAACCCAACACGTATACACCTAACAATGGGTTGGGGGTCCTAACTCACGAATTCAATTCTCCGGATTAGTGGAACAATGAGTTCTTGTCTGTCCCTGTTTCTTGCGATCGTTACAAAGGACGATCCGACGCGACGTATGAATAATTAATGATAATGATACTTTGAATTAAAAAAAAGTTGTATATACATTCTGAAGTGACGTTCATAAATGAAGATTTTTGTCATTTTTCAATATTAAGATTAAAAAATAAATAAATAAATCAAATCGAACTTGAATTTATTTATCGTTAGTCATATTTTATCAGAAAGTTAATTAAATCGTGTTGCTTGTATTAATAAATCTATTTTTAATCAAGTTAAAAATGATGACTGCTCACTTACGTACATACGTAGATAAAGTAAATTTCGCTCCCCGATAAAACTAGTTTTTATTTTGCTCAGGTTATCGAATATGCAAATACTGTTTGCTTCATATTTATGTATTTATGAGCGTATTGCGTTATTGCAGATAAACCAAAACCCAACTAAGATTAATACCTCAAGGATACCTGTTATTGGTCACAGCCTAAAAATGATTTAATCAAGAAAAAAAGTGAGGAAATTTCGAAAAATTCGTTGCAAAGCGGAAATGAATTTTTAGTTTATTTATGCGAAATGTATAAATTAAACAACACGTCCGTTCCACTTTCCAAAATGTCTCAACATTTCTCCAGCACCACTCGAAAGATGTAAACACGTTCGTGAAATTACAGAAACAATTTCTGTATTCCGCTATCTCGACGAATATATGTAAATAACCACCGTTTTTAGTGTTTCGGCTTGCGTAATGAGTCGGAATGGGTGCAATGACCTCAAAAAACACGTAAACTTGAAAAGGAGACGAGAAAAACAAATAAGACCGCGGCGACATTGGATTACGATTTCTAATTCCATGAAGTGCGGCAAGAAAGCTCCTCGTTCTTATTTCTTTCCACTCGTCCCTCTTGGTGGTGTTTAGGCGGCGATCGTAGAAAAAAATCGCGAAGTTGCGAAGTAAAACATCAACACTTACGTATAAAGTGGTAGGAAGCGCGAACAAAAGGAAAGCAAAAAGAAATCTCCTTTGTACACGAGAGCTTAAACAATAAATCACACAACACACAGAGCACCACGGCACTTGACTTGGGCTTGCCTTTGCTTCTACCTCAGTAGAGTTAGCAAAAGCTACTGCTCGCTAGTGAACTTGTCGGTCATGTGGTTACCGTACAACGAACGAGTTCGAAGACGCGGGAATTATTCGGTCTACTACTCGGTCGCGACCGTGAGTTTGAGCGCATACCTTTTGCGTAAAAATACACGCGTCTTTCCGGTGTGAGGCATAAAAATGGCGTAGGTGGACACACACATACCACATAACATGCTCTACACAGCTTTTTCCAGTAATAAAAAAAAAACTAACTAGAAACAAAAAAAGAATACTTTTTGAATTCTACTCGTGACTTCTATCCAACGGTTTACAAAAAAAACCACATTTATTTTGCTATTGACTTAACCTTATAATATATTACGAGGGTTTATCCAAAAGAAAAGTTACACATCATATATTTTGTGGTACATTTATCGTGAGTGGGGCACTTTGTGACACTTTTTGAACTGTTTCGTGTAAGATCAAAACTAAGGCACTATAATCTCAAACGTACACATACTTTGAAGCCCCCACCTTTCTCTATATTTTCGTAAAAACAAATTTTTATTATTTTGATGGTTTTGTTGCTTAATAATATCAGTTTCAGTTGTGGCTCATTCTGTTATAGATCTTTATTGTTACTTGGTTTCATTTACGAGCATTTTAAACCTTCTGGTTTTACGAGTTACCAACGACGACTATAGAAAGACAGATTCACACTCAACTAATTGCGAAATTACAAACCTACGTGGATAAGATCAAGAAAGTTTTTACTTAAACACTTCTAAAAAAAAACCCGAATGTTTTATACTCAGGTTTTCTTACTGCAGCGCACAAACCTAACAAAAACAAACTAATTTTAATAATTAGTAATAACTTCTCGAGTTAAGGATGTGGTAGCATTGCTCGTGTAAATATCATTAAGATAATATTCTTGAAGGCCTTACATAAACACAGACATAATTAGAATGATGCGGCTACTTTAGCCCGGACGAAAATAGAACGTTATCACATCGGCTAATGAAACATGAATCTCCTAAATTACAAATGCCCACAAAAGCACAACAACAACTAATCAGCGAAAATAATTGCGCCAAAACTTTCTCTCCGGATGAAGAAGTATATTTTATAGCAAATTGGAAAACGAGTCATTGTTTGAAGATGGCAATCAAAAGTACGGGTTTGAAATTAAGATTTTAAACGGATGCAACAATAAAGTAAAAATGAAGGTCACACAAACAAATATTAATACAAAAACAAGGCTGTGCATTCCAATTGGGATTATAACCACTCAGTTTCCTGAATTTCAAATGTCGTTTTTTTTTTTCGTGATAGGTCGTATTTTTCAGTGATTTCTTTCCGCTTGCTTCCATTATTTATACGGCTTCTTCACTTCCTCATTTCCATTTTCTTTATATTCTTATAGGATATTCGTTAGAACTAAGCAGCGGACGGCTGTCGGGCAGGCGAGAGTGGGGACGAATCGAACAGGCGAAAAATAGCAGCGTCCAGAATCCGCTGTTTAGTTATTATAATAATATAACTGATGTATCCTCCGTTCTGTTTTCGTAAATATTCTAAATTCTTCTTTTCTTATACCTTTTGCTTTTCAAATCTTCTTTACAACTTTCTTTTCAGATATTCTTACTTTCTCTTTATCTTCCCTTGTCAAAGTCGTCGTTTTTGCTGTATACGTCACGGGAGGGACTATGAGGATTTATGTAATTATATTAATTAGTACTTATGGATACTTAAAGCTACTAGACGTTTCTATCTCTTCTTGCTATAGTCAGGTCATCAGTGTATTGCGTGTTATTCAAGAAGGTTTCTTTAATCTTATTCCTAAATAACTGAAGTCGCATATTTAACTCGCCCATTCTGATGTGTTATTACTGGCTTCCATCCTTTCACCATCAGTATTGTTAGAGTTATTTTTTTTTCTATAGTGTACATTGTATAGATTAACTTTATAGATTTATTTTCTTCATCATGATTCTAATTTGTTTTTGACCATCTCATCAACTTAACTTCTTCGTTTCACGTTTCTTATCTGGCCATTTTCCTTTCACGCTCTTATATAAAGTTAGTTTACAAAACGAGTATTACGTGAAGATGACATTCAAAACTACGAAATTAAGATTTTAAACAGATAAAGTAATGAAATATAAGCGAAGGCCACACACACACAAATTACAGGTGTAAATTACAATGACGTGGAGTGCGTTGCGTTAGCCTGGCCAAAAATAGATCTGTTGCCATACTTATGAATTTTAAAATATGAAACTCCATTGTGAAAACTCAACTTGTGGAAAGTGGCTCATAATAAAAATGATTAAAATTATTCAAGCAAAACTGGATAATCCTGGATTCATGTAAAACCATGAAAGCATACATATTTATATCGAATGCAATCGCGCTCTCTGCTAACATGTGGACGTATTTATATGTTTTTTGCCCGGATGCGAAATTAATATCGTAAATACATTTGATTTTTCGAATAAATATTTACAGACGAAGCTCATAAAATGTATAAATGAAATCGGGATGTAACGTCAATGTAACATCTATTTTCAACGGCACGGAACGAGCACGACCTCAGCGAAAAACAAACAAAACGATTTAATTTTGCTTCGGTCACGGCAGATAAAGACCTGAATGCATAATTTTATGCCTCATTGCGCTCGAAAAACTCCTGCAAATAAATAATATTTGTACTGTACGTGGCCGGGTGTTACTTACTAATAAAGCAAAAAAAATTTCCATCTTTTTAACTTGATTAACACCTCAGTGGCAATCAACATGTGTTAACTGTTAAACTAGAATGGAATAAATTTAAACATACAGGGGATGTTAAATAAGTTTATGATGCGAAAAATTAAAAATTAATTACTTCAATAAATAAATAGTCAATGAGCAAATGTTAGCTTTTAAATATTAAAGGAACGATAATTACATAATAACGATAATAACACATTTATGTGGCAAGTTAAAGAATGCAAGGCGTAACCAATTCAAACAAATTGATTCTCGATCGAAAGTACTTACTAATTCCAACTTGCAAGGGATTCCAAGAAGGCATCAGCAGCAGAAATTATAAAATCAATACTTGAATTATTGAAATATAGCGTGTACGACGAATACATATGTACACACATGAATGTGACCTATAGGAAACCAATTTAAACAATTCCGTTAAAACTGTGAAAACATGATAAATAATAAAGGCAACACGCTATCGTAATCAGCGGTTACCCTAATGTCTTTTCCACTAATGAATTTGCTTTTTCTGAAAAAAAAATTACGATAATAATTTTCCAAGTTTGAAAGGGGGCGTTTAAAATTAGGTCCCGCGTGAATCACTTGGCGGTGCAACGCGGATTTAAGTGCTAATGGGCCGTAAATAACAGAAACACCGACTCATTCATATTTTAGTCTCCGAGAGCAGAATTTCAACGGGCGGCCTTCGTGACTTTTATGATACTTTGCAATGCACGAAGTATTGCGAGGATATTTATGATCAGTTATTTCGTCGTCGACGAGAAGATCTCCTTCCAAAAAGACTTCCAAAAAGAAAACGAGTAATGAACACGATTCTGAAGTCGTCGTCGTTAATTAGACAGCGACTGTGAATTATAATCAGCTTACCATGATGTCTGAAATGATTTAATTTCGACTCAAAATATTAAATTAATAATACCCAAGGGAATGCAGAAACAGAGACCTTGTGACTGGTAGGTAGTTAATGATGTAGAGAAAAAGTAACCACAGTTTCTTTTTTTATTGACACAACCTCGTAATAAACCACAGGAACAGTCAACTTTTATTCTCTACACCCTTTATGTAGCAAATTAATTTGTGAATAACGATTTTTTGTATTATTTTTGAAAAGTCATTTTAATCAGAAACAATTGAAGATTAGAAAGAAATTACGTATAGTTACGAGGGTCTATCAAAAAAAGTGTACAAACTTTGTATGCCAATAAGAAAGTGATGCTGTTTATGCAATAAAACTATTCGATACTTATAATAAGTTTCAGTTTTTCAGAAAACTGAAGCAAACAGCTTTAATTTCGTTAAAAAAAACTGCAACTCCTTAGAGTGCTTTGTGTAAACAGAACCTGCCTTCTAGATTATCGATTAAATTAGGGTAGAATTCCGCTTATTAAAGAACTCCAAGGGCAATTTACAGATGGTCCGTGGAAGGGTTGGGACGGAGAGTTAAGTTCGGCCGAGTAAACGCCCCCGGGGATATTCCTAGGGTTAAGAAGCCGCAAGCTCATTTCATTAAAAGCGAATTAAACAACCAGTGGTCTCGGTTAGATTTATATCTGGAATCTACTACACATTACGTCGAGATTTCGCACGCGAGAAGGCGGGCTGGAATATCTCACTTCGCTTATCTACACGTGTTCTCAACAACTTCCACAATATTTGTCCAAATTAATATAACACAGAGCTACTTCGTTTGCATATAAGAAGGAAAATACGCAAGGCGCCGAGATTGACTCCAAGAGGGTTGGTTGGTAAAAAAATGTTACCTTCAGGTCGTTTTAAGTTTCGCAAGGGTTTAAAACATTAATCAGGACAAAAAGGTCAGGTTCAATATAAGAGAAATGTAATAGCACTCACCCTAAATTAAATCAATGGATATCGCCAAGATCCGTCTCAGCGCAGTTCTTGGCAAATCTGAAAAACAAATAAACAAGTTCGGTTTATTTCTTCATCTTAAATAAAGTCTGAGGAATTGAAAACGCCTGTTTGTGCGGGGATCGAAAATTTTCGCACCCTCTTGACAAGCCGCTCACGTAAAATGAAAAAATGATATAAACACGACGAACAGAAAAGGTTATTTCCATTTGGTGGTTTTAGACAAACGTGCGATGTTAAAATTCACACACGGAAAGTTGCAGATTCTGACATTGCTTTTTTTATTACGCTCAGGATTTGTTACTTCATTCATGAAAATAAATTTTAAGTTAATGCTCAGACAAAAACAACATGCTAGTAAGTACGCAGATTAATTTATTAATTATGCAAATTCAGTTCGAAGAAAGAGTCCATTATCTGTGATAGTTGTCATTTTTAAACATCCTGGAGAAATGTTGCCTTTTGATTTCAATTTGTTCTTAATAGCGAGTGAGTGAAAGAATCTTCTTTTGGAACGAAACAATCTTATTGTTACATAATACAAACAAAATTTAGAAATCGAATACAAATATAATTCTGAATTGTGTTTACTTTTCATACCAGGAGCAAATCTCGGTGTTACAACTATCATTTACTATACTTATTTATTTTTTGATTTACTAATAATTTCCTCTTTTCACAAACAAAGAAAAAACTGCATGTATTAAGTAAACTGAAAGGGTAGTTACAAACAAATTAATGTTCGGCTCTTTTTAATGATTTTTTTTGTGTTCCCTAACCTAGTTAAGAAGTTTTCAGGAACGTAATGGCTTCGTGTCACAGTTTGATAGTTACGATCATTAATCAATAAAGTAACTCCCCACAACAAAAGTTAATGTAGAATTCTCTGCAGAATGGAATCTTCCACGTCAACATAGTCGTGACAATTCTAATCAATATTAAAAATTACTACCACAGAGCCGCATTTTACACGTTAATTATTTAAATTCAACTCAAATAATACAATTTAAAATGAAATTCGCGTTACAGGTTTAATATTTCACGGATTTACTTTGGCTTTTATTTTTTAATTTGATTGATGTATGGATCATAAATAAATATGCATTTCAAACGCACAAATTTTGTCGAGTTAAATGAACCAGCCGCTTTGTAATAATAAAACAGAATTCAAAAACAAAAAAAAGTTAATGAAAATCGATCCGCAAATTGAAATAAAAAATAATTGTTTCAACATCAAACAGTCGACATCAAAACGTCTGTGAATTTTGTTGATAAGTAAAATTCTTCTTGAAGAATTCTGTACTCTTTAGTTTACAAGTAAACGCAACAGGTAAACTAATAAATTTACGAGGTCATTACAGATTATAAATAAAAATAAAATCTTGCATGCCAATAACAAGAAAATAAGAGTATATAAAATAAAAAAAAAACGGAAGGATCAAAAAAGACGAAAACAAAATTCGAATATTCTCTAAGTGCAAATGCAACCCCTCTATGGTGTTTGTTAACTGATGCAGAAGAGAGACCTACCTTCTCTGGACAGGTCTTATTAAAGGCGCAGTTCACTGCTGAAGAACCGACCAAGAACTGACCAGTGGTCACTAGACTAACAACTTATCAGGTGAAGATCTCCCCCAGGATAGAACCCATTGGCCTAACGACAGGAGCATTAGAGTACGTGGTCGCAATTGATTGTTGACGAGTCGTCATAGCGACCCCTTTGAAAATACAAACAAAGCAGAAAGCGGGGGCGTACGCGAGGGTTGTTTTCCTACTATGTACTTTAATAGACCATCATATAATATTTTAGAAGGAATTGATACTAATTTATGAGCAATAATTTTGAGGAATGAGGAATGAACGGTTTTGTTAAAATCGACTTCAATAAATCAAATAGGTAAGAAAAGAAGAGTGCATGTTAAACATATTGCCATGAACAAAGAACTTGGATTTCTTTTTCTTAAAGAAGGAAATCTCATCTTTTAGATAAGATTAAAAGGGAAGAAAAAGAGGATTCTTAAATCTATCAAATGATTTTTCTAAAGACCTGAGACAGTAAAGCTTCAGCAAATTTAAATTGATTCCAAATAGCTTCGAGGCACCAACAAGTTGCCCCCAAAAATATCATCGAACCTGTTGCGCAAAAGAAGGGGAATGTATGTCGCCTTATGCCAACTCAACCAATATAAATTACATAGCAGAATAAATCTCAACTAAACGTCGAGCAATTTGTAATATAACAAATAACTTTGCATTTAAGCCAAGTGAAAATAAACTCTCAGAACTGAATCTCTTCAACCCATTTTGTTTTTTTTTAATTTTAAAAGAAACGCAGTATTATTATTATTAAAAAAAGAAACATGACATTGAGTGCCTGTCTCAAAGCTCGCGCCAAATATAAATCGTCCGCATCATCGGATTGTCGTATTTCAAATTAAATAAAGAAGTTAGAATCATGAGGCGACGAATTTTACACCGTTCTATACTTGGGAGCTCAGTAGCATTATCTCGGAGCAAATAAGCATGACTACAGAAACAAATATTTAATCGGTTTAAACATTGCAGAAAGGCTATTTTTTTTAGAATTGGTGTCTGATATATTTTCCGAATATAAATTATCACAGAAACGCTGTCACTTAGCGGGCCAACAATGAGGAAGCTTTCAGGAATCGCTCCGAGATATTACAAGACGCCTTTGTAGGTGATTCATCTCGAATTTATGTTGGAATGTAAGTCGCAATTCAGAAGATCTATTTATTATAAGTGAAACTCTAATGATGCACTTCACTTCCTCATACCGCGAGTACATACATATTTCAGATTAATTCTTTTGTAAATAAATCAGAAGTTTCCAGAACGCAATTATAATTGATAAGCAAAATTTTCCTCTTCCACGTAAAACGTACATAAATAACCTCACGTACATCTTTAATGTCAGTAGTTTGAGGACACGTTGTAAGATGAGTCATTTCACTCATACACTATTCAGAAATTACAATACCAGATATACAATTGACCAACTTGTCATTTTCCACAGTGAATGTTTTATACGAGAACTTAACAGATGCACGATGATGTGAAACTACTAATTTTACAAGACGAAATAAACCACGCACGTTTAAAAGTAATAAAATATTCAGGGAAAGCCGGAGACAGAAAGACACGAGTACAGCTGTACAAAGACATTAAATTAAATAATTAAATAAATCTTGCCTGTTTAGTTTAATCAAATTCTTTTGTTTACTTACCTAAACTAGAAACTTCGTAGAATCTGAAAAAATAAAAAAACATAATCAGTAAAAACTATACAAATAAAAAACAGAATGCGTTGCACGAAATATTTACAAAATTGTTTGTGAGTCTACAGGATGTAGACAAAACAAATGTCGCCTAATTTTTATATGGTTTCAATTAGATTTTTTAAATGTTTTCAATGGACATTCGATTAGAACTGCCTCACATTTCTTCTGCTGTTCTTGTTGTTACTGTTATGTTACTGGTGTTTATCGAAAAAGAAAGGCAGTCTAGAATCTGCAACAGCAAATTATGTTGCAGATGCTAGACTGTCTCTCTGTCTCTGTTTCGAAGCTCTTCTATGACGTGAAAGTTCAGGAACAACAATTAAATCATAGCATTGAACACAAAGATAATTTGTTTAGCTTATTGTTAGTTTTAAAAAGAAATAGTATATTAAAACTAACAACTTAAAACGTTCGTGGTTTTGCATACGACTATAACTTCTAACGGTTGCTATAAAACCAAGAACTTCGTAGTAAGTAATAAAACTGTAAAGTTCTCAAGATTTAATTCAATATAACCCGACTTAATTAATTTAAATAAAAGCAATGCAAAAACCAGAAAGACACGCGTGAAATTTTAATTAACCGCACTCCACAATTTCACACTCGACGTCATCGGAATTTTATTTAGTATATTTCACCGGTTTCCTCGGATATTTATTTCACTAATGTAAACTCAACAAAGGCAGAGGAATATTTCGGTATATTTAATTTAAAACAATGCGTTCATCAAACACGCGAAGGTCGTTTTTTTATGTGCAATTAAAACAAGTCCAACGTGCTCGACGACACAGAAAAAGCAGCGCTCTCGTTCGCTCGCTTTTCATTAAAATTTTCCGTGAGAGTTGAAAAATATCAGATTCAACAGATACCTCCCACAATGGACCACTTCAATTTAAAATATACCACCTGGGCTACGTTTGATAATACTGAATGTTGGGAGCGTTTCCTTAGAACCGGAAAAAATTGCAGTTGATGATTCAATAAACCGTGTCGGTTAAATAGGATCGCTCGGGAATATGTATGTTGACTATCTGTCGAAGTTCACGTATAAATTTAAAGCTATTTTTCCTGGTAAACAAACGAATGAAAACGGAAAGGCTATAATTATTATTAGGAAAGTTGCAGCAAAGCGCACAGAATATGACGACTGAAGTTTGATCATTTAATAATAGTCGAATTTTACAGTTTCCACATATGGTACTGACGATAAAACTTTGATTAAAATTCGACAATAAAATAATCAATTCGTTTGAATTAATAGCAGATGTTCGATAGAGAAACACCCTGCATATACACAAAAAAATTGTTCTGCCTGATAGGTTAACGGCAAATGTCAACGATGGGTAAAAATAGTTTATTCAAGCAGAGATTGTAAATTATTAACGTTAGAAGCACAGGTGATAGTCGAATCTACAATTGCAATATCACCTTGTTAAATTAAGTAACGGAACCTACACTACGGTATCATGTTAACCATCAGCAAAATAAACTCCGGCACGTCCTCTTCATTTGTGAAGAATTGCAAACTAATCTCTTAGCATTCGAGATTCCATTAAAATATTCTAAAAATGAACTCCACCTGCCCTCATCGTCAAAATCAACAAACAATCCACTCCTCCAGTACGGAACAAATTCAATTACATCTTCGCTGAAAGCCACTTATCCCCATAAACATCTCGTTTAAAAGAAGCCCCTGTCCGATCACTAAAAGCCCGTTTGGAAAAAGTTAACCACATTAATTCGCGCGCGGAAGTTATCGTAATATAAACAAAAAGGCGACTTTTTTTTTACTGTCGAATAAATTCGAATGTACGTGCCCCTAATTGAAGAAAATCGTTTGAAGTTTTGTAATGGTTACGGGAAGTTTACTAGAATTCAAATTACTGCAGAAGAAAACTTAGTTCTTCAATGAACGTTGCGAAGAGGTTTCCAGAACCGGAGGGTTTGATTTAAGGGGGTGATTTAAAGAAAATTTCATGCGTACACAAGAAAAAAATTTATAAAAAGTATCGAATTTTATTAAGAAAAAAATCACTTCCTACAGGATAATACATGGACCCATAAGTGGCTATGGTATTTTCAATTAAAAGAAGCTTTTGGTAATTTTAGTTGATCGATGGCGTAAGTTCACATAATTGCAATGAAAACAAAAGTAAAAGGAAAAACGGGGATGCGTCAACTTTAAATCACCCTCGTAATATGGAACAGTTCATGCCTAACAAGCTTTCAAAAATATTCGTGTTTGATACTTGCCCTACATAAGTTTCATTATTTAAAAAGCTTCACATACTATATTTTAAACGATCTATCAATTTTTCAAATCGCCTTCGTAATATAGAACATTTTTGGAGACCATTTAATTTGGGGGGATTTAACGTCCAATGTACCCCTAAAAAAGTATTCATATTTGATTCTGTGAGTTTCAATATTAAAAAAAAAACTTCTTGAGAAAACAGTTTGAGAAAGTTAAGCGACGAAAACAGTTGAGTAGCAATTAGCAAGTTTCAATTCGAATTCGTTCCTGTAACAAACTATTATTAATAGTAATAGCCCGATGAGTTTCTGTGGTGTTTAAAAATTAAGAGGCTACGGCCCTGGAAACTGTAATTTCTGACGGACCGTTCGCATGACTGGGAACGTTTTATTATTGACGAGGGAACAACCGCAAGGTGTCTCTGAGATCGCGTGACTTAGCAACTAAATACACATCTATGATATATAGAATAACTTATTTTTCCCGGAATATGGCATGTAAGTAAAACAAATTGAGGCAAAAAAGCATCGACGTCAATTTACTTGAAACACGACGCTGCTTGATGCATCCTCGTTATTCAGAAGAGGGATTCTATTGAATTGAAAAACTAGAAGGAATACGAAACCCCAAACATTTTAAAATTTAACAACATAATTATAGTTGTATGTTTATTAGAGAAGATTTTCGGGGTTTAACTAACAATAGGCAACGTATTGTATTGTATTTGCGAAAGTTGGTGACAACTTTGATAGAACAGCGTGTTCCGCCGTCATGTAACGAGTACGTTTTGCATCTATTTGTGTGCGAGGGGCACATTGTAACCAAAACCGTCAGTTAGCGGCTTCTTTGACAAAACACTTCGTGTTAAGTGACAGTACAATGTCTGATTTATTGTATTACGGTGCCATTTGTCTTCCGTATTTACCCAACAACTAAAACTGGGTGAACGTTACATAAACATACATTTACATTCACTGAATTATGTCGACGATAATTTATGACGAAATTGCATTAAGTTTTAGAGGAACTTCTCTTTTGCTTTCTTTTTCCATTTCTAGCAACTCGCACTAAAATCATTCATTCTTTAGACGATACCAAAAATAAATCGATTAGAATTCTTATAATCAACATTTTTAAACAGTGACAGGTACAATACGACTTTAATTTACTTCTGGAATTCGTTTTGAACCTTTAATGTTTAAAGCAACGTTTCCAGAATTTCATTGTGCTCTTAAATGTATGTACAAATAAAAGTAATTGCCTAACTACGCAGTCGCATCAAAAGTATCCATGAAGCCAAGCGGTCGGGTCATTATTTTCCCTCATTAAACGCAACATAAATAAATACGAATCTGAAGACGCCATTACATATCATTATTTACGTTCCTGCGTTTAAATGAAACAGTGAAATAGAATCGCCAATAATATGTAGAACTAAAAAAAATTGCAATCGATTGGGGTTTTTCGGACCACTTTTGCTTAATTGGCTCCTGGAATATTCAAGCGCCGAATAGAGGCACATCTGCGAAATGAAAATTTATTGTATACAATGGACTTGGGATTATACATTTGATATCCAATTCGGAAGTTATTCCAAACTTTACTATTATGGATTATGGAATTAAAACGTTTTGACCCTTCTCGATTTGTTCCTAATTAAAATAAAATACGATGTAAATCTTGCCTGATGACCTGAAATTAGAATCAGAGATAGATAAATAATCCCAAAAGCATTGGAGAAAAGAGAAGAAGATCCATTAAAGAACTTTCATATGTAATAGGAAAACTTTTGTCCTACTTTTTGGTTTCGTCCTTTTATTACATTTCAAAGACGAAGTTTAAATCCCGTAACACTTAACATATTTAAGATTTTACAACGTTCAGGTAAACCACCAACTAATTCCAATTCGTCTTTTGTTTCCTCCATATTCGTGCGATTCGATCCCTCTAACAAGGTGGTCATTAGGTCAATTAGGTGACGTTCGGTGGTCCGTGGTGTAATACTATTTATGAAAGAATTACGCGTCCATCGATCCTTCTAGCGAGAAGTTAATTCCCCTTTCACGTTATTAACGTGGTTCGGCGGTGTAGCTACATATTAAGTCCATAATTCTTCCTATTTTAATAAACACGCGGCTCGCTGTTCCCAACAGCTTAGGTTAATTAGCGCTGCGTAATTTCTACTTTAAGCCGTTTGTATTTTATTAGGGAAATAAATGGGGAGTTTCCTCGGGACACGCTCTTAATTTAAGCGCTTATTTTTAGAATTAAGGCAGAAAAAATATACACCTTTTTTGGATAATGGACATCCTCACCATCCGTTTCCAAATTATAAATCAAAATAGGAAATAAATACTTAGAAAATTTATTAAGTATAGAAAAAGACTAAGGCCCAGTTTTACAATCGTGGAATAAGGACGGAATAATTGTTTGTTGCATATCCTTTAACGATCCTCCATATCTACGTTACACCTACGTCATGCTATTCTAAGAATAATGCTTATCCGACGATTGTAAAATCGGGTCTAAGGGTAATAAACAATTTGGACTTAGAAAGGTATTATTAAAGAAAGCATTCATACATTAATAATTAATGGTTTGCTAATGGATGTCCCCAGAAGATTTTCGTGAATATTACACTCTGGTACAATTAAATAAAAATTTGGTACATCTAAGGTGTAAGTGGTAAATCGCGTGTAGAAAATATTTGTATAAATGTCCGGCAACACGACTATTACCGTTTCTAATTTTATATACAAAAATAACGGAATTAAAAAAAAGAACTTTCCATAAGAGTTGTAAGTACGAGCGAGCCAGGTCCAACCAATAATCATTTTAGCCGTAAATAAATGATGAGCATGTGCATTAAAAATGTATAGCTATGGGGAATGTCACCGGGTGGTGGGTGGGCAAGCGTTGTGATAGAACCGTTGCTGGGCAACGACCCGTTCGACACGCGATATCATCGTCAACCGATCAGGGCTTGATAAACAGATTACTAAAATGTACCTTCTTTACCCATCGATGGACGAGTTGAATGGGCCGTTTTTTTACATTATATTATTGCCCCGTCAATGTCTTGCTTCTCCGCCCCGGCGCCCTTCGCCAAAGCAAACTTCGACTTACGAGGATAAACTGAAATTGATTTGACGTGGCCATCCATTGTGGAGAAAATTCGCAGGGAATTTTCGCGGTTTAAGGCCTCCTGGGATATATGTGATATCTAAAAATGCTGTAGGAAGACAGACGCCAAATATGTCTTTTTTCTTCTTTCATAAAAAAGCGAAAAGCTCTTCCATATGGAACCACTCATTCCTTTATACTTGACTTTCAAATTGGGAACACTTCATTTGTCTGAAGACAACAACCGTTTTTACAATTTTATTCGAGACTGATCGTTTTAAGAACGCGTGATAAAATAAAAGTAATGAAACGAGAGTAGGGGGGGAACATCTTCAGTAGCACCAAAAATGTATTTCAAAGAAAATTGTAGAAATAGTCTAAGAAAGAACGTTAAAAGATGAATATGTAAATTTCATTCTTAACAAATAAGCACTATCACATATTCTCCTATAATATTAAAAAAATAATGGATAGAAACGAGGACTTATACATTTCTTGCTTTTTTCAATTTCAAAGAAGTATTTGATGGGAAATTTATCTAGACATAAGGGTAAGATCGATCAAGTAGATTCCGAATTGAAGGAAAAAAAAAAACAAATGTGGAATGTGGACAAGAAGAAATTCGGTAGAGTGGAATAACAGCAAGCCAGGTCGCAAAGGAAATCGGAACATTAGAAAAAGTAGAATACATAGATCTGGGAAGAAAGAAGTTTAAAACTGGCAAACATTACCAGAATTTTTTTTAAGAAGCTTCCCCAATGTTAATGTTTGGATGCTTTTCCGTAAAGTATTTATTTCATTTTAAACAAACTGGGGGACAAAGGTCTTTTCTTAAAGTGAAGGTACAAGGACGCATTTAATCAAATAATCTGTGTTGTGCTTTACGTGCGTTCTAGCAATGCCAATGTAATAAATTTCTCAAAAACCAACTTTTGGAAAAATGAAACAAAATTATAAATTTTATGGCTTGAACTGTTGACAAGTTTTTCAACAATACAGCCAAACTTTTACAAAGAAGGGTATAAATAATAATATCAATACAAGCAATTGAATCCAATTTTCTCTTGGACTTCTTGTTCCTTTTCTCTTCCCATTTATACTTCAGAATGTTAAGTTTTCCGATTGGCCGTTTCTTCTTATTTGTAATGGTTTTGTATTTCCCCAGCATTTACCGGATCACTTTGTTCGAAATCAGTCTTTCTTTTTAAGCTCATTTTGAATATGTATTTTCTTCTGCGAGCCGTTGTAGTTGTTTCGTTTTTATTTCCTCTAAGTTCAGGTTTTCGTCTTCTTGTTTTATTTACTTCTGTTCCAAAATGTTTCAATCTAAGTTTGAATGCCAATATAAAGCAACTAATTTCCTTTTGAACGCTTTTCTCTTTCCTTTTTTTCCTTCTTATATTTCGTTCTGTTCGTTTTTTTCTTGATTTTCTAGACGTGTCTCCCTTCAATTTTAGGTTGTCCTTTCCTCTAGCTTTAATAGAATTAAGTGCTGCCTCTTCTATTCTCATTTCAGGAGTTCTTTTAGTGTATCCTTTGATAGAACTCTGACAATCTACGCTGTTGCAGTTTTTCTTTCCAATTTCTTCTATGACCAGGATTATGTGTACTTTTTTGGATCTCGTTTCTCTGTCAACGTCCCTTTGAGCTACATATTTTATTTCCGAGGGCATCAATGGGTCAGTAAGCTGATTAAATTCTTATATAAAACAACCAACAGGTTCTTTTGGACTTTGCCCTGGTGGTGTGTCTTTGTCTTGCCTTTACTCAAAAGAAACTGCTGCGTTGAGTCAGATTTCAATATTTCCAAGGAAGAAGATTAGAGCTATCCACAGAAAATAAATTACTGATTTTGAAACTGTCTTCAAGTCATTACGAACATATCACGTTTGGGGTTTGGCCAGTAACTCAAAATATAGGTCATTGGATTCATTGGCATAATAATGCCATTGGAATAATATGCAGGTTTAGAGTCAAAACACCTTTTACCAAACAACTTTTGGGGTCGACTGCTTTTTAAATTTAGTTGATTTCATAAATTAAGGAATATGTACTAAGTTGAACTAATATTCAAGGAATCATTTAAAAAAATTGCAATTTACAAACGTTAAAAAAACTAAATGATAGAAGTTGACAATTTTGTAAATATAATTCCAAAAGTGTTCGGCCCTAATTTTAATTAAATTATGTTACACGTTCTTCTATTAATTTATTAACACGCGTGAATTGATGAAAATTTAATTAAATGCAGAACCCGACGGTGAGCAAACACAATCGCCGGCAAGACCAAATAAACAGGAAAATTAATAACGATTTAATGCCCGCACCAGGAAGGAGGTAAATGATGAACAGCCATTGTTAGTACACGTTTCACTTACATGCAACTAGAGCAAGTTGCATAATAAATATCAATTATACCGTAAGGTGTATCAAATACCAAAAATACTTGGAAATTGCTTGGACTTAGCAAGGCGCGTCGAAG
This sequence comes from Dorcus parallelipipedus, assembly GCA_958336345.1. Lineage (NCBI taxonomy): Eukaryota > Metazoa > Arthropoda > Insecta > Coleoptera > Lucanidae > Dorcus > Dorcus parallelipipedus. The sequence continues at coordinate 41,475,581 of OY284477.1, forward strand.
TTGCCTGCAGCCTTATAAAGTTTCATATTCAAGTTCTAGTTTATATTCAAGTAGTTCGCAGGTATCAAAGACTTGCAACAAACTTACATTAATATTAACGAACAGCTTCGGTGGGAAACGGATGGGGTCTTGTTTACAACGGAAGAAGAAGGGCTTCGTATGAGTTTTTAGCACACTTTCTTTTTTCTTACGCTTATAATTACACAGTAATACTTTCATATATTAACAAACTACTATCAGCATTTATTTTTTACTGTTTACTATTTCGTAAAATCGAATTTGATGTAGCTGGTCAAAGTTGTTAAATATCAAAAGAATGAAATACAATATGGCCTTGACCGTTGTAAAAATGCGTTCGCATGTCACTTTAATGAATGTGACCGTCATTGGATGATAATTTTTTCGATTGTCCGCCTGGAATTCACTTTGTAATTGGGGAAAAAATATATAATAGGGTCCAGTGTCTGGTGCTTTGAACTTCAATACGTGAAATTATCAGAACTGATAATTGAAGCAACTTTTTATCGATCTAGTCCTTGACATCTCAATCTTTAATTTCAACTGGGAAAAAATCGAAGGAAGAAATATGGCTTGTTGTTAAATCAGAAGAATTTTCCCTCAGAATCATCGCAATGCAATTAAAGAGATATTTTTTCTTCTTCTTGATTGTTTAAGTAATGAAGGGGGCACTGTCTACAAGAATCACATAATAATACATTTTTCCTTGCCTCCCGGCCGCAAACGCGGTTATCAAATGGCAACGATTTGTTACTTAGCTAACGCAAAAAATGTTTCCGTCGTGAGCTGGGGTTTTTAACATGCAGTCAGACCAGAAGGGGGAGAGATAAAAATGACGCTAATTTATGTAGCTGGGGAGTGGCGTTGAATTTCTCAAACTTTTTATTAGGCCAGTTCAGAGCTACCGAACGCAAAAAGCCTAAGGGTTGTGTACGACTTGTCCGCTATCTCTGTTAGGTAAATTAACACCACCCGGCGAAGTTGAAGACAAAATAAATGTTATTACAGAGGTCACCGAAGTTAATCTAGAGAAATTAGCTTTCGCAAGTTAGCTTTAAGCGGTAATATGTTTCGAAAATGAACATTTTATCGAATTGTTGCATTTTGCAAGAAACACCCTTTACAAACGTATATGTATGTATGTAGATATATCATTACATTATTAATTAGCATATTCATATGACAATTCGAAAAGCTCTTTCTATTAAGTCATGACACGACGAAATAGTTAGGTACATACACCTCTTCGTTCCTCGTAAGTTCTATTTCAGAATTTCGGAAAGAACACAAAAAAATTTTAAAACTCTTGTAAAATTTTACTAAAAAAATTGAAAGACTTTTTTCTCCTTAAATAGAACATACTGAATATTGTTCAATTTGACAATTTTGATTTGAATGTTGTTCTGACGAACTATAGAACTATAAGAATTAGAAATGTTTTTTTACTTTGCGTTCACAATGAATTCATTGTGACACCAAAAACAGTTTCACAATGAAGCTCATTGTGAAACTGTTTTTGGGGAAATTTTAGCCAATTTTTAATTGAAAATATTTAATAGACCTTACAAAATAATTCATTATTTATTTGTTATTTAACAAAATACTCACAATGAAGCTGGATAAGAAAAATTAATAACTTGTCAATGTGATTTTTGTTTAAAACGAAGGGTTGTCAGTGTTGCCACGCATTACAACTAAAATTCTCCATATACTAAGGAGATCCAATTTTTGACAGTATTTTTCATATTTTTGTTCAATAAATGACGCAAAGCAGAAAAAATAGTATATTTCACACGTTTCACAAGAGGCATTGTAACACTCGTTCCGTTGGGGCACTCGTGTTACAATAAGCCTTCTTGTGAAACTTGTAAAATAATATATTTTAATGAAACATACGGCATATTACTAATTTTTGAACTGCGAATTGAAATCAAAGGACGTAAGTTCCCCAGAAGAAACTTAATTTAACTTGAAGGCTTCCGCGGCCGTCGTCCATGTTTGAATTGGCTTCCGGTTGGAACCGCGTCACGTTGACTTCTACTGCCGACGTTTCGTTCTTCATTGCAAAGAAGCCAATTCAAACCAGAAGAAACTTATAACAAGTGGGAATATTTTTTTCCTTCTTACGTCAATGGGTTCATCTCGTGATTTTTTCTTTCCTCTAACCCTACTAAGAAAAGTAGTGACTTTAGAAAGTCATCGATCATTGCGCTCTTAAGATATTAATTTAATATTTGTCTTTTTGAAGGGAACACCTCGTAAATTTTAAAGTGAATTAAAAAGTATTGAATCAAAGGATTTTATTTTCGGTTAAGCATAAACACAATTAGAATTCTACATGTTTTGCGTTTCTTTCCATCCTCAAGATCTTCTTTCGGGTTAAAACATATGGAAGTAGAAGTAACTATCTCAAGCATTAACTATGTACTTATAATACTTTCTAATCTTGTCGTAAGGACTTTAATTTTTGGATTTCCTTCCCTAATGAAGTTTCAAGTTGAGGAAATATATCATTGGAGTTTGCAGCTAAGCGTTCGCCACCTGGTGTCAACTAAACAAACCCTTGTATGCTACACAACAAATCGTGTTTTGGCGTCGATCCTGAGTGTATGATGTATCAGGATTGTGTTATATGTGACATTCACATTAAATCAACTTGTATATTTGTATTAGTACGCACTTAAACACATTATAAAAATTCCGTGTACAGAGGTTCAGATTTGTCCACGGTAGCGCTGCGATCTTAAAATCTTAACTCCTATAAACAAAAGTCAAGGTAATTTTCACAAGCTTTCGGAAGTTCTTGGCTAGAAAACAATTAATAGACGTCGTCGTAAAGGCATCATCCTGTAGATTATCACAATATTGAATTCAAACTCGAACTGCAGAGCACCATTACCATAATGTACAGTAGCGGACAATAAAACTCGGGCATACCATTTGTACAATGTAAACCTCACTCTAATAGCGTTTTCCACTGGCTGCACTGAGTGTATTTTCATCTCTGTTCAGCTTTATGTAATAAAACGAGATAGAGATGTCCTGAGTGCACATCGGTGCAGCCAGTGGAAAACGCTATAACATTTTTGACGTTTAACACATATTATATAAAATGTCACTAGTAATTCTGAGGTTTAATGTAAATTTTGACAGAAATATAACCTCAATGAAAGCCTGATTTACCAAATTTGTCTAAATACGAATGGCTTGTCAAATTCTTGCCCGGATTTTATTGTCCGCTACTGTACGAATTTATGTCTACTGAGTATTATTTAACTAACATGTAAAAACGTCAATGTCTTTATCTTCTTTCTCATACTTATTCTAGAATCTTGATAAAACTGTCAAATAGGTAAGTCGTAGCGTCGTAGTAACTTTCCTGGATATTCGAAACTATTACATTTTTATAGGATATACTTATCTTGCGTGTTATTACTTTCTAAACTGGAAAACAACTGAATGGCGCAAACTTGAGTTTCATTTTTAATAAAACATACTGTATATTATTTTGTTTTTATTTATGGCTTCATAAATCTATTTTATTTCTCATTCCTATTCTAGAATTTTGATAAAACTGTCAAATAGGTAAGTTGTAGTAAGTTTCCTAGATATTCGAAACAATTACATTTCTTTATAAGATATACTTATCTTGCGTGTTATTACTTTCTAAACTGGAAAACAACTGAATGGCGCAAACTTGAGTTTCATTTTTAATGAAACATACTGTATATTATTTTGTTTTTATGTATGGCTTCATAAATCTGTTTTATTTCTGCACAGTCTTCGCTTTACTCAATAAATTAACAACATCATTAGTTTAATTATAAATTTTGAAAAAACTAACAGCGTGGCCAGGGGGGAAAGTGGCTGCTTCCATGATAACACAGAACCAATAGTAAAGTTAAACCAAAAGCCTTTACAGTTCTGGAGTCCACATATATTCTTTAAAAAATCCGACTAGTTTCTGCTCTTTTGCGTAACCATCATCAGGAGAAAAAATCTTCGAAAATTTATATCTTAATTGCAGATTATCTTTTACACTTTAAATTAAAGAATTTTTATCAAGAAGATTAGTGTTTGCTACTGGTTGAAAAGCACATTCCGTCACTAAACACAGTTAGGTCGTAGATATTTTTTAGGCTTTCAAAGGACTTCACTAGAAAACAATCGTAGCATTCTCGAAGTATAAACTTCTTTTTTTGAAAGACTCCGTTTTATCAGAGAGCGACCAGTTTTAGGTGTTCAATATTAGAAGTAGATAGTGAGTGTGCTTTGAATAAGTCATTTACAAGACGCTGAATGAGTGTGAATAAGTAAATACATATTAAATAAATGTACAAGTTTCCCTAAAAATAATTTTAATTGAATGATTATGAAAATTTTTGTGCAAATCGGTCTTGATTACAGCGGATTCCTCGAGCAGTCTCTGTACAGATGTTTCAGGCCTAGTTGGGCCTTCGTCAAGTCAAAAAGCGATCGAAAGATGTCGCTACTTAAAATGTTCATTAAATTATTATGGTTTGGGTAAAACCTAAGATCAGCCGCTCTCTGGTTATTATTACATACTTTTTTCTCAGCGGTACACCACTTTACAAATAAGCTAGTCAATACAATAAATTGTAAATTCAAAATAAGAAAGGGTTAATTTTTACAAAAATATAATAATTTCGAGTTTTATGTCAAGATTGTTTACAGATTATATTATACAGGGTCTCCCAAATAGAGTGGCCTATTAAAAGTTTTCGGGGAAGGGAATATACAAAAATTCTGAAAATGTGTACACTGCCCTAAGGGAAAGCGATCTTTCAGATTAAAATATTTTCACTTTTTTATCACTTCCGGTTATACCGGGAGTCGCCGTTAACTTTCTTATTTTAAATGGAATGCTATACTTTTTATTACAAATTCTGATTCTACATATTATTTTAAATAAAAAATGTTTAGGCTTCCCTATACCTAAATGTAACCGATTTTGAGATATCTTCAAATTTATTTAAAAAATTGTTTTGGTGACCTTTCATTTAAGACAATGTACTTACGCCAATTTCAAATTTAAAGATTGAAGTGACATGTCGTTTAAAAGTATAATGTTCAGACTTTCAAATCATATCCTAATTATTCCTGAAAAATTCATAGGGTGGTCACAATATGGTGTCGAAAGTCATTATGTTTAACTGTCCAAAACTTAATTTTCGTGAATGGAACACCCTGTATATTTTTATATCATGAGATACAGAATCAAATTCTACATCGATTGACATTAGCATTCCCTATACCTATTTCCTTTAGTTTCCTTGTTATCAATAATTGTTTATTATAACGGCTTATTTTGCTAGATTATCGAAATTTTTTGCAGTAAGTGTCAACAAAATAAAAATATTTATTGAGTTATACCATTAACAGATAAGTAGAAATTAATAAGTTTCGACGAATGCTAATACAGAAAGTTCATTTGCCTCATTACCAGTTACAGGAGCAGATGAAGTTTTCTTTGGTCAGACGGTGCTACTTCTTAAAAAACACGTTCAAATTTTCTATATATTTTTTTCTGTCATTGGCGGTAACTGCGGATACTTTTCATTAAATTTTCTGCTCGTCCTCGTAACCATTTTATTGCACTCTCCTTGAATGTAAAATAAACTGTTTATTAGAATAAATAAAATTATTCATTATTATTTTTACCACTTTACCAATTGTACGTATTGCTTTTGTTGTTTAATAAAAACGTTAAATTGACAAAAAAATTGTTTTTCAAAGCATGCTTAATTTTTAAAGACGCTCGTTTATGAAAATGGTAAACTTACGGTAGGTATTTACCTAATAGCTTTATTCTATGATGTACATCAAAATAATGTCACGGTTAGCAATTATTTATTTCTTAAAAAGTAACAGTTCAATATCTGCTTCTTTTTTCAAAGCTCGTTACGAATAAGTGCATTCATTCCATTTTTATTCCAGAATAAAATAAACAGTCATTGATAACAAGAAAACTAAAAGAAATAGGTATAGGGAATGCTAATACCAATCGATGTAGAATTTGATTCTGTACCTCATGATATAAAAATATACTGGGTGTTCCATTTACGAAAATTGAGTTTCGGGTTAATCATAATGACCTTCGACACCATATTGTGACCACCCTATGAATTTTTCAGGGATAATTAGGATATGATTTGAAAGTCTGAACATTATACTTTTAAACGACATGTCACTTCAATCTTTAAATTTGAAATTGGCGTAAGTACATTGTCTTAAATGAAAGGTCACCAAAACAATTTTTTAAATAACTTTGAAGATATCTCAAAATCGGTTACATTTAGGTATACGGAAGCCTTAACATTTTTTATTTAAAATAATATGTAGAATCAGAATTTGTAATAAAAAGTATAGCATTCCATTTAAAATAAGAAAGTTAACGGCAACTTCCGGTATAACTGGAAGTGATATAAGAGTGAAAATATTTTAATCTGAAAGATCGCTTTCCCTTAAGGTAGTGTACAAATTTTCAGAATTTTTGTATATTCCCTTCCCCGAAAATTTTTAATAGGCCAATCTTTTTGGGAGATCCTGTATGTTTCGTTTGTTTTGTAGAATATTTTTTTATATGTACATATTTATTCTTATTTTTCCTTTTTCAAATGTTTGTTATCCCTATTACACTACAATTTCATTTTCATACCAGAGAAACTTTATTTTCGTTAAATTATAGTTATTTAAGAGTATTATTTTCATTAGAATAATGTTTAATTTACTTGGAAATTTAATTAAAGTTATTATCTTTGAAGGAACGATTAAATCTTATTTGTTAAGAGATAATTAAATACAGAATTGATTATTTCATTTCTCTGAATTCCTGCACGTTTTATGTAGTTCTTTGTTAAAAACAAGTATACACGAAAAACGCTACAATTTATAAATCAGATTTTATCGTGATTTTACTGTTTCCTCCCGGTTATTTTATTACAATTATTTTTTTGCATTAAATTTGATAGTTACTTTTATTTTAAATGCTAAAGACGATGCTCGATGGCCACGAACATCCCCCGCTCATTTTACTAACAAAATAAGATAATAATGAAACAAGGTCAAAAAAACAAAAAAAAAATCTATAACACGCCTTTTTATAAGGCGAAACAGTTGCGAATCACGAGGTAAATTATCAGCGAAAAAAAAATAAACATTATCAGAAAAAATAAGTAAATGAAGTCATGTGCTGTCTCATATTACTTATCTAATTTCTAGCTTAAGAGCTAACACTATCAACGGGGCGCATACATGAATAGGTAACTATCCGTTTATTTATTTAATTTCTAAAAAAAAATTCCAATAAATAATTATTATAATAATAAGGCCGCATTTTTTTCTAATAAACTTTAACCCATTGCATCACACAAACAAGCCAGATATTTAACTAACAAACATATCGTCGACGAAAACCATCTTGAAAATTAAATGCACGCAGAATTATTTCTCAACACGTTGTCGGTTACGTTTTTAAAATTCATGGCATTGGCCGTGATGGGAACGATATAATTTGCCGGCAAACACGCGAGTACTGCCCTGCACGAAAATATATTTTTCACAGGAGAGCGGCGCAAAGATGTTACACACGGTTTTAAACTTTGGAAAACTCACCTGCTATCAAGAGCGCCTTGGAAATTAACAAAAACAAGACAAAACAGCGATTAAACCGTAATGGCGTTAGCTTCTGCCCACCATTAATGCGCCGCATAAGACGCAGTCGCGTCGCTACACAAAGCTATCGTCAGTGCCACCTCTTATGCAGAACCTCCACAGGATTGTAGTATTCTATTTCAATTTAAAAATTTCTGATGAGGATTTTAAGCTGGCCAACGAATGTAAAAAAGCCAAGTTACTAAACTTGAAGCTACGATTCTAAAGCTGTTTTCTAAAAAGCTTTTTACAACTTAATACTCGAAAATACCCAGGAATTATTTAAAATAAAGCGGCCACTCAGAGTGTGCGATTTTACATCGGCCATGTTTTTCTCTCCTTTCTGAGCCGTGATTGGCTATGTTGATTTAGCTAAATAACAATGTAGAATTTTTAAGCTCTTTATTATCATTAGCTTCGAATCGCACTCCCTGTGTATAGAGTTTTATTTAAATAGATTAATTGGGCTTGGATTAATTCAGTTACAACAACGACAACGAAGTTTTACGTTCGATTGTTGGTATTACTGAGTGTCAGATCTTTTTCGGCATTTTTTGGTAGGATTCAAAAATAAGCCGCGATTTCATTGATTTATCATAAAAACGAAGGAAAATGCCTTTATCAAACACTGTATTTGGTAAATAAATTAATTCTGCATTTAAAAGTAATGAGGACAGGTGTCTTGCTTGAAATATATGTAACATAACCTCATATTTTGACTTGGAAGGCAAGTGTAAATTACTCTTATTTAATCAATAGTTTAATCGTATTTTTGAAATTTAAGTCATCATGAGTTATTTATGAACTCCTATGTGATGTTATTATTTTGCTTGCATCACTACAAGAGCTGAATCCAGTTCAGAAATACGAGGATTTTGCTTTGTATTCGAGAGGTCTTTAACTGCTAAAAATTAAAAAATTTTAGTATTTAAAGGAAATACTTCTAATAAAAGATTACACATGCTCCTGAGATAATATTAAATGAGTGACAACCTTCATATCCTCACACTGTAAAAGTTTCTTTGGTATTATGATAACATACATTACTTACTTATGATAACATAACATATACTTACTTGATATTATGATAACATATACATTACTAAAATATAAAAACTTTTGAAAACATGGATGGCAAGTTTCAAGTTCGTCAACTTATCTAAAGATGGTGACGCATTTTGTTATATCAAAAAAAAAGCTGTGCACATTCTGAATGTCTGAAACCATCTAAACTCCTTGTGGTATGAACACCTCAACAAATTGTCCAGTGAAACATTTCTATGGTGTTTTACAGGTTCTATCTCTAATCTAATTTTGCAATGGTTAAACCATTTTCAATGCTACCCAATGGTTCTTGTCATAATGTTTAACAAATCACATATTTCATATTATCTATTAATCCATGACTTCCAACAAAAAAAATAGGACATTTTGTTACAGTATAATAAAGAATTAACAAAAATTTATTCAACACATTCTTTTTAAGTTGTGCAAAGCAAATTTACTGTGACTCTGTATACTGCTTTGCCTTAACACTTGTTTTAAGCCATGTTAACAGTGCTTAGTTTCTTAACTTAAACTCTGTATTTTAAGTAACCCCAGTAAGTAGTCTTGGGTTACATATATCAAAACGGTCACTAAATTTTATATTCTTCAATGCTTGTATTGTAATTGCTGTGCCCTGACAGTTGTACAGCATAGATAGAGATCATCTTATTTATACTTAAAATATTGCTCGTTTTATATTTTTGGAATTGTATGCAGATCAAGTTTGTGCATCATTTTTTTCTCTTCTAAACTGATTCAGAATAAAGAATTTCAAAAGGTTATTGATACTGAAATAACAAATCTGTCTCAAGTGAGAAATGTAACACTGTCGAGATCAAGTTGCATTTCGTCAACAGTCTAATCTTTTCGATTTTCATTTATCTTTAGAGTATCTCCAGTTACATATTTCTAAAAACTACTACTATTAATTAATTACAAACGATATTTCCTAGTTACATTAAATGCAGAAAATCAAGAGCACGAGCGAAATCAATTCCAAATTCAAAAAGATAAACTTCTTCAAAAAACAGAAGAGCAAAAGCATATAATAGAAGGCTACCGTAAACAAATTGAGGTAAGACATATAAAAGTATAATCTCAGCTGATAATTTTAAACCTCAACATTGTTTTCAGGATTTACAAAACAGAGCAATATCTGCGTTTATCCTGTGGAACAAGTCCGAATGTCTATCTCGTTATATTAATAAAGAAATTGACAGATATTCGAAGCCTGAACAAACAATTTCAGAAGAAAATTTCGGTGATTTATTTTTACTTGTAGGAAATTTCTCATAATTTAGATTTGCCTTTCTTTAGGTGGCTTTACTCAAGAAAGCATACAACAAATGCATCAAGAAAAACTCAAATTGACTGCACAACTCCAAAAAAATTACAAAATCTATAAAAATAATACATTATGATGTGAAATAAATAATAATGTTACATTAAAATATGTGTCTCGTCATTTCAACTTTGAAAAACCAATTTAAAAATAATTCATATTAATTTACTCAATGAAATAAATAATCAACTTGTGTATAAAAATAATAGCAAATTGTTTATTTATAAAAATAGTGAATACTCTTTAAATAATATATAAGTTAATATGGTGTTACTTATCAAAATTATTAATTTCATCCAGACGTGTTTGTAATTCCGTAAGGTGCATCTTTAAATTGTTTCGTTTGTTAGTTATAACCTGTTTCATGTCTTCTATTTCTGAGTCGATTTGCTTCGACTTTGCTTGCAACAGTTTCTTGCGCTTGTGGAGGGCATGTTCTTTCTCACCAGAAAGGTCGACGACTCCTGTTTTAGGTCTCCTAAAAAAAAAAAATAATCTAAATTATAAACATGCACAAACTGAAAAATGTTTATGTAAGAAATTTTTTTATTGTTATATTACAATTACGCATTTAATTACATAAAATATTTGTAACAAAATAAAAATTTCTTCATTTATACTTTACAACTAGCACTGCTGACTGAAGTTCATAAATTATTACTTACGATTTAATTTTTTTAATATGCTTCCTGTTAAGTCTTAAATATCTGTTCAACATTTTTATTTATATTTAGGTATGATTTTTGTGAAACTTGTTCTGGAAATGACTTATGGGGTAGGTCTCTCAAAGAAACTTACCATGCAACTTCATCAGAAGCATTTTCTTCAAGTTTATTTAATTTTCTCATTAACGTTTCCAAGTCGCACTTGTTAAATGCTTCAATTAGAGTTTCATTCAAGGATTTTATAAGTGTATCCTCCACGTGTTCAGGCAGACCGTTATTACCCAGCGAAGTGTTTCTCATGAGTTCCCTTAAAATGAATAGAATGTAATAACAAAAAAAAAACCTCAAATCGATAATAATAATGTCCAGGTGTTAGCAGGATATAGAAATCAGGCCGGGACTGGTGCAATATGACTTGAAAATCACACATTGCAAACCCATCACAACCTAACCCCAACACCTTAAAATTGCGAGCGAATTTACTGGGGTCCCGACGATTTTTCTGTCGCTTCGCATCGACATATTGCGTGTTAAGTGTAGGACATAAATGAAAAACGAACATGTGGAGAGGAAAACAAGAAAGCGCCGTTACACAGAATTTAACAAAGCAGGGGGGCATTGACACTTACTTTATGCCTCCAATGCACTCCTTAAATGCGTTCAGCAGGTGCAAACGGAACAGATCCGGATTTTCTCGGAATTTTTTTATTTGATCTTCATCGGCCATTGTACACGCAAACGTACTAAATCTTTTAATATTTATAAAAAAACAGTCATTTCCAATAACTTTTTTCAAACGTTAACGTTTTACGCCTGCGCATGTCAAGTAGTACACAAGGTCTACAACAGATGACAGCACAACATTAAATTATCTGATTACGAGTAGAAATTACATAAATAATGTATTTTAAATAGACAAATAAATCTGAACGATTATACAAATTTATGGATATAAGTGTAATGTTTTACATCAAAGTAATTTTTGCCTTATTCGTCAAACAGCGTCGCCACCATTTGAAATCGAAATACCTAGCCAAGAATTTTACAACATGAAAATATTTGAATGTTTCATATTGATTGTGTACTTCAAACTTACACGTTTTCAATTTTAAATTATTACAAGATTAATTTTCTTAATTAATAATCGCAGCGTAGCCAACAAAATATTTAATCAATGCGGGGTGCGTTCATAAAGTCCTTGGAGTTAACTCTGTTAACTCTAAACCGTTCATAAATTGCCCGAGTTAACAGATTAAACTCTACTCACAGCGTTCATATTTCGAAGTTAAAATCACTCAATGTTAACTTTTTCTATTCACCTCTGAGAGGTAGGTAAAATTTACTCAACATGCGCAATGAAAGAAAATTTAAAGTGCTGCACGCGGCACATATGTAATCGAATCAATGCAAGTTAATTAACACTACTAAAAGTAACTGATACAAATGAATTCGTTGTGAATTGTTATTACATAATAAAATGATGTTTTCTACTTCATCATCAGTACCCTCTTATAATAATAATTATTAGATATTTTTATATGTACCATTGCGAGATAAAAATTTGGTACGGCAGATTTTCCCTATTTAAATAGGACTTTCTGGCTTATGCGATTTCGTAATAAAAATATAAAATTATTATAAAATTTGAAGTTGTTACTGTCAAAAAGTCAGTGTAACTTATTAAGATGCCTTACAAGATTCTTTCGGAGGCAGAAAAACCAACCGTCATTGCTAATTCTAGCATTTAAGAGCATTTAAATATGCTAGAACTTTGAAAATTCAGCCTACTTTACAAAGTAACCGTACCAATTATTTATCTCGCAATAGTACATATATCATAATATGTAAATAGGTATCATAACATCTTGCACACCATTTATGATAGAGCAGGTATGCTTAGGCGCCATGCACATCTCTGCGTTCAGCGCCGCCTGGCGTGGTGATTTGTGAATTAGTGATATGAAAATATTTCTTGAGACTCATTGCATGGGAATAATATCACTCTTATGACAATTTACGATTGTAGTACATAATACTTGAGCTTCCTGGTATTGAAATACATTACAATATTCAGGTTCAAATGTTCACTAATAATTTTAAACAACTCGTATTTTCATACCACTAATGCACAATATGGTCATTGGTGGCGCTGGCTTCGCATGTGCATTAAGGTACTAAATCAACATACTTCGTATAGAGGTAACGCATTTAGTGATTTTTTATATCTATCCTTGTCGCACATTCCTCTCATCTAGGGATAAAAAACAGTTGGAAATATTATTTGAAGTGACGTTTGTCAAAGTTACTGTCAGTGGTTAAGAAAATTGAGCTTAAATATCGCATCCCAAACTTTTATCGCATGACATTTAATGATTCCGCCCTTTTCGTAAAAGAAACATTCTGCATTTCTCAAAATAACAACTTTTTGATTGGTAAATAACTAACTAGACATAACCTAACACACTTTTAAATTGAAACCAGTGACATTGCGGTAAACAGAATTCCCTAAAACTGTTGTCTTCCTTATTGCACTTGCGACAATTATATTTGTTACCTTTGTTTCTCAATCCTCTCACGAAAGGAATGGGATTGCGTTACCTGTACGGAGTGTTGATTTAGTACCTTAATGTGCATGGTCCCTATAATTTACTCCAAATAGTTATGTTAAGTGTATGTATGTTTAACTCTTATCGTTCAAAAACGTGCCTGTAATATTATAATAACTCCACAGAGTAATTCGTAATAACTCAACATTAACTCGACTCTACTCTAACTCTACTCAGAATAAACTTCCTGAACGCACTCCAGGGAGCGTGCCAAAATCGCGGATTTTATTATCGGCAAAATAAAATTTAAATAGATTTCTCTTAATTTTTTTAATAACCGATTTTTTATATGGTTTTGTCTATTCTCAATCAAAAATTTTATGACAAATGATTATAAATATTCGTGGAAGTTGATTGCTTTAACATCAATAAATAGAAAAAGAAGTTGCCAACATGACAGTAAATAAAGCTTTTATTGAGGTTATATTTCTGTCAAAATTTGTATTAATCAGAATTACTATACAGGGTCATTCGTTAGCCTCTTTACAAACTTTGGCAAATGAAAGTAAATGTAAACGCAGTATATTAACGAAAATTATTTATTGTATTGGCATGGACTATAAGTAAATAAATAGTACAAAGCAAAAATTATAACAAATGTTTAAAAATTGCAGATTCACGTCTATTATGAAATATAACTCTGTCTTCCCTCGCTACTTGACGACCGTTTCCATTGCACGGTCCATAGATAAAAAAAATTATATCGGCATATTCTGCGTTAGAAAATGGAAGCATTACAAACAACGAGCAAAAATATTATTTAGCAAATAATAAAGCACCGTGACATCGTCTAATAACTTTTGTTTCCAATGTTTTGTTAAATAATGGCTACTAAATTTTTTTGTTTTTAAGTACCTTTAAATCGCTATAACTTCTAAACAAAAGCAAATCGGACCTGTGTTGATAGGATGTTTTTTTTTTAAATAAAATTACGTCTACTTTCATTTACCAAAGTTTGAAAAAGGTTAACGAATCACCCTGTATACAGGCTGAGTAAAAAAAAACCACTACGTGAATAGCGTCCGTATTTATTGTCCGATTTGAGCGGTCAAAAAATCAAATGAAATGGCAGAGAAAACACTACAATATATCTTGTGTCTTTGATACATTTAAGACACATGCATGACAACTGTCAACTTTTGTTTTTTTAATACAACTGTATCGAAAGAACTTTTTTCTGCGTTCGATGATGTGCTGCAATAAACACTTATTTTTCTAAATAATAGAAATAATTAAAAGAAAGAAAGAAATAATTAATATGAAATGACGTAATATGCTATTCGCGTAGGCGTTTCTTTTTACTCAGCCTGTATATGTATTAAACGTTAAAATATTAAAGTGAGGTTTACATTGTATAAATGATGTGCCTGTATTTTATTGTCGTTATACATTTATAAAAGCCCTGCACAATTCAAGTGTCTTCCGTGAGGAACCTATAATATTTTGAAAATGTACTCAGGGGGTGAAAATAAACAAAAAAGATCTTAATGAACATAGGGTCAATTCTCTGTTTGAGAACCTTCCTGAACATATTGTCCAAATATTTGGGGACGCATGTATCGAGACCGTGATTTTTTTGAAAATTTTATTCTTAATGAATTTAATTTTCCTTTAGATGTTTCACTTTATAATAGACAATATTTTCACTATTGCATTGCGTTTAATTAATTCACGTGGTTAAAACATATTTTCATTCATACCTAGGACCTAGGTAATGGTTGAAAATTGACCCTATGTTAATAAGACCTTTTTTGTTTGTGTTGGTACCCTGAATATATTCTCCAAATATTCTTCACGGCACACCCAGCACATATTTTTAAAATTATTCATCTTGAGGAAGTTGTCAACGTACAGTAGCGGACAATAAAATCCGGCTCTTATTGAGGTTATATTTACGTCAAAATAAATAAATAAAATTTATATTAAACGTCAAAAACACTAAATATACATTAAACGTCAAAAGTATTAAAGTAAGGTTTACATTGTAAAAATGATATGCCCGGATTTTATTGTCCGCTACTGTACAGTGAAACGTGGCTTTCTAAATTGAATCTGCAAATTTTGTATTAAATTTTTAGTTCCTTTCTTAGATTGCGTTCAACAAAGTTAGCTACGTGAAATTACTAAAAGTTCTTTGAAAACGAGTCATCAAATCGATAACTGTGTAAATCCGGTGAAATTAGACAATTTTTAATAACCTCCCTGTATTATGTCTTACTTAGATGCAGCGCCCCCTACGATATACTAAACAATTTAGCTCTTGCAAGTCAAGACGAACTTTCCAGTTTCATTTTTAAATTCGTTGCGTTACATAAACGCAAGGCTACATTCAAGCAATAAAGGCGGTGTTTGAAAAGGTTTTAGTCTGAATAAATTAATTCTAAATTTATTTACAAGTGGCGCCTTGGTGGCGCCCCCTGAAATATAATAAATCTGACAGTTACATTACAGTTTTAATAAACTCTTGCAAAGATGACTATTACTTCTTATTATTATTTCACGAGTGATTATGAAAGATGCTCGAGGTGAGTTCAAAATGTAGGAGCTTACTGAAATGCCTTTTTTTATTTTCTGTGTGTTAGATTAGCGTTTGGTGTTCCTTTAGAAGATTGCTTTCCGGTTGATGATATTCATCCATCATTAAAGGTAGGCAGCTGCTTCACATTTTAAGTAAGTAGGTAATGCAAGATGTATTTCTAGGAACTCTTTCTGAGAGCATACGAGAACATCGCGCTATGCGGCTACCCAATCGACCAAATAATATCGTGAGTTAAAGACCTTCCTCGTTAAGGTGGAGAAACGACTTGCTATTTTTCAGAAAACGGCAGGGATCCATCGAGGAACGTTTAAGTATTAAAGAAAACGTCGTCTTATGTAAACCGATGTCAGGTGTTGTTTCTCCTGGAGCGTTATTGTGGGTTATCAGGCATTTCGTGGGCTTAATTCCGGTGCCGCTTTTGTCGCGATACACGGACTCGAAAACTTTTAATTGGATCAGGTTGTCGCAGTTTTGCAAGCGGGCTATTTTACGATGCTCACAAATTGGTGGAGGCGATAAGTTATTGGTTTGGAAAATTGCAGAGTAAGTTATCGTACATTTTTCTTAAAAGATTTATGGAAATTTGGTAATAAGTTGGCTATGACGATCAGTTGGCATTACTCTAAGATGAAGACTTTTTTAGTGTTGTGTACAATCGGACCAGTTGTATTAACTATCAATTGATGCATTTAATCGCAGTTTCATTTAGGTTTTCCTCTTGCATCATCTTATCAGCGTTTTAAGCAACGGCCGCATTTGTTAGTAAAATGATTAGATGAGATGGTGCTGAGTGGAGACCTGCTCAGCGGATGTTGTAGTAATACCAACAAACATGAAATATTAGAAACCATAAAAAGTCAAAATAAATTAAAAGCGGGCAAGAGTAACTTCATCTACTTCAAGACAAGAATCGAAGGCTATACGTTGCCCCCAGTGGGGCAACAGTAACTCTGTTTATTTTATTTTCTGATAGAATGTAAGTATTGACATTTACGTTCTTTTTACAGCGAACTATTACGTCTTCCCTTTCCAAATCTGCTACTGTTCAGCGTGTTGATCAATTTCATTCGGGCCTTAACGACTAAGAAACAGCGCACACCAAATATTAACAAGGTGGCCACACTGTGCCTCATCAGATTCTTTTGTTCTTCTATTTTCGTTCGGCCTTACCACCCAGATTGTAACAGAAAGGCAAGTCTTTTGATGATTACTCTAGACAGTACTCATTACATTTATTTTGGTTTTTTAAAATTTTACAGGCGGAAAGGCTGTACATGCCATTCCTTTTCTTTGTGGTGCTGAAATGGCCCGAAATAGAAAGAGCGTTCAAGGAAAATACATTAGACTCACCTGGGACCGTTTTTGATAGTTCTAAGCAAAAATTCGAATGGCAATTTTACCGAACAGATTTCATTCCTCGTCCAAACCATTTGAAAATTGCTTGCACCCAAACCGATGATTATGAAACACAACTGAGCGCGATTTCGGAAGAATCTCTCGAAGAAGAACCTAAATTTTTGAAAGACGTTTCTTGCCAGACTGAATTTTCGCTTTTTAAGAAAACGAAGCAACAAAAACATCGCAGGTGTTGCTGTAGATACGGTAGCAATTATGAAACTAGCACAACCCTCAGTTCCGAGGACCGAAACGTCCTTTCTGAAAACAAGGAGGTACAAACTGAAGCCTGCGATGAATCCGAAGAGAATTCGTTAGCTGGAACGGTTTTGTCATGCAGTTCTGTTTTGGATAAGGCAGAAGTAATTTCTGTAAGCAGTAATACGTCCCCTTATTATGGTTGGGTAGATCCAGCAAAACGGGAAATTCATTGTGGGATTGCTTCGCCCAAAACTTTTATAGCGGACGGTGAATACTTCGATGATGATTACAACAATTCTAATTTAAATTTACTCTCAACTGAAGGTGTACAAAAAGTAAAACGCGACCCAAAAATTTTGGGCAGGATTTCGAAAATTGGGTGGACCTACACACCGCCTTCGAGCTTAACAACTTCCGGCCTGTTGACTCCGTCGAAAACTGCTTTGAAAGAGGAAAATTATTTGTTGTTTTTCAATGGTAAAGAAAGCGCAGATCGTGATGAGAAGGACGTGTGTTCGCTGAGCAGTCAGACTAGTACTGAGGGGGAGTTGTTGGGGAAAAGTGCGTCTGGATCGTCTACAAAGAGCAAGAGGAGTTTCAGCTTGGGCAAAATTCGAAGCGGCTTGGACATGTTTAAATTTTTCGTTAAGCGCAAGGCAAAGTTGACCAACACGTCCAGTCTTGAGGAAGTCAGTAAAATCAAATACAAGAAGATGAGCTCAGTGAAGTCGACTACTTTTTAATTGCTTATCTTAATTATTATCATAATTTATTCACGTGAATTGTTTTCATAATCTTACAAATTGAATTCCTGCTAGGGGATAATAACGCGGCGGGCGTCCAAGGCAAAACGGGAGATCTGATAATGAATGTTGTTCAACACAGTGTTGACAGTTTGACAAAACTGTGTAACCGCAGCCGCCATACATTCATCTCAGCGTCGTATAACTTTGTATAAGCCGTGTGTTTGCTCGACATTGTTTAAACTTCGCGTTTCATTATAGCTTTAATGAAATCTGCTAAATGAAACCTTGCATTTTACGAGTCGCAAAAACTTCAAGTGGATTGTAACTAATTGAGTTAATAGGCACGGCTGGTAAGTAAGTAGGAACTGTTTATTTTGCTAGTTTTATTGAGGCAACGGCACAGTGCGTTTAAATGCACTGAATTTTATTTACAATTCTGAATGAATTCTAGTTATTAAAATAGAAAATATGATTTTGAGATTCTGTATTTAACTAAGAGCGTGTATGTAAAATTGTGTAAATGTAAGTATTTAAATAAATAAATTGTCTAGAAACTTTGTAAGAAGATGTAATAAAGTTTAAGAAAACGCAGAGCGCTGAGGGACTACCATTAACGAAGTACAGAGCTC
This sequence comes from Dorcus parallelipipedus, assembly GCA_958336345.1. Classification (NCBI taxonomy): domain Eukaryota; kingdom Metazoa; phylum Arthropoda; class Insecta; order Coleoptera; family Lucanidae; genus Dorcus; species Dorcus parallelipipedus. The sequence goes on from OY284477.1 coordinate 41,494,443, forward strand.
TCCTAAGTGCAGGCAGAGTCCCTCGTGACTGCATAGATTGCATAAGGATGGAAGTTGCTCTGTCTTTGGAATTTTCCTGAAATGCACTTCACTAAAAACTAAGAAAATCATCAAAATGCGCTTTTAGTTTGAAATTATTAATTAAGACGAATTCTATGTAATAATAATAATTCTATGTAATAATTTTTATAATTTTAAGAAATTCCAATAGGGGTTTTACATGTCCTATTTGTTTTTAATATTTAGGTACTAGGAGATTTCAAAGTTTATTTAATAAATGAAATAACAAATAATAATCTCAACGAACGAATGCATTTATATAATACAGGAGCAGTGAAAAGTACACACTCAAATATTTTCGCATTTATTTTCGTCAACATTTTTTTTAATTAACGCTTCGTTAAAGGCCTTTACAAATTTTAAAGCTCTGCGACCTCACGGGGACCGTAAAGCATTCCCTTGCAAAGCTCAGCTCACTCTACAACTGTTCTTTATGAAATACGATATTGCCGTCGCCTTCGGCCTGAAACTGCACAAATTGCAGCGAGCTTAATAAACAACGTTCAATTTCGAATACATTCTCTCGTTAGGGGCAAAGTGGAAATCGCCGCGCCAAAACAATCAAGGAAAACTCAATGCTTGTTTGTCCTAATTACAAAAAGTATAATTTTTAGCGGGGCTTTAATGAATTGCTCCTTGTATTTGAATCGAAAATTCGTTGCTCGCGATGTTCGGCGTTAACAATGACACAGCTTTCATGCATCCAGGTACATTGTGATGAAGTTAAGAACACGAGAATGTTTAAATCCTTCAAGCATGAAGCTGTAAGTTTGTCACGCCTTAAGCAGAACAAAGTTCGGGAACTTGCACTTAACACTACACTAAGATTGTCTTAGGATGCATAAAATTAAATGCTGGGATAATTCGTCGAGGGGCGACAAGTTTTAATGAAGTTCTGTTTGTTTTTATTGCGCTGTAATTCCGTGATTAATTGTCTCATTATCTAAAGAATTAACACGTTAGGAAGTCGAATTAAGTAACTGTATCGTTTCGGTTTAAGCCCGGAAAAGTAGAGAAGGGAAAAAAGAAATTATGTCCCCGTGGAATTTCGGAGTGTGTATTTTCTTTTAACCAAAGACAAATGTGTTATCCTTAATTTAGATACAATTCGTTTTATCTCCACGCTGGGTTTTCGCGAAAATCGATAGATCTTTTATCACCTAGAGCAAGCCTTGGTTGGAAGAATCGTTATTATCAGCGGCGTTCCGGTGACACACCATATATTACCGTTGTGTCTAAGGTTAAAATAAAATCAACCCGAAGGGGAAAGCCGAGGAGAGAGCGCTTGATTATACTACAAACACATTTTTCGCTACATTAGGTTTTAATATCCTTACTCTAAATTTCCTTTCAGTTATATCGGCGTGCTGTTTCGACGTTATGGCAAAAATCTAATTTTCTTAAAGGTTTATTGTGAATTTGTTGTCGCTTTCCCTTTGCAAATAAAAAAGAGCTGCATCTCTTTAAAAAGAAAACATTTCCATGGTAAACGGTTGATTCAATTTTATGTTCTTGTACTACAAGGGAAAAAATATTAAAACGAAATATGTTTTAAGGACGACACACAATAAAGTGAGTGGGCGAATAGATCATTTATTTTCCATCCGGATGATAGACGAGTTATAGATTCGCAAAAACTGGGTTAGCGCTGATTTGATGGCCCTCGATCCATAGTGCACAAAGTTACATAAAGTGGCTTCTTATTATTGAACGCCAAGAAATATGGTCGTAAGTTTTGGGGAGGATCTTTCTCTCGTAGTTAACGATGATTGAACGATTTACTTTATGCGAGATGGCTCAAAAAAACTGAATACCTCATGTTTAAACAAGTCAACCCATTAGGGCCGGAATGAGCCTCATCTATTCCGCACGCGTACGTTTTACAGCTTCACTTAAAACGTATTTTTCGACAGGAGATGAAACTCGCTGGGCAAGTCATAACGCTCGTGGCATTATAAGAACAAACATAAAAACTTTATATCGCTAACGTTATTGTTTTTATTTTGGTCAAGTTGAAGTAAACTATTTCTTTCGTTTTTGGTTCTATATTTGAAGACCTTTTTAAACTAACTTTGTTAATTAGCGAAACATAATAGGACGGCGTAAAGTGAGACCTTCTTTACTACATATATCAATGTAATTATTACTTAACAAGTAAGTAACTTCCACGGTATTAAATTACATACTCAATTATAAAGCTACTCTACAAAATTTTACAGTTTTAATGGGACCTATTTGATACAACCAACCTTTTATACATGATCTTCTTATTTCCTAATTGAACATAAAATAAATTTCTTGTAAATTATACAATCTGTTAATTAATACAGGTACGTACGTGAGTCGAATAGAACGAGTAAAGTTGCTGTGAATACCTTTTACGTTTTAATCCGGGAAGCGTCTATGTGACAAAAAGAATATTTCGAATTTAATTAACGAAAAATATACGAGAGCGTAAAGTTTTAATGTGGCCCAAAATCCGAGGAAGAGGCGCTCGCCGTGGAATCTTAAATTCGGGCAGGGCGTATGTATGTGGTGAGCATAACCAGAAGTAAGAGCGTAAAACTTTTTAATTAATACAAAGCGAAAACCGCCGTAAAAGAAGCAAAAAAAAAAACTTTTAACGAGATTATAAATTCGCACGAAAAACATCGCAACACGTCCGGATGCCAAACCCAGGAGCAATTGTGTCGTGTGCTTAAATTGCGATGAAATCTCGGCCGACATTTGATATCCTTGACGGCTGACATTGCGCAATCCACGCAATTGCGGTTGAACCGCTCAGTATAACGAACTGAGCTTTAATTAAAACTCCTCGTGCACATCCTCGCCCGGTAAGCTGTTTATATCAGCTCTTGAATCTTTTTAGCTTATTTGTACACCTTCTTAACCATCCTCTTTTTTGCATATGCAGGATTCAACCTGTAATTACAAGTTCACCTGTACCTTAATTCCAATTACCAAACACGAACCTATTAACTTGTCCTTACGTACTTAGCCAAACTGAAAAACACGAAAGGTAATTGGAGAAATGTAGGTTAGTTACGTTGCGTGCTTTTTCCATTTAATTGGGGGGGAAGTTGAGTCGTCGGCAGGGCCTGAGCTAAAGCCAAGTTCACAAGAAAATTAATTAACTTTGTTAGTTACGTGCTGGTGGATGAAGTCCATGTATTGTTTTTCACTTTATACTTCGGAGGTAACGACCGCAAGTCATTGCTTCATTTAATCAAAAGGAAAAAAGCCGAAAGCTATATTTTGGAAAAATTCTCTCACTTTTAAATTCAGTAATTGAAACTTTGTACTTTTGCCCTCTGCCATGACAATAAAAAAATAATGTATAAGTACATCTCTGGCAAGAAATTATAGGAATAAAAAATGTCGTCAAATATGTTGTACAAAACGCTAACGATTTTTATGACCACGTCGTTAAAATACTCGCTTAAATGAAGTTCGCCCGCCTTTGACGTGGTCTTCCTTGTGGCTTTTCGCTTTTACAAAGTGTTTATGAAGCCTCCTGTTTCTTGCAAGCTACTTTTTTTTACGTTGAACACAATTTATATGTATGAGCTGAGGTGAGGATGTTTCGTTGTATAAACGGGTAGGCTCAAGATGATTGCTTACGTAAGAAAAGTATTGGAGAATATTGTAATTGAGTTTAATTTTAAACAGTTACGGAAGTTTTGAACATTTTTAATATTGTTGAGTACAGGGTTAACCACTTACACTTGCATTATTTTTAACATTGCCCCATGAATACTACTGTAAAAGGGACATAATGCTTTCCCTTCAGAGAATTTTGTTGAATATTGCTTCTTTGAATTTGACTGACGTTTTTCAGATTCATTATCAGTACCGAATTTCCAATACCTATACAAATGTCCCCGTTACTGAATTCGTCTTGAGATTTTCAGTTAGATGCAGTTTTTATAACTTTATCTTTCTATTGTTGTATGTAGTACGTATGAATTTATTAATATACATGGTGATTCAGTCAACCCGTTCATTAAAAGTTTACGGACTTCCCATTTGAATTGCTTTTTCATATTTTGGATTTATAGATTACCGATAACGATCTATTTAACTGTAATATTTTCAACTTTCGGACACTTCCGGTTATACCGGAAGTTGCTGTCAACTTTCTTATTTTAAATGGAACACTCCATTTTTTATTGCTTTTTTGAATTCCTCCCAGAATTCTAAACCAATTTTATACCACATAAGATACAAGAAAAATTAACTGTTTCCGAGTTATTTCAATTTTTTATTAAAAAATTCAATTTGCCGTACCTCGTTTATGATAGTGCCATTTTTATAAAACAAAATCAAATGAAGTTAATTTTTGACCTGCAGTAGGCCACATTAATAGGCTTCCGGATTATATTCAATTTTATACTTAATTATTTACAGGGTAGTTAAAAAGTAACTTCAATTCGGACCAAGTTCAACTATCCAAAAGTATTTTTTTTTAAATAGAACATCCGGTATATTTTTATGCCATGTGATTTAGAATTAAATGTTCTTTCGTTCTGTATTAGCATTCCCTATACCTATCTCTCACCGTTTACTTGCTATTGATGATTTTATCTTTGACATATCGATTTTTTCACTTTTCAGTATTATTCCTCAATAGTGTGCTATGAAAACAAAAGTAATTCTCATTTTTCAATTCATCAATCTAGTAACTGTCAAAAAATAGTTTAGCTATGGCTAACCACGACCGAGAACATTCAAACGCAGACATAATAAATGTATTTTTTATTTATGGCGAATTTGACAGAATTGTTAGCAGAACTTGTCGTGTGTTTAATGAGAGATATCCTCACTTACAACCAATGACTAGCACAAAGTTTAGAAAACTTCAATCAAATTTTCTACAGTTTGGAATTCAAACAAAGAAAAGAAGCACCAAAATTGTTACTGACGATGAGGACAATAACGTAAATGTTTTAGCATATTTCCATGCAACACCGCATGCTTCAATAAGATCCGCTTCAGAGGACCTGGGACTGTGTTACTCGTCTATTCAGAGAATTCTTGAAAAACATAAAATGCATGCCTATTCCATTTTAAATGTGCAAGCTTTTCGCCCTGGCGACGAAATACGGCGTGTACAATTTTGCGAGGCAATGTTAATCAAAATTTAGGAGGATCAGAATTTTTTGAAAAACATTATTTGGACAGACGAATCAAAATTTAGCAGGGAGGGAGTTACAAATAGAAGAAACTTGCACTTTTGGGCAAGATAATTTTAGTTTCAATGTTTTTTCTTTAATTATGGATAACCGTATTTGTTTCGAAATTTACGATGAAAATTTGAATTCAAATAAATATCTGGAAATTATAAGGGGAATTGTATCAAATTTCTTGGATGATTTGCGACTTAATGTTTTAAATAAATGTTAGTATCAAATGGATGGAGCTCCGGCACATTCCAGCTATGAAGTACATCGCGAACTAAGTAACATATTTGAAGATCGCTGGTTTGGACGGTTCGGTCCAATTCCATGGCCCCCCAGGTGTCCCGATTTATCACCACTTGACTTTTTCCTATGGGGAACCATTAAAAACAAAGTGTATTCAACTCCTGTAAATACCAAGGAACAACTGTTACAACTGTTACATCGAGAGCTGCTTTTGCTGAGCTAGATGTACAGATGATTACAAAATCCACAACCGAAGAAGTTAATAAAAGAATTTTATTGTGTGTAGATAATAACGGAGGTCACATAGAACAACTGTTATAAATGAGACCAAATGTGTCGGTATTATAATTCGTTATTGATTTAGTTGCTTTAAATTGAAATTGTTAAATATTTGATTGTATTTGTCTAAACATTATGATACATGCATCAAATGTAAACAAAAATACACTTGATACCGTATGGTACAGTTGTGTTCAAAAAGGTGTTGTACAGCTACGTTTTAAATATCTTTGCTTTTGAGCGGCAGTTGGTTTTTTTATTTTTGTGTTCAATGATATTATTATTGCCAGAAACCGTATATGTAACAAAACAACTTGTACAACAATTTTTGACTTCATGAATGCACGTACAAGTTTACACAGTACAAATTCTGTACAACACTTTTTTGAACACGACTGTACACTTAATAAATTTATGTTTAAATATTTTTCTTGGATTTTGAGAGTGAACCCAGCTTACTTGAATCTTAAGCTAGAAATTAATTAAGAAAAACACTTCTTTTTTTATTTTCATAGCACACTATTGAGAAATAATACTGAAAGAACATTTAATTCTATATCACATGGCATAAAAATATACCGGGTGTTCTATTAAAAAAAAAATACTTTTGGATAGTTGAACTTGGTCCGAATTGGAGTTACTTTTTAACTACCCTGTAAATAATTAAGTATAAAATTGAATATAATCTGGAAGCTTATTAATGTGGCCTACTGTAGGCCAAAAATTAACTTCATGGATTTTGTTTTATAAAAATGGCACTATCATAAACGAGGTACTGCAAATTGAATTTTTTAATAAAAAATTGAAATAACTCGGAAACAGTTAATTTTTCTTGTATCTTATGTGGTATAAAATTGGTTTAGAATTCTGGGAGGAATTCAAAAAAGCAATAAAAAATGGGGTCTTCCATTTAAAATAAGAAAGTTGACAGCAACTTCCGGTATAACCGGAAGTGTCCGAAAGTTGAAAATATTACAGTTAAATAGATAGTTATCGGTAATCAATAAATCTAAAATATGAAAAAGCAATTCAAATAGGAAGTCCGTAAACTTTTAATGAACGGGTTGCCTGAATCACCCTGTATAGAATGATGAGATGGTGTAGAGTAGAAGACCTGTCAACGAATGTTATACGGAAGAGATCGAATTACTTCGCTATAATATTAACAAATAAAAAAAAATATCATAAACTTAATTATTCTTGATGTAGATGTTTGCCTGGAAGATGAGTTTCTGCCTAAAATTAAAAATAAACTGTTCGTAAATAAACGAGAAAGGGAAAGGAAATTGTAGAAACGGAGCTGTTATTTTTCGAGGGCTGCAACAAAGTCAATTTATCAAATGCAAATAACCTTAATGCCGTGAAGAGGAACGAAAAATTCAAGGGAAGAGCCGAAAGTAACCAAAAATAAATACGTCCGGTGCGTAAATTCCTGATCGAAGCGCACAAATAATCCGGCGATGAAATAAATTCGGGCGGAACGTTTTATATTGAAATTCAAGGTTTAATTAAACGGGGATGGTGCGTTCTATGGCCGAACATCAGCAGTTCGTCGGACGTAAACAGGGTTGATTTATGCGCCCTGTCAAAAGCTCATTTAAATATTTCGCTTTATGCGATGCAAAATGAGTGCTATTTCGGGGGTGCAGCGCCGAAAAAAATAGCGGCCACTATTTTCGCCGACAGGCCCGGACGTATTTGCGCCCGGTGATTATTTGAATAATATTTATGTTTTCTATCTAAATGAGTTATTACAAACCGATAACATCTAAATAACAGCGGAAACAAAAAAAGGAGGGGATCGATTATATTGCGTGATTGAAACGCTTTCGTGATTAATGTATTACACGTGAAAAAAATTAATAGCGTTAAAAATCATTACATCCCTGGCAACATATTGACAGATCCATTTTTACAGTTCAAGTTCAAAGCGAATTCAAAGCGTGATTGAATTCGAAAACAATTATTAAGTTCCTCCTTCGCCCCTTTGACACGCCATTATTTAGGCGCCGCACATAATTTGTTTCACCGAGTCGACAGGATTCTCTGTAATATATATGTAAATTCGAGTGGATTTTTTTACCTACAACAAAAAACACGTGAAACTAAGATGTGATGAGGCGAGACACAAAGAGCGCACATGATCCCCCTTCATCATCAAACTTTTATTTAACACTCAAACACTCTCAAGGAGAATATCCTTGTCCAATTTGATTTCATTTATAAGGCGATTTCTTATTTTTATTTTTTTGGTCACCCTGTATCAAATTAAATTTTAAATTTCCAAATTGTTCTTTGCTTTCCTCAACAGTAACAAAATATTTTATGTAGGCTGAGGCTAACTATTAATGAAAAATGTGAGTGTGTCATCGACTAGATAGGCTAATCAACAGGCGGTACTGCGTACATCGAGCGATATATGTGCGCAAATTCCATACTAATGTAGTAGTATATCCTCATCGAAGGCAATATAAATCAATACGTTGTCACAAGGATGGGGAATGATGGATTGACAATTGTCCAAAGTAACATAGCAGGACCTCATAAAGCAAGATCACTTCAAATCAATAATCTTTGAGGTTTATACCTTCATCTTTCGTTATTTATTACTTTCTTTATGTTTAGCTTCCTGAGCTTTCTTCCAAATTGCAAAAGCCTTATACTACTATCACCACTAATAAAGGTCCCTAAATTGAAACAATTCCGTACAAATATTTCCTCGAGTTTGTTTTTGCGAAGCAAGCTGGAAGGAATATGCAAATGAATCCGGGCTAACTCATGCAAATTCCGGCGAACCGACCCGGTGCCAGGGCGTCGTATGATCTGTGTCCCCAGCGAAGGATCTGCAGCTCGTTAGACAGATAATCACTAAACGCGAATGTCTGAACTGCTGACAGCTCCACTGCGGTGCTTGTCACGCAACTCATTAATAAGAGAAACCTGGAAACAGTTAGATGTAAAAGTTTACTTGAGAACGAATTCACTTAAGCAATTAATTCAGCACGGTTCGAAAAGGATTCGTTTAGAAAGCTTTGATTAACATATTAGATCTTGTTTGTGCTTAGTACAAAGTGCCCAGTGTAAGCGATGCCTTGGGCGTGAGGAGCAGACACGTCATAACTTGAAACTGCGCCGTATATTTGAAAAACTGTAACGTATTAAGTGATCCGAAAGGAAGTTTCGAAAAGTTAGCTGTTTACTACGGTTCTGAGATAAAAGCGAGCCGCAGAAGGGCAGTTCATCCGCATTTATAGCCTATTCACGACCGAAAGTGAAAGCTATGAACTAAGATAAGGCCGAGGACTAACCGACTTGCCACCGACGAGTATGAGATTTTTCAGATATGAACGAGCACACACGAGCGCCACTAATTCAGCGGGACCTTCCTGAAATTACTGTTTTGTTGAAATTAAAGCTTCCACCCTAACATTTTAGTTCTAACAAAATGTTCAGAAATCTCGTTTATTTGTGTAATACTAACTTGCGATTAATGTAAGTTATAAACCTTTAACTATTCTCAATCACACAGAAAGAAACTCAAGCCACCTTTGACGACGATAGAATTCAAAAAAGGGGGGAGAAACTAAGTGCCTCTTTGGAGACGTATGTAGCCTTCAAAGTTAAAGCTAAACAAACTGAACAGACAATCACAAAGTCGCACAATTTAAGATGACTTACAAACAAGGAGAAAGGCGGAAGTTTCGATTTTGATGAGCTTTTAGTATATTGTATACATTCTAGACCAAGGAATACGTATTCTTTTTGTGTACGAATCGAAGGTTTGGGAGGGAAAAGAAACAAAAAAGAAAACAGTTCTCCTCGTATCGATTTTAGATAGTAAGTTCTTGTGAGTCCAATCTCCCCCCAATTTGCATGTTCGATTTAGTTTCACAAAATCTGTTTGTATCCAAATAATTTTTGTTTAAAATAGTTGAAAGTTTGTTGGTTCGGGGAAATCCACGATTACTTTGCCAGCAACTACTTGCGCAAGTAAATTATGGATAGAATCCCCGATAATAAATTCAGCTCTAAAGCCCGAACCAGAGCTTGAAAGTTATATGTCATAGCAATATAAATATCGGGGATTAGCCCATACGATCCCCTTGTTAAAAGCTAAGTTATCGTGGCGGCGTAACAAACTAAGTGTTTGCCTCTCTGCAGTGTAAGATTATGCTGCATTAAAATATAAGTTTTAAGACGAACCCTAACCGGCTGCACGTTGTTGTGTTTTAAGTTTTACGAGCTTTAGCCACCGTTAACGACGCTGTAAAATTATTTGCGCTGTGATATAAACATATGTTGCGAATGTAGTTCAGTTTTACTAACAAACCGCAGAACTTAAAAATAACTCAAATATGTTTTAAACTAAATTATTATTGTTTGTTTGTTCCAATTAATCTTCATTAAAGATAATAAATGAAATTTGTCACGAAAATTAGGGTGTAAGGAATTAGGAGGTATAATCTGAGACGTTAGACTCAAGTTTGAAAACTCAATTACGTTACTCAAATGTGTAAACGATTGTGCTAAGTCGAAATTAAGATTGTTTATATAGTACGACTACAATTCCAGGGTCGTTAATCGCAAACAGACCGTGTAACGAGCAAATTGCGTGTAAATCTGTTCTGGGCACTCAAACTTTAAAATTATATCGCAGCAGAAATTAATTAACAAACTCGAAGCCAAGTTTTAAGTTTATGCGTTTAATTCGCAAGTAAGTGGATTAGGATTATAAACAAAATTCAGACGAGGAGGAAAAAATGCGCTGCTAATTATGCATTCTGTCGTAAATTATCGGGACAATGGGGGAAGAGAACGGACTTAAGTAGAAAAGAAAAACGAGAGTTAATTAATTGCGAAGGTTTATGCCGTTATAGAATTCGGAAGGAAGTAACGCGATTCTACTTTTAATTAAGTTTGAACAGCTAATTCTTCGTAGATCTAGTCAACATCCTTTATTTAATGGAATATTTTACGAAAGTCTTGAGTGATTATAAAAAAAAGGTAATTATAAGATTCCAGAAAATTTACTTTTTCTATGATGTCTCTGTCTTCATTTTTCTAGAAGTGTTTGGCTAACATATTATATTGAGTACAAAATAGAAAGTCTAGATGAAGTAAAACAGAGTCAAGGTAAGTAAAGAAAAAAGTAGAATTATAAATGAAAAACAAACTTTTTTTTTAAATAATTTTAATTAGTTAACGAACGAAATTTTGAATATGTTGAATTAATGAAGACTATATCTGTATATGGATAAAAGCTTAAGAAAAATGCTTGAGGAGTAGTGGTAGGAAAGCAAGAAGCCTTAATGTAGCAGAAATTTGAGTTTGGACTTGAGAGATCTAAAGCTGAGAAGCTAGTTGCAGGTAGAGATATAGCTTTAAGAAAATATAGAAAATTTGAAAAGAATGGACAAAGAAAAGGAACTTTAGGAAAAAAGGGGTAAAAAAGAAGGAAAGAAAGATGAGTAAAGAAGCAGCCAATATGGAAGGATACCATATATTGGACAGGTAAAAAAGAAGAAAGGTTTGCCAATATGTAATTAAATAGGAAAAATCCACAAATGAGGAGAAACTTGCAGTGGAGAGTAAGAGGGAGCACCTAAGACATTCCTGTAACATGAATTGAGATTACGATTGTACTTGAAGAGGTCCTTTTCGAATTTCAGCTTCCAAAATTAAATTGTTATGTTAATTGCTAACTTCCAAAATGAAAAAAAAAGTAGAAAAATAAAGAGAGTCAATAACAAAGGGCTCGCAACTATTTTCGTGATATTTGAATCCCGAAGGCTTATTTGTCTGGAAACAAGGAATTGTGTTTGTAAGACACGTTCCCTAAAACTGCCTGTAATTTAATATCATGTTCGACGTTAGGGGTGACAGCACCATTCGCATCCTCACAAAAAGCGGTTAGTGCTAGATAGCTCGGCGTGGAAATAGGAAAGGGATGTGATGTATGCCGGCCATTTCCGCTGATTAGGTAAAGTTTAGCCGTTTCACTCATCGGATACTATGTGAGAGGGAGCTGCAATCGTTCACCGGTTCCAATTTATTCCCAATAATTAGTTTAGGACCTCTGTAGAATCAAACGGCGGCGGCTCGTCAAATTACAAATTATCTACTTATTTCCAATGGGGCGAAGCTGCAATTAGTCGCCGCAAAGAAGCAAATAAATAATTTTGATTTCCGGCGTGGCGGGGGGGGGGGGCATTCTTTTGTTATCTGTAGAATGGCACACATTTCCGGCGCGGTGTGTTTTTTCTTCGTCCTTTTCAGCGCCGTAAAAGCGCCCTTAAAATTGAATGTGCTCGAATTAAAGCGGTCTTTAGAAAAGAATTAGAGAAATAAGAGTAATTAAGTAGCTTCATCAAAAGCGTCTCGGAATGAAATGTTTAATGAGCAATGAACCGTATCATGCTTTGAGAGTGGGTTTAATACCTAATGAATGTATTGTTCGTTTTTATTGCGGCGATCGTTTTAAAGGGCCTTCTTTTCATTAAGGTCTTTTCTATTTATTGAGTTTGTGTGCTTTATATTCTAATTAAAATTCAAAATTATGAAATAAATTCCGGAAAATACTTGACCTGGACGCTAAGAGAGAGAGAGAGAGCACTTTCGTTTATAAAAGATAACACAAGGTAAACAGTATTTAATTTACGTGAAGACGACTAAATCGTTATTTTCTGGCGATTTACAATAAACGATAAAATCATATTCCTTTAAATTCTGCTTGTGTTGTTCTCAGATATCTATCACACTTGATAAATTTTTGATGAGCGTTCTTTTTTTGTTTTGCTTTTATCTTAAAGCAGTATATTACAAAGGGCTTTAGAACGTCGTCCATCGATACCAAAGAAAAAGAGAAAATAAATTCGGAAAGCCGGACGTATTTCACCTGAGCGCAGTACATTTCTTGGAGTGACATTAAATTACAAGAAGGCGTCAGTAATACAGTGGAGGCTGACAAATCTCATAAAATTGTTATTTACGACCACATTAGTGCCATCAAGATTGAACCTCGTGCTTCAGATACCATCTCGATTTATTATTTATCTTCCGGCTATTATCACGAGAGTACTTACTTAGTCACTCAAGCAAGTTCATTTACATGTGATGTCTTCATTTTAAAACCAATGCCTCAAATTTATTCGACGAAATAATAACGAATTTCTACCGTCCTTAGAATTGACCGATTGGATTCCATCGATACCCAGACCTTTCCATTTTTTACTTGGTCGTCATTTCATTTTTCATTGGAATTCATTGCATTTCAGCTTATAAAATGAAAGAAAGTCACATTTGCTGTCTGTCTTGCTTCATAAATTTAATGGACGCGGAGTTTCCTTCCAATTGGTCGAAGTAAAGACCTTATTCGCTATTTGAGGGTTCTGTCGCAGCTGCTTTATTTAAAAACTGTTTTCACTTAATAGACGCATTTATATTAGAAGAGTTCGTTCGAAAGTAGTCTTGCTTCTATCTTTATTATCCATCTATGCTAATGTGTTAGAAGGAACTGGGTGTATGGGAATGCTGTAGTAGCTTTACTCGGATAAAATCTAAATGCAATATATTCCTTGCGAGTAATAAGTTTAAAGAGAAGTGCACTTTTACGTACACGACAGCCCTTATAAATCAGGGAATCTACTTAAAGTTTTAGTTAATATTTCCTGGTATAATTACCGTCTCCAAGAAGTTTTGCGTATAAAACTTCATTTATTTAATACGAGAATTAACTCTTCGTGCACCAGAAATGTGTTGGACCCCCGAGTTTTGTTATGAAGCGATAAATTAGCTTTTGTAGCCGCAACGTAAACGTTTTCTTAGGGTAATACAGAATAATGTCACCTGTGTCGGATAAATTACGGATGGTGGAGATATCCCCGCGCTCGGATGATATTGGGGGTTCGTAGGTGGACAGGGTTATGCGACCATTTACAGCAATGTTCTCACGACCAATCTCTACGAAAGCAAACGTTGTTATCGAGTCGCGTTCGTAGCAAATGGATGGCGGTAGTTAACCTTGTCAACTCAACTCTCCTACAAGAACGCTTACTAAAATAAATACAGTCACGTCTGATACTCGAAGATATTAGATTCTGTGAGAGGAGTCGAACTTGTTCCCTACAACCAGTAATTTGAATGAATCCATTTTTGGCACTTCACTTTTAATGAATCCTTAATGCTACGAGCTCTTTTTTACATCGCAATTCTTCATCAACAGAAAAATTTAGTTGGCCTCTTCGTTAGTCCTCCATTCAGCTTTAGGAGTCTCTTTAACAGCGACTCTCTCAGGTTCATTCATAAGCATTCGGAGTGTTTGAGTCATTTTTCGTCTCATTTTTCATTCAAGGTTAAGAGTCTCTTTGATTTATTTATGTGATTGAGTGTCACAGGGTTTGGAGTCCTTGAGAGAGAAAAAACAATGTTTTGGTGTTGGCCCCTATTCAATTCATTTCCAAAATAATGAAATTGAATTATAATTCGAAAATTATTGTTTGCGTAAACTTTCACAAAGCCGCCGCCGCGACGCCGCTAATTAAATGGAATCCTATGAAATTTGAAGGGCCAGAGTAAATATTCGTCTAAATTCGGGTTAATGAGTAAAGCAAACGGTCAAAAGATTCAATTAAATATATTAGCATTTCGACTGTACTCGGCTCCGTTTGCCGGGGGACATTAACTTATCTCTAATTGAACCCTTACCTTAAAATTACAAGGAACTGCGCAAGATTACCACCGCGCGAATGATAATCCTCGCGGAGCTTTGAAATTCTAACGAGATAACGGCCTGAAGTTTCAATGTTTTTTAACTTTAAACTTTGTTGAGATTTCAGTAAATGAAGTTATCATAAGTAGGTTGTCAGGTTGAGAATGCCACAGGTTTTAAATAACTTACTGTACCGTAAAAAAGTCGCTTGATATCCTTCAGTAACAGTTAAGAAGTAATGGCATTTCATAATGAACTTATTACAAAAGAGTGCCTTTTTGTGACGTTGTGAAGTCACTTTACATAAATGTACAGTTTCGAGCTAATTGCACCTTCAAGTTTAGGCAAAACCCTTGCCCGGATGCGTCGTGTGCACATGGAAGTAAATTTAAATTTCTTGAATGGAATTCCCAACACGAGAAAAAGAAACGTCGCGAATTAAATTATTTTGGTCTTACTTAAACTTCCGAAAAAAATCGCTTGAGGACAAGAGCCTCGACGTTTCAAGTACAAGAAGAACATGGCCTAGATACTTGAAATGAGGCAGTGTATTTGAAGGAATAAGAAGCGCAATAGAGGAAGCAATAGATATTAAAAGAATGGAGGCGAACGAAGCAGCTGAAACGAAGAAAACCAAGACTAAAGACGAAATGGGGATGAAAATGATACTTGAGGAATCTGCGGCAGAGAAGGCGAAATGGCGTCATTTCATTGTGCTTTCTCCAAGAAGTCAACAAGGAACAGCAAGTTACAGGAGCTTTTGAAGACTTTCGGTTTATGCACAAAGATCTCGCTGATGGCATCGTTGAGAACTTCAAGTATAAGAAGATCGCGGTAAGTTTGATCAAGATAATTTGTATTACTGTACGTCTTCCGAAGAGAATAATAGAACAGATGAGAAACTTCAGGATTATGGAAGGGAAGATGAGAGGTATGTGTAAGGTTAAGGCGAACACGAGGAAGACGTCAATTCCAGACTTCACGTGATTTAATTTTTCAAAACCAAAATCACACACATTACAAATACAATCTAAGTAACGATATAGTGATTTCCCTTCTTTTACAGCTGGGAGACTCCAGTTTATTAAAAAGCTTTCTTTACTGAATAAATAAAATTTGTGCGGTGCAAATTTCCCGAATGTCATTCGTATGTGCAAGTGTACGTGCATTTTGAGAAAGTCTTTTGTATGCTATGTGCATTCTATAAATGTGGTTTATGGTCTCGTAGTAGAGAGAACGCGCCAGCATCAATATCAGTCACATTCGCCTCACGGGAAGTGACATTCCTGCTCGATACATTGTGGTTATAAGAGGAAACCCGAACTGTAGGTGCATGCTAATGCAGAAACTACCGGAAAGTTAGGCACGTATGGCGGTTGGAATATGCACGTATTTGTTGCGAATTAATTTTTGAAAACAAGTGCTAAGCAGCTACCTACCCCGGCAGCTGGCCACGTCAAACTTTCCCCGAACATTTAGTTAAATTAATTATAAATTATTGCGTAAGTGGCGCGAAAGTTTCGCGTGAGGAAGGCCGAAAGGGTGTGGGTTAACAGAGTTAACTTGTTATAAATATGTTCCCAAAATGTATTAACTTAATATTTAATTTGAGCAAGCAAATTAACTCGTCGGATAACAAGGGAGGAAACGCCTGCAGGATATTGGCACTTATGATATTATGATGTTTACGATTATAAATGTTACCTTGTGTTATTGATTAATTATGTAATGCATGGAGGGAGCAGGCGAGAAAGAGATTTTCTTGTATTAGATAGAGTGGGTTCATATTGATGATAACCAGACGAAGACGCTTTACATGAGTGAATTCATCTCATAAAGTAGAAATCGTTTTGAGGGAGGAACTTCTTCCGCAATACTTCTTCAGTCTGTCAACCTTTTAATAAAATTGATATCGCAAACACAAACACGGTGATAGCGGTGCAGGAACAGGGCAAACATTAAATCAATTGCTCGATTACAATCGCCGTAATTCGTTCGGAAAATATACGGCAAGCTAAATCCGTACGCAAACAGAGGATGTATTAAATTCTGGCTAGACGCTGAAGTAAGTCTCGAAGGGCACGTTAGTGCACATAAGGACCGGTCAAACGGAGGAACTTTTCAATTTGATAAAGCGACGACGTTTGTGTGATTCGATGGTCAAAGATTTTCCCTCGCCGAGTCCTGGGCATTACGTAATTAATCCTTTTTGTATTTCAACGAGATCTTCATGCAGTACCTAGAACTAACTTAACATTAATTTTCCATGAGTTTCAAGAAATAATTTTATTCAGTTGAATGAAATTTTCTGTAAGCTTGGAAAATTCATTTCGCTCACATCGAAGGGATTCGTCAAAATCGTAACTGCGTGCAGTCGCGTGTGTAAACACGAAGAACGAGAATCAACAAAAACACGACTTAATACAAGCCGGGTAGCTGAAATTAAATTCTGACACCGGAGATTAAAATGAGTAAAACACTGCCTGCCACGTGTCTCGGAGTTTTGGAAAATGAACCGAGCGCAGATGCTGCCGGATACGATGAAATGCACTTCTAAATAACACATCCCTCAGCAGAAATTCTAATTATCCTCATATATATAAATCGTTTCTACGTGAACTGGAAGATACACGTATAAATTTAAACATAAATACGTTGCACTTGAGGCTGTAATTAAACTACGTAGATCCTTTGTATCATTTTGGAGAGATTCATTCACGTTATCGCTCAGCATAAATTTGAAAAAAAAAATGCGTGCAAATATCCTTTAACGACCTTAATAAATATAATATAAAAAAAAACTTCAGTCAGCAGTATTTTATGAAGATCCACCCGTTTTATTTGCATAAGAAGCAACGACAATATTATTAATGAATCAAGTTTCGACGTCCATTAATATCTCCGCAAAAGCGTCGACACCATTTCACCAACTGTTGAAGAAGAGTGCGCCCTCCAAGGGGGGTGCCGCGCCGGCCGGGGACATTTTTTCCTCGTTCATCAATTTTTCGCTTGGCCTCCTTTGTTCGGAGGAGAACTTTCACAACTTTAAATCCTTTAACAGGACACTAACGAAATTACCCTTCCGCGGAAATTTATCGCGCGCTTACGAAATCACGACCGACTGTTTTATCGTCATTAAAGCTGAACTAAACATATGGAGAGTGAAATGAGTGCGGGGTGGGAATAAATTTTATGAAAATGCTGCTTTCAACGCGGTTTAATGGGCGAAGGTGTGAAACTCGCGGTGGGCGAATTCAATTGCCCAAAGGTATTTGAATTTATGGGTTATTTATTTATTTTCTCCTGTGAAAATTCTGTTAATTGTTTTGCAATAGTATACAAACATATTCTATTCATTTATATTCAATTATGCCCGATGTATCTCATAGTATTAATCAGTTCATAAGTCCTTCACTCAATACCATCTCAACAACATAAACTTGCCATTACTTCAAATGCTAATGAGATGGCGCTGAGTAAAAGACCCAAAATCAAACAAAACATTTAATTTATTGAAAATCTGTCTGTTTTAAGGAAACTTGTATATACATATAGAAATGGAAAAATTTGAACGCGATTCATTTTCGAATGCCAAACGATTTAAAACTTGTTAACGAACCACATCCACATTATGGATGTAAGCAAATAAAGCCAATTTTTATTTTATTTATTTATTTTTTTAAATCAAAAAGGATAACATTCGCAAAGGATTATTACATTTTTCGCGATCAATTAAATGTTATGAAAAATTCTTACCAATAAGAAGCCCTAAATTTGTTTTATTTATTTTGATTATCAATAATATTTAATCGTTCTATTTTATTCTCTTTGAATCTTGACATGGTAGTAACTACTTCACCCAAATATCATAAAAATGTAGGGGCATTAAATTTACGAGCAGACGATTTGATGTCTGTTTTTTTTATTACCTCGTTTTCGGCCACTTTATACCTCGTTAAAGACCTGCCCGCTTTCACGACGTGTTAAAAATATTTTAACAAAACAAAATTGGAAATAAATTTTAAATAAAACGTCGCTTGATTCGATGTGTCACCGTTAGTAATTCACGTCGGTTGACTTGATTACACGTTCTATTCGAAAACAAGAAGAGAAAAACAAAGCAAGCAATATTCTACAATGTACTCTGCGAAACGAATCGTTTAGGGGATGCAATTTTCGAAGCAATTTGTCGATATCATGGAGATCGATTCCCAACAAGCAATCTGTAGTAATGGTGGCTTGATAACGCCCTCCTCAACGCCCAATTATGGTCCGTTCTGTGCCTATCTGCGCCGATATACAGAGTGCGCGAATATAGCACATTAGAAAGAATATTTTGTTCGTTTTATTGGCGGACGTGGCATCTTTAGAAACATCTGTAGTTTTATTTCCGAAACTACCCACGGCGCGGCCCATTAACTTCAGTATTTACGCCCCAATCTGGATGATTGTATTTTCTTTCCTGGCTGATATATTCCTATTATTGCCTACACGAGTTTCAGATTAATAATTGTTTTGTTTTAAACGTTGCTGCAAAACTTTCTCTTTCATGAGTTAGTTCAGTTTCTCTTCAAATAAAGCTCGAGATTTATGGCTTACCAACTTAAGGATAATGTATTAGGAAGTTACCAATAGAGGAAAATTACGCCGGTTTAATTTACACGCTAAAATATGGAACAGGGCCTTGCATAAATAATCGGTTGTAATTAACCCTTCGTCTCGGGACAATTATGAAATAGCGTTCGCTCTTCTTCTTGAAATTTTGCATCAACTCCACTAATTAATATAATATAAAAGTAATGACTAGTACAAGACGAAGAAGTTTCAACCCTCATTTCTGTGTTTGATAGATTAAATCGAATGAAGTTAGAAATCATTCGTTTTTCCCGGATGTAACACAAAATGCAGCCGCCAACGTGTTACATCCGATTAGGTTTAACTTCGTGCAGCGTAAAATAAACTTTATCGAGCGCCATTCTGACTGTCAGCCATGATTGATAACCACATTTTAATAGCATTTGTGTCATACAACTTATCACAATTTGTCATTTTAATGCTTCTGCAGCTTACGTGTTTGAATCTATGTGTGTTTCATACGCAAAAATTCCTCGCGGCCAACGAATTGTCAAATTGTAAAGTCGTAAATAATTTTGTTGTTTCCGTAAAAGCAGAAAAAGGAATTGCAAACATAAAATTATATTTTTAATTTAATACTACCCACAGGGTGTTTAGAAATTAGCACAACCAAAAAGAAAACTTGTAATGACAAGGCAATCCAATTACTTAAAAACTTAATAGAATTATAGCATTATTGATTTACAAAAGACGAATGTATTTCCGAACTCGCAGTAAATAAGAAGTAACCAAAACATTAATCATTTCTTGCACAACTATCGATTACTCTCGTTGCTCGCAAGTTTCTCAAGATTCGATTTCACTTCTTTTTTTTTCTTCTTCTTGTTGCTGCTTGACGAACTGAATTCCGCTTATTTATCGAATCCGAGCTTCGTTTGGTCCGTTAGTTAAACAAAAAGAAAACTTCTGGCAAGTCTTCGTTAATCAACGGCGAAACTAAGACGGAGGTGTCGGGGCTTCGTGCCGTGTTTGCTCTGAAAGGAAAAACTTTCGTACGGGCAACAAACACTTAATTCAACTTCGAATTAAATGTTATGTATGCAGACCGTGAGATGGCACTTTAGTACGAGGGCGGACGGCAATTAGAACCGGCCCGGTTACGGTTAGTTACGGTTGTGGTCAGAATGTCAAGTAGGCCTCGCCACAATGGGTATAGTTGCCTACTCAAAGGACCGTGTAACATTACCTAAGTTGATCGAATCTTAGTCTGTGTTTGGTTGAGGTCACTTTTTTTTATTGATTAGTCCTCGTAGAGGCGAAATTGAGAAATTTCGTAAATATTTTTTGCCTCGATACTATTCAAACAGAATTACAACCGAAAATGATGTGTCCGAAAACATAGAATTCTATTTTTATTCTATTTTGCGTACAAATTTATTTCAGGCAACTTTAGATTTAGGAATCGTCTGTGCATTGAAATTTTGTACGCGCATAAATTAAGTGAAACATCCTGTTTGCGAAATTGTTAAATATTTATTAATCCAAAAAATGACCGTCAAACTAAACAGGCAAAGCTGCGATGAGATACTGCGAGTTAATTTTGAGCGAGCTTGCGGTTGACGTAAAATCAGTTTGCTGGTTTAACTACATTAAATTATAGATAACGTTGAGCGAACGTTGGACCGATGAAATAAGAAATAAACTATGAGAGACTGTACAATTATATACTAGGTTTTAATTAAAAAATAGATCAAACGTATAACGTACGTGCGTATTATAATTTTATAAATACTGAAATACTTTTTCGGAAAATAAAACATTATCGGATCAGGAGTCTAAAGTTAGAGGAAAATATTCACAAAAATGTTGTGCCAAGCAAGAACGTTATGAAAAAGATAATATATATACATCGAAGTCCCGAAATGATTTTCTCGGCAACCACACGAGAGTTTTATTTTGTGACCTTGAATCGTGAATAACTATTTTCGGGGAAATTCAAAATTCCAGGCGCACATTTTTTTGAAAAATTGCCCGGGGCGATTGTGTTTTTCTTTGCGGCCTATTTTCCATTTATACTAGAAAGAAACGCGACGATAAAAAAGCGGTCCGATGTGAATTTATTTCCGATACCGTTTAAAATGTGAATCGGTTATAATATATCGCGTATATATTTGCATTTTCCAATAAAAATACATCTCGTATTGTTGCTGCTTAATATTAAAATATGTATTTTTTGTTTTGTGTAAGAATAAGAAAAGAAAAAGTATGGAAATATTTAATTTACCTTTGTAATATCTTGTTATTTATTAAAGTATAGGGTGTAATCCTTGGGATTCGCTGCTTGAGGTAATGAAGTAATAAGGAAAACGTTCAGGCCCGATTTTACAATCGTCGGATAAGCATTGTTATTGGTATAACGCTGGTATAACGTGACGTAGGTGTGACGTAGATATGGAGGGACATTAAAGGATATTTGGCGAACAGTTATTCCGTTCTTATTCCACGATTGTAAAACTGGGCCTTAATAAAGTTATCCCATCCCTGAAAAACGACGGTTTAATTTTCCGTGCTGATTTAAAGAAATTTTTCCATAGAAAATCTTTGGCCATGAGACACTTAGTATTTAAATAATTTCTCAAGTTCTTATAAATTTTCCCAGGACTATTAAAACTAAGTTTGGGTCTGTTTATTATACGAATATTGGTAGAGACGTCGCGTCGGATGGTTATTAATTGTTGCAAAAGCCGGTCGCTTTAAGTGCTCACGTGCTCCAGTTAATTTCAACCATTTTGTCGAATTTGATGTTTCATATGTGGCCCGAAGTTCTAATTGAATTCGAAATCTCGTACTTAAGAGATTTAGTACCACGTTCTTAGACGTTACGCCTTTGAGGTGTGCACGTTTTGATTAATAAGAACAATAAACGAATCCCATTGAAAGCGTAGACGGTGGTAATTCTCGTTTCATGTTTGAATGTAATACACATATTAGATGCGAAATATAACAAAGGGAGTTTCGCTTTCTCGCCAAATAAGATTTCACTCCTACCCCTTAAAAAAAAACTTTTATTTATTTCGTCAAACAAAGTTGCAATTCTAAACTTGCCCGAAACACATCTCATGGAGTTCGCCGCCATCCTCTTCTCCACACGTGTTCCTTGAATGCCAATCGAGTTCGTGGCGCGCACTGCATATGAACTGATAAACTGAGGGGCTTTAGATCTCCTTTAGATATGTTCAACATGGCACGGATCACATTTCAGCGTGGTAAGTCGATACCTTGTATTAAGACGGGAGCCATTCGATATCAATAAGCCGTCTGTTTTCCGTGCTTATCCAGAGCTTCCAAGCAGACTGCTGTGCTTTTTAGTAAAACCACGTAAGTCGTACGAAATTCCATTTAAAAGAACCGATCAAATCAAGTCAAACGCCTATTCGCAAGCTTTGACTTGACAAAAAATAAATCTAATTAAAATATAAAATTCTGTGTATGTGTGTTCTAATCGAAAACTGCGGGTTTATTCATTCCGGTCATGAACGGAATCGGGAAATTCCATTTTGAAAATTAATTTATTTTAGCAACAAGTGCGGCGCTCGCTTCGCAATCTCCGCGTCTTATTATAAATTTATTTTATTTGTCGTCCTAAGTACTTTTCTGCAAGCATTTGCAATCTACTTTCTTGACCAGTTCTGCAATTGCCCGATTCG
This sequence comes from Dorcus parallelipipedus, assembly GCA_958336345.1. Lineage (NCBI taxonomy): Eukaryota > Metazoa > Arthropoda > Insecta > Coleoptera > Lucanidae > Dorcus > Dorcus parallelipipedus. The sequence continues at coordinate 41,517,194 of OY284477.1, forward strand.
AATTGAATGGGTTCAATTGCGTTCCATAACCAATTGCAAATAACAGAAGTTCCAATTTGGAAAATAAATTCCGGCGATGCGAGGAAGAATTTTCGTTTGGTTTATTTTTTGGTAATTACCTGTTTGTTATTCATATCGATTAAATTTATTATTTATTGCATATTAAATGCGGCACGAAGAAAGTATAATATATAAATTTTAATGTCTGCGGGTAGAATGTATTATGAAAATTAACAAATTGGGTGGGTAGGTAAAAAGAAGCGAGAGGCTCGATTTCAAACAGATACGGCCAAGAAAGTTACCGAATTTACATAGCTTTAATATTTCATTAAGACATTAACACAAAGCGAGGTACGAAAATCTAAAATCAATGAGAATCGACGCAATTATCGTTTCGCCCGAAGACCCTGTGTATAAAACATAAATTGTATATCCACCCGGCAGGGGGCCAATTGCTTTTTTCTGTTTCGTCGCGGAGAAAAGATGAGCCGTACATCAGTGCACATAAAATGAAATAAAGAAAAGAGATAAAACGCCATACATCATTATTCTTAGAAGTTTTCCTCGAAGAAAAAGTATCAGATGTGTCAAATTCGCTTTAGATCGTGTCTCCAGGCGTCGACGTGTTTATCCCTGGTGAATAATGGATCGGCTTCGGCACAACATTTGACAACTGGACAACATATACGGCGGCCCTAAAAAATTATAGTCGCCGTGCGGATTCATTTCAATAACAATATTTTACAAAAGAAAAACAATTTGTTCTGTATAATGCGACACTGACGGAATAAATCACGCGCAGGCTACTATCATGTAACAAATTTGATCAATCAACACGACAGCGTAAGCGCAATAACGAACAGTTATATATTATAGAAAAATACATTCATTAAACGATACAAAAGATTCATTATTCTTTCGAATAAATTAAAAAAATATACTATCTTCTTGATTTTTTTACCGAGGAGCAATAAAAAAATTACTTGAGACGAACATTTCGCAAGACGTTTGGTGCTCTTGTTGAGTTTCGTTTAATTAGGATTTAATGTAGAAAAAATCTATGTTGCAAAATGATGAAATAAAGAATTCCTTAGAGTTTTCTAGTTTCTGAATATGAAGGAGGAACAAGAAAGAACTGACGCAGTAATGAAATACGTGAATTTTTATTATATTTGCTGGAGTTCTTTTAGATTTCATTTTCTGATAAGCCAGCTTCTATTCTAGGTAGCAAAATAAAAAAGTGTTCACAAAAACTACTCGAACCGAAAGCAGTAGTTATGCTCTTATTTCCGCATTAGACTGTTTTCTTTTCTTTTATGCCTTAATGCCGGCGAATAAATCTGGCGCTCTCGTGGAATTTCCCTTAAAAGTATCTGTAACGTAATTTGAAATTTCAACTGCGGAGGAGATAACGCAGACTTTAAAAATGAAGCCCCCAGACATACACACATAAAATGCAGACTTTTCTAGTTTCGCTGTTAATATTTGATGATATACGAGGAAGATTCGTACGGATTTAGAATCAGTGCTCTGTAATAAAACTAGCTAATCAACACGGAAGATGATGATTTGGCGCAGGAGATTTACGGAACGTGAAGTCGATAGATATACGTCGTCAAGGTAAAATATAAAATTTATACGCGAAGTTGGGTGTATAGTTAGAAAGTAGCTGTTAAGAGGACGAAATTTATGGCGCTTTGTTGGCTAATTAAAGCGAAGTTCGGCTGCGAATTTACATTTCCCAAGACAAAACTAATTTAGGCCCAAGTGAAAGCGCCGTATTTAATTAGGTTCCTATAAATAGTGAGACAACAATTGCCTCGTTCTGATTCGATTTGCAAGACGGAATAACAACGTTAATCATCGCCCGAAACAAAGTGGCTAAAAGTTTGAAATCACAATTTCAATTTGCGCGCCCCGTGTAACAACAACGCGAAGAACAGAATTTGCCGCGCGAACAATAAAGACGAATCTATTAAAACTGATTGTTTTAATGTAAGCAAGATTTAGAAAGTTTAATTTGATTTTATTCGACTGGTGGTGATGAATTGCCCGGAATTAATTACATGCAGAGCTTGGTTGAATAATATAATGTTTAACAACCCTTGCGAACTTATAATGGCAGTAGCTGAATATATTTGCTTTTACTAGTCCAGAGTTCGGCATATACGTGTAGTTTTCATAATGCCCAGGTTAAATTGTTCATGTTATTAATAAACGTGCAGATTTCACGTCGTATATAACAATTAATGTCTGAATACGAGACCGCAGGGAAAAAGCATTACCGTTGTACCATACATTACGTTAATGGAAGAACTTGGACATAACGTGCTTGATGAACGTCGAGCTTTTTCGGGTTGCAGCTTTTGAATCTGCCCAAAAAAATGTTGCACAACGCATGTTATGTTAATTATAATTTGATTAAAAGTTAATTCCCAAAAGCCTACGGCGTCTGCAGCTTAAGTGACAATTCTCAGGCGATATAATTCTGGGTGTACATAGGGGCGGAGGTAAATAAATCTTCGGTTTCAGCGTAATAATATTAAAGTACACCGTGGGGACTCTAAGAACCGGTTAATTTCCTTGAATGTCTGATTGTTTTCCATTAAGAAATTGTCCAAATTACACTCGAAAATAACGTTTGAACTCGCAGGTTCGGGCAAAAGCGAGAAGGCCAACTTTTTCATTGTTCCGTTCGAAAAGTTTGCGAAAACTCGTTAAAAATATTTCAGCTCTATAAGCAAATTATTTTTAAATTTAATGTCTCATAAATTATAACGAGCTTAAAAGTCTCGACGGTGTATCTTGTTTCGTTTCGGAGTTTAAATCTCGATGAATATTTTATTTGTGCTGTCATTTAGACCGTGCAGTTAAAATATAATACGTGTATCTCCTTCGCACCCTGTAGTTGTTCCTCGATGAGGAAAGCGCATGAAAAATACCTCTCGAAACATATGAAACTAGTCCAAACCTGTGTTCAAGAAAATTGAATTAATTAAAAACAACCTTTATCTTTTGTATTAAAATTGTATTTTAAGTGGATTTTGCTTGGATGTTAGAAAAACATTCTTGAGTTTAATTCCGAAGATAGCGTGTAATAAAGAGCAAAGTCTGTGTTATATAATTCCCGGCGATATCCGCCCTTACTGTGACTAGGCACGCCACCCCTTACTATCTGGCTGGCGCATAAATATTTGATGTGAAAACGTTAATATAATTGAACGCAAATTGACTTACGAGCTTGAATGGCCCGGAAAATTATAAGTTTTGTGCAGGAACGGATCTATAATTTCATTTTTAATTTTTCCACCTTCGGAAAGTGCTTTAATATCGCCGGAAGCTATTATTAAAGTTATATAGGTCGACGATTTATGGCGTCGCGCGCCGTTTTCTGGGACATCTCACCCCTAACTCACGGCGTTTTATTAGAGCCGCACTAGGATCAAACAATACATTTAAGGACTTTGCGTAATCACGAAAGTATGTTCTCATCCAAGAACGCTCTGCTTTTATACACTAATTGAAAGTAAAAACTAATTTAATTCTTACATCACACCCTAATGTCTTTTGTAGAGAGATAAGCGCTAGATCAAAACAAAAGCTTGAAAAGGCGAGGTCATGATCTGTGTGAATCTGGAATTTTCATGAAAATCAGTTCAAACGATAGAGGACGATGGGCGGTACATTAAGTATGTAAAATATGAAGGGTTTGTGGCGGGTCGTTCCAGAGATATACGATTTTAACATTTTCAGTGAGCGTTTATTATGTAAAATTATAATATAGGTTGGTATTGCTGCTTGCAGATCGTGAAAGAAATAATTTTAAAATAAATAGAATTTTTGATGTATAAATAAACCATAAAAGTTTATTTGTTCGAAAATTATTTGAAAATTTCTAATTTTTGTTTGCCACATCCTGTGTTTTCAGATGATGTCAACATAAAGAAATGTTTCTCTGAATCAATAGAACTCGTTCATTCATATCGTCGTCCTTTTATGTAAGAATTTATCCTGAAAATCCTGCGATCAAAATAAAACTCGGGCAAAAGTAATTTCGTTTTTGTACAACAACGACGAATTTGTTTTATACGGTTTCGATAAGAAAGAAAAAAAATTACCGGCAGTTAATCCGATTTATCACACACTCACGCTGGGATTACATTGACGTGATAAATCAAAATATTTTCGCAACGTATGAGGGAGGACGATATTGGAGGCGAGGAAAAAATTTTGCTCCCACGTTAAATATGTATTGTTTAGAAATTTTTTTAATTCTTTTCGAGGAAGAATTGTTTAAAGTAATTCAATCAGTTTTGTTCGTCTTTTTGGTAACTTTCATAAACAAAAGCGGCTTTCGGTGTTACAGACTTAAAAGACAATTTATTTTACAAAATGGTGTGCGAGCTTTAGCGAAAGCAATTTATTTTCACCACGGACGTTTCTACTCTATGCAATTATAGATATTTTCTCGAGGAAATTATTATAATTTTACCAAAAGCAGCGCTTTCCTATCCGATGAAAATTACAACAAAATATGTGTGTACGCTTCGTAAAATTGATACATTTATCGACATTTATATCAAAGTGTCCGATCAAATTACAATTACATATTTTGTTATAATTTTACTGATGCTTGATGCAATGTAATAATAATAATTACCCGAGGGAAAATAATACAATAGAGCATGAATGGCCACTTGTATGCACATGTAAAACAAATAATATTTAATTAAAAGCGTATGCCGTCTCGTAAACAAGAAATAAACGTTTAGTTGCAGTTTTTAATGATGTAGAACATCAGCCGGGAAGATTAATGAGGATTGAAACTAATTGATGCAAATGTAAATGGGAGAATCCGGCGCAGTAAACACGCTACAACTTGTCGGGAATTTATCACGCTGTTTGCTGTATTCTTAAAGTTTATGTGCTCCGGTTAAGCGAAGTATTGCGCGAAGGAAATTTTCGTTTTATACGCATGCATCATAGTAAACCTGGAGTTTAACTTTCTTAAATCAGTTTCATTATTCTCGTTCTATTTTTGTTCTATTTAAGGATTTCATGATGAAATTACCCACCCAACGAGCAGCACCATTATCAGTCCCACTAAACGATTCTCGAGTACACGCCTAATGCTATAAACTTACTTTAAAGCAAGCGTCTAAAGCAAAATCGTGTTTTATGCATTTAAGGGCGCTCTCCGCGCCGCTCTATCAAATACAAAACGCTGTAAGAGTTCTCTTATTTCGATGACTTGTCTGTTCTTATCCCGAAGATAAATGATCCGGGGACGAACGGTTTAAAGAAGGACGTGTATCGACCCTTGTGACCTTCTCAAATTATGTGCAATTTAACTCGGGGAAAAAGCGAAACAAAAGTAACGTCATTTGTTTTGCTTATGAAGGCCTGAAGAACCTTTTTAGGTGTTTCAAGGATTTTGAGCGTTGTGGCGCTTGTTCCGGTGAGTCAGGTCCGACAGACGATTTTGTATATGTTTTTATTTACAAGCGTTGCCCAATTGTAGTCTAATTAAATTTAGCCTCGCAGTGGCTTATGAAAATAGGCACATCCAAATAACGTACGACAGAGAAAGAGATCCTTAAGGATGTATCAATCAATCACTCGTGAGACTTTCATAAAATTAATTTAACACGTGGTAAAATTCATGTACAAACAGGAAAGAAACGTTGGATGTAATATCGAAAGCTCAAATTGTGCACTTCACGTGGTATAAATTCCCCGCAAAATGCACAATAGATTCGCCTAAGAGAGGGTTGTTTGCGACGAACTTGTCGGCCAGTAACTCTATAATTCAACATGCTTGTGAACGAATACGCCCAATCTTCTGACTTACGGGAATGCAATTGTAATACCGCGGGCAATAAGGGTGAAATAGGGCGACAGTTTCTCCGCGATTTAGTTTATTGGTTACTACCAGTTTGATATAAGGCAATGATATTATTTGGTGTCGTTACACTTGTATTTTGCAATTGGTCACTTTTGTGGTACTTAAAAAAATTCATATCTTTTATATCCTTCACTAGTCTCTTTCCTGTTCATTCATCTTTCATTCTTTATTGTATTCATTTTCACACTTCTTCATTTGCGTTTTTCTTTCAGAAATCTCCTCCCCTTGCTGAAATGATGTAAAGTATAATGCAATATGAAAATATTTGACGTTAACCTTCTACAATTCATAGCCCATTATTTACTCAAAGACTTTCCATTCTCAGTAGTTTTACGTTGTGTAATCAGCTTCGATATAATGGACTGAGGACTGTATTTTTTGTTTGAATTTGATTAAAAGAAAACTTCGTTGGTACGAGTATCTTTTTGACAAAAATATTCTATTGATATCGTTTTCAATTGTGTTTGTTTACATATTTTTTTAAAGGATGTATGATTTTTCGTATGAATTATAAATTGTGGTAACATAACTCCCCGCCTTGAACATTTTTTTTTTAAAGAAAGTATTCAAATATTCATAAATTGCAGATAAGTATGAACTGATTATAATAATAAAAATGAATTACTTTAACTACTCTTACCATGCACAGTTTCACTATTTCACTATTTTCATTTTCAGGTACTGAAAGAGCACACAACTTCGCTACTGTTCTCTTGAAAATGCCCTTATGAGTCTTCACTGTAGCAACTCGAACTATGTTCTCGTCACCGGGATGAAGCTCTACTATTCGTCCAAGAAGCCATTGGGAAGGAGGTAAGTTATCCTGTTTGATTATTACCAAGCTTCCAATTTTCAACCCTGGATTTTTGATCTTCCATTTCTTTCTTTCTTTCTTGCAGATGACACAGATATTCTCGTGACCAGCTTTTCCAAAAATTTTGTACTAATTGTTGCTGTAACTGGAAACGTGATAGCCTGTTTGTTGGTGTGTCCAGCAGTTGTAGTTTGGGAATAGCAGTCAATGTTTTACCAATTAAAAAATGAGCTGGAGTTAGTGGCTGCAGATCATTGACGTCCGATGACAAGGGGTTAGAATGGTCTAGATTAAGGTTAAGATTGTGTAAAATTCTTCATGTGTTAATTTTGTGTCATTTATTACTCTTGATAAATGATGTTTTATATTTTTTATGTTTGATTCCCAAAGCCCTCCAAAATGAGGCGAGTTTGGGGGAATAAAATGCCAAGTTATATTTTGACTTGTACAATAATTTGTAATTTCTGCTTTAGAGTTTGAGAAAAATTCATGCAAGGCAGATAGTTTTTTAGCTGCTCCGATAAAATTTGTTGCATTATCTGAATATAAATGAGCTGGTTTGCCTCGTCGTGATGCAATGAATTGTACAATAATTTGTAATTTCTGCTTTAGAGTTTGAGAAAAATTCATGCAAGGCAGATAGTTTTTTAGCTGCTCCGATAAAATTTGTTGCATTATCTGAATATAAATGAGCTAGTTTGCCTCGTCATGATGCAAAACTTCTCAAAGCAGCAAGGAATGTTTCACTTGATAAATCTGTCACAAGTTCCAGATGCATAGCTTTAGTAGAAAAGCAGATAAAAAGACAAATGTAGCTCTTTGTAGTCTTTGAACCTCTACCTTTACGATCTTTTATGTTAAAAGGACCTGCATAATCAATTCCCGTGATATAAAATGGATTGTTAATTGTAACTCGTTCTTTTAGTAAATTAGCTATTATTTGATCAAAAGATTTTGGTTTAGATTTAAAACATCTGGTGCAATCTCGCACTACTGACTTAGCTACACTCATTCCAGATGTAACCCAATAATAGCTGCCTTACTGTAAATAATAACAATTGTGGACCTGCATGAAGTAATGTTATATGTGTATTTTCAAAAATTAATTTCGCTAAACGATGTTTCCCCGATAAAATTAAAGGATGTTTCTGAGCAAAGTTTAAGTAAGAATTTTTTAATCGACCACCAACTCTTAATAAACCTTCAGGATCAATGAATGGAGCAAGAGATAATAAATTGTGTTTTGTCTTTAAATTTTTATTATTTAGTAATAAATTAATTTCTTGAGAAAAACTATCTTGCTGTGACAATTTTATTAATTGTTTCATACTGAGGTCTAATTCTGTAATAGTCAAGTATCCGTATTGTCGTTCAGATTTTTGTTTCTTAATATTTGAGATGAACCGCAAAATACAGTGTGTCCCAAAAAGTTTTATACAAATGGAGAAAAAGTTTATCTTACATTTCACAAAAAAAACTATTCCTTATAAAAAGCTCTGCATGACTTGTAAATCCATAATCAGGTACAAAATTTTTAAAAAATTGGCTGGAATACAGGGAAAATAAAAAATAATGATTTGGACGGAGAGCAAAATACGTTCAAACTGTAGTGGAGAAGCAAAATGTTCATTGAAATTGTGATTAAATAGCAAAAAATTATGCACACTTGTAGATTATTGATATTCCCAGATAAAAATTGATAAAGAAGGTTATCAATGTTTTATAAAAATAAATTATCTAACAATTGCTGAGGTGTTTATTTTTTAATTTTTATCTGGGAATATCAATAATCTACAAGTGTGCATAATTTTTTGCTATTTAATTACAATTTCAATGAACATTTTGCTTCTCCACTACAGTTTGAACGTATTTTGCTCTCCGTCCAAATCATTATTTTTTATTTTCCCTGTATTCCAGCCAATTTTTTAAAAAAATTGTACCTGATTATGGATCTACAATTCATGCAGAGCTTTTTATAAAGAATATTTTTTTTTGTGAAATGTAAGATAAACTTTTTCTCCATTTGTATAAAACTTTTTGGGACACACTATATATGCCATTGTTCTCTTCAACCTGTTCAAACTAGAGAACCTTTCGAAAATCTGAAAATTATTTTCAACAGTAGCCGAGCAAACATTATTTATAGAATTTTTAATTAAAATTGAATATGAAGATGATGGCCAATGATTATTGGGAAGAGACGACCATGAAGGGCCGTTCCACCAAAATTGAGACTTAAGTAAACTTTCAGGAGAAATGCCTCGTGAAGTAAGATCGGCAGGATTATCTTTTGTGTTTATGTATTTCCAATTGTTAATCTGTGTTAATTCTTGAATTTTAGAAATACGATTTTTTACAAAAATTGGCAATGAATGAGATGCAGTATTAATCCAATGTAATATTATTTGAGAATCTGACCACAGGTGACATGGGCATTCGAGAGTGAATGATTTTTGAATCTTATTAATTAATTGACTCAACAATAAAGCACTACACAATTCTAATCTTGGCATAGTAAAACATTTTAGTTTTTGCGCATAAAAGATTAATTGAAATCTTTCCCTTTTGATTGATGCTGCGAATGTATACACATGCACCATATGCATTCTGTGATGCATCACAAAAACCATGTAATTCTAATTCTACAAAATTTTTACAAACCACATGTCTATCTAATTGTAACTGATTTAACTTTGTTAAATTAGTTCGGAAGCGTAACCATGCAGTTTTTAAATCTTCTGGAATAGGATCATTCCAATCTAATTTAAGAAACCACAGTTTTTGAATAATTATTTTTAAGAAAATAGTGCATGGGCTTAACAAACCTAATGGATCAAAAATCCTGGCTACGTCAGACAAAATTGATCGTTTATTAATTGATAAAGAATTTTCAAAATTTTTGATTTGATAACCTAATGTATCGGATTTAATGTACCATTTTACTCCTAAAGTTTTTGAAAACTCATTATCTCCTAAATTTAAAACACTGACAGGTTCATTTTCATTTTGAAACTCCTGCAAAAAAAAGCTTGCTATTAGAATTCCATTTTCTTAAATGAAAATATGCTGAATATAGAATTGAATCAATTTCTTTACATGTATTGATTGCAACTGTTTCAGAATCAAAACCTGTTATTAGGTCATCAACATAAAAGTCATTTTGTATTATTGAAGATGCAAAACAAGATTTTGTCTGATATTCATGAGCCAATTGCATTAAGCATCTCATGGCTAAATGGAGCAGATCTAGTGCCATAGGTAACTGTATTTAATGTGTAAATGGAAATCGGATCGTCTGAATTAAATCTCCAAACAATATTTTGAAGATGTCTGTCGTCAGGATGAATGACTTGCCTATACATTTTTTCTATATCTGCCGAAACTGCAAAAGGATGTTGTCTGAATTTTATGAGTATGGAAAATATTTCATTCTGAATGGGTGGCCCTGTAAATTGTAAGTCATTAACTGACCAACCTGAATCGGAATTCGCTGATCTATCAAAAACTACTCTTAATTTAGTAGTTAAACTTTCTTGTCTAATAACACCATGATGTGGCAAGAAATATGCTGTATTGGAATGAATTGAATATGCTTGAGACATGTGATTTAAATCTATGTATTCTTTCAAGAATTGAGAATATTGAGCTTTTAGATTAGAATCATTTGAAAATTTACGTTCTAATTGTTGCAGACGTTTAATTGATAATGTTTTCGAATTACCGAAATTAGAGGCAGAATGTTGGTATTCGAACAATGAATCGTCCTTGTTCATTTCTAGAGAATGTTTCTAAGAAATGTTTTTCGCAGTAAACATCATCGGAAGACATAGAATGTTCGTTATTAATTTCCTCTACTTCCCAAAATTTCTGCAATTTAGAATCAAGATTACTGTCGGTTTTAGAATAATTACAATGTAATTTTGGAATGGATTCTGAGATACCTGATATAATCCAACCGAATTTTGTATTTTGAAGAACTGGCATATCCTTACCCAATTGGATTATTTGATTATGAAGAATATTCCAGAAAATACCTGCGCCAATGAGTACATCAATTTCACTAGGCTTGGTAAATTGAGGATCTGCCAATTGAATGTTGGTTGGAATATTCCATGAGCTGATACTAATAGTGAATAGTGAATGAAGGCAAATTACCTGTAATTGTGGGCAAAACAAATAAGAAAGACTAGTAGAAAATTCATAATTGAGTGAATGTATCACAATGTTACATTTCTTTTGAATGACGGATGAAACACCATTGATTCCTACAATGGTCATGTTTGTTGAATGTTCTTCGAGTCCTAACCTTTTGCAAAATTTTGAAGTAAGAAAATTTGACTGAGAGCCACAATCAAGCAAGGCTTTTGCAGTATGAATGTTTCCAGAAACATCTGGAACTAAAATTGATACAGTGGAAAGTAAAACGTGTTGATTAGGATAATGACTTGTGAAACTAACTTCTGATGAAATTGTTGTTGCATTTGGGTGAGTTGTCTTTGATGTGATTGGTTCATGTGTGTTTAATAATTCTGGATGGAGTAAAGTATTATGTTTGGCTTTGCACTTTTTGCAAAATCCAGATCTGCAGGTTTTAGTTGTGTGGCCTGAACGTAAACAGTTATTACAAAGATTTAGTTACTTTATTGTTTTTAATTTATCTGACAAATTTAATTTTAAGAATTTTTCACAATAATAAATTAAATGAGTCCCATTATATACAGAACATTTTACATTTGAGGATATTAGTGAAACTTGTTTGACATTATTATTTAACTGTCTATGTTCTTTTGTATTTTTATTGTAGTTAATTTCAAGTGTTTCTAGAAAATTCAGCTCTTGAATTCAAAAAGCTTTTGAAATGAGAAAGTGTTGGGAAATTATTACCTGTTTTAACCTTTTCCCATTCCCGAACAGTAATTTTGTCAAGCTTTGACGTAATTAAAAAGATCAACAAAGTGTCCCAATGTTCTGTTGTTTGTTTTAGTGTTTGAAGAGCTGTTAAATGTTTAAAAATGGTATCTGTTGTGTATTTGTATTTAGTTAGTCGGCGTTGAGGCCAAAAACAAAAAAACAAAGAATAATAAATGTTCTGCTTTTTCCAAAACGTGTTCTACTTTTTATCGTGCACAATTTAATTATAAAGGAACCCAACAAATTGGCGACGAGGATGACGGAAGTTAAACCAACATCAATTACATTCCGAGGACCAGGAGAATTTAATTCCACAGCGCCAAATTCTTCTTGGATAGCTTGGTGGGAACGTTTTGAGAACGCGCTTGAGCTCGCGGAAATCACAGATGAAGATCGACAAAAAAAACTGTTTTTTGCGGAGTTGGGCAATGCTTATTGGGACTTACGACGAATGGCTATGCCAGAGGATATCCGTAAATTGCCATTGAGTGTGGCAAAGCGTCTGATGAATCAACGCTATGGTGAAACACGTTCACTGGCAGCCCGGCGTCATGCCTTGTTCAGTGCAAAGCAGCGTCCAGGACAGTCAATCAGTAGTTTTTCGGTAGATCTTCGGCAGCTTCTGGCCGATGCTGAGCTTCCGAAGGCAGTTGACAATGTATGTATGTTTATCGGTGGAATTGTAAGCAATTCTATTCGAGCGGAATTGATTCGCCAGAACTTTGTGAGTTTTGAAAAGGCTGTTGATGCGGCGCTTTTGTGCGAATCGTCAGAGCGCGAAGCCGATGTTATTGGCGCTGGTAAGGTTGTAAGAGACGACCATGACTTATCAGAAGTGGCGAAGGTGACAGCAAAGAGTGTCAAAAAAAGTGACAGGTATGGTAAATGTTTTTGTTGTGGCAAGGCGGGACATTTTAAAGAAGAATGCCCTTTCAAGGAAGCAAAATGTCACAAATGCAAGCAGACGGGACACTTGGCAGTAATGTGCAATGGTCAGAAGGTGAGAAAAACGAATGACGTGAGACAAGTAGAAACAGTGAATACGTTAAGCGGTAATGAAAATGGTCAGATCAAGTTGAGACTGAATGATCGGTTATGTGACTTTATGGTGGACACTGGTGCGCGAGTTACTATCATAAATGCTAAAACGTGGAAAGCGATCGGCAGTCCAAATTTGCGTGAGACAGATATAGTTCTGCGAGATTACAACGGTAATGACATAAAGATTTTGGGTGTGGTAAAAACTACTGTAGTGCACAAGAAAAATCAAGCCCAAATCGACTTGTTTGTTTGCGATGAACGTAAATCAAATCTGTGCGGTCGAGACGCGATTAAAGCATTGGGTATCGACCTAAATATAATTTTTGATTTGACAGTAAATGAAGTTCAGCTCGAGTCGTCTATGAATGATTTATTAGAACAATTTGCGGACGTATTTAAAGAAGGCCAAGGCACATGTCGAAAGGCGGTTGCTTCGTTGAAGTTTAAAAGCGACGTTGAACCGAAGAAATATAAGGCAAGACCGTTACCGTTTGCAGTCAAGGAACAGGTTGAGATGGAATTGGAGCAGATGGTTAGTGACGGAGTATTAAAACCCGTGGACAACAGTGATTGGGCAACCCCGATGGTCGTGGTTCCAAAGCCGGGAGGAAAAATTCGTCTATGCTGGGATTATAAGGTCACCGTAAATCCGCAGTTGGAAATCCATCAATATCCCCTACCCAGGCCGGAGGAACTGTTTAATATGTTGAATGGAGGGGAGAAGTTTTCGAAACTCGACCTGAAGAATGCATACCTGCAACTACCATTGGATAATGCTGCGCGTGAGTGTTTGACAGTGACTACGCACAAGGGCTTATTCCAATTTACGAGGCTTCCGTTTGGTGTTGCATCGGCCCCTGCGATTTTCCAACGTGTGATGGAGACAGCAATGCAAGGAATCGAAGGAGTAGCTGTGTATCTGGACGATATTTTGATAACTGCACCAGATGACAAAACACATATTTCTCGACTCCGAGAAGTCTTGAAACGCTTGCTCGACTATGGATTAAGAGTCAAGCGCGAGAAGTGCATGTTCCTAGCTGATGAAGTGACATTTCTTGGGAATATTGTAAATTGCCAAGGTATCCGCACTTGCCCATCGAAAGTGAAAGCAATTGTCGATATGGCTGCACCGGAAAATTTAAGGCAATTACGCTCATTCTTGGGTATGGTGAATTACTATGGCAAATTCATTTCTCAATTAGCTACATTGACTGTTCCATTGAACGAGTTATTGCGTAAGGGTATGCCATGGACCTGGTCTAAACGTCAGAACGATGCGTTTACTGAAATAAAGAAAATGCTCATATCGTCAAAAGTTTTGGCGCACTATGATCCAAAGAAAAAGTTGTACCTAGCCACTGATGCATGTGATTATGGCTTAGGTGCAGTTCTTTTTCAAAGAGACGGCAGTAAGGAATCAGTGATAGCATATGCATCGAGAACGATGAACGACACGGAACGTAAGTACGCTCAGATCGAAAAGGAAGCGTTGAGCATCATGTTTGGACTTGAGAAATTCAATCAATATCTCTACGGAAGGACATTTGTGCTTCAGACTGATCATCAGCCACTAGTAAAGTTATTTGGGCCAAAAAACCAAATACCGATAGTGGCGGCACGAAGACTTCATCGCTGGGCGCTAAAGTTGATGGCATATAATTACGAAGTAGAATACTGCCGTACTAATGATTTCGGAAATGCTGATGGACTGTCTAGGCTTCCTCAACCGGTTACTGAAGTAAGGGTAGACGAAGTAACAATTATACAGGACGAAAACCTTTCTGAGCTTCCAGTTACGGTAGAAAAGGTTGCTGTGGCTACAAAGTCAGATGCTGTACTTAAAAAGGTACTAAAATTCATGCAACAAGGTTGGCCAAATCATCTCAAACAAGATGACGAATTGCTTAAACCTTTCTTTAATCGACGATCGGAGTTGAATTTGTACCGTGGCTGTGTTCTGTGGGGTGAACGTACAGTTATACCAGAGAATTTGAGACATCAAGTGCTCGACATGATTCATACTGCGCATCCAGGTGTGGTTAGGATGAAGTCATTGGCAAGACAGCGTGTTTGGTGGCCGAAGCTTGATGATGATATTGAAATGCTCAAGCGACATTGCGTCGTGTGTCAAACGGTAGGGCCGAACGAGCGTAAGGTATCACTTCATCCGTGGGAGAGGCCGGAACAAGTGTGGCAGCGCATCCACATCGATTTTTGTGGACCATTTTGGGGCAGCATGTGGTTAGTAATTGTGGATGCTAAGTCAAAGTGGCCGCATGTCGTTGAAATGAGAAGCACAGAAGCCGGTAGAACGATCGATGTTTTAGATCGTATTTTCACAATTCATGGACTTTCAGAACAGATTGTGAGCGATAATGGGAGGCAGTTCGTGGCGAAGGAGTTCGAAAACTTCTGTGCTTCGCACGGAATTGTACATACACTGACTGCACCGTATCATCCTCAGAGCAATGGGGAGGCGGAACGGTTCGTACAGACGTTCAAGAGTAGTCTACACAAAGCAAAAGAAGCGAGAGAACACAAAGAACAATCTGTGCGGAAATTTCTGGTACAATATCGAGCTACTAAACATCCCGCAACTGGCAGAACTCCGAGTGAAATGCTGTTTTCACGTCAAATACGGACATTACTGGATTTGGTGAATCCAGTGAACAAATCCGTGGTCGCAACAGACGAGAAGAAATGTGAGCGGAAATACGATGAGCAAATGAAACGTACCTACGAGGGTTTGGCAAAGACCAAAACGAAGTCATTCGACGCCAGACAAAAGGTGTTTGTTCGAAACTATCGTGAAGGACCGCGTTGGATACGTGGTACGGTGGAAAACAAAACAAGTAATTCTATGTACCGTGTGAGCACACCACGTGGATCCTGGATGCGACACGTAGATCAGATGAAACCAGATGAAACTGTACCAGTAAACGATAATATCCATGAAGAAGCTGATGCAGAATTAACCAATATGGAAGAATGTCAAGCTCAATGTTCGAACGTGAGTTCTGCGAAATTGGCGAAAAATTTTGATAGAGAAAGTGCAATGACTAGTGATCTTACTGTGGACGTGCGCAACCATGGATCAAGACTTCAGAAGAATGGCAAACCGGTGCGTCGTTCAACGAGAGTGCGAAAACCGTTACAAATTCTTCGCTTGTGATTGAGTTAAAAGGACAAGCTTAGAATTTGTTTATTGTTCAGTTTTCTTTCTGTAAGGTATTAGCTAAGTGGGGAGGGAACTGTTGTGTATTTGTATTTAGTTAGTCGGCGTTGAGGCCAAAAAACAAAAAAACAAAGAATAATAAATGTTCTGCTTTTTCCAAAACGTGTTCCACTTTTTATCGTGCACAATTTAATTATAAAGGAACCCAACAGTATCAATTAAATTTCTTATTCCTATTGAGGATTCCTTTGCAAATGGATTTAATTCAAATAAAGATTTGATAAGATTATTGATCAATAATCTAATGTTATCATACCTGTTGCAAAGTAATTCCCATGCGATTATATAATTCTCAGATGAGAATTCTAGAGACTGTATGACTTTTAGTGCGTCACCTTCTAGTGAAGCACGTAAATAATGGTACTTCTGAACATTATCAATTGATTTGTTTGAATTAATTAGTGATTCAAAAGCATCTTTGAATTCCAGCCAATTATCATATTTACCGTTAAATTTTGTAAGCTTAATTGTTGGAAGTTTGATTTTCTGGAAAATACTGTTTTGCTTTGAGGAATCTGATGTGCCAGTGACATTGTCAATTTGAATTTGGCTGACAGATGTGTGGACTTGTTTTAAAATAACTTTTGCGTCTGTTATTGCTGATGAATGCTTCTCCGTGAAATCTTCTCTTTCTAAATATTGTCTTTCTAAGTCATCTTCATCGCAAATGTATTCTATTTTACTCTGAATTTCATCAAATTCCTCAAACAATGATGCAAACTTATTACTACGATCTTGTAATTCAATGATTATTTTTTCTTCTAATACTTGATCATTTGCATATACGTCTTGAACTGTGCGCAAATATTTTATAAAATTTGTCAGTTTATATTTTATAGTACCTCGTTTACGCACGAGTTTTTCAAAAGTTGTGACGTCTTGCATGATTTTTCAAACTCAGAAACGTACTAATTGAATTATTGTAACTTAGTTACAAGTGAAATTGTATTAATATCTAAAAATATTTGTCAAAATATTTTCTTTTGCAAAATGAATATAAAAATATGAGTGTGTTTATAAATGAATACAACCTTAACACAGATAGCAGAGTATAAATTCTAAACCTTATCTGAATTCCTGAGTTGATGTGTGGTGGGAGCTTCTTCTCCTGGCTGATGCGCTTAGTTCATGCTCGATCCGGCTCGAAGGACCAAATAGTTTTACGTTGTGTAATCAGCTTCGATATAATGGACTGAGGACTGTATTTTTTGTTTGAATTTGATTAAAAGAAAACTTCGTTGGTACGAGTACCTTTTTGACGAAAAATATTCTATTGATATCGTTTTCAATTGTTTTTGTTTACATATTTTTTTAAAGGATGTATGATTTTTCGTATGAATTATAAATTGTGGTAACACTCAGTCTAAATGTTCTTCTGCGTTGCAACAACAATAATCGGCGAATTGTGGAGACAACGTTGAAAGTTGAAAAAATTGGCTGCATCATCTTACTCCACATTTGTTAATTACTTTATTTTTAACTTACGTATTTTTGTTTTTCTTTCTTTTCCTAAGATTTAATTACGCTTCAGGGTTTTTACCAAAATGAAACAACGGTAAATCCTTAAAACAGGTTTACGACAATTTATTTTTGTTTCATTTCTGAAAGTTTATTACATTTTTATTAAAAGAGGATTTCGACTCGACGTAATTGACGTTTCGCTTACTTTTCAATTCGTCTCGGTTTCACTGACTTCTGCCGCTGCAATCCTGTTTACCTGACGTTTATTCAATGGACTCATTGTTACTATAAGGACGTTCTGGCTTTGAGCCAAGTTATAGATTTATTTATAGAGAGAATTTGCGGTTCGCCTGTCATACATAAACCACGGTACTATTTCCTTAACTATTCAAAATTAAAACTGCGCATTACGAATTTAAAAGAAGTTATTCGTGTAGCTATAGTGGACATACTAATTTTAGTTGGCCTTCATATTATACGGATCATTTGTTCATCGATTAAAACTTGCGCATTTATTCGTGCGCTTCAATAAACCTTAGGCTCAGGTTTTCTATTTTATAGAAATTAATTATTTTCAGGAAATAAATTACAAAATTAAAAGTAAAGGACAATTTCCTAATTTGTTTCCTATTTAGAAATAGTGGTACTCGAAATGAAATCAGTTGCATGCAGAGAGAAATTTAATTTATCGGAATTCCGTTTAAATTGTAAAGTAGCAACGTAAAGCGGACGACGCCTGGCAGGATATATTTTCTTACATTAGCAGAGAAACTGGAGAAAAGCCATCGCGTCAAGTTTGTCTGAGAGCACTTGATGAGTAAGTTGCTCATAAGAGTAAAATATTGAGTGGCTGGGGCTTTCAGTCGCAGTTTGAGAGCCGATCGTCTTCGTTGCAGCATTTTCTGACTTTAATTGATGTATGCGTTCAATAAAATCCACTGTCAGCAGAAAATGTACTCAAAGGATTCAACAAAATCTTTACGCATAGATTAAATATTGCTTTATCGCAGCGATTATGGCGGAGGCGCCACCGACACCTGGCGGTTATTTATTACAAGCAATATAATTAATTTATCCTTCTTTCCGAAATAAAGCTCCTATTGTTCGAGGCTGAGCCGAGCACTCCTCAAATTAACGAAATTCTTGCAAATTAAGTTCACCCAAAAGGTGGGGTGAAATTAAATTGTTGCCTACGCCGAAAGCGAGCGGGGTTAAACATTGCTAAACACGCTTGAGGATTTTAATATTTTATATTGATTTGGTAATTGAATTTCGTTCTTGAGGTATTTTAATTATATTTTGATTTTTAGTTGATTATAATAGAATCGACTTTATTATATGTATAAATTGAGCTGTGAAACAAAGGTTAAGCAGTATGTAGTATTTTTTAATGTACAACAGTTAAGTTGAAGTTGAAGTGAATAGTTAATTCTATGTGCAATGTACGAAACGTTGTTGCTTAGTAATTCTGTTCATTAGTCTTCGTGGATTACGAGCCCCGAGACAATTTTAATTAAATATATGTAATCCTATCCGTAAGTAAAGCATTTAGTCGCGAGGCATGATGAATTGCCTTTTAATTGTCAGTGAAACTATTTAAGTTGGCGTCACTGCGATTTGCATTCCCTATTCGCCTGTCAGGGACCTGCCACATTCCGGGCGACAAATCACGCAACCTTTCCCGTTCCCGTCCGTTGCGTCGCGTCGCTCTTTGGGGGGCACACGCAAAAATTATTACGAATATAAAACAGAAACGAATCTGGTACAAATTTCGACCCTTTCCAAACCGAATTTCGCCACCGAATGCGGCGGTTTTTCTTTGTTTTATTGCGCGGTGGAACGCTCTTTATTTAATGAACGTTGAAGCAGGAGCGACGCTTTTTTTTTCGATTTTTGTTCTACCTTGCCATTCATTCCTAGAATAAACCAATATTTTATTGTTGCCTGTAATTGGATGTGTTTTGTGAATGAGTTTTGCGTTAAATATTGGGGGGCCTTTGTAATTCGAAAACGTATATTTCAACATGAATCCGTAAACTACATCGGCACATTTTATTTTTAATTAAAAACAGAGATAATAAAAAATTCATCAAATTTTATAGAAATATTCAAAATAATTTCTTATGTTTAAATCATATATGAATTCAAATTTGTTTTATGTGTATGAGTTCTAAGTAAATAACGCTTCTATTTATATATTTTTCTTGTGTAATTTAACCAAGTTGTCACTTCCTGTTTTATAGTGCAAGGCCCCAAATTTTTAAAACATAAATTCGCTAAAAGTAATAAATAACTGCAATAAAGTCGAGAGCGGTAGTAAACTCGAGCAAAATCAGGACTTACAAGTCCTAAAAATCATATAACCGAAAATTGCAAGTCAAAATTTTTGTCTTTCTTGCTTTCTAATATTATTATTATAGATCATCAAAGTTACTTTGTACGGAAACAACTCGAACAATATATTTGATTTACCCCAAAAGTTATAAAGCGCGAGTCACGCGGTGCAGTCGTAAAATATTATATTCGTCCATGTCCTGCGCGTGTATGAAGGCTCAAGTTTCACTATTGCCGTTTTCTGACGCACTAAAACATAGATTTTACGGTCGCAATAAACCATTGAGTGCCGTGAATTTCATTCGAATTAACTTTACGTATCATTTACTTTCGCACAACAATGTACGGTATTAATCGGCGTCGTAATCGTTCGGCGGGAAATATGATAATCGTCGCACGTAAAATTGAATTTATTTGCGACTGTTCCGGAAGTGACGTGATATCGCGAAATTATTATTAACGGTAAATGCGGCGGAGGCGGCGGCTTTTGTTTCCCGAACGCCGTTTAATAATAATCTCGTAAAGAATGCAATCAAACAATAAAGTAGCAACGTGCTATGATTACGGAACCCAATTCGAGGCCATTATTTCGGATTTGTTGCTGTGCTTTGTTTGTATGTGTGTGTGTGTGTGCTCGGCAGAAATGAAAATAGTGAACGTCTATTGTCTTTGTATAGGTTATACACAACTGTCTGGTCTTTTTTTTTTCTTAATGTAAGCCATCTACATGAAATTAAGCACATAATACGTTTAATATACCAGGAAAACTATTTTCCATATTTGCATCTTGTGTATAGTTCTGCAATTCCTGTCAGGTGTTTCAATTCGCTAAAAAGAAGATGCATCGACATTTAAACCAAATAATTTAATGCAGGCCATACATACTTAATCTGCTTCTGTTTTTAACAGGGAATCTTGAAGGGATGAAAACGCAATTTCAAACATAATTTGAATTATTTCTCCTGAGATGCTTCCCTTTATATCTCATGCAGATCACGTTTTCGTTAATAAGTAGTTTTATTGCAATCAAAAACGAGCGACACAGATTGAAGTTAAATTAAAGCTCCGATTGTCACGATTTCATTAGAACGTCCCAAATGTGTATCTTTGTGCTGTGAAATAAGCGATTGTTTGCCACCTGTGACGCGCACACACCAGAGAGAATAGCCGGATTAGCGCACGTCGAACCGGATATTGCAGAAGTCCATGACGTAAAAATTGATATGAGATCTTCCAAAAAATTTTATACCGGGCCAATTTGAAATTTGGCACAGAAATAATAAAACGGAATTGTTCTACTGCTCATACAATACGAAATACAATATTTACCATTTTTACTAATATTTAATCTATTGTTAGAAATGCGTTCATTTACTTCAACAACAACTTGACTGGTTAAGAATGAGGGAATTATCTCTGCACTCGAAGATCATTTTCGACGATTCTCTGTACACAACAGTCACGTCATGTTTTGTTATTTTTCCATTAAAAATGATCTCTTCGCATCTTGAAAAACGAGTAAAATAATTCACTAATAATTTTAATAAAATACGTCTGGGTAACGAGGACGTTATCTCTATGAAAAACGTAACGCGACGCCCGGCTATCAGACTGTGAGCCGTTTTCACGTCCCAAATGACACGGAGCAGCGTCCGAGTGTTCAGCAAACCGATATCTGGGTGGTTCTCAATTATAGCGCAGCTCTGCGTGCCTCCCAAAGGGCTCCTGTAAATCATTGCATTTGAGGCCGGGGTGATATCGTGTTTGCGGCTCTGTTAAACAGTTAAGCTCGTCCTAGTTTCTCAGCCTGATGCACATAAGTTTATTATTACTTAATGACAAAATCTTTTAAAATTCCGAATGCTCGATGGGGTTCATTTAATAAATAATGAACCGGGAAGTGAAATTAATGTAAAGCTGAGTGAAGCGTTTGTCTTTCAAGCAATTTTCCATTACAATTTGCTCACCATAATAAGGGCAATTCAACTTGACTATTTGTTTGTCCCTGGCGACAACACCTTGTACTTATTCAGTTAACAAGTTTAACACGAGCTTTCGAAGCCATCCATTAATTATCATCAATTATCTTTATTCCCGCCGACTACAGCATTGATGAACCAATCACGGCTGCGCCGTCGACGATAATTGACAAGGCCAAATCGCGTTATCCGCAATGTCGTTTCGTAAAATTAAAATTTAACGAGGTTGCCGGGAAAGTCAAAAGCTGCGACGGTGAAAAATTCGTTTAATTGCAGGAATACCTCATTGATTGGCAGCGCCGGTGTAATTGCGTTAAAATGAAGCTCGCGGGATATTTCTGGGTGGCAATAATAAATGCGCCCCCATTACGCGAGCGCGTCTTTCATTTTGCTGAAAATGAAGGTACAATGGTTTTTAATGTGTACGGCGGACAATGAAAGTTCAAACGAGTCTCTCTCCTCGTTGCAAAAAGGAAATTCGGCGTATGAAAACGCCTGAAATAATATATAACTCCTTTGTCTTTATTTTTAAATCGGCGAAGGATTTCTCTCACATCATTTAATTACGTTTCAGGTTCTGAAACCATTCTCCTGCGTTTATCTGATGCACTGTGTCGCCAGTTCGGATTACTCGCAAGTTCAATGAATCCGTCTGGGTAAATAAATGAAATGCAGTTGAATACAAACCACGAGCAACTAATCTCGATATACGAGCCAATAATTGCACTCAGAATTTGTTTGTACGATCGATAATTCGATAAATACTACAATTATGAATTAATTACGCGATTAAATTTCTCTCGGTTGTTTAATGTAGCACGCCTGTAAATTAAAATTATTTCATCGAATTAACTGCTAACGCTGTGAAACGGCCAAATGTTAGTTTCCAAAAGAGATTCACGTTTTAATTGAATTATTAATTAATACGATAATTACAAAGCAAGATAGAATCAAAAATGATTTATTTTTTTGTCAAGTTTCCAAAACATATAATTATTAATGTAATTAACTTCTACAGTTTTGTTTGGAGTTGTGCGCTTAAAGATACTGCATAATGTGTCTTTTATGTAAACGACAGGTTACGTGTTTGGAAATAAATTGTTGTTTGGACTTTCATGAATTATTACTAAACCAGCATGTGCGGTTTATGGCAGCTTTGCACTGTTCCATAATACACTGTACTTCGTTTTTATCGCCTTTATATCGGCGAGCGTAAAGAGCCCAGGTTTCATCGACACATATAATAAAACTTTAAAGCGTGCACTTTCGTACACACACACACGGAGATATATGTACGTATTTGAAAGCAGTTGATAAAACGCCAAGAAGTTCCACCGTGTGATTGACGGGAGCGCTGCCGGAAGTAAATAAAAAATGTACACATCAAAGCATCCTGAAATTCGAACGTAACAACAAATCAAAGGGCTTCCTCCCTGCCGGGCTAATATGTCATTGTTGCCGCTGCTACGATTAATATCTGACAGTGTCGTTAATCTGTTGTCTAAAACTCGTTAATCTTCGCGATAAGAAACAAAGTCATTAAATTCTCCACCACGGATCAGCTTGCACTTGGAATAGCCCAAGTTTTAACCAGAAAACTTTACACAGTTCTTGTTTTGTTTACTTACGAGAAGACCTCAACGGATGAAGCATTGCTTATTGTTTGTCTTAAGGACCGTAAAACGTTAAGTGCGGGCTGCATTTTTCTACGATTCAAGTCCTCGTAAAATTTATTACTGTACCAATTCAAAAATCATAATATCTTATTAACAACAAAATTATTCCCTACTGCTCTGGATTGCCCAAGAAGAATGTTTTTTGCTTTTGTTGTATAGCATCATTCCTACTTTTATTTAAAAAAAAATGTTATTTCGTCTGGGAACTATGTTTCTTTATAAATCTTAGTCTTTCTAATTAATCTTGAATTATATCCAAGCGATTTAATTTGAATTGGGGTGATATCCTTTCCGCATTGAATTATTCACTCATCGGGCTGAAACTATTCGGCAATTTATCGACAACGGGAAGACAATTGAAAGTGCAATTCGATGAATTTCCGCCGCCACTTTCGTGAAATAACATCCGGAACTGTCATGTGAAATTCACTAAAGAATTCGCTTAGCATAGCGCGAATATCGGCGGCTTGCTGGAACTCGCCCGTCGGAATCCGTACACGTGTTACAATCCGGGGCATCATTTAAAAGTCTGATGCCGCAAAAAGTAGCAGTCCCTCGACAATATTCCGGTATTAAAATCCGAAATCCGCGTGCAATTATATTACGTTTTGTTTCCGAGCTTTTAATATTTTATTTGCGGACGGCATGCCGTCGTACTAAGTTATACAGTGCCTTTTTGTGTTGAACACCGGCCAGTGAAAATAGTTCATTTAAAATAATAAATCCTTGAAATGCGAATCCCTTCATCATAACCGCCAGATTGGAAGGGGTGGAAAACGCTTCCACGAGCAAGCAGCTTACGTGTATACGATTTCCTCACTAAAACCATCTAGCATTGTCGGATTTGAATTATTTTAAGTACTAGTGGGTTCTCAGATGAGAAATAACTCAAGCGCTAGTTTTCGTTTCTCTATTGCTCTACATGAAATATTATAGCACTTACTAATACGGAGTTATTATTAAATTGCAAGCCGGTGCTAGCTTATGGTTTAATAGCAATCAAAGGAAGGAAGGCGAAGGAATTCAGAAGGCAACACGTTAACATTCAAGCTCTTACACATGACGTTGTAAATCTTGATTTTCCCACTCAATTGACTTCGGTCTTTAACAATAGCATGAGATCTCAAACTCTCGTCACGTTTGCTCGTGTTCATGGAATGTTTCTTTGGCAAATTCTCATTTTGGAGTTTGTTCAAGGCTTGAGGAATCGCTTCTTAATTTTTAAAACGAAATTTTATATTGCATTCCTACATCGTCGTTCACTCACATGTACCTACCATAATGTTCTCCTCTGTGTAAATTAAAAGTTTGATATTTATATTAAAATTATTATTTTTTTTTCATAATAGAATTTTCTTGACAAATGAAATCTGGTTGTACATTAATTATAATTTACAAGCAAGTGAAAATACCACAAATCTTTGATTATGTATATTGTATCCTTGTTGTGCAAATCCCACAGACTCTGAGCAGTGAGCTTTTGTTCGGCTCCTTTCACGGCTTGTGCGGCTTTTGTAACACACTCGGCAATTACAAAGCCTCAATAAATTATAATCCAGCGTGTAGAGAACGCCTAAGTACGTTTTAATCATTAATATTTCTATTTGTGGGTCGAATTGATCGCGTGAATTAATAAAGACTGGACTTGTTTGTTTGAACCGCGTTATTAGTACATCTGTCCAATGGCTACTAATAACGTTCAAAATTCGCTTTGTGCCCCAGTTAAATACTATAATTTCGCGGAAAATTACAAGTGAAATATAAATGAAATCACTACATATTTGCGTAAAACTGATTCTCCATTATAATTATTCGTTCACTGTTCGACCACCTCGCATTATTTTTTACATAATCAACGTAGTTTCTCTCTGTAAACGCTTTTGTGAAATTAAGAATCATGTTTCAGTCGTCGTATTCGATGATGTTTCTCTTTAAATGCTAACGAAGAGGAGCATGACGTTTCTTAATGAAACTAAACGCAGCGCATTACCAAACATGATGTCTGCATAAATAGCAATACCAAAGATTTATTTAATTCCTGCATAGTAATAAACGTCGAGTGTAAATTAATTCAACGCACGGCTTTTATAACACAATTAAAGTTGACATATACATTTTGAGAAATATGTTTACTTCCAATATCTTTCAGAACGAGGATAAATAAATTCAAATTTTTGGTAGATTCGTTTAATTGAAAGAGAAAATAGGTTGTATATGTTGCTTTTAATTGAGTTATAATAATTAGGATTTCTTTTTAGGTTAAATTGTATGGGCAAGTAAAATTGAATTGTTTGGCAGGCACTAAATGTATCCTGTTTGGTGTTTGGCATTATTAGCTGCGTGAAGTTCATCGCAGGATCAATTTGCATACTCCCGGTTGAATGTACACATTCATGATTTCATTTGCACAATTTGATCATTGAACTGAACGGTTACATTCAGCAGACAAGAGAATATAAAGCGTTATAGTTCTTAATTAGTTTAATTATATTCGACTTGTTTAATTAATTGTTTTAAGTTTAGGATACTCGATCGGTTTTAAAAGCAAACGGTTTTGAGTTTTTTTTTTAATTAAAATTTCTGGGCTTCGTACCGTTGTACGTAGATTTATAAGTCGGAGCACAGTTCTTCTTCATCAGTCCCCGATGTGGTGAGATTCTATATTTGGGGCTGTCAAAAGCCCTCTCCAAATATATTTTATTCCTTTTGTGGCTGCAAACGAGCTACAATCGCGAGTCGAATCACGCACTCCATACAAAATCCACTCTGTATACGGCGCGGGAACTTGTCAAATGTCATACCCAACGACGACCTGCCCTTATTGGTTTTGAAACTCGAGGTGCCGATAGATTACCGGGGGAGTTGTACTACGTACATTCTGGCATTTTAACATCAATTTAAACTTGCGATGCGAAACACTAACAAATGACCTAATTTCGGAGCGTTTGCCTCGAAATATTTAGCTGGTAACGACAAGTGCAATTACGAACTTCAGCCCTATTTGCTGCTTTGCGTTAACTTGCCTCGATTATTGATTTCTGAGGTGGAATTAATTGAAAACTGCTTTATTTACGGGTTATTGTTTACTGAATATGCCTGCAATTAATTTATCAAAGCACAATTAAACCGAAGCATTCAAGAAAATCCACTAAATGTTTTCTGCTTCAGGCTGCAATGTCTATTCCTTAAAACAATTTAGATATTCTCTTTGATTTAAAGTCAGTTAGTGATGTTTACTGTTAGAAGTTAGATTCCCGTCGGTTGTTTTCTCTTCTCAAAATCTGCTTAGTGATGTTTACTGTTAAGAAGTTAGATTCTCTTCTCAAAATCTGCTTGCAGGTGTATGCAAGCCAGTGTGCATCAAAACGCAATAATTCAGCTGCTTTCCCGCAGGGAATCGCAGATAGGTTTACGCTATGATCTTACACGGTTTACATCGGGGGACACCAAAGAGACTCGCAGACATAAAGCAAGCGTCTTTTTTTGTAACTACCCCGATTTACTGCATCGTTTCATTCGAATGGTCTACGCACAGGTAGTCTATTACGTTAGTAATCAAGCCGACTTTATACCTCTTTTAGTTGCTGCATGCGTTTGATTGGTCACTTTGTTTGTAGCAGACTAAACGTAATTAATCTCCTTTTATTCTCGAAGTAAATTATATGGGAGCGACAGAAACCAAAGAGAAAGATAGCAGAATCAAAATAGTAAAAAACAGAGTAGGTGTGGCATTAATAATAGGAGGATCAAATGAATGCATAAAGAAAGAAAATTTGGAGGAAAGACATAAGAGAAGAGATAAAAGGTTAAACGTTAATGCAATGTTAGGTCAAAAAGTGATCGCAGGATGTCGCGATTGAAACATTTCGTTAATAAGAACCTTCAGACACATTGAGGATGGATGAGAGAGAAAGAAAAGATAAGACCATAAATTAATTATAAGTCTCTAGAAAAACAGTAGCAATTTCAATACTAATTTTTTGACGTGGGAACAATAACAAACAACGGAGAAAAATAAATAGTACGAAAATGAGGTATTTAGGGAAGATGCGATTTTAGAAAAGTGTGGACCCAGAATAATTACTAGATTTACAGCCTATGGAGAATGCAAGTGAAGAAGCCCTCCCTATGCAGAGGAGGAAGAGGAGAGAAAAACCAGAAAAAAAATCCGAAGCAGGATAGTTAATGAAACGTGGACAGAAGAAGTGAGGAAAGCAATGGAGAAGGGAAGCATCAGATGGAAGAAAACCAAACGCTTATTGAAACAAAAAAACCTGAAGAAGAAAAATATTGGAAAGAACCTCAATAGGCGACGTTATAAAAAGTACTCTTTATATAATATAATAAATTATAATTTTATATCGAATATAATTTTTCATTTCAAGGCGTCCTTTTAATAGGGCCATTATGACGTGAAAGTTCCTTTTATGGCTCCGAGCAGGTTGTACGAAACGGAAAATATGATAATGTATATGGCCATATGAAACGTAATTGAACTTTTTCGGATAGTTAACATATTTCACAGAGCATATGAGAAGTATTAAGCCACAGTACAGTTATGATCCGTACCGCGAGATCGCCGCAGAATAAATGACGTCACATAAATCCCGCCGTACCCGGAAATGGGGAACGCATCCGTTCCGGGAGGGATCGCGTTCCAGCTCTGGCCTGAATTGCGGCCGCGTGGGTATTTAACAGTAATCTAGCCGGGCTACTTCTCATCATTTTATGTCTTTTCTACGGCATAGCTGCTCATACTAATAAATTATTGCACTATTCGTCTCCTCGTAATTAATTCTGCAAACGGTTAATTGCAGATTCTGAGCCGGAAAGTTTGTTTCCGTTTCGTTCTCCAAGATGTTTGTGCATGGCATGTTGTGAATTATATGCCGGGAACATCTCGAAGGGATTGATTTCTTCTCTCTTATAGGGGGGATTAATTCCAGAGGTATTTCTGGATATTGCTGTACGTTGAGGAACGTTTCTGACCGTTATCGCATAACTTTGTTTTGTACGTGACGTTCAATCGATTAACATTATTGAAGAAGAAGAAAATCAAACACTCTATTATTACTTTTAGTTTTTCATATGATTCACAAATTACTTACAAAATTATTCTTAAGCATTCATTATAACTAAAGCAGGAATTTAGGTGCATTTCTAGATCACCTTTTTAGTCGGGCGTACGCGTTGAGGACCTAAAAATGCACCTAAATCCGTGCTTTATTTATTTGAAGCCACAGTTAATGACTATTGAGAACTGAATAGCATACATTTTGAATTAGCATAGTTTTGTTATCATAGTATGTTTTTATTGATCTTGATTCTTATATCTTACTGTTTTCCTTTCTGTTCTTGCTAGTTTTGTTGAGTTGCGTTTTAGTCGGTATCTGGGTTTTGAATGAATTGGTTTCTGGTACTAGTACTGGTTATAATAAATAGTTTTCAATTGAATGAGTTAATTTTACAAAAAATTTTATAAGAATAAAAATTGTTTTAACGTTAAGAAATAAAGAAAGTTGTTCTCAAGATGATGCAAACAAAATCGCTTAAGAATTTTAACCTCAAGTTATTATAATAAGATCTTTTATATTCAGAAACTTTTAGCCATAATTCTTATTTTATCGCCCGACTTAATAAAGTCGTTTCATAAACAGTTAAATTAAAGTAAATAAAGTCTAATGAAAGGCAAATAGAACTGCTGAGTAAACTGCACTCGTGAATAGCTAACAAAAATACATATTCAAACAGGAGAGGCCAATTTAAAACAATAAGGAGTACCCCCTTTAAGGGTCGTCGAACATTTTTCGCGGTTGACCAATTCCTATTGTTGCCAAAAAATATGGCGGAAGTTAGGAAGTGTCAAGTGGAAAATAACGAAGTGTTCGTATCCTCGATCCCTCGACCCGGACTTGTTCAGATCCATTTGATATTGTTTGCCTGTCATTCCTTACAGAAAAGGCCACTGCGCGCAACGTTGTTACCGGAAGTCAAATATTGCCGTGAATTAAGTGCGAGATGTTTTCGCTCGCGAGAGATCAAAGGCAAGATAAATTATTTAATTCAAAGTAGAATGAACATTTTCGATTCGAAAGTAAAATGGATTGGGGACTTTGAATAGAAAAATGAAACGGTACTTTCCCGGGGATTTAATGAAGTTATTCTTTTTCTTGTGGGGGCTTCGTCTTCTATTTTTATTATTTTGATTTTCTGTATTCTTAAAGTATTGATTCGATGATTTAAAATTGTGAAATGTAATTTTCACGAGCGTCAGAAATATGTTTACTTTCAATTTCTTTCGACGAGCGACGATAAATAAATCCAAACATTTGGCAGGTTCGCTTAATTGAAAGAGCCCGGAATGAGTGTGATGAAGACGGAAGCGGTTTTATATATTTTCGGGCCACTTGAAGTCACGACGACATGAGTTTCCAACTAAGTGTTACTTTTTCTTTCGTCACAAATTGACGTAATTTTTCTTCGCTAAGGAAGGCGTGTCGCAAGAAGAAAAGCAATTATTCATTTCAGTTTTTTTTTCTATAAATCGCAGGCTTACCTGTTTTATTATTTTATTTGTTTCGTTAAATGCGTTGCGATTAATTTAAGTACGATGATATTTGGCATCAAATTACAGAGTTTGTTCCAGAAAGTTCCACTTTATTTCCAGACAAGGGAGATTAAATTTACTTTATGCCAGGGGACACAAATCTTCAATGAGGAAATTTACGGCCGGGATGAATTCTTTCATGATTTCATTCTCTTTGTTTCAGTGAACAAAAGTTTTCAGGGCACTGGCTCCCTGCGAGGACACACACATAAAGTAGCTAATTTTACGGTACATGTGCGGAATAAAACAATTTTTTATACGCGATATCTCCTGCTACAGTTTATTGAGTGCGCTCCAACAACTTAAGGATGATTGCATACGTTAAATAATATCATCAGTTTTTTATAAATATTAATAAATGTTGTTTAACCTTAGTTTTGCGTTAGAAAACTTCAATGGCTTTAATAATTCTTATTTAAATATGTATAAGCATACTATACTCACTAAAATTGATTCGACGTTGTTAAGCGACTGATGACAATCATATACTACTCACTCACGGAACAGTGACCTGCAAGTTTGTATATGTGACATTTAAAGTAATTCAGTATTGATTTGTCTCTTGTTGTTCCGTACAAGTATTATAAACTCAATTAAAACGAAACCTCGTTTGCACAGTCAATAAAATAAATGTTAGTTGATGGAAAATGTACATGTTCCAATTAAGGTAGTCATTACTTAAGTTTCGAAAGATTATAAAAGTAATCTCGACCAACAAATAAATTACTTCACACCGTTTAATAACCTTTTACCTCGCGTTGTACGTGCAGATCGTTCCATTTTCCGTTGCGGTAGTGGAGGCCGGTGTAATGTCATTAAAGCGAAAAAATTAATGAGCTAGAAAAACTTGGTTCTAGTTAAAGAACTTTTCGAACCTAACCGCAATTTATTGGGGCGCTTAGTTCGCCCCTGAAAGAAAAACATTATTAAATTGCGCGCGCTGTAATGAAATCAAATAAATAAAGGGAAGAAACGGGAGAAAGGAGCAAGTGCAGTGGCGGTGTCCTGATTGCAGGTGCTAATGAGGTGACTTCGCGTCGTAATTGGGGCGCTACGTGCTTCCACCCCCTCGGATAATACAATCTGACAGAACTGCAATGGCACGTCGTGCACAAACCTAATAAGCTCGATGGTACTTCGAAATTACGCGTTTATATTTGGATACAAAGTCATGGGGCTTTCCTATCGCTTGGTACTCGCTTTCATGTCGTTATGTGAAGTATGTGCGCAGTCGTGGTGATTAAATTGCTAATTTATACGCACCCCCGGTGTTGCGATATTAATTTGCATTTGATGTTACGGTATAAACGGATATTTTAGGTCGGCCGATACACGAACGAAATTAAATTAAAAACGAGATATATTCGTATGAAAAGCCTCTTCATAAAATTAACAGGCGCGTTATTATTATTTTTTATTTCGCGGGATTTATATTTGCGCCGTCAACAATTTTTTTTTAAAAAACACACTTTCTCTTGCAACAAGCAGGTTCTTTACCCTCGAGCTTTTTGTTTTACGCTTTGAAGTCTGATATAAAGTGGTTTTACGTCTGAAATTGTAACCTGAAACCAGATGTAACTACGAATGTAAAGATTTGGCTTTTGTGTGCTTTTGTGCCTAACAAAAAAGCTTATGTTTCCTTTTCACTCGTATGATATTTGCATTTCATCAAATACGCACTTCGAGGAAATGTTTTGATATCAGATTCGAATTAAATATAATAGATTCATTAAGGGGTTAATGAGATTAGAGTCAGTCTGTGCATGTTCGCTAAAACATGAAATGAGTTATATCAACATTTGTGTTCCCGGTGTACAAATGTGCCCCATTGAGACGGTCAAATCGTTCGGTTTGATAGGTCGTGGAGATATTTGAAGTCTAATAGTCCGACAGAATCGCATACACACGCCTCGCCTCAGGAAACAGGAATGTTATTGTGCCGTAATGGCGGCGGTAGCCCCGGAGTGTTATTGTTACTAGTATTAGATTATCGGATTACTCATAACGCTACGGCGAAATTTAACACGTTCTAATCAGATTAAAGTTAAACCTCCGCTGTTCTTTGGGAAAGCATTATTTTGCCTGGATTTTATCTTCAAATTATTCAAATTTACTGCGCCCCTACCGTTTTTCAGCTAACTGCTTACTGAAATTGCAATGGTCACCTGTACATAAGTTTTCGCTGCTTTAAATAAAGCAAAAATTCCAGACTTTAAACATGAAAAAGAAGAAACGCTGTTTACTAATTTATTTATTTATTTTTAGCATACCCGGAGGCGAAAGGCTTTCTTAGAAATAACAAATTAAGTGTTTACTCGCGACTCCGTAAATATAATCAAATTGACAAGAATAAACATGTTTAATGGCGAGACGGTTATCATATTCTTCCGCCCAATTTTGTTTGAACTGAATGTTTTCTTTTACGGCTCCAGAACGAGTACATTAAAAATTAAACGCAAACAAGGAAATCCATCTGCATAATTGAATTCAACAAACAAACGCTCTCGGTTTACTTTATTCAACACAAATAACGAGCTCATTAATTCTGTTGTTCGTTAATAGCATGTTTTTGTGTTCAATTTAAATCCGAAATTATTAAGTCTGGCCCGAAAACGAAAGAAATCTATCCTTCTTTAAATAATGAAGGGTCCTTTAAAAAACACTTTTGCTTGATTATTATTGCATTGAATTGGGCGTTTTCATCCTGTAAAATAAAGCGTGGAACTTCTCGGCCAGAAAGTTCATCTGCATTATTAAACTGACTCGCTTCCTAAATACATGTAATCCAGTGTAACCAAATTGCACTCCAGGAAGTTTTATTCCTCCAATTGCAGTAGTTAACCCAGGCGTGCTCATACTCGGCGAGCTTGATGAAACGCCGCTCGCTCAAAGTGCTCGGCAAGATTCAACCGAACATGAATTCAGCAATTTCGCCGTTTGCTCTGTTTGTTTACCTGCACCTGCAGTTACATACGAGGTACTAAATAAAAATCTTGCAGGGACGGTTATTTTCAGGCATATTTGGGGAGCATGTAGTATATGAGGCGGTTGGCAGCTTCTAGATTGGAGGCGTTGTCGGTAACCGTCCCTCGGTGCAGACGGGGGCTGTAAACGAACAAAGCTGTGACTGGTCATAAATCTAAAGTAGGAGCCTGCAGAGACTTGCCTATAAAGAAGATTGTCTTCTTCGCTGATAACTATTTTAGCCCGCAATATTTTTCAGCGCTTCAAAAACTAATCTGAAAGTGTCGTCCTCGAGAGTTCATGCGTCATATTGGGACTGAAAACTCGAATACATTCAGAATTATAACCATAATGGTGGATGCGCCAGGTATTTCCTTGTCATTCACACTGTGCAGACGAGGGAGTATTAAACTGGGCTCGAACTGTCTCTCGACCTCTCTGTGGATTAGTTTAAGACAATATTTACTTGAGACCTTGCCCTATTGGGTTTACTCAACGACCTTTTGTAGTTACTTATGCTTCGTCGATGCAACAACAGCTCAGTAAGTAAGATAAAGTTATCAAAGTAACAGTATTTTTTGCTTTTGGGTTTTTCTCGGACGGGTTGTAAAAGAGTGACGTGGAAAATGGTGGTGAAGAGAAGCCATACTTAGATGTAGAAAACGCGTTCGCAAAAAAGGGTCTAAAATCACATACGGTTTTATTTACTTGAACGCATAAAACTTTTATGCGGAAGGAATGCTACTATAAAATCTATATTTTGAGTTCGGGCACGAACGTCGAGGGCCGGGCGAAATTATTTGCGTTCCGCTTCTATTTTTACCTACTTCGTCGTAAACTTTATTACATGTATGAGGACACTGAACGTAAATCGCAATGAAAGAAAACTGTGTTTGAACAAAATAATCGATTGTTGCTCTCAAAAGTTTATGGATTTCGTCGAATGCTTATCCGTTGAATTTCTTCGCCTGGCCTCACGTTATCGACGGGAAAATCCGATGCTTAGATTTTAGTATATTACCTGGAAATTAATTTAGATAATGGCGTTCCTTGCTCCTCACAGAAGCCCGTGATTTAATATGGAATGCTCAGTGAGTCTCTTTTGGATGGGCTTAAAATATCCGGGATCCCTTCAGAGACTAATCAGCGTAAATTTAAATCAACTATAATCTGAACCTTCTAAGAATTCTTGTAGGAAGCTTCGATTCTTCAGTTTAAGCAAACACTTTCATAATTTAACATTTTAGTTTTAATAATTTCTCCTTAAATACTATATCTGTCCATACACGATGTTCAAACTTTAGTGCACCCCTAATTTTTTTTTTAATCTGTGGTGGTTGCCCAATGGGGTCCTATGTCATAGACTTATCAGGACCTCAAGAACGGGAGTGTGTGTAAAGTGTTCCTTGGAAGCAGTGTCGAATTTTATCCCCAACACTTAAGGGTGCCTGAAGTCGATACCGACCACCCCCGAGAAAAATCCCGAGCTCGGTTTGAACGGACGACCATGCGATTGCAAGGCCGGTCTCTTACCACTTGGACTGTTCAGGCGCTGGGATTTAGACTTCATATTTCGAACGATTTCCGAAATCCGCGATGATGGTTATATAAATAATTGAGATGGAAACAGGTCCTGCACCTATTTGGTCAAAAGCAAAAATGTCCTTTCTGAAAAGTATGCGCATTTAGAGAGGGTGATAATTTAAGTCCAACCTTGTTTAACCTGATAATAAACTTCTGCAGTTGATGAGGGAAAATTATATGGTCATTTTAAATTAAAATGAGGAAGAAGAATAAGGGCGCAGACAGAAGAAAAAATTAAGCAGTTTTAGTGAATCATTAAAAACCACCTTTTTCTCATCGAATTGCACATTGTCAAGCAGTTAATGGCATAGAATGGAGACAACTGACAGGTTATTTAATGCATAAAAATGACGTCCTCCACAAACAGAAAACCTAAAAAAGCTAAAAGCCAAATAAAAGTAAAAATGGAACATAGCTAAGTTATATGGAAACGTGTCTCAAGAATTAAAGAAGAGAGAAGGTGGCTTTCGAGATACAAGTTAGTGGATAAGGGGGGTATGTAAAGTTAAGGTAAACAAGACAATGTCAAAATACCTTGAAGGGAAGAGAAGTGGAACGGAGTTAAGTGAGAGACTTGGAGACCTGGTTAATAACAAAAAAAATTGAAGATGTGTGATGAAAAATAAAACGCAACTCAATCAAATGTAATCAATGTAAATAAGTAAAGGAAAAGAAGTTGTCCTTTCCAGAGGATGTCTCTTTTTTCTCATTCAATAAATTGTAATCGCCCTGTATAAGTAAACGTTATAGATAAATACGACGATTCCCTTATTGATTGTGGAGAAAATTAAATGTACAACTACATATTGCCAATGGCAATATTAAGCGTAATTTGTTCGGTGTTATTATTGCGTACAGGGGATTTGAGTTACACTGTTAATTACCAGTAATTACCGGTGACAGACAAGTTTAGTATTGACGAATTCAAACTAGGGCAATATTGGAATATCACATGATTTACATCGCAACTTTCTGTACATGCATTTATAACATCAATTTACGTTGTCGCATAATTTTGTATTATCCTGGGGGCCACAGTTATTTAACAGGCATAAAATAAATTTGATTCAAGTGGAGCTTCTGATTTAAAAGTTGTTTCACTTTATTTAAAGAAAATACGTGAAGCTGCGAAATGGAGTTGTGTAGTGTAAATTTGATGTAATTTGATTCATCTGTGTACAGAGGCTTAGAGAATATGAATTTCGTGCAACACAGACGATATCATTACTATGGAAATTAACGAACGGGACCTAGTGAAATAGTACATGCGTGGTAATTGCTGATTACTTTGAAGTTGTACCACGACGAGCCGGAGTCAATTCCGGTTTTGAGATGGCATCAAAGTTCTAAGATAGCATTATACGACTGCTACAAGTGTTTTGATGATATCCATAATGTGCGAATTATGTTTTGTGTGTAGGACGACAGTCCAATTCGTTTTGTGTATATCTACCGTGGAATGTGCGCCGGAGAATTCGAATATAACAGAAGAGACTGCCGTTACCAAGGGGAATTTAATATTTGCCGACCAAACCCAATAAACATTACAATGGCAAATACTGCGGGTTAGAAGAATTAACATGCCCGAGCCATTTCAAATTGACTGACGTTATTAAAAATTCTCTCAAGTTTTATTTCACGCCTCTTCCATTAAAGAGTCATCCCTTTGTAATTTTTCTCCCGCGCGCGTTACAGAAAACCGAGCGCCGCCGTATTTATAAATAAATTATTCGAACGCATTAAAGGTTAAATTTGCGAAAATTGGAAATTTCCCGTCTCAGTTTTATCGGGTATTGATAGTCGAATTATTGGAAGCGCCGCGGAATTTGAATAGAAACGGCCTTCCTTACACATAACTTTTTATTTACATTTTTTAAAAATTCTATTTAAAGTTGGAACGGAATATGTTCGGGGTAGTGTTCCTCTGACTTTATTGCGTTTATTTTATGCGCCTTATTCGAATTTTATGCTTGTTTTCGTTTTATCTTTCTGTTATTGTCTCTGTTTTGACGTTGTCGTTTCGTATTAAAAAAAAAGAATTCGTTTCACGTTCTTTTATGGTTTGTACTCGTTCCTCCTCGGGATTTTTTTAGTTTCTCTTCAAAATTAACATTTGGAACTTTAAATTGACGTAGCGATTTTATCTGGAAAATAATTTTTGTTTGCGTTCATGTGTAATAACATTTAATAGGTTATTCCTGAAGTTCGGGAATAAAGAAGTGCACGTCCGTCCTCCTATCTTTTCGCCGGTGGCGGCCTCTATAATAACGTTTTATTATATCCCTTGCAGTCGGGAAGTGCCGCGAATATCAAGCGTACGTTTTTATCCCCGAACTCGAGTCAATATTTGCCTGGTCGCGGTCAGGTCCAATAAAATATAAGGGGACGCGGGATGAAGAAATATCACGGGACACGAAATTAAGACGTCCGGCCGGAAGTGCACCGGTTTTATTTTGTTTTATGAAATTTACTTTAGTACCTATTCTTCCCTAATTTGACCGACAACAACGCGACGTCCGCGTCATATTCATTTTATATATGTGTGACATGTTAATGCCTTAAATATCAACTGATTTTTAAACTTACGTCATTGCACTTCTTGATTAACTTATTATACAAGAGGGGACACTTAAAGAAGGAAATGCAAATTAGAAAAGAGAAAAGATTTACACCAATTTAAAGTATTTCGTGTTTTCGGCACAGCGATAATGGGCAGATAATTTGTTTAGTGAAAACTGTACGCCTTGCCTTGCTCTAGCCGAAGCTATTGTGTCGCGTTAGTCAACGCGCATTTTGCCACCCAAATTTAAAAGGACAACTGGTTAGAGGTCAGCGAAACTACTCGGCAAAGATCGAACGTGCCGACACGGAGTGTCTTCTCTTGAAGAATACCTTCTCTTTGCCTTGATGCTGTTTTATATGCTGTCTAAATTCCATGGCGAGAGTTGATAAAAAATTAAAAAAATCACTCGGTACAATTTGTTATAGATTATTTTTCCTTATTTACCTGTTATATGAAATCGAAATAACATAGATGTGCACTGATTAAAGATCATTGAGTGTTTTGTGTGCTCCATAGCTTTTCATAATTTGTAATTCAATCGATAAATGAGAGAAAAACATTTGTAAGTCAGTCATAAATGTGGTGGACAGTAGCTACCTACTAGTAGGTGAAATTTTTGAGACCTCCAAGTCAAAATGGGCGTGGATGAAAAAAGTTACAAAAATTACGAATTTAATTTGTTTAATTTGTTTCGAACAATATCTTGTGTGGATAGTTAAAAAAGTTTGGGGGTCCTTCTGCATTCACGATAAAAGCACAAAAAAAATGCTTCTTGAAATGAAAACAGACCTAGATCGCATAAATTATTCAGTTTGAATTATTCTGAAAACATTTCCTGTGAGTTAACATATTAGCTCGTAAAACTTTGCCAAGTCGGAGCATTGAAACATCGAACTAGTTTAAATAAATTACTCGGAGAGCCGGGGGATGCTTATACATTATCCTGGAGCGCCGAGCATGGCTCCGTGTTACCTGTCAATTAAATATCAAGCTTGCTATATGGTTCACCACCGTCAAATTGGAAGATGTATACCATTAATACGAGTAGGTGTAAATTATTGATAACAAATCTTTATTCATGTGCATCTTTTTTGTGTTAAAAATAATCCGATTTTTTTAATAACAGAAAAATTTTCAATTTACTTGAAATGTATTAATTTGTTAAAAGTTTTATCTTTTGTCTATAAATAAATTCGTGAACTGATTATGTCTTTATATTTATTTATTCTTAGATATGGCCCTCTATGTAGATTCTTTTCAACAAAAAATGTTTCAGTTCAACAATTTTTTCCATATTTATTTCACGGCACGAAAACTCCGGAGAGTTTTTTTTTTATTATTCACGTTGTTCGCAAGAAAACCAAAACTAAGGCATTATATTAAAAAGAATAAAAATTATTTTTACGCTATACCGCCCGACGTGCGCTCAGCAAACACAGAACCACAGGCTTTTCGTGTTTGCCTTACTTATTTTCCAGGCACACATTTTCAGACGCAGCGAGCAGAATATTTACTGATGTAACACGTCTGGAAGAAGAAAAAAAAATATTGATGCAGACTTTCGCAGTATAATTTGAGTCGGATTTTTGCGTTTCTCGTTAATATTAAATCTCTTCTTTTTAAGTTCTATGTAGTATCGTTGGATTGGCGGAGAAAGGGCGAATGCGATTAGAAGTGATTTGGTTATCGGAGGATGATGAATGTCGACTAAACTGACAAAAACGGTCGACATTAATTCAATAACTATCACCCTCAGGACTGCTTCAACGCCCACAATGGGGGCCTTCAGACAGACTCAATAGGAAATGTAAGTTATTCAATTCGGAGTATGGCACATACTCTATTTTGTATTATAAAATTTGTGCGCAGGATTTTGTTAAAATATATATTTTTTAAATTTTATTGATTGTTATTCCATGGATTGACGTAAGCTGTTTTGGTCAAAAATAGATTTAACCTACACATGTACAATGTACAATGTAAATTTTAGTTTATGTAATAGATTTAAACATATCAATTAAAATAAATTACATTAACGAACGTATTTACAATTCGATGGATGTTTTCATTTGCACCCGAGTTTATTGAACGCATTTTAATCGCCATTCAATTTCGATTAAAAAGTAGATGGAATTAAAAGCATTTTCTGTATTTTTTACATAATGTGATTTTTGGCGTTAAAGGGGTAAATAAAATTGAATGTGATTAATGGATTATGTATGTTGAGTTTACAGACCAACATCTAGTTTAGATTAATTTAGAAAGCTAATCGACTGTACATCCTCGGAAGAGATACATCTTAAATTTAGGACATAAGCAGCTAGGTGTCGATTCAGACCGAGGTGATCCTTGTTCCTTGCCACTTCCGATCCTGCGGGCGATACAGGATACAGCGGCGGCCGCACATTAATTTCTGATGCCGCCGGAGACCCTTCTCCATCGATTGAAATACACCACTCGATTAATAAGAGATACTTTAACAGATTTATTGCCGACTCCCATACACACTCGATACAATTGATTCCGCCTTATCTGTAATATTCTTTCATCTTACCCGGTTTCTTTACGGGGGTACTCGCAATTTATTGCTAATGAAATAAATAATCGGCCCACGGCGACGCTCGTTTGTACCCCCATCAAAGTGGAGTTGGAATTAAATGCGTTACGGTCCATCAGATGGAAAATTGATATTGATCGTTAAACGCCGAATGCGAAATGAAAGGGAAAGACGCAAAACAGAAACGTTTTCGAGATTGTCTCAAAAAAGGTTATTACAAATTTCAACTGCAAATAAAAATCATATTAAAGTTAAAGTGTACTAACGATATAGATTCCTGTTAATGCAAAAGGGTTGAATCATTTTTTAAAAATTATTTTACAGCGATTCTACATATTCAACGAGTCAAAACTCACGTATCGTGAATACAATTCGAAACGTATTGATTTTATATCACCGATGAGGCTTATTAGGATCACAGGAAGCACGTGTGGTCTCTCCCCCCATGTGGCTGAAACTTCGAGGCATTTTCCTCGTGTTTTACCAACACATTACCCCTTTATTCTTACACCCGCCATTCTTATGGAGGAGACAGAACGTGTGACATTTAAATTGATGCTTATAATCGAAGGGCAACTGAGCGTGAAGCGTCGGGTTTATTTTAGATCAGGCCTCGGAGACGGAGAACGCCACAAAACGCACAAAAAATCTTTAATTATAATTTGCGTTCGCAATTTTGCACTAATCGATTTAATAGTGATTCGGCTTGATGGGAAAACGTACAAACAACAAAAAAAGCTGATTTAATTTTATTCCTCACAGACGTGTTCTTTTCCTCTTTACTTACTGTATGGATGTTTTGAGAACTACCAGTGCACACGCTACTAACAAAAAGAGGATACTGTGCATTTTGCTACTCGATATATTTAATTAAGATAAATTGCTCGAGCTACTTCCTCCATGTTCAGCAGTTTTATGGTCGATTAGCTTGCATTGTCGAGCGCATCTCGAATACATAGTAATTGTAAATCTTGTTATTGTGCATGAAGTTCTCTTCAGACACAATAAGTCTTTACAAGCACGGGACTTAATTTTCGCTAATAATTGTGTGCGAGGTTTAACGGTTTAAATTGCATCCAGCTTGAAATTAATTGAGTCTTACAAGATTTATGTATATTATACAGGGTAATCCAAAATTAGAAGATCAAATACAAATGATGAAACAACCCCTGGTAATTAGAAGCCATAATCTGCAATCAATTTTGTACCAACATAAACAATGTAATCAAACGGCAACATAAGTATTTTTATAACCATTGTACTTAGCGGCACATTACATATAATGGATGGTATTCTAGAATAAATAGTTGAATTTTTAAAGTAAAACGTTGAATTGTTACAAAATATTTTAATTGGGTAAATCTAGAACTTGAGTTGGTGGTGCACTTAGTACCGTAAGCAAGTGAATGAGGTAAATATTTTCTTAAATACAGACAAGAGTCACTCCAGCGTGTAATAGATATGCAGTTTGCGGCAATGCAAATTTCAAGGTAGAAACCACATACTCTAGGCGTTTCAGGCAGTAACATATTGAATTAATTGTGTACTAACAGCGATAATTTCATGGACAAATTAGTTGACAGAGTTGCGCCCCGGAAATAAACGCTCCCCCTTCTCGGGTAAATAACTTAGAATAAACCGGAGGAGTGTTGCGGAAAAGTTTGGTCTGCGCGATTTATAAGTGTATACGACAAGGATCGAGTTAACTTGTGAGGACATAATCCCATTAGGGCGGCCGGGCCCCGACATATCCCACTAAACCACTTTGCATCTTTGTCCCGGCTTTTTCTGTCCGAACGTAGCTTTACTTAATCAAGGGAAATGGTCTCTATACATCAGTCTCGACTTCTAACAGAAATAGGGTAAAAGGAGACTGGAATTTTTAGGATAAAGTCTGTCTAAACTCTTCTTAACGATTGAATATTACTTCCTTTATCTTTTGTGGCGCTTTCGCATTGCTCCAATTAAATCTCTGCGTAGGCAAACGTATTTAATGTTAATTACATCATCGATTCCCTCGTAGTATCACGTTCGCTCACAGATACATCTGATTTGCATTTAGAGCTTCGTTAACGTCGTCGGAATTATAAGTTAGTTCTTCATTCTGTCCTTGCAAAGTAAGATTTCCTGAGTGACACGAGTACACGAAGTCATTTAAAAACCAACTCTGGAACTTTTGAACGCGGTTTCATGCAAATTTATTTTAATTTAATTCAGGAATTCGGTGGCGAACAGTAGTCCTTTGCTCTTACTTTTAGATCGCCGCCAACTGCAACTTGAAAGCTCCAAGGAATTCGTGTAAGTTAATGTAGAAAGGCTTTGGACTTACTTCTATTTGCCAGTTCAAGAGTTGTAATTAAAAACTTTAAAGTAATGCGCTAGTGGGCAATAAATTCTGAAGCGAAAAGATAAATGCCCGTCGAGTATCTCGAAATTAATTAGTTTTTTAAGTAGTTGCTCTTTCGTATATATTTATGCTTCTTCCGGTGTTTACGTTTTCAAGTGCAGGTGGAAGGTAAAGGAAATTGCATCTCGCGACCCTTGTCCGGGGAAAAGGATACTTTATGGTGGTCTAAAAATAGGAGGAAGCAATAAAATTTTATTGGGCGTCCAAAATATTTTTATGTTCGAGATACAGCAGGACAAAGAGGTACGAATCATTTGGCACAGCCGAGAATATTTAATGCAAGGTCAAACCAGGAGCCGTATACATGCGGAAAAATTTGCAAATATTTTTGAATGTGTAATATAAATTCCGGAAAGGCGACCAGAAATGCTCGGACATGTCATAAGGTTATTGCATGACCCTAGAGCGTTCTATAACGGAGTCAGTTTGACTTACTTGCTGAACGTGAGGCCTCGCTGATGCTTATAAATATTCAAATCGTGCCTCGCCGGTGTAACTAACATAGCGAAGCTTCTTTTTATTTGTCGAACGGAAAGTAATTAATTCAGGAGATGCTTGAACATTCTCTCTTGTTTGCTTCATTTTTTGATGATGTGCACAGAGGAATTTTAGTAGGGCTATCATCTATCTCACTGAAAATTTTGTTACACTCTGCGTTATAATCAACGAATACACTTCTCTAAAAATTTATCATAGATTCAAGCATTTTCCTTAAAAACTTCATCATATTTTGTACCCAATTAAGACGTTAAGGAGTTTTGTGAAAATGATTATGATAAATAAACGAGTATAAGTATGAATATGAACAGTAAACTAAAAGCTCTGTAAATCTCTCCGAGATTTTTTTATATTGAAACGAGTCTGCGTAGATAAAACGTAAAAATGGCCGGGGTTTATCTGCAGTCGTATGTGTATAGGGTACGTTAATTGTAAACGCGGCAGACACATATTAAATTCTTTGCTCTAATACCCGGGTGAAATTGTATATTTCGAGACGGGCAAAATGAATTTTATGCAGATTTCTTCGCGGGGCGAACGCTAAGTAAATAGGATAATTTATGCAAAGTCCGGAAGATATAATTCGGTCGCAAATAAATGGTCACTTTAGACTCGCCGGAGGTAGACTCTCATTTACATGCAAATGGGAACGTATTAACCTTAACTCGATTTACATACAACATATGCACGCTGCATTTTTTTGCATAAGAATTTTATTGTGCCCGTGACGACGGGTTTAATCGGGCGGGGGCTGCTTTACACCTCATAATTTTAACGTTCAACAATTTTAATCCCCTTAAATATGAGGAAAATAACTAAAGGTTATTAGTAGGTATAACTTTGTTACATTTCAGAACAAAATTTGATTCTACTTCTGGTAGACAACATTTTTTCCACGTATTCTTATTTCTTCCTACGATTGTTGGAACCAAAAGAGAAAATTGTGCACTTTGTTACTCTCTATATTTAAGATGTATTAATAGTCGAATAGTTGATCAAATCTCAAATACATTGTACAAGTAATTGCAAAGCTTGTTTGTACACAGTAAGTACACAATAAGCATAACAATTTTGTGCAAGGTTTAAATTGTAGAAGCACGAAAGAATGAGAAAAAAATATGTACTTCCTGTACAAGTAAAATTTCGTCAATTCATTCTGCGCTTTTTTTTTGATCCAATAGTAATTTGTAC
The DNA here is from genome assembly GCA_958336345.1 of Dorcus parallelipipedus. Lineage (NCBI taxonomy): Eukaryota > Metazoa > Arthropoda > Insecta > Coleoptera > Lucanidae > Dorcus > Dorcus parallelipipedus. The sequence continues at coordinate 41,560,924 of OY284477.1, forward strand.
GTAAATCCTCGTTCATAAATCAAATCGCATGTCCAATGTTTGGGCGAGCGGAAATTTCTAGATTTTTTATTTTCTCAGCAATTAAACTTGATCCTCGTCCGCCACAAATCTTATATAATTGGATATTGTTTTTGCGTGCGGCATATGCGCTTTCTGAAAACAACAAAATTTAATCAAGAACGTCTGGCCGCCGGCGAAATCAATTTCATGCGAACGGGAAAAAAATATGCGTCTATATTTGCCTTCTGCTTTCGTCTAGTAGTAGGACTAGGAGACTATCTAGAGGAGTATCATTGCCAAAAGACGAAAATATTTTTCAGTTTTCCATCTGAAAAATACATTTGAGAATTCCGGTTATAAATTGTGCATTCTGTGAATTCTAATTGTCGTTTGATACCGAGTTAATTTGATGGTTGATATCTAAAGCACTCTCCTTGTTAAGGAATTGTTAACCCTCCGAAGCAGCAAAATTGAAACAACTGAAACTAACTCTCAACGTTCGAAGTGTATTCGATATTGCTCGACTTGCATCAGTTTCGTTCGCCGACCTTTGTGTACATACAATCTGTGTAACAAATTCCCATCTCTCTTCCGCTTCAGGTCGATACAGAAATGCAATCCTTGGCATAAGTTTGCCCCCATCCCGAATCCTTCGAGGGCCATATTCGTGTGTCACACGACGTTAATGCCGGGGCTCCGCCGTATAATTTCGTGGCAATCAGAATTCTCATATTCAACCCTAATAAATTTAATTTCGTTATTTTGTGTATAAGCGATCTAATCTCGGGATTTCTGTATTGTTATGAGGGCAACACGATCCCAATTATACCGCCAGTGATTTAATGTAAATCTCTGATAATTGACGTTCAAACATGTATGATCGCAATCTAATTTAAAGCGGTACTTGTTCGGTTAAGTTCTCCCTGAGGGACCATCGATTTTAAACAGTTCATGTCTTTTAATTATGCAGTTTAATTTCCAATAGTGAATGAAATATTAGGACTCTGTGTACGTGACCATAAATTCAACGAGCACAACGCCATTGATTTTAATTAGCAAGAGGAACTCGATTATATTATTTAATTATTTGACTACTCTAATGGAACATGTTTACTTTTGATTAATACACCACCTATTTATTTAATACTACGGAAGGAGAAGTTCATTTCGTTATTATTGAATATATTTTCCCCCCAGAAGATTATTTTTTACGGTTATTATCAGGAACACATAACAGAATAAATGTAAGGTAGGTAGCAAAAATCGCGAATATTTAAAAACGCTTCCCAGTTTTATGTATTATGTTTGAAGTGAAGTGCAGACTCTCCTATGGACGACAGTAACTGCAACTCTATCGTTGGAATTACACCGGAAATGTCATGAGCAAATATTTGTCAGATAGGAACATAATTTATTTTGGAAAATAACTCACAAGGGAAGAATAATTAATTATAAACTCAACTTACAGAGAAGAAACACAATTATTTCCTTTTCTTATTCTTGCAATTATAAAAAAGAAATAGTCGTATGTTTGAATATGAATTCTTTTCTCAAGCACACCTTCAAGGTTTTGTTCAATAAAATAATTTCATTTTTTTATTTAATGAAAATTATTATGTATGTTATTTATTTTGTCGCTTAAATATTAACTATTAACATCGATTTCAGCAATTTGAGCACAAACCATTGAAAATTGAGCCCTGAAAATGTATCGGCTTATGCCACATGTATATTTACCAATTCTCCGCCATGCAAGCTCTTTCATTAGCACAGGATTTGGTATACTCACTATGAACCGCATTATTAATGCAATTCCGGATTCATTAGTGAATTGACGTTTCGACGCATTTTTAGTGCATTATCAAACACTGAATAAAGGTGGGATGCGCATAAAATTTTAGAGCTCGTTGAGCTAAATGAATTGCTGGTGCGGAAGTAACGGAGTTATGTTACGAAGGACCCACCAAACATTGATTCCGCTGAGAAGTGATTTTTCGATCATTTAAAACATCATCACATTAAACTTGACTTCATTAAGGAAAAAATAGTGTTTAAAACTGGGAGGGGAATAATTAAATATTTTCTCGGAGTTTTCAGCGAGTAAATAAATTATTCACCTCGGTCTTTTCAGTTCTGTTTTGGTTTGATACCGGTGAACTCGATAATCATATAATTTGATAAAGTCGGTCTGGAAAGATGTCAGCGACGTAATAATTTGCGGAAAATTGCTCGATGCTACCTGCCAACTTGTTGAAAACTATAATTTATATTTTAAAGGTTTTACGAGTCGGTTTCATTATTTAAACCTGAAAACCTGTAGTAAAGTTGCATTTTTATTTAGAAAGAGAGCAAAATTCGTTTCAGTTCCAGATTCAGAATTCAGAAGTAACCTGAACTTAACGTGCCGTTTTAATTTAGACTTACCAATGAAGTATTGTTCGTTCGATGTTACCGATTTATTTATTTCAAATCGGATGACATAAAACCAGTTTTGGTTATCTGTACGTACAACAAAAACGTATTTCGATTTCTAACGCAACACGAAATGCATACTCATAATTCATGCTCGGTGAGTCTGGCCATGCTACCACCAGTGACCACAACTAATTTTGATGAACGCTGACATTTCGCAAGGGAACGGACCTTTCGGTCGGAGGATAATTCCCAGGGTTTCCAGTCAAAATGCTTTTATACGAGAGCTAACGATACAAGTGCCGCTCTTAATCTCGCTCGAATCAATAATCAGGACGTTTCGAGAAGAATTCGTTTCGTAATTCGCAAACGACGCGCCTAAGACTCCGAGGTAAATAAATGTGGGGGCATTAAAATGGAAATATACGAGAGACACCGAAAGAGCACAATATATTCACGTTTAGAATTCCTCAGCAGAGAAAAATCCATTGTCAAATAAAAGTGTTCGTTTCTCAAATTTAAAACTACAATGCGAACATTGCTTCCGCGAAAGACGCAATTTATTATAAAACTTCAACGCCGCGTCGGTCGCGTCGCGGAGCTCTCGCATTTTTATGAGATTTGCCTGGTTACGAAATTCCGCTCCCACATTCGAATCTCGGAGAGTATTACCGACGAACGTATCGAACTTGATTATATTTAGATAGTGTTTCCAATTTGGAGTTTACCTGACGTGCCACGGAGGAAACGCGGAGGAACTTAGTTCGGGAATCAATTTGAACGCGTTGAATCATTGAAACATGGCCGATAGTTTCAATGAATGGAGTTTAGAATTGATTTTGAACTCTTTTTTCTTGAAGGCAATTCTAGAGAACAGTATCAAGGAGGTCAATCCATGGCATAATCCAGTAATAACTACTAGAAGGATTTAACACTGACTTTTTGCAAAAACTACTATAAAACCAACACCAGATAGACATCAATAATGAAAGAAACTACAACGTCATTCAATATCTAGAAGAAAATTTAGAGTTTATTCAGAGGGTCCTTACTGATGAAAACTAAAAAGTATGAAACGACTATCCGAGATTGCGTTGAGTTTCTCAACTGTACGGCTACAGCATCACTTCTAGTGTGTCATCAACTTCCTTTAAAACTGTTTTAATTTATATTTGCAAATATTAATGGTATACAGTTGCCATAATCAATGGAGCAAACCTATTTAATTAATTTTTTATTATACCGGCATCAAAATCTCTGTTTTTAAAACTAAAAAGCGTGCGAAAAAGAGCGATTAAAGCACGCCGTGTTTTAATGTTGCCTAGGAACAACACGTACAATCTCCACGTTAACGATTCAAAATGCGATCCACAGGCAACTTTGCAAAATGAATTTAAATTTTAATATCTTTCTAATTTTCACATTTTAGCGCAGGTATAATAAAAAATATCGTACAATACACGTGCATAAGAGCCTTTAAAGCACGCGCGACGGGTTTAAAAGCGCGACGCGCAGCGGAGCGCTTTTAACGGCATTTGTATTATAAGATACTATTAAATTGCGTTAATGATTCGCGAGAAGAAACTGAATAAAAAACGTAAATGGTAAAATGAACTATCAGGAAGGAAGTAAAAGACTTGAGGAGAAAATAATGTGTTCTATGATATGAAAAGAATATACAGAACGACGACATTGAGAAAGTTGAAGAAAGAAAGCAAAAAGATTAAAGCCACAGAAAAGCTGCCTAACAGAAGTTTAAAGATTATTATGTAACCCAAAAAGAAGAAAAAACGAAGGCAGTAAAGTGAAAGTTAGATAAAGCAAGAAGCGATAACGAAATTCAAAAACTTCTTTCCGGAGCGTTAAAATCAAGTAAAAGACATCGAGAAATATGAAAGGCAGTCAAGGAAACACATTGACTGGAGAAACAGAAATCATGGTAAGAGGGAAATAATATTTTACTGGACTATTAGGGACAATGGACGTGGTAAGAAGAATAACTACCATTAAGAATAATATTAGTAAGAGCAAATCCCAGGCATAGAACAAGATGCGAACTGAACGAAACAATAAGGAAAATAAATTCCCGATCATTTTGTATCCAAGAGAAAACTGGATAACTTCTTAACTGGGGCCGTAATAAGTAACGATGGAATTTGGAACTTAATTAAACAACAACCATTGCTAAAGAAATAGTACGAATATAGCACACAGTAAATAGATAGATCTGATAATGGAAGAGCAGATAGACTTAGAAAACTATGGATGCAGCAAATAGCGAGAAGAGAAAGTAACATAAAAACGGGAATATGAAGGCAATGATTAAGAATAGCAGGAGAGCAATGTGTACAAAAATCACAACACCTTCATAGTCCCAATCCGATGCTTATTTTATTATGCTGTTTTAAAGCTTCTACTTCCATTTAGAAATGGTTTATTCACAGCATCTCCAATTTTAACGAATAAAATTTGTATCACAAAATCTTTTAACCGGACACTAAATCTCGTACTATACACTTAACGTTTCACCGTCGTTCGACAGCTTCGTCAGAAACGACGGTGAAACGTTAAGTGTATAGTGCGAGATTTAGTGTCCGGTTAAAAGATTTTGTGATACAAATTTCATTGGACAAGAACCAACTTTAAATATGAATAAAATTTCATTACCGCATGAAACTCATGTAAAAATAAAATACAAAGGCGTGTAAAATTGCTAATGTAACAGAGCTATATTAATAGCCGATAAATTTTTGTAAAACTGAAATAACCAGTAATTACAAGTTCGGAGTTCGCATTGTGAAAATCGTATGTTCAGCGAGATAAAACTTACGTGCACGGCATACCCGCATTTAGGGAAACAGGGCACTGATAAAAATGCACTAAATGTGTCACCGGACGCATTAAAATTTTACGACCTTAAAGTAAAGAAGAAAACATCACTGCGCCTGCACACGACCTGGCGGCATTATATTTACAGAGTACATTTGCGCTCATTAAATTACGTCGGACTATAATTAATTTTAATTCTGTTTCGTTGCTGTGTGCCATCGATTTTGCTTTCGCCCCGGACGGTGCACGGGACCTAATTTGCCTGCGGATAGCGCGGCCCCAATTATTATCCGCGAAATAAATTCGAACGACTCCTGAAGTGCTATTCGATATCGTCAATTAAGTTCGGCGCGCGCGCATCAGTCGATGTATGAATCAAAAATACTTGGGTCCTGTCGATAAACCCTTTATCAATCATCCTACCCCCGTTTTGTTTCAGTCCCCAGTGAAATTAGATCATCATTCTTTATCAGGAACTTAACTAATTCATCCAAATTTCTAAAGGAAAATACTTCACTTTACACAAATACATAATTAGAACAGAAATAGAATCGGCGTTCACACAAGTTTGATTAACTTATCAGGTCACTATTATTAATCTGTGGCCTCACTTCTTCTTTTTCAACGTTTAAAACAGTTGCAGAAAAACAAAAGATAAGACCGGGAATTTCATTAAAATTGAGATTAGTTTTGCAATACATTAAAATTGGATTTGCGGTTGCAGTGTGAAATTTGCATGTTTAAGCGTCTCTCGCAGGTAATTCAGATGCATAAGGATTTTAATACCTATGCAAACTGTAACTGTAAGCCTTTCAGGTAAACCATTCTTTAATACAACCAGTGATAGCGAAGTAATTTTGAACCCCGAATTAATTTAAATTCAATTCGATACGAAGACTTTCAGCGAAAGCCGAGCTTTCAGTGTGGTTACACGCGAGCGTCGCTCGTGGAAAAATATTTTCAACAAGAATAGAGAATTTATGAAATATGCAACAGTAGACAACCCTACAGATTGACCTCTGAACTGAGCAAAGCATCCACCAATAAATCATCCATACGGGAAACTATCAATCAAAGAAGGCAACGACAGGGCACGCACAGAGCGCCTCTATCTCGCTGCAGTCGTGGACGGAACTATTCGCGTGACTTGCTTCCAACACACGATTTATCAACGAGTTATTCATTGAGCCTCGCCTCCATTGATAACGTTTTATTTGTTTTCGAACTAATCTAAATCAGGATCTCCTAGCATTGTACGCCGCACAAAATTACACTCGCACTGGTATGCTATCTTAATGGTCTTAATAGAATTGAAAATGAAAGAGCGTATTAAATTTGCCTGCTATCTACCCTTAATTTTTCGTTCGTTAAAACGCGCGATCCGAAGTTATGAAGCATAGTCGAGCGATGAAAGGCATTTTTTTAAAAATATATTTTAATGAACGTAAGCAGATTTCTTTTTCATGTAGAAATAAAACTTAATTCGCAACGAAATTTTCGTGAAAAATTTATTTGAAATACACGTCAGTGATTGTAAATATGGAATATTTTTGATATTTTTTGGGAGTGTTATTTGAAGCGTTATATATGAATATAAGTATATAAAATATTGCTGCAATGAAGTAGGTTCTAACTTCTTCATAAATTGATTACTTGAAAGTAGAGTCTTATCCAAAAGGCTGGATTTCAGTTCTAAAACATGGTGAGATTTGAAGCGCCAAGCAATTTAATATATTTTAATATATAAATATATATTTAATTATATATAATAATATAATATAATATATTTAATATATTTAATATATTTTTATATATTTAATATATATTAAATATAAATATATATTTAATTTAATTTAATTTTAATTTAATTAATAATTAATAATAATTAATAATTAATAATTAAATTAATAATTTAATTTAATATATTTTTGTACTTATTTTATATGTATCATCTGCAGACAACAGACTGTTTATTGCAAATACCATTGATTATAAAAAAAAACTAATAAAGTATACTGTCACGAAAGGGATTTTCCAGAAAAAACACAAAGAACTTTTGGGTTGTATTCCGCGAACAAATAATTGAAACGCGAACTTGTGTAATCGAGGGCATCGCAACCGTGTCGAAATAAATAGGTAATCGGTTCAAATTCCGCAACGATAGACTCAAGCGGAATTTACGCTAAACAAGGCCACGCACATACGAAATCGCTGGGCGAAACACGGGGCAAGAACAAAGAAGATGCAACATGCAAACTAGCCAAAAAACGTGTATTTAAAGTGCGGGCCTAAATTGGGAACACAGTCCGTCACGGTCAGTGACAGTCAATCGGAGTGAAGTAGTGATGGAGTCAGTCAGCCAGACAGTCGGAGTGAAGAGTGATACAGTTATGTAAGTCGTTCTACCCAACCGACTCCGTGGCCATCTACAGAACCGACGCTTCGGGACGCCACGCCTCAAGACGCTGTCTTACGCCGGAACGCCACTGCATCGAGCTGATGCAACCCTGCTGGCCATCTACAGTACCGACCCCGTGAACGAGGACCCTCTTCCCCCGCCAGCCAAGGGAAACGATACCACTCCGTCCAAAAAAGGAACGACGTGAGCTAGTCGTCGCCGTAAACACCGGACCGCATTCCCAACACTTCAAGACGAACCCCCGCAACTAAATTTATTTAATTTCTCGAATAATAAAGAGGTATAAATTTCTTTTTTAAACAACTGTGTTTCAAGCTTTACCATCTACTACCATCTACCTACGCCCTTACCGTGACATGGGGTTGACGTGGGCTTTACCGTGACAATACTTTGTCTTTCTAGACAAAGAGGTATGTCTAAAAGAAATGGAGGTTCCCCAAGGTTCAGTGCTAGGTCCTCTTCTGTTTATTTATTAAAGAGCTAACCATTATTATCGTTAAGTTATTATTTACGAGTATCTATTCGATCTTTTGGATTTACATGTAATCTGTTTCATCCAGAATGATTCCGTAAAGTTTGATTAAACGTTTGTTATTGTTGTTATTATTCACTTGTGATTATAGCGGCTCCCGCCTAAACAAGAAATAATCGTAAAACGGTTACATAAATTAAACTAAACGCAATAAAAGTTTGCCTGATGGAATTATGTAAACAAGCGGGAATAATAAACAAGAATTTGTAATTAAAAGCAAGATTAATTGCCGGCACGTAGCTACTACCAACGGTCCCGTGCCGTTTAGAAAACGTTGTTTTTTGCGATGTAATTGCAAATAAGAGCGACGGTCTTATTCGCGTTAAAAAGTTGTAATGGCGTCGTAACTTTTACATTTTGAACCCTTTTGCAGTCTTCCAGTTAGTTCAGAAAGTAACTGTCATCGTTTCAAACAATTATCATCAAAATGAAAAGGGGATTTTTGTTGTTGAATCAAAAACTCTATTGACGTAATTGAGAACTTAAAGAGATTCTAAAGATGACGGGCTTAAATTTTTTTTTAATTTATTACTAAAGAGTAATTGACTCGACTTAATTAAAGCGAAAATTTTAAAATATGGACTTGTTAAGTAGTTATCCTGCGGAATGAGTGCCGGGGCTTGGCTAAACGCTTCGCACCATTAGTGGTAGAGCGCTTAAATTTTGATGAAATTTTACAAGTTCGGTATCCGAGCACTTATATTATTACTGCTATAAATTGCTCGGCGGACGAGCTACTTTGAATGAGAGCAATTTCTCATTTATTTTACATCGGTTTAATCAAACTATCGCCTTTTTAAAAGTCACTACGTTTCATTCAACTTTCTTTTAAAATGTTTTTAAAATGTTTCTTCTGAATTGAATGAAGTTACATCATTAAATTAAATTCAATTAAGTAAATAAAATCTTTTGGTACATACAACTGTAACATGAACTTTAACGCAGTTATGTGAACATTTAGAGACTCTCTATCATTTTAAAAATTGAATGAAAGTATAAAGAGATTTTCTGTATTTACTTCAATTTGGGAATATGTCTCTCTGTTTGTGCCAAGTCCTAAAGGGATGAACATTATAATATGTAATTTTGTTTATAAGGCCGTACTGTTGCTAAAGTTCAGATAAGACGACATGACAAACTTGTCCTTAGTGAATACGATGTAGATCACGACAGAACTAAGTAAACAGAACAGATTCAAATCAATCCATCAATTAAAACCCGAATGTTGTTTATGTACAAACTATGCAAACACTTTTGATTTGTTTTTAAGTGACGAGCAGTAAACGAATTAATTAGTTCACTGTAGCAAAACATAGAACTTCAGTTTATGAGACAATAAAATTAGTTTCAGGCCGACACTCCGGAATAGTTAGATGCGATTTAAGGCGCCAATTACGCAGCTCAAAAAGGAAGTTAATTTCTTGAGATAGAACTGCAGTGTTTTCGGGCACGCTCTTAATCACAGTCGCAAGTTTTTGTTTGATGCCGATGGATTGAAGTAGAAGCAAACTGATTATCCAAATTAAGTAAAGCGACTGACGTTGTTCTTGCACTTGAGTGGTTTACAAAAACGCACTGACATAAAATCAGTCAGTTGCAAAGCAATAACTTTCTCTTCAAGGGAAAGGCAAATCGATTAAAGTTACTATGTACAAGTGGATCGTAAAGTTACGTATATGGCGATATTTGAAAGAAGCGAACATAAATTTTACATCTCGCAATTATCGAGCTTTTAAATATTCGATTGAATGGAAATATTGCAGAAGCACAAACACATAGGATGACAAAGTTTTATATGTATATTAATTAGCGAAGGAGTTCCGTTAAACTATTCAATCGTAAAGCTATAAGTTCAAGGATCAAAGTGAAAGTGAAACCGAATAAGCTCGTATATAGAAATGGGTCGTAAAGTTGACAATGATATTTCAAGGTCCAACAATATTGGTAACGAATACTAATCCGCGGAGTCCAAAATTGTACTCGTTTAATTGCCGAGCTTTCAGTGTTGCTGGACGTGAAGCCCCACCTGAAAGCTCGGGAAATTTGATTTATACAAACGTGCATTGTGTTTCAATAAGTGCTCATGAATTAAGTATTTGATTGAAATTTTCTCGTAAGCAGCATTGGCAAAAGCTCGGAGCTTGAATTAGAAGGCTTTCTATAGTTGTGAAGGATTCCACTGAAAGCAGTGGCGCTCTCGGCGTTGAGGCTGGGCCGCGCCAGTATCTTGTGGATCGCCACTGCGCTCGTGTAGCGGAACCGGTAACCGATAGATTTTGTGCTACGGACGTAACCGCAACTATAAAACCCTTGCATAACACGAAACTTCTTAACGCACTACCAGGATGATTTGCCTTAATTTAGTGCACCCCGAGATGATTCAGTTGGAACTGCTTCACTGAAAACTTTGTGCGATTAGTGACTTTTATATATAAAAAAAAACGAAATATTGGTACTTTCAGTGTCCTAGTGATCATAACGTGAATTTGAGTGGATGGATTAATTTTTTACGTACGTAACACTTTTTCGTACTACGTACTTCATAAAATTACAAAGTTTTCTAAACTACAATATTTCAAAGCCTTTAAGAATTTGAGAAAGAAGTAAAATTAAAATGGCATTAGATAAATAAAATAAACCTTTCATTTCCCTTAACTTTAACATTCATGAGTATGTAAAAGAGATAGTAATTTGAATTAACAATTTAGTGAGAAGCCAAGTGGCAATAAATCTCGTACTTTGATTTAAAATCTGTGCATGTGTGAGTTGGCAACGCACTAAATCAAAGAAAATGTTTGATTAGTAACTTCAGAATGTAACGCGGAGTTTCAGGCGTGAAATTAATTAATTAAAGCGACTTAAAGGAAGAATTTCATTAACGCAACTTGGTGAAATCATTTTGAATAATTTATTTTACCCGGTTTCCGGATTCGCGTAGACTTTAGCGGAGAATTTCACGCTTAAGGCAAAATGACACGAGCAGTTATTAAGGTAATTGGTGTTAGTCTGTTTACGTAGGCAAAGCTTCCCAATTTCGTCAAAGTACAAAATGAAAATACTATTTTTAATGATAATCAAAAAAGATATCGTCAGGGTTTTAATTTTTCTAAAATAAATTATCGAAATTGAAGTGAACCACTTCTTTGCGCATGACATTATTCGGAAACAAAGATTACAGTCCAAAATATAAAATAAATACATAAATAGTTGATACCAAGGGTTATGGGTTATCATACGCAACTTTAAAATTAGAACAAATTTTATGACCTGAGGACTCGTAGGTTATGTCAGTTTAAATATTAAAATCCAGATGGTTTTAGTTTAGATTAATTTTATTTACAGATTAAACTCTTTTAACACAAATAATTTATAGTCTATTAATTGCTTGAATTTTTTTTATTTTTTTCGTAATAAAAAAAATGTTACTTAAAGAAAAGTGGTTCACTTCACCCAACAATACAAAATAGTTTAAGTATCAGAATAGAAGAGAGATTCGTCCAACCTCAAGACCTTAAAAAAATTAATAAATCAAGTTTTATCAGGTTTTTAATTAAACTACAAAATACGTTGGCTAATGACTTGATGATTCCAATCACTAAATTACTCACTAAATTGATTTACTGACTTGATTCTGATAATTGTCGGTGAGTTGGGTATACATCGAGCCATAGAATCAAGTCAGTGAATTAAATCAGTGAGTCATGTCATTGAATCTTTGATGATTCTTGATTCGAGACGTAGATGAACATTATATTGCAAAAGTGACTCGTACTAGTTGATTTAATACAAAATTAATAGCATCATCAGTTCCTTGCGAGCGGTTTTCTTTCGCAAAGGATAGATTATTTATGAAGAAAGGGATCCTCTTTAATGAATTTCTTAAACCAAACATTTTAATTACGCAGAATTATTTAAATAGTATTTTGTTTTGTTCCTAAGGATTGTGTTTCTCAAGTAGTTATCTCGTTTCACTGATACTGTTTGATATTCCTCGATGACAAAAACTGTTCATTAATGTCACATTTACTTTTCACACAGTCACTCACTGTCGATGGATAGCTTCATTCGGAATGGATATGAAATAGATTAAAAAATACAACAATATCAAATCAAAAATTTTAAAAATATGTATTTTTTTTTCACTGCTGACGAAGTCAACAACTGATAGTGAAACGTAGAGCGATTTTTGAAGTGTCCTTTGGAGGATTATAAACAATTTGTTTTACAAATTTTCATCAGGCATGAGTCTACGTTAATTATGTATATTTTTAATAAAAATATAATCAAAACATTTAATAAGTATTTCGTTAATACCATATTTATTTTTCACATGGTGATTTCATTTTCAAGGGAGTTTGAAATTGACACGGTTAATAAGTGTCACCGTGTGAAAAATAAATATGAATGAATGAAAAGAAAAACGTTTTTGACAGGCAATTGATTAGAAGATGTTTTATTATAAAGAAAGAGATCAAGATGTTTAAAAAAGATAAAAATCAGATAAATCTGATGAATATAGAGGCTGAAAGAAAGTTTCGTATTTTAATGTGGAATGCTTCTGCTTCTCTATTTGATTACAATACTATTCGTACTCGTGAACTTCAAGCGTTTATTTAGCTTCATGATAGGTGTTAAGCTGGGCGAGCATTGTCATGACATGAGGCCCTGCATAATTTTTTGGACAACTTCTGGTGCACTGCATTGGTCGTTTCTTCTGGATTCAAGAAACTTTAAACCAAATTGTGATCATTCTATTTTTTGAATGCAGTTGTGATTTTATGTGTCGTGGAGGTTCATTGATGTTCAAAATATGACACTTTTCAAAGAAAGAATTGCAGATTCCTTGGCGCTAGTTTTCTGCCAGTCATTCAATCGTGTGGAATTCGCCTATCGAATTCCTGACTTGCCAAAATTATATTGAGATGACAGAAAACTTAAAACATGTTAGAAAAAAATATTTAGAATATAATTGACATTATTTTTTTACTACTACAGTTGAATATGAAAAAAGATAAATTTGTCTTAAAAATCGGATATCTCACATGCAACAGTCTAGGAGGAGTGGATATAGAATGTATTAAGTTCTATTTTTAAAATTTTGCAAATTATTCTTACTACCGAAACAGTTGTTATAACACTTTTTATTTTACGTTTCGCTCTATGTCTTTCTTAAGTATCAAGTAAAGAATATGTTCATAATTAATTTCAATTTCAATTTTAATCAATCTCGAATTTACAACAAATATATTTTGCGCGTGTAACAAGGAATTTCTATTACAAAAAAATAATGACATTTGCTGCAGAAATATAGAACAATTTAGGTCACGACATCTTGCGATCGATTTTTGACCCAAAATTGTGCTGACGAGGCCTCCAAATAGGGCCGAAACAGCTGTCCAGAGGATGCTCAAGTAATCCATTACAATCAAAACTGACCTGCAACAAATTAATAAGTATAATATTGTATGAAGAAAACAAATTCAGGTATTTCATATGATGTAAAAACGAAATGATGTAGGTAATAACTTTTTCATTACATCTTGTTTACAGAAAACTTTTTGCAATAAAATTTCATATATTATTTGTTTATTAAACTTAGTTGTCAAATTAAAGGAAGTCTGTAGCCACTGAACGTTTATCGTTCGAGATTATTCCAAATTTAAATCATTTCCCAAGCAAAACAAACAGAATGGCTATATATATATATATAACTAGTACGTAATGCAGGACTTTATTGGACGAGTCCAGTTTATGGCCCAGCGAGTTTACGATTCCTATGATATGACATACAAAGCTCTAAACGATCGATTGCTTCAGAAATTATATTTTCCCTTCAGAAAATTTGATTTATTTTAATTGTACTTTTGCTGAGACTGTTGACAGTTGTCAAATTAGAAAACTGTTGGCTTTAATTTATTAGAAAAAAAAAATTGTTTGCTATTCTTGCCTACATTTATTTTGACATCATACATTATTTGATTTTGACAGTTACCTATCACTAGCAACATAACCCTACAAATTATGAACATTGATATTTATCTTGACGTTTATTTGGCGATAACGTTAAATTCAATCATTTAACAGTAGTAACATAATCTGGAAGATTTCTGAAGTTAAATCAAATAACAAATCAAACAGTCATAGCACAGTCGATCATAAACTTGTTTATGTTACATTTATGTTTGCGAATGCTTGCAGCTTTCTCTTAACAAATCACCTCCCATCTGTTCCATCTGAACCCGAGTTTATTTTAAAGGCAGTCTTCATAACGAGACGTTAATAAATGGGGAAATTTAATCCGAAGTAAAGCAAATAATCTCATCATATTTCCAAAGCATTTCGTAAGAATTAAGTTAGTTACGATGAGATTTGCGTTTGCCTTGGAAAAGTTATTACACTCAAGGCAACGTTGCTCGGCTAGATACATCGAATACAATGGCCGTAATTTTCACGAAAAACTTTTGACGAGAACACGCAGTTGTTAATTCGCAGGTTACGTATCCGATGGATATAACGCAAAGGCGTATCGCAACTATGTTATTTTATCCTTAATAATGTTATTTTAACGAGAGGTGGGCGTATTGTTGTAAGTTCGAAGGCAAACAAGCTTGTGGACTGGAATAATAGGAAGTCCTTTGTATTTATTTAGTTCTTTTCTTGTCAGAAATTCAATAAAGACTTAGGACAAAAGAATATTCTAGCAGAACTTTTCAAACAAACTTATAGTAATTACTCTCAGGATAACTTTTATAATGCTTAAATTATTGACGTTTCGCTTTGTGTTGTCTCGATTTACAGAGAAACGTCAAGAAAACATCGACATTTAGCTGTGCACTAGGGAAGCCGTCAGCGCACAGTGAAACGTCGATTTGAGAAAGTTGTCAATGCAAAACAAAACGTCAATAAGTTTTCAACAAAAAAGAATTGAACAGTCATGCAAACGTTATTTATTATAGTTTTTTTCTTTTATGACCTACCCTAATTAAATGCAGCAATTACACAGTCGCGTGATTCAAACATGTATGCAAGTTTTAAGTGCCACGTTCCGAGTGTATGGACTCGTAATATCTTTTATTGCAGGCCATCTCCATACAAAGTCGAAAGTAGAACGAACATACCTGCAACATATAAAGTTTTAATTCGACCTGAAACGTGAACATTAACTTCCAATTTTCCGGCATTTCGAATCTTCAAGGCACCGGCTTTATGGCCTCGAATTTCACAAAGTACCGCTGCGATTCAAATCGAACGTAAAGATTAAATCGAGCTTTGTTCTTGGGTCTGCTTGCGAAATGAAATATCGCCCTGCGGAGTAAATATTTCTAATGGTCCCTGATGATGATATTTATTCTGCACGTAAGCAATAATGTTCCAGCCTGGAATATATTGACAGTTCTGATTTATTCAGTTAATATCGCAGGAGACAGACGATTCCGTGAATGCTGGAAAATAAATTATCAGCTCTGAATATATGAATACGTGAGGCAATTCTCCCGGAATAATGTGTAACAGAGACTTCCTTTTTTGAAATAAATCTTCCATCTACGGCTATTCAAACACCATTCCTTAAGACGTATTTATTGGTCTTCGGCGTTTTGATGTATTAGTTTGTGGACCTCTTAACCTGAGAAAGAGAGGTCACTCGGTATGTAATTGAAATCCGCCTCATTAGTCATTTTTTAAAGCACCTACAGATCTCTTCCGGGCCGTAACTTTCTCATCCCTTAAGATTACCCCCAATAAATCTAAAAAAATATTTGAGATTAAGCGCGTAAAGCGAAAGAAAAAATGAGAGGGATACGGACTTCGTGCGATCATTCTCGGACGATATTATTCGGAATTGCGTGGATAAGTTTTATGTTTCTCCACGTTTATGATGAATGCGAAAGTTTATGATGTGTGTGAAAGTTTATATGGCGGAACGTAATTTTATATCATAAAAATATGCAACTTAATAGAAAAAATAACAAACAACGCGTTACGTTCGAGCGAAAGAATTTTATTGTACGCTCGTTTATTGTTCTGTATATTTGAAATGCATGCAAATTTAGAGTTATGAAACTTTCCTGAAATTAAATTTTTTCCTATGAATTGTATATCTGCGAAGGTATTTTCATTTGAATACCATTTAAACTCATAACAATAAAAATTATTTATACATAACATTCGGTAATTACAACTTTAAAATTGTTACTTCACGGCTTTATTTCTTGTACAGGAAAGCAATTTCAGGTAAAATAAATCATCGTGGATTTCATGTCGCAATTAAAAGAGAAACAAAGTATATTAAACAACAAGAACATTAACATAAAAATAACTGCCTTGGAGGAAATATCACATTGACGTATCATTTCATTTTTAATTTAAGGACAAGAAACTAAATGAAATCCATGATTTGAATAAACGATTCAGTATAAAAATTTGGACAAAATTGGAGAAATTTGAGGCAATTATGTTTTATAATAAAATTTTTCATTTTACTTGTTGTTTCTTAATGAAATCTCTGCAATACTTTCTGGCTTTAGAGTAACTAGATATATTCAGGCAGACTAAACCCTAACGTAAATTCCAGAAATAGGATATCACATTATGCGGAGAAGCAAAATTGAAATGGCAGGGAAGAAGTGCCTCGTATCGGTCTCCGTTCAAGCCGAAAATTAATTTATTTTGTATTGATCATGTCAAGTTCGCAGAAAATTTGGAAGTGAAACGCGACTAAGCGAGGAGGCCGAGAAGGCTGTCGACGCCTCCGCCTTTCGAATGATTACATTTCACGAAGGTTTCTTGCCTCGGCAGATACGTAATACCAACTTTCACCCCCCCGTTACGCATCCACATTACTCGATCTTTCAGTCATTACTGTAAAAGCACGAGCGGTCTTGAAGCAAAGCAACGGCGCTTTTGTTTTGGTGCTTCACGGTAAATTTCCCGAACACAATGGCGGAAGGGTATCTTTGAACGTATGAGGATGAAATTTCTTTTTTCCTAAAACAAGCCAGTCTAGACGGTTTCTTTTCTTCACCAAACCCTCCGCTAATGTATAAATACTTTTTAGATTCAGTTAAAATGTTCCCAAACAATCAGTGTTTGCCAGTGCATTAGTTTTTCGGTTATCGCAAATTTTAGTAGAACTTCGTATTTTCGTGTCAAAAGTTTTGATAGTAATGCGGTGCGATGCTGCACATGTGATTTAAAATTTATTCAATCGTCCTGTGACGTGTGACATCACAAACAAGTTTCTTTTGAAAGCAGGTTGAATCTGATTTGATTTTTCGCTTGATGTGTTTATTTAGGACCTGATTTAATAAGTAAATAAAAACTTTAATCGGAATTTCTTATACGTGAGCTTTAACTTTAAATCAATTAAACATTTTATAAGGGGGGACGTTCTTGTTTGTTGGCGTATGTTTAGCAAGGCTGAATACTTTAAAATGTTAATTTGATTGAATGCAAATTAATTTTAATAGACACAATGACAATGATGATTACCCTCACCTTGAAATTTCTTAATGCAATAAATTTAGTTTCGATTGAGCTTGTGAGTTATCTTTTTTTTTTAATACTCGACATAATAATAGCATAATCGCGTAATCTAGTGTCTGTTAATTCAATTGAAATCGTTGAAAATAAGTCGTTTTCAGGTGGCTCTTCTCCGGGCATTTCAATTAACTCCGGGCGTTGTTGCTTCGAAGTCCATTAAACTGAAATATGCATTGTGCGAAGAAGCGTGGAGGCAGAAGAAATAACGGATTGTCTGGGCCGCGCGAATATTTTAATTAATCCGGCCACAGCAATCTCATTAATTTAACGATACGACCGAAAACGAGAACGCTACGGTAGAGCTAAGTTTAATACTGCAATCGTCACGGTGCTCCACACTTCTTGTGAACTTGGGATCCGATTGTATTGTACGAGATCTAAATAGAATAAAACGATCCCTGCCGGTTCCTCTAATACAGATGGCATCAAAGGGAACTCGAATTTAAATGAAGTTCCCCTTGCAAACGCTTCGCATGCAGCAGCAGGTTTCCAATAATTTCAATTTGGATTTATTAAATAATTATTGTGAAAGTATATATGTCGTCTTCAAGAACAAAATCGGAAGATTCGATAGAATTTCATCGTTCCTCTTGGAACGTGCTTTGAGAGTTTAAACTAGTAGGAGCTAGTGGAATTCGACGAACGCTGCAATAACTCATTTCCAAAATGACTAAGGCAACGGGCGCCTTAGTACTTGTTTGGCGTATGTACTTTCAAACTAATCGAAGTTGACACTTTACTTTGGGCCGAAGTAGTTGGGCTTCGACGGGAATTTCTGCGCTCCAACGGCATAACTTTCAAATGGATGCCAAACTACTCAAATCAGATAAAATTCCAATTTTCGACCGGATGGATTTGCGGTGAGCGAAACGCGTCAGATTAAAAGATGACATGCTTCAAGATCAGTCTACGAGTTTTGCAAAACAAATTACATCTAACTTGACTTGATGAAGTTCTAAAAGAATTCTTTTTTTTTAAATCGGCGCCGAAAATAATTTGCTCTCGCTATTTGCTTTTACTAAAGTATATTTTGACGTACTTAATATATTTTTTTTTAAATAAAATTTGATCTGTATACGCGAGCATGTGTGGACGTTAAATCCGTGTTAAATTTATTGATAGATAGCGCGTGCTTGGCAAGCTTTCATTTGGCCGTTAATCCCGACACGTTGCAGAACAAAATGTCATTAAAATAATCAAATTGTAGAAATGGCCCGCGGCTACAGCGCATAAATCCCGGAAAAGAAAATAAACGCGTTTACGTAAATGACGTTTACTGGCGGAAGCGAAATTACAAATTAAAATTAAAAAGCAAACGCCGCAAAAAGTGTGTTGTTTGTGTGATGCATTTCATTGTTGGCGAGCATTATTACATTGACGGAGGGTTTTATGTTTCAGGCAGATGCTCTTTTAATATCGACAGACAAGCAAACATTACGGTCAAGAGTTACCTCAATATTGACTTACAAAGTTTCGTTCTATCGAGTATTCCATAGAGGCTGGCTTTTTTCAATCAACAACAGCGAATGTGTATTAAGCCGGACTCAGACGACTGGTGTACTTGGCCAATATTTGTTAATGGCGTACACTTGCCATGCCATGTGAGTGGTTTACTTGTACAATTATTTGTCACTGGTGAATACTGGTCAATTTTCCATCGTCTGTCGGTAAAAATGGCACAAGTCAAAGGAATCACAATTATTGGTCAACTTGACAAGTTCATACTTGTAGTTGCGCTCAGACGAGTTGTTAATATAATTGTGTATTGCTTTGCAACTAGTATTCGTTCTGTACTGATAAGCCGTTAGAAAAGGTAAAGTGCTTATTAATAATTATAAAAAAATTAAATGGAGTGGTCTAATGAAGTGGTACTTGAATTTCTTGATTTTTTACTTTTAAATAATATCCACAAATTAGTACTAAAAAGTTGCACAAGGGACAACATTTTCAGAATGACCGCTATCCATGATGGCCAGCACTCTTCTATCTATTCCGCCAACATTGTATAAATTCGCTGGCGTATTTAAAAAAAAATTGTACACGCCGTGTGAGCGCCTTTGCGTAAAATGGCCTTTATGAGCTGGTACATTTGCCAAGTATACCAATATTGGTATATTCGCCAAGTACACCAGTCGTCTGAGTCCGGCTTTACACAACTTTCAGGACTTCACGTCATTAATAATCAGCATTTACAAAACGAGTTTGTCAAGAAATATTTTTTGCTTCGTGGGCTTCGTATTTAATGTTTTAACAGCGATTTGCTGCTTTCGATTTTATTGGATATTGAGAGGGACGCCTACACTGATAATAATTATGTAATTTCGAAGTTCTTATATCAAAAAAAAAAAGTTATTAATCACATCCCACAGACTTGTAGAGCACTTAAGATCGCATAAAATATTATTAACAAACAAGATGCTGGTGCTTTAGAAAATTAAGTAAATACATTAGAAATAGAATAATAAAAGAATTAACAAAGTATACAATTTTGAGCAACTATTATGTAATTATAAAAAAAGTACTTTTTAGATTGTTTTTATTAATTATAAAAATTACGCTAACTGCAACTCTTATAGAGAAAAATCGAACCCTCATACATTTTCAAATAGTTTGTAACATGTGAGCCACATTTCAAGATTGCAATGAAAACTAATCTTATCGTCGTATTTCCACATCCAAATCAAATACAAATTACAAATCTCAACGAGAAAATCATGAGATCTTGAAGGGAAAATGATTAACGAGTTTAAGGCTAGACTAGTTTTTACGTGACACCTCGTAATACATCGTTAGTATTTGATGGCCTAAGAAATGTTGTAGCAATTTATTTTTTTTTAATTCAACTTCTAAACTTATCGTTTTCAGCTGTCATCTCCAGAATTTTCTTGTATCGTCGTCATAAAACGCGATTATTTTAGACGGCGCGGCATTTGTGCATGGTAACAAAGTGCACTACATATTTCACCCTGTTGAAAATTAACGTGGAACGTAATTTAATAAGGTCAGGGGGTTGCATCCTGCATTCATAAGACTAATGAAACTTTTAGCGCACCCGGTTCCTAATTAAAAATAAGACGACGTCCGTTATGAATAGCTCATGTAAGCGACGTTTAAATATCGCATGCTGCTTTTCGGGCCGTGGAATACAAAGCTCGGCGCGTGCAACAATGAAGAGCCCGCAAACATGGTTTGATATTATTGTTGAAGTCGTTGTGGCAAACATATTGGCGCTCTGATGCCGTAATTATCGACTGTATTGTAAACTAATCTAAAATCTGACAATTGTTTGCTGTGTAGGTACGCCGGATTTACACCGTGACAACGTGCGGTTGTTCCATCGTGTTAAACTTGATGGATACCCGAAAGGATTACGTCAATCCCCCCCGAATTAAAACCCTTTCGACTGGTGCTGCGGTATTATATTTAGCTTAGCACTAAAAAGTAAATCAGGATAAAATACTATTCTTTCGTTTTAAATATATTTTTGCTGCCAGCAGGAAGGGATGAAATGTCCTTGTTTTAAATAGTACTCTTGATCTGATTTTTTCTATAGTCAAATTTACATGTGGCCTTGCCTTTTCTTTCTAAAGTGATTCTGTAAGAATTCGTTCACAAACAAACTTAGCATTTGACATTCGAATATTCCACGGAAATAAATCATTAGAATAACGCCCGCACATAATCACGTCGCTGTTACAAAACACGCCTTGTTACGGCTTTTGTGCGATTAGGAACTCCAGTGGAACACGCGCCTTGCCGAGTTAATTTTCCGCGGAAATTCCGGGCACCGTCTTCGGAATTACTCCAGAAATATTTACGACGTCTAATCTACGATGCACTTTCCGGGGGCAATATCAATACCGTTATCCGCAAAATCGAGTCGATGGCGCATTATCTCCGGTCGAATCTAAAAACTCGGCTATTAAGTCAATATTGACTTCGATCCGTGTGTTTGGTTTGTCGAGTTTAACAAGATTTTTCAGCCGGAACATGTTTACGTATGATATCATTAAATACAAAAATCAGAAAGCGCAATTGGTCTCTTTTTTAATTTTCCGGTTTTTGAATTTACTATTATTTAATATTGCCTAGAAAGCTTTTATTGAATAGTAGCGCAGAGATATCAACGTTACAGATCAAAAAAAATTTCATTAACTTTAATATCCTAAGCCCGACGCACGTATCCACAAATCTCATTAAAACTTCGTCCCTTTATAACATTCGTATCATAAAGTCAGGAGGCCACATTATAATTAGGGTTTTTAAAACACAAAAACGTATGAAAGCTCGGCTACAAAAACACGGTGCTTTTCATAAACGTAATACAGGAGAAACTGCCCCATTCAGTAGTATATGCTCCTGAAATATGTAGTCGCTGTTAGAATTAATAAACGAAAAGGATTGATTTTTTATGCTACATTTTAGCTTCTGGCGCCGGACCAGAATGCCCCAAAATGTCGGAGATACTTAAGGCGACTGTAAAAAAGAACGACATAAAAAGGATCTTTGTTTTACCATAAATATTACTTAAACGCTACCCATTTGCAATAAATGCAAATAAAGCTCAGAGTTTAAGGAACCATGAGTTACAACGGCTTGTAATGTACGCGATATAAAAATAACGGGGTTTCATTTTTTTATTGTAAAAACTTTAATATAGAATATCTTGATGGGGAAAAGTCTATAAGCGTCGCGGGATATATAAAGGAATCTCTGTTCTGCTCATAAATATCACCCGAAGTTTCCTTATTTGCAATAAAATCGCCACTTAAGTTTAAATAGCTTCTTGTTGTGCGCAATCCAAATCGCATCTCTCTCGCTCAATACCGAAGCTGTGTTTTCCCTTAATATGAACCATCGACCCCTGAAATTTTCTCCATAAATTTTAAACGGGCCCTTTAATTAGATTCAGATTAATCGCTTATTGAATTTATTTCGGCATGATGAATCCCATTAGGGCGCAAAGAGAATTCCCCGGCTCCTATTAATAAAAGGTAAATAAATCTCTGAGCTATTTATAAGACGATATCATCCCCGTCGGCGGTATTAAAATACCTAGCTTCGCCTTAATTAAATTTATTGAATTACAAGAGGGCTTTCTTGGCTGAACTCTTTCCCCGAGATTGAATGCGACAGAGCAATTACAAGCCGCGCGCACGCATTGTGGGAATCACCGAATTTTTGGCGGGGCGTTGATTAATTATGATTGTTTTGGGTGGCTGAGTGAAATGTTTTTTTTTTTTAATTTGAATGTTGGCAAGATTTTGCGCTGCCTTGAACCCTTGTAATTACAGCGATTAATAGATGTGAAGATAGTTATTCAGCGATTTTCCAGTCTTAAATCCGCGTTCCGGTTAACCGGAGCAAGAAAATTTGCGGGTCTCGTCAAATGAACTGTTATAATTTAAATTCGCTTCTAATTAGTCTACTGAGCGGCAACTATAATTTATGAACTTTAAATTATATTTGTCGTTAGCCAAGTCCTTATTTACAGACAGTGAAAAAAGGAGGAATAGTTCTTTCTTTATCACGTTAACATTTTTTGTATTTGTAGTGATACTTAGGCCCAGTTTTACAATCGTGGAATAAGGAAGAAATAATTGTGCGCCGAATATCCTTTAATGTTCCTCCATAACTACGTCACATCTACGTCACATTATTCCAAGAATAATGCGACGATTGTAAAATCGGCCCTTAAACTAAGCACGTCCCAAGAGCTTGAAAGGAGTGTGAGCAAATCGACAATGTGAATTCAGCTTTATTTATGTTTGGCTTAAAATATAGTCAAACTCAATAGGCGAATTCACCTTAATTGATTTTTGGCTTAAAACGAAGTCCATCTTCAATAAAAATTTCCACGGTATTTTTCGTTTTATTTATGAAGGAGTTTCTGAAGGTTTCCGTGAAAAAGTCAAGCGAAAGTGAATTATAACGGTCCTCGAGTTTAATTTTCAAAATAACCTGAAGATGGGGATGGCCCGCAGCCACCGAAATAAATTAACAGAAGGTGAACGGACGAAATTTATATTTCAATTAGAACAGGAGGTAAATGAATCAAAATTTAAGCCCGTAACGAACAATCGCTTACGGTGTTGCTCGCGAAAGCAGGCGCTCCCGGACAGAGAAATAAGGTTAATACCGGAATTTAATTGAATAACTGGGCACGGCAAACGCAAAGAGAAGTAATGAGTTCCGCAAATTACAAAGGCCCTTCAAGTTCAACAAATTTATTAAAAGTTTCGAGCAAGAGGTCCTGCGTTAACGCGCAATATTCTCAAAACTTAACCAACAATTTGTAATAACGAACGGGGAGGATGAATTATTGCTCTACGTCTTGGGATATGTTTACGACGGTGACACTCTTGTATATTACTTCGCACATAAAGTTTTAATGGAGGACTAAATCGTTGCCAACATAACAGAGGACTTTTACTTTTCTTTTCTGCCAGTGCGAGAAGAAAGAGCCGATAAGGCGATTAGATATCTGCCCTGGTATCACTTGAAGTATTGTAGAAAAGGCAAACCGCAAAAACTTGCCACCAACGTATTTTTCTGTAGAATTACTTCATATAACAAAATTCAAAATTTTTTCTTAAAAATTTCGTTCTTACTCAATCAATTTCCTTCAATAATGTTCCAACAAGTTGCTGAGTTCTTTGTAAATGCAAAGATTCAACCTTTGGGAACGACGAATTCTTCGCTGCCCTTAATTAATTCTTTCTCAATCAATCGTTAATTGATCATCCCCTGCGCATTTTTGAGAGCATCTTTCTTCAATGTGTGCTTCTAACGTGGCGTTAGCCAAGGACTCAACTTTATTGCAAACGCATCGACTCCAGCTTCTCGAAATACTGGCTCGAATCCTTCAAAGGTCTTCGTTTTAATTTACTCAAAAACACTCCCGAATTTAATCAATGCATCCTCAACCAATTAACTTCCTTTAAAGGATTCTTTAACGCGTTGTTCTAGGCTCTCCAGTCCCAGAAACCTCCATTAAATTGAAGGGTGTTTCCATCTTGTTAAACTTCATTTTATCAAGATGACGATAAATATGGTTAGGAAAGACGAAGCGATAGGGAAGTATATAAAATAAAACGGTAAGTGCTAGGGAATCTACAGAGAATGATGGAAACCATGATGACGGTAAGAACTGGATAGCAAGCAAAGAAGTCTCAAATCAAGAATAAGATGAAAGATTTGCCATTGTAGATTGGTAAAAAAAGCCAAAGACAGGAAGAAAGTGGTTAAGTTATGGACCTGAATGGCCTGCTACCACCTACCCACATGAGGGGAAAGGAACGGTGTTGCTGTTTGAGATCGATCAAAGTTGTGCAGAATAACGTTAAGGGCTCAATATCAAAGGGGATTTAATTACTTGTTGTTAATGAGACCTACATTAGAGCAAACTCCCTAAATGTTTAATTTCCCATGAATTTCATAGGTTATGAGAAGAAAACATTCGAATTGGATGACCCCATTTCAGAATGGGATTCAATTTCATTTTTGCGGCAAAATAAAATATTCAGGAGCTCAAGCGTCACGGGACGAGTAATACATATTTTAGAGAATTCAAATCGGAAAGGTGTGTCTCTAAGGGAATGCCTTGTTAACATATTAACAGTCCCTGAATTTGGATAACCTTCGCTTCTGATTTGTCACGTGAGTGAGCTTCAGCTTCGAACCTATTCACATCATCTAAATCTACGAGACCAGAAAAGTTTCCAATAACTCAAATATTTCAGTTTACTTTGTGTTTCACTGATTTGTCCAAAATGACAAAATTAATTGCAGAACTTGCATGATTGAACGCACAATGGATTTTAATCCATTGTGCATAACACAGCTCAACTTTTGAACTTTGCTCTCAGTGTTTGGGTCAAATTTTGACAGTGAAATTTAATTTAAACTTAACCCGCACGAAGGTATTTATTATAAGAAGAAGCGCGTGTATTGAATTTTGTTATTAAATTTCACGTTACCTTGTCGAGTCTATTCAACTTTTTGAATGAGCCAAGCACATTTTAGACACGTTGTCCGCTGAACGGTGAGGGACGCCCGTCGGGAATTAATTAATCTGTGTGTTTAGAATTTTTTATGTACGTGGAAGCAACAAATTACTGAATGACCATTCAGCTTGATATATTAAAACCGACCCTTTCTGGACCGCTGTAAACAGATAGTAATTAATGTCTTCCCGTCAACGCCAACTTTAGGGGCGATCTAATTTACACAAAACGGTTTTGGGGAACATTTAAAACATCCGATCATTTTTTTTTATATCACTACGGAATCGGTAATGCCAATGAAGTAATGTAAATTATGAAATTTATTTATTTACATAAATGGTATAGAAAGAACACATTTTCGTACAAGAAACTGTTACCAAGCAATTTTCCTCTTTTTAACACTACCACAAGTATCTTCGTCAGGAACAGACACTATATAACCACATTCTATTCGCTTCTAATCGCCTCAGACTTTTAGATTTAATAGATCACTTGAGACAACACGTTTGATTGAGAACTTATAGTTTGTAGTAGAAGGGGGAAGAGGAAAATACACGTATACCATCGGATAAGACTTTTTTCACCGCTGACAGTTGAAAACCAGGGTGAAAGACTGCAATGACGTCCGTATTGTTGTTCTGCTGTTTGGCGATTCATGAAAGTCAGGGAAGAGTCAGGGGGTGTAGATTAGAAGATGTTGTAAAGGAAGACGTGATCTATGGGAAGTTATGGTATGGGATACCCTTGCATGTGACTCTAGTATTTATTAGGGGTAGCATGAACGTCCATGGTTTAATCCTCTCATCTTAGCTACGTTTTAGGACACTTTCAATCCCATCTTCCAACTTGGGTACGCGGAAAGGATAACATTAAACTATTTCTGGAATTTCCAAATCAATCCTTCCTCTGTGACGACCAAAGCTTTCAGACCTTTTACTAATTTAACAGAACTTATACGGTGTATCCTGGTAGAGGACTTAATTTCCCTTATGCTCCACAAACTTTGAAGCCTCTTCGTGATAAAATATAGGTAATAGGCAATGACATACCTAAGAGGATGTAAATCATCTAATTACACGTAAAACCATGACCGGACGAGTTGATGAATGTGTGAGACAATATTGGGAAATCCGAATTGGGGGAATTGTATCTCTAATGGACGATGATTTGCATTTCGGAAAGAGTCCTTTATATCATCTATTTTTTCCGAATTTGTAATCACTTACCATTATGTGAAAATACGAAACACTTATTCCGTTCCATTCAAATGGTCGTTCCCTGTCCTCTGTAAATATGTGTAACGTCAGTAATTGCAAACAGCAATCACACCACGCCGCCGAGCGCGTTTTACAACACCATAAACTCCGGTTAGTTTCCAGGAATTAACATAATATTGCATAACTGTGGCACTTTCAGGGGCACTTACGTTGCACTGTCATGTCATTGTTACGCCGTAACATTAGCGACCTGATTCGACAAAATGTTCTAACTCAAGGAGATGGTAAACATTAAACCAAACATGGTTTGCTGCTGAGTGCACTAGATGTTTGAAGACCTCGGCGTCATCATAATACAGTTTCAGCACAAGACGTTATTAACAGTACGAAATTTAGAGACTCTTAAGTTGCGTTGTGTTTGTTTTTCATCAACGTAACTAAACTGCGTTAACAATTAAGTACAATTAATTGGGAGAATTTTTTAAAATTGTTTCATCTTGTCGTAGTAATGAAAATGTTAAATATCTCGAGATGAGTTGGATGCACATGGTATTCTTGCTTTATTAAATTATTTCGCTTACAGAAGAAAACCACATAAACCAGATATGAAAGGGATAACTCCGTATGTGGCTCATAGTAAATTTCACATGCATAATTCAACAGTTGCTCCGAACCGACTAACATACGTACACCGTTTTAATATTAACTTTCGGTTCAGCCAAGCATTCTTAATAGTTCACGGGGTTTCTTATCGTCAATAAACATAATGACTCGTAGGTAAATAGCGGCGGCCTGGGGGGATAACGAAAGAGTCCTTTTTACGGCGGAAAATCAGATGCGTAAGCGTTTCCCTGCGTTGCGTTTTTATGACGTTATGGATTTTTCAATCTTGCTTGGGCTTCGTGTAGTGGGTTTGCTCGACAAAGGAAAACAAACAAAAATAACGCGTATCGACATGAATGGGCGTGTGTAAATTGATTTCATGTAAGCTCTATCGCATCGTAAAAGCTCGCTTTAAATCCCTGCAAATGTGTTTCGTACCCGTTTTTAATACTCTTATATTTTACGTATTACAAAGGATATTTTCAGATGATGATAAAAAGAAGTGGGCTGCTTTGTACTGCGTGTCATAGAAGTGTAGTTGAAAAAAATGCTATACAGTCTTATTTTTAAATTTCGATAACTTTTTTCATATAAAAAAAAATCATCCCTATTAGCACGAAACGACTATGATAGTATGTTGTTCTGGAAAATGTAACAAAAGATGGTTCACCCTTTACGAATTTGCAACGGAACTACCTCTAATTATAATTTTATGAAATGTAATAGTGTTATCTCTTGCAAACAACAATTCACCAATGGTTACATAAAGGTATGTAACGCAACACTTATCAAAGCGTACACGTGCGGTATAAATTAATACAGTTGATTCGTTTTTCCATCCGAACAAACAAAATGCAATGCAAATTACGACCGGTATCGCCTGTTTGCAAACGATCACAGTAAAAATATCCGCGCAGATTGCAAAATATTATTCATATTTATTCACGTGGTGAAAATTGTACTGAATCTGCGATTTCTGTAATTTACATCGCCGACAATTATTTATAAGCGGTGTGTGAAATTTACGATTCGACGCAATTAGCATTTTGCAATGTTCGTGCGTTGAAACGGCCTAGCACGTTTCAGACCCAATTGGAATATTACATGACTTTCAGGAAGCGTACAGATTTGGAACACATTCTATTTTATTTCTAAAATGCAAATTTTTTATTTTACTTTAGACGTGCAGTACCATTGTTAGTAATAACTTAAAATAAAAGTCGATTCGAGAGAGTATCATGTTTTAACTTGTCTGTAGCTAAAGCATAGATATAGCACGGAGTAAACCGGAGCACTACATCAAAGTAGTACGTGGCTGAATTCATTCGATTAGTCCTATCTGCATTTAAACAGGAATTGTTATTCATCACGCGAGTATAAATTTTGAAATAATCTTATTTAGCATTTGTCACGAACACGATTAATATCATGCGGTTATTGAGTTACAAGCCAGCAATTAATCCTCAAGACTTTCGCAAATACATCCACCGTGTGCAATTTTGATGATATATTTAAAATCGAATTTAATCTACGTTCGTAAAACAGAGGAACATAAACATGACTTAGAGCGAATTTAAATGCATTACGTACGACTATTATCTGGTATAAATTCTGAATAAAGGTCACGTTGACGTGACGGTCTAGTCTTTCAGGGTAAATGTATTTATATGAAGGCCTTTAGAAGATTCTTCGCACGTTTCCGATCCCTCGAGGAACATATATCTGCAGGCCGTTCAGGGCTGACCGGTGTGGATGGTCCTGCGGAATTTAAATACAGCACTTAGCGCTTCTCACACCTGTGCCTTGGCTAACGCTTTTAAAACATCTATCTTCGATATTGCTCAAGTTGTTATACGTGATTTTCTCTGAGCCTAAAACTGGGGAGATTTTCTATTATAAGATTCTCCAAATTGAAACATTTTTGCATTGATTTTTAATTGAACATTCGTTTAGTTACTATCAATTAAATCCAGTGTGAGTGTAAGGATCTATAGTTTATTTCTCCTTACTTTAATTAAGTATAATACCTACTATCGGGTCAAGCAGGTACGTGAGCGAGGGGGTTAAAAGAGAGAGTGAACTGATTTTCGGCAATTACAAAACCTGTGGGCGGTTTCAATTTTCCCGAAGCACACGCATAATGAAGTCGTAATTTAATAGTGAGCAGGCGTTTAATCCTCGAATACTAAAAGGATTACGCGTCCAAAAATCCTGACGTAAGCCAAATGGAGGGGCGATATTTCCATACTTTGGAAATCGGGGTGGGCCTTCCGCGTTTATTTAGCTAATAGTTTACTTTCCACTTAGGATTTATTAGATTTCGGGTTGTTGTTTTAGGGAATGCGTATTCAGTAAATTAGATCGATGGTTGCTTTGCGTAATCTCTCACTGGGATTGCCTAATTACAAGAACATGAATTTTCGAAAAGTTAAATTGTTCGTTATAAATTACCACAAGAAGAAGTTCAGGATACAAGCCAGACAACTATAAGAGTAAGAAGTTGAGGATCAATGACTTCAAAAGTAAACAGAAAGAAAAGAATGGCTGTTAAAAAATTGAAGGACTAGAGCTACTTATATTATTCCTTCCAAAATCCTCTCTGTGTGCTTTTCCATTTTCCTCAAGCTTTTATCTTATCCGTTGCTAATAATAATTATCTTTATTCCATTTTGAGCTTTTCCATGCAATTAATTTCTGCATCGTTTTCTCGATTCCACCTTTTTGCTTTTTTCTGTTAATGCTATCACAGAAACCTTTCTAAGGTGATTTATTTCTTTCCTCTTTCTTTAATCCATTCTTTCTTAATTTCGTGTTCAAATTATCTTGTTATTTCAAGATCGTCTTCTTTTGGGTCTTATTGTGGTGATCGGATCCCTTCGGATACTTTCGTTACCGTTCCATCTTGCAGTGAATTATTAATCTGTAATAGTGTAATTAGAGAAAGAAGGAATACTAAAGCACTTTTAATTATTTAATATAAACTGCTGAATCACGACGGTTTGATATGTCTAAACCGAGCCTACCTACGTGGAGAATGAAATATTAATTCTCGCCATTAATGTCAGCGGGAAGTGGTCGAATTTTCCCCCTGTTTATTTTGACAAGCCGAAAGGATCGTAAATAATATTTTCAGTTATTAATTCTTGATATTCTGTTGAGCAGGCAATTAATAAATTATTATTATTGTTATTATTAAGGTGTTCCTTCGTGATTGACAACTTTTATTTTGAAGCCTTAGCGGCGTTTACTTAATGAAACTTTGCATATACACACATAAAAAGGTTAATATTCTATTGTAGACTTAATAATTAACTTTATCCTATAAGATGTAATTACTGAGCTCTTGTAATACTGCTTTCACTTACTAAGTTTGCGAACTAATAACGTCTTATCATCTTCTATTAGCGCTAATATAATATCTACTTCAATTAACTTCCGAACTTTCCGCTTCAGAATTCCGTCGAATTATCATCATTATTATTGCTATTAATAATAATAAAAGGCGAGGCGTAAATTATCGAGATTGACGTAGTCTGTTTGTCTTCGGCACGTCTACTACAAGGTATCGGTTTTCCATTATCCATCATCGGCAGAATCTTAACGATTTCCGGGACTTTATTTGCAATGCAAAATTTGCTTATGAAGCGCCCCTCGGGGATCAAATGTAAATTAACTGTGTGAAGATCGATTCCGAAGTGACGTAAATAATGAAAGATCGGGGCGACGTATTCATGACGATTCTATTTCGAAACCGAATTTACATATTGTCGTCGTAATAGAATTTGAAATCTAAATAATTCAACTATTCACAATGTAGTTTTTAAATACTTTTTCAATACCAACGTGTTTTATAAATACGTAATCGATATTGCTGTCTTGAAGTTTAACGAGAGAACTTTATTTTAATTTCCCGTCTTATTTAGTAGCTTCCCCTTGGGGTACTTGTTAACGTTTTGATCGATTTAATGACTGAATAACTAGCTGCGTAATATTCGTATTCAAGGGTAATTTAATTGGCCGAAACGTTGATGAAATGAGAAAAATTATTTAGGTACTCGTAGAGTAATTGGAATTATAAGAACATTCACTGTAAATCTACCCTGAAAATATAAAATACAGAGCCACTCATTTACTTGCACTCTAACGATTTCAGTATTCAGAAACGTACGTACTGCAGAAGCAGTATTATAACAAAAGCAATTCTGTAAAAAGTAGTGAAAATGTTTACCTTCACTTTGTAAGCGTAGGTGAACTCTTTCCAAAGGCATTTTGTAGGTATCTTAAAATAACATTCGTGACTCCGAACAAATGCAGTATTCAATCTTTGAGTATCTTCTCGTTTGAAAATGATTTATTAAACGGCAAGAATATTTATACTTTAAATTAAAAAATAGGCGACCTCAGCCAAAAAAATTCGTGTACCTACTTTAAACTGGGGTGATAAAAAGTGGCGAATTTTCATACATAAAAACTGGTTTGCACAAATTCAGTGGCACGTCGTCAATAAGTGAATCCAGTGAGTTGAAAAATTAAATAGCTCCAACCAGGCGCAACAATGACCGAAAATCAGAAATATTATTTTTTCCCAAAAGTATCGAAAGCACGAGGGCGCGTAATAGCCTTTTTACAACGCTTTAACTAATAATTTATTACGCCAATAAAAATTTCAGCCCAGATCGAGCCGAATAAAAATTTCTAATTTTTACGAGCCAGCAAGAAGGGGGATGATGCGTTGTTACGGTGGGTGAGCTTATTATTTATTTTCTGGTGGTCGGAGAGACTGCTGAACTTTTTATACATATTTTACTTCTCTCCGGAGACATATTTGACAAGCCATTATGTGTCTGAATCCTTTTTCTGCGGTTTTTCTGTCTTCTGAAGTAGAAAAACCGAAACAAAAAGCCCCACTATACGGCGAGCAATAGAAAGTATTACTCAACCGGTCCTGGACGTCAATCTCGAATTAAATTCATGGAAAGTGAATTAACCCTTGTCATTTATATTTTTCGTTTGTTAATTTTTTTTCAAATATCAAGCACTTTTAAAGAACATCTCAAATGACAGATGGAGAGAAAAAGCTCAGAGCTTTCTACAAAGTTTTTGCTGCAGCATTATTTCAATCGACAATTTCAGCATTTATCCAAATATGATTCGCCTCTGAAAAGGATACTGCACTTTCGTATTTAGCACTCGATCATGTCGATGTGGAAAAATGCCTGAGGCCATGAGCTCCGATAACCGGGAAACAATTTTTAGAGCGCTCGCTCACAAATAAAAACTACACACTGAAAACCATCTATTAATGTTTGAGGTAATCCATTTACGTGAACACGTCGATTTGTTTCAAGTTATATATCACCGAGATAAGTGCTCAGGCGTACCAACTGACATTAATGCGGGATAGTTTGATTCAATACCGCACCGCAGCAAACGTTTTTGTTACGTTGCATGCACTCATCGATTTCACGTGCCATTTAACAAGCACTGCCTGGTGACAATGATATAAAAGTAAACGTACTGCATGCTCAGCTAACAAATAGTTAGTTCAACGGATTGTGGATATTACGACCGACGTCTTCCGGGTACCATTTACTCATTTTTCTACAGGATGTTCAAAAATTAACCCAGAACATTACTGAAATAGATGAGCGAAAACAGATTGTTATATTCTAACACTTTCCGAATGTCAAAAATCGCGTTTGATTAAGTACGTGATACCTTCCCAAAATGAGATTTGACGGGTTCATTAACACGAAAGTATACTCAAGCCGTTATCATATGTATTGTTACCGCAACCCCCTGATACTTCCTGACTTGGTTTGCATCGTCTTCTGTTTACCGCATATGTTCGTCTCGCTTATTGTTGGCATTACTCAGTCGAACGAATGTGTTTTGGGAAACTTTGTACTACTTAATCGCAACGTTAATGCCGCCGTGCCGAGCTTTAATGTTCCCCACTTTAACAGTTTCGGTACTTGGCGCAACTTAGTAGGAAGTTTATTTTTTCAACGTAGTTGCGGGTTTCTCATAACGCCGGGGGCCAAATACGCGGAATGAGCTAATAAAAATTTACAAAATGACGTTATCCTTTAAGCCAAAGTTTATCTAATTTGAGTATAAACTCGAGAGTGCTGCGTCAGTTTAAAAACACAGAGCAAGCAGATTACGTAGTCTTTATTGTATAATTATTTAGTTAATCCACCGACTAATACCATAAAAATCTTTCGCGTGAATCTTGAAACTTTTTTTTTAATGGAAGAAAATATTTCATTCGGTGCGCCGGGGGAATAACTCAGGAGGAGCTTTTTATCAAGTAAAATATTTGCTCGGTTTAAATCACACTGCTTTAAAATTAATGTAGCGTTTTCCATATACACGCATTCCGTAATGGATATAATATGTCATATTTAAACTAAAATATGTACCTACGTGTGACTACCAACGCATAAAAATGCTCCCGACCTACCGGGTTCAAGATCGCGCAAAACCCCCGGTTATTTATGAAATCGTGCTTCTTAAGACCGAAAAGGAAACTTATTTACGCAAGCGCGAACTCTAAATAAATATTTGTTTTAAGGACATCAAATTTATTATTTTAATAGGACTGTATTATTTTGTAAATCATCAACATGGAGTTTGTTGTATTTTAAGAAGCTCTTTTCTGGCTGTTAACTGTTTGCTCGTATCGTGTTGATATTGCAGGATTTTACGATAAACTGCGAGTGCATTTTCATTCTGCACGAGACGGAAGTAATATAAGCTGTAAAATTGCAGTAAATACCCCTTGTCGCGAAACTAACGCCAACTGACGCTTGTTTAAAGAAGGTGTAACGTTTTGGCTACCGAAATTATTGCTAAATAAAACTTGGATTATTTCGAGTCTCACCAATTCTTTAGTTGGGAGTTTTATATATCCACATTTAATTTCTTTAAGTTTTTTTTTATAGATGAGAAGAATTTAATCACACAGTTTACAACATTGAATTGCCCTATATATACATACAGGGCCATGTTATGTGGTAGATAAGTGTGAGAATGGATTAGATAGCAAAGTTTCCAATCCCAGTTCCCAGTAAAACAAACAACCACAAAAT
This sequence comes from Dorcus parallelipipedus, assembly GCA_958336345.1. Lineage (NCBI taxonomy): Eukaryota > Metazoa > Arthropoda > Insecta > Coleoptera > Lucanidae > Dorcus > Dorcus parallelipipedus. The sequence continues at coordinate 41,595,576 of OY284477.1, forward strand.
TAATGACCACAAATTTTCTTAGATATGACATGGTTTTAGAACGTAGGCAGTATATTTGTATATTTGTTAACGTTGTGACTGGATTTGTCCTTCTTTCAGGTGTTGTCTGCTTCATGAAGACCAACACCAAAGAAGAAAGAAAATATTTTCGTAGTTGCCAACGAAAAGTGATTTACTAACAATATCTGTGACATGAATAAATGCGCCCGCAACAGCAACGCCACCGGCACCGTCGGACTTGCGCTAAATAAGGGTTAGTTCCACACATCATCGCCATGGGATCAGAAAAATGGCCCTTTTTGTTAGTTCTTCTATGGCTACGCGTTTTCGCCGCGCAAGGTGAGTGCACGTTCTTTCTCGCCGCAGCGATTTATTTACAGAGGCATTTTATCCTTAAAAAAGGACAACAGGTTTTTCGGCACAAAGGATACGACATTGATACGGTTCAGTTTATTTATGTGCGTTCCCGAAATTCGTGCGTAAAAGAGAGTCGATTTCAAGTAAAAGCAGACTACGCACGATAATTAAAATGTAAATTAACCACCTCGATATAAATGACCCTCTTCTTTTATTGTTCTTATTCGAAATTTACTTTGATTACGTCATGTCAGCTTAAACCATTTCAATTCATAACATTTCACGTCTAAATTATAATCCTTTGAACTTTCACAGTCAACCTAATCACACGTATGTAGATTGATGTAATCAGAGTACTGACCATAGTTAATGATGTAAACCACTTCGATTAACTCAATTTAATTTGCACTTGATGTCTGCTGATACGAGATGCATTAAAAGCACTGACAGGCTACTGACAAAGTTCTTTTTTGGTTCCATCAAATTTTTTCCTTTCAACAAGCATTCTTTTTGGCATATTTTCTCGACGACTGCGTATTTTTTCTCGTGTCAAAAGCTTAAAAATATAGCGCAAACAAAACAACACAGACACAAGAACTGTTTATCATTCCGGCGGGCAACCACCGAAACCTGGAGTTCCGGGCGGCGTTCCGAATAAAAAAACGCCGCGTTCTCTGGAGACATCAATATATTTATGTATATGGAGTCTCGCGGTACGTGAAATAAAGCAAAAATCCCGGAGAATAAACAAAGCGCTGGAGCGAAGTTTCGCTGATTTTCGAACGAACGTCGTTAATGAGGCGCATTCGAGCACGGGGTCGTTTTAACGAATGCATTTCATTGGATTTAAAGCTGATGAATTGAAAGGGTGGTGATCGACGTACTGCGGGGACCTGCATTATTTTACGCGAAATTTCAATATGATATTCAGTTTATTACAATAGGGACAGTGCAGTTATTTATATCTGCAATATTATCGATGATTATATGGGGGAGAGTTAACAAAAGAGGCATTTTCATTGGCACCATTTATTTGCTCCAAACACATACAAATTCGTTGTAAATTGAAACGAAATGTGTTATTTGTTTAATAAGGTAGAAAAACTTTAAATCGACTAACCAAGATGAAATTAAAGCGGTCAAAGACTTGAAGTAGAAAGATAAGAATGACAATAGTTTCGTTTTTCACAAAACGATTGTCTTCAAAGTCAATGAGGATGAAAAGTTTTAGTGTATTACTAATAATACTAATAATAATACTAGTAATATAATGCATATTCCATGGTAACTGAAGTGAGCTGTTTATTGTGTTTGTTCAGAATGTTAATTTTTTGTGGCAACATTGCCTTGAAGCACGAAACTAATGCCAAAAACCGAGCCAATAAAACCAAGGAACGTGCATGCAAGGCTTTCTGAATGTATACCTAACTATGTGCAAATTGTAACACTTATGCTCTCCCTTTGTACGACGACTAAAATCCTTGGCGTTTCGTGACACGCCACGTTACATTTACGGTCGAGGTTACACGTAGTTAAACAATATATAAATTTTATATTTACCGCGTGACTAAAAACATCAGACGCGATTACATAAAATCGGAAACGTCGGAAAGCCACGCGAATATATTTGGAAAAGAAAAAAAGGTCGCTTCAGACTTGGACGAATCTCCTTTCGCCTTTAATTATAAACCAAGTTTCCGAGGCAGTAGATTTGAGATTTAAACGATTAAATCTAGTGCAGCCGCTCCATTATTTGATTGTGTACTTGTACGGTATAAATCAGCAAGCACAATGAGGTTCGTTGCTACATTCTAGACAATTGCTTAGAATGTTCCCGACTACATCCAGTGCACCGTGACAAATGTAGATGATAACTCTCATGCGTGACAGCTGCATACGAAAATCTGCAGTAGATACCTGCAAGAGCACCGTGAATTCATACAGAACGTGATAACACTGGCTTTACCTAAAGACATTCCAAGGGAATAACTAGTTTCTGAATTTATTGAACTACCTCTTAACATTTCTTTGTATGTATTCTTATATTATCATTCCTTGTTTTTTCTAAATAGTATTTTGGGCAAACAATAAACATAAGAAAAGTTATCACAATTTTTAGCTACTCTGGTCTACGATTCTCAACAAGTGAAGTGAGTTAATTAATTTCAATAATTTTTCTTAAATTTTTATTCAATTTATATTGCGAGATACTATATGTATAACAACGATTAAGACCATCCTAATGGGCAAAAGCTTTTAAGATTAAAGATTACTTGAAACAAAATTTAAATCAACAGGAGAACTGAAGAGATAACGAAATCTGAATGATATATACGCATATACATAAAGAGATGAATTTTTTATAACCAAATCCGCTGCAACTCGAAACTAAAAATCTGGAACACAAAAATAGAATGAACCGCTACACATTAAAACTATTCAACGCAACATTTAATATTTGATGGAGACGGACGTACATTATGGACCTTCATGCATTTTCAGGTGCAATTTTCATTAATCGCGAACAATTTTCGATCGCACATCAAACATGTATGTTTTATAATGTTTTTGACATGGCGCTGAATCATAAATGCATAAAATATGATTGTGTGCGTGTGTCAGCCGATAACGAGAAACGTGACGTAAATGCTGACCGTTTTTATCGAAAATTGTACAGTTTAAATCAAACGGTGAAGTTGAAAATATAATAGGCCAAAATGGCGCTGTATCCTTGGATGTAGAAAAGGAGAAAGGACAAAAAACTGCTACGTAAATGAATATTGGTGAAAGGCGGTTTGGAATAAGTGTCCTTAGACCCCCGCCTAGAAAATGAGAAAACTCTAAATTTGGATATTTTCATTTAGGGCTTCCGACCACCCACGAACTAAATTGCAAAACGCGTTTTTGCAGATTCCACCCCGATATAAACTAGTCCGGCCGAATTGGAATCGAATTTTTAGCGAGCAAGAAAACAACTCAAGGCCACCGGTGCGGTGGTAGGTGGTTCGAGAAGTTTTTGTCCAGCCTATCGGGGAGCATGCAGGTCTCCGGGGGTCAGTTTTCCGAGCTCGTAAATACAGAAAGATAAACTGCATTTTTTGTCGTCGTCCAAAAACGGGCCGCGAGTGAAATCCTCTTTTTATGGACTTTAATGAGCAGGGTTACTTTGGGGGTAATTTAATCAATGCGGTTTTACACTTCGGGATGATTTAATGCGCGAGTTTGGGGTGAGTACGTAAATTACGCGCGAAAGTTAGTGAAGTTGTAAAGCTCCCGATGAAATTTATTGCAGGAAAACAAAAATATGCAACACAAATTTATTGTTAACATTATATTGACTTGACGTTAAAATGTAGGGTGTCTGCGTTATATATGAACCGCATAAAATGTTGAAAGCCATCGGAGAATTTGCAGGCAACGTTGGAATGAGGAATTGAATCACATTAAAACAATTCTCTGTTACACTGGATAGCTGCAAAATTTCTCACCCCATCTTTAAAAGGTAGGAATTTATAAAGACGTTAACTAACCACCATCGAAGCGAGTTGGATCGTGCTGCACTCGTGATTTGCTAGCCGTTTGGGGAGTTTATGTCGGATTAGTTGCGACTGTTTTATTCCTTTCTGAAGAAGAGCTTTCGAATTGATGCTACTGTGAGCTTTCCGAGGACATTAAACATCTGCATGAAAACAAAGAGGTGTCATTATTGGGAATCAAAAATTAACATTGAGAAACGAAAATGTTTCCAAACATGATTTTCAGTCTTTTTTTTTAATTAATTTGTGTTTCTGAGTATTCAAGGAACGTCAGAGGAACGAAAATCTTTAACTTGCATGTCTCTTTGAATTTTCCCGTCCTGTTATTTATTTATTTATGTTCCCTTATTTCGTAAATCTCTAATGAGCTGCTTAAGATTAAAGATTTATTTTATGAGCGTATTTTATTTCTGTTCGCAGCGCAACGAAATTAACTGACTGTAAATTGCCTTCATTCCGACTAACTTGAGAATATATTTTATTAGCAATTAGCAGACTGAGTCTTTAACTTTTCTCTTAATTAAAAAGGGGGACAAACAGCATCTTAATCTTCACCTGGGAGAGGGGGAGGGCGCATAATAATCCTCTGCGAACTAATTAGGACAAAATTTAAAATTTTCGAAAACGACCACCACACCAAATGTCTCCATAACACAGGATGTTACGGACTAAAGATGTCAGTGGGCACATAACTTGAAGATAACAATTATATTTCAGCAAGGCCTTAAATTTATTCTCTTTTTTAATTTTGCGAAACTGACGTAAAAATTGAAGACTTTTATATTTAGGACACCATGTTATATAACATTTTTTAATTGTCTTGATCCAAGCTACCACTTTGTAATATTATTGCGCTTGAGTCCCGGACACGTTTTATGTTTAAAGAGAAGTTGAGGAATACGATTCTCGTCCGGAACACGGCGGCGATGTTTTATTCATAAATTTCTGTAGGGACCGCAGCCCAAATTTATAATGCTTTTATTGTATCCATATTACGTTAGTTCGTAAATGCCCCTTCGCATGAAAAAAATATTGGCTTCCCTTGCAAGAGGATAAAGGCAATTTTGTAGTTTGAAATCGTTTTGTTGCTGGCCCCGTCCGTCGGCGGAGACTTACGTAAAATTTAATAACGGTGAAAATACATATCAAATCCTCTTACATGAAGAAAAATGAAAGATGCATGAGTTTCGGCTCGGTCCTCAATCTTGTGTCAGATTTATTTAGAGGAAGAAAAAAGCTGCGGACGAAAACAATGTAATGTGTGAGGTAATTGAGCGGCAAATTATTACGTTAATACCTGTTGTAAAGATAACTTATCAGAGGTAACTTACGATAACATTACAGATGGCGCAATGTACACAACACCACATTAGTGGTGCTAGTTATCACCGGGCTATCCGCAACATACAAAGCTCGCCTATGCATTGTGCAAGTGCGATAAATGAGAGGATTACTTTATCTAATCACAGCTTCGTAGTAAACAATAACTAATTCGCGGTTTCCTTTCATTTGTAATTTAAATTAATCTAGCTAAAGTAACTTGGTGTCTTGAAATCGCTCTTCAGAATCCACTTTTCTATAAGCCATAAGGACAATGATGAACCGCGTTTTTCGTCATTAAATGTGTAAAGGATGCCTTCGCTTTTACGTCTATCCGGAAAATCGCTTGTAAACATCCGGTGTGAGCAAAGCTCACCTGCCGCAATTTATATGTCTGGAACCCAAGATGACATGCTTCCGAGAATAAAAATTATTCATTAGATTTATGAAGCCATCACGGCGTCTGGAAACTGGGTTAATGGCGTAATGTTTGCCAGATTATTAAAGCAATTTGCGCAGCATTTCTCTTGCTTGCTTGCTGAAATTTTAATTTAATTACGGGTCCCAAGAACGAGGAATTTTATTTTTACACACTATTTCAATATTAGTTGCATGAAACCACATCGCTCGCATCATTTTTCTAAGCGAGAGAACCCGTCACTAATTAAAATTGCTGCGGAACGCAGGACGAGTTTGACTAATTAAAAATTGGATGAAATAAATTTCATTTATTTGTGTACGTACCATTTTATTTTTTAATTTCGCCTACATATTTCAACAACTATAGCTACTATCGTAATAATTTGCAACGCTTGTGTTATTTGCCAATTATTTCTAATATCTGACGCTATACTAACATGCGGAAACGCGTTATCTAAAATTCGCGTTAAATAAGAATGAGCGACAGCGCGTAAAAGATTTATGAATTCAGGCTTCGTTGACAATATGTCATCCCCGGTAAAAAGGAGCGGATGCCTTTTTTTCTTCTCGGGGTTGCTTGCAACGCCAGATAAGGCCCTAAAACAAGCTGTGCACCCAGTCTTGCATAAAATGGCGGAAAGCTCTGCGAACGGATGGCCGATCAATTTAATTATGAAGTTGCAGTTACAGTTTGTAACTAACTAATTGAGCACATGACCGGACTAGAGCGGTGCGTCAATAAGGCGAAGAATGAAAAGTTGATGGCTTATTGCAATTAAAACTTCGACTCGCCGGGCTTAATTAAACGCCGTGCACAAATATCCGTTACGGAACGGTTTCGATTCGGGATAGAAACTAAGTTAAAAAGTACTTCGATATAAAGTTACAAACACCGGATGTAAGTTGGAAATTTCAAGTTGAATGATATTATGACAGTAACGGATATGTTGGGGGTTTATTTAACCTTAGGCGGTCGGAACTATTTTATGTAACACAAACAAACAGAGTGGAGTACCACTGCAAAAGTTATTTTCAAAACCGCTATAAAAATAAAATCCGCAAATTCCGAGCAGACAATAAATAAATACTGCAACCAGTTGAAAAATTCAGAGTAACTTTGGTAAGCTTAACTGGTCATCATCCTTGATGATACAACTATGGAATCTATGAGTAGTGCGCTTGTCGACTCAATCGATTGCGTTTTGAGAGCTATAAAGGCTGTAAGGATCAAAATAAAGAAGATAAAGCTTTCTCTCAGACTGTTAGTTTAAAATAACAAATCTATTGCTATTGAGCTACACGCTGTATAATACAACTAATTTTAATTTAGAAATTTCTTCCTGTCGTCAATGTTGATTGTAAACCTTAAGGTTTCATTTTTAGCTACGGCTTGTGATCTCGAATATTACGAAATCTTAAATTTAAATAAAATTTATGTATTTCACGATCAAAGAGCGTGTGCGATTAAAATTCAGGATGACATCGCGACGAAATAAATCCGATAAGGCTGGAATATTACACCAAGACAACACGTCGCGCTTTCATAAAATCCAGAGCGATAATATTCTAAGGTTTCGGCAACAAGCACGTCCTAAGTGGGATAACTCGAGGAGAAAAGGAGGCAAAGTTAATAAGCATCGGTGTTGTACTTGAAGCCAGCCGAAAAAGGGACGCGAAATGAACCAGGACGATTTTTATTTAAATATCCATGCGTTCACAGCTCATTATTACTAAAATGCTTCTGTGATAATTATTTCGAACGTGCCAGTTTATGTAAAACGCACAGCGAGGATCATTTGCATCGAATTACAACCGAATTTGCATCGTAATCTATCTCACACACACACGTAATACGTACAGTATACTAAGTGTAATCTAATTATAACCAATAATACACGAACGTAAATAGGCGAGTTATTTTTTTTTTAATTTGCGTACGTTACATGGAATAGAGATGAAATTAAGGAGTGACTTCACTTGCAGCTTATCTACTGAACGGGACTGAATAATGCTTGTCTGAATTAGATTCGGCCGAATAGATTGTAGTCATGGAGATTATCCCTTAGTCTCTTCAGTAAAGCGTAATTAACAAGCCTGGCCGTTCTTGGCAATAAAAATTTCATTTAAATAAATTTGAATTAAAATCATGGCCAGCGTTAAACTTTATTCCAAAGTTGCGGAGACAACAGGGCTGATTTTGAATTTACATTTTAATTATTTTAAAAATTAATGGAACGGAAAAGCAAATTCCGTTGCTTATAATTTCCCAGTCAATTTCTAATGCCTACGCTTCTGATTTGATTCTAAAATTATTATGATTACATTTTTTTGTTGGATGAGGACGAACTGCTTCGTTTGAGTTGATTAAATTAACTGGAGTTTAATTAGTAAGGTCGATGAAGACACGGTAAGTCTGCTTGTTTTGTTTCTGTTTTATCTTAAAACATCGCAGCGTTTAACGACATCTTTCGGCTACTAGTTAGTCTTTAATTAGACCCATAAATATTTTAAACGAGTCTAGTCGCAATAAACTCCCGTACACTTTTTGTCACTAGTAAAATTAATGAATATTAGATTGCGTTAAGCCCCTCTCCTTTTCAGAATTAAGTGCTCTCGAAACTGGAGATGTTTTAAAGCTGTGAGGTAATGAGGATGTTAAATAGTAATATAATCATTGTTGAGTGATAGGAAAAAAAAAGACATTGTTGGAATAAATACAGCACAAAACAAAAACAAAGGTGGAATTTAAATTAATAAATGCCGGCCAATAATGTTGAAATAAATACATTACTGGCTAACAATAACGCGATGGTCCGCAGCACGCAAAATAAATACTCTTTTATTATTATCGGTGAGCGGGGTTTTGCATTATGGATTTTTGTTTGTGTGTGTATGATGATTCGGATAATGGAACCTGCACACGTGAAGAATAAACAATCGGGTTTGCCGCTGTAAAACATGGCATTACTTGCCGTATACCGGCGTCGATATTGAATTTTTCGTTTGTTCTCATTTTTCCATTATCGTACGTTCGGCGGCCTTTCCACCTTCCATAGAATTTTATGTTACCACCTCCGCAAGGACCTTTTTTCCCCTGCGCGTAGGTGAATCACAAATTGTTTAAAAATCCTCATTTGAATACGAGGACACAGTTACAATCGACAGGGAAAACTAAATTCAATTTCAAATTATTTATTTAGTTTATTTTTTTTTATTAGTAGTTTGTAAACAAATTTAGAACAGGATTTGCATGCTAAAATCTCCATTTACATTCATGGAAATTTTTAAATATCAAACAATTTTTTGAAGTGCATAAAAATGGTGGATGCGCAGGGGGACTTTGCTGTAATGATTGGGAAAAGCGAAGCTGTTTTAAATTTCTGAAGTTTGTATATTTACTAATATAATATTTATTAATTTAAATGTTAAAATAACAAATTTTGCAACCTAGATTATGGAAATCTTTCACATTCTAATAACATTCTTTTATCTGTCCATGTTTATTTATTATATTAGCCGCGAATCACTTGACTTTAATGTATTGCGTAATTTTAAGAAACGTCACTTTTAAAAATCTGTTGTACGTACCGGAAATACATCATCATTGTATTTCCAACTTTTATGCACGACTTCCGCAGAAAAATTGGACTAGCTTCTCGTCTAATAAAAGTAATACTGACATGTGTCGCCGCTGCAGCTCCATAAAATATATCAAGTTATTTATGTGCCTGTCGCGAAAGAATAATTGAACTTGTACGTGCATGCTATTTACACGTATGCGACAGAGGTGGAATTGCGCACATTTAAAATTCCCGCATTATTTTATGTAACGCCGCTCGTATCATTCAATTTTAATTTATAATGAGGAGTCACGAGCAAACACGTGTTCACAAAACTCCTGCGCGAATATTACACGTTGCAAGTCATTGCTGTATATAATTTGCATAACTATACGTGTGTTTACCACCCTTTTAACGTACGAGGGGAGTTACGGTTTTATTTTGTTTGATAGTTAAATCTCTCATGAATTTCAGTCACCTTAATTGAATTAAAAAAGAATCGAATTTACTCTTTATATAAATGCCCTCGTATAGGTTTTGTTTTCGTAGGTATGCTTTAGAAAAGAAAAAGGAAAGAGTTTTAATTAATTGCTTGATTGATTGCGAACTATTTGAATAGGATGAAAGTTCGATGCAGATGAAGACTTTTATAAATGCGATCTTCAACTTGCCAAATGTATTCACAGCGCAGTTCTAAAGTAGTGGAATTTGTCTTGCCCGTCTTCCGCAGCCGTCCAACGGAAAGGTTTATAAAATATTGTTTGATTTAATGAAAACGGAATGCCGCGGCCCATCTCCTTTCAGAAATAAGAGCGCATAAATCAACTCTTTTTCAGAATGAAATGTCAAGTGTGTTAGATAATATTTTTTGTTTCAAAATTGCCGCTATTAAGACTATGTAAATTTCTCGCATTACGGGAATGAAAATTTCATGTTTCTTTTTTTGTTTGTCTTCCCACGCTGATTCTGATTAATGGCCTGAAGATGTGATGGTTAAGGTATGCGTAGAAAAAGAAAGGGCGCCACCATAATCGTATTTCATCATTTGGAGATGGAGAATTCTTTCGTATTACATTTTTACCAAACTAATTCAGATTTCATGACGATAAAAACTATTCCAAACATAAAATAAAATATGCTTATTTGAATTTCTCTACACGTCATATAATATATGACCAATGTAAAGACCAATCTCACAATAGTTTCAAAGAACTGAAAAGATTCAAAACCTTTCTGGATTTTTATAGAAAGCATGAGAGACTCATTTGAAATTTTCTTCAGTAAAATACATGTGAGTGTTAAACGTCAAAAGAAAGAAAACATTTCAGCGTGCATAAAATCGTCTTGCTTAAAGGAGAATGATTTTAGTTTTTGTTTACAACATTGAATGCTTTCCTCGTGTTATTGTGGATAATACTTCATTGAGCAAGTGCAGTCAGTGTATTGACTGAAAGACAGTTTGCTCCAGAGAGGGATCGAATCAGTTCCGAGCACTCTTTGTTTTACCTACCGTTGTTACCTGTCAATTCGAGGACGAGGAACAAAAACTGGGCGTTAATGGAGGCTAGCTTCCATTCCATATCACTTAACTCGTGATTGGGGTCAGACAGATATAGTCTGTCAGAAATATTGAACAAATAATATTCATTTGAAATCAAAGACGAGCGAGCGCAAATTAAATTTAGTTTTGCCCAAGGTTGCATGTATCTAGGAATTTTTGGTGGCGGCGCGATAAATCTCCAATTTGGCAACAAGTTTTGGCTTAATGTTCCATTCAGATTTATTAGATTATAACTGAGCGTGTCTCTAACTTTCGAACAGAAAACACTGTCCGCTTTCATACTTTGTTCATTTGTCCTCGACCGGCAATATTTTTCCGCTAAATTGCACTGGCTCCGACGCGAATATGAATTTACAATTACTCCGGCCAAAGATATTGATTTTAGAGTGCAACGTATAAATAGAATTCTTTCTTCAGTTTCGAACTGAACACACACAAGCTTACTTCATTAAAATTTCATCGTTGAGATCGCTTCCAATCAAGTTAATGCATCACCGTCAATTGCGAGAGTGCCGACGTAATAAAGCATCTGAAAAATTAAGAGATTTTCACAAAATCAGCGCTTACCTAGCATCCACGTGAATAATTGAAGCTTCGATAACAATTCGACGCGATGCTTCAGGAGTCACTCGGATAATGGCGGTTGGCAATCTCGAGCTTGAGTTATAAGTTGCACAAACGTGAATTATAAATCGCAGGTAATTTATTGCTAAGTGGAAAACTCGTTTTGCTTTTATATTATTAATTCGATCAATCACTCTTTGTTATCTTAATTCACACTTTTTTTAATGATAATGGTTCATCAGCTTTCATTTTATTCATATAGTGTTAACTGTTTTAATTATTAAGATTCCAAATTTGTAACGAATTTGTAAATAAATGTCTAGTGTATGTTTCTTCTTTTAAATCAGTGTATTATTTTCTGTAAGGTCGCAGGCGATTTTTGTATTTTATTTAGTCAATCTTTCGTAACATTTTTTTCTCTATTTACTTCAGGCGACTAAGTTTTATTTTGCTATAAAGAAAGTTAGGATAATGTCCTGCTGGGCCCACGAAGGCAAAGAGTGCTAATATACGTCAGCAAGTGGCATAAAAAACAGACGAAACTACCTAGTCGCTGAGGTCGAGGGAAAAAAGAAGAAGAAGAAGACTGAGCTTTATGATGAACGCATAGTTTTATGCTGCTTATTTTATGTGGACCTATTTTAAGTTAAAGTTCCTGAAGTTGTTTGAAATATTTTTTTTGTATATGTTGCATGAAAAGGCGAATGCGTTCGACAGAAAAAAAAGTTAGACAGCTTTGATCTAGAACTGACTGAATTAGTCATACTATTCCAAAATGATACGGTTAATTTTCAGACTTAGATCATCTCTTGAAACAGCAACACTTTTTGCGACGGATGTGACTGAACAACTAAGGTATATGTGTCTGGAGTAAATAAAACTTTGCAAAAAAACCGCACAAAAAGTTAATCTTCTTTATACACCAACGCTTCAGCGCCACGTATATCCTTAAGGACAACATTTTTTTATTAAAAAATATGAGGGACCTGCACACTTTTTACTATAAATTATCGCTCGTCTGCTCGCGTGGTTTACGTGGTCTGCATTTTAATTCAATTTCGTTATCTCTAATGCCACTGGCGAGTCTCGCTGGAAATAAATCAAAACTGAATTAATAGAGAATTGCTTCTTTAATAATTATTAAAATGTAGAAGGGCCTTGATTATTTATCATTAGGTAATTGCTTTAATATTTCGTCGAGAGTTAAAAAATGTAAAAAAAAGTTTTGTTGTCACAGAAAAAAATACGTCGACATAAGTTTCCCCCTATTAACGTCACCCTAAAACTAACTTCTGCAATAAGAACAAAATACAATAGCAGCCGTGATGTAAATAGGACGACATCTGCAAAATATCCCTCTTGGACTCTAATGTCGACGTTTTAATAAATATAAAGAAAGCGAATTCCGTCCCTCCCTCGCCCAATAGGAAACCGAAAATATCGCGTTTTCCGTTCCGGGGAAATGCAGCACGGCACCGTATAGATTCCCAGATAGAGGCGGAAAGAGATAGTTTTATCTATTCCGCAGGAAAACTGCAGGGGAGTCTTAATAAAGAAGCCCTGTCTTCGAGGGAGTATCGGTTCCACGCACGCCTGTGTCAACATCTCTGTTTGGAAAACCGCCTGCGTATTTTTGCCATTATTTATCGCTCTGATATCGTGGAATGGATATTTTTACATTCCTTACACCACCACTGTAAATATTGCCTGCGGTTTTAAATTATCTGCATCGATCTTGACTAAAACTACCTAAGGGTAAATTATTAAATACACCCGATTCAGAAATGAACTAAAAAAAGAACACTTTGTGCCTCTTTCAATGATCATCATTTCAGTTTCATATTAGTGATTTTTGTTTCATTTTGAGAAAGTTTGAAAGAGAATTGAGTCACTAATTCATATTAAACTGTATCAGCTAGGTAGTTGGTAGTCAGTGGCTTCGCGATGCAATACAGTCAAGTTTAATCAGAGCTTAATGAAAGGAATAGCTCGGAGCAAAATTGTCACTCCGCAAATTCGCAGTTGTATGTATCAACACATCGAGTAACGGTAATTTAATTTTCTCATTGGTAATAAAACTGAACGGATAAATTCATTGTTATTCACTGCACACGCCCAAGCTCTTATTCTAGTTTCGAATTGGATTCTATTTAGATGTTCAATTTAAATTGATTGACGAAAATTTAAATTTTGATATAAATGAGTACGGTAATCACCCCCATTCTTTATTATTTGTAACCCGTAATTTGATTTCTTAGAGGGAGCTCGGAGAATACGATGCAGGAAAGAGGCTTTCGTCTGTTAATAGAAAATCAATTCCCGATAAATAATTTCGACGGCGAAGAGAATAAATTATTTCCACTCTTGCCGCGCACTATTGAATAAAACGTATCGCGCCGGAGTTTTTTTTTTGTGTGCCGAAGTCGGTGAATATTTTAATCCGGTCCTCACCCGCTTACACAGCAAACACGTTGCCCTGCCAAACTTTTAACTTATTCGGGGGAGTGCTTCCAGTTCGGGGGAAGTTTCGGAAAGTGCATACAGGAGTTTACATCTAATTAAAACTTCCAGTATTTAAGTTTTTTCGGCCTTATTGGGGCGCCGAGATTATTATTAATACTTGCCACGTATCACAGTCGAATTTTCCACGGCGGCTACATTCAAATTCTGCGGAAGTAATAATCCGCCAGGATCAAACTGCATTTTCTGTTTAATGAAATTTGTTGAACGAAAGTTCAGAATTGCCGCTGCAAACAATGAGACAATTCAGGAGATGGGGGCCAACGGTACAAGTGTTGCCTAAGATTATTTCTCTGCGGAGGCTCGTATGTTATAGTGCCCGAGATTATTATTGCCGCTGCAACCGTAAGATTTCAATTACCGTTCCACCATTACGCCCGCAAACAATTACATCCAGATCCGCCCCATAGCGAGATTAGAAATTCTGATACCACTAGGAGAGAACGATCCACTTTATCAAATAAAGGAGTTCCAATTTATTATGGGAATTTTAAATTTAAAAATTAAGTACTTAATTACATAAAAAGGTTTTATCTAATCTTCGTCATTCAAATAATAAATAGAATGCGTTGAACTAGTATCGGTAAAAGCTAAATCGGATTGCCCCGAAAGCTATCACGCAGTGCATCGAAGCAATCGAATTCAAAGCAGCACATCTCAGCTTTGAATACCATATCCCAAAATGCCACCTGAAGGTGAATTCCTAATTTATTATTATAAATAAATTGTAAGCTGTTTATGTAACCTTTTGTTATTCATAGCGTGATTTAATATTCTGGTTCTCTCACAACATTGTGTTTATTTTTATGAAAGCGCGAAAGATAAAACATTTTAGTGTTTTGGTGAATTCGCATTTAATCAAATTGTAAATTTGTTCATCCGCAGAGAATAAATGCATGCACGTATATATATATATATATGATGCCAAGAACTAATCTAACCGCCGTAAATTGAATAATTTATAGAACCAAACCCCACCAAACCAAAACCAGACATTTGCCCGGATGCAACCCGGCATAAACTGCGTTCCGGCGCAAACATTTTATGGGGTACACGGTTTGATGAATCCACGAGTAGTTCGATATAGCGGATTACGTTAAATCCTTTTCCACTCGGCACAATCCGACTTTCGAGTTATTTCCTCATTTTCTCTTTTCTTTTATCGCTCGTGCGCCTTCCCCTCGGTCGAATACTTCAATTTGTGGGGGCGCACGGATGCAAAGATCTTTTATTTATGTGCACACACACACACAACTTGCCTTCTTATCTCCACCATCATAAAGATGCAAATTTTATTTTAATTTCACCAATTCACATAAAGAAACTAATTGGACGTGGAATAAACCAAGGGTTTTCTAGCCTATTACTCACTTGCTATTGATTTAATGCTGATCAGATTCCGAAAAACTAGACTACTTAGTTAAACGATGGAGGATCATAAATTCTCCAACTAAAGAATCCAGAGTTTAAACGATGTTTCGGAACTTTGATTTTGGTATGAGAAATAAAAAATAGAATCGAAACAGAATAGAAAGATGAAATGTTGGCAAACAAGTTCTAAACGTAAGTAAGTGCGTCAGAAGGCGTTATTTTTAAACAAAGTATTGAAAATCAATTTTTTTTTCTAAAACATAAAATATTTTAGATCGCAGATAAGTCTGCGTTCGCAGTAAAGTTTAACGGTAACGTCCCCGGTGTTGTACTGCGATATTTCGTACGTTGCTGACGTAATAAAGGCGATTTATGGATCCAACTTTATTCTTAAAACGGAAAAACACTCAGCGCTGAAGTTTATAAAAAAATAGTAATTTATTGCGCCTTAGTTCCCGACATGAAATATATTTTCTGAGTAACGTGTCGCACGTTACGTACATCCGCAAAATGTTTGCGGATGGTACAGGGAGGGAAACCTCCTGGAGAATATTCCGGAGTCCTCGTTTTGTTAAAATACGTTTGGGTAAACCGAGGTTTATTAACACTAACGTCACGATAAAATTAGTTAAAGCCATTAATGAACTGAAATATAATTTCAAATTATATACAATCATTTTAAATAAATGCTTTGAATTTATTGCTGTATTGTAAGCCACTGAAGTCAAAAATAATTAAAATAACTATATTTAGAGAATATTGTAATAATTAATAAATTTTTCGAAAGAAACTGCTTCACTCACGTTGCCTGTTCACGTTCGTTGTGTATTTAATATTTAAATCGCTTTTATAAATAAAGTATTAATGCCGAGTTGTGTAAAATAAAAAACAATTAACTAAATTTTCTGGTTTGAATTTACAGAGCTTATTTGTGTTTAATTATAAAATAAATTCTCTTTTGGCAACTGAAACTGTACAAACACGGAAAAAACGTTTGCTGTAATTTTTCGGTCCATCCAAAACAAACAGTAAACAATAAATTTTGAAATGAAACTTTAATTATTCAGTGTTATTCAATAAAATTTTATTTACTCCGTGCAATGTCAACAAAAATTTATACCTAAACAGCTGTACTGCCACAAACGATGGAATAATTTCGGAATAACTGCTGGAAAATACGAATACCAAAAATAAAGATGGAAAAGCTTTTCAATAACATCATGAAAAAACATTCAGGTTCTTTTGTGTAATAAATTCTCAGGCAAGAAAGTTTGTACTTTGGAGTAACGCATTCACATCGAATTTTTATTAGCTGCTTCAATACGTTCTAATCAGATTCCCTCGAATTTAAGGGCCCCTGTTAAGAAAAGCCGTCGTATTAATTTCATCAAAAAGCGAAAAGCTTATTTGCGTTCATGCGTTGTTGCTTTTGGAGCTTCTATTGAACCGCCTGAGGGACCTGGCTTTCATAAAAAAAAAACTTAATTAGTTCATTGCTCGTCGCAAATAAAATCAGTAGCAGACGGAGGAATCTGACTGCAAGAAAAAGGAAATTTCGCCGTCGGGGAAAAGTTTGTGTTTACAACTGAAGACCGGCGGTGTTTTTAACGTTTTTATTTGACACTCAACATCAGGCATCATATAAATACTTTAATTTACTTCGCATTGCCTTCTATTAGCACAGCTCACCAATTGCTTCATTGAAACTTGAAGGAAGTTACAGGACAGAAAAAGTTGTACTTTAAAATAACAGGTACAGAAATGAACGTCGGTTTTCAAATTAAAACGAAACACGATATATTTGGCGTTGAAAATGAGCATCGTGTAATTATAGAAGTGATTGCAGGTTTCATTGAACATAAAAGGAGGCAATCATCTCCGATACTTTTAAACTGCAAATCCCTCTTATATCCGAGTTCCACAAAACGACAAGTTCCTGGCGAGTATTTTAAACGAGCCTTAGTTTACCAAGGATAAAATACACGAACTTTAATCCTCGGACGCTTTTACACGAGCCTAAAACAGTGTTCGCATTAATTCCGGAATTTTGTCCAGATGTTGTAAGGAAGGGTCGAACTTTCTGAGGACAGTGCGGCCAGGACGTAATTATACATTTTAATGACCGTTCGGTTGTGTTTTAATTATCTTTTTGTCGGCTCGCTGAACGTTATATATCAATTTCTTGTTTCAAGGAAAGAAATGCTACGCGAAATGTTTTCGTTTGTTAATGCTGAGTAGCAATAATTGTTTCTAGTTACGTAAGCGAACACAACGGATATAATTTCCTTCGATTAAGCAATTTGGCTATGTTCAGTCTGTTGTGTAGAGTGAGCCAAGCGATGAAATTTGCATACAATTGTCATGTGAGTATTCAACGATCCATTACATGCATTATGTAACGGTTCATCAAACCGTTTTTGAGTTTGATTTAAACTCAAACTTTGTGTGTATACAGATTGTTTAATTAAAACTTGAAAAAAGGTGGAGATATTATAATTTAGGGAAATTTCAAACTACTGAGACCTTAACCAGATGTTGTTGAAAGGGTATAAAATAAACACTTACACCTCTAAGTTATTCGGGAAAGTCAGCGTTAACTAATTTATTAATGGAAGGTCGAGTTCGTGTTAAGTAAACCAAAAAGGGAGGGCGGACGTAAAAATCTCTGGAGTCGTCCGAATTAATATTTAAAATCCATTTTATTTCGGGGATGATTTAGTTATTGCGCCAAAGTGTGGTTAAAGGACGTCCTGTTTATCTTAGGCCTGACGGTGCACTTCCTGCTTTTAAGCGATAAATTATGCACAAACGCGAAGAAGAAATGTTTTTATACACGCCGCTGAAATTTCAGCCCGCCGTGAATATAAATTTCGGGCGATTCGTTGCGGAAGTTCGGAAACTTCCGCCAAGTTGGAATAGTCTCTCACCCAATCCGATTTTATACTTTTCAAGGATGGCTTTCTTAACTTATGTAATACCGAGTCGACACGTCATATAAATGTTAATAAAACTGGAATTACAATTGGAATATATGTATCGGTAAGTGACGCCCTGGAGACTACTTTGAAGAGTAATTGGTTTGCCGACGAACTTCGAAGCCTTCAAAGTTTCTCCTCTTATCGCAAATATTGAACCACTAAGTAAGCCGCCGGCATTAGCTAACTTCAACTTTACCATCGGTAGATGCATTTAACATTTTACTTAAACCATTTCAACATTTGTTTATTTATATAGTTTCTGCCCAGTGCTTCATTAAAAGTTACGAAAACCTTGTTTACTGAAAATTAAATTAAAAAGAAAAAACCAATGTATCTGGAGAAGTTGGTATTCTAAAATGTACAAGCTGTATTTAATCCGGGTCGAAGGACGAATGTTTCGTATGAATTTTATTTTATGTCCTATTAATTAGACTGAGGATTAATTTGAAACACAGTCTCTTGAAGTAATTTTAAAGTAAACAAATAATAGTAAACTTGCAAAGCTGTTGTCTTTTCGATGATTAAATGCCAAGGACTCCCGTAAGAAATTGCTTTCAAAACCAACTAATCCGCTTTTGTTTGTCTTCTTTCGTTCGAAATAGAATCTCGTAATCATATTACAATAAGTAATTGCGGAAATAAGAATAAAACTCGTAATAAATTACGCTTTAAAGTAATCCTCTAGCCATATTACTTCTGCCATACTACCGGAGTTATTCCGGATTTATTCTTTCGCGCACGCATTTGCACAGAGTCGTATAACGTAGAAGAAGATTTATATTTACTGCTTGTTCCGCAGGTGAATTGATTTTTCGGGTTTTGATCTATCCCGGATGCCTATAACCGCGTGTCACGTGAACGAAGTAAATTGTTTATGTCATCGTATATCATGTCGTGGAGTTCCGACTTCAGGAAGTATATTTGCAACGGAATGAGATGAACTGAATAATCAGAGTAAAACAAAACGTGCTTTTATAAAAAAAAAATATTTTTAATAACTACCCTCCAGGCGAGTGTGCAGTATGCAACAGTATTTATAACAGCACTAAGACCTAGATTTAAATTAATTAAATCGACTTTATAGTAAGTGCGGATTAATAAAGACGGGCGGTGATATTAAATTCGAATGCAAATAGAGTATAAAACTACTCGATGCTCGATACAAATTGAATATGCAAGATCTCGAAGTCAGCGGGGCGCTATTTTTAATTAATTTTTATGTTCTGCAAAACAGTGAGATAATTTTTTAATTAAAAACCTCACGCTCGACGGAATTGCGACCAAAATTCGTTCGCCTGGCTGCGGAATTTTTCCACAGAGAAATGATAAAAGCAAGCAATGTTGTTTCATAAAAATTTCATGGCTGCGCAGAACTTTTCCTATAAGACTTTGTGTTAGGCCAGCTTGAAACGCGGAGCTTAAGCTGAGACGGGGGGAAACTTTCCTTGTAATAAAGTTTAAACTGATGCTCATCGGTATGATATGTTGTTAATTGTTCTACGCATACTATTCGAATGATCACAATTAAAATAAAAAAACTTTAAACTAGGTACAAGAAGAAGAATTTTTATAAGAATGAAGAGACCCTTTGCAGTTACTTTAGTTATTTCTTAAATTATTTTTAGTTAAAGAGAACAAGAGTTCCCAAATTGTTGAGTTAATTTAAATAATTGAAATTAAATTGCTCACAAACAATTCACTGGTTTATTAATTTAAGTAAAGGCCGGCGTCAGAAACTTTGGCAATTAGGGAAGATTTCGCGAGAAAGAAGATCGCAAAAATTCGCGATCAATTACACAAAGTATTAGAGACGCCTCTTAAATATAAATGAGGTTTTCTCGCGAGAGAGAATCCGAACGGAAATATATGCATAAAACTTATTGAAAGTTTTCAAATCTGAATTACGTTTAAGGCGGACGATTGGAAATGTAGATTCGTCGCAGGCGACGGAGTGCCAGGCAACATGTGATCTAGATAAATCGGTTCATTACAATCTGATACGATCAGAATCGTTCCTAGTTGACGCAAGAATGGAACGACACGTACTGTGTTAGAACGAAAAAGTTGCAACATGTTCGCCGGAGTTAGCAAGGAGCTTTGGAATTGCGAGAAACCAACTGGCATCTACTAACTTTATAAAACTTACTTTACGCTCGTATATTACCAATTTTCATTTTAAAATTATTTACTGTAATGCATTAAGATAATGAATGCAAATCCTCCCTTGAAACATTCACCAAATATCGTCTTCCAAAACGATCCTGTGGCATAAATATAGTTGGAAATGCGGTTACCGAAATTATTATTTATTTTGCATGCATACAACAAAACACAAAACAATCCATATATATATATTAATTAAACTCAACGTGGCTTGTTACTCTGCTGATATTTATTTTATACACCGCTTTAAATTGCGTCAGCAAACACGCAAATGTTTGCGCGAGTGCGCCAGTGCGCGAAAAAAAAGGGCAAAATAGTTTAAAACAACCAGCGCTTCGGCGTCGACCTATTTACGTCCTTTAAACTTTTCCGCCGTGACATGCCACTGAGTTTGCTGTGTGGCCAGTAAATCGCGTCAGTTTGAAAAAGGATTCTGGTTTCCTCTCAGAAGATCATTAAAATAGAACTCCAACCTCTTTTGACTTACGTATTCCCAACAATTATCCTTTGCTTTGAATGAGCTCGAAAGTCCAAGCTTAATCATAGCTAGGAATAAATAAACCGGAATCAAACTTGAGCTCAGCGGAGTGAAAGATAAGTGGGTTTAACGATAAAAAAGGAACCCCCCGAAATCGAGGACCCACCTCAAAGGAAGTACTGAAAAAAAAAAAAACTAAAAGTGGAAGTAATTTAACTCTTCGAAAGCACGTTCATTGCAATAGTATTTAGGATCAATAAAAGTCGCCGATTTTAAAGTAGGTCTGAATTTGCATTCGCGTTTTCATTTTTCATTACGGATTTTACCGGCGGCATCACGTTGATAAATGAACCGTAAAGGGGAAACGAATCGATCAAAGTGCTCCGGGTGCCCCGGGACTTTGATATGTTTCTTGTTGTAAAAATGTTTTTACAAATCAAATTCGAAATTGGTTTGACGACGGCTTAAGATTCCTCAACCCTTTGCGACTACTTCTTTTCGACGAGTGTGCGTTCCGGGTTTTCTGGTTCTTGAGGACCTCCAACTTAATCTTACTCGTTTTACGTGTTCAAGTTACAGACCGAAACGCCAAAGGTTTGAGTAACTTGATATTATTAAATGTTTCTTTTATATATTATATTTATATTTCGTTTTATTTAACTCTATTTTCCTTTTTGAACGTTGGATTTCAGAACTTCATGAGTTGCTTCTCTCTTTTCTTTTTTTAGTTAGCTCTCGGCCATGCATTATGTTTACGAGTTGAGTGGTTTCTTCTTGTTAGTTCTTGTGTAGTTCTACGTTGTTAATGCCATGCATTGTTTTCACCCACTGATTAGAGGTATGTTTTCCTGTAGTCCTCGAGTAATTATAAATTAGCCTTTAATAATGGTACATTGTTGGTTGGTTATTTATTGTGTTCCTAGAGCCAACCTGATATTCTTAATTACTCATTTCCGCCCAGGGACCTGGTCTATTCATCGTCGAAGCTTATTATCCGCAGCATCTGCCTAAGTGATTTTCATAATCATAGCGATTCACTGCTCCTTCGAGGGCGTCCGGAACTAGCTCTGGGCTTGATTTATTAATGTGTAAGCATACGTAATAATACCAGATAGTTTCACTAATGGCTACGTTCGACATAGTTTCTAAATTAAAATATACATCATGGAAATTGCTACCGTAAATATGAGGCTTCGTCTTAAGCAGTTCATTCTAGGAATAGTATTTATTTTTTGTTTTTGGAGAAATTTTAAGTCTAATTTAATTAGTAAAGCTCATTTTTATGACTGTTTAATAAGGGCAAAAATTACACGTGAAATCCAAGCATTTCTATTAAAGGGGATGGTCCTGTGCGTGTTGCCATGGAGAAAGGAATTCGTATTTGATTCAATATTACATTCAACTGAATTAAATTTCGGAATATCAATGCATTCGATTCGTTTCAAATTGATTACAAAATGTATTTTTGATTAGTCAATTAGTTTTGGTTGCATGTAAATTCGAGTGCGTGTTTCAGGAAAGACACATTTACTTACTGTACGGGAAACTGTATGCATATGACGTCGTTAACATCTGAAATGTGTTAATTATACGTCAGCCTCTCAACGTAATATCCATCTGTAGCTTTTAACAATAGCAGTTGACATAAGCTCATGCAAATTTGCATATGATTTCCACGCCGAAATTATGGAACCGGAGCCTAGACGTTTCAGGGCACATTCTCGTCAGTTTTGAAAAAGCACTGCGATATTTTCTTCGCAAACATTTTGGGATTAGGACCCGTTACTACACGTAATAACCCCGACGCAATTTTATATTGCATAATTTGAATGCATTTACATGTCAATAGATCCTGCAGATTCGCGTACCTAGGAATCCGAATGCAAAAATACATATGCAAATTGCGTTCCGCGGATGCAAACTATTGATCGCTTCGTTCGTCTACCTGGGTGTTGGATTTCATTTGTGATTTCAACGCAGTTTAATTAGATTTCATCTTGCTGCTTGAATTTGCATTAATTCTGGATATGACTTACGAGCGAAACAAGTTAATTTTCAATTTTTTGCCTTGTACAATAAGCACATTAAAAGAAAATACATTAATAAAAAATACACCATGAAAAGAATTTCATTTGATCAACATATACCTTACTGAAACGTCAATTACAGAGTGTACTGAAAAGTGTATCTGAAGATTAATATTACAAATAAGCACATCTGCAAGTCAGTTGCAATAGATTCTAATTAAAGCGTGCAGCTTACCTGTTCATGTAACTGTCTACCGCAATAAATTATTAGACAAAACGCTGTTCGTTCATATCTTTGAACCAATTACCGTTGTCCGGATTAAATTCTCGTCGGCGTTTACAGATATATTACGCTTGCATTCACGTGACGTGCCTCTGAGAAATTAATGCGTTTGCGTTACATGAAAATGAACGTTTCGGACGGGGTCACCAAATAAATAATTTGCGGTTTTTGTTTTGTTTTGTAACCCGAAAAAAAAACGGTGTTGTTTTTTGTATACAGCTTGCGAACGGATGCTAAAGTCATACTTGATTTTCTGTATTTACTTATTTGGCTTATTGACATCACTCGTGTTGAGCGTTGTTCGTGTGCGATGGTGTTACTGACTTTAGGAGCCGTTCGCAACCTGTATAGACTCTATTATTATTTGAAATATGAATCAAAGAGTATAGATTCAAATTTATTTAAAACGAATGGTTCAAAAATGTGCTTGAATATGTTTGTGTTTTGTGTGCTCACAATAAAATATTAATATCAAAATTCCGTTGTTGTTTTCGGTAATAAATTTTATAAAGCCACGTAGTTTTAATTCGGACGATTTCCGCATTAATTGAGTTTAGTTAATTGCTGGCATAAATTTAATTAATTTTGCGTTATTTCGGTTAAATCCGTATCAATCATGACCGCTTAAAATAAAATATGTGGGGCACGTGCTTGACATATTTAAATAGACGGTTTTTCCAAATAAAATAATTATAAATTTAATTAATTATTAAAGAGAGTTACAGAATCAGTTTTCACTAATGTAATATTTACGGCATGAATATAAACTTAATTTAGGTCACGTGTATTAATTGCTTTTCATGCGCTAATAACTCCTAAAATGAAAGTGAAATAATTTATCAATTTAACGTCGTAGTACTGCCAATTACGTTTTACGTTGTAAGAGGAAAAACGACATTTTCCGGTTGAGTTATTAAAGGAGATAAAACGAAACATGGCGGCGGGCGGCGTTGGGTCGTCATTGTTTTCTTGGTTTTCCTTCTTCCCAGGGAGGAGGAATACAATCAAAGCATTGTCTGTCGTTTATTTTACCAAAACGGTTTTAAGTAGCAGTCATTCCCGGAATGAGTCTCTTTTTCCAAATCGCGTCCGATCATCCTAGCCCGGCGGACATTATTGACCTCTCGTTACCGCCCCGCATTTATTCGGGCAGCTATCTAGTTGTTTATCTTCTTCCTGTTCCGTAACGCGACCCCGACGAATAAACTAAGCTGTCTCTAGCCGCAAACAGGTTCCGTTTAAAGTTTGCCCGAGTAAATTTTCTAAATGACTCTGGAGTTGAAAGCTCAGGTTTTTAAACCCGAAGGAATTCCCCATAGAGCCAAGCTACTTGTAATTATGTATTCTGTTTTGAGCAAACCGAAATTTAATACATAATGCACTGCATGTTCCTCCTGGAGTGAGCGACCCGAATTCATAAACGAAATCCTTAATTAAATTCCGGACCCTAAAGCGGCTCTTTTCATTAGCCTTCAATAAAAACTTTGTCCATTCATTCGGCTTAATGTTTTGCCCTCATAAATCAATTACAAGTTTAAGTGTAGAGATGCGTGTGGTCCATCAAAATACCTTCCGGTGTTTTTCGCCCCGGAACGCCCTTTCATCGCGCTTTCCGCTTCATAAATTATTGCGACGTCAAAGTCGGACGTCTTGAATATTAATTAGATTATGACTGTGATTATTAATTATTGCCGAACAAATTGTAAATTTCACCAGCCATCCTGAAATTAATTTCGTAAAATCATTCTACCAAATATTACTGTTGATCATTGCTTCGTTTAATTAATAACGGAAGCAATACATTTGGAAATTAATTAACTCATTCGTTATCATTTCATTATCACGTGAATACATACGTCGCGTCATTTTGAACATAATCCGGTTCCAAAATCACTGAACTAGTGAAGATTTTAGAAAGTTACACGACTTTATGAATAAGGTTAAGATCGAAAGTATTTAATTGATCACTGTTGCTTTTAATATTACGTTAAGGGATTTCATTTATAAAAATCGGTGATAAGTGAAGAACATCCGGGAAAACTGGATAATAAAGAAACTCCTTAAGAGGAATAAAGTAAGTGTCATTCATCAACGTAATTTCGAATATAATAAAGGAGAGAAAGTTTTTGAAGAAAAACAGAAAGGAATATACCTCTAAAGATAGAGAGAATTCAAATGGAAAAATCTAAATAGTCTTTCAGTTGATGCAGCAGCAAGACTATTTGGAAGCTTCTTACGCCTTGCTTATTTTACTTTTTGAAACGAGTGTAATTTCAAGCATAGTTTACTGCGGTTTATATTTCGATTACCGTATAGAATGTCAATTAAGTTAATAATCAAATGCTTCGTCGCATGTAGCTAAATTACGTTCGCATTTCTGGATGAATTTAGTTAAAATAACCAAATAGTTAGATATAAACTGAGGTTATAGATCGCTGCTTACTAATTAAACGGCAATATGTTACTCCAAACAGCTTCGCTTAGCTGGGGCAGTATTTATTGGAGCAGCTTCATTCGCGTAACGCAAACACGTTATAAACTAGGCGAGTTCTCCGTAGAATAGTGCAAACTAATAAAATAGTCCCAGCTCTTTATTGAGTTCGCAAGGTGTAAGGAAGAGCCCGCCGACGGCGTACCTACCAGCACTTTAATTAGAAAAGTTTTCTCCTGCATTATAAACTTTTATTTATTGAAGCCGTGCAACTACTGTAAATATTTTTACTTTGGTTGTACGATCAAAGGAAAGATTCTATTAGCATTCGTTTTGGAATTAGTGCTGTATAAAATAATTTGCCATACATAGCGTAAATTAATCTAAATTTGCTCACCTCTAACCGCAACACTTAACGTAACGAAGCGTTGGAGGAAAGTTAGTCGGATCAATATTTCAATTTTAACTTGTCAGAGGCTGTTATCCGCCTTGTAAATATTGAAACATACATGCCTAGTAATCCATTTAATACTAATACTAGGCAACACAGAGAGAAACTTTGCGGTTGGAAACTTGGGGGAAATTGTGCTGCAGAGATCAGCCGTATTTTGCATGTAATTAACGTTGCTTTATATGTTACGCATGGCAACTTTAATTACATATAAAATACGGCTGATATCTACAGCGGCACTCTAATAAGATTATTGCTGCTCGGGGCCACGCTGTTTAAACAAATCTGCTTTGAATTCAACGGAGAACGTTAGCAGTTCTGCTCAATTTATTTTAAAGGCAGGCAGACGGGTGTGAGGTGTTTAAAAGCCTCACTTGATTTTATTTCAAGAAAATAAATGCCACTTAATTACACGTGATTCCCTTTTTGCAATTAAACTTTCCGGCGAAAATTTATTACGCAGAGATTTTCGTCCAGAATTAAAAAAGAAATCGCAAACGTGACGATCGCTTTATTTTATTAAGCCCTCGATCAACGCCCACCTCAAACTTGTAATAACATCGAAAATAGCTTTTTCTGTAACTACACTTTAACCGAAAGCGTCCTGTTTACGTAAATCGAAAATGAAATGAAATGGAATGGCTCTACAAGAAAAAAAAGCAAAAAGAATGTGATTATTTATTATTATTTATTTAAAAGCGTCATTGTGTGCGCATGTTTTACAAATAAATATGGCAACTGAAATTAAAAGCGAAAGTAACTCGCAAAGTTAAATTAGAAAAGTTCAGGTTTCACTTTTGGCGAAAGTATTTCAGAAAATACAACGTGTAAATTATCTTAGGGAAACGTGCGTTGTTTTGCATCAGGAGAGGGGAGGGGGCACCGAAAAGAAAAGAATTATTTTCATTTACATTATTCGCGAGTACTTTTTTCGTTTTAATTTAAGGCTGCCGCGAAATTCAATATTTGCCTGAAGGAACGATTCCTCCTCGCAGAGTCCGTAAAAGTTCATTTCGTTTTCAATTCGAAATAATTAATGTGAAAATATCGCCTTACAGAAATTAAATTAAAAAGTTTCCTCCGAGTTTGCCCTCTAATGAACTTGTTTTTGTTTCAGGTGAGTAAGTTCATCCACGATCGAATGCGGTATAACGAAATGCAAAGCAAACAAGGTGGGACTCGCTTTTGAATGTATAATGTGTACGAATTGCGGATGTAAAATCGAGGGAAAGAAAGAATATTTCCTTTGATTTTGTTTCAGAGCATGTGGGTAATCTGAGTTTCCTTTGAAAAATACTTCATAAACGAACCGAGGATAAGTGAATTTAAATTTATATGCACTTCTTCTTTTACATTTCCTTTTTCCAGAAAAAAATTACAAAGATTCAATGCAAGCAAACGTATGGATAGAACTCACCCCTCAACCACACACTCTAATTTCAGCAGAAAATTTACAAGCACCATTTAAAACTTTGATAAATTATGTAAATCCTTGAAAGCTCACTATAGTTAAGATTACACTTATTTCAGTTCTTAAAAGCTTTTGATAAATACAATATTTATTCAATTAAAACTAGCTCTTATTTCCATGTAATATTTAAAACTGAGTTGCTAATAGAATTTTTTTTAAATAAATCATTAACGCAAGCGTTTGAAAGCTCTAAATAAATATAAAGTTAAGGATTTGTTATTTAAAACCAAGCATCTATAATTAATTAAGTTTAAGAATTTTCACAAAACCTGATTGATTACTGTGCAGAGTTAAAGCACAAAATTAAAGTGTAGTTTATCGCGCGGAGCGTCCGCTTTTAAAACTATTTTTAATCTCTCTTCAGAAGTTGAACTTAATTTGGAATATCAAACTTCTACAACAGATGTAATTTATCACGGTGTTGTTTTTAATTAGTTTTAATTATCTGGAGTGTAATACTTTTAATATTTACCGTGAACTGTCATAAACTTGATCAAACTTCGACAGAGATTAACGACGCCCCATAAAATTCCGTTTTTACGCCTTCCAGCGCCGATATAGTCCTTAGAGTGCAGCCAGGAATTCATAATTAAGGAAAGTGCATCGGGCTCAATTAATTTCCTTCCTTGGGGCTCGCCGAACGTTTCCTTTCCGAGTTGCAGAAGTTCAAGTTCTTTCGGAATTTATATCTACAATACCGCAGGGTAGAGGCGGTTATAAATTCCAGTTCGGTTTGCCTGTTCCGGGCAACATATGTCCAACATTTTCTGTGCTAAATAGTTTTTAAAACGTTTCGATTTATCTTCCGGAGTCAATTTACTTGCGAGTCTTTATTTTCGTTAGAAATGGGAACGACGGCTAGTTTAAAGGACATTTTTTTTTTGTTGAATATTTCGGAATTAAATTATAAAATTTGATTGAATTTTCTTGCAATTTAAAATGCCCCTTCAATTTTTTGCGACAAAACCGAAGACTTCTTTCGTCACGCTCTATTGATCCCTAAACTTCGCGAAAGCTTTTATAATCGCGCGCGATAAAATAAGCTCGGCTTTGTGTATCTCGCTGGAAATAATTTATATTTTTGTTGCGAAGTCTCGGCGCGCCGCACTGCAGCATTGTTGTTGTCCCCTGTGGTTGAAGCATCATGCCAACAATGTTCTTTTTCCTTCACAATAATTAAGTTACGCAAGCTTAACACTTTACGCAACCTAATGGAAACACCTACCCTTGGGTAAGATGATTTTATAATTTACAAATTCTTCTTTTCTCTTCGGGCGTGTGAAAGGACGGCATACCACAGATACCAAATTATTTATGTGTTACACCTATAAACAATTGCGTTAATTAAAATTATTTCACTTTACAACACAGTTAAATATTTTCGAAATGAAACCCAAGCGGAAATGATACTTCGCAACTCTGAAAATCCTAATTATAACTTAAACAAGGCAGTATGTAATCGGTGGGTAGTTGCAAATTAATCTAAATTAATATAAACTTCCAGCATTATTGTTAATAGAACGGATTTGCATTTCGTAATGTGGAGCTTGAAAGTTGACGAGTTTTGCGCAATCCGTTTCGCTGCTGCTTTATCTGGAAAGTTGAAGTATGGAGCACCGTAATTACGTGTGTCGGGTAATTCTCAGAAGAGGAACATCGTTATAGAATTTAGAACACTCTCCGATTTCAAAAGTTATTAGCGTTAATTAATGTACCGTGTGAAAGAATTCTAAAAAACACGCGCGAGTTTTATTTTCCTAGATGAAATAAACGTGCGAGAAATGAAGCCATACGTTCTCATTTCCCGTAAACGTTTCGGAAAAACTAATGTGTATAAATGTTTTTCCTACGACGCGACGTGAGGATAATAGTTTACTGAAAATATTTCCTCGTTTCTTAAATATAGAAATAAATTCAGGCCGAGGTGTTTGTCCTGGGGTACTAGGGGGAGCACGTAATTTATATTTTCGTGAGGGCGCATCATCACAGTTCTCAAATAATACTGAGACTGTACTGCGGATGGACATAAATAATCCAACTTTTGCATGTAACATACTTACTTTAAAGAATTCCAGAGCGAGACACAAAACGGATCGAACTTTGCGATTTACCGCAATTTGTATAACTGATTCGAAAAAAAAAAACATTGCAAATAATTGTTTTGAAAAGCTTTTATTAAATTCATAAATTTAGAATACCTTGAGATGGATGGAATTAAAATTATTAGGTATAATTTGTTCCATCTTTGTGAGTAAGCATTGAGACCTCGTACTCCTTCGTACAAGCATTGGGTTAGTTACATTAATTTATTAAATTGCTGCTTTTTGTTGATAGTAATAAACGGTTGCATTGTGGGACGAAGGTAAACATTAACTTAACATATGCTGTCTAGTAGGGTATCAAATCCGAGCGCGTATTCAAACAGGTTTTAGTTGACGTGTGAAGTCAACACACACAAATGAGTAAACAAACAGAATTCGAAACAAAACGGGCCTTTCGACACAAAACGCATTATGAAACTGGAACAATGCGGAAAATGGAATAAACACCCGGACCATCGCATTGATAGCTGCATAATCGATTAGGCAATAAATCCGGCGCAGTTATTGTAGGAGTTGTGTAAAAGCGTCGTTATAAATCGGCTATTGGGATGCGTGCAGGAATGGCGGCCCGTACAAAAGGTAGCTTCGCCCCAAATGGAAATGACCTGCAGTATTCACACTGATTACATGTATAATGAAAATTATCAAGCGCCTGGTTTTAATGACCCATTTGCACAATAAATAAGCCATCCCTTTTATATGGCTTTGCGTGGCGAATTGCCCGGGGGTTTATTCTATTTAAATACCTGAAATCGAATCGTAATAGAACTGGACGCTTTTTTCGTTCTGTTTTCAGTCAATTACGAGAGCGAATAGAGATTACTAAAATTTATTTAAAATGACCTAGTATTTCTTGATTTCACGTGAAATACGTCGAGGGGGTGTCTGAATCATGTAATTATCAACCCCAACAAAAGTTTCTCTACTTTATTGCAGAGGCGCAGGCGGAAATAAATTTCTCGCCGAAAACTCAACAAAAAGCTGGAACAGTACGCCGCGCCGGCAAATATTTAGATAAAGTTAATTTAATACGTGCCCCGAGCTACCGTTGTATTTACATCGCAGATAATCAACAATAATAGTATAACTTAATGTAATTTTATATTCAAATTGTTGTAGCATTTAAAAATGTATCGCATATAAAAGTTGAAGTTGGTAATAACCTATGTCGTTGAGAAACGTGAATTTCCAAGTAGTTTGATAAGACGGAACTGGAGCACCCCCAAACCATATTTGTGGCACTCGACGTGAATACTAAATCAGCGTTAAATGCACGGACGGAAGGAGATCATTTAAACGAACCATCAGAAATGCGAAATGGTCGCCGTTAATGTAATGCCCGCAGCGTTTTCCTCCCCGAAACGAATAATATCGGACGTTCGGCTTCAGTGAAAACACGGGACGATCGCTCATCATAGCGCAAAGTAAACAAACGAGGGAGATGTACAGGATGTGTTAATTTTATTGCATGTAGTGCGAGAGAACGTTTCTCTTCCGGATGCCTTTCTCTTGATTCGATTAAGTCGTGAACTGCTGCATGCAGCAGACTTTTCTATTCAGTTAGGATTTGAATTTAACTTGAACGTCAGCAAATTAAAACATTCCTCTGTTGCAGGTAAATACTTAATTAAAAAAGATTTTAATGAGGAAAACGCTCTCGTTCTATTAATTCGAAGACTCATTATTCTTTTCGTGCCGTGCCAAGCTGGCCGTGTTCCAAATATGAAGGAGTTCTTTATGAGGAAGAACAAAGAATTCCAGAAATTTATGGAGTACACAAACGAATTTTGTGAAGCATTTCACTTTGAAAATTTTATTCATCAAGAAAATTAAGTGAGCGTTTATGGTAACTATAAAATAAAAGTAAGGATCTTTGTTTTCCTGTTGGTGTAAATCGATGGAATTCCGGACTGGAAGATTAATGTAGTTTCAGGCTAGAAGTCAAAAAGTATCCTTTCAATCTCGCCTTGGCCTTCCTCTACTCCTTTTTTGGAGTTTTTCGGCCATCTCGTATTATTCATCTGTTAGGCATGTATATTCATATTACACTAACTCCTTACATTGAGTTTTTTCTTCTTCTTACTTGTTTGTGTTTTGGTACCTCATAACTTCTCCTCCAGAAATTCATTCTTCCAAGTTTTTCAACTCGGCTTTTATTTCAGTTTCACATTTCTACCGGTCGTTTAAGCATTTTTATTTACCCTTGAACTAGTTTGCCTGACATGTCCTTGCATTTTTTCACTAAGGATAAGTCTGTTCTTTAGATTGTTGATTATGAATAGTTGAAAAAAAAGTTTCAGTTGAATTAGAAATTTACGCGTAAGAAACTTTTTAACTTTGGTCCTTGGAATATAAGTTGAATTTATCGTGCAAAGAATAGGTCTAACTTATTTTCTACTTCTTACAGTTTACTTGGCGAACTTCTTACTGTTTTCTATTAGCATACAAATTTCCTTGCTCCTCTACATTCGTATACTTTTGTAATTTCTCTGCAATGGAGATTACAGTACTACAGCCCGACGTAATCGTTAACTCCGGAATTAATCGCGTTTGAGTTTCACGTGTAATTTCGACGAGATCTAAAGCTGCGAGATGTTTACGTTTTTCTGCGTTAATATTCCCTCCGCGCGCACAAACGATTTCATTTCGTCCGGCTGAAAGAAACCAAATTAAAAGAGGTCGGGGCCATTGATCGCGCGCTTATTAAAATCGACCGGCGTCGGAGGCGTCTCTTCAATTTTTAAGCAAAAATTCTGTGTTATTGTGCGCTCTGCTTGAAACAGCCCGACCGGGGGTAACCGCATTGTGTCTTGGAAGCGGGTGAAATGCCGTCGCGGGAGAGCTTCGCTCTTGGTTTCGGTCTCCCCGGTACACTGCAGAGAATGTCCTGCGGCGAATGAGTTTAAATTACAAATACGTGAAGTCCCTTCGGGCGGTGACTTAAAATATTTAGGTTGGTAACTTATTGTTAGTTTTAAAGCATCGGATTTTGTAAAAGATAAATCCCTTCATAAAATACTGTTTTACGAACAATTTTTTTTCAGACAAGTTATCCTCGACGTTTAGTTGAATCTAGATTAAATATAGAACTTATTCTGCAACCTCTGTTTGGTAAGTCCTTAAAATGCCTAAGCGTAATCATAACTATAGCTTAATATGGTAGTAAAGTAGACTGTGCTTGTCACGAGAAGCATTTAATAACTAACTATTTTACAGTTTCCCTATTGAAAGTGTCATTTCATTCACGCCTGCCTTTGATGTCAATCCTTTGTACGTACATTTGCATCACATCTGTTAATGAAAACTCACGCTATTTAACCCTTGCAATTCCCGTCCCTTTAAACCTCCTCTAGAAGGTTTGCGTTTAAAAAAGTGTCCAAGAGCATTAAAACTCATGCAAGCGACGGCGGTTCGGAGGTAATAGCGTAATACGTTCCGCAGAACTCTGCAAAATTGTACGGGAAAGTTTACTGCCGACATATCGCAATTTTCATGGATCTCGAGTTCCAAACTTTCGAGGATTTACTTATTTTATACAGCAGACGTTAAGCTATTTTATATCCGCGCGCATGTTTTATCCTGGTTTTATTACATTATTTTGCAATAAAATTTCCATTTCACCATTGACAACCACGCGAGATTCCGCACATAAAACCGCATTACATCAAGTATAAGCCACAGAATTACTTGTAAGGTTAATATAAGAAGAGTTCTTTAAAGATGCTATGCATTCAAACTTAAAATAATTAATCGAACAAGATAAGGGTAAAATTGAAAGGTTCGTTTTCATAATAATTACGTCGATGGTAACTTGAAAGTACAGAGTAATCGGTTTAGTAACTGAGTTGCGTTACAGTTTACAACAGAATTACTTATACACAAGTTAGATGAGCTTAATAAACTTTAATTTGTTGCAAGGTTGTTAATGATACGCAAGAAAGCGACCACAATATATTTTTTTGAATCAGATTTAAATAAAAGTTGTAGAGAAGTTTTTTAACAAATTCTTTTTTACTTAGCGTCATGAAGAAGTTCACCCTGTTTAATATAAGCTAGTATTTCTTTTTAGGACATTATGTAGATCGTAGCTATATTAAACCGCATTATCATCTCAGTGTGTTACTTTGAAAAGTTAATAAAGCAGATTCATAAAACGACGCAATTTGCATAAGCAATTCTCGCGTTGCAATCGACGCCCCGTAAGCGGTGGAGTAAATAACCAAACAGCACATCTGCCGGGTGAGTACCGGGCCCGGGTACTGTTAACCGGGTGAGAGAAGACCCGACCTGCGGACAAACCAACCCTTGCCAATTTAATACAGGATGACTGACTGTGTTTTATAGCTTAATGCGTCCAATTGTCGGAGTAATCAGTGAAGAGACATCTGCTCCGAAAGGTGAAGTACACGTACACACTATATTTGATCAATGCTCTCGTCTTTATTTTATTTATTTGGCGCATTATTCGAGAGCGCGCTCATTCAATGCATACAGATTGCCGTCATTCGTCTGCAAACGTGGACATTCAGAGAACAAAGATCGTTTATTCCTTCGAGGCAATTTTCCTGCTATCTTGATTTATCTGATTTTTCTCTTAGCAGGGCAATGGGAAAACTAGCGGAAGGAAATATATGTTTGAATATTAAAGTCTCCGACTTTGAATTTACTATTTGCACGATATATCTCGTCGTGAGCTAACGTCGATTTCCTTTCTTTTGGAAATAACGTTCTTTAAAAGCACGTGATTTTAATTCTGTTGGAAGTTGCTTTTCTTACCAAAAATATTACACGACAGATTAATGGTAAAAAGACCAAAAGTGTTCGACTTTCTATGTCACTATCAATGCTACTGTCAATGACGTATATATTATATCGTATCGAAATCCGCGCTTTGATTATTATTTCATAATCTATTTTTGTGTTAAGATAAAGTCAAAGCTGTGAAATTTCGAAACTAAATCGAATCCTAAATTGATTCGGATATAATTCTATTTGAACCTTCACGTATCCAATGTCAGTTTGACATCATCTAATATTAGCGAACGTCTTGCCATTCGTTCCTAATCTTGCGATTTCAGCAATAGAGGCATTAGTGACGAATATAGAAACGTCGATCAATAATCAGCCTGCGCCGTGCAGGTCTTGAAATAAATCAGATCTTCGAATGCCTATTCATTTCGTGCTATCACACGCGGAAGTAATTGCTCTTAATTAGCGCATTCTGCAAACAAATTCCCTCGTAGGCCAATTACGTGTTTATTAAAACGTCGAGTTGTCTTGAGGTGGGGTGGGGTTGATTTAAATTCAGAAAAACGTTGAAATTAACAGCGATCTTGCTTCAGGAGTGGGTCAATTGCGTCGCTAACACAGTGTCAGGGGTTTTCCCCTCCTGTTTAGGTAAGAAAACGACGCCGTGTTTTATAAGACAAGAATTCCTTGACGCACTTTAGATGGCACGGCCTTATAAAAACGCCGATCCAGCGATAAGCTAAATTGGGAGAGCTGACATCCACCGTTCCTGTCACTTCCACGGGATCTAACGAGTTCTCGTATAGAAACGAGCGCGATCCAAATATATTTCTAATGGAATTTATTTAAAAGCTTTTCCCGCTCGCTTTTTTTTCTTTAAATCCTTCGCCTGCAATGAAACTTTTATTTCATACGTGCGAACAGGATGGCAGGTCAAATTTCCTTTACGTTTTCAGCTTTTAACATTAGAAGTAGGTATATGATAAAAAAGTATCACAAATTAATTGAAGCGTAGCAACATCGGTAAATTCCTATGGTATTTCATTTTCGAGTTTCGTAGAAGGGCTTCTCGTTTTCCTGACGCCTCGCTCATTAATCTTTTGGCTTCGGGAAAGGAAATTACCGAAGAATTACAATCCCTTATTTCGACCGATGGATATCGGTTTAATTAATTCGGCAAATGTGAAGGGGTGGACTCCCCCAGCACTTACACGGAACGATTCAATTTTCAAAAGTTAACAAAATAAAATACGCGCGTCGCACAACGCGAGGACACTCGAATTAAATTTTCTTTCTTTTATAGGAATGTAATTTAAAGAGGATTTCTTCTTGTATTCGTTTCGGCTTTGCGTCGCCATGCATACACTCAAATAAATTGAAATTCTTCAACAACTCGCAAAAGTCGCCACAGTCAAGAATAAATTCTCAGATTAAACTAAATGATGGGATTCAAGTCTGGGGCGTTTATATACAACATGTGTCATATGTAGATTTTTAAACTCTGCTTCGCACGTGGAGGAAAGAAAAATGTAATGAAGCCGAAGTTAATCAGAAAAAATAAAATTTATTGGACATCGACTGCGCGAAGTACTTTTCCATCTTCCAACATAAACTCGTAATAAAATTTTATATTTTCAGCTATTCACCGTTGAAATGAATACCCGATCGATGTATGCCGGCCATAAAA
The DNA here is from genome assembly GCA_958336345.1 of Dorcus parallelipipedus. NCBI lineage: Eukaryota > Metazoa > Arthropoda > Insecta > Coleoptera > Lucanidae > Dorcus > Dorcus parallelipipedus. The sequence continues at coordinate 41,631,605 of OY284477.1, forward strand.
ATAAAATTTGCCAATTACAAATTATCTGATGAAAGGCGATTTTAAACCCATTTATAATCATAAAACGCAAACGTGTCAGAAACGCGCCCTCGTTTTCCTCTTTACGATTTCAACTGTTTGACTTATCTGCACATTACATCCACTATAAAAAAACTTTCCAATTACGATAAAGCGAAAGCGTAAACTTGCGTAATTACTCGAACGCCTTTATTTTGGGAAGCATAAAAAGAGACCGCAGGCCATTTATTGAAACATGTGGGCCCGAACATTCTGTTGTTTGCTTATTAAGGATATTGTTCCATTGTAAACAGGACTTGAAATCCCCGAGCGGCTACTTTCATACAATCTTGCGTCCAATTTGCATGTCAAAATCCGCTTAGGAACTTTCAGCCCATCCACTCTCATATCCCCCAGATCTAGTTGCCATTAGACCGGTCCTAATACTGTTTTAAGTTTTAAAACAAGCACGTTCTACCGTGTGGGGATTATATTACGATTCATAAATTGCTTGGATTAATTTTAAAATTACGTCCGCACTTGCTTAAATTAAACGTTTTATTATTAAAAGGTAAGTTAACTAGTTAAACGTATCCCACATTATTTACTTAATGCATAATACAAAACTGCAGTAAATAACTGAAAGCCAAGTGCAAGTTAAATACATTTTTTTAAAAATAATGTTGATGTATTTTATTGTTGAAATAATTTATGCACTGGCGTTGGAAAAATGAAAATAATCAAGTCAGACGACTTCATTATGATTTTGCAGTGGTTGTAGTAAAGTCACAGTAAAGTGCAACTTGAATGTCCTTATCGGTATTATCAAATTTGTTCCGCAGTGCTGAAAATTTACATGTATATGTTCTAGACTGATACACAGAGAAAGTATTCTTTGAGGTTAATGCAGCTGAAAATCACGTACCTGCTATTTTATTATAAATTTCGAACGCTTTGCATAGAAATGTATTCAAATTTAATACAACTTTGTAAGCGGATGAATGGCAGCTACTCTTCTTGCGGAATTAATTCAAGTGGTATTCGCAAGTCCTCGAGTTTTTTTAAGTCCCTTAACTCTTGTATTATGCTCGGGGCTGTATCTAGAAAGCGACATAAAAACTTTGGCGGTCCTGTATTTTATCATCATCAAGTTTGTGTCACAAACTGAGCCCCGAGTTTCTTTTAACTTCGGCTTAATTCCTGGCCCTCATCTAATTGGTGATAAAATTTTATCGTCGCACTTCGTGAAAATTTTTATTTTCACGCTCGTTTTAGTTCTGACTTATGTAGTCAAACTACTCCGTTAAGTACTACTATATTGTAGTAATATTCCTCTGCGGTTAGCAGCGTGATATGAAGCAAGTTCAGTAGTTTATTCAAGTTACGCCGAAGGCGATGCCAGCGTAAAGGACAAACTTGGAAGTCATTGCAGATTACAAACAAATTGATCAAGATTACAGACTTGAGTTTCCACCTCGGGACTTTTACACTTTGCATTTTGTTACTGTTTTAATGCCGGCGACAAAATCGGGGCCGATCTTAAATTGCGGATCACAGGGGAAACGTCCTGGGGGGTTGGAGACGACTAATTTTATTTATTAAACGAGATTTTTACGGCGTCTTATAAAATTACAGCGTCAAATCCTCTTCCTACGCGAATCTACGAATTTTATTAAACTTCCAAGTTGTTCGACGACGACCCATCATCACAATCGCTTTTGTGAAATCTTGTCGGTAGTAATCTTCCAAGGATTCCTAACACTTTTATCATTATACTGCTGACTTCATCATTTCAAAAAATGAAGATGTCTGCAATTAGGTTTAAAATTATGAAACAGTGCAATAAGAAAAGAATAAAACATTCTTTGATAGTACAAAATGATATAAAATAATAACAGTAATAAATAATGTTTGCCTGAGTATAATTAGTTCTGAAGTATGTAATTAATGTAAAAATAATTATGTGGCGTGCTTAAATGTGCTTCAAGATACCCTTAAAGACTGTCACGCCACACTTAATACCTTGCAATTATACAAACACGGCATCTGTTGTGGAAAGTATCCATTTGTTCCCCCTGTAACAGATGGCATATAATTTTTAACTCGAACGATGCATTTAATTTAAAATCCACCCCCGTTCGAAAGAAGTCAGCCCTTAATTACATAACGCACGGTGTCGCTCATTCCGAAAGAAACGATCGTGTCGGGATCTCATCCCTTGGACTTAATTAAAACATAAAATTCCACCGGAAATGAATTATCGAGGTGCTTCTTCATTCCGAACGCATCACAGTGCGCTTTTATACGATGATATATCTGCTTTACGTGCACTTTTACGGCGTACATTTTCAAGAAATTGCGCGCATATCTAGGTAACCTAGAAAATAATAGCTTATAGTTAACTGACACTCTTTAAAACACGTTATTTAAATTTCTCTCCACCAGTTTTGAAACATTATGCAATCGTAAATAACGAAAGAATAAATTCACACAAGTATCTGTTCATTATGGTAATGATAAATTAGTTTCTTTTACTTTTGCTCCTCGATATTGTTTCTCCTGCGATGAAAACCTGATTGTGATTATAAATTTCGTGAGTGAAGAGAGGAAAATCGTGCACGACACGGGGAACCTAAGCACGAATTTCGGTCGTCTGGATTACGTGAAATTGCTCACAATAAATCAAATTCAATAACAGACTTTATTCAGGTTGCCAACTTGGAGAATTTTCCGCTAAATCTGGTTTTTCGAGTTCGTTTCAGTTTTAGCAGAAACTACGACGAACAACGACGTTCAGGTAACAACGTAAAGTTCGTTAGAACTACTTCAAGAAGTAAGTGGCTACTTGTAAACTATGTCAATTCAAATATAAAAATATATTTTCTTACCGTTCTTGCGTTAAATATTCTTTTTGTATTTTTCTTCTTCTATTGCATCCTATTTTCAGGAATGGCTTCTTAAGTAATTAATTTTTTTTTCTTTACTCGGATCAGAAACAGAGGGCTATTTTTTTTATAAAACTGTGCAGATTTTTATTTAACTTATGTACATAATATACAGTTCTCCTAGATTTTAATGAGAAATAAATAAAACTGTTAATTCTAGTATTTTTTACTTAATCCAGCACTTACCTAGGTTTCGATGTAATGTAGGGTTGAGTATAGTTTGAGTTAAGTTATAGCTCCTTCCATATTTCTGTCCATCCAGATCTTTTGTTAGTTATTCTTGACATCTCCCTTTTCACTCTTCTTTCCTCTTTTTTTTCTGCGCTTTCTCCTTCACGTTCTTCTTAGTCTGCTCCTTATCTAACTTACTATTTCTTCGTCTTCTTTTGTTCGTTCTATGTATGTTCGCTTCGTCTCAAGATCTTTTGGTTACCTTTAGTGATTCTCCATTACTTTCACTTTCATTTTTTTGTGTTTTCTATTCTGAATTTTTCTTAGGAATTTAACTTTTCTAACATATTCCATATTTAACACGCAAGGGGGAGAACCGGTTTGTACCATTTAGGTTCCGAATGATTATTCTGGTCCCTTTTTGTAGTTTTGTATTTATTTCAATACATATATTTTCTTTATTTGTCCTGTCCATCAAGATATCCCGCTTGTTCCTTTAACTGCCATTTCGTTATTTCACAGCATTCTTTCACGGTTCTTTTTGTTTGGTTTTTAAAATTGTCTTGTGTTCTTCATGACTCTTTTGTGCCCCCTTCCTCTTTTTTATTATTTTTTGCTGTCCTTGCGACTGCTATTTTAGCTAATTAACTTCTCTCATCAGGTACTTCTATGTGTATAGTGAAATATCGTCATGGTGTAAAATCATCTTTTATTTTATTTATATTCTTTTTATATTCTGGTAATTTCTGAGGTTTTGAAAAATTTCTTTGGGGAAGTAATCTTTTAAGCAAACATTTTTTTCTTCCAGTGTGAGCGGGAAGAATTTCTTAGCGTTTTTAAATTATTCGCTTCTGAAAATCTAATTCAAACTCCAATTTCTTATCTTTTTTCTGCAACGAAGGCAAATCCGATTGAACGCCCGTACAATTTCGATATAAAAAAGTTGGCGGCAGGCGAGGCGGGCGGCGCAAAATGAAAAATTCATACGAAGAACATTAAGTCGCCGCACCTCGACCGGCTTACCGGAAAACACGCAACTCTTTCATCGCGCGCTAAAATCGAAAGACAGGAGGCTTACCTAGCCCCCATCAAAAAAAAGGGTCATAAATATGTAAATTGAACGCACGGGAATAATTATTATTGAGAGATGAAAAATGGCGGCACATTTTTCGCCTTTCGCTTTCGCCTTTCTTTGAAGCCGTCGTTCACCTTAATTAATAGAAAGGGATCAGTTTTAATAATCTCCGCCGAGCTGAGGTTTCCGCGCGCAAACTTAACGTCAGTGAGTTTCATTATGCCCCGGTGATTTTACTAGAAATTAAATTGAATTGCCTAATAATCGAAAATAATTAGGTTCTGTTGTAATCAGGGGGAATTTAAGCCTCTTATTCTCCCAAATGATTGAATATTCCTCCTACGTCGCTTTTTCTTTAACCGCCACTTCAGAAACTAAACCGGAACGTAATATCAATGGAATTGTCAATTTGTTCACATATTAGCAAATATATCGAATGGCTCTCTTCCGTTTTACACGGAATATCCATTAGTTCACCTGAATCAGATGGAAAATCAATACGCACGCATTCCACTTGAGGTCTTATATACCTGAGATTGATACGAACTGTGACGTCTGCAATTGATACTGATATCAATTCATCTAGGGCCCCCCATATATTACGTTATGATAGCCGCGTTGCTAATTGATTAATTAATGTGTTTCTGTCGGTTGACGCTGCCTGAATATTGTATGAAGATATTCTGTAATATTAGCGGTAATGTGACGTTATATTGAATCGGCTTTATGTATAGGTGTTGCTTTAATGCAGAATTGCAAATGTATAATAATATACTGGGTGTTATCCAAACAAAATACTTCTTTGAAGAAATATAAGGCAACAGGATGTAATTCGGCCATTAAAATTAACGAACGACAATGGCAGGGGACATTAGGTGAAAGCTCGATTGTGTATTGCGGGGGCATTGTCCAAAACGGACTGACATCATCTCGTTGTTAATGTATCCCGATTCCTGTGCTCCGGAATAAATCGTCTAATTCCGACATGGACGGAATAAATGCGTGTTCGAGTACCGTGCACGTTTTGATTAATTCTTGCTCTCAGTGCTTCGTAATAGCCCACCGTTACGGTTAAGTTTATTACTTAACTGATCACTGGGGCAACGTAATTTAATTGGTGAAACGTTTTCTTGTTCTATGACTTTATCGTCCCCAAGAAAATGTTTCTTCTGTTTTTTTTCGGGGACAACTCCCAATAAACTGGGAATATTTTTCCTTAAGCCGTTAATGGATGAACGGATAAGAATCGGAAAGTGCTGTCGAGGGCTCGCGTTAAAACGCAAAGTCGTAAATAAGGCGACGTTATAAAAGTTTATTAGATTAAGCCCGGAGTGATTTCATTTGCGGAATGCTCTCCGGGGCGTTTGCTGAAACTTCCCGGTACTCGTAAAGCACAGGCTGTAGATTTGATTGATTGTCGACCTTGACCGACTAAGTCATTATATCAGAGACTGTGCGGCCATGTTTCATTATATCTGATGGGACCCGGGAAGCGATTCGAGAGAGAAATAATCTATGCTATTGAAAACCGACCTCTGAACCGGAACTGTATAACATATTGTGTGAACCAATTTTGATTACGGAGTTTCGCCAACAATAAGTCAATGTGTGTCATTGCCATCCATCAAGCTAACGTTATATTACTTGGAATATATCAAGAACAAGTAACTAAGATAAATTAATATATTGTGAATGTGAATGTGAAGGTACTATAAAGGAAGTTTAAGCAAAGTCCTTTGTAAGTAAAAAAGCTTGGTTAAATTATGTAGATTTTCCTTTTATTGGTTAAAGCCCATCATCGACCCCAATTTCTGCACAATTTGCATATTTGATTAGTGTGTCGAATCGCACGAACGAGAATTCGCTGATCAACCGTAACGAAAATTGAATTAAAAATCAAAAGGACTAAACGAAATCACAATGAATAATTAATAGTTTCATCATTTCCGCAATTCATTTCCATGTTGATTGCGACGTTATGAAATTACGAGTGTGCTTCTTGAACTTTGAAATTCCGGCGAATTACCAGCCGCTAAATAATGAAAATTGAGGGCAGAAAGCTTTCGTTAAACCCTTTGCTGCTCAAACAGCAATTATGAATGTAAATGTCTGGCAAAGTATTCGAGCTCTCCCGCACTCGCCGTGCAGTTTCTTCACAAACATATCAAATTAACATCGGGTTAAGTAAATAAGCAAAAGTCTTCGTAACGAGGGACCGACCGGAATCCTTAATTGGCCTCGGGAATTGCTGATACCTCGATTTTGCAACTTCAAACAAAAGTTGCTCTTACTATTTAACCATGCAAATGCTGTCCCATAAATACTTGCGAAACTTTCATCCACCATCCGAGCAAACAGGGTGTGCCCTAAAGGAGTATTTACCGCGACAACCCTTTCCAGACGCTCTTAAAACTTTAAAATATTTGTTAGTTCATTTTGTGTTTTAATTTGTTCAAGGATCCATCTTCAGGGAAAAGAAGAATGGCGTTTAATATGCATTTAACTTGTAACACACACGCTTTTTCATCGTTAACTTGTAAGGGGCCATCAATCATAAACTTACAAAAACGAATTTAATATTTACGACAAGGAGCAATTTAATAAAGGACGAATATAAATAGCTCAGCAAGTTATCTTCGAGTAAGTTACGTTCGCGCAATGTCGTACGCACACAATAAAACTTTGATGTATCGAGCAGGAAGCGGCTAAAAGGTCCCGTGCTTGTATCTGGCGAGTGATGAATGAAAACCCATGTGTAATACCTGCGGCATCCAGAACATGACTGATCGCTCGAATGCCTGCGTTCGCCGTCCTGTCATCTCTATAATGTCGAAAGTTTCCCCTTGTACCACAGGAAAATCTCGAATTTTCCCCCTCGCGGCCCAGTCGCGATTTACAACGAAAGCAAAGTTCTCTTTTTAAAGTTAACGCGATCGAAGCGAATTCTTTCTGAGTTCTTTATTTCTTATTCACTAAATAGCTTCGGAAACAAAAAAAGAAGTTTTGACAAAACTATAATAGAGGAAGTCAGAAGTGCAACAGAACTTCTGACTTCAGATCGCAAGGGTTGAAACACTAAGATTCTTGTTATTATTTTTACGAGATTATTGCTTATTCCGGCATTAAAATCACCATAAACGAAAATTAAACCTTTAAATTCAGGCTTCGTCTCCAAATCCTGGCTTCTAAACTAAGGTTAGTAATTAGTAACTTTTAATTACGGGTAAAAGGGGTAAAACCTATTCAATAAACCTGTTCAATAAAGTCTTTTGCTTTCGAATATTTTTTTTTATTCGAAAAGACTTATATTGAGACGTCGGGATTTTTAATATTTCCCGGAGGAGGATTTATTAAAATATCTGCAAGGTAAGCACGGGCGATGCGTTATCCAATTCCATCACACGGGCCCGCAGTCACAATAACTCAAAAGATGCCTCTGCGAGTTCCGGCGTAAACACTTTCGAAATAAAAATTTCATAAAATCGCGTGATCGTTTTTCTTTCTTTGGTTTTTACGATGCGCTTTTCGACTTAATCCGCGCTGTAAAACGGCGGGCGACAGCCGGAATAAGGCGCGATGTTAAGACGCCCCCGAACATTTTAAATACGCTTTAACCCCACGGTTACGCTGAATATTTTATAGCAGATTAGGGTGTTACTCTCAGGGCGTAAGCGAACCTAACCGCCTGGACTCACAAATTAGATATGAAATGAATTTGTCAACACCTGGCTTTAAATTTTAACTAAGCGTGTTGAACGCATGTGTTTTTTTTTATCGTAAAGCTTCTAGACTTTAATATATCTTAAGGCAATTTAAAAATGAACACATTTAATTTAATAAACCACAAAAGAAAATTGGAGTTATATAAACGTCCTTACCAAATTAAATTAGAATAAAAATTACATTTACAATGTCTGGTTGTTTTTGCTTTGTGTAAAGAAATGATAAGTTTAATTGTGTTGCTCTTACAAAATGGCTTTATTTTATGATGAAAGTGGGACGTAATTTGCTCTGTAAATAAGATTGAAATGATTTTTAATGTAAATTCAGGTGTATTCGATTCTCGAAAGATCAACCCCTGTGCGTATCGCCCCCTCAAACCGACGGCATGTGAAAACAAGAGGTTAATTGAATCATTAATGAGTTTGAATAATTAATAGTTCTCGGAGCCTTGACTGATGATACAGCCAAACAAGCTTAATAAATAACGAAGAGCGCGTGAGAATTCTTTCTCTGCGTTGAGTGCGAGTCACTCCTTAAGTAATTTAATGCGAAAATTGAAACCGAAAGTTCTCCGGGAAAGTTTCCCCTTAGTAAAAAAGCGCTCGATTGTTCTCTCAACTTAAAGAGCGGTCAATTCTGCATTCGCCCGCTAAATTTATATCCGGCTGGTCGTGACAGTCTCGAAAAAACAGTGACAAATTGAGATGGTATGAATGAGCTGTTTTTACTGCCTCTTCCGGCTATATACGTATGGCCCTTGAACTTAATCATTTTTTTTTCTTCGCTTGACTCCCGCAAATATATCGTTAACCAGGTACTTGAACTTGACGGTATTAATAAATAAATTTATTAAAAACTTCTTCGATTTCGAAACGTAATAATAAATGTGATTCTAAACGTTTTCACGCTGGTGCTATAATTATTATTGAAGAAGCGTTAAAAGTAATGGACGTGAAAGAATCATGAAAGTAACACAATCGGTAAATTACAGCCGTTAATATGTAGTTATCGCATTATTAGTGTTATGTGTGCTCGGCGTAAAATTTAATGTATTTTTTACACGTCGACATAAAAGGAAACGGCCCACTTAAAGCCGACTTGTTCGCTGTTAAACCCATCGAGTTTCCGTTCAACAATAAACAATATCTGCGTTAATAGCGGGGACAGTAAAATCTAGCGAAGTATCCCTTATACAACGCGATAAAACGTCCGGAGGCAACCCTAATCCGAAAACATTTAAAGCCCTTAATCCCGGAACGCTGAACTAGTGACGCAAAATTAATACAAGCGTAAATGTACATAAAATTGTGAATTAATGAGTGACGAAACGCTCGGATTCCCGTTTGTTATGGAATATTAATGTGAAATCCCCCTAAATGTTTGAGTAATGGTTGACTGCCCCAGTGAAATCGAATTAGGGCTCCAAGCTCTGGTAATGGTGTTTTTCTCTTGAATTTGTATAAACTTTGCTTTGTTGTGAAATTAATAATGAAGCTTTTGGTTATATTACAAAAAGTGTTTTCCTCTTTCTCTAGTGTCTTAAATTACGACGTCTTAAATTTCAGAATTCTACAGTCGAAAATAAATATAGAAGATTACGAGAAAATGATCGACATTTGCATCCGAAAGATACAGAAAAGCTTAAAGGAAAACAAAAATAAAAAGTTCTAAACAGTTATAAGTGATGAAGAGTTGCTCATAGCAATGGGTTGAAAAAGAAAAATTATCTTCAGAGAAACATGAAACAAATGGATCAATAAGGTACAAATATATGAAATTTACAACGAATGTTTCGATGCAAATTCAAACAACTAACTAATTGCCAAAATAAAGCAAGAAGTGCATCTGATAATCTGGGAATTTAGATGTAATATGAAGAGGTTTGCAGAATTTGGAAAGACCAAGAACATTTCCAAAAAGGAGAAGGCACGGAAGGACTAGCAGAAAAGAACAAGAAGAACGAATCACTAGAGAAGACTAAAATGCAAAAATCGTGTACAAAAATGAAAGGAAGTAAGAGATAAAAGGAGCTACCTAAGTCAAGAGAGAAAGAAAACAAAATAGGTATATGTAGAGAGTGTATTTGGATCCAGTGGTATTTTGAAGTTCTTTCTTTATTCGTTTTTCATTCTTCTATATACTATGTATTATAAGACCCCGCGCACACTGTAGACTTACTGTCGGCCGATAGTTTATTCTGCATCAAGCTACGAGAAATGTGATACGAGGCTGTACATTAAATTATTATAGGCCACGTAATCATACTTCTCGTAACTTGATTCAGAACAAACTATCGGCCGATAGTAAGTCTGCAGTGTGCGCGGGGTCTAAAAGTAACTTTTGTAATGGTTCTTCCCAATTGTATGTGTCATTAAAGAACAAGACATGCAAGCAATTGAGTTTAAAGTACAAATGAGACAATTAAAACTTGCACAAGAATATATGCCAGGAAGTTGACCACTGTGTTGCACCATCTGTCCGATTACGCCTTAACGCGATTATTCTGCTGTGTCTTACGTAACAAATGAACTGCATCCTAAGCACAAACGTGAGTTGGAAACACTTTGCGAAGATTAGTCGCCGAAACGGTCACCGGCTGGAAATGTAATTCAATATAGTCTTCGATAATTAAGGCCACACCGTCTTATTTGCACGAGGGTGCGGACGCTGACACGTTCGTATTAATTATTCCGAATTACGTAAATGAACGCCGCGTGCTTGGGCGTCGAGTTAGCACTCGCTCTCTTCTCCTGAAGAAGTAATAAAATTAGAAGCTAATTTATCAGCGTTACAAATGAAACGATGGAAATTTCCAGGTCATATTTCACGAGAATATTAAATCGTCTCACTTTAGGGATTGCAAGTCTTCTGGTTCTTCCTCTTTTTTGTAGATTTGTTTTAGTCAGGTTTAAAGTTTTAAAGAGGAGAAAGAGAATTTAAAAGTCAAATCAGAAGGTGATCATAAAAGAAAATTATTTTTTATCTCTGAAGATAAAATATTTTTGACGTTTGCTGTATACAGTTTCGAAGAAAATTAAAAAAAAAAAACTTTGGCCTTCATGAAAATAAAGAACAAACACGAAAATTAAACTCGGATTGCTCTGACCGTTACACCTCTTTAATACCGCACCGGAAACAACCCTCGACGTTCGTTCCAAACAAATAAATTCCTCTTTTTTGCCCTTTTTTTTTAGCATCGTTTTGTTTCGGTTTTTACTTTGCGAGTGTGCGGACCGCACGGTTTTACATACGTGTATGAGTGACAGATACGTAACCGCAGACAGTAAAGTAGCGCAGTGCATTACCTCCTCGTTTGAACGGCCTTCGGAGAGCACTCGTAAAAATCTTTTTACACTGTCAACACTTCGCCATCGCACATCGACCGAACGCATCACACTTTATGGCGACCCTTAAAACTCCCTGCTCCAGATTCTCCGCTCGCTCTCGCACTTCCAGATTAAAAATTTCGAGCAAATGCCAACAAGGACATAAAATTTCCAATAAAACAGAAGGCGATAAAATTTTTGTTTGCTATTTTCGATGCCATTTGAATTCTATAATACAGTTGTATCTGCAGCGAAGAGAAAAACAAGGCACGTATGAAAAGGACGAGCGAACTTAATTTCCTCGAGTCAAGCAGCGTCAAGAAAGGGAACAAGTTAGCACCGCAGGACGAACAAGAGCGTTAGTTTGTGACAGGAGTGGAAAGCGATCCGCTTTAGGATGCAGGAAATGGCCGAGAGAGTCTAAACACGCTCGGTAATTGGGAAACCCGATAACCACCGGTGCTTAATTTTTATAGCAACTGTCTTCCAGCGGATTAAACTCTAACGCCGCTAATATAAACTTAAACGCTATAAAAATTTTGTTTCGGAATCACATCGTTAAACCACAAAGTCGTAATCCGGGAATTGTTCTTGGAAATGGTCACACGTCTCATCGCAACTTTAAATTATCGTATTTTGCGTTGCCGTTCATTGTTGAAAGTCATGGGAAGCGGTAACAAATAATCGGGCAAAGTTCTCTCATTTTTCAGATTCCGCTTCAGCGAAAAAGTTTCAATAGCGAACCGTATATATATGGAACACCTGTTTCGCGAATCGTGACACAGGATGATATCTCCTTTATTATTAAAGGTGCCTAAGCCCGGATATTGTATGAAAGTTTTACGATGGGGTTCCACATTCTCTGAATATTTCAAACCTTGAACTTATAATTGATTTTGAATAATACAGAACTTTTCTTCTTCGAGGGATATATTTCTATAGACAGCCATAAATTCACCTTCAGTTAATAACGTCGATTTATCATATTAAATGGATATTACCAGCTATAAGGAAAAGCCCTTAGCATAATCGTGATTTGATGTATCACGTGTATGATTTTATAATACTATTTATTTCCATGAAGACGTACCTACGTACACAAGTCCATAAAAAGCTTCTTTCTTCATTATTATTTTTTTTGTAATTTCTTTTTGAATACTTGAGTAGCCAACTACGAATTTACATGCCCTCAACTAAATAAATAATTAGAAGTTTAATAATTCCGTCTGTTTGTAACAAAACGGTGTAAATGAAAGGATTCGTTTCGCCGGGAGGGAAAGGTCAAAGATGCCCAATTATATTCGGCTTGGAAGCAATTACGTAAGTAAATAGGCAAATTAAGTTAAGAGAGAGACAGGTTTGAATGAATGTGTGAAGGGTTAACGAAATAATTCCCGTTTTTGGTTGCTTAATACTCCTTTGCGGCGGTAAATTTCTTCCCCGTCATTAACATAACGCACGCAGCCCCCCACGGTGATAAATGAGGAACTAAATTAATTGGGGTAAAATCAGGCAAAAGTATAAAATTCACTCATATACATAACCTGTGAGCAAATAAAAATCAGATTAGAGCAGGCGGTGCAAAGAAAATGTGTCTGTGATTAAATAAAAACTCAATAAATCTGACAGTCCATGTATTAATTACCATGTATTAATGTATTACATTAATTAATTCAGTTAATCACAGACATACATTTTCTTTGCGCCGGCTACTCTAATCTGATTTTTATTTGCTCACTTTTTATATGTACCTACACTACCTTCCAAATGTATTCCACCAAATATTACACAATGTAATAATCAACATCTACAGAGAACAAAAAAATGATAATCTATTATGATTATGTAGTAGGTAATCAATTGTACTTTGATATTGGACATAAAGGCAAACTTTGAATTACATCCAAAATTCCAAACATAATTTTATTTAATTATTGCAGAAAGTTATTTACACTAAAATATTAGCGTTAAATACACACAGGCCAGAATTTTGCGAATGAATTGAATTACTGTGGCCGAAAGGATATTTATTCCTGGCGAAACTGCGAGCACACCTAGGTGAAATCTACAGTTAAAACCCGCCTCGCATTTTCATTAATTAAATCCGAACCATAAATTCATGACACACTAATGCACGTTTGCTGTACTGATGCATCATAACGCGATGCAGTTTTAGATATTTCACGCGTTATAACAAGTTAAGGACTGTGATATGCAAATCACATCCCCGCATATAATCCTGCATGCGGAAGAATAGCCCGTAAATGAAAAATTACGTTATTTTTTGAGGGCGAAACTTTCAATTGAATTGTACTACGGACTAGACGCCCCCTGAATAGCTAACAAATACCTATTATTAAATTAGTGCTGGCGAACGTATTTTAAGCGCGGACGTAATGTAAATCGAGCAATTAAATCAAAATCGACTCGTTAAACTTGTACGCGCTATTTATGTGCGCTTAAATTTATACGCCCGTGAATGTGCATACGAATCTTGATTGCAAAACAGAGTGCTTAAATTGTAATTGAAAATATAAAGCGTTCGAATGCTATTAAAGTGCTGAAGAGGATTTAACATGGTAATTTACGTTTTGCTGTTACAAAAAGCAAACAGATTTCGTTAAAATATTATTAGATGATATTACCGGTTATATTTCTTTGCGATTGGTAAAAATTTGAATGCCCTGAAAACGGCAATCCATAAAGCTCGCGACGCAAATTAGGATTATGTTAATCTCACACGGCAAGCATAAGTATCGTGAGGACGCATCCGTTCGAGAGGGTGTGGAGATGAAAGGACACAGCTCAGGATTAATGGAAGCGAGGAGGATGAGGATTAAGCATAAAGGAACGAAACAACATAATGAATGATGATGCACACAGAAAGGCAAGTAATTTCACGTGTTCCTCCGGAGCAGTTCGCCCGCTTCCATCCCGGATTATCGTGCAGGTCCGTTTCGAAAGTGAAAATCCGGCCGACTTTTCAGTCTTAGGTAGGGACGGACGACTTCTTTTGTTCAAGCGAGACGAAGAAACTGTTTAATTATGTTTGCCTTTTTTACTTCGGCCGGAACAATCCGACGGTAAACAACGGCGTTCGTTTCTGATAGTTTATTTTCAAGAAGTTAAAGATCTTAGTTACGGAAGTTAGATTGCTTCAGGGCGGGCGTTTGCGAAAAGAATTTAAAAATAACGTACTTAATATTCTATTCTATATTTTATTTTTATTCCGTTTGCTAACATTTACTTGGATGAAAAGTAGAATTCAAATGAAATTTTCAATATGCCCACAGGAACTCAATTCGAACGAGCTTGTTTTTAGTCGCTAATTATATTTGCGTTCCATTATCCACGCAACATGTGTGAGCTAATTTTACATGAGTGCCGTTCCATTGTCATTTTGTTCAACGCAAACGGTCGTCGAAATTAAGAAAATTTAAAAGCCCCGCCTTTTAACGACATCGGCGGAAAAAGAAACGTAGGACGTTTCGCATTAACATAACGGTTCAAAGTAGCAAGCAGATATAACGGCATTATCCCTGTTTATTTAGCTAAAGCGCGTCTCGTTAAGTTTAATGCGAAATCTGATACGTTCCGGAGTATCGACCCGGAGTTGCGGTTGGAACTGCTCGCAGTAGATAGTAACGACTTTATTCTTTCATGTGAAGCGAGATGAAAGTCTCGATGTGGATAGACGTTAATACGTAAAGGTAATTAACGAACGATTTTCAAACTCAAAGGCAGGCAATAATGAACATAAAATGTAAGCCTCGAGCGTCACATTTTAATTTTTTTTCTTTTGGGTTTTATAATTGAAATTCAAGTGTCCACAACGAAGGAAATTGAAATTTAAAATCAATGAAAAGTTCTTTAAAGAACTTTGAAACTAAATAGGAAAAGAACTTGGGGCCTCAAAATCGAAAAGGAGAAAGTCCAAGAGTTTTGAAAACTTGTTTGGTTTTTAACTAGAAAAAAGTTACTCTTTGGAGACTGTCGAATATGTTCATAAGTCAGTGTTTCAGCTTGTTTTTCCTACAACCAAAACTTTACATTAAAAAAAAGGAAAGAGTTTCCGAGTGCTTAAGCAAGGCAAAGGGGAATTAATTATCCGTACGTAATGCGGCCCGCTTTTAAAACTACATTAATTGCGGCCTGCTACATTTTTAATCAAAAAACGATTTATTTTCTATTATTTTTGTGTCAGTGTTTACCAGCTTTTTGCGGTCCGTTTGCTTCGTTCCCCCGAAATTCGCGATTTACTTCGGATTATGCAAATTCTTGCGGCTTCGGCGGAACAACAGAATTAAAGATTGGAAATTTAAACGGAATTTGAATAAACTTCGTCAATTAAGGAAATTCTTGGAAGAGAGTTTTTTTTTCCAGGATCATTGAAAGTATTTTCTGCTGAATTTAAGTTTTTAGTTTCTCTTTAAATGACTCCCACTCGTAAATGTTCAAACAAAACATCAGATTATTAACCAATTTGATTCACAGTTTGGTTTACAATATTATGAAACATGATCCTCTTGATATTTATGCCATATATGCACATACTAAACAATAAACAAATCTGTTGTAATTAACTAGAGTATTGTATCTCTCATTTTGTATAATTCCAGCTTATTTTAGTTTAAAGAAAAATTGGATAAAGATTCAATAGCTGAATGGCTTTCGTGTTAGCAAAATATATCACCATTTTGATAGTTCATTAAATTTTTAAACCAACAGATCCGTATAGAATAAAAACCGTGACTCTCTGAAGACGTGCAGATAGATAGAGATTCAGAAGTAGAATTATAAATATGAAAACTTCCTGAAAAACGCCAGGTTTCTTTTGAAGCGTTTTCGTACGAACTTACATGGACGGGCAAAAAAATTCCAATTAACTTTAGAGTGTTTCTGACTAACTTTAATCAAAAGCTCATTTTGCGATATCGTCATATTACTCGTGCATACGTTTTTGACACCAGCTAAGTATATCACTTCATCCGAGCTTTCGTTCATAATTCATCGCCTTAGAAAATTTGATTTGAAGCAATCTGTACACAGTTTCTTGACACTTTAATCAAGTTAATCCCGCATCGGTGATGAACCGAATTTGCTTCGGAAACTTGCGCCTCCAGTTTTTGTGCGACAGGAAAAAAAAATTAAATTGGAAAGCGCAACGGAGAACGTAAATTATGGAAACTAGCTATAAAAAGCGGTGACAAATTTCACGTCCTTTTTTATCTTGCCTGCACCTTGCGCGCCTTTGATAAAATAAAATCGTTACTTCCGCCGAATTTGTTTGGGCCAAATGTAGCAAAATAATTTCGATTCATACCTAGACCTACCCAGATTCCGGCGAAAAAGAAATTTACGTTTAACTAATTAATTATGAAATGATTGTGTTTTCGACGACAAATCAAGTTTTGTTTTGCATAAAATTCTCCCGTTCCATTTTCGTTCTGCGCGTCGCCAAAGTGAATAAATCAAACCGGCCTGAATTTAATCTATCGTTTGATTGATTTCAGAATCCGATGGGGATCTGTCGGACGACCTAAACGAGCTAGGAGTCACATTTCCCCCACTGGAAAGCCCTCCTGTTCAGTTCGCAACTGAAAATAGCACGGTCGTTACATCACAGACTGGATCTACGGCTTTGGTGCCATGTGTCGTTAACAACATAGGGGATGGAATGGTAAGAATTTACTGCCTCTTTTTTTACATATGTTTGAATATCACCCCTAATATACTCGGGACGCTTTAAACTCTTTGCCAAACTTAATTAAACTTGGGGCGAAAAAGTTTTAGCATCGCTGGAATTTTCCTTTTTTCTTGAATGCCCTCAGTCCCTCATTCTTTTTCTTTAGTTATTGTGGTCATTATTATAAAAATTACTCATATTTGAGTAAGTGAGATTGTCATCGTCTGAACAATCACACACATGTCACACATGTGACTTTTTTAAAGAAATAAAAGTTCTTTGCAGAACTTTCAAGCAACCCCCTAAACGAGATGGTTTAAACTTGCAGGCAGCAATGCGACGAGAGAAAATTTCCAAGGAAAAATAAATCTCACGTCTGTCAACTTTTCCATTATGCTCGAAATTAAATTAACGAAGTTAGCGCAGTTGTATCGAGCCAAACCAAACGGAAGCCGAAGCAAAACTACGCGGACGTATTCTTTGGAAGTTGTTTAAACAGTTCGTTGTTCCGCGCCCCGAACTCCACCTATTTGGAATTCTATCGGCATTCCGCAAACATTATGACTTGTGTGGCCCGGAATGAAAAATTCGGCGGCAAACAGGGAAGCGCAATAATAATTTTATCGGGCGACCCGGGGGAAGGATTCTTAATGAAATTGAAATGAATATTTAAAGAGCGGCGCAAAATATTGTTTAAATATTTGCCGTTGAAATGGCTGGGCTACGATGAAGAACCTCGCCAATTTCAAACTTCAACGAGAATTTACTTTTCCGGGAGAAAAATATTACGTTTAAAATCACAAAGTAATTTCGCATGTTGAAGCTAGGCCAGCAAATTTTTTTTCTTGATCGATTCTTCTTTCATTTTCTTCGGAATGTATTAGTGTAGTAATTTCTTTTGTTGCTAAGGGGATCTTCCTCAAAATATTTCATATTCCAGAAGCGTATTAAATATAACGGATCGTAAGCATGACAGGGCTGTTACAAAGTATTAGGCCCACATCAATCACAAAAAGTATCGCTTGCAAGGCTTTTCTAAATTCAAGTCTCGTGCTTCAGATATAATCGCGATAATTACAATTTTTAAGAAAAAGCTGGCGTTTCGTGTTGAAAATTATTACAAGAAAGTCTTTCAGATACAGTTCTCTCTTTGTGAATTAATTGATGATTGAATTAAAGCATTTCGGTAAATTATTTAAGTAAAGACGAAAAGAACGAGGCCCATATATTTCCACGTTTATTTTTAAACATCCATTTACAAGTGTTTTATAGCCGTCAGTTTCCAACAGTGTAATAAACATGTTTTATGCATCATTTCTCCGCAATGAAATTTCCGCCTATATGTTCCGTAAAGTGACTAAAACGTACGTAAAACTGGCATCCGAATCTGTCAGAAATATCAGAGGGCACGAGGAAATAAAGTCCTGATTTCGCGCGCGCGTTGCAGGATCGAGTTATTTGTTTTTATCGTCCTGGAAAAATAGATTGCGAAACGCGAACTCTAAAGTCCTGTTCCGTGCGAGGGAGAAGCGTTTATGAAAGTTGGATTTGAATTGTGTCTTTGACGTTTCGTCCTTTCATTAAACCAGAATGAAAAATATACAGGGTGATTTAGGAGAAGAGGAAAATTCTGGGAGACGACTCGGTTTAGAAGGGCATTATCTGAAGCTCCAGGAATTTCGATTCATCTAATCCCAATTTTTCGTCTATGAATTCATTAAATTTTTTTGGCACCCTGTACAATAAAGCGGCCTGGTAATTAGCGCTGATGACCTAATGGACAACATCCCTGACAAATTGCGGTAATATCGATAAGCCCTCGTATGAATGAAAATCTGTAACACAGGAAGCATGGTCGTCACAATTGTACCGTGTTCGCCCCCCATGCCGTACATCCTGTTAAACACGATTTTCATTTGTTTTTAACGGTTTGCTGAATACAGACGTCACTAAATGACTTGTTCAGATTCAGCAACGCATTAGTCGCGCCATGTTTTACGTGCATTCGTTTTCAGGCGATTGCATCGCGTGCTAAACGAGCCGTGAAAACGTACTGCGAGTTGAACAAAAATAATAGTTCGATTGCTTTATGTGTGCAAACAAACTGGCGTACGCTAAGCTAAATGGCAGTTAAAAGCACGTTATTATGGTGTTTCGGTCAATTACTCGCGCAAATATTGTGAATACTGCAAATAAAAAGTCATGCTGCAGCATTAAAAAAATTTTGTGTATTTAATCTTCTGCATTTCAACTGATCCCTTGCACTTTATAGTTGTGTTGGAAAACGACTGCACGAACAGAAACTGAACGAATTTAGAAATATCTAAATAAAATTTTTAAAAAATTATATTAAAATTCAGGCTTTACATATTAATGACCAAGTCGGTTTTTATCCGCTCCGATGTCATCAGTTGATATTGAACTCTAATAACTAGATCAAATTACATCATTAAAATGCAAATAAGTGCTCGTTCTAAACGAAATGACAGAGTAAACCCTGTGATCCTTCGTTCTAAAATAAAAAGTGCAAAGAGAAAGGGTATTGACTGACTCACTTGACTTTACATTTTGTTTTACATAACAACATACATCATTAACTTTTATTTATCTCTTTGTTTGTTCAAAATAATCTCAGTTGTAATTCTTCTGTCTGTCTGTAGTACATGGTTTCCAGAATGGACACAACTACTTTTGGTACAACCCTGGTATATACCCTTTAATTTCTTGAAATGTTCAATTCTAGTATGTAGATGTTGGTTAATTACGTTTATATTTTAGGTGTCTTGGATTAGAAGAAAGGACTATCACCTTCTCACCGTAGGTCTGACGACGTACAGCAGCGACGAACGGTTTCAGGCGATACATCTGCAGCACTCGGAGGTAAATTTAATAATAGTCAAAAAAATTGCACTTTGAGGTTTTTAGAATTTGCGTCCCGTTGAGCTCGCTCGCATTAACCGTTCGAGTTGTTTTCCATTACTTGAATCGTTCGTTTGGAAACGTGGGCCAATTTCGTTTTGCGCTCGCATTTTTAACGCGGCCATGCTAATAGGGAAGCCTCGTTGGTTTCATTCGTTTCATAACGAAAATAAAATAAAACAGACGATAAATCTAAATGCAGTTTGCGTCACGATGTGTGGAACTTTTTTTTAAATTGTGAACAAAAACTTTATAGAAATTAATCGAAAGATAGACTTATCTTGGGCCAATTAGCAAGGGAAATTGATATTCCTCCATTGGGCAATCCTAATCATAACTCTGCTAGTAACTCTTCATTTTGCTCATAACTTCCGAAACGCCTTTATTTTTTCATTAAAGTATCTCTAATAATATTATATTTTATATTAAACTTGTCAAGTTTAATGAATATTAATAGAAAATGTATTTTACCTGCATTTGCGATGTTATCATAAAATTGTTTGAGCGCGAAATGAAATCCATTTCGTGTTTATGCTATCGCTTTATCGGCTAATGAAATTACGCATATTTTACGCGTAAACTAAAATTTATAAATTTACCTTTAATGTGCATCATGTTTCAATTTGTATTTGCCAAATTTCGACAGTATTTTAAAAAGATTGGTTTAATTGGAGCTAAAATCATATTATAAATTGTTAATACCCCAAAACAGTTTGGGTTTATGTTCAAAACACTTTCCTCATTTATGTTACTAGTCCTTTGAAGAATTGTAAATTGAAATATCCAGCTCATCAATCTCATCGCTTCCAAAATCCTACTCAATATAAAAACTTACTCAATGTCAACATTTGCTTCAAGAGTTATATTTTTATTTTCTTCCAGCTCTTTATCCTATTCTTTAGTTTAGCTCTCATCATGCTCCTTGCTTTTATTTGGTGTCTTTATACTTGCATCGAATTCCTTCATCCTCTTTCATCCAACACGTTTAAAATGTTCTTTGGCCTATGGTCTTCAAAACCTTCTCTCTCTCTTTCTTTAACAAACCAACTTCCAACGTTCTTCTTTTGGGGCACTAAACAAGAGATAATTTTCAGCAATACTTTTTCACGCAGTTTGGTAAATCTCTTTTTTGTCGATCATTTGACTGTTCTTCGGATTTTAGTTTCTTTTTTCTTTCTTCTTTGTTTTCCATTTTCCGAAACGACTTTTTTTCGTTTGCCCATTATTAAACGCGAATCTAACTGGTTTTGGTTCGGCCCTTCTAATTAATTAAAAATATTGTTGACAGAGAAACAGATCATCTGCATAATTTCAAATTTAATTACAAAGTAAGTAGAAAGTTTCTTTGAATTTGAATTGGTTTGTGTGCTTCTTCAATTTTATTTTTGTTGAGAAGCAATTCTCGAATAACATTTTTTTAATGTTGATAATTCTAGAACAGCTAGTATAATAAATTTGTGGGAAAAATTTATTACATATTTTACTATTGAACACGAATAAGTATTATTAAACCTTGTCATGCTTTGATAAATTTGTTCCAACGTACACAATAGTTCCATTATTATTATTAAGGTTACATTATAGCATTTATTAGAGTGCATTAACCAATACATTAAATTAATGCAGAAATATTATATATCGATACGAAACAGTTCATTACATTCACGTCGCTTGTTTTCCAAAATATTACCCCCCGAAGATTATTTTGTTTATTTCCTCGGCACAAAAGCGTCCGAGACAAAAGTTTTCAATTAAAATTCGCCGTAAACAGGCAATTAAAACGCAACAATGGCCGGGGCTTGAAACACAGGGCGATCACTGAAAGCAACTTGCGGCTTTATTTTTAATCCGCAGTTATTGAGCGCATTGAACTTTATTGGGATAAATATATCAGCGGCTCTGTAGGTATGTGCGGGCATAGACCGACGATATAGGCTAGGGTTGTATGGGGGAGATATTCGATTAAGTGGAATAATGGTCGGGCGAATGTCTGGCGGAGATAGCACCGGCCGCAGACGAGGAACGAATGTGGAATGAAATGCACATACACGACAACTGCATTTATCAGGCAGATTTTTTTTTGCTCTCGTTGAAAGTATTTGATACAAACCGAGTTTAAAACCAAAGGACCATCTATTTCCATTCCTCAATTACAGAAAACGATCGAATGGTTTCACTTCATGAAAACACACCAGGACTTCTCATCGCTTCAAAATATTTTTGGATTTTTCTCTGAAAACGTGCTTTTCATTCCAAATTATTTTCTCTTTAATTATATTTTTTGTTATGTGCAGGATAGAAAAAGTTCTTTGGTAAGTTAGCACGTAAGTCATAAATACAGTTACAAGTATATTCATAATATACTCTTTCCGCACTTATTTCCTTGCCGTAGGAATTATACTAAAAGCGCTTTCATAATATTCATTTCTCGCCCTGAAACTCGGTTTCACAACTCCGTCCAAAGTTTCCAACTTCTTTTGTGATTTGATTTCGTCCAACCCGACGCCGCCGCCGCTGTGAATGTGAAAGTGCGGAAGTCGTATAATATAATCATAATAGGGGACAGTGCGTGCTAATGTCATTTAAAGTCGACGTTAATAAATGTCCCTTAAAGAATCTTCAGAGGGCGCGAGGGCTCCGAGATGGATGGAATTCGCCGTTGACGTAATAAAGATTTTACAACCAGGGCTGCCGCTATTTTAACCCGTTCCAGGAGGAAGTTTTTAATATTACCGACGAGAATTACGCCCTATTTAAAATGCATGAACTTCGGAGTTCTTTGTTTGTTTATTGCTTATGTATGAATCAGTTTCGGAACATGTCCGGGCCCGAAGTTTAGCAATTCATCACGGGTTATTATGGGCACTGACGCAGCAGTTAATTCGGAATTTGTTATTAATAAAACAGTAAAATCCGATGACGTACTTAGCTCTGTGCATTGTTGAAAAACTTTCGATAATGAAATTTCGCATTCACAGGTAATGAATTAATCATTATAATGTAGTGACGTCAAAACTTTCAAATGTATTATAAGTCATTTTGACAACATAAAAGGCGAGCAGAAAATTAATAAACAATATTTCAGAATGTCTGTCTTTTTTAAATTGGTGGAGGCGCCAGGAACTAACAGCGCAAAATAAATTTTAAATTTCTTTCTTGAAAATGAAATAATTTGAAAACTAGAAATGAATTTATTAACTTAATGAATATTATCATGTTACTTCCCCGATATAAATCAGAAACAATTACGCGTCATAAATTTTAATAAATTGCACATCGCTACACGAGATGAATTATTATCGTAAGCGCGCCTCTCATTAAACGCCCGATAAAATTACAGACGTCTTCAATTCCGTTACTAAAGAAGTCGATTTTATGCTTATTTGAGTCACGCTCAAGATATACGAGTGCTACGTGAACTTGGCAAACAAAAACTTTCATAATTAAAACAATTTATAGAAAATTGCCGAGTTAAGATCAAAATTGCAATCAAGTCAAATTGGCAATTCGTACGCCGGAAACTGGGGGTGATAAACTCAAGCAGGTAGCTCAATTAAAAATCATTCGAAAAGTTTGCCGGGGGCGTCGGAAATTTTCGAAAACATTTTCCGATAAGTAAAACTTCTCCGGAGGGTTTCTTCTCGTGCCTTAATAAGGACTATTCCCAAAATGTGTCCGTTGAACCTAAACTAGACTACTTGAGGGTTTAAGAAATTCGTCGCTGCTCAAGAAAGGACAAATTCCGTTCCGTAATTTTCCCTTGCCCTGCGGAATACAAAGCATAACTCGCTCAAGTTTTCCTTCTTTGTGCATGGACATGCAAAATTTTACTCACTTTTTTTTATTTAAAGTAAACATCCCCCCCCCCTCATATCTATAATTACATACTTGGTTTGAAATTTGTCCTTTGATATCCTTCCAAGTAGGAACCCCGTTAATCTTCTTTTTACACATACACCATGGATTACGTTGTCCACCTAATTTATCTAATTAAACAATTCGCATCTCTGACGGTGAGCTTTAACGGTGATGTTGCGGTTCACACGTGGTACTTGGATGTGACCTACTTACCCCCGTATGCGCAAATAAATTTTAAAGAGTTGCTGTGTTTTAATAAAAAGGAGTGCGTTGACGAAATTGCTGAGAACGAACGGACTGTGTAAAAAAACAAAAATGGGGCCAAAACAGAAAGGAAAACATTCGACTCTAAAATAATAAAAGTCATTCCTGTGTAGTGACCGTAAGAACGGACGGGGCGCGCTCGGAGGGAAAACTCGACAGTCTGAAAATCAAATGCATTCGCCTGCAAGAGCAGAAGCTGTGAGCTGCATATGTGAAGAATCTGTGAGAGATGCGCATCTAGAATAAGAAATCGTAGGGCAGATAGAAACGGGAAGTTCTTTCTACAAAACACAATAAAAGTCTTTAAGGACATCGTCTATTTCTACTTTCCTGCATTTACCTACTTCCTTTCTCCTGCTTCTTATTATTTGTATTGAATTCCTCTTATCACACCGCCGAACGGCTGGGATGAAAGCAAGCGCTCGGTTCGTTTGAAGTGCACACGTTTTTGTTTTTCGCTAAGTTTTTATGAAGTTTCAGCCGGAAGCCAATTTGGATTAATGGCTTCCTACTTTGTACTTGCGCAACTCGAATTCCTCTGCAGTAAGTTGTAGCCAGCCATGACTGGGATGTTTATCTTAGCGGAAAGAAATAAATTCGACGTTTTTATGTTGCGACGTTTCACGTAATTTATAGCGCTAAATATATTGACGTTATAACCTCAAAAAGGTCTTTTCCTTTTTTCAGGATTGGACGTTGCAGATTAAATACGTTCAGAAGAGGGACGCCGGCCTGTACGAGTGCCAAGTATCTTCACATCCGCCCACGAGTATCTTCATACAGTTGAACGTTGTCGGTTAGCAAGGCTATTACCATAATCTATAGCGTTAGTTACGAAAGGCGTGGTTTGTTCCCATGTATCTCGGCAAATTCGAAAACCCTTCGAATAAAATAAAGAAATCTTTACATAAGACGACCAAAACGATAACACATGCTCATTTACTCTTCCTTCGCAAGAACCACCTCAAACGCCACCGTCTTAATAGCACAGAAGGTGGTAGCAGCAGCAAGTTAAACTTATTTCGCAAACCGAGAGAACTCCATTCCGTGCTTTTTGCCGGCGAACTTAGAACAAAAACCAACCTAACGAGGTTACTATCAACGCATTTTGCTAATTGCAGTTCTCGAGTTGACTTTGCTCGCAGCAGCGCGGTTGAATTTCAAAAGTTAAGTGGCCGGCTACAAATTAGACTAATTTTCGAATCGCTCTGTCACATCTTCGGCTTCAGATTCAAGTGAAAAGCTTCGCTAACTGAAACTCAAATGCATTCTGATTTAATTAGGAGCCGTTATTAAAGACGGAGGATTTCATTGAATTTTTCTTAAAGTTAAAACAATAAAATTAAAGAAAGATTTAAAATGCTCAAATTTATTTTTATTCGATACTAAAGCACTAGCGTACATGCTTCACTAATTATTAAAGAAGAAAAAAAATACTCAGAAATATTTTCGGTATTTAGACAAAAGTCAAGAGCTCCCCGAAGCATCCTCGAGAAGAGAAACACAATACAGAATCCGACTGAAGGGCGAATGTTATTTCGTTAATTGAAAGGGGCATTCATGTTTTTCCTCACTCAGGGGGGGATTAAGCACAATGGTCGATTGTCAAAGAATTTCATCGCGGAAAAATTAGAAAGTGGGTCGCCACCGGAGAGTATATTTAATTAAATGCCGAGGAAATTCCGAAGGCAACACAAATTAAACTAAAACTTTTAATATCGACGATTCCAACTTGGGGGGAAGGGGCACCTGTACGAGGCGTCATATGTTTCACGGTCGACTTTTTACTCTGCTCCGGTTCACTCTGAAATTATTCAGCCGCCTGAAACTTTTCAGGCCGTGTTAGATTTGCCGACTGTAACAATCTGCACCACTGGTTCACAGAGAAAGTGAGCGTGACGTTAATAATGCAAATCGCAAATAGAGAAGCTAGAAGCGAACTGCTTCGATAAATTCCCTTAACACAATCAAAGCTTTCTTTTAAAAAGAAGCTCGAGTTAATGCAATCCTTTTTTGTTTTATTTTAAAGTGATAGGAATAAGAACAAGATATTTTTAGAGATTAAATCATTAATCAGCTAGTAAAAAGACACATCTCAAGATACTTGGATAATTAAACCTTTATACAAACTTTGAATTATTATACTGTACTGATGGTAGATACTTTTAAATTCCTTAGGGCCAGTTGTACAAGGTAGGTTTAAACTGACGTTCAACTGAACCAGGTTCAAAGTAAACAAATTCGCATAGGATCTTAATGACATTTATGGCAATTAAAATAAAAATTTGAAGCGATTTTGTTCACTTTGAACCTGATTCAGTTGAGCGTCAGTTTAAACCTCCTTTGTACAACTGGGCCTTAGGGCCAGTTGTACAATTCGAGTTTAACGGTTAAACCAAGCTCAGAATAACATGGTTGTAATGGACGTTGCTATGGGTTTAAGTTTCGGTCAAAGTTAAACTCGAATTGTACAACTGGGCCTAAGTCTTATTTTTTCTCGCAAACTCGTGCTTGTCTAAGTGAAGTAGAATTTACGTACGAAAATTATTTTGTGGCAAAAACTTTTGGTTTCGCTTCGCTTCGAGTTTTACAGTTCGGATCGATACGATTGAGATTGTATTTCACAAGAAGCGAGACACTATCTTACAGAAAAAAAAATGGATCTGAATTCTACTCGGAATACGTACAAGAAAGCAAATATATTTCTCCTTTCGCTCACAACTCAAACAATATGGGTCTTTGCATGTTTATTACAACAGCTACATGCGATATTGCTTTTATTGACACAAGAAGACAGACGATGTTTACAACGAACGCATCTGCTCTTGTACCTATTACATTCTTTCTGCACATTGCAATCCCTATTTATTATTTGTTTTACTATTACTTATTTATTTCAGTTGGCGATGAGCTTTAAGCTTTTTTTCTTTCTTCTGAATCGATTCCAAAAGTTGTAATTTTTCAGAGGCAAGAGCTGAAATTTCCGGACCTTCTGAAAAATACCTGAAACCAGGTTCCGGACTTCGGCTCCAGTGTACCGTACTTCAAAGCACGGAGCCTCCAATCTACGTCTTCTGGTACCACAACAACCGCATGATCAACTACGACGTCGATCGGGGGATCAACGTAACAACCGAATTAGCTGCAAAAACCAGCACCCTCACCATCACCAGTGCTGCCACCCGGCACTCTGGAAACTACTCGTGTGTTCCTAGTAATGCACAGCCTGCTAGTACTTACGTGCATATACTGAACGGTAAGTAAATCCTCCGAGAAATCGTCAGGTTTTTCAGCAGATGTTACACAATAAACGAAATTATGTGTCAGCGCGTGTAATATATTGCCTACATAAAATATGGGCGCGTTACATTCAATGCGGAACATATTAAATTACGGGGAGCATAACAAAGTGAAACTTGCTGAATAATGCAGGTGTAACAAGAAAAAGTATATATAGCAAATGGGGACGAGTAAATTTTCCTTCCGTAGCTCAGGGGGCGGTAAAAAATTAACCTCCGCATAACAGGTGTTGTGGTATGGAAGTAAATGGCATCTCATTATTTAAGGATTATCCCTTTATCGTCGTTTTTCACGGCCTCCCTATGAAGCCCGGTTAACTCTATAAATATAGGAAAATTAAAAGATGCGAAAAGGTAACCCGCTTAGAATATTTACGTGTGCATTATTCAGATTTATTAAGGGTCGCGACTTGCATGCTAATGACCGTAAAACTGCGTGATGCAGATTTATGTTTGCCATAAATTCAAGTCTGCGACTACAAGTACGACCACAGAATTTTACGAACAATAAACCGTCAGTGTTACGAGCTCAATTTATTTAATGTACATTAATTCTATAACAGTTTGAAACTTACCTCATTTTAAAATATTGCTGCGGGTTGAGAACAAAAAAATTCAAGAATTATCCGGATTTCTTGAGCACGAATATCTAATCAAGAAAGAATTTAAGACTTGCCCTTCTTGTCTAATCCATTCAAGAGTACTGTGTAGTATTACACATTTCCATTTTTGTTTAAAGAAATTTCTGCAAGATTTGTAAAATCCGAAAAGAAGTCTTCTAGGTTGAACTTTTTTTTTTAATTAAGCTTAATCTTCTGTTTGTAATAAAAATTTGCGTATTTTTCTTTTCTTATTTTTTAAAATTTTATAATATTGAAGCAATAAGAAACATTATAAGACAAACCATCGCGCCTGGTGGGCGACGTGTCCTATTGATATTGGATATCCTCCAAGAAAATTACGATCTACGTTATTTGCAGTCACGTCTGTTTGTTTTCGTATATTTTAATCTTGGCAAAATCCACAAGACGTCAGATCAATGCAGGGCACCTTCCTATTAACGTACTTTGAAATCTAAATAAGCCGGAGCGTGTACTCACAAAATTAACATCATTTTCGTTTAGGCATTAAATTAACGCCGGCAAGATAAAGCACGAAAGCTATTATTTCTGCGGGGCATCGAGAAAATTAATGAAGAAACAATAGGGCGGGAGACGGTTCATTGTTGCCAATTACATTGGATAAACAATTGCGAAAACTTAAAACGAACCACGGCGATAAATAAAAGGCCCCCCTTAATAACCCCAATCAAATTTTTGGGGGAAGTCGAAAGGAAAAAAAAATTGTGGTTAACATTTATAATGATGCAGCTTAAAGAATAATTAAAAGTTTTCTAAAACTAGCTCGTCCTTTGAATACAGATATCCCAGTGACAGCAAAATGGATTGGAAGTGTGTGCTTCGCCATTAATATGATATGCAAATGAGGAAAGTTCATGAGAAATACAGCTTGCGACGAGAGGGAAAGAGATAACGTTCTCCGGCGTGCCGAAAGATAACGTGATGTATTCCTAGCGTTTCTCACTGAAATGATCCGGGCCTATCGTTCCATCTCCGAGCACTCGTTAGCCCAGAATGCAGAACTTTTCGGTTGCAGCAAACAAGCAGGGATTATTACGCTTGAGATGCATAAGGAAAATGCCACCGCACATTAACATATCCGCTGGCTTCGTTTAATTTATGAGACTTTAGTTACACAGCTTTTTCCCTGCGTATAATTTGGGCTTGATTGCCTTGCTGAAGCGGCCCGAAAACATTAATCACGTAACGCGTGCTCGAGAAAGAAACGCGAAGGCCGTTTTTTCAAAGATTTCTTTAGATAAATTGAAATTTATTGCGAGGAGAAGTTGTTCATATCATGATACATGATAAATTTACTAAATAAAAACAGCACGATTAATACTGAACTAAATTCTAAGGCACATCAAATAACATTTACGAGATTTGAATACGAAACGAGCGCTCTCAGTATTTTCTTTTAGTCTTTTAGCGATCGCTGGGATTCCCCGAAGACTATAAATCTATTAGGCGGTCGTTTTCGAAAAATCACTGGCAAACTTAGAAACAAACTCCTTTGTGTACGTCGTTATTCACAGGATTAATCACTTTTATAACAATGGATTTTTATAACGAAATTAAAACGAGGATGAGGATCAATTTCCTGTTTCCAGGCAGGAGCGTACGTGGAAACATTTGCGATCAAAAGAAATCGTCTTCAATCATTCTGCGATGTTAAAATCGACGTGTTGTAAACTCGTAATATGTTACACCCTATATCTTATACAAAATATTTTGAATTTGCTTTTAATCTTATCACTCAAGCTTTATGTGACTTGAGGATTTTAAATCATAGACGACAAAATTCGAACATATCAATTGCATTTGCACCAATTTGTTTTCCGCATATCCCCAATTCTCAAAGCGAATGTCGACGGACGTAGGTTGTATAAAGTTATATAAAGTTTCCAGATTTTCCCATTCATCGTCGAACTTCCTATCTTAGCTGAATATTTTATGCCCCAATATAACTTATTTTCCTGTTACGAAACTAAATTTATAAGATTAGGATTACGTTTCTAAATGTGTTCTTTTTTTGCCGGAATTTTTACTGCATTTTCATTTCGAATGCGGCTGCGTTTATGAACCACTAAAACTCGACTCTATTTGCATATCTGTATCAGACACTCGTATTTGACATACTCTGCAGCGAATATTTGAATATTGTATTGTGTGCGCTCGCTGCATGCAGCGTCTGCATCTGCAGGGACCAACTGATCTCTTCAAGTCACGTACGAGCACATTATGTTACATCACGACTTTCAGACTGGCAAGTTTTACCAGTTATTGCATATCTTTTCTATTAATAACATTTTTATTATATTGGAAATGTCGATTTGGCATCTGTTCAAATACATACTTTAAATTTACAATTGAAACGAACAAAGATATAGAAATAAAAAATAATAAAATTGAGGATAAACAAATATAACTAGCATTTTGCAAAGCAAAACTTCTATGCAATCAAAAGAAATGAGACATAGTAGGGCCAACTATTTACTTTTTAGTTTTTTTTTTCAATTGCTGATCGAATACTTTAAGCTAATTTAGTTTTGATTCCTTTCCTTTATTAATGGCAGGTTCTAGTTACGTCTAGTTACGTCCTCCACTCAGCGCCATCTCAGTAGCATTGGCAATTGGCTGCCTAGACTTATCAAGGACCAGCCATTATCCAACCAATCGAGTTTGAAAAGAATCTGTTCCCTAAAAGCTCTCGCCGCGCCAGTATGGCTCGTATAAATAAATCGTCAAGAGACAGGTTGTAACAAAATAACTATTTGACTGGAGATGGCACCAAACTCCGTTTAGTAATTTACTCTTAAGTAACTTTTAAATAGACTTTGTAGTTTACATTTTTGGTTGAATCAAGAGCATTTTATTTTGTAACAATGCCATTTGAATTTCATAAAAAAGTGTAATCTAGGTTATTGTAGTAAAATAACTTTTGCTGTCTGATAAGAGATGGCGCTGGAACAATCAACACCAACTGTCGATTTATTTATAAGTTTCTTTTGATACATCAATCAAATTGGAACGGCTGTGCAAACCAATGGATGTTAATATACATGACTAACCAGATTGTAATAGATTAGCTCATCGTATTCGCCTCGAGATGGCGCTAAACTTCATTCAGTAACTTATAAATAAATAAGTTTCAAGTGAATTTCGTAGTTTATTTTATTCCATGTTTTATGATTTGAAATTTTCATATTTAGTGACAATGCCTTTTGTGTGTCAAAAAAAGAGCTAGAGATGGCGTTGAAAATACCTAACGTTAAATTACTGGCTTATGTGTTTAACATTAGTTTTTTAGTGGCTTCCGAAATTTGTTTTATTTTACAAGATTCGCCTAAAAAATATTTTATTTCGTTAAAACGTCTTTTTAATTCAAAAATGTAAAAATGTAAAAATGTAAAAATGTAATGCAGTATACTGTGATTAAAATAATTGTAGGTAGCCGATTAGAGATGGCGTTAAGACCAACTACTTCAGTGTAACAGCCCACTTCAATGTAATTAATTTTTTGCTGGCTTCCCGAATTTTGTATTGAAATATTTTATTTTGCTCAAACTGTATTTACGAAGACAGATGGCGCTAAGTACAATTTAACGCAACAATCATCTTAGATATTTTATTTTTTTAATTACTCACAGATATCAACAATTTTCATAGTGTTTCTTAAGTTTTAACGAGTAGAATCTTTTCTGCAGTTAACACTTTTCATATTCCGATTCGGTGAAACTTTTAAGCATCGCCGTTTATTCCCATCCGGCAAATAAAATTCTGAAACTTGTATTGGAATCGTCGAATTCAGAATTGCGTTCGCTTTATTGCTCCAATAATGGAAAGCCCAATAACGCGTGCATCAAAAACAAACCTTTATTGCCCTGATTTGTTTCGAGAGGTCATATATTTTTAACAACAGCAGCAACAACAACAACCTTCGAGAGATCATTAAAAGTTCCTACCGATCGCCCACAAATTATCCAAGTTTTGCAGTTACGTTTCGAGTGCGGAACTGATTATATGGCGACGTTTTAAATCAAGTACACTTGAGAAGGTTTCACTTCAGAAAAATATACGAGTTCATAGAGTTTAGAGATCAGATTTAATATGAATGGGGGTAGTTTTTTTTCTCTATAAATTCTCTACATGTTCTTCTTCGTATTTTGTTATATTGGACAGGCACGAGCTTTCTCTAGTTTACGTGCGTTAAATCAACTCTGTCAAGTTTCATATCAGGTAAAATATTTCAAGCCTTCCTCATCCCTGCGTCGCAGCCACGTGTAATGCGATTCCGGGGGCCGCATTTCGTGTATTATTCTTCCGCTTCGTAACGTGCAAATTAAGATCTTAATGTTCGTCACGTAACATGTCTCATCTACCCATCTGTATTTTCGGAAATTGTCTATGAATATTTTTCAGTTTGCCGAATCACGTTCGTACTTAGCTAACGTTCACGCTATACATTCATGAATACCAAACGACTTCGGGCTTTATGTGCCGCCATACATTAGGCCCCCCGAAAGTGTTATGTTTATAATGTGTTCCCCTCGGATCTACCCTAATGCGCGTTTAAAGGCTTAAACAAGCTGTTGTTCTTTTCCGAACTGAATAAGTTCAAGATTTACGAAGGGATATTTTTTTTCGCCCCCAAATTCACATTTTGCTGTTTCTTTCTTGCCTGGTATAATTTCCGTACGATTAAAGTTAATTCATCGTCGGATTCCAGCAGCTTAAGGTAATCTGTTTTTCGACCGAGTAGATTAACGCCCATCAGTTACAGCTTGTTAGGTGTTATTATTTCCTTAAAGGGATTAGAAGTGTGCAAGCACCACATCACTCATGCTTCGTTGAATTCGCTTGAGCTTTACAAAAATGAAAGGAAATAACTTAATTATATGCACGATGGTTAATTAGTTCTAATTAGAAAGAAATTTTGAGACGCTCTTAATTTAACTTTCTTTTTTGTAACTTGACCGAGCCCGTTCTAATGAAAACAAACGTGGAACGAGATAAAAAGAAAACAAAAGCTTTTAGCTAACCGAATTTACAAAGAAGCTCCTCGGCGATAAAGGACGAAGGCGAAAGGAGTCTCTTTCAACACTAAATTACAACTTTCCATATAATCGTCATAATTAAGCCGAGCGTGCCAATTTTTTTGGCGTCGTGATTTTTTACTTCTTGCGCCGCGAGGGCGTCGTTAGCCCCGCACGGAAAAAGTAACGAGCATTCGCATTGTAAATTCACAGACGGGCTTTTGCCCACAATTTATCATCTTAAAGTGTCTTGTGTATATACGAGCTTAATATATCGTGTCATCCCTTGGTTGCTTACGCAGTTAAGCCCTTATTTCGCTGAGGTACATGTATTATTCCCAGGTGGTTGCTAGCAATGTTTAGCGTTTTATTGACATGTGCATTTACTTACTTATACAGTCCACTGAATACAATTTTTTGTTGACAGAATACAATTAATTGTGCCTCGCCCTAATCCACACCATAATTAACAAATTTGAGCTTGACATTTTATAATTTTTTATAACCCCTAATTGACTAATAAACCCAACTACCAGACCGAACGTAACGTGAGTTTCTTGTCCGCAGAGACTCTCGAGTGCGTATCATTATTAAATTTTTGTTTAAAGCGAGCTTTAGCCAAGCCGTAATGTTTGGGATTGTGCTAATTAGCGCAAGCTCTCGCAACTATCCAGAAGCACAAAATTGCCATCGCTAATTAGTTTCGTTTGTCGTTCTCATTAAATTAGTTGGAGAACGCTTTTGCTTACGCGAGGATGAAACCATTGGTTTACTGAAGTGAGTTTTTCCGGAAAACAAAACCGTCTGATTGAGTCGGCTTCAGCGAGAGTAAGTAATTAAGCTAATTAATTAATTAATAATACAAATAACGTGTTGTTTCGAGACATGGAGTGTCGGGTTTGGGAGGTATCATTTCAAAGAGTAATTAAAATTTTGTGTGTGGAGTGAAAGCTCAAAGCCTGAAGCGCTTTGTTGCTTTTGATGAATTTAATTAATTTCAAAAAAAAAAATAGGATGAGGAAGATTAACAATTAGGCACATCAGACTATAGTCTAAAATTTCTCCTTTGAAAGTCTCTCTATGTGTTCTTCATTGAATTCTTTGCATTTCTTAGCATAGCAAAAAGGAACTTCATTAAAGTATCTGATAAGAATTATAAAAGAAGTTTTCTGATGCTATAGAAACCAAACCAACTAATAATAACTTAGTGGAAATGAAAGACTCTATCTCTTAGCCAGACTTTTAAGTATTCTTCAGATGCACACAACATCCCGATCATTACCAAGACAGTAAAACGAATTAACTGCAGCTGACTCCGCAACTCACACTCGAGACCCATTGTTACGATCCCGTTTTTCTTCCTTCCACTTTCTTGGCGAAACGTGCATTTGGGTCAACTTCATTTGCAGTCCTCGTTTGCGTCGTCACGTAGATTTTTACAATTTCTCTGTAATTAATTGTAAGTCGTGCGGGAATGCGCAAATAGAGAAGAAAAGTTTCAGGAACTTGCAGTCAAGGAATTAAACATCGCGGAGCAGAAAGTTAGGCCGGAATTCGTGAAAGTTTTGTTTCTGCGGAGTTCCGGGAGGCAAAGCAAAAAGTAAATATTTGTTAATTTTATTAAAATGAACGAAATTTATTTTGTGGGACAACTCTGGTGTTTGTTTATAGCAAAAGGCATCACTTCATATCATCTAAAATTAATTCTACTATTTTCCTTCAAAGCAACAATTTTTTTCTACTGACATACCGTCTTTCGTTGCAAGAAAAACTTCAGGGTCGATGTTTTAATCGCTGCTACTTCGAGTGCTTTCTTAAGACTGACCGCAATGCGGTTGAAGTCGCTTTATTTATAGATGTGAGGGCGCGTAGGACCGGTGTAATGAGAAAGTAGCCAATCAGATGTCTTCAAGTACTTCTGCAGGATCTAATAACAAATTATTGGCCATAGTTGCGCCCCACCGCTCTTATCGGCTCAGTCCACCCACTCGCACCTATAAATGCAGCTGCTTCAAATCCGCTACGGTCAGTTTCAACGAAGCCGCTATAATAAGTAGCATCAAACAAAACAAAAAAATTGTGCTGCGTTTCAACTTGAAGTTCCATTGATGATGATTAGCGACTATAGAAACCTTCATGTTAATTTTCGTTTTGTTTAATAAAAACTGCATAGTATGTATGACCATTAATTTCTGTAGTGTAATGAAACGAAGTTGTAAAAGGTAGCCGGATGTGACGTATTAAAATCTTTGTCTCAGTTGATGACCTATAAACCGGACGTCTGTCTGGCCGGATTAAGCCACGCTCGATTAAACGCTTGAAATTTCTTGAATGCACGAACATTTAATTTTTTTTTTGTTTCAAATGAAATCTGGTTTTATATAACTAGAAAATACGAGTGGGATAATGGCGATTGCTTACACGTGCAAATGGTTGATATCGTGCCGGACGTAAAACGCGATTTTATTTTTTTCTTTTACGTGCATGCATCTTCAGGCAGCTGACACTCGGTTATCGTAAAGCCCCATGGTATTCCTTTTACCACGCCGTTTATCAGAGTCGGAAGCTCGAATCGCTTCCCTTTGTATTAGTCTTACTTTTCTGCATTTTATTCTCAGCGCAGTGGACACCAATAGTAAATTTCAAGCTTTTCCTTTTTGCTGCAGAACGCGTCGCTGTTGTGCATCTATTTCCTTTAACATCACCATGAGCATTTATATTCGAACTTTGCCCTCGCGCTGGAAACTTGTAAATGTTAATGAATCAAGAGAGATTATAAAAACAATGTTTTGCATGTAACACAGAATATGTAATGGAATATACAAGACGTACATGTATTTCTCTCAGGTAAAACATGGTAGCTCGAGCTTGTAAAGTGCACTACGGCGAAAATGCAGGCGAAATTACGGTTCTGTTGATGCAAGAAAGCAAGGGGTTCGTATTCGGTGATGCTCTTTCCGTAATGCGGTGGGCAAATTACGACATTGCCGCCTGAGGGGCGCTAAATAAATCATCGCATTTAAATATTAAAACCAGTCTGGCCTGGATGCATACGTGCGAAATAGCCAGCGTCTATTTTCCTATAGCTTGGCGCAAATAATCCTTTCCTATCTAAAAGTTTCACGTTTACAATACAATGGAGACTGAAGTTCTCCGTATTTACTGTTATAATGAACGAAGCGGAGCTCGCCCAATTACAGACGCAAAAGTTTTTACACACTAATGCACTTGCGCTTGTATTTTTGTTCCGTCGTAAACAAGTTTGGCAAGAGAAGATATTTCGTTAGTTCTGCCTTAAAAACTAGTTTGAATTGTGGGAGTAAAGTTGCCTTGCGAAAATGGAAGTGTAAAAGTGGAGAGTCGCTAGGAGGAGACTGTGTAACTTGCGCAAATATTGAAATAATTCAAACAGTTCTCTTTAATACCCCATGAATATTGCATGGGAAGTACTCACGTAACTATCGCGTATTTTACATTCAAAGTTAATGCTCAGGAGATTATATGACACAGATTTAAATTCAACGTTTTAACTTTAGCGCTTTAGAAAATATTGTAGTTATTAACAATGATAAATTATATACGAACTTGAGTATAGCACGCAATTTGAGATTCTGTTAATTACGATTTCTTTTACAGGAGAGAATCCTGCAGCTATGCAACACGGAGGTAGAGGTCTGTCCTGGCTTCAGTGCAGTCCTTCGTCCTGGTTACTTATAATCAGCATAGTGATAGCTCTCTCCTAGTTACCGCTGAATTGTTTAGTCCGTATGAAATAAAGTACACCACACTTTACAAAAATTCAACAAAGAATATACATACGTCAGGATTTAGACTGTAATATGTTTGAGAAATCCTATTTCACGAGGACGAACTCTTCGGGGACACTAAAAACGACACACTCCACAGTGAAGTGTGCGAATTAATTTTCTTTCCTGTACGGGAAAATGTTTTTCCGGCATACATATATCAGAACTTTGTAATTTGTAAATTTGTGTACTCGCAACTCTCAACGGTGATACAAAACAGACGATAAGTGTGTGGACATACGTAAAACAAGAAGTTTTAGTGAATGCGTCCATTTATTTTAGCGTTTCCTGTTAAATTTTGAGCTGGATGAATACTGTGTAAACGTTTTGTGGTGTTTAATCAAGCGGAATATGTTCGGGGCGTAATTAATGCTTTATTTTATGGGTGTAATAAACAAGCTATTAATATTTATTCCGCCAGATTTACATACCTAATTAAAATTGTTTGTTTTACTAGCTGTTTTATTCCCCAAATTTATTATCTCATCCGAGTTACGCCACAGTAAATTTCAGCTTGATCAAATTAAAAAAAAGCGATTTCCTAATCTAAATACGCGGGAAGTGAATTTTTGATGAAATAATCAGATGCGAATTTAAAAACCACAACAAATTATACCGTTTCGCTTAAGCACCATAAAATTTAAATATATTTATATATATGAAATCGAATAATATCTTGTAAAATATACGTGATAAAGTAGATACTCATCAGAGAACAATTTTATATAAATAAATTAAATGGTAATACGCTACCTTAAAATGGAAACGAATTATTGAAATTGCATCGTTCTTTGTATATACGTGACGATTTGTAAATAAATCGCTTCGTTGTAACGTGATTGTTTCGAATTACTTATTTACTTTCCTGAAAATGTTCTAGTACAGTAAAAAAAATACTCATTACATTATGTATTGTATCTTCATTGATTTCTTACTATTATTTGTTTCCATCAAGCGTGTACCTAACAATTTTTTGAGTACTTTCCGTTGTTTCTTTAACACGCCTTTTTCGTATGACGTCTTTTATCTGCCCTTACGATACCAGGTAAGTCAGAGCTTTATATATAAATAAAGAGTTATATGAAAGTGTTCGACCATACTTATAATAATAATTAATGAAAATATTTGGTGAAAATTCAAAACTTCATCTACCGTTGACAATTTCCTCAAGTTCGTCTTCATAAGGGTTTACGTTTAGAACCGTAATCGTTTTTGATTGCCGACGTTTCGTTCTACATAGAACAATATCAATCGTTTTCAAAGTCAGTTTGTACAAATTAAAGGAGAGAAGAAAAATGGAAATAGCTCTGAAGAAATTTATTAAGACGAAGAATGAAACGTCAGCAAGAGAAACTCCGGTAATAATGGAATGATGTCAAGCAAGAGCTGCAGAAGTTAATCTAAGGTTACAGTGAAACGTTGATTAGGTAGTTATCCAAACAATAATGATCTTTTTGTTGTATGAACAATTTCTATTGCAGTAGTATTTTAAAACGGGCACGTTTGAAAACTCAGCTTATATGGTAAATTAATAGATTAATTACAATCCCCTGAAAAGCGTAAACGAAAAAAAAATTAATAAATGAAAAGCAGAAAATAATTTAAAAAAATTGATTGTGCTTTACGAATAGTTATTTATTTTATCGATTTAGAATGTTTTCGTTTTCCAACGAACTAACAAATCTAATCAATTTTTTTGCTTAACGTTTTAAAGTAGGTACAATTTTTGTGGAAATACAGCTTAAATAATGGCAAAGTAATAGAGTAATTGCAATTTGATAAAAAGCATATTATTTTATGTTATGATAATGTTATTGATTTGAATGCTTTCAGATTACTGTAAAGCAGTTTTAGTTGTTAATAACGAATGTTGTAAAACTTTTTCATTCCAGGACGAGGCTGGAAAGAACAGTTTCTAAGAAAAACGTTCTCAACTGATTTTATTTTTTAATAGAAAAGACAAAGAAGATTATCAACAACTATTTCGTTTATCTAAAGAAGCTTTTCTTGTACTTTTCTCTTTTCATTTATTAAAAAATAAAAAAAGTTTAAACTCATTAATGTTTGCAGGTTTTATTATTTGCTACAATTTGTTTATCCTTAATTTATTGTAGAATGAACAAAACAATCCAATGAAGAGAAAAATTATTTTTTTCATATATTAACCCAAGTAATAAAATATTTGCAACTTTGAAAGGTATCATAATTTAATAAGCGTAAGTTGGCATAACATAGAGAGAATAGATGTGTTTCAGCACAAAATTGTACGAATAAATAACAATAGTAAACAACCATCTTAGTTTTTGAATGAAGCATATATCACAATAATCATTACTTGGTACTTGGAATCAACGAATATAAAAATGTACGTAAAAAGAAATAAAATTAAACTAAGCTTACTTTTTTATTAACTTTCTTCTTGCAGGTGTCGTAACAATAATAATAAATAAACGTAATCAAATAATACGTACTTATAATATACAAAGAACTGTGCAATGGAGCAATTCCTAGCTAAACAATTTAGACTAAGTCATTTCATGTGTACATGTCATTTTTGAATTTGTTCTCTTAAAAAATTGTTGGTTGCGTAGATGATATATAGTATAAAAAAATAAGTATATTGAAAAGAACTGTTTTTTCGGTTGTTTACAAAAAAAAGGTCATTCCTCGTGTAAGTACCACTTGCGCTCCTGTTAACTGAATTATGTAATTATCATGTACATGTATTATATTATAAAATATTTATTTAATAAAAGTGTAAATATCATGCAGCCTTTTATTTACACAGTTAAGTGCTATTTACAAAGTACATTGAAGTTAGTTTAGGTTATACAATAATTGTAAATATTGGTACACTGTGTTATTTATGCATGTAGTTTATATTTGTACATAGTTTTTAAGTTGAATAACGATTTATTCTATACGTAGTTAGTTGGAAAATCAGTATTTCCAGGACACTTTTCTCTTTTGATATTTGTTTCAAAACGAATACTTTTAAAATTCGTATCGATTGAAACTGATTATTTTTAATAACAGGAAAGAACAGATATAAATATTTGGACCCTATATTAAATACTTGTTGTAATAAACAAGACCTTAAATTTTTCACTTTATAGGTATATAATAATTATGATAACAATTTATTTATTAAAAACAGTCAAGTACAGATATGTATATACATATGACATTATTGAAAAGAGATTCAAATATGATGGTTAATGAGACGGTTGTTTCAATGAGACTTGGGCTCAGTTGTACAATGCCAGTTTAAATCAAAGGGATTAAGCTTTGGCTTAAAGTTAAGCTGGAATTGTGCAACTAGGACTTAATTAATGGGCATTTGAAAAACTGAATCTTCTTATTAAACTAAATACAAACGCTTTAATTTTAAACAAGAAAGTTCTTACTCTAAACAAAATAATTTTATATTAATTGGTCGAAAGTACAAAATATTACAGTCAGTGACACGTGTACAATAAATTTTAAATGTTTCCAAAATTTGTAATTGTAATTGCTCGGACAGTTCGTAAAATCAGCGTAAATGTTGACGTTTTATTGTTGTAAGTTTCCTTGTATTTTATATCCTGAAGAAGCTGCTGGGTAGAATTTTCGTATAAAGTCTATTCCGTCAAAATATAAACAACAAAGTTCTAAATAGTAAATATATGTCCGCTATATTTACCATTTCGGAAATAAGCATATATGTAACTTGGACATTGTTGAACTTAATAAAAAAAGTAAACATTTACCTCTGTGATACGAGTATATACAGTAAAGTAATGAGCAATTTAGGCTGAACAGCCTGTACATGCAATAGAATTAATTAATGTAATTGCTGAATCGAGCTTACTTATGTATTTATCTTTTTTTTGTAAGTTGTAATGGAAAAAATATTATTTGTAAAATGCACAAACTCAGCTCATGTTACAGTTTAAATAATCATGTGAATTGCATCAAAATATAATACCTTTAGTTGTGTTGAGTCAAATACCTTTCGTTCTTTCAAGTTGTGCTAATCGACTTTTAATCTGATAATAACACTTAATACTTCCTATCTGGTAGTTATACGAAGATACCGCCGATAACTTATGCAAATTGATATGGCAAGTAATCAATAAAATAAGTTTGTAATTTGTTTTGAGAACTAGGACAGGTTTATTTTCGGAATAAATGACGTGTAGTAAGATGCAATTTACTAAAATTTAATTTTAAAAATTATCTATTTATTTTCGAAATAGATTTGTTGGTAAAACGCCTTCTCATAAAATTACATATATGTTATTCGTATAATATAAAGAATTACAATACGAAAGAGTTGCTGTTTTTATAAAGATAATCAATGATATACACAGTCCTATGTTTATATTTTTGAGCAAGGCGTCAAATAATTTCCCTTATTTTTCACTGTACCAATGGAATTCTGAATTAAGTGATCAATCGTTGCAAATAAAAATTAAATACTTCTTCTCTGGCTGTTATACGAGGGTAATTTCTACGAAATGTGAAAACCAATGTTATAAACTTGACAATTTTGGTTTATTTTTAGAGTGATGTATTTCCCAAGAAGTTTAGGTCTAAGATTTATTATGATTTGAAAAGCTACTTTTTTCCAAGACAAGACTCATGCAGCTTTTGGTTTATTCTCAAAAAACAAGGCCATTTATAAAGAATTTGATTTTGAAAGAGTTATAATTTTATAAAAATAATTCGTGTTACAGTTTCAACAATCACATCTTTAAGCAAATTGCACTTTTTTTGTACTTATAGCGTTTTCAACTGACTACTTCATGTAATAACAGGGAATAGAGATACTCTCAGAGTGCTCTGGAGCAGTAAGTTGAAAACGCTATTTAACTAAATTGTAACTTACTAATAGAACCCAGTGTTTCCCAATCACATATCATGTAGCAACCCTTTTCCATAACTTTAAGGCCGCTTTACACTACTCTAATTCTTTACGTCTACAAGATTTGCTTCAATTTCTTAAACAATTGCATTTATACAGTAGCTTGGTTCAAAATCTAAATTAAGTGAAACCTATCTTGAAAAATATAACGTGTTCTATCTCCAAATCGTGTTCTATCTCCAATCGTATCGTATTTTTTGTTCTAAATATTTATTGTAGAAATTGAACCAAATCTTACACAAGAAATAGGGGCACTCTAAAGGGCATTTACTCGTCAGTTTACACTTTGGTATAGTGTAATCTAGTCTGTTATTGGGAGTTCTTTCCTCAACATTATTCTATATATTTTTCATGCTCCTAGGACTACCTAAATCCCAGATTGGGAACCACTGACATGAACAATCAAAAATAAATTTTAAATCTTCCCAAAGTACTTTTCTAATTTGAACTGAAGTCTCTTTTTATGATATTTTAAGGAAACAATTTACTCTCGGTTGACATAATTTCTCCTCAAAGATAAATCATAACACATCTGAAGTGAAAGAGGCATGAAGAATGCTAATTTCTGAAGTGATTAAAAAAAAGGACATAGTCGACGTACCAAGGATAACTAAAGACGACTGTCGAATCATTTTGACTTAAGGAAAATACGTTTGACTACAGCATGTCGAATATCGAATAATTTTTAAGATCATATTGAATTTGATTAAAATAATACAATAGTAGATCAAAAAAACTAAAAATTTTTCAAGTCCCTCTTATCACGGAACATTTGATACTTCGTGCTAACTCGATGGTTATTTATTATTCGATCCTTACTCCTTAAGACTTTTTCCTGACTTTCGATATGAGAAATGTGATATGCAATTTGAGTATTGAGCTCTGAAATGTGCACTTCGAGTATTTACGTATAAAGAGACGTTATTGTCAAAGATATTACGTATCTCATCAACATTTATGAGTACAATTGGCATGCACGTATTACAAGATTCCTTATGAGTTATGACATACATAAATATACAAATGTACATAAATCTCAAGAGTCAGTCGAATTTATAAGTTGCTTATAATTAACTGTCACCGCCTTACAAGTAAAATGGCGAAAGCTAATACAAAACAGCAAGCTGCTCGTAGTTGTGGGCGGTGGCATTTCGGAGATGAAGAGTTCTTGCTTCCGTGTTGCATTGCAGCTGGCTTCTCACCTACGACACATATGCAAATATGTTAAATGGTATGTAAATCAAACGTGGGTGAGGAAGTGTACTGTAATTGCATCATAACCGAATGATGTAATTAAAGCTGCATGTTTCAATACGTAAAAGCTCTCTAGGGTGCGGGGGAGTTTGTTTTAAGCTTTCTGTTCTGCACTTAAACAGCAAGTACATAATATTAATGTCCCACGCAATGTATATTTTTACAATTTTTCATCTCGTTTCCCTTTTTCTCGCTTAGCTCTGGGGTTGGAAGTTATTACCACGTCAATTCTACTTACTGTGCAACACATGAACATTGACGCTAACAGGGTGGGTATTAGAAGGGACGCAGGAGTAATTTCCTGCATGCTGCACTTCGGCCTTAGGGATAAGCAGCTCACTTCCCTGACGGCCGTGTCTGACTGCAGCGCCCCCGCCTAAATCGAAGTTGATCATGCGGTCCCCGTGGTACCAAAATATGTAAAGGGGTTCTTCCGTGGATCGCCGAAGGACGCAGGATAATAGTAGAGGAGAACCGGATTTGACTATCTTATCCGGACCTCCAATTATTTCAGCGTGGGCTTCTGGAAAATTTAATACTCTTGCTTTAATTTATATTAAATACAAAAGAAACAATTATGATACATTTTTTTAAATACGTCGTAATAAATAACGTTGGTAATTTCTATGCGTTTCCCTTTTCCATCAGAGTTTTTCCATGTCTCCTGAATATGAATGGATGACGTTCTCCGTAATCCAAATTTGTTCGCAGGAAATAAAAGTACTAGTTTTCATTTCCTTCGCGTTTCAACATTTAATTTCCTCTGCCGTTTTGTGTACGTCAAACAACGTCCGTTTCAAAAACTTTAATCGCAAGTTCAACAATAATTTAGACAACTAATTACGTACTTGGTTCAAATAACGTAATCACACCACGGATTACCTGGATTACATACTGTAATTGGTGACGTACGTAAATGAAATTCGCCACACTTGCTATTGGGAGCTT
Source organism: Dorcus parallelipipedus (assembly GCA_958336345.1). Classification (NCBI taxonomy): domain Eukaryota; kingdom Metazoa; phylum Arthropoda; class Insecta; order Coleoptera; family Lucanidae; genus Dorcus; species Dorcus parallelipipedus. The sequence goes on from OY284477.1 coordinate 41,675,438, forward strand.
TGAATAATAGATCGTCAAATGTAATACATAATGCGTGCGCGGGATGGATTCAATTATCGAACTATGACCCCACAATCTACATGTAGATTAGTACAAATTACAATCAATACGATAATTTACATTTATGCCGGATATCAACGTGCAAAAACATAATTTCAGGGCTTAATGCACACGCATCACTCGCAGCTTCGGATTATATTTATGGCCGTTACTCTCTCGGTTAAAACATCGGCCTAAATTTAAAACTAGTTTGGCTTTTGGCTTTCCTAAAATTACACCAATTTAGCCGCATGAATTTTAAATGAAATTTAAAGGGAGTGTAAGTGAAACCTTTAAATGGCATCCCTAAAAAGAGTTTTATTAAAAGAAATTTTGCTTCTACGATAAATATTGATTTGCATCCTAACTTCAGCTCCTATTCATTAATTAAGTACCATGTCACGCAAGCGGAGATTAAAAAATATTGGGATCGTTTATAACGACTGACGTGCACGTACTGGTAATTCATATTTATTGATGAGCTGCACTTTTAACAAAATAAACGAAGAAGGTTTTTCCCGAACGACTTACTGGATAACTTACCAACTAACTGCAAATCTACGAAAATGCTGGAGGGTGGGTGCGATGAAACTTGACATTCGTAAAGGCCTGCGTCCGGTGGTTGAACGTGTTTTATGTGGAGACTCCAATCCTGAAAAGCAAATTTATGAGGGTGAATGAGTTTGATCTTAATAATAAATTCTGCTTACTTTTCCACCTTTCCCTACTCTCGTGAAAAATCTGCTATCGCTACTGTAGGTCCACAAACCGAACGTCAGTATCTTGTAGTCGCGTCTTCTTTTCCAAGTAATCTGAAATACAGAGTTTCAGTTAAAACAAAATACTTTTCAACAATAGCCATTCAATTTGTAGAGATTCTCGAATCTAAAATAATAAAAGTGCCCCGGTCCGTTTCTACACGTGCAACGATTTCCTCATATAGCGACGGATGAGAGGGATGAAACAATTTCAGAATTCTTACCGTGTTATTTCCAATATCGGTTACTTCGCAGTGAAGTATGGCAGTTGTCCGGGTCTGAGCCTGCACGACGGTGTAATTGGGGCTGAGAAAAAGTATGTGCGGGATTTTGTTAAGCTCCGAGTCTTGAGATATCGAATTCGGCCCCGTTTCCGCCTTGGAGCTCCGCCCCTGTTCCGTTGAAATTTCTCTGTGACCCCTCGATCTATAAATTACTTGCCAAGAAAAAGGAAGATTAATGAGTTAACCCATTAGATGTTCTTAATTACACCGAAGTAAACATCATTAACACCGCTTCCCTATTTTTTTTTTTATTAATAAACAATAAAGAAAAAAAAACATAAATAAAATTAGACTCATCCTCAATCAACGCCGATTGTATTTTAAAATAATTCTGTGCACGTTAAGGGAACAAAAAAACAAAGTTCTTCCTTCATTTTTCGTTTATTTTACAAGTCGTAATTAACCATTTCTAGACAACGCGCTGACCTTGCGCTAATTAAACTAAAAAGCAAAAATGATTAGAACAGTATAATTATAAAGCAAATTCGGGAGGGTTGTATTGATTTTCCTCGTGCTGACATCTAACGGATAGAGTCTAAACTCGCCGTGCGCGAATCAAAATCGAATGCGTTTTGAACGCAAACAGCCTCAATTTTACAGCATTTTCACGAAGGGTCGTGAACTTTGCAATACCCTTGTTTAAAAAAAAAATGAAATAGAAACGATTTCTCTAATAAACTGTTGGACGTTATCTTCGGTTGAAGGTGTCGTTGGACGGTGTAATTCAAGCTGTAATCTGCAGAGTTCGCCACGCATACCATGCTCGTGGAATTAAAAATAAATAAATAAGTTATTTTAAATCCCCGAACTACATAAGATCGAGCTGATTAATCTGTGAAAGAAAGTGCCCAAGTTGGTAAACAAAAAAAAACCTACTCGGAGGTTTGGAGAAAAGAAGCCACTCGTCTTATACCGGCGTTCTCTTCTATTAGGTATGATAAAGAACGTTGGTTTCCATACCCAATTTTAATTAGAGGAAATCTTTACAGAGCTCTATTTTATTGGGTGTTAGTTTTAACTTTCAACTTCTTCAATTCAGTCTCTTCCAAATCTCTCTCTGCAGCTACCTCCTTTCTGTTTATGATAGTTCTTCTTTTGCTTTTCTTTGTGATTTTGGCTACTTTGTATTTTGTTCAAATTCACTTTCGTTCTTCTCCGCTGGTTGTTTACTGTAGTTAAGGAAATGAAAAACAAAGTCGGACTACAAATTTCTTTATTAGATCGGGCGATCGGTTTCGTCATTTTGACATTATCAAGCCCTTAACAAAAGGTTCTTCTTCTTCCTTACAATTTGATCGTCGTGCACGGCATTTGTAGTCCGACTTTGCTTTTCATTCATCACGACTACAAACAGCTATGGATTCTCTTCATACGTTTACTTTAGTTCCTCTCCAAATTCCACTCGGTTAACATTCTTACATCCGCAATATTTGTTCTTTTTGTTTTGTCAGCACCAGAAAAAAAATGCAAACAAGAGAGAACGTTTCGACTTAAGCTTAATGACAACGAGAGCATTTACTCATCTCCTCATTGGTGTATACAAAGAGCTGCAGAGAACCATAAACATCAAGGACTTGTGACTTCAGGTGATTGCTGACACAAGGTAATTTCGAGCAATTTCGAACAGTTGTTTCGAGTTCATCAGCGAGAAGCAGGTTCAGGATGCCTCTGCATCTGATTAAATCTAAATAACTACATATGCGAGATTACGCGGGGCAGACAGTTGCTTCTCGCTGATGAGAGCCAATAATTCGTCAAGTCGTCATTATATTGAGCTTTTAAACTCCATACCCTTTTGAAGGTTTTCGCTTAGGGGAAGTGGGGGCACTTTGACTTAAAGGTAATTCATCTGTACATAAATAGTCTACGAAATTCTACCTCAACAAAGTGCGAAACACATTCATAGCACTGTTCGATAGTCATGTTGAAAATTTCATAGTCTAGATATTGGTGGAATTACCCTTGTATTAAAGTGCCCCTACTCTTACTATTCATTACAGGTCGCGTTCTTGCTATTCCTCAGAGCAAAAAGGACGTAACTCCTACTATTTAAAATTTTCAAGAGGAAAATAACATATTCCTTTTTCTAACTTGTATTCTTTCTATTACTTATAGCAAAAGGAAAGAGCAAAAAGGAAGACCCAAATTTTTTTTTTTTGCGTAGGAGTGATGCTTTTTTATTTCTTGTCATTCTGCAAATATAGTTTTTTGAGGTATTTTAATATCATCTTCCTACGTCATATATTCTACATTACTGCCCCATTCCAGAATTCTTTCTTTTTTTACTGTTATCTATTGGGTTTTTCATTTCGGGTGTATTTAATACCACCATTTCTTTCTTTTTTCTTTTGTTTTTTTTTTTCGTTCAAGTGAAGATTTTCGTATGTCTTTAAAGCGGATAAGAGAAGAATATTGAATTCAAGAGCTTTTTTTCATTTATTTATCTGCCATTAGTGTTGAATGTTTTTAGTTGAATTTGTAATATCCGATACTTTGAAAACTCATTAAAAATTGAATTGAATAGTTTACAGCGTAGAAAATAAGCAAAAACATTGAAGAAACTCGTTAAGTAGCTTCTACCAGTAGAAAATACCTTTTGCGTAACTTGCCTTCAGTGTTCGAATTGAATTTAATAAGAACTTGACAATTTTGCTTGCCGTACAATTTAAACTTCAAAGTCTTTTATGCAAATGCAGGTTTGTTCGAGCTTTGTAAAGCGCTCAGAAGTATTAAGAAAAAGTTACGCGCGGCATCGCCGGCGGGAATGAGGTGTTTATGACTTGAGCCAACTTAATAAAACGAGTTATCCTTTTCGCATGTGTGAATCACAAAACAATTCGTGCGATAACGTTATGCAAAGTCCTTTATAAATCCCCCCTGTTTTGCATATTTGTATTAGGGCGCGAGTTCGCCTCTCTCTCTTCACTTCATATCAAAATTGGATTTCCGCCACGTATGTAAAATCATTTCATATCTATGTATCTGTTCGTCTGACACGGAACGTTCATTGTCAAACGGTGGGGCGCGCGCGGTATTTTGCCGTTTAATAACCGCTCCGCCATTTTAATTCATCTTGGAAAGGCTTCCTGGGGTTTTTGTGTTAGGACGCCGAAGATTATACCGAATTTGCATCTTCTGAATTAAAATTTACGGGGCCTCTAAGAAAATATCTTACTTCGCGAAGTAGGTCGCAAACTTCAACGAAGATGACGATCATTTGTTATGTAAGAAGGAGTTTTAATGCAGCTTCCGAGTATTTATTTACTTTATTTAAATATTTTAACAAAAAGAACACAAAATCTTTTCTAAATCTAATCAGAAACCTATCACAAGTCAAGTATTTTGCAATTACCAACAAAAATTATCAATTTCGATTAGGGAGAGATATTTGTTACTTCTACTATAATTTAGCGTTTAATATTCAACACATTCAGTCAAATTTTTTTTAAAGAATGCTTAAACGCGTAAAGTAACATCACGCTAGAGAGTCAACTTTATAATGCACGTTGAGGTATACTTTACAAAATGTAATACACATATGAAATTGGTTTTCTTTCCATGGAATACGCTCATAAATCTAAACTACATTAAACATGCGCTCGCCCGTAATTTCGCTGAAACTTTGATGTTGCATGCAGTTTCCGCGGATATTATGTAATGTGT